>JASJET010000190.1:0-1315000 GCA_034092305.1 Diaprepes abbreviatus | reverse complement strand
CGTAAAACACAACTTTTAAAAAGTTTACCTCCAAACAGGAAGTCTGAGTAGGAACAGGTTGTTTGACACGTACCTTGCGCTTAGTAAGACTCATCTGAAATTATCCGGCGAGTAGCGTGCAGATCCTCCAACGCAGTTTCAAAACGCTTGCATACAGGTAGGAAATACAAAATTTGAATGTCTTATTTCCACGAATGTTGAATTTTTTTTTTTACTGAGTCTGTGGAAATATTTTTATTATTAGTTTTTGAGGCCGTACAAGTTCAACATACTTGTGTTTGAATTACTAGGAACTGTTCTTAAGAATTCTTTTGTGATTGAGGGCTTAAAAAAATTTGACAAAATACCAAAAATACTTGTACTGGACGACATAAAATGAATAGTCTAAAACCATAAATTCCTCTAATCACTAACGTAGGGGATATTACCGGTACATTGCTTAACAAAAAATAAAATAATATTGCAAAAATCCATTTATAGGTTCTTGTAAGTAATATTATCGAAAACTACATATTTTTAATAACAAACTGAGAGAAAAATATTGTGGAATTTTCAGTATTTTTTTTTAAATAAATATATTTTCAAATGCCAATTATTGTGGAGAATGTTTGTAAATTTTTACTGCTTTCGGTGATAGAAAAAGATAATAAAATTACAAATATATTTGGATTGATCACAACTAACCTGACTAAAATTATCCAGAATTAGCCATACCTAATCCAAAGTAACTAGAGCAAACATGAGCTAATTAGCAGAAACCGGAAATAATCAGCGCAGTCCAAAATTAGACAGAACATACCGGACTTAGCTAGAACGAAGCAGATCGGAAAAAAATAACACAAACCTGAAGCAACAAAACACACCTGAACTAACTTTTTGAGCATTTACCACTAGAGTCGCATTCCATGCTCTGCGCACATGAAACGTACGCGCATACCTGAATGCTGGTTCCAGTGGTATAGCGCGAAGAACTAACTAGAACAGAAATAAATTGTATCCCTTTTTTCATTCCTAAATCTAAATAATTGAGGAAAAAATAAATCTGGCAACTCTGTAATTCATTAAAGCAATACTTTGAAATTGTACATGTAATATTGTCACGGTTCAAATTTCCGTTTAAGATCACTCTGGCTAGTTCAGTTAATTTTACCTTATTTCCGCAAATATTCTCATTATGAGCAACACAACATCATTTTCTTTAACTATTTCCCCTAGATTCTTTGAATAAAAGCATTTAATTAAGTACAGTTTTAATTAATTTTATTCTTCAAGTTGACCATTATTGTTGTCTTGTATTTAGTATTTCTTTAAGCTGTGCTTAGGTATTTTCTTATCGATGCTGAACTCACTGCTACCTTTTTTATTTTGGTAGGTCTCGTTCTTTTCTGCCCACTAATATTTGAGTGAAATTGTATGTATTTTAGGTTGCAGGAAATTTACTCCTTTATTCGACATATATTTCTTTAATTTAAAATAACTCATCAGAATACTTATTTGATTTCTTTTCTTTTTTTTTTGAGCAGAAAATACTAATGATTAATGAATTGACTTATGTAACAAATTTATTTCGGCCGACTGTTGTTGCTCAGTGTCATTCCTTTTGAGCTGTAATTTCTTTCAAACCTGGCAATTGAACGTGTTTAACTCAAGCAGAGTAGTGCGCAAGCAGGGTCACGGTTATAAATGTAGGCCATTTTGCCTTGACTTTCACTTTTCCATGTTTTGACTCGGCCGAAGCAGCTGTAGATTTCCATTTCAATTTATATTTGTCAATTTTTTTGGGATTCTGAGATAGAAAGTCTTTTATTATCCTGGTAATTTTGTTAAGTTTTTGAAGTACCGTATCATTTGTCTGGTTCGCGGTAATGGTTTTTTGACTGGGATATATCTGGGGACAGGGATTTTGGACATATTTTTGGAATAGATAACCTTAGACAAAGTCATCCTCTTTTTTAATGCTGAATAAGATATTATAAAAATAGTGGGTTTATATTTAATTGACTTTTAACGATTCAGGTTAATATTTAATGTTCGTTTGGATTAATTTATTATTAAAATATCAACAGAGTCCACTAAAGTAGATCTCTTCCTAGAAGGAAATCAACCCAAATTAGACAACGAAGACTTTCATATAGTAGAATTCATAGTTATGTTTAGGCCTGCAAATGCCATTTTTTAAATAAAATTTAAAATATTTAGGTATAGGACATTATACACAAATGTCTAAAATTGTACATAAACTCTAAAAATGAAATAATATATAGGGTGTTCGATTTAAAATAATTAATGAGAAATCAACATCAGGTACAACCGGAAGTTCCACCATATCGAAAATACTTTAGCCGAATTGTCCTCATCGTGGGACACACTATATATATATATATATATATATATATATATATATATATATATATATATATATATATATATATATATATATATATATATGTATATATATATATATATATATATATATATATATATATATATATATATATAATTTAAATTATTTAAATAACCATTATTCAAAGTCATAAGTAAATTAAAAATAAAACTATATTCGACGACAAAAGCAAATTTTTATATATTGTTTTCATGACTCCGGGCGATGACACAAAAATCAACGCTGAGTCTTTGTATTGTAAAAGGTACTGCTCCAATACGCTGTTTGTTTTTAACAACTTCGGAGAGAAGAAGCTAATTTCCTAAATTTTGGAGTTGGCGCCAAATTTAAATTCATTGAAAATAGTTAAAAACAAAAAATGAGCAAAAAAGTACCTATGATCTATAAAAAATATCAATTCACGTACAATTAATTTTAGAATAATATTATGCAAGTAAATCTATAATTAATAAATTAATTGCAATATTTTTTTGGATTTAACATTGCTATTCTTATTTTATTTGTCGCTCGGAAAAGTTCTGCTGTGCTATCTTAAATTTCTCAGCAAGGAGATCTTTCTTCTAGCAGTGCTCCATTTTCCTTTTATTTTTTTTGTATTATCACTACAAGCATCTTATACCGCTGTTCCCAGATATTGTAATTTCCTTATTTTTATATTGTTTATTACTTTACATTCTTTAATCATTTTCCTCAGTTTCTGTTTATTTCATTTCTTCAATGTCGATGCTATCCTAAACATCTTTCGGTAGCACCACATTTCAAACGAATGCAGGTTGTTAATATGTTTTTGTTTAAAAGTCTAACTTTTTGGTTCATATTTCGTGATTAAAAGTTACTCCCTTTCTTGGTTCTAGTCTGAAGTATCTGCTATTGAGAATTGTTTGTTCTCACTCCTATCATTGTTGTTTAATGTAATGAAGACTTCAAGGTTTTTGTACCCTTTCTAGTTGTATACCTAGTAAATTTATATTTGATTGTTTGTTTGATTTATTTGTTATTATTTTATATTTAGTCTTTATTGTATTCTCTCTAATTCACTTCTTTTCGCAAAGAGAACTAGTTATCCTTCTGCGCAGCTTGTAATTAACATTGTATCATCTGAAAATCTTTATTGTTAATAGCTTTTCCAATTATTATAATACCCTCATTTTTAGATAGTAAAGCTACTTCAAAATTAATTTACTATATGCATTGAAGAACAGAGAGATATATTATGAGGGAGTTTCATAAGCCCGTGACTTCTCACAATGTGGCACTCCAATCATAAATTTAAAGTCACAATACACAAGTCTAATATCATACTAGTTTGTATAAGACATTTTAAGTCAGTCTGTTTCATCGAAAATTTCTGGCAGTTTTTTAAAATCGGTATGGCAGTGTATTCACAAGATAATTGAGAAATACAAGTTTCGTGAATGGTATGTTCTGTGGGGGATTCTGCACGGCTAGATGACGTCATCCAGATGGTGACGTATGATTGGTTACCAATGTTTGGCACAGGTGGTTTTGGTAGTCGAAATAACCGGAGAGGCGTGTGATAACTTGCTCATGTGATGACGTCACAGTTCTTGTCACATATGACCGGTCATCTGTTATTATTCCCGTTATATTTTAGGCCAGAAGACATTATGTCATAACTAATAATGCAGGGTGCATCCAATAAGTAATTAAGTTGCTGCGCATGCTCAGGCGCATCCTAAGGTTAAAGTAAATAAGGTCGTTTGTCATAAACAGGGTCTTCTATAACTAATCATTACATTATATAATATGAGTTTGTTTGCCATATATAAACATACCATATGATTTCAGGAATTAGGAATACATAAAGGCATTATATCATATACAAGGTGTAAAATAAGTTATTGAATTGTTGCACGCGCGTCTTAATATGCACCTTTAGGTTATGGTAAATAAGGTAGTATGCCATATACAGGGTGTGATATTAGGGTCTAGGAAATAAGTCTGTAAGTCATATAAAGATACATCCTGCAATTTCAGCAAATAAGAGTGCCGGGACAGATATATCTTTAAATTTTAAGAGACAGGGATGCTGGGGTGATTGCAACGTTGCCAGATTATTTCATATTTTATTAAGTTCTAGGGACTTTATCCGTTATACCAAGTACAGGATGTCCCATAAATTATTATACAGAGTGTGTTCCATAACTAAACGAGTAACAGAAAAATTAAAGAACAATGAACGATGCATAGTGGTCTTCTTGAACCCAGTCCAAGCTTTTGACACGGTTCTTCAAAAATTATTTTTGTATGTAATAAATAAGTATAGAATTAAAGATGCCGTGTTGGATGTCTGAAGGATAGAAAACAGTATTCAAGAATTAGAGATAATTTAGGTAACCCGCTAGATATAAAAATGGGAGTACTCCATGGTTCGGTATTAAGGCCCTTTCTATTTATTAGCTACACTAACTCTTTATTGGATGTAGATTTAATTAATGGATCATTAGTAGCATATGCTGATGATACAGTGGCTATTTTTTCAGCCAAACATGATATGAAACGAAAAATTGTTGAATATCGACTATCAATAAAATAAGAAACTGGCTTGACATTTTTAAATTGCCCCCGAATTTTACAAAAACAAATTATATAGCATTTTCCCTATCTGAAGTACATCATCCAACCTTTGAGAATATTTAAGTTGATGATTTAAATGATAACATCAAGAAAGTTTCATCTGCAAAATATTTGGGAGTAATATTGTATAAACATTTAAAATGAAACCAACAACTTGTTGAACTGGCGTCAAACTTAAAAAAAAAACTTTTATACAAATTTTACATTTTAAGAGATATTTTAAATAAAAAATTGTTGATTATGATGTATAAGTCCATTATTAAATCTCATATATGATATGGAATTATTGTGTGGAATGGTCTTTAAAATAATGCGCTGATGCCTCTGAAGGTGGTTCAGAATAACATACCTGAAATGATCAATAAAAAAATAAGTGTTTTTCAACCAGACTGTTTTACACTTACGAAATTTTGAATGCCCATTCATTTGAATGTCCTGGAACTGTGTTCCTATGAAACCCGCAATAAAACTAATATACCCATTATCATTCCTAATAGTAATAGAAACCTCAATCTTCAATCTATAAGTGATTTGGGATCAAAACCTTGTCACGGTTCACTTTTCCGCTTAAGTTCACTATTGCTAATTTAGTTAATTTAGCCTTATTTTCCCAAATAATCTCGTTATTGGCAACACAGTATAATTTTCCTTAAGTATCTCATAGGGATTCTTTGAAGAAGAGCATTTCATAAAGGAGAGTTTTAATTAATTTTACTTTTCAAGTTTGACCATTGTTCATTATTTCACTGCATTGTGTTTAAGTATTTTCTTATCGATGTTGAACTTACCGCTAGATTTTTTTTTATTCAGATAGATCTTTTTCTTTTCCCTGCCATTTATATTTACATTTGACTGGAATTGCATGCATGTTGGGTTGCAGGAAATTTACATTAATTTATTAATACGATCTTCTTTAATTTAAAGTAATTAATTGTTTTAACTGATAAGTCAAGATAGACAATAGTAAAGACACATTTATAAACGTACCGTAAAAAACCAGTTCGACTCCAGGTGATCAACGATAATTACTTTAATATAAGATAAAACAAACGATTTACCATAAAATATTTTTAGTTCCTCAATTAAATGAATCATCACGAGACTGGATATAAAATTTGGGACTCTAGACCACTGTTTGATGGCGTTACAATACCTAGTGTATTAATATCTATTATTATCAAATAAATTGGGTTTAACCTGGCTAAAATGAAACACAGTTCTGATTAACTCTAAGGCAAGAACAATAGAATAAATATACTCACAACATGATCATAATAATTACTACTACTAAATGAAAAGCCAGGATACATGTTTAGATATAAATTAAAATATATGAGCTGATAGAATTACTATCATTCTTTTAATTTGGACATATCAGGCACCCAAATATTGCAATTAAACACAGAAAAAAAGCTGGACTTAAACTAAAAGTCAACAGACATATCATGGTGCCATATAACTGTACTTTTACCAAATTCAAAACCAGAATGGGGCCCCCAGATTAAATAAAATACAAAAATACTTCAAAATTACTAATAATAAATTAATTAGTCTATAAATTGGGAACATAATGATACGTCCAAGAAGCAAATACATAACAAAATACAGTTAATTTACAATGATAGCAAAGCTACACTCAAAATTAAGTCTTAAAAATGTCATAATTATTCATTTTATACTAGTTAAGTTAGAGCTATCCAAAAGAGAAAATTCACGGAAAATTACTCAATATCCATAAAACAAAAAACAAGTAACTATCGGCCTTAAAACCCAATATAAAACTTAATAATAGTCTAATGCAGTCAATTTAGCTCTTAATGAAATTTAAAACAATATGCTATGGCCAGATTTAAATTAGCTATGAAATTTACTCGGTGATAAGGATCAATTTTGAGCTTAAATCTTACTGAATCCCAAAAATTTATCTAATATTGTATAACTGTAATCAATGGATCTAACCCGACGTTTTTGGGATCGAATAGAATTCCTTCGTTGACACGTGCAAACTGCCCAAAATCCCTGTCTCCAGGTATATGCCGACAAAAAAATCATAACTGTCAACCAGAAAAAAGATACGTTACTTCATAAACTCAACAAAATTACCAGGATGATAATCGACTTTCCATCTCAGAATCCCAAAAAATTTGCAAATAAAAACTGAAACGTTTGCAGCTGCTTCGGCCGAATCAAACCAGGAAAAAGTGAAAATCAAGGCAAAATGGCCTCAATTTATAACCATTGCCTAGCTTAGTCATTAGTCGATTTCCGTTAAGCGCATTCAATTGCCACGTATGAAAGAAATGACCACTTAAAAAGAATGACACTGGGCAACAATAGTTGGATGAAATACATTTGTTACTTAAGCCAATTCTTTAATCATTAGCATTTTTGAATCAAAACAAAAATAAATCAAATAAAGAAGTACTTATTAATAGATTAATATAAATTACCTGCAACCCAACATACATACAATTCCACTTAAATGTAATTATAAATCGCAGGAGAAAAAACGAGATCTATCTAAATATATAAATTTCATAACAGGTTACAAATGACTCCATATTGATGCAGTCTCTTTTCTTTCTAAACGCAAATTTAACCACCACCAATTAGTTCCACGGACGGCAAAAGCGAAAAAATAACTAGGCCAATTTAGCATTTTTTTATTGTGATAATGTCATTAATTAGTGTATATTTCTCATAATCTCATCATCAAGAAGCGCCAGGTTTGAGTCTGCCTGACGCTGCTTTGAAGAGAACTCTGGACAAGACTCTTTCAGATATCATTGGTATAGCTAATGCAATCCGATCACTTTTCGTCAGATTGGAAAGTAGCTAAGATAATTCTGATTAGAAAAAAATGCGAAAGAGCCACAGATATCAACAGGTACAGGCCTATTAGGCTACTTTTTATTGTGGAAAAAATGGTGGAAAGAGTCATTTTAAATTAACTGAACCATTTTACAGTTGAAAAGAAGATCTTGCCTCTGGAGCAATTCGGATTTAGAGGTAGTCATATTAGCTTTCAGCAGATCACTATGCTGACGTCACTAATCACTCAAGGTTTCAAAAGGAAGTTTCAAACTGGGCAAATCTTTATCGATATTAGCAAGTCCTTTGACAAAGTATACTACAATTTGCTTATAATTAAGTTTATAAGGCTATACATCCCTAATTATCTGGTAAGACTGGTCCTAAGTGTCTTTTATGGCGAAACATTCGTAGTTCCGTCGAACTATGCTAGATCTACGGTTAGTTTGATAACAGCGGGGATTCCTCTTTGTCCCCAACTCTATTCCACCTCTGCACATTGGACATCCCCAAAAATAAGCTAAGTAAGCTATTCATGTTCAATGACGACCTTGCTTTTGCGACTTCTCCAGGGTCATTTGGATTATTCACCAAAAGATCACAATAGCATATTAGTAAGTTGAAGAGATGGATGGCCGATTGAAAGATCAAGCTGAAATCTGCCAAAAATCAGGCTAGAGCCAGATTTGCGATCCCAGATAATCGGCTATCCCTTTCCAATACTCTGATTCTCTGGAAAGATCATTTGAAATACTTAAGACTAGTCTTTAATCGAAAGCTCTATTGGTTTCTAAACACCAGTTAGTTATTGAGTAGAGCCAAAACTGCTCTAATAGCTCTCTATTCTCTGCTGAATCGAAAAATCAAGCCGAGTTTAAATCTAAAGCTTATTAACTAAAAGCTCTTCATCAGATCGATTTTTGGTACTTCCACGTGGATTACCACAGACAGGTCAAGATTCGAAAACAAAGTCCTTCATTTGACATCATTATCTATAGAGACCTAGGGTGCGAAAACTTCGCCAAATTTATAGAACATACATTAACCAAGTACTTGGACAGAGAATAAGCATAGTAACTTGATCACAGCATCGCACAACATTGACGCCACGCTACTATAATGATACAAATTTACCAGAAATTCGATCCTTGACCATTAACTGGGGTTCCCTTGTTCTAATCAATTGGCTTAAAAACTAAAATTAATCATTCGCATAAACTTACACAGACACCACATCCTTGAAGTCAATACACCCTATCTGATTTGAAAAGCAAATATTACTAGGCATCCTTATTTAAGTTTTAAGAAATAGAGATGCTGGGATGACAATAGAAAAATACATACCCTTCTCCTTTCAAACAGAGAAAAAGGAAAGAATATATAGAAATAGTTTATTTTCTGCAAATACAACTCTGATCCGCTTTCCATATGCGTTTCAACCACCTCATGGTCTGGTCAGAACCGAAAGCAACATTCCCAGGTGATAAATGCTATATAAAAATATAAATTCCAAGACTGGCAATATTTTCAGTCTGGCATCGAAGTTGGCAGGTTTTTAATATCCTGTTGCTTCTTGCGAATGTTGTTCTCGGTTCGATACAGCTCCACTGACGAGACCATGAGGTGGTCAAAACGCGTATGGGGATAGGACCAGAGTTGTATTTGCAGGAAATAAATTATTTCTATATATTGTTTCCTTTTCTTCTACTTAAAAGGAAAATAACATACAGGTCCATTGAGAAACAATTCGATCTATATATAGAACACTCTATAGAGGAAAATTTTGAAAAATTGACAGTATATGTCAATGGGGGCAACCTGGCTAAAATATTTTCAAGATGGTGGCACTTCTGATTACACCAAAAGTAGGTATTAACTTGCTTATTTTAAATAGAACACTCTATATATTATTCCATTTTTAAATTCTGCGCGAGATTTTAGGCACATTTTATATATCACATTGTATACTTAAGTCTAAGCATTTTTGACATATTTAAATTTTTATGTCAAAAATTACGTGTGATGACTCTAAAAAAAAATATCAATTTTCCCTATAAGGAAGCCTTTTTTATTTAATTTGGGTTAGATTTCTTGTTGAAAAAAGCACACTTTATTAGATTTTTCTAATATTTTGATAACCATTGAGACAGGTTGTACAAAAAATAAGATTAAAAATTAAATTGAAGGAATCATCAAAGTCAATTTTTTCAAATGAAACCTTAAAATTTTTTAATTTTATCTTATTTAGCATTAAAAATAAGGGTAAGTTTGTGTAAAGTTGTCTATGTCGAAAATTTTTAGTTTTCGAAATATTTGCCAATTTAATAGTTTTTTATAAAATCTTAGTTGGCTATGACGTTTTGCTCATAGCTGGATATGATGGCACTGAAAAACAATCAAATGCTAAAGGAATGTATGAAACTGCTACCATCTGACAGTTATTAATCATCATAATTAAATTCTACAAACCAAGATCATTTAAACTTATTTATTATTTATGGGGAATGTGATAAAGTCATATCAAGAACATGTGACACATTTGCCATTCGATATCTGCAAGAACAGAAGCCATCATAATCTGCTGTTAAACAGGTTATCGGAAATTTTAGGAACTTTGAATCCATCGAGGTAATAGTGTAAAGAAATAAACCTCTTGTTAATAATGATAATGTTTAAATTGCTGTTTAGGGATATTTCCAAAGATGTATTTAAGACAAACTGTTTTAGAGTCAGGATTGTCTAAATCAACATTACGCAAACATACATTTCATCCATAGACATTTTCCATGGTTCAACATCTAAAAGAAACTGATTTTCCAAGACCAGTGGCATCCTATGAATTTATCATATCTAGGACGCAAGGAAACAATTTTTTTCCAGATAATTTCATTTGAACAGATGCAGCTAAATTTACGAAAAAATGCTATCTTTCATCGACACTATTCCCATTATTGGAGTGATTCAAATTTACATGTGTTTAGAGAACAGTTTAATGTATATTGTGTAATAAGAAATGATGGCACTAAATTTTTATCAAGAAAATTTAAATGGTAAGTTATATGTTTTTGAATTATTATAGATATAAAATGTGCTTATTCATTTTAGATGAAGGCTATTTGATCATTTATCATAATTTTGACAACGACTATTTAGGCAATTTGCCGCTTGCTCTTCATAGAATCCTGATTTATCAACATGATGGCGAGTCTCCACATGGTGGCTACCTAATTGATAATTCTATGCAAAATATTTTTGATGATCGATGGATACCCAACACAATGGTCCTTTCCTTTGGCCACCTCGGTTTCCAGATCTTTCAGTGTTCGATTATTTTATTTGGGGTTCAATTAAAAATCGAATTTATAACACTATGGGACAATGCATGGAGAGAGTAAGGAATGAATTTGCAAGTTTAAGTCCCTTGTCAATAAGAAAAGCGACCCATAAACAAGTGATATTCAGATGCAAAAATTGTCTGGACGTATAAGGACGTAAGTTGGAATATTTGTTGAAGAAATATATATATATATATATATATATATATATATATATATATATATATTAAATCTAAAGTACTCTAATTTAAGTTTTTTGTTTTTAAATTAAGCGTGCACCGTTATGTTGATATAACAAAAATTCTTAAAATTTTCGATAATTTGTTTAATCGTTTAACATTGATATTGAGCTCGTAGCTCGTACACTCGTAGACGCCATACAGTGAGCTTTGAAAATGGCGAATGAGATTTCACCGAAACGTCAGCTCTCCTACAATTCTGAGATGGACTCAGCACGATTACACATCATACCCGTGAGAATATCCGACATCACATATATATATATATATATATATATATATATATATATATATATATATATATATATATATATATATATATATATATATATATATATATATACCTTTGTCTTTTCATGGGTTTAGGTTCTTTATTTAAAAAAGAAAATCAAACAATTGACGTTTCGCCTTTTATTTAAGCCATTTTCAAAATTTTTGGTTTATTTTTTTTCCTAAAGACATTTTTTATCTAATTAAAAACACTCATACAAAAACATATCTACAATTTTAAAAAACAAACAAACACTTTTAAACAGTATGTAAAATTAAAAAGAAAAATACTTTATTTTACCGGTACACACCTTGAGATTTTGTTTATTAAATAATAATAAAATTCAACCTTTACATGATCTATTTAAGTACTGAGGATACACGGAATGCGAGTGTGTTTTATTTTTTATATATTTTCTATATTTTACAATGCCCAAAAAAAAACACATACATTTAATTTTATGTTTAAGAAGATATTCAATTTTTGACGTTTATTAACAGGATCGAATACTTAATATTTTCGTTTAAATTAGGCTGGTGTAAATGTGGGTCAAATCTCCTATATCCGTTCTGTCGTCAATAGTGTTTTTATCTTTTTTTATTTCTATCATTTCTTTTACCTGCAATTTTTGGTAATTCATATCTTTGTTTTTAATTATGGTACTGTTATAATCAAATGTCTGTTTTTCGTCCCGTGTGTGTTTGTTTAACGCTAATTAGGCGTTTTTCGTATATTTGTGGCCATTCAATCTGTTCTTAAGTAATTGGCTAATTTAAACAAAAATATTACATGTTCTATCCTGTTAATAAACATCAAATATTGAATATCCTCTTGAACATAAAATTAAATGTATGTGTTTTTTTTAATATAAAAATATATAAAAAATAAAACACGCTTTCATTCCATGTATCTTCAGTACCTAAATTGACGAAATATAGGTTGAATTTCATTATTAATTAATAAACAAAATCTCAAGGTGTATGCCGGTAAAATAAAATATCTTTTTAAAATTTTAAATTCTGTTTTAAAGTGTTTACTTGTTTTTTAAAATTGTAGATATGCTCTTGTGTGAATTTTCTTAATATATAAAAAATATTTTAGGAAAGAAAATAAACCAAGAATTTTGAAAATGCCTTAAAAAAGGGCGAAACGTCAATTGTGTGATTTTTTGTTAAATAAAGAACCAAAACCCAAGGAAAGACAAAATAAAGAAAAAGGATATGATCAGGAACATATATATATATATATATATATATATATATATATATATATATATATATATATATATATATATATATATATATATATAAATAAATAAAAGGCGGCCATTTTATATAAGGATATTAATTTATTAGGCATTATTTAAACCATAATGCACTCTGACTTAACTTATCAGATTAGCTTCTAACATTATACACCATATAGAAATAAGGAATAACAGTTATAATTTATTTACGAAAAATTATTATTTAAATCTTTGTTCAAGATGTGAGGTCCATTTTATTTCAAAACAATTTTCATCTAGTCAGGTGTATTTTCATATTTTCAGACGATTTACCATGAAAATAGTATTTTAGCTTATATTTTATTACATTTGCGGATAAAACATAATCGGGAATGTAATATTGAAATAAAGACCATGATATGGTCTTTTATTTAGAGTCATTAGTTTCCATCAACCCACACACAGGTATTATTTTTTAATTTATTTTAAAGAACGTACTGCTTTGGTATATATATTTATGTTTTAAGATATTTTAATGTTTTAATTTGTATTTGTATTTTACCACATATTTCCGTAAAAATTAAATGCATTACCAAGCAAGACTTAAAAATGGCATTTTCCTGCATAATACTAAACTGTTCTAATTAATGCATGTTACATTTTCACCGTTATTTTTGCATAATTGTAAGTATTTATTAGTCTCAAATATTTTGAACAATAATTTAAAAATTATGAATTTTCTAATCGATATAGGATACAATCTTATTTGAGCAACACCACTAGCAACAAGAATAAAAACTTTTTCTTATGACAATCTTAATCTGAATTCGACCACGACATATTGAATATCTCCATAGAAGAGAACGAATTATTTTATTTAGTCCGTCAAATGCGGCTAGGGAAACACGGCACCAAATACACATAAATGTAATATAAATATAAAAATAAAAAACAAATTATATTGCTTATTATTTCGTCTACTTATCGTTGCTTAGAAATCACAATTATTAAAACAAATAATTACCAATCGGTTTAAGTTTAAGCAGATTAAGTAAAATCGAAAGACATATGTAGGACAAAAATTCTAATATATAACGAAGTTCCCAATTCAAAAAATTTACATATATTCTACCAACAGATTATCAATGTAGTGAGAATTCTAAAAAAAATCGTAAATTTTCGTTTAATTGGTGAAACTTTATAAAACTAATAACCAAAAAACCGTCTGCACGAATATTTCTACATCGCAAGCCATTTTGATTTTCAATTTCGTACCAACTAAAAATTATAGAATCGAGAAACTAAATATATAAAGAAAAGTAATTGCTACCCCAAATTTTTAATATTCGATGTTATTTAATTTCTATTTTTCAGACATTTTTAATTATTTATTTTTAATAAAGTTATAAAAAAATTTTAATGCATTTTTTTTACACTGTTTTAAAGTAATAGTTACTTTGTTACAATTTTTTTTACAATTCCGTCACCCTATTTTTTTACACCTGTTAGAAACCCGAAGGAAGATAAAAACCACTCAGCTGCTCCAGCCATCATAATTAGCTAATACAGTACACGTGATGATTATTGATTGCAGTAAAAGTCGTTCATTGAACTATTTCAATATTTGTCAGGATTTTGGGTTCAAAAGAGTGTTTTAGTGAAGGGAAAAAAAGGCAACTACTTTTTAAAACTTATTTAATTTAAAAGTATTTCGGATTATTTTTGTTAATTTAATCACTAGACCTTTTCCGGTGGGTTTATGCTAAATTTAAAAATCTGCAAAACATCCTTTGTATTGAATGTTTTCTGTAGTAGGAGACTGGAATTACGATCGAGATTCGTTTGTTTGTCCTCTTGGATATTTTTTTGAAATTTTAGGGGGGTTATCTGCTCTGAGAAACAAGTTATCCTTTGTTTTTACATAAGTATATTTAAATGAATCTACAGAGAATAAATTTATTTGGCATTTAACGATAATATTTATTTATAGCAAATTGTCTTAATTCGTGGTCTGCTATTTTGACACGAATCCATGAAAACTATCTGTTGCTGCTCTGAATTACATATTTTCTTTATTTAGATTATGTTTCTAAAGTGTTTTGGTAACCCGAAATTGCCTAGTGTTATGTTTTTTAGCAATATGGCCAGGGTAAAACGTATCTAAAAGGTACCTGCCATTCTGCAATCTGTAAATTCCTGTACCGATAGAATGCTTATCTAGGGAAACTTTGCTACAAATACTCTAGGAAATACATTGAGGCCAAAGTCCTATTGAAAAGGATACCACAATTTAAACTTACTTCGCCAGGAGGACTACAGGTGAGTCTTAATTATTATATTTTATCTTTAGCTCATTTGAAGCTCATTTGTAGAATTTTGACTCTACCTACTCATATGTTCTAAAATTAGTGAGCTCGACTATTCTTCTTATCTTGTCGTGCATTAATAGAAGACAACTTATCTTAGTCTACATTTAGCAACGTTCTGTCTTGAAGCAACATGATTTTATGTTAATTATCTATTATACCGTTAATCCCTTTTATCTTTAGGTAAATGTTCGATATAACCAGCAAAAGGGCACACCTATTTTTATCTGTTAAAACGCATCTATTGGGTTAGTATCTGATCAACCTTCTTATCACTACTGTAACAGTTGGTTTATAATTATCTTTGTCAATTTTAATATATTAGATAGTCACAAATTTTTATTAACTATACTTAAAACTCTACTGGTAACTTCCTGTGTAAATTAAAGGGATTTTGTTTCTTTTAACATACTACAGGGTGACTCATCCTTACTCCCAAATATTTTTTTTCATATCTCAATTTCTATTTAAAATATATCTAGATAACAAAACGAAAATTACTTATTATGAAACGAAATGATGTTAAACTATGGTATTGCTACCCCAAGGATATTATTCCCAACTTTTTATTGGAGTAAATCATATATTTGCGCATGTACTTAATTCTAAAATTTACGAAATTTAATGGAATTGTCTGATAATATTTTTTTCATGAATACCATAAATAACGTAGGATAGCATATTTCGGGATTTCTAAAAATATACTGGTACAAATACTTTTTTCTTTTCTCTCAAGTAATAATTGAGATATGTTTACAAAACTAAATGGAAATTACTTGATATTTGAAATGATGTTAAACTATGGTATATCCACCCCCATCATCCCTTATATCGTATAACGGTAAAGCCTCTTTCGCGAACGTAATTTAATTTTAAAATTACGAAATTTAATGAAATTGAAAATATTTTTATCACGAATACTGTAATTAACTCAAATTGACATATTTCGGGGTTTCAAAAAATGAAGAAGTAAAAGAGGGTGAGTCATCCTCAAATACTTTTTTCAAATCTAAAATTCAAATTGAGATATTTTTACAAAACAAAATGGAAATTACTTGTAACTTGAAGTGAGGTTATAACAAGTGCGGCACATTGTGAAATAAAAGGCTGCAGTAATGTTGCAATAATTCGTTGTTCATGCTGTAAAAAAATCATTATGCTTAAAACACTCTTCTGAAAATTTCCATTATTGTACAAGACATAATCCGTAATATTATAATATATCCTATACAATACATATTATATTATGTTAACAAATTTTCTACTTTTGTATTTAAACATAGATTTGTAAATTAATATAATTCACGACATCTAGTGTATTTTAATTATATTATTAATTAAAACAAAAAATGTCAGTAGGCTCTGTAACGTCCATGTTAATTGAAATTTGGCAATTTTAAGAATAATAATACATACATAAAATGACATCCTTGGTATGATATCCTGGAGGGTGAAAATGCTATAGTTTAACCTCATTTCAAATAACCAGTAGTTTATTTTTGTTTTGTAAAGTTACAACCTAAGATTTAAAAATATTTGGAGGTTGATCATCCGCATATACTAGTTTATTTTTAGAAACTCCGAAACACAGCAACTTAAATTACCTATGGTATTGGTGAAAAAAATATTTTCAAACAATTCCATTAATTTTAGTAACTATTAGAATTAAATTACGTGCGCTAATATATGGCTTACCCTAATAACAAAAAAGAAGCGATGATATCGTTGGGGGTAAAAATACCATAGTTTAACATAATTTCGAATAAAAAGTAATTTCCATTTTGTTTTGTAAAGAAATCCCACTTAGAACTTCAGATGTTTCAAAAACACTGTTTTTAGGTGTGAACTTTCGGATCGTTTTTCACCTCGTTGTAATGAATCTCCGCAAACAAAAAAAAAAACATTTATCTGATTTTTGTACCCTCCATATCATATTTTAAGTTTTAATAAAATCGGAGCCGGGCACTTCAGGTACCTTATTTATAAGGGATCTTTACATCAAAAATTAGATAAAATCAAAGCTCGAAGACAAGATCTTAGAAAGTCAGTTTCTATCTTTATTTGTAATATGGAAGGTTTATTTAGTCATTGAAATATTTTACTCATTGATAAAGAAATGGTAGAAATAATTTGTGAAAATTTATTACTTGATTATGTTCAAGCCCTTGTTCTTAATTACATTGCTATAATATCTTACTTAAATATGCTTGAAATTCTGTCCTGCTCGGTATAAACCAGCCCCTTCGAAAAGTACGTTTGTGGAATCAGGCCTTGGTTTTTTAATGGTGTTATCTACAGTTTAATGCTAGAATTGTCTTGAAAAGCATTATATTTATAATGAATGCCAGGTGGAAATAAAAATATTTTGTTTCGGTTTTGGTTTAAAAGATATGTATAAAAGAATTTGTGCCTTGTGTTCAAAAAGCGAAGTAGGTTTTGGCAGAAAAAACGCTGCAAGAACTCAGATCATAACTCAAAAAAAAACAAGATATTGTTGTGATAAGAACAACCCACCGTTGTTCTTCGACAAAATTTGGCCGAAGTAGGAGTTGTGGAAAGCATGACAAGGATGTCTGGGAAAGGCATCGGTAGATTCCACTGATGAGTCCACCACCGATGTCGGGACAAAACATCCTAACATTTTGACGGTGGTCGAAATAGCTCGCTAGTTATATGTCCTTCACATCAGGGCCATTACTACGACAATATCTATAGACTAGAAGTAGTCGGAGCAAATTGAAATGAACTGCTGGCAATGTGAAGACATTCTACTTCTCTTATAAAACAGCTAGTAGAAGTTTGATTAGTTCAGAATCAATATTTAATACTAAACACTCTAACATTCTATCTAAAAATGTATCTCGATCAATGTATCTTTATCCAATGAATTATTCATTCATTTAACAACAACCGACGGTCAGTCTCAAAATTTACTAGGTTATGTTTGGCTTTCTGTTACTTTGAACGATGTGATACGTCAATTAAAGTGTTAGTGGTTCTTTTCTTGTAACAGAGCTAAACTATAGGAATAGATTTCCTTAAAAGTTTGACCATAAAGTCAATTTTCAGAAATTAGTCAATACAACTAAATTTAACTGCATTTATGTGGTAAATAAATTGCAGTCTGCTAGTGAACAGTTTCTGTTACCTATATTCATTGTTCATTCACGTAGTTAAAGGAAAGGATATATACAAATAGTTTGTATCCTGCAAACACAATTTTGGTTCTCTTTCTATTTGCATTTCGACCACCTTATGGTCTCGTGAGTAGAGCTGTATCGAACCAAGAGCAAGATTCGCAGGAAACCACTATTCATATGAAATATAAATTCCGAAATATGTCGGCAAGATATTAAACCTGCCGATTTTTAGATATCAGAGTGAAAAATTGTAAGTCAAATGATATCTAAATATTCAACGAAGTAATGCGAAACTTTCAAAAATTAAGATTTCAATAAGAAATAAATAAATCTATTTGCTGTTGGATTTTAGTAGTTTCCTATATTCACTTTCCTTTCATTCAGTTAAAGGAAAGAATATATATAAATCTATATATATATATATATATATATATATATATATATATATATATATATATATATATATATATATATATATATACATATTGTCGTCGATTTACGTTTGAGTTTGCGGTGTGTGGATTAATAATTTCGATTTTTTTATTAAGATTGTCCGGTTTAAGCACGAATAGTACGGTCCTTTGACTTGAAACGATGTTTGATGGTCCGGGGCGAGTCAAAAGAGTCTCTGTGTCACCCTGAGGTGTTGAAGTTGTGAAACGTTTTGACCTTTGTGACACCTTCCCGTACTGTAAAGGCATATTTCCCGTAAAGTTATCCTGAAGATTAGTTCCGGTCGAGGTTGTATAAAGATTTTGCAATCCGGATGATTAACTTTACCGAACGACAGTATTTGTTTTCGATGGGGACGGCGATGCGTACTTGTCCTTCTTTGACAAGGGTTCTGGTGAATTAATAAATGGATTATAGTTTAAATGTTTTTCTCTGTAATTAGGCGCGCTAATGGATTGTTCTATCTTAATGGTTTCAAAATGATTATTTAATTTTTTTATAGATCCGAATTTTACGGACTCGTCAGAAGTAGTAGTGTTGTTACCAACCAGGGTTGTATTAAGTGCCGTGCCCCTTTGCGCCCCGATCATTGTCAGTGCAGAAGACCCTCCGTATCCACCCGGGGAACTTTGAAAGTCACCCGCATCATTGGACATGGACTTGAAGGTAAAAAGGGGATTGGACATTATTAAAGAAAGAAAAATTTCAACTTAATATTTATAACTGATCGGTAAAATTTGTTCGATAATCTTTCAAAAAACGGGAAGATATTTTAGAAAAGTGCTGCAGGCTTTTTAGTCTGTAAGTCTATTTTTAAAGTCAATGTATTATTTTAAATTTGGAAGAAAATATTTTGGTTTTATTTAATAAAAAATGTACAGTTAATCCGTGTTAATTTTTATTGTTTATAGGCCTTTGATGTTTTTTGTTGTCGGTCGACCTTTAAATTGTTTATTTGTAATTTTCTTTATTTTATAAAAAACTAAAGGTTTCACACTTGCGTGTGATCCTTTTGCAAAATGAATATATTATAGATATGTTAAAATAAAATTAAAGGCAACTCACTTAAAAGTGTTCCTTTTACAAATTAAACGTATTATAGATTCTGAAAATAGAAAGTTTTAAAATTATTGTGTTTTCCAAAAAATCTAATTACTAATTTTGTGTGCAATTTTGATTGCGATTAATTAACTAAAATTCTGTGTGCTTATATCTCTTGTCTAAAATTTAAATTAAAAGCTTAAGGCTAATTGTACAAAAATAAATTATTTAATTCTGTGTGTTAAGACTACACACTTACAGAATAATAACTGTTTAAGTTTTTTAATAAATTTCGTTTTTTATTAATTTATCGAACTTATTGCAGATTTTTAAGCTCAACAAAAAACTTGTACAGTAATTGTTTATACCGGGTGTCAACGAATCTATTAGACAAGTCATAATTTCTAGAGTATTATGTGTATCAAAATGAGAATTGGTACAGGTAAATGGTATGTGAAGGGGAGAGTTTTCGCATATTTTCCACTTTCCGGCCACTTCCGGTTTCACCGGAAATCGCCCCGGTTTTGAATTTTTAAATAGAACACCCTGTATATTTTAACATTTTTGGATTTTTGAGATAATTCTAGATCAGAATGTGACATTTTAAAAACTTTTTACGTCTACTTCATTTTTTTAGAGCCACTTTTAAAATTGCATCTAGGTGGCCATGATCGGACGCAAACAAAACAATCGCAAAGTTTTAGTTACTAGTATGAAAGACAGGAATAAGACAAGTTGAAAAAATTACGTTTTCATTTCTAACTATTAATTTTCAAATGGCGACCCTTTTTTGACAACTACTTTTCGAAAAAAGCATTCTTTGACGAATCTAACGGTACTAATTTATTTGCGATTGGATTAGACATAAGAACAGAAATTAAATATTATTAAGCAAAATACTGGATAATTTATTTACTTATGACAAGTGCGCCATGGACAGCCATGATGCATAATAATTTGCAACTGTTTTTATCAAGTCTTTGGAAAACAAAGCACTCACTTAAGTAGATAATGACAGTGACATACGCTCTAAGAACAGACGTAAAAGTTTCTTAATTTTCATTAAGTTTAGTTTAAATTTTCGTTAAAATAATGTATACTCAAAGTGAAAAAGTGGATATGTTATTAATATTTGGAGAGTGTCATAGAAATTCAAGGAATGCTGCCGAGTTGTATGCTCATAGATATCCGAATTGGCAACATCCAGCCCATCAGTATTTTCCATATGTCGAGACTCGTTTTAGGCAAATAGGAAATCAAGAGGCGGAACAGAGGTTTATCGTAAATGAAGAGACTGACATTAACGTACTTGCTATGGTTGAGGTTGATAAAACAGTTTCATTAAGAAAAATTAGTCAAGAACTGCAGATAAGTTATGAATCAGCAAGAAAAATACTGAGAAAGCATGGATATCGAGCATTTAAATATCAGTTACATCAACATTTATATACTGAGGATGGCGATAGACGGGTGGTGTTTTGTGATTGGCTGCCTCAAAATAATAGAGTTAACCCAAATTTTATCGATTTTATTCTATTTTCCGACGAATCCCGATTTACAAATAATGGTATGTTCAATAAGCAAAATACTCGGTACTGGGCCCAACAAAATCAACATGAAATGAGAGAGGTCAATTTTCAAGAAAGATTTGGCGTCAATGTCTGGGCTGGTATCGTTGGAAATAGAATAATTGGGTCAATATTGTTTCAAGGTCAGTTAACAGGGGTTAGATACTTAGGTTTTCTTCAAAACGAAATCGAAAATCATCTCAGTGGTATACCTTTAGCAGTTTTATGGCGAATTTACTTTCGACAAGATGGAGCACCGCCTCACAATACTAGAGAAGTTCTTAATTATTTAATAGAGCATTTTAATAATGGAATTATTGCAATCAATGGTCCGGTACGGTGGCCAGCCCGCTCACCGGATCTTACTGTGCTCGATTTCTTTGTCTGGGGATATGTTAAAGAAAGGGTTTACTATGGAGCAGCCCCAGCTACTCTTGAAATATTAGAAGAAAGAATTTTACGGTCATTTAGAAGTATAACGCCCCAAATGCTACAAAACGTGTTGAGAGAAACAATTGAACGAGCTGAAATGTGTCGTGAAAAAGAAGGAATGCACTTTGAACATTTACTACACTAAACTTTTTAACAAATTCAGCTACTGTACTTGCAAATATTTTAAGTGCGTCGTCTAAGTTATTAGTTTATTTTGTTAGTTTTTTGTTAATTTTGATAAATTTTTAATCCAATTCCTGTCTTTCATACTAGTCACTAAAACTTTGCGATTGTATTTTTTTGACATCACCTAAGGCCGTTAGATTAGTTTGCGTCCGATCATGGCCACCTAGATGCAATTTTAAAAGTGGCTCTAAAAAAATGAAGTAGACGTAAAAAGTTTTTAAAATGTCACATTCTGATCTAGAATTGTCTCAGAAATCCAAAGATGTTAAAATATACAGGGTGTTCTATTTAAGAATTCAAAACCGGGGCCATTTACGGTGAAACCGGAAGTGATCGGAAAGTGGAAAATATGCGAAAACTCTCCTCTTCACATAATATTTACCTGTACCAATTCTCATTGGGATACACATAATACTCTAGAAATTATGACTTGTCTAATAGATTCGTTGACACCCGGTATAGTCAATTAAATCTAGTTAAATTAATAAGAAGTGTCCAGCTGAACTTTTCTTTTAGTCCTATTGGCCCAAGTATTAAATAAATTAATTAACACTAATTCTCTGCTAATTTGAAACAACTAAAACTTTATTCTTGAAAAAACAATATATTTAAATAAAATAAAACAAAATTTATTCTTAAAAAGTGTGTCAAAATCGGGATATTTTTTAATGGAAAATTCCTCTAAAATTTGTCTAAGTCCGGTTTTTTATTAATGCCAATAGGCCTAAAATTATTTCTTAGAAAACAATAATTAATTTAAGAGGACAATTTAATTTCCTTTACACGATTGGTTATTATTTTTGTTTACAAATTTATACAAGAACAAAGTATTATTATTTAAAACTATGTCTTATTTTGAGATTCTATTATTCCCAACGAGTGGAAATTAACAAGTTTATTTTAAGAAGTGAGTCACAAGTGCGAATATACGTCTTGGAAATTTCCGTGCTATGATGGAATATTTTTATGCTTTTAAGGTCTAAATTTCTAAAATAAAGCACGCAAATTTGGACAAATTTTTAATGTTTTTGAACTGAATTTTTATATTAGAATTCTTCTGGGTTCCGTCCCTAAGATATTCTGATTGTTAATTTATAATTTAAATTTTGAATGTGCAGTCGAAATAAATAAAAACCAAGATTTTTCAAATTTATGTCAAAAGAGGTAAAAAATTCGCGGAAAAAATTAAAAGATGCACAAAATTAATTATCCGGAATTAATATTTGAAGTTAATGGAACGGATAAAAAAGTCTTTAATTATTAATTAAAGGTACCTGGTATAAATTTAAAACCCTAACCGCCACGTTATAACGAAAATGTGTGAATCTTCTGGTTTCTTCTGCAAGGGAATCAGGTCCCTAATTTCTTGGGAGAAATTGGAGACGCTGAGGCCCCGCAATTGAGATCACCACAAAAGAATTAAATTCTTATATCGGAAGCGATCTGCGTCCGAATTAGGTATCAGCAAAATGCATGTAATACCGAGACTACGTCAGTAGGCCCGTAAATCAAGACTATCGGTTTTTTACTCTGCTTTCTCCATCGGTGTCTAGTCGAATAAAGAGAACGAATGTAATTTTTTACGTGTTTAAATACTTTTCTGATTTTAGAAATTTTTGAAAATTTTGTTCTCCCTCTCAATCCTCTCTACTTGTCAGAAATATCTCCAGGGAGAGGTTTGATTTTAAGAGCGGCGTCATGTAATCTATCCGCATGGGGAGTGGAGGAAACCTCTCCACAGCGCCTTCCCAAATACCTGAGTAACCGCTCGTTTCGATTCCAAGATGTCCCAGGCAACTGAGACGATAAACAGTCTTTAGGTCCTCGTTCCCAATGTATAAGTGAAGAGGAGGCAGTTTCACCAGAACTTCCAGTGCCCTGGTGGGAGCAGAACTCATAGTACCCAGTATTTCCACAGAAGCCATTCTCTGAACTTTATCAAGTTGAAGAAAGTGTTTGCTCTTTGTTGTACTACGCCACCATACAATAACGGCGCACGTTATCATGGGGCGAATCTGGGGATCCGTATAATACACTATGGTTAGTGTATATCCAAAATATCACTTTAGGTGTCAGTCCCCATGTACACCCAAAGGATCGTTTACAAGCCCAGAAAGCACATATGGCTTTCTTGGTTCGAGCCCCAATGTGATCATTCCAGTTCAGACGTGAGTCTAGAATTACTCCCAGGTATTTAACTCTCCTCTTAAGTTAAATAGGTACCCTTGTTATTTAGAAAACATCTTTAACGATGCTGGTGCCCAAAAAATTATCTTGTTTAATGTTTGTATCTTCCGATAAGTTTGTAATTAAGCGAGCAGAAATAAATTACGTTGTGGATGACGTAAGGAACTTCATTATACAATTTTATCAATTAATGCCAGGGAATTAATTAGAGATCTTACTAGAATCAGATGTGGTCCTGAAAACGGAATAACACATAAACCAATATATAACTCCTTACCAATATATTATGGCCCACTATAGTTAGCTAAGCACAACACAAATTCCGTAATGTACTTGAAGTCATATTTGAAACATGTTATGACGAAATTAGGTGTCTCACGTCATAATGCACATATTGTTGGTGTATATAAGTTGACAGGTAGGTTTAAAATCTTGTAGAATGATAATATAATTATGATGCGCATAATCTTGTAAATACGGTACATAATATGGCATGACAGGTACGTTTTAAATTTTTTATAATGAGAATATAATTGTGATGTGCATAATCTTGTAAATACGTTACATAAAATGATTCACATATTATAAATTGTAATCAATGGAATATAGTATGATTGACATCTATAAAATATAGGTAAACAATTCAAAATATTACAATATACGACATACATAAGTAATGGTGAGATAATTAAAATATAATAAACTATTATTTGTACTTACTAAATATTAGTTAAGCTCGCAAACCAACTTAATTAGGTATGGTTTACATCTCATATAGCAAATTATATATCAAAGTATGATTTGCATTTTGTGAACAAGCAACATAACTATATAAAATATGATGGACGTTGTAAGAATATTTCACAATATTGTTTGATATGATTATTGATTTTTAACAAACATAATTGAATGTAATATGACAACCATCAATCATTGCTCATAATCTGATGTTATATGATATAAAAATCTGCAAAATACAGTATTTACAATAGATTATTTATTTTAGGTATCTATAGTGTTGTAGGAATGGCTATAAGTCCATTCTAAAAGAAGTATCGCGAGCTAACGATATTGACTTGACGGGATGACGATACGCCAAACTAACGAGACAACAAACAAATAGTTTTGTTTTAATAAGCATGGATTAATTATCCTCTTAAATGACTAGGCGTGGCTTAATAAAACTATAGAATGTCCACAATTTTTACATAAACGTAGATTCGGATTGTGCGAATTCGAGATATCAGAGTTTGTTAGTTGGAAAGTGAGAAATCGAGTTCCCGTGAGTTCTGAACCCACCACTGTATATGGACACAAAATTATTGGGCACTAGTGAGCAGTTTACTACTTGCACCACGATAAAACAAAAAGTACCAAGACATATTAATAGTGAGTTTTTGGCTTAACAATCTCGAAATAAATTGACTCGTCAAATTCCTAACCAGAAGAACTTAATTTCAACACATGATTAAAGAAAGTAAAAATAGTAAGTAGTTTCTTGGGCTAACATTTTAAGCGTCAATCTGCTATTGATGACTTAACGAGGGACTAAGTCTGCTTAAGACTACTTAATGAATCTGAAATAAATCGTTAAGAAGAAACAAGAAACCTACTTTTGTTAGATAAATTTCTTCCAAATTTGGTCAAACAAACATCAGTTCTAGAAAATTTAGGAAAGTCTATAAATCTCGACCTTATATTCTCTTCAAAATTCTATCAAACGAACAACTGTTCTAACAGGTTTTGAAAAGAACTAATTACCGAAAGTTGCATGGAAGGTAGAAATTAATCCTAGACTTGACAAAAATCATAGTCGGAAAAAGACTAAGAAACGTAATAAAAACTCGGATATGATTATTTTCTTTAATTAGTGTACGCGAATAATCAGTTAGCTTTTCAGCAATATTTAACTGCTTGTTAAAATTAAAGACAATCGAATTTCGGATACAATTATCTCGTCGTCAGTGCATAAATAATTTGCTAATTTTCCAGGAACTAGTTAGTAGTTATGATTATTACTAATTTGGGTGTACGAAAAATTAATAGTCGTTAAATAGGAATAGGATTTTTTTTAAACAATTAGTTTTAGTCAATAATACATGTATAATTAACACCTTTTTCAAGAAAAGAAACAGCAAAAATTGAACATTGGCTAGTTCAGCTGGCAAAATCAAAAACGCAGAAGATTTCATAATCAGTAATAGAAAAGATATAATCAAAGACGTAAGTATATTGAACAGATTTTCAACAGGAAGCGATCACCGCATTGTAAGAGCCGAAGTAAAAATAAATATAAAGAAAGAAAGAATCAACATAACACTCAAGAAAAATTGAAAGAAATGGGTAACTCTGGAACTCATAGATTCTTATATGGAATATATTGCCTCTACTCTAAATTATGAAAATGGTACAAAGATAGATGAAATATTTGGAAACATCCAAGACTCCATATATACAGCAATCGAAAAATTCTGCTCTAAGGACGTGAAAGCACAAAAATTAAACCAAAGAACAAAACTTTTAATGAAGCAGAGAAGAAAAATGGAAAACAAGAACACACAAGAGTATAGAACCCTAAACAGAGAGATATCAAAAGAAATCAGAAAGCGTAAAAGACAATATAATACGGAAAAAATTAGGAACGTCATAGAGGAAAATAGAAGTTTGAAAGTGTTAAGAAACAGTACAACAGGAAGAAAGGAAATACAGAAGATCAAAGATATATACGGAAACATAGTAATACACAAAGGGGAAATTTTACACTCTATCAAACTTTTCTACCTACAACGTTATATACCAAACCAGTGACTGATCAAAATCGACACTCAAAGTGCTAAATCAGGAATCGGAAGAAATTCCAGAAATAGCCGAGGAAGAAATCATGAGTGCCCTAAGAGATATGAAAAACAATAGAACTCCCGGAGACGATGAACTGATAATTGAGTCAGTCAAAGAAGGAGAACCACAAATCATAAAAGCTTTTAAAGTTCTATTTAATAAATGCATCGAAGAAGGAATAACCCCATCGCAGTGGACAAATGCAACCATTGTTATTGTACACAAAAAAGATAACGTTACAGACCTTACAAATTATAGGCCGATCAGCTTCCTTAGGCACATATACTAACTATTTACCAAAATACTCGCAAACCGTTTGACAAATAAAGTATACTCTTTTCTTTCGAGAGAGTAGGCGGGATTCTGATCAGGCTATGGGACAAATGACCATCTTCTGACCGTCAGAGTCCTTATCGAGAAATGTATGGGGTATAATAGACCACTGATGCGTTTCTTCGTTTATTTCGCGAAGGCCTTTGATTCATTAAATGAGTGAAAACTTCTAGAAGCATTAAGCGAATATCGTGTCGATCATCGATACTCCGCAATTATCAAAAACATATATGAGAATGCCGCAGCAAATGTCAGAACATTGGCACATCAATGCACAAACAGATTTAATATCGCTCGAGGGGTAAGGCAAGGTGACACTCTCCTCAAAATTGTCTGTTAGTAGTGAACATAACCCGATTCGCTCGATCCCCCCCACTCCTCGACCTTGACCTTGACCTTGCTTCACCCCTCTTTGGCCCCGCCCACATGTCCTTGTCATTGACCTTGAAAATGCACGTGTGCTTTGGCCTTGGCCTTGTGTTCAAGGTTGTGTGTGTGACCTTGACCTTGACCTTGGTCGAGACGGCCTTGACTTTGTTGAAGGTCACTTTGGGTGTGTGACCTTGAAGATATGTTACGTGGTTGGGGGTGACCTTGAATGGTTTTATATAAGGTATGGGGCAGTTTCATTCATCAGTTGGCTCTGACTTGTATAGGTAGTACATGTGTTAATATTTGACAAATCATGGCATATGTTTGTGAAAATTGCGGTTCTAAGTTTACTAATATTTATAATATGAGACGTCATCAAAGAGAATCGTGTGCGGCGAGATTTAATGAAGTGCCTGGAGGAAAACGGCTCCGAATTGAAGAGTATACATCGACGAATCCGCTAATTAATTGCGCCACATGTAATGTAGATGTTCCAATAAATCATATGTCGGTGCATAAACGAACACAACAACATAAAAATAATTCATGTTTGCCGGTATGTCATGGTGTGCAACTCGTTGAATGTGCCTTCAAAAGGAGAATTGCAACCTATCGGGTTAGCAGTGATATGGAGCATTCCGATTACGTAATGTTCTTTGCAGACATTAAATCCAAGGTGGTGGAACTTGTTAATAATTTATTGCGTGTGCATCATGCTTTAAAAGTTAACATGACAGCTGTTGGCGAGTACATGCTTCCATCACAAGAAATATTCAGTGAAAAATCCTTCAACACTGCTAATCAAATAATTAGTGTAGAAAGTGATTTGGATGCCGTTTACCATTCTTTCACCGAATTAATAAAAACGCAGGCGACAGAGTTCCAGGAGAAAGATTCAGGTATGGAAAAATCAAAACCCGATATATTAAACTGATTTTTATATATTATTTTTCTTGTTATAGGATGGGCTCTTGTGCGAATTTTATACTTGGAAGTTGGTATCAACAAGTATATGCCTATGGGTGGCTCATCATACATCAAGTTGCCGTGTTCTATTGAAAAGAAAGGAGCTGTCGTCAATGTGATTAACCAGGACGAATTTTGCTTTGCGTGGGCTGTAACATCAGCATTGTTTCCTCCAACAGCAGCGCCTTCACAGAAGACATCCTACCCCCATTTTTCTAGAGTGCTAAATGTAACAGGTATGGATTTTCCAGTAAAATTACGTGACATTAAAAAATTTGAGGAAATGAACAACATATCAATTAACGTATACGGTCTGGAATCTAAATATGAAAATAATGAAGTAATACATGAAGTTATTGGTCCACTGAGGTATGCGTCAAAAAAGTTGGATAGGCATGTAAATTTATTGTTAATTACAAAAGACTGTAGTAGTAAAGATGGCGGTGAACATTTTTGTGATACGACTTGTTCAAAGAGTCATTATTGTTGGATTCGGGATTTATCACGTTTAGTTTCAAGTCAAATTAGTTGTCAACAACATAAAATATATTTCTGTGATGGTTGCCTCATTTATTTTAGTACACCGTCAGCTTTAACTTTACATCAAAGCTACGATTGTAACCACATTTTCACGCAAACACCCTCAGTGGATTTAAAAATCGATAAATTTGGAAAGAGTGTGCCGGAAAATATTTTAAAATTCGAGGGTATAGAAAAGCAAATGCGCGTTCCATTCGTGGTTTATGCAGATTTCGAATCTGTTTTAAAACCCGTTGAAACGGTACAACCAAACCCACAAAATTCTTACACTGTAAAAAGTTTTAAACATGAACCATATTCTTTTGCTTATTTAATTAAATGCTCTTTTGACGACTCACTTTCGAAATTTGAGCTATTTCGGGGGAATAATGCAGCTCAAGTCTTTGTGGATCGTATCGAGTGTGATTTAAGGGCTCTATACAACACATATTTAAAAGACATTAAGCCTATGAAACCGTTAACGCCTGAAGAAAAAAGGGAGTTTAATGATGCTAAAATATGTGGTATATGTGAAGGCCCTTTTGAAGAGGGTGAGATTAAAGTACGAGACCACTGTCACATAACTGGTGCAAAAAGATTTGGTGCTGCACATTCCGTTTGTAATTTAAATTATAAATTACCCTCTTTTATCCCCCTTTTATATATTTCATAACTTAAGCGGCTACGACAGCCATTTATTTATAAAAGAGTTATGTAAATATGGGGATAAAATTGGTGTTTTGGCTCAAAGTAAGGAAAAGTACATATCATTTACCAAAAGCATTTATGTGCACGATTATTTTGATAGTAAATGTGGAAAAGTCAAGAGGAAATATTTAAAGTTGCGATTTATTGATAGTTTTAAATTTCTGTCAACGTCTTTGGAAAATTTAGGCAGCGGTTTAAACGACGACGATTTTATTGAAACGCGGAAACATTTTTCAAATATGAACCAATTTAATTTGATGCGTCAAAAGGGTGTTTTTCCCTATAGCTTTATTGACTCTATAGAAAAAATGGAAAATACATGTCTTCCAAGTAAAGATGAATTTTATGATAATTTACGGGAAGAACATATTAGCGATGAAAGCTATAGAAGAACAAAAGAAGTATGGCGCTTGTTTGGGTGTAAAACTTTGGGGGACTATTCGGACGTGTATTTAAAATCAGATGTGTTGCTATTGTGTGATGTTTTTGAGCAATTTCGGAATAATTGTTTAAAATTCGATAAACTTGATCCAGCACATTACTATACCCTTCCAAGTTTATCATTTGATTGTATGCTACGTATGACTAAGGTAGAGTTAGAGCTCTTAACTGATATAGACATGATACATTTTTTTAAGAAAGGTATACGCGGCGGCATAAGCCAGTGTACAGAAAGGAAGCACATCGCTAATAATATTTTTTTACCAGACTATGACCCAACAAAACCTTCTTCATTTATAACATACCTTGATGCTACAAATCTATATGGTCATAGTATGTCACAAGCATTACCATATGGTGGTTTTCGATGGTTAAGCGAGCACGAAATTCTGGATTTAAATATTATGGCTGTTGGTGATGATAGTTTACATGGCTACGTTTTGGAAGTGGATGTGCATTATCCGACTGAGTTGCATGATGCACATTCTGATCTTCCATTTCTAGTAGAAAATATCATACCGCCAACAGAAAACGCTAAATTACCGAAATTAATTCCTAATTTACAAGATAAAAAAAAATACATTGTACACTATAGAACTTTAAAACAAGCCATCGCCAACGGCTTAGTGGTAATGCAAACCCATCGAGTATTACAGTTTGAGCAATCAAAATGGCCAAAATCGTATATTGATTTTAATACCAATTTACGTAACAAGGCCACCACAAAATTTGCGAAGGACACTTTTAAATTAAAAAATAACGCGATATTTGGTAAAACTATGGAAAATGTGGAAAATCGAAAGGATATAAAATTAGTAACACATTGGGAAAACAGTGTAGGCAGAAATGGAGCTAGAGCACTAATATCCCGCCCCAATTTCAATAGTAGCTCGATATTTACCGAGAACTTTGTTGCTATACATATGAATAAAGTTAAAATATTGTACAATAAACCAATTTATATCGGTTTTTCCATATTAGATATATCAAAGACTGTAATATACGATTTTTATTATAATTTTATTAAATCCAAGTTTGGCGATGATGCTTCGTTACTTTACACCGATACTGACTCGCTTATATTAAAAGTGTATACGGAAAACTTTTATCAAACTATATCAGAAAACCCCGAAAAATTCGATACATCAAATTACCCCGAAATTAATAATTTCAACATAATTAAAAGTAATTCTGTAGTTGGTAGAATGAAAGATGAGTTTCCTGGTGATCCGATAATAAGTTTTTATGGTACCGGCGCGAAGGCTTATTATGTAAAGTCCATTAATAATGAATTTAAAAAAGCCAAAGGTATCAAAAAATGTGTTATCGAGAAAGACCTTCATCAGGAAGACTACCAAAGAATTGTTGAACGGGGTGGTTTGATATTAAGAAAGATGAAGACATTTAGAAGTGAATTACATAACATTTATACCAACATAATAAATAAAGTAGCATTGTCACATAGCGATGATAAACGTTATGTAATTCCCAGTTCAACCAAAACTCTACCTTGGGGGAATGCAGACATAGATTTTTACAAAACAGACCCGGAAGAAAACTTAGCAAATTAGTCACCGTGTTGGAATCATTTCTAAGTCAGGACAGCACGTAATATGGAAAATCCATATTTCATTATTTGTATTGTTTTTATTATTTCTATTAAACATACAACATTAATATGTAACGATAGTATTGTAATTTTTTTTTTTTTTTTTTTTAAATAAAAAACATGTATTCATTACTTGATTGCTTTTTTATTGAACCTTTATTTTAAAATTATAAATATAATGAAGTGTCGACAAATAACAAACTGTAAAAGTTATTGTTGAAAAATTTGTCTAATAGTAAATTAAACGCACAGGTCTACGAGTAAATGTTTAATGTGAAATAGGTTTGCTGACAAGATCCTCCATAGTCTTTTCAATTTTCAACATTCTAGAGTTAAGTTCATCACGCAGTTCGTCTTGCCTAAGTTCATATATTGCAATAACAGTATCATCAATGTATCCTCTAAGTTCTTGACCGGTTTCAATTAATTTCTTGCGTACGTAACCTTCAAGTTGGTTTCTGAATATATCTTTAATAACAATTGTTGAGTCATGTAAAGCTTTCTGCGTATCTTGCACACACTGAGCAAGGTTATTATCAACATAATTTCGTGTGGTCGCATCGTCTCCTTCAAGAGGTTCTGCTAAATAGCACAATCTTTTGCTTCCCATGTCGTAATCTCCATTAGGTGTAAGTTTAAAACCTATTCCTGAAGGACCTCGCATAAAGTTAAAATCCTTAAATTTTCTTTTGCGACCGAACTTATCAATAGTGTTTACTTCTGACATTGTTATGTGAGACTGATTTGAAACCATTAGATTTCACCCTAATATATGGTTCTATTTCATTAATAAACGGGCTCTGCAGAAAAATATGGATTGCAAAACGTATTTTAGGTGATGTTTAATAAATACACATACAGATTCATTTTACTATTGTTTTATTGAAAAAAAAATTAAAATATAACAAAAGATTGAGTTTACTTTTTATTATTAAAAAAAAATAAAAAAAATAACAAACAAAAAAATTAAAAATTAAGAAATAAAATACATGTTAATTTCTTCTGTACAGGTAAGCTTCTTCTATGACCCAATTTCTTCTCTGGATGGCACGTTCATTAATGTCCTTGAACTGGTAGTAAACTAGTCCACAAAAGCCGCATTGTACAAATTTAACCCTGAAAAGGTCAATGTAGTTGAAGTCGTACGTAAGATCATTTCGCCAGCAGATACCTAGTCTTTTACAATGATAACAAGTTAAATAAAAAGCTTTTGGTATATGACTGTATGTTTTGGCTGCTTCACTAGGTTGTTCATCGGTTGGCAACATGATGTTTGAATATGTTGTACTTTTCAATCGCGGTACTCTAATTATGTATTACTTTTTAAAATGAAACACATATTTTCCGACCACGTTTCACCGGATCTAACTTTTACTCAATTTCAAGAAATGTGCTCAAAATGTTGGGATAATAAGTATGGATTTTTAGTAATTGATAAAGACAGTGATGTGAAATCGGGAAGATACCGTAAAGGATTTGATAGCTATATATTACTGTAATAATAAGAGAAAACGCTCATTTGATTGTTGAAACGTCCTTTGTTAACATCATGAATAACGCGATCGACTTAAAACGTAAACTAGTGGAAGCTACCAATGCCGTCAGAAAAAAATTTAAACAAATTAAAGCGGCTAAAGAGTTTAATGTTGTGGAATTGGAAAAGTTTTACGAACCCATTTCTAAGCCGTTGACAACTATATCTGATGTGGTTAAGCAACGTCAGCAGCAGCAGCAACAACAACATCAACAACAACAACAACAACAACAGCAACAACATTATCCAGCTACAAAGCCACATAGTCTCAGTACATCAGTGCAGTCGACTCAATTATCAGGTTTTCCCCAACCTACACATTCCTTTCAAACCTCCACACCTATTCAGCAGCAGCAGCAGCAGCATCACATTTCAAAAGAAGATATTAGCCAATCGGTGTTTGATACACCCTCGACATCAACTAATACATCTCTCGCATCCGCTGACACCACAACTTCCGATACTTTAAACGCACACCTGAAAGGATTACGTTCGAAACCATCTCTATACGATACTGTATATGGTGTACGTTTTGGTTCAAAAACAGATCATAACAAAAATTTTATTGGTAATTTAGAGGTGCGTTTTCGAAATGGAAATATTGTCTTATACAAGAAAGGGAAAAATATTGCAGAATATGGTGGATCACCGGCACTTTATGATTTGTTATTTCTTAAAACACCCCCAAGTGTAGGCAAGGAACAACAACAATTAAGTGATAATGTACTTTTAACGTACAAGGAAATTTTGGAATCAACGAGTGCTGTCTACAACAATTTTAAAAAAAGTGATGGTTTACGGGAGACCAGATGGAACAAATATTTACGAATTATTAAACCTCTGATAATGGGCACAAAATTAGGTGGTACTATTACAAGAAAAAATCTCTCGGAAAAACTACAGTTACCCGCAAAAAAGAAATTATCTTCGAAAAAATTTCAATATGTCTACTGGAACAAAGCTAAAGAGTTGGTGGATCGTTTACGTTTGTTGTGGAGTTCCAAAATGGCCGGTCACACTGGACACGAAAATGAAATTATGTCAATCATAGAGGAATTACGAGAAGAAGATATAATATATTAAGCTCAATATTTAATGATATTATTCAGTTCTTCCTTCGATCTGAAACCTTTAGTATTACTAATAATATGGAGCCCAGTCTAGAAAAAATCAAGATTGTTAATGAACTACATAGAACGGCTAGAAAAAATTTTGTAAGACGGCGCACGATAATAAAAGGATACAGAGATTTGTGGCAAATTGATTTGGCTGAAATGCAACAGTATGCTGATGAAAACGATGGTTATCGTTATATTTTGGTCTGTATAAATTGTTACTCGAAATTTGTCTATACCAAAGCCATAAAAAACAAGACTGGTATAGAAGTTACTAATACGATGAAAAGCATCATTGAAGAGGCATCATATACACCAACAAATCTGCAAAGTGATCAAGGAAAGGAGTTCTATAATACAAACTTTCAAGCCCTGATGAAAAAATATAATATAAATCATTATTCCACTTACAGCACAAAGAAAGCTGCAATTGTTGAGCGAGTCATAAGGACTTTAAAAAATAATTTATATAAACAATTCTCGACAAGAGGATCTTACAAATGGATACATATATTATCGGCAGTAACAAAAACCTATAACCATTCGAAACATCGCACCATTGGAATGAAACCTGCAGACGTGCAAGAAAAAACACATATTAAAGCATATGATTATTTAAAAATTGTACCTAAAAAATTTAAGTTTTCCATGGGTGACATTGTGCGTATTAGCAAGTACAAAAGCTTATTCGAGAAAGGATATACGCCCTCTTGGTCAACCGAATTGTTTAAAGTTGTAAAAGTTAACGTTACAAATCCACCTACTTACTTGTTGGAATCGTTAGAAGGTCAGCCTATAAGAGGGTGTTTTTACGAATCAGAACTACAAAAAACAAGCAGTCCTGACGTTTATCTAGTAGAAAAGGTCCTTAGACAACGCAAGAAAAATCACATCGAACAATTATTTGTCAAATGGCTAGGATTTCCCAACCACTTCAACTCTTGGATAGATAAAGCTAATATTGTTTAAATAACATATTGTATGACTATATTTTTTATTTAAAATGTAAAATAAATAAACAATATATTGTAAAATAAAGTTTTTTATTTCAATCTTCATTATTAAAAACAATGACAATAAAACATCATACACATAAATAACATTTCAATATTCTTGGAGGGAAGGTCCAATTCACCGACGACTACGACGTTATCTTCAAGGCTATGCCACTCGGAGTGCGTTCTCCTATTCTTTAACCTGCTTTTTTTAGATTTTTTTTGAAGTCGAGTCGTACGACAGTGCGCTTAATGAGTCATTTAAAGGCTGATGATAGAGTATTTTCTGCATAACTTCAATTTTTGTTTTAAGCTCACTATTATTTTTGTATATCATGGGGAGGACATCCTTGTTAAATATGTCACATATTACAACTGCAAAATTGTAAAACTTTCTATTAACAAAGTGTTTTGTCACAGCATCGTCATCATCTTTAGGTTCGCCTAAGTTGGTTATGATTTTTCCACCCATATCATACTGCCCATCCGCTGTAAGTTTAAAACCAATCCCTTGTGGCCCAGATAATATATGATATTTTTCATTATATTTCTGACGACCAAATTTATCAATTGTGTTGTTTCCTCGACTCATTTTCAATCTTTACTAAACTATTTTATTTTTATTTGCCCTACTTATATTAAATATTTCAGCTGAGAAAAAGAAACACTGACTATGATCTACTGGGTTGGTATGTTTATAAAAGAAATAAAATAAAACTGTGATTGTAACAGATATTTATTTACAGTTATTTAATTGCACAAATACAAAAATTATAAAAAATTAATTTTCCATGTCTTCGTTTTCGTTGCTCAAAATTCTATCCCATCCGACACTATTTCGATCGTCAACGTCTTGGGCTGTTGCTGTTGCAGAAACCAATTCATATTTTGCAGCAAGCTCACCTGGTAAATGTGGAATATTGACGAGGTATTCTTTTAATTCTTCTTCAACCATTTCAGCACAAAATGTATCCATGTCTATGGAACCATATAAAAATTTGTCGCACAAGTGTGCCCCAGCCATAAAATTGATTGTATCCCTGATCTCGTTCTTATATTGATCTTTGGTTACATCAATATGCGACCAATCATTTACGCTATCTAACATATCGTGAGCCCTATTTCTTAATTCTCTCCCCAACCAAAATATGTATCTATCTACACATTCGTTGGCGGTCGTCGTCGTCGTCGTCGCATCAGCAGACATCTTTAACAGAAATAATGAACACGCGTAAGTATTCTGATATGTGCAACTATATTTTAAATTTAATTACATCCTTTTTTTCAAACAATTTACATACAATTTACTCCAATGAGCCAAAACGTAATAATGTTCGAGTATTGTTTCCAAAAACTCTAGTGCCCTGCCCCAAATAAGTTAGAGTGTATTTATCTTTAGTTTTACTCATAATATCTACAATATCGTCAGATAGTGTTTCGGCCACACGTTTTGGTAAAAAAGTCTCAAATGTGCTATTATCACCGTCATCGTGTAAAGCCACTAAAAGAGTTTTACCAAATCGTGTAGTCATTGAAACCATCTTTACAATTTTATACACTTTGCCTACAATCATTTCGGTAACCTTTTTTTTCTCTAAAACCTCGAAATCTTTGCTAAACATTTCATTAATTTCATCTAGAGTTTCTTTTGCAATACTCATTATTGAAAAAAATGGTATATAAATCCAAAAATTACCGTGAATATAAAAGCACTTTCAGAACACTACACGAACACAATATTTGATGTTTATGCCACTGATATCTGCGACTGTTTGAAGTCACTTCTTCTCCCACGAACCTTTATAGCGGGGTTTCAAGGTCGAATTGTAACAATGGTGGGGGTAGCTTAACGATAGAAATAGTGGGAGGAGTATTCAAGGTCAAATGACGTCACACATTTAAATTGGTATAAGGATAACTTCAAGGACAAAATATAATGAAACAAATAACTACATTTTATGTACTTTATTCATTGATTTTTTTCTGCCATTCTTCTATGCGTTTAACATTATCACCTAAACCTAATTTCCTTAATTTGTTCAATAATAATTGTTTGTTTTTATCTCTTAGAAAATTCTTACAAACTATACTAGCTAAAAGACACACTTCAGCATGGTCCATATACTTAAAAAATACACTAAAGTCCTGAGCCTCCGAATCTTGCATTTCATATGCGTAAAATTCCGAACAGGCTGCAGAAATTAGAAATTCCTCGTACATTTCTCGCACTAAACTTTCCATATTAACTACTACTACGTTAAACTTAAGTCCTACACTCTAATTTCATCTAACACAACCGGATCTGCAATGAACCTAATCAGTTTTTCCAAACAGTCACTAAACCCCAACTTTTTTATCTCACGAACAAAGTCTTGTAAATTTATTGTTTTGCTGCAATATTTACGCCCATTCTGCTCGACTTTTCATTGCATCATTGAAATAATTATTAGCCGTTTCAGTGAACTCATCGCCCAATTTTTTTACTGTCTCTTGCAAAGCACTATTCATATTATTCACTCATTTTTACATTCACGACACTTTTTTATTGCTGGTGGTGGCCCATCTATATGATGACGATATATTTGTTCATAGTGAATGTAACAGGGTAAGCTTAACTGTAGTTCCTTGTTACACCGATATGACGCTGGCAGCTTATCCCAAATTTGCCGTAAACTCAGCGTATCAACGCAAGTTTTTAAATATTCGAGAGGAAAAAATGCTAGATCCTTCTCTTCAAAATCACACAAACTTTTTAAATTACTCTGATATAAACAAATTACTCTGCCGACTTGCTCTATAATTTTTTCTTTAGATAGTTCCGTATCTGACATTTCACACTGAATGAATGCAAGTAGACTCACACAATTTATAGAACAATTTGCAAGGTCAAAATCATTTCAAGATCATCCCACACTATTACAATGCACAAATAACTACTTCAAGGTCACACACCCAAGATGACCTTCAACAAAGTCAAGGTCGTCTCGACCAAGGTCAAGGTCAAGGTCACACACACAACCTTGAACACAAGGCCAAGGCCAAAGCGCACGTGAACTTTCAAGGTCAATGACAAGGACATGTGGGCGGGGCCAAAGAGGGGTGAAGCACGGTCAAGGTCAAGGTCGAGGAGTGGGGGGATCGAGCGAATCGGGTTATGTTCACTACTTTTGTTGCATTGCTAGAGAATATGTTGAAAAAGATAAACAGGGATTCGACAAGAATCAACATCGATGGCGAATTGATAATTCATCTCTGTTTTGCAGACGATATTGTGTTAATAACAGACAATATACAGAAAGCACAAAATAGGCTGAATACGCTAAACGATGCCTCAGAAAAAATCGGCTTAAAAATTAATTTTATCAAAGACACAATACATTACAAACCTGGTAATGAGTAGTCCCTTAAATATCAATAACATAAATCTAGAACAAGTGCATATATACAAATACTTGGGACATGAGATCGGTATTAGACGAGATAATCGGACGCACGAAATTCAGCGAGGAATAGGTTTATCATGGGCGGAATTCGGTAGACTCAGATATATATTGAGATCTAATATTCCTATATGCTTGAAAAGAAGGGTCTTTAATCAGTGTGTCTAACGTATGGAGCTGAGACAAAAAATAACATTAACAGAATACATGTCATGCAACGAAAAATGGAACGGTCAATGTTGGGAGTCACTCTTAGAGATAGGATATCCATTCACATCATAAAAAACCGAACAGGAGTAAGAGACGCGGTGAAATCTATCTTACATCTTAAATGGAACTGGGCGTTACATGTGGCTAGGATGACTGGTGGACGGTGGACAAAGAAACTTGTGGAATGGAGGCCAACACATCAGACCTATAAAAGTAGAGGAAGATCTCCTAGTCGGTAGACAGACGACATAAAAAGAGTGGCTAGAAATTGGATACAAGTTGCACAAAATAGAAAGAGATGGTTAGAGTTAAGGGAGGCTTTCGTTAAGCAGTGAACAGGATAAGCTAAATGATCTGATCTGATCTGACAAGGAAAAGATTGTTCACTTCTGACTATGTTTATTTTGATAAGCGGATTTAAAGCTAAATTAAATCTGTTTTCAATTAATTTAATTTAATTTAATTAATTAAAATATTGACATTTTTCGCACACTCAAAGATTTGAAGGAGAAGCTCAGTATCGTCACTATCAATTGTACTAAGTACGAATCTAGATATTTAATACAGTCGTTTGAGAGCAGATTCCAGGACATAGAAAGTACAAAACAAAATTTATAAATTTTTGGGAATCCTTTTGTCTGACTGAAATAATCAGTTATCCTGTCAATATTCAGTTGGAAGTCACGTAACTGCAAAGCATTCTGCATTAAAAAATACTTTAGCGGAAAAAATATTTTCAGTGTCCCAAATTTTAGAGATTTCTGTAAATTGGTGCCAAAAGAAGACTTTGCTGCCATAACTGACCTGGTCTTTCGACTTTTAAGTAGTTTCGGTTCGACATATCTTTGTGAAAACGTTTCCTCAAATCTTAATTATGTAAAAAATAAATACCTCACATCTCTGATTGAGCAACATAGTCCTGATTTGTTGTCGGTCAACAACTGATTTGACTCCTAACATAGAAAAAATATCAAGACAGAAACAATTTTAGAAATTACATTGCTTGTACTAATTACCTAGATTTATATTTTGATTTTTATTACCAAATGTGTACAAATACGAGTTTTTTGATTCGTATAAATAAATAAATACTTTAACCAGAGAACTCAATCAACCGGATTTAATTTTAACATTTTTTACTGACACCTGACCGTCGTAAGCTTTTTTGATCAAGTCCGAAACATAACTTATTTTAAAAGTTTGATCTAAATGAATCTTTGGTTCTATCGATTTGATAATTCCTTTAATAGCTACATTGTCTTGGAAGATATCGCATATACTTTCCAAGTCGCCCTCACTATTTGTAGTCAGATCGTAGCTGTTGGTATTTGCGCGTCGAAAACAATTTTATGGTATTTTAATTGTGCAGCAACAATTTCATCATCAACATAAGCAAATATGAGTTAAAAAGGCTGGCGTAGAAATTTTTTATCAAAAATAAAAACGGAGCCCGCTCTTTTCCTATAAGAAGTAACGATTATGAAAGTTCGTTTGAAAATTTGTGGGAGACATTTATCACATGAATATTTTAACAAGATTAAATTTGATCTACGTTGATTACTTTGTTCATCGAGTTGTGCATTTGGTTTATAATCTTGTTCATCATATCATTCATAATATTTGTTTGATCTTGATCATTCGATTAATGCTTCCGACTTTTTTTTTAATTTCCATGAATTTGACAAAAGCATATATAGACAAAATTTACAATATAAAAATATATAAGTAGTTCATAATATATCAACCGGAAAAGTGAGTTTTATTTTTTTTTAATAATCGAAAAAATGCACACAAATGCTACGGAAATTAATTTTTACCGTCAACAGAAACTAATTGCAGTCCATTAAGCGCATCATCTTTACGAATATAAGCTGCTTTGTTTATTCATGTTGTACTATTATCAGCATTTATAGCGGAGAACCCGTTATTATTTTAACAAATGATACACAATTCATAGTTAATTACAAAACTCATTTTTAATACATACTAAATGTTTGTCGTAAGTATTCACTGAGAATGCTTAATCGCATTGTATTATGTAGAGTTAATCAAGTCGAAACAAATGAATCCGCGAAAGCTATACAAACAAAACACGAATACGCACCAATTTCAAATCCGGCTGTATAACTTAATGCACTTACCTTTTAAAAATAAATGCTTTATCAAAACATAGTTATATGGATATATTGATCACAGTTATTTGTTCACAACTTATGATATAACATATATAACTACAATGCTCCAGTTAAATTAATCTTTGGAAAAAAATTCATTACAGCAAATTGATAGCGGAATATTATAGATAATATCATAACTAATGAAGAGAAAATAATCCGAATCACCGGCGACCCACTGGAGTGAAATAGGGGTGATTTTTAGGAGTGAAAAATAGAAATTGTAGGTAATTAAAAGATCTACAACTTCTTTTGGAATCATTTTTACACTTATCTCAAAATTTTCCAAAAAAAAAAAAACACAAAACCCGCTTTCTCGGTTTTTTGTTTCTTTGTTCCACAAAAATGATTCGATTAAGCTGAAACTTGGAAAGAGTGTACCTTTTGATGAAGCTGGATCTTTTTTGTGCAAAAATATTCAATCTTTGCGGTTTTATATAAATTAAAAAAAAAGGTGAAATTTTTAATCGCATTTTCTCCTAAGAGTAATTGCCCGATAGGGTTCGAGTTGGGCACTTTTTTTTTTGTTTTCACTTCTACTTTTAATAAATGAAAAAAAGAATATATAGTACTATAAATTGCAGAAAAATCGAAAAAACCTGTAAAATGGCTGTTTTCATTATGTGTTTTACGATTATTGTAAATAATTTGTTATTATTTCATAATGTCACCACGTTCAAGTTATTAAATAAACAAAAAGGTATGTTGTTAACCCTTATGCCATCTACCATAACAATATAGGTACGGCCTATAAATCACCCCATTTTTATATATTTGATAATCCTAATATATTTACTATTAATTTTAATCGTTAGTAACTTTTAAATTGTTTATGTAGATTATTAATTGTCTATTATTAGACAAAACTAAAAATTTTTAGAAATAATAAAAAATTTACTTTTTGCATATATTAATTTACTCAGTTTAAATTGTTTATTACTGAATAATGTTCAGTTTAAAATTCAAATTGTTTATGCATAAATAGTTGGAGATGCGAAGAAAGTATTGGAATGGATTTAGGATTGAATAGAGGGACGTAGAATGACAAAACCATAATAAAATGTCTCAATAAATTTGATTATTACTGCCAGAATTTTTCTCACAAAAATGCACTAAGAAAACTAATTAATTTAATAACTAATACATTTTCAAAATTAATAATTTTAATATCATACTAATTATTTACGTTTAATAAACATACAATTGTCACACATTATGTAAAAAGTTTTTTTATATATCACCATCGTCAAGTCCCGCTCTCTTTGCAGAAAGTGGTGATTTTTTTCATCTGATTCCACACAACTAATAGGACTCGGAAATATCATCAACTGCTTTAACAATACTGGGCTTCGTTTCTTCTGAGTTACTATCGTCAATTGAAATTCTTTGAGCTTCTACATTTGTACAATTTTTTAAACTGTAACAATTTGAACATTAATTGGTACATTTCAGACCATGTTCCTACAGTTACATCTTGCAGTAGAACAACCTTGTTCAAAACTGCAACAAATTGTTTTAAGTAGAATATCCGTTATCAACTGATCTTCAGTGATATTCGACTGCATGTTTCCTTCCACTGATTTTTTCCAGTCCTATTCCGTAGCGATAATTTTATTTCCAAGGCATGTTTAAAGTTGATAATACGCTTTTAAATAGTTTTGTTTCGCTGCCCCTGATGTTGGTGGTAATTTGTTCAATTTGAAGGTTGATTCGATCGTGGATGTTGGGTACATCTAAAACCGCAAATCATGAAGTGCTACAATTTTTTGTACAGTCCATGCACATCCATGCTATTAATTTACAGTCACTTCAGTTATCAACTAATTGCTGTCAGCCAAAGAAGCCAAATCGTGATTTTGCAGGAGTGTTTTTTTCGTCGTTACTTTTCCTCTTCTTACAAAACCTGAGGTATCGCAGCCAGTGAAACAATGCCAAAAAGCCAAATATTTTCATTGTGATGGATTTTTGAAACTATCAGAAGTATAGTAAAAATCGTGAATAATACACATGGATGGTTTGTGAAATAATATTTCCGAATTTCTGACATTCAATACATTTAAAAGCACAAGCAGATCAATGTCTTGTTTAATAACTATCACAGTTTTATCATTTGCGGCGACTTCAATTACTGTATTCATTATGAGGGTATCCGCATCTTCTGTTGCCTGTTTATATGTAAATCCTGCTGTTCCAAATTTTTGTGTTAATATTTGTATTAATTTATTTTTACTACTTTCATTAGACAAATATTTTTCTTCTAAATATGGTATGTTTCTCCGTTACACTGCTCCTTTAAATGAAAAATAATCTTAACGGTATAGCAGCTGCTCGCTTGATGCCCCAAACCGAACTGAGACCCCTCTACTGGTAATAGCCGGCCGGTTCCCCTCTTTGACTTCCAATACAAGGGCCTTGTATTTCTCCATTTTCATTATATTCCAATATGTGCCAAAACTTTTAGCGGGGGGGGGGGGGGGGGGTAAACAGCTGCAAGAGCCAGCTTACCAGCATTACTCGGAATAATAATGAAAAATGTAGAGTAAAAATATTTAAATTAACAAATAAATAAAAAGGTCACTTATACGTCGAACCTTTATTATTATGGAATAAATAACATTGGAATTGAAAAACTGACAAAGAAACATATTATAAAATTATAATAATGTTAATAAATAATAAAAAATTCTTGACAATAATCGTAAAATGCATATCGAAAAAAGTGGTTTTTTCGGTTTTTTAGAATTATCAGCAATTTGTTCCATTATACTATATATAATTTTTCCATTCATTGAATGTAGACGTAAAAACAAAAAAACCGAGCTTAGTCTGAACTCTGTTGGACAATCAATTTTAAGAGGACATGGGATCGAAAATTTCACTTTTTCTTTAGAAAAGTTAAATAAAACCGCGAAGGTTGAATAGTTTTGCCCAAAACATATATAGTTTATTTGGTACATCAAAAGGACACCCTCTCCAACTTTGAACTTAATCGAATAATTTTTGTGGAAAAAAACCGAAAAAAATTGTTTTTTGCATTTTTCTCGGAAAATTTTGAGCTTAGGGTAAAAGTAGTGTCAAAAATACTTGTAGATCTTTTTATTACCTACAAGTTTTATATTTAACTGTTTACGATAAGATGTATAGTTTAGCCGGAAATTACAAAAAATTGTTTTTTACCCCTAAAAATCACCGTCACTTCACCCCAGTAGATTGCCGGTGGTTCGGATTATTTTTCCTTTATTAGTTCTAATATTACCTGCAATAATCCGCCATCAATTTGCTGTAACGAATTTTTTTTTTCTTATCCTTTGCTTCACAGCTACGTAGTCCGGCCTATTAAGTCCATGGCTAGTTAAGATTGAGAATTTTAAAAATTAAATATGCACTTCGTAGGTATATCAAATTAAATATGCAATATTCTCTGTTCATTTGAGCGCAAAAAAGGTTGAATTGCACAGCTTATTGGTTTCAGCTATATGTATGAAGAGTCACAAAATTGATGTAAATGAAATGACAAAACTTTTCTTGATATTTTTTCAGTTCAGTCACCGGGAAATCAAATGGAAGCTTTTGAATTTAAACGAGAGCCCGTAACTCGTGTACGATTCGCGCTGCATTGCAACGGACAGCATGCCGTTACCAAAACTGGCCACAACTTCGGTTCTTATCGGAACAACTCAAAAAATTATGAAGTGTCCGAATCTATGTAATAAATCCATTCTTTTCGCACAACTATTTTGAAAATATCGCGTTATAATCAGTTTGAATTCTCTTATAAACAATAGAGTTGGAGAAAATGAGGAAAAATTTCTACTTTATTCCTTTACACTATTGTTTAAATTGATCAGTGACCGTTTCTAACGATAAATTATCAAAGTTTAGGCTCTTACTGTTAAAGCGAATCGTTATACGCCCAAAAATATTCATTAGAATCCAAATAACAACTGATTTTATCAAAGTTTTTAGCTATTTTGCACTAAATTTGCAATAACTTATGTTCTAATAATTTTATTTTTTCATCTTTTTATAAATAACAATAAACAATTCGGGAAAAATTTTGTGTCTCGCTTAGATAAAAAGTTACCGGGTTTTAAACAATTAAAAAATAACAAAATTGTTTGTTTGAAGGTTGCACACAATGTCGAAGATTGACTAAAATGTGGTTGTCAGCCTTGCATTGTCTTTATTTTTGTTTGTTTTTACAACGTTTTGATTAGGTTGTATCTCTAATCATTATCAAGTACAAACTGAATGTTTTGTCTTAAAGCTACGAGCTTATGTAGGGACTGTGTCCATTGAAACGCAATGTTTCGCTTCACTGTACACATCTCAATGATTTGATGTTACGAAGTAGAGATTGCCGAAGATTAGGTATCACAACACTGGGTTTACTGAAGATTCCATTATTATTTTTAATGTAAGCTGCTTCTATATATTTTTTTCATGTTTGGTTCCATATATATTGCCGCAGCTTCAGACCATTCTGTATCGTGTTGTTTATCCCTGGCGTGTTCTGCAATATCTCATTTCGATGTTTTCCCTTTTTGTGTGTGAGTTTTATGTTTCATAATTCTAACCTCTAGTGGTCGTTTGGTTTCTCCAATATACATTTTACCTTTGTTAATACATTCTTTCATATCGGTAGTTTTTGGTTTCTTTTATGTTACATGAGCTCGAAGTGTATTTCCTGATTTAAAGACTCTTTTATATTATAACTTCTGGCAATTCATTTTATTTTCTCCGAGATTCCTTTAATGTAAGGAATTGTGAAGAAAGAATGTGTTTCTTGCTGTGCAGTATTCGTTGCTCTAAAGTTATTTATAACTTCATCAATTAATTTTAAAGGATAACCATTTTGGTGTAAATCGGATTTAATATTTGCTATCTCTCTTTCCAATGAATCTGCATTATTGCATATAGATATAGTGCGATTATAGAAGTTGCGTATAGTTCCCCGTTTTGTTACAAAAGAATGATGAGAACTATGGTTAAAATATTGTCCAGTATGTGTTGGTTTTCTGTATACTGAAGTTTTAATAGTTTCGTTTGAACGATTCGCCATGACATCTAGGAAAGGAAATTGATCATTTACTCCTTTTTCCACGGCAAACTTAATGGTAGGTCGAATGTTGTTTAGATGTTTCAAGAAATCATTAAGTTCATGATTATTGCCCTTCCATACTATGAAGGTATCATCGACATATCTCAACAAGACTTTCATTTTCACTGTTTATGGCATAAGTTTCGAACCATTTCCTATATATATTGGCAACTACTGCAGAGAGTGAAGAACCCATTGGAAGCCCGTCGTCCTGAGCGCAGAACTTGTCCTTTACTTGAAAGTAAGCACTACGCAGGCGACACTCCAAAAGGTCCATCACCCCATCCAGTGGTAACGTTGTTCAACAATTAAGTTTACCATGGAAAAGAAGTAAATGATCAATTTCCCTTCCTAGATGTCATGGTGACTCCTTCAAATGAAACTATTAATACTTCAGTCTATATGAAGCCAACACCTACTGGACAATATCTTAACCATAAATCTAGTCATTTTATCGTAACAAAACGGAGAATTATACGCAACTTCTATAATCGCACTCCATCTATATGCAATAATGCCGATTCTTGAAAAAAGAGGTAGCAAACATTAAATCCGATTTACAACAGAATGGTTATCCTTTAAAATTACTTGACGATGTTATAAATAACTTTTGAACACCGACCACTGGACAGCAAGAAATGTATTTCTTCTTCACAATTCCGTACATTAAGGGAACTTGCGAGAAAATAAGATGAATTGCCAGCAGTTTTAATATAAAAACATCTTTTAAATCAGGAAACACACTTAGAGCTCATTTATCAAAATCCAAATCAAAGACTGCCGATACGAAAGCATATGTTTACAAAGATCCATGTGAGTGTAGTGAAATGTATATTGGAGAAACCAAACGATCACTAGAAGTTCGAATTAAAGAACATAAAACTCATACACAAAAAGGGAAAACGTCGAGATCAGGTATTGCAGAATATGCCTGGGATAATCAACACGATATAAAATGCTCTGAAGCTGCCGCAATATATATGGAACCCAACATGAAAAAACGAAAATTTATAGAAGCAGCTTACATTAAAAATAATAATGGAATCTTCAGTATGCACAGTGTTGAGATACCTAATCTTTGGCAACCACTCCTTCGTGACATCAAACCATTGACATGTGTACAGTGAACTTTACGCTTCAATGGACACAGTCCCTATATAAGCTCGTAGCCTTAAGACAAAACATTCAGTTTATACTTGGTAATGATTAGAGATAAAATCTAATCGAAACGTCGTAAAAACAAACAAAAATAAAGACAATGCAAATCCGACAAACACATTTTAGTCAATGAAATTGTTAATAATAAATCGTCTATTAGTTTTTCGAAGAAACACCCTCTTAATTCGTGTTCAGCACTCAAAAAACTTCGGTGTAGCTGGAAACCTCCATCGGCTCCGAACATCCCAGTGGCTTCTAAACTATTCATCACCAGAACAATTTTGATCCATTTAATTTTATATTGTTGATTATAAGCAACTACATGTGACGCCTACAAGGTGACTTTTATACCATCCCTTATACTATGCAAAGTTGCAATCCTAAGTATGATTTGGATTCTTTAAAATTATTTCTTAATACTTTGTATTTACAACTCAATCCTCAAACATACCGTATATTTGAAGAAGTTATTAATTTCATGAACAATAAATAAAGATAATTACTATTATTTCTGGTTAGGAAAACAAACACATTTATGTAGATTACCTAACCCTATGGGGAAGTATATAACAATATCACGATATATGATCAATAGTTTTTCAATAAATACAACATACATTACCTAAAAATAAAATTCTGAGTTAGGTTTAGTATATACGATAACATTTCGAAGTACATTAAATGGCTTCTCAGCGCGAAGTGTTCTTTTTTGTTTCAGTTGCAAAATTGGCAAATTATCTTACTGTTATTCCTACCTTTGATTTTCAAAATAATACTTTAATTCAAGAAAAACAGTACAAAAAGCGTGTAGTAGTTTTTACTACTTTATCAATAATTTTAGTGGCTCTTATGTTTTGGAAAATATCTGAGTCATTACTAGATTATGGTTCAGTTGTGTCAATCTTTTCGGTATCATCAATGACATGTCAGTCTTTAGTTTTTGTTATTGGCATTATAAATTCCTATAGTAAAAGATCAGTTTGGTGTGAACTTTTTTGTAAATTTAGACTAGTTGACATAACTTTATTAAACCGGACATCAAAATTTGAAGAAAATTTATCAAAATATGCCAAATATTATTTCGGTTTTATAACTTTACTCACCTTTACTATAACATATTTTGATTACATTACATGGATTATGAAGGAAAATATATGTAAAGGAGTTCAAATACTATGTCTGTTCTGGTTTCCAATAAATGGATCTATAATATTCAGCTATAACATATTTCAGTGGATTATAATGATGACTTTATTAATTTCTATAAAAACTAGATACCAAAAAACGAAAGAGCTTGTTACTAATTTAATATACTACAACACTGAGGAGAAAATAATGCAATCCGTTAAACAAATAGATATATTAAATCTTTACCTTTACAAAATAGTAAATCATTTTAGGGATATTTTTGAAATTCACCTTTTTTTAATGGTTGCAAACTCTTTTATTACCTGTGTTATGATTACTCTCATTATGGTAAAGGTGCAAACTGTTATAACAAGTATCCTTTGGATAATACTATACATGGTAAGTCCATAATTTTAAGCTCCAAATGTATTTGTCATTTCAATAACAAATATTTTTTTACCCGATATTTTTTAAAAAACAGCGCAGAATAAAAATCCAAATTTTTTTTCTTGTGAGAAATGGCCAATATTTAGCTACAATTGGACTTATAAAGTAGGGAAGTTAATTCAATATAATTTTTAATCTCTGGTTAATTAGCATTGTGAAATAAATATTTGAGACACAAACTATTTTAAAATACTTATAAAAATGGTAAATTTCATTTGCATGCACACACCTTTGCCAGATCAAAGCTGGAAGCTGCGAATTCTCGGTCACGAGACAAGTTTCTAACTCATAATGCTAGTAAGGCCGATGATATAAAGGTTTCCACGGAGTTCTTACAGGAAATTTTTCTCGGTCAAATCTGCTAAAATTTGAGGAAACGTGGATACAGAGCTTAAAAGCTCCTAGTTTTTGAGACATTTCACCTTGAATTTGAGATTTTTACCTTCTGGTGGAATGGCACATAAGCAACATCAACTGTCTGTAGAAACACAAACTTCTTAAATGTGCCAAAAAAAATCGCGCACCTGCGAAAGCCTGTTGAGCTGTTTTTAGTGCTTCCAAAAAGCTTCAAAATTCGCGAATGAGCAAACAATGAAAATTTAAAATCGTAAAAAACTGCTTACTTAGCAGCGTAATTCTAGAAAAACTAAAGATAGAAGAACGAAGCAGGAGATCCAATTATTGAACGGAGCTGCAAGGATTGAGACAAGCGAAGATACTTCTGGGAAACTATGACCATAAGAGATTCAAATAATGCATAAGCTTGAGTAAAAACCAGCTCAGAGTTCTGACATGGGTTTTGACGGGGCATTGTCTCCTAAAGGGATACCTCAAGAAACTTGGACTGGGAGAAAGAGAAGAGTGCAGATTCTGTGAGGAGGAAGACAAAACCTCTCATCACATTCTTGCAGAGTGCAGCACTCTAGAAAACCCTAGAATGCGGTTCTTGGGAGTACACTAAATCGAAGAAGGGGATCTACCCACCTTATAGCCGTCCAACATCCTGAGATTGTTGACTGAAATAGGAGTGGAGGACCCGCTCTAGCCGTTAAGGTAACTTTTACGACTTGGCAGCAGTAGAGGGGCACAATAGATCTACCAAGTTGCAGTGTACAGACACCCATAAAAGGTCGATAATATAAAGTTTTCCGCAGAATTCTTATAGGAAATCGTTCTTAGTAAAATTTGCTAAAATTTGGGAAAACGTTAATACAGAGCTTAAAAACATAGTTTTTGAGACATTTCACCTCGAATTTGAAATTTTTACTCGTTGGTAGAATAGCACATAAGCAACTTCAACTGTATTTAGAAACACTATCTTCTTAAATGTGCCAGAAAAGAAATTGCGCACCTGTGAAAGACTTTTGAGCTTTTTTAGTGCTTCCAAAAAGCTTCAAGATTCGCCAATCTACAAACAATGAAAGTTTAAAAAATCGTAAAAAACCGCTTACTTAGTCATCATTAATGCTTGCAGAATTTTGATATTTTTAGACGCACCAAATAGAAAATGTGCATCTTTAAAAGACGTTTCTTTCATTTTTTGCATGTCTGTAAAGCTTCAAAATTCGCTATTTCACACAGAGTTAAAGTTTTTATATTTTGTTTCATCGATCGCGAAAGTGGGGCTGCGAAGATTCTTAAAAAATCGGAAAACTACTGATAGAAATTCATTCAAATAATATGTTTTTTATTTTATTTGAAATTTACGTTTCTGTGTAGACACTTCCCGATAAATATTCTGATTATGGAAAAAATTAAGTTCGGCAGAACTATCCTTAATCAGATTTTGCTATAAGCGATAGAAACATAAAGCCTCAATGTAAATTAAAGCAAAAAAAATAATAGTTCGGGTGAAAAACTGATATGATCAGAGAAAAAACGCATTTAAACATACAAACTTGTACCATATATACTCAAAATTATCCACTCATTTATTTTCAGGCAGCCATAGTAATTTGTATCTTCGTCTGTGATATCACCAAAAGAGAAAAAGATAAGCTGGCCACCGCATGTCTCAAAGTTAAAGAAACTTTTCAAGAAAAATCTCGGTATTATCAAGCAATTGATTGTCTATGCTTTAAAATCGCCTCACTGAAAATTCAATTCACAGCTGCTGGATTTTTTTTAATTGAACGAGCAACTTTGATTGCACTATTTAGTTGTTGTGCGAGATATTTTATTGCATTTATTAACATTTCTATTTAAGATTTAGGAAGATTTGCGCAATAACACAGGCCGCAAAATTAGACGAACTTTCTAAACCAGACATAGGACTAAACTTTTCTGCAGTCTTTTGAAGAGCGCAATCCAAATCCGGAACCCGAATTGCTTCAGCATGTCAGGTCTTCGAGATAATTTAACTTAAAGTTGCAAAAAAAAACACATTTTAGGGCATATTTGAGGTTACTTTTTAGTGCTAGGTGACGTTCCTTCACAAGACTCTATATAACATCCCAAAGTACTACTTTTCTCCTTCAAAATCGTCTTCCAATGGCTCCGATATCTTTTTTTCTCGCTGAGATATCTACGGTTGAATATATCAAATTCAATGAGTTTGTCATTACATGCATATTGAATAGCATTCAGCAAACACACTAACGAAACGAATTTGCTCCCATACCAGGGCTCCCAAACGCACATAACCCGGGCTTAGCGAGATGAATTAACGAAAACACTCAATTTGGTATTTTCAACAGTAGATATCTCAGCAAAAAAAAAGATATCAGGGCAATTGGAAGGTCACCAAGCGTTAAAAAGTACCCTCAAATATGGCTCAAAACGCCTTTTTTTGTAGATTTAAGTTAAATTATCTTGAAAACGTGACGTGCTGAAACAATTCGAGTTCCGGATTTCGATTTAACGCATCAAAAGCCTTGAGAATTATATAGTCCGATTTCTGGTTAAAATTTTTTGTCGGCCTGTGAAATTTTTATTTAATTTTATCATAGTAAAAACTATATAGAGTATGTTATACAATGAAGATATACAGTCTGGAATAAATTTATTACTTAAAAAACTCAAGGTTTTTTGAAAAATCGTTGGGACACGTCGACTTTGTTTTTTGGTACGAATAATTATTTATCTGTCTTTTACCAAATTTTGTCAAAATGTAGCCTAAAATTAATTTTAAATTTAAATGAAACTTAATGAGACACACAGGATAAACATGCTTATGATGATAGAATATGGCTATAGGGTAAGAACCCAAGAAGAAATATGTCAGTTATTTCAAGAAAAATATCCTAATCTTCCACCAATTTCCCGAGAGAGACCTATTGAGTGACTACCGAGAACTTCAGACTTGACTTCTTTTGTAAGATAATTTTAAAGGTAAGGTTTTCCAAATTAAGCCCATTGATATAAAAGACTTGAAAAATCGGATTATTTAAGAAATACGGATAATTACTACATAAGAAGTTAAAAGGACGGAGGGGAGACGGCGACACTACAAGAATACAGTATGACAAGCAAAATCAAGTTATCGACGGGGTGGGGGGTGTCAGCAATATTCACTTTCCTGATGCAACAGACAGAGGCGAGTCAATTTTTCTGAATTTGAAGCTTTTAGGGGAGCCTCCTTTCCGCGCCTGACTAGTTATAAATATTCTAATTTGTCGTAAATATACGTTTTTTTCAAACATATTTGATTTGATTGATTAGCAAAGATCATTTCGTAACGGTACTTATCGCGTAGGAAGAGAAATTTACACTTCAAAATTTGTGCAAAACTACCGGTCTCAGACATTGACCAATTACTGGTTTTGAGGCGTAAACTTTGAGTCGGCTATAAATTCAATCACTCACTAGGGCAAGCAGTAGCAGCACTTGGCACACCGAAGTATCAAGATTTCAGAAAAGAAGTAGTAAGAGAAAGCAGCTCCCAGCGAACAAGTAGCCGTGCAGAATTTCATTGATCAACGCAGACAGGCAACAATAACAGTTTTCGTCTCGAAATACAGTTATTTTATAGCTTAAATTCGGTTATTTATCTTATTTGCTGACTCTTGCCCAAACTTTATTGGATATTTCATTCGTCGGACTTTTCTACTCTTCATCATCTCAAGGAGTTCTGGATTTTCTGTCTCTTACAGGTCAACTACGATCTTTTTGACGGCAGCTAGAATTTCAATAACTTCTAGAAGAGCCAGTAACCTACAAGAATTTGATTGGGTGCATGTGTAAGGGAAGTTCTACTATAACATTCTTACCCCCCGTTCGTGAAATTGCCCGTTATTCTTTGAGATTGCACTTCGATAGCTGAAAAGCGGGTTAATTTCGAAGCTCAAATTCCGGAGTAAATAGTGTTACGAAACTTTTTTAAACTAGAATGCGAACGTAAAATTTTTTCAAACTCATAAATCCTTATAAAGACATTCATTTGAGGATATTAAAAGAAATAAGATATTCTTAATACCGTAATACGAAATAACTTAAGTAAAAAGTGTTTACTAAGGAAGGTCAAGTCCAAAAATGTTTACAACTTTACTGACATACTTGCACTTAGACGATTTTTGCGTATCGTAAAAAATTCGTTAGTTTCAGAAATTTAACCAGGACACTTACGATAACTTAGTGCTGCTTTCATTGCGCGTTTAAGCTTTAATTTTTCCGATAACTATAGTTCCGTGCGAAAGTTATATAAGTTTGAAGTTTTAGGTTCAAGTTGCTTTCATCATAATTTTGTTAAAATTAGGATAATTTATCTAATTATTTCTATAATTATTTTTTATGATAAGATTAATTAGTTAGTTTCGTTCAATAATTATAGTAGGATAGTATAGGATAGGATAGTGTAGGCCATTGCGTAAAAAGGGCTTTTTCCACTTCATATAAAAGTTCTTTAATCAGCTCACTCTCCAAACACGTTCCCAAGTCCCTTTATTATTTTGGCAATTAAACAAAAAATTTTTTTTTTTCAAAATTTAGGAGCATGGCTCAGCAATTCATATTTTCCGGCGAAGCGAGAAGACAGGTGAGGCGGCCGGGATTTTCAACCTAGTCGGGTAGTTATGGTAGGTCCTCGCCTACGCCGCTGAGGGGTGTAGAACAATTAAAAGTTCCTATTCAGCCCCAAATAAATTATGGAAATCCATTAATTACAGGTTCAGGATTAGATTCCTTTTTACAAGATTACATAGGAGTTTCTCAGATTAGAAATAACCATAGTGATAGGAATGGGGAAAATCTACTTATTAATGAGGAGCCACAGTAACGTCCTTTAGGATAACCTGATTTACAACGATCATGTTTTTGGTAAGATTTATCTACCGATTTTGAAACTACGCTATCGAAAAACAAGGATAATAATTTGATATCAGAATACCCCATCTTAAAATGATAAGATTAAAGGCGGTCACAAACGCAACAAAATCCATTTATAAATCCCTTAGGTTAATGTGAACTAACCAACTAAAAGCATAAAATGATGAATTAACTACTCTAACTACTTAATTTTGAGTTTTAACTGTCGATAAATTGGAATGGATCACATTTAGGAGTAGAACATTGCAGAAAGTCTGAAAATATGCTAAAAATAGGAGTCACAATCAAACTTGGTTATAACTTTTTTTGAGTCGCCCTGTATGATTTAATATACTGAAAAAAATTCATAGCAAAAAAAAATAAGGTCGACGTGACCAAATGACTTTTCAAAAACCTAGCATTTTTAAAATTATGAATTTACGTCTTCATTTTATAATAATTAAAGTTTAAACTCACTATTAGTTGGTGCTTCAATAAGCAGAAATATGATGTATTTACAGGCAATGACCTATTTTTTTCAAAGAAATTTAATTAAACAGAAATTAACTTTTATACAGTTTTGATATTTTACTGTTAGCATTTTAATAAAGGTTTTACAATGATATCAATACATGTGATGAAATATTTAGTTCAAACCAAATATCAAACTTGTAGAAAAATACTTTTCTTTCAATACTTCAATTGAACGCATCAACATTTTTTACTATTTGTTATGGTTTGCTTCTTCAACATAAAAATCCTAAAATATGGAAATTTTTGAGTCCGCGAATTAATTCTCATGCAGAAGCAGCCCCCTAATATCTAATTTTACTTACAACAAGATATATTTTGTTTAATAAATAATTGGACAGAACTATAGGAAATGTAGTAATAGTAAAATTTTAGAAAGAAAACGAACATCCATCATTGATTTATTTATATTTTTATTAACAAGGGAATATTCTCAGGGATTTGTCTTACTCTTTGATAGAAAGAAATACCTCGAAAAATATTTATCTGCTTTTTTATGTCCTGAATTAAATTTTTAGAGAATAATAGCTATTCCCAAAGTTCATCGCTAGAAACGGTATTTTTTTAAAATCATTATCTAAAAGGCTGATTTTGTTGTACTTGCACTTTATTAGGTTTATGAACAGGGAATAATACACGTCAATTTTTCATCAATGATGTGTTTTGTATTTTTTACTAAATCTTAAAACGTTATTTTTTACTGTTTTCATTTCATAAAAGTACGAATTTACTAAATTTTGTCAAACACTCGTTGATTGTACATGACCGATCCCAATTAAAATCATGCAGTGTAAATAGTCAAAATAAAAAATACATTATTCTAGGACCGAAACAAGTGTACACGTATTTTGCCGTTTTGCGAAAGAATAATTTTTAGGAAATTATCCAGATTTTAAAGTTGATCTTAGAGCTTTTTCCATGAAAAAAAAATGAAAGTAATTTCTTTTTCAAAATTGTAAATTTTTCTAGCCAATTAACTAAATTCAGTTCCTTCTTTTTATTAAGTTCATATGAGTCATAAACTTTCAGAAAAACCCAAACATTTTCAAAATTAACAAAATAGCGGTCGTTTTTCGGAGAAAAAAATAAGCGTGTGTTCGTTTTCAATTACAATTGTTTTCATGGGTGCTAAAATGTACGGGGAGACAAAATAAATTGTTTCTTTTTCAACGACCGATTCCATTTCAAATCATGCACTGAGATTTTTTCAAAAAAATACTTTCTCGGTGAAATAGAGCATTATAGAAATCAAAAAAATATATACGTATTTTGCCGTATTGCGAAAAAATTATTTTCACAAAAGTTAAAGAGTTAAAGTTTATATTCTCGCTTTTGTACTATAGAAAAATACAGCCGTTTTATATTTTTATAACTAATCGACCTAATTTAATTTTCTCCGTTGATTGAGGTAACATAAGTCATAAATTTCAAGAAAAAATTTTGAAAGCGAAAAATTTTTGAAAATTAACAAAATGACGGCCGTTTCTCGGTTTTATTATACAGAGTGTCCGAAAAAATGTTGGAAATCTTCCGGATATAAAAAAAAACACGTGAGAGGAATACTACGAGTTGTTGTTATATATGTAATTTTTCTTTCAGGTAGAGAAAAGGAGAAATATATACAACAGTTTATTTCCTGCAAATACTGCTCTACCGTATGGAAAGAGAACCAGAGGGGAATTTGCAGGAAATAAACTATTTGAATATATTTTTTCTTTTTGGTGTCTGAAAGGAGAATTACATATATAACAACTATTTAAATACTGCAGATAGATTTCTTTATTTCTTACTGAAATTTTAATTTTTTTCATATACACTTTTTTCGTATAGGCCTCCTCTTCGTAGATGTGGGATCTCAACGAGCTGCATTGGAATCAAGTTTTTTTACACATAATTGTTGGACCACCAGGTATAGTTCAATTTTTTTTAATATGATATATACCCGGTAAGACCCTTCAAAATACTATCCCAGAAAATATTGTGAATTACTCACAGCTGCAGGGACGGACTAGCTGAGACAACCATGATCCCATTTATTTACGCCCTGTATGATAAGAACTTTTCACAACGTTTTTTGCATACCTTTAACTATTAACTAAAAATTAAGTGCTCTTTATTCATGTCGCTAATCCTAACCGTTTTCGGAAAAACGTCATTTTATTTACATTGTTAGTCACCTAACTTCTATCGGGTAGAATATGATAAAGAAGAATTTTTCCCTGTCACTATAAATTTTAAATAAACTGCTTAGATAAAAACTTCGTAAAAGGATTCAGCAGGAGTTCCATGAAGTCTGATACACTCGCGGGCACGACGAATTGAGGACTACTGTACCCGCCACATTAACTCAGCATTGTTTCTTATTTTATCACAGTGAAACGTGATTCTCCGTAGGAGTTCTTTTTTACTATCGACCGCAGTTTAATACACCAAGGTTTTGAGGTGTCCCCATAGGTAAAAATCCAACGGCGTTAGGTCGCAAGATCGAGGAGGTCAAGCAATAGATCCTCCTTTACTTATCCAATGGTTTGCATAGGCGTTATTCAGATGTTTCCGTACTGCAACTCTGAAATGAGGTGGTATCCATCGTGCATATAGTATACGTTTCGGCGAGTCTCAAATGGTAAATGCTCTAATAAATCGTGAAGTGTGTCCTGGAGGAATTCTAAATAAAATTCTCCATTCAGTCGTGCCGGCAATACGAATGGTTCAGTCAAAGATATGCCAGTGATTCTTGAACAGACATTAATTGATTGAAACTGATGTTGATGATGCGAAATAACAGTTGCATAAGGATTTTCATCAGCCCATACATGTGAGTTGTGTAAATTTATGATATAATTTTTGGTAAAACCTGCTTCAGCCGTGAAGAGGATAGTTCTAATGAAGTTCACATTATTTCGTTGCTGATCCAATAGTCAGTTTGCAAATTGCATTCTGCGGGGAAAATCTTCAGGAATCGGTTCATGCACTTTTTGTAAATAATATGGATATACGAGATGTTCTTGAAGAACTTCATGTACTATTGTATTCAACGTATTAAATGTCGCTGACAATTTTCGAGTGCTCGTTAAAGGAGCGTTATTTACAGCATTTAGATATTTTCATCTAACTGAGGTGTATGTACTGTTCTTCCCGACCAGCATCAGTACTTCTTTTCTCAAAAAGTTCTAAGATTATGAAGAAATTTAATAATAATACCTTATTAAATGAAATCACCCATCATTCTCCATTAGATATTGGTCAACTCGTTGAAATGTTTTCTGATCTGGAAAAGAACGAATAAGATGTCTGTCGTGATATAACCTCCTGGCTTCCAAAGCGTTGCAAGGTGCGAGACCTTACATTAGATGCATATCTACAAATTCAATAAACGTGTATTCCATATTTCAAATTATTATATAATTAACTTCACCACGAAATCCAAAAATAAATAATATCCAAATAAAGATTCAATGTATGAGCGATGTGAAAGTTGGCAAGTTCTAAAATGCAGGATATTTATTTCTCTCATACTTAGCAACGTTTGCAACAACAATATTTTGATTTTGGTACCGATAAAATATAATGCACATCTTTGCGGACCTAACTCGAACTGTAATTTACAAAATTAGACGTTTTTAACTAAAGAGTTAAACTCTAATTTTGTATCGAATTTATTTTATCATAAGGTTGAAGGTTGAATATTTAATAGGAAAAAAGATGCATCTTTTATCGAAATATGCCAAATACATGATGTAAATAAAATTACGTTTTTTTTCGAAAAGATGATTAGCGACAGGAATGAAGAGTACTTAATTTTTAGTCAATTGTATGTAAAAACCGTTGTCCGAAGTTCTCATCATACACGGCGTAAAAATGGGGTCATGAGCGTCATAGATAATCCGTCCAAGCAGCTGTGAATAAGTAACACACATAGTAATTTTAATGGTCTCACCTGGTATACATCATATTTTTAAAAAATTGAAATATACCTGGTGGTTCAATAATTATGTGTAAAAAACTTGATTCTATTACTGCTCTTTGGGAGCCCGTATCTTCGAAGAGGAGGCCTATACGAAAAAAATTTATATGAACTTGTAGTATTACTTTTATGTATTTTTTTCATATCCGGGAGATTTCCCACATATTCCCGGAAATCCTGTTAATTATCATTTTTTTTTAAATATATTATTACACTCAGTTTTGAGGTGTGACAAGGGACGTAGCATTTGGGAATTTGGTCTTCAAAGATTACACTCTAAAAGAACTCTTTAACTTTGAATTATATGTACAAAATAGTTTATTCAAAATAAGCGTCATTAAACATTTTGGACTTTGCATCATCATAATTAATTCTTTAACTTACATTAAGACTACATTCATCTCGGCACTCTTGACGAGGGTTGTCATTAGGGTTCTGATATTCGTAGACCTGCTCTGGACTGGGACACACTTGGGATTTTAGCTGCTTCCCTCACACGGGTTCACACATTTTCTGGGCAATCAACTAATGCACAACTGACTGACTGATCTACATCGGATCAATTGACCCATATGACTGCCGACTGACTCATTGAACTGATTGAACCGATTGAACCGATTAAACCGATTGCACCGATTGAACCCTATCCTAAGCATGTCCGTCCTTTTTATCCTGTTTTGTTATTTTCATCAAGTCAACGAATCGCCTTCTTACAACCTCGGTTCATCATGACCCTGAAAGCGACCTTGCTGACTTGGTGAATTTGCATGATCGACGACCAGTAAATAAACATAACATTTAATAATTGGAAGGTTACAATATTATAAAAGGTAACGTGATTGTTATTGTTTTAATTTAAAATAAGAGATTAGTAAAATTTGGAAACGCCGATCTATGAAATATTATGTTCTTATGTTTTTCCCTATATGACAATATTATATATTTTTTTACCAAATAGATTTCAAGTGATTATCAAAATGAAGAAAAATATGGGCAAATATTTGTAATTGCAAATTTGTTTGCGAGGCTGATTTATTCTGCAATTTCAACATGCATTCAAGAGATAAGAGATTAAGTTCGGATGATTCCTTTACTACGAATACCTGCACGGACTTAATTCAATGCCCATCATAAGTTTATTCTACAAGTCGACTTGTCGAATACGCTACGACGTTACAGTAATTAGATCCTAAAAAAAATGTTTTCGTATAATATACAGTATTTTATATAGGATAGTCAACAATTCTGTGTTGGTTACGATACAGTTATGAGTGACTCACGGAAAAGTACATCTTATTCGTGGTGAAAAAAAAATGTCCTGGAGAACAATCTAATTACTCTAATATAGTAGTGTATTAGATAGGTCAACTTATAGAATGAACTTATTATGGGTATTTAAACAAGACCATGCATGTATTCGGAATACAGGAATCATTCCGAGCGTAATCTCTTATCGCTTAAATACATGTTGAAATTGTACATTAAATCAACTTCCTAAACAAGTTGCTACTTGCAAATATTTGCTCATATTATTCTACATTTTCGATAACCGAAACTTTTTTTAATAAATAAAATTAAAAAACTGCAAAAGTGATAATTATATAATGAATCGTAAAAAAATTTTTAATTTTGTTTCGAGAAACGGCTACCATTTTGTAAACTTCGAAGATTTTTCTGTTTTCAAATTTTTTTCTTTAACTTTATGACTCATGTAATCTCAATCAAAAGAGAAAAATTAATTACATAATTTAACCATAAAAATATAACATTTTGAATAAAACAATGGTTGTATTTTTCATTACTGCAAAATCATTAACCTCAATTTAAAAATTTCGATAACTTCGTTGAAAATGATTTTCTCGCAAAATGGGGAAATATGTGTACACTTTTTTGGTTTGTGTAATGACATATTTCACGGAGAAAACATTTTTATTTTGACAAAATTCCATTGCATGATTTGACATTGTATCTCTCACTATATTTAACCACCCATGAAAACAATTGTAACTGCAGAAACATATTACAAGGAACCCCCGAAAAAAATTTATCAAAAAAAAAAATGGTTTTTGATAAAATTTAATTTTTTTTCGAAGCACGTTTTCTTAATTTTTAAAATTTTTCGGTTTTCAAATTTCTTTCTAATAATTTATGACTAACGTGATCTAAATCAAGAGAAAAAACTGAGTTACGTTGATTAGTTTAAAAAATATACAATTTTGAATGAAAACTGACTTTCATTTTTCTTCACTGCAAAACCTCTAAGCTCAACTTGAAAATCTCGATAAATTTCTTGAAAATCATTTTTTAACTAAACGCAAAATATATGTAAACTATTGTAGGTTCTAAAATAATACATATCATGAAGAAAGCATTTTATTTTTGTGACTATTTTCACTTATGATTTTGAATGGAATCGGTCATATAAATTCGAAAAATCAAGTTAACGAGTATTGGCTTTTTTACAATAATTTTTTCTCTGGGTTAACTACTGCTACATCCTAAACTGTGTATCTAGAGGGTGAAAAATATTCCAAAGTTCTTTTCTAAAAACGAATTTTCTTCAATACGATTGAAAAGACTATTTTTTTTGTGCAAAATTGGTTGCATATTTGTAGGTTAACGCAAAATGGGTTTATACATGTTATTTTCTCAGTAAGGACAGCGAAAAAAAGTAAAATTTTCCCCCTTATAAAGAAATACTAAACAAATTTCTCCTAAGAAAATGACATGCATCAATTCCTTTTCATAAACCTAATGGAAGTAATTGTACATGAAAAATAAGCATTTTTAATTTTAGTTTGAAAATACATTTTTAGTAATGAATTTTAGAGATAGAGGACATTTTTTGGTCTACTCCAATAGATTGCAGAATGAAATACATAAAGACGAATCCCTGAGAACTTTTCTTGTGCGTATATTCTTTGTTGAATAAAGCACAAATATGACTTATTGCTATTTTTCCGTATGGAACACTATGTGATATAAAAATGATACCGTAAGTAGTAGAGTTTTGTTTCCTAAACTAGATTTTAAATGAAACAACATCAAGGAAGCTTTTAATAAATTTTAGAAAATGCAAAAAAATCTGCGCTAAAACGTACACTTTAGGCGAGCGGTGCACTCTTAAAGAGATGTAAGAAAAAAACAAGCTAACCAACCACTGAGGGGTGCCAGGATGAAACCTTTCCTAATCTAATGCATTGAGCGATTGCGATTAAAAAAACCCTTATGGCATTCTTTTGTATTGATGGTCGATAATTTGTTATTAACAAACAACTTGTTAAATTGAACAAAAAAAAACACATTTATTATGTATTTAGAATAAAAATTAACACTTTTTTTACTACTGAATTTTTTTAAGATGCAGTAAACATTTTACGAATATAGTGTAAAAAATAGGGTATACTTGTTGCAATATTAGCGCTGACATAGAATAATATTTCATTATTAATGTTTAGTGAATTATACGGTGCATGTAAATATACATAGCTGTAGAAAATGGTAGGTACATTATCGAAAAGTATCCTTTCATTTTTCCTTAATTAATAAATTATTTATTGTTCCCAATAGCTAGTAATATGAGAGCAAATATTGTTTCATCATGAATAAAGTCTTTTAAGATGAAGGTTCGAGGAAGATACTTTGTTCAACGCTAAATGAATTTGAATGGCAGTTACTCAATGGCTCTTTGAAAAAGAAAGAAAATTCGTTTTTTTAACGTCCATCTCCAGGCTATAATATAAAAACTAAAGTTCATGCTGCAATAAGAAAAACTTCATTACAGGTACAAAATCGTTTGACACTTTGTGGTTAGTTTAACACTTGTGGTTAGTTTGATTTATTATCAGCAGGAGCTGGTGTAATTTTACAGAATTAAAAATTGTTTTTTTAAATACTTTGGTTATTCCTCTTCAAAAATGGTATTCTTAATTAATTTCGATAAAACTGACGATTTCCGAGATCAATCCGTTTTTATGCGAAAAACTCAAAAATTACAAATCCTAAGAACAAACAGGCAAAAATCAGGTTGTTATTGTTAACGGGTAAAAATAAATTACGTAGGGTGTGCTGATGTGCTTTAATTTATAGAGAAGCGTTGTCTAACTCCTACAAGGTAACACGATATTATGTTGAAATATTTCTAGCTCAAACATTGTCAAGTCCAGAAATCATTCAGAGTTAATCGGGGCTAAATTAAATTACAATGTTATTAAAATGCAAAAATAGTGAAAACGTTTAAATGTTATTTTAACAAATGTTCAATATGGGCTCCACGTACTTCAGTACATTTTCATATTCTTCGAATAATTTCCCGCTGCACTGCAAATCATATTCCGGCAGTATTACATACTTCGTCAGAATGCTGAACTATTTTCGGTGATGGTACTTTTGTAGCATTTACTGATGTTCAATGAACTAGTTATTTTAGATATTCCGAGAAGTAAGAGTCTAAGGAATCTAGGTCTGGAGACCTTGACGGCTATAAAACAGGCCCACCTTGACCTATCCATCGAGGACGTACTCTACGGTTAAAATGAGGGTACGTCGTTCAAAAAATTATTTAAATTTTGCTGCAAAAATTTGTAAATATATCTGACCACTGAGTCTTCCGTCCAAACAAATGGACCTATAATGCCAGCTCACACATTTACAATAAACCTTTATTGTTGTTTGTTTTGAATTATAGCGTGCGGGTTTTCATCAGCTCAAAAATGTAAATTGTGTGTGTTCATTAGGTCATCTTATCGGTAAACAAAATAATGTTAGAAAAATTTAGATTTAAATTATTTTGCTGTATAAACCAGTTGAAGTATTGAAATCTTGCAGAATAATCATTCGGAGACAGAGCGTGTACTTTTTCAACATGGTACCGGTGAAGTAACTGTTCTATTAGAGGTTCGTGTACAATCCATTCTGCAACATTGTTTTGTACCGCGAGCTTTCTTATGCTGTTTGAAAATTTGTCAGCAATATCTTGCAAAATTTGTTTCTCTATGTAAGGGTCTCGTGTTCTCCAGTGAGCTTCCTCACCGCCTCTTCGCGGCAAAAATGACCCTGAATAAAATACGTAAAAAATTAATTCGTTAACTCTAACACTTATTTCTAATCATCTTGTAGTTTCTTTTAGGCTTTAACTCTTTTAAAGGTTTTTGGTATTGGCAATGTTCGATCTGGAAATCTTTGAGCATAAATCGCTGAGTACCCCTTTAGGGCTCTATATCTCTATTCTATGACAAAGTAGGGTTATTTTGACCTCCCCTGTATGCTCCCAAGAAAATAGGAAGTACTTATCGGACAACCTGTGTAGAACATAACAAAAATGACGCTGGATCTATTTAAACAGAGATTCCTTAATAATGAAATAATACCACTCAGAAATGTTTCCACAATATTCCGAAAGATCACCATTAGATACATTTTCCGGAAAACTATCCCCGCGATTCGTAATCAGCGGTTCAAAATACATCAGATAAGTTTTGGTGGGTGACTGAATCTCAATTGGCGACCGTCAACAAGGACCTTTCTGTGGCGCCTAGACTTGAGGTGGTGAATTGGTGAATTTTACTAGTTTTGGTCAAAAATCTTACTGGAAGGAAAAAAATTGCCATGATAAAAAAATATAGCATGAAAATGCAAATATTGATGAGTAGCCTCAAAAAAGAAAAATTCAAAAAGTTTCAATAGAAACCAAGAATTTAAAATTGCTTTTTTCGTAATTTTTCGACCTTAAATCGCTCGTAGCTCGAAATGGAGCTTTTTCAAAAAAAAAATCAAAAGTAAAAAGTATTTATTCTTGTACAAAATATGTGACAAATATGTTTTGTTATCAATTTGTAAAGTTTTTTGCAATTTTGCAAGTTTTTTGTTAATAGCAAATTCCGACCATCGGACCAAAAAAATGTCATCAGGGTTTTTGTGCACGACAACTCAATGAATCGATCAAAGAAAATGTATATTGGCACCCATCCGTTGTCGGTTCACTCATTTTCTTTTGCATCTTTTTAGGAGTACATCCCTAACATATATTAAAGTTCATGTTGTAACCTTTTCGCTATTATCTCTGTTTGGTATACCGCCTCCATAATATAATTTGAATCATTCTTACATTTTTCTTCTATAAGGTTTTGTAACTATTTATCGTGTTTTTAACCTTAATTTTCTCTTTAAAAGGTTTTAATATTACCATTATCAGTAAGTTTTATATGTATTCTTTGTACGAACACATATAGTTTCAAATTAGAACTTGTGGCGAAATATTAAAATAACCCCCTAATTCACTAACATGGTTTAACGTTAAAACCGGTATAGATTGACGGTAGAGAATTTAAATTGACAAGGGTAACAATACATCAGGCAAGTTTTGAACCCTTAAAACACAAATAAAACAATATCATAAGAAAAACAACACTGGTTATCTAGAAAATCTAATTTCCAAGGTATTTAGATTGGGTCTAAGTCTTAAACCTTCTTAGTGAATTTGGCTATTAATGTTTACTTAATTGACTTAATCTTTTACATAAGATTCTTAGGGATTAATATATTTTGCTATGTAGTTATTAGATTGATATTTCGTGTGTTTTTTTTTTTAATTTTTCTTGTAATATATTTACTAAAATCAACAAATAGTTTCTTATTTTAAATTTAAAGAAAATATAAATATTTTGCCGTAATATTTTAGAAAATAAATGTAATACAGTGGTCCCAAAATTCGCGGTGTAGTCCTGAATGATATCATTCAATGGTACTGTTTGGTTTTAACTTAATATAAATACTATGTAAAGTAGTAGTAAAAAACTGTGTCTATGAAAAACTTCTAGATTCTCTTGCTAGTATGGTAAGTTTTAAATTCGAAAATTTATTTAAAGCGAATATATTAATTGTAAACTACTGTAGAGGGGATTTCATTTTTACAAATTTTTATATTTTAATTACTTATTTACAAATTATAACAAGTTTCTGAACTACAAAGTCATCAAAGTTACATAATTCTGCTCTAGCTGCAAATAATCAAGAAATATTTCTTTTGGGATTGAAAAAAAGTGTTTTGTTAATTTAATACATTGACGAATTTTGTTGAAAAACAGAAAAAAATGATTTTAAATTAAATTAAAAAGCAATATTGAATGCTAGACTTTATTTTAAATGAGTGGCTTTCTTTAGTTTTGCATCATAGCTTATTAGGGTTTGTGTAACTTTGTAAAATATTTAATTAAAATAAATAACAAACAATCCAACAATATTATTTGAGAGAACGTTACTTCTAGACAGAAACAAAAAACATTAATAATCACTGAATCATACTAGATGTACAATTAGTCAAGTGAGAGAATACCCATACGTCATTAATCCACGAACATATCAGAGACAGTTTTGAGACCTGTTCATCTAAAGAAATAATAAAAGAATAGAAAACAGAACATTATTCTCCCAATCCAAGCCATACGTCACATAAAATTTGACATTATGGGAGTCATTTCGTTTTATGAATACAAATTTTCTTTTGACTTCAACCAAAACATTATTTTGTTCGCCGCAATCGTTCAGAGCTTTATTTACATTATGTTTTTGAGAAATTTTGACCACTCAAGTGAATCTAAAACGCAAAGTTGTTTTATTTAAGAGGTATTATTTATTGTTTTATAATTTATTAATAGCAAGTAAGTATTATTTTTAATAAAAAACTAAACCTAGGCGTGTAAACATTTCTAACTTTCAGACCGACACATGAACATAAATGAAAATATTTTTTGCACTATTTTCATCAGTTGTAATAATCAAATATTAAAAATTAGAATAAAGTAATAAGATTGCATTTATCCTTTTAGATAACGCGTGGCGAAACTTTTCACAAGCAAGCACAACAGCTTGTGTCTAATTTGTGTGAGTATTTAGAGTTGGAGAAGAGAAAGGGTGATCTCGTGGAATCTGTTTCATCTCTACAAGGGGTAGAAATACTAATTTTGGTTTTAAAAATAAATATTTTCAATTAGGTATTTTTATCTCTAAAGAGTAAACATTGCTCTTAAAACTTCAAGGAAACCTTGAAAGTAGTATCATTGGAATATATTTAATAATCTTAATGTGCTTTTTGTTTATAGAAAAGCGTGTACTCTAAAAAGCTGAAATACTTGAACTCATCAACAAAGAGATGATTTCTTTGGATAAATTGTCTTTAAGTATTCTACTTAAGGCGTTACGTATCATGCTTACCACATTATTTCTTTTTGCTTTGTACCTATCTCAGTCTTTTTCTTCCTTTGTAATATATTACTTTTTATACGCTTAGACTCCATTTTTTTTTCTAATTTCTATTGAAAACTAACCAAGGATATTTTTGTACAACTCGTGTCATTATAGGATCAACCTTATCAAGTGTATCTTAAATATTTTATATAAATATTAAATACAGATTACCAATATTTGTATATGTATCCCAGTCTTTCAATATCAATTTCTGCATTATTGAAGAATTTTTAAAATTTATTTTCCGTTCCTCGTTATATAACAATATCATGCTCACTTATTTTTGGGAAGAAACGAGGAACCTCCAGCATGTTAAAATCATTAGTAATCACATAATCGACAAGTGAGGATATTGTACGGGTGTCTTCGCCAATAATCTTCTTGAAATCAGAATCACTAATTATTATTTTAACTTTTTTAGTATCACTAGTATTACTTTTATATCAATCAATATTTATGCCACCTAGAAGCACCGTTGTCTGCGGGTAAGTTTTTCTTCCAAATATTTCATAAAACTCGAGTTTGGAGATCTATAAAATGATCCAACAAAAAACGCTGCATCCGAAACTTAACTTTTACTAATGACATCAAAAAATTATAATCCACCGCAGCTTTACATATAACTGTTCAATTTGTATCTTTCCGTATATAGATAACGACTCCTCCCGTATGTCGACCACTTGAGTAGGACACAACTGCTCTATAACCCTCCACATGTATTTCACTGTCATTAATATCTTCAGTCAAATGTATTCACTTACACAACATATCACTGGCTACTTTTCTTCCATTAACTGTTTAAGTTCTTCGATATGAGTTGTAATACCCCGAATATTTACGTGTATAATCAAAACACTCTCTTTCCCAGTGAATTTTGGTTGTGTTAATTGCTAGATGTATTGTGTTTTTTTTTTATCCTTTCCAGAGGTACAACTTTTGTAAACACTGTATGATTAACTTCTATATCAGTGTTTTTTAATGCATCATGAGCACAATTACAATTTGTTATACTCAAACATCTCCAAATCACACTCTACACTCATATGATTCTTTTTACAAAGTAACCAAACAGCTTGTTCCTGCTGACAATTTGTAGCTTTATGACCATATTTCCAGTATTTATATCACTTCAGTATACTCAAGTACTCATAGACTGGATAACTGTCTCAATAAACATTTGCCCAAACCTCCAAGATAACATCCTGTAATCGTGATTTTTTTTGATAAATATTTTTAAATGAATTTAATTCTACCATTTCAGATACTTTTAAGTCAATTTTAATTTTTTTAGAACTTAAATAAATTTGTCCTTTGATGTTATATGTTGTTCCTTGATGCAAACAATCACTAGTTTTGGATCCAGCTTTTTTGATATTTCTACTTCGAACCCCTCCGATAGTTGCGCCACTGCTTTGTTGTAAAGTTTGTTTAAAGATTTCTTATCGTTGAATTTAATCACAATACAATCCTTGCTAATCGGCTCTAATTTGTTTACAGCAAGAGATAAATCAGGTTTGATTTTTTGTTCGACAAAATTTTCGTTTTTGCACAACCTTGATTTGCATTCTTAGATCTTATTATCAGTGGTAGACATGCCTTCTTTTCTTTTACTACAGTTGACCATTATCTGTTATTCTGGCTAGAACTAGATATATTTTTCAATGATTGTTTCAATATTTCTGCTATGTTTTCCTTTCATTTCTGAATATCATGCACAAGTCTCTGCATATTTCTTGCAACATCAAATCTACTTTTTATAACACACTTACATATATCACAAGACCAAAACAGATTCTAATTATCATTTATTAAAAGGAATAAGAAGATGCAAAACCACTATTATTTTATTATATATTTTGCCAGCTTCAGCGTTCTTTAAAAAAAGTCACAGTGTGTATCAGTTATGAACTATTAAAAAAATTAATTCCAAATGAATTTGCTAAAGTCGAAAATAAAAATATTGGACCAATTATACCACCCTCTGCAACGCCGCTAGATATAGTCGCATAACGAGAGAAATTATTATTAAAATAAACTCTCTGAGATCTATTATTATCATTATAGTTTTTAAGGAATAGTAAGGCGTTATTCCCTGCATCGAAATGAGTACCGAGTTCGATTTCAAAAGAAAGAAGGTATTTTAAACTGTAGTGATTTAAAATCCTAAATACTGAACTTTAATTAATCGCGATTAAGTCGAACGAATATAATTAAAAAATGTCTGTTTACCATTAAAACTGTCTCCTGGAAAGCTTCTCTATATGTAGTCAGTATTAAACTAACAAATACAGACCTACTAGAAAGTACTTGGTTGAAAATTAGTGAAACATATAATTAGTACGCTGTCAAACCTTATAGAAAGACGTAAATAAACCCACTGAAAACCCGCGCTTCCATCAAGAAACCTCATTTGATCTGCACGTCTTACCAAGGAAACAAAATTTATGTTTGGTTTACCAACTGTCTTGCATAGCGAATTCATCAAACTTCACACTAATAAAACGGGGCAACAATTGTAAACAAATTCAGATGTTTATACTTCGCAAATAAGAAGTCTAAGTGGAAAATACTATATAATATATTTAACTGCCTTTCCGAAGATCTATTCAATGGCGCCACACTAGATCGGATAAATAAATGAGATAAAATTAACAGTTTTATTTTATTTTATAAGTAGGTGAGCGTAACTTACCAGTTATAATTTTCGTTACATATATTCTTCTTATTTTTAAAATATACCATTAGAACATTAATGGGCGCTGGAATATTTAAAAAGCACCTTTGAAGCGACTATAGAAAAATGTGATATTAAACATTTATTCTAATTTTTTAAGACGATGAACATGCAATTTTTTTTCATCTCTACTTTTCACACAGCGAAGCCCTTTTTACTTTACAATTTATATAAATTAAAGAAACGTATTTGTGGTTACTAATTCTAACTCTATTCCTGCATAATACAGTTTAGATTTGTGTGAAGAATATTCTTTTTAAATTTGAGTTTCATACAAATTATTGATAGTGGAGTTTGGGGGAGGTTCCAACAATGTAGGTTTAAAAAAAAAGTGTTGTGCAAAATAAAAGTGAGAAAAACCCATAAATAATTTATTAACAATAAGAGTTGAAAATGGCTATACACAAAAAATTACAATGCCGTACTAAAGGTTAGTATCTTTATTGTGCTGTCAAAAATTAACAGTTAAGGTTTCTTAATAAACAAACAAAGAATTATTTTTGTACCGACCCTATAGTATGTTAAAAAAATTAAATAAGTTAACTTTCTATAATACCCTAAAATTAATAATACATTTATATATTAACGTTCACCATATTGACAAGATATTATGAGGAACTTGAATAGTAATAAACAAGAGACGACAGTTGGTCAAACATTAACTGACTACAAAAGACAATAGTATGTTTTATAGATAGATACTTGTAGGTAAAAGATATAATAAGATTAATTAGATTAAGTCTGTTACTTCAAGACAACGTATTCTAAAGTTATCTTAAGACAATTTGTCTTCTGCAAAGACAGGATAAGATAAGATAAGGATAGTCGAGCTCCCTAAACTTAGAACAGACTAGCAGGTAGAACAAAATTCAACAAGTAAGCTTCAAATAAGCAAAAGGTAAGACATAAAAATTAAGACTCATCTTCAGTTCTCCTCCGAAGTAGGTTGGAACTCGAGTATCCTTTTTCATATCGCTTTGGCCCAAATGTACTTTGTAAAGTCTTTGTTTGCCAAGTTCCCTCAGAAAAGCATTGCATCTGAGACGGCACAATGGCCAGTACTCTTTAGATACATTTTACCCAGATGAAAATTCTGAAAAACATAAAACTAAGTAGTACAATTCTTAACACAACATTAGGTTGTCAAACGCTTTAACAACAAGTAATTTTAATAATGGAAATTGGTAATTCAGGCCAGCAACAATCATTCCTGTATATTTCAACATATTTTTCGGTAAAAAATCAATTTTTGTAGGTACGAGAACTGTTAAAATTTTGATTTGTCGGTACGAGAACTGTTAAAATTTTGATTTGTCGGTACGAGAACTGTTAAAATTTTGATTTGTAGCTTCTTTTATATATTTGAAGTTAACATCATTTCGTTTAAAAAGATATGGTAAAAAATATTTTAAAGGTTTTTAAAAATCACTTGAAAATATCTTATATTTTTTTAAATCAGTCTTAAAGTTTCATACAATAATTTATAAATTTGAGATGACTATTTTATTGATATTTTATTCTAAATATTCCACTTTAGTTTTCCAACGGCAGATTTTAAAATTGGTATTGTTTAGCTACCTTTATTTATTTGCAAGATACAATAAATAATGTTCAAATTCATTCTTGGATATTTCAACATATGTTCCGGCAAAAAATCGGTGTAGGTACGAGAACTTTTAAGAATTTGATGTATAGCTTATTTCATATATGGTGAGAAATAAAAAAATTTTTCCAGGAATGCCAAAAAATACTTTAAAGATTTTTAAAAATTACTTGAAAATTCCTTATATTTTTTTAAACCAGTCTTAATGTTCCATACCATACTTTGTAAATTTAAGATGACTTTTTTATTGACATTTTATTCTAAATTTTTTTAGTTTCGATAAATAGTTATACAAATATCTTGTTTTGATTAGACTTGTCTAGAATAAGTATATTTTTATGTTATTTTATTATTTTCCTTAAATAAATCGTTTAACTAGTGATTTCCATGGAAGCGCATTAGGACCGCTTTTGTTTATTCTACTTATTATTAACATTCACCATTACGTCAAGAAATCTCATTTGAGTTTGTGGAAAACACGATTCTTATAATATCGGGGGCGAATTACCCTCAGGCTTTAACAGAAATCAGTTCTAAACGCTCTATTTTATTTCACAGGTTATATGTAAATAAATTAAAATTAAATTCCGCAAAAACATATATGGTACTTGAACGTGAAGCAAATTGTAAACAATTTGTTCATAAAAATTATGTTTTATATTGATGGCATGAGAATGGAGAGAGTGGAACCAATGAAATACTTGACTGTAATAGTCGATCCTCAACTCAAATTATCTGTTCATACTGATAGAACAAAAAGGTTACAAAATAGGTTTAACCGTAGAGTATCCCAATATTTTAGTCAAAGCTTTAAAAAATTATAATACAGTAATATATATGCAATATAAAAATTATGATCTATATATTGATGGCATTAGGATGGAGAGAGTGGAACAAATAAAATACTTGACTGTAGTAGTTGATCCTCAACTCAAATTATCTAATCATACTGATAGAAAAAATGGTTACAAAATAGGTTTAACCGTAGAGTATCCCAATATTTTAGTCAAAGGTTTAAAAAATTATAATACAGTAATATATATGCATTTTAAAAATTGTAGATCTTTGTTATTGGTATGTAATAATGATTAAATTAACCGTTTACAAGGCAATGTGGATTATTTTGAGCTGCAATAGGTATATACTTGTACAAATTATGTTGCAACGTTTAGGATGGCTACCTGCATAAAAGAGCATTGAAATAATTAACGTAATAATCAATTCGAAGGTAAAAAATTACTTGATGTCATCTCACCCACAAACTGAGCTAATTCCAAGTTCTCAGAGTTACTTGTATAATTTGACTTCTAAGAATAACTTCGACATTCAATTATTTAACAATGGTTTACGAATTTTCAAATGCTCTACCATCAGAATTGAAATCAATAATCAACAAAAAAAAACATTTATTTAGTTATAATTTAAGACTTTTCAAAGCTTTAACACCTGAATTGAAACAAATAACAAACACAAATTTACTTAACAAAAAAGTTAAAAGTTACTACATAGCTGAGTGTTTAATTGAATTATATTGTGTATAGTTAGAGAATAGAAAATTAGATCAGGACAAAGTGTTCAAATAAGTATAATAATTATATTAGTAGCCAAGTGCTTTACTTCATTTCAACTACTTCGGACATGTAGAGATTCTTTATCGCGCACTAATGACTAGGCGCGATAATCTGTAGCGATATTTTTATAATAAAACGGTCACATTTTTATAAACCAATAAATTAGACAAAAATCTGATGTAACTTACAGTAGGCCTAGATTTAATTAATTAACGAACTAAAGATACACAGTATGCCCACGGATGGGGTGCCGCACTCGATTAAACTTTAATATTTTTAATTTTTCGAGTTATTCTTGACAATCACTTACCTTCGGATTTCGAAAAGATTAGTCAAAGTCATGGTAACAAATTCAGATTATTATATTAAAACATATAGAATTAATCTTAAATAAATACCATTGTTTCTGTTCTTTTGCATATTATATTTAACTACCTTGTTACGAAATTGAAACGTAGTTGAATGAAAGAATTGCGAAAATTTATTTTACCTTTAATTTATTTTTAAGCAATATTTTGAAAGCTTAACAATAAAATCGAAATTAAAATATAATTATTCCACATGTTGACCTCCTATTAGTATTCATTTTTTTAATCTTTTCGTAAATTTCGCAATCATATCTATATTGAGAGTAGCAACAGCTTTCACAATTTTTGATTAGATTGTCGCCAAAATCATTATTGTAAATTTTTTGCTTCATGTAACCCAATAGAAAAAAATCTAATTGGGTAAGATTAAGTGATCGAGCAGGGTAAGCTGTTGATTCAAAACGGCCAATAGACTGATCCTGGAAGTAAACCTTTAACTAGTTTGTGACTTGTAATGTAGAATGAGCAGAGCATCCGTCTTATTAAAAAATAAGGTTTCTCCCAAACTCTAAATGATCATCCTCCAGTTCGATTACAACAAAATTTGTTAAAAGTTCCAGCAAAAATTTTAATTCAAATTGTGTGCCAAAAAATAAGTTCTAATTATTATATATTACATAACGCTGCCCAAATATTATCAATTTAAAATTTTTGACTATGAACAGCAAGTCTAAAATTCGTATGGGAAGAGACTACCATAGGGTAAGTTATTAACAGGTTGTACACCGAAGAAATCAAGAAATAGACGGGTTTTGTATTTCAGTGTATGTTTAACATACACTGAAATACAAAACCCGTCTATTTCTTACCATAGGGTAGTCGTAAAATTTGCCTCGTCCGAAACTCAAATGTTCTTATAAAATAATTTATTAACTATTTTTTTTTTACTTATTTTCAAACTACACTCCAAAAGGCGAGTATTATCTCCGTCTTATAGCTTGTTAATAAATTTTGGTTTAAATGCCTAGAATTTGTTGTACGTCAAAATGTTATGAATATGGGACCAGCTAACTGTACCTAAGGGGTTTGCTTTTCTCCTTACCGATAATTTAAGATTTTGTTGTTCTTAGTCAAGAACCACCAAGGTGGCAATGTAATGGTATTACGGCCTTTTGAGTTACGTAAATATTTGGGTACTTTTCATTAAATATTTTAATTAAATATCGATAAGACACATTTCCAACTCCATAGCATTTTACTAGGTATGTCCATTGTTTTGAAGTAAGCATGGTTAGTAACTATTTTTTGGCAAAACATGAATAATGTCTGTTATTTTGAGATTCACAAAAATATCCATTGTCAAATAATTCACCTGTTAAATTAAAAGTAAGAATGTTTATTTATTATAACGTCTTACATAAAAAATTTTATTTTTTGGTAAAAATCGCTTTTTATTTTTTTGTTAATCTAAATTTTTATTAAGAAAATGAGTAGCTTATTTAAGATTAATTCTTCATATTTGAATATTTTGAACATCCTCCATACATTATCATGACTTTAATCACTGTTTATGAAGTCAAGAGAATTCATACCTTTTCTAAAAATGACTTCTAGTTTTTAGTTTAGTAGAGAGCGGTAGTCCACTCCATCCGAGGATGCATTTTATGCCATATTTAGTAATTTAAAATTTCAGATGGACCGATTTTATGCTCAAATAATTTAATTTTTATTACTTATCTATGCGTATTTACCTTATCTGCAGCTCTCGACAATGAAGGTTGATTAAAAATTTTAGTCAAACATACGCAATTTTTTCAGACGTTTATTATAATATATATTACGTAAACATGTTATTCTCGATCTATGTTAACACAATGCCATTTTTATGACACACAAATTGCATTTTGACACAATTCAGTCATTTATGACCTAGGTTTTGTTATTTTTATCACAATTTTATGCATATTGTATACATTTTCTTATTTTTGCATTTTTTTGTCGTGTTTTGATAACCAGTACCGCATCATATGGGATTTTCTTTTAATAGCTTTATTCGAAATTTGACTTTGACAATAATTTCTGCTTCGATCGAGATGAAAATTAACCCAAAAATAGTAGTTCCGTGATTAGCATTATCTGACAAATTTTAATTTTTTTCCAGAGAAAGTTTAAAGGTGGAGTTATATCTCAACATATCGAAAAAGTTATTAAAAAAAAATTTTAAGTTCAATTTTTAGCCCATGTGCAACATTTCAGCTGTGTAAAATAATTTAGAGTTTTGAACATTCTTTGTAATTTGCACCACTGTTGCAAAATAAGACTCAACGCAACCTACTTAAAACTTCTTAGTTTTTAAAATGTTTCATTTCAGACATATTTTGTTTAAAGTAGTACGATATTAAATATGGGTTTTTATACAAAATCCAAATAGGCTATTAAAGTTTGGTCAATGCAAAGTTTATTTGTTTCTAACCCTTCATCAATTGACAATTTTTGAAAATGTAGTCTGTGTCTAAAAGTAATACACATTAACATTAAAAAAATAATTTAATTGACAAGACTTAAATTTTCTAATAAAAAAATCATAATATAAAATTTAAACGTATTTAAAAATCCACCTTTTTAATTGATAACGAACTATTTGTGGTATTTAAATATTAAACTAAAAACAATTCAAAAACTTAAAATTTAAAATTACATTTCTGTATGCCTTCCATTGCGTTCAATACAAACAAATAATAATGGAGTTTTAAATTAAATCGTTGAAACTAGATAAACTTTACGTAAGGTTAAATAAAAATTTATTTTCCACCTAATGCAGACATTACTGATGACACTGTGTACTTGTTTGTCTTAATTATAATGTGTATTACTTTTAGACACAAACTATGTTTTCAAAAATAGTTATTTTATGAAGTTACCTTATACAGGGTTAAAAACAAATAAACTTTGCCCTCATATGGTCACAAATTTTAATAACCCTTTTTGGATTTTGTAGAAAAACACTCATTTAATATGGTGGTACTTTAAACAAAATATGTCTGGGATGAAGCATTGTCAAAAATAAGAAGTTTTATGTAGGTTGCGTTAAGTCCTATTTTGGAATAATGGTGCAATTTACAAAAAATAGGCAAAAAAATCTAAATTATCCTATACAGCTAAAATTTTGCATATGGGCTAAAAATTACATTTAGAAAAACTTCTTCTAATTACTTTTTTTGATATTTTGAGATATAATCAGATTTCTGAATTTTTTTTTAATAATTAAAATTTGACCCATAATGCTAATCACGTGACTACTACTTTTTTGGTTAATTTTCATCTCGATCGAAGCAGAAATTGATGCTATAATACAGTAATATATATTCTGTATATTATTATGAAAAATATTTATTTTTATATAAATTAAGAACAATAGACTAATATATTTTTAAAGATATTTATTAGGAGAAAAATTACATAACGTTAATCCAATAACTAAATGGTAAAAACAAATTAATGCGAACAATCTCTTTTGCAAAACATAAATTTATTGATGTAATTAATTAATTAATATTTTTAATGTAGTACCACTACTAACAAGAATCTCTATGTACTAGTACAATGGTAATATAAGACACTCCTGGGAAAAACTGCAATTTTAAAAATTTAACAACAAAATTACGATATTTAAGTCTAACATGCAGGAAATTGAAATTATAGCTGGAAAGTAAATTTTCGTAGAGAAGAGCTCCTGGAATGAGAAGTGCCAAGGAACATATAACTGCACCTAGCGTACAGCTTAAAGAGTTCTTTTCGTTAGGAAGGAAAGAATTGTGGTGGGATTGTTGACAGGACACTGTACCTGAGGGGACCATCTTTATAAGATCGATATCGTAGATGACCCGACGGGTATTTGGTGTCTGGAGGAGGATTAAACTATTGATCATGTTTTCAGAGAAAGCCCAACACTCAACAGACCGAGACAGAGACATTTTGGAGATACAATTTTTTTGTCGGAGACCGGATGAATAACCTGCAGCTATGGTGAGATGTATAGGGCTCACTGAGATCTAGGCATTGATGGAAAAGTATCACCATCTTTGTTCGTTCATTCATTCATTCATTCAGATCTAACAGCGGAACTCAATGGACTGGGTACATCGACTTCTGTGAAACTTTGGGATTTGTTTACTTCATGTCAAAGGTTTATTGAACTCGTAGTTGCTTCTACCAACACGCCCTAATAAAAAAGTAAGATTCGAGGTGAGGACATAAAATTCTGTATGACTTCGGTCAATTTGGATAACAAAATATACAATTTTTCATTTGGCGGCACTGATAGCTTATCAAAACTATATATTGCTCTTTCAGTCGCTTCAAAGTTACAAAATTGCATCCGAGAAAATTGTCACCTTTTTATTTCTCACGAAACGATACCTAAACTTCGTCGAAAAAGGGCATATTTTTGATGCGATTCGAAAGCAGGCACGCTTGCCTCTACTCCTGTCCTTACCTTTCATTAGGGAGTGTTAGCAGAAACCATAAACCTTGGCCCTCAATTGAATGAGTTACAATGTGGCACGGAAATCAGTGTATTCAGTCCCTTGAGCTCCCTTTGTAAATCAGACTAGAAAGTTACGGATAACTCTTAGAAACAAGCAAGTTACATATGAAAAGTATTTCAAATCTTTGGCTCACATTTTGCGTATTATGGATTACAGATTTCAGGTAAGTTGTTAAAGTTTTTCTTGTCTCTTCACAACACTTCGACCTCTAAAACCATTTGTGCGTTACCATAATCTAATATAAGTCCAATATATACTTTACACGAAGTCTATTATTTTTCTAGGGAGTAAGCACTTTATTTTTTCGGGTCTCAAGGGGAAGCATTCCAGAAATTTAAGTCTCTTAGAGAACGATACCTTGCATTGGAATTACAAGTATTCCGCTGTTTCGGCTGTATGATCGAAAAAACGGTAAATATCGTCCCCTTTCTCCTGTGAAGAGATTCGTTATTACTCTTTTTGGGAGATCGAAAAGCCTTCTTACTTTCTTTGGCAATAGCAAATTTCTTCGCTTGTCTTACACCAGACCTTAATTTTATCCAATCATGTTCCCAGCTTTGGAATTTCTCTCACATTTTTTGGTAGTCCACAGAAAGGTATGGGATCGAGAAAAGAAGTTTTTGTCCTTTCTTTTGGAGGACTGTTCGCTTTTTCATTTCTTTTTTCCTTGTACTTTGGCATCCCAAAAATGTTACCCTCTTGTTCTTTGCCAACTGTTTTAGGGCTGGCTTACACTTCTATGTCAACTTTGTCTCATAGGTGTTTAACTTGGGAGCTGATTAGCTATGTGATAATATGTATATTTTGGCTCTTTTAGTATTACTATTCAACCACTCCTTAGTATTTTATAAGCCCGAAACCTGAGCTCGATACACTTACTCAATCTCCGCTATTTTATACGTAGTACTGACAAGATTACAACTTTAATCTCTGTCCATAATTGAGTTTATTGTTAAGATTTTTTTATCTTGTCTTGCTGATTTCGCAGAAACATATTTAGAAAATTGTTACCAATATATATTAACTTCGCTATGTGAAAGGAAATACATCAAAAATCAAAATTGTATGTATATAATTGTACATTATCTCGAAATACTAACACAATCAATGAGATTCTGGATCCTTATTGAATGGCTGTAATCATTTACTTTTCAATAACTATTAGCTTTTCATATACACGAGATCACAAAATTCCTCTTTAAAGAGCTACGAGGAGTACTACAGTGCCAAAAACTAGCATGCAAAGAGTGACACAATAACCCAATAACTTGGAACCTAAGAATGATACTGCAACATGCAACAAGCACAAAAGTCGTAGAAAATAAGAAAGGAATTTTATGTTGATCTTGATGTTGACATTAACAGTATTTGGGACGGAATTTCAAGGTCAAAGTGATTTTTTCAAATAGAAAGATCTATCTTTTATTGCAAGAATTGAATCCACTGTAAAAATTAGTGAAGCCTGGCTAGTGAAGGCAAGGTTAGAAGCCGGCCAGTGAAGACAAAGTTGGAACCTTGCCAGTGGGGGTAAGGTTGCAATACGGTCAGTGAGGGCACGGCTGCAACCCGGCTAGTGAAGACTGGAATGATCAAAATATTTAAGTTTACCCATATCAACTTGACACGAGTAATAAAACACTGCTGTCATTTCAGTCACTGGCTAGGTCCTAACTTTGTCTTCACTGGTCAAGTTTCAGCCTTGACTTCACTGACCAAATTCCAGCCATGATATTACTAATCAGATTTCAGCCTTGCCTTTTTCGGCCAGACTTCACTAACTAGTTTTTACTAAGGATTTCACTTTTTCGACTAAAAACAGATGTTTGCGTTTGAAAAATTCACTTTAACCTTCAAATAAAGTTTAGTATCTTTGTCAACGTTGACATCAAGATCACACGAAATGCCTTTAATTATTTAATATGACTTTTATATTTACTCTTTGATCTTAACACTCTTCGGTTTTAAGTTATTGAATAATTCCTCTATTTTTTACACTTTGTTGGCACTACCAACCCACTCAGCAACAAAAAACGACATTTTTTGTCTTTGTGTCCATGAGAACTCATCAGGAGATCAAAAAGCTGTTGAAAAATTTGTGACAGCCATTCGTCTGGGACTCAAAATCAAATTTATTATGCTTGCAGTCCTTTTAAAAAAAAACTTTTCGATTTCAAGCGCTACATAGAAAGAAAAAACAATTTTAATAGAAAATGCAAATAACGTAATACCTTCTTTAAACATCATATTTTGTGTTTTTCAACCGCTTCCTGGAGATATTATGTCTAGTAGAGAGGATTGATGGTATAGTGATGGATCTCGACAAGATGAAAGAGCTAGAGCCGGAGTATTCGGCAGGAGTACAAGAGTCAGAGAGTACTATGCTCTCGGACAATGTGCGATAATTTCCACAGCGGAAATTTATGCTATTCTGCAGTGTGCCCTTCTCTGTGAGAGGGACATACATAGGAATAGAGTAATAAATATATGCTCAGACAGTAAGGCTGCGATATTGGCACTAAAGTCCAATGTCGTGACTTCGCGACTGGTGTTTGAGTGCAAGGATGTACTAAATGGTATGACAAGGAAACACTGCACAGTCAGACTCGTATGGATCCCGGGTTACTCTGGCATACCCGGGAATGAGGAAGCAGACCGTCTGGCAAAGTTGGGTTCGGCGACCAAACCGTATAGACCCCAACCAATATTACCTGTCCCAATTGCTATTGGCAAAAGAGAATTAAAAGCATTGCTGGAAAGCAAATTTATTGAATCGTGGAGGGGAACTCCTGGAATGAGGTGTGCTAAAGAACATATAACTGAGCCTAGCGCACGATGTACTAAGGAACTTGTCTCCTTGGGAAAGAAATAGCTGCGAATTGTGGTGGGATTGTTGACAGGACATTGTCACCTCAGGAGCCATCTTCATAGAATCGGTGTCGAAGGCGACCCGACATGCAGATGGTGTTTAGAGGAGGATGAAACTGTTAACCATGTTCTCAGAGAGTTCCCACCACCCAACGGACTGAGACAGAGATATTTCGGAGATACAGTTTTGTTACCGGAAGCAGTTAGGCAAGTTCAACTAACGAAGCTGCTTGGATTCGCAAAGGCGATCGGCCTCGAATAACCTGCAGATATAGTGGAATGTAAAGGACTCAACGGAGGTCTAGGCATTCGATAATCTAGTACCACCACCCTTTTTTCATTCACTCATTCATTCCGTTTTTTAACAACAAGGATGAAATAGAATTTTTCATAAAAACTAATACATACAATAATTCTTCATATAATGGATATTTTTTACCAGACCCAGTATGTGGGTCCTATTTAGCAATATATTCATAAACAGAAATATCTATAAATGTAATAAAGTATGTTGCACAACAACTAAATAGTAAAATCAAAGTGGAACGTTCAATTACAAAAAATCCAGCTGCAGTAAATTCATTCTTAAGTAAGGAAATTTTGAAAGTCAAACAGTCCATAACTTGATAATATTCAGATCTTTCTTCAAAAGATTCTTTAATTTTTAGACATGTGGCAGTAAGTTTGTCCTTTTCTCTTTTAATAATGTCACAGACGAATATGGAAACTGTTATGGGAGCCTGAAAAAAATGAACCTGTAATGTCTAATTTACATATATTTGAGTGACGTCATTGCGACTGCCCTCAATTGACCACCATCCTGGTCTAAGTTTGCGATTTAAAATCATTTTATTAGTGATTAAATCTTGATCATAACATCATCATACTGAAGAAATTAATATTAGTAAATATCCTTTACAATTCTACAAATCATAATTACACGAGTCACAGCTGACACACAAAAATTATAAATCAATTGAGGATCGAAAACTCTGAATAACTGAAATTTGTCACTCCTGTCGATCAGTGAGTAAGTGTAAGCTATGTAAGAGATGTAAGTAATACAAACCTGCTATAATACTATATTTAATTTAGACAATGAAATAAAAGTGGCCATTTCTAGGTATCGTTTTTTTAAAATCAACACAAAGTGTGTCTATTTTATTTAGCATGATAATTTTAGTTTCCCGTTAGTGGCAATTTTTGTCTATTGCTGTATTTTTATTGTATATATATGACAGCTTTGGGTTTCTTTTGCTTCTAGCACCACTGCTATATAATAATACTGCGAAAGTCATTAAAGTTGGATCAAAATTCAAACTTTATAATTATGGCTAACATTAACACGACATTTTTCACTCGTCTTCACGAGAAATAGAAAAAAAAACAGATACGATAAAATAATATATATAGTAGTGGTCACAAAAATGGTAAATAATAAATATTCTAGTTTATGTTATTCTGAGTTGAATGACAAAATTAAAAGCCATAAATACGACTGTAGGTTATGTTAATGTTCCTGTTTATTATGGCATAGTCTAAAAATCTCTTCTCGTTTGCTTTCCAGTTAAACATGAGATACGTTGTAGTTGATTAAAAAACCTCTGTATTTAAATTTGACCAAGAAAGTTTTTTCGCATTTAAAAAAAGCAATTTTTTGTTTTTATAATGAAAATTTATTTAGAGGAAAGAATCACTGTACTCCTAAAAAAAAAAGAATTATTATAAACATACACAAAGAAAGTGTATCTATCTTATATATTACAAAAACTATATGTATTTAGGAATTGGTTGGAAGTGATTTATAATATCCTACATCACTTCAACTCAATATAGAGCATGAAAAATTAAAAAATTAATATTTTCAATCATTAGCTGACATAAGCCTCTAAAAAATATCAAAAACTATGCATTGATTTTGCTGTCAGGTATATCTCCTATATATCTAATTTGTGGCGTCGAAGATAAAGGTATACGAAAAACTATTAAATTTTATTTTTATTATCATAGATTAGTGTGTCGGTTTGATGTCAAAATGGATTGACTTGTATAGAAATAAATATTAGAAATTATTATAGAACCACGTGCAAATGAGCATTTGTCGGTTACATGGATATTATGCTGGTTAAATGAAATCAAAGTTGAAGTTTTATGTTGGCTACCACACAGCCCGATTTAAACCCTATCGAAAATCTCTGAAATGGCATTAAAAGAGCTGTTCAGGATAAACGATCTTTAGGAATGGTCCAATCATTGCTTTCGTAGTAACAATAAGTTATTGGAAAAAAAAATGTTATCGGACTAAATAAATTAGTTTAAATTTTTAATAAAAATTGGCTATGAAAAATATTCTTCCTTAATATGTACATTTCTATCTTTGTTCTATTTGAAATGAGTGTGAAAAACGAAAGTTATACAAATGGGCATGTAAAGCGTAACTTGGTCTAAACAAAATTATATATTATAGTTGATTATTCCTGCGACTCGAATGCGCATCACATTTTATGGGGTGCAGGGATATCGATCCCAGGGGAGCGGATTTACTGGACTTCCTCAGTATCAATAACCTGGAATTTATTAACAGAGGGAACACACCTACTTTTATTACAAGAAAAGGAGAGTCTGCCATAGATCTAACTATTTGTTCTTCAAATATGCAGAACTTGGTGAAGAAGTGGGAAGTTGGTTTAGAGGTCTCGCTGTCAGATCACCAACACATCCTATTTGAAATTGACGTTGAACAAAACGCAGCAGTAATGGAATACCGAAATCCTAGAACTACAAACTAGGACCTCTTTCGGGAGGAACAGGGAAGCAGAGTCACAGGGTTCTTATCGAGATACCGTGATGAAGCTGATTTGGAAATCGCTACCGAACAAATCAGTGATGCACTTTGGGGTTCATTTGAGACTAGCTGTCAAATAAGACACAGGCCCATAAACTCCAAAATATCTTGGTGGAACTCTCAACTCGGGAACAACCGGAAAAATATTCGAACGCTTTTTAAAAAAGCGCTAAAACACCGAACTGAAATATGCTGGGAAGAATATAAAAGCACCCAGAGAGAATACAAAAAGCTAATAAGGGTCTCACACGGGAACGTGTGAAAGAAATATTGCGAGAGCATGGAAAGCATGCCCTCAGCATCCTGCCTCTGCAAAATACTAACTAGAGATCCTGGTGCCCGGATTGAAGCACTGGCTCTTCCTGAAGGAGGACAAACCACGACAGAAGAGGGAACCCTAGGGGAGCTAATAAGAGTGCACTTTTCAGGCTCAAATCGATATGAGGACGAATCTAAAGAACGGAGGCTCACCTTAGCACATCATGACTTCAAGTTAGTTAATACAATAGTGACTTATGGAAGGGTGAAATGGTCGATGGAGACTTTTGCCCCTTTCAAGTCACCTGGTAAGGATGGTATATTTCCAGCTTTAGTACAAAATTCCTCCGATATTATAATAAGCCACCTAGTAAAACTATTTCGCTTGGGATATATACCGATGGCGTGGAGGGAAACAAAACTAGTCTTTATTCCCAAGGTAGTACAAATCCTAAGTCTTTCCGCCCTATCAGCCTGACCAGTTTCTTATTAAAGACACTGGACACGTTGGTGGATCGATACATTCTGGATGGTGCAATATCCCTTACATCCTTTGCAATTTACCTATCAGGACGGAAAGCCCACAGATGCGGCGCTACATCGACTCGTCACAAGAGACGAGGGCGCACTATTAGGTGGACGATCTGCCTTAGGCACCTTTATCGATATCGAGGGGGCATCCAACAACACGTCTTACAATTCGACATGCAATGCTCTACAACAACAAGGCTCTGAACCGGCAATAGTCGCATGGATCAGAGCAATGTTAACTAAGAGAATAATATATGCTGAGCTTAACAATGTAACTGCTAAAGCACTGTCAAGTAGGGGCTGTCCACAGGGAGGAGTTCTGTCGCCTTTGCTGTGGAGCCTTGTGGTGGATAGCCTGTCGAGTGAACTGAATGATACCGGTTTGTATACACAGGCCTATGCTGATGACCTAGTCATTTTGTGCCCTGGTCGTCATGTCTGGGAGCTGAAGGGGCCAATGATGCGGGCCCTCCGGATCAAGGAACGATGGTGCCGCAGGGAGGAGCTCGGAATAAATCCAGACAAGGCCGAGATAATATTCTTTACAAAAAAGGAAAAAATGTGAAGACTTCCTACAATTACATTGATGGGAAGGACTCTTCAACTTAAGGGGACAGTTAAGTACCTGAGAGTAATTCTGGACTCACGACTGAGCTGGAATGATCATATTGAGGCTCGATCCAAGAAAGCCATATGTGCTTTCTGGGCTTGTAAACGAGCCTTTGGGTGTACATGGGCACTGACACCTAAAGTGCTATTTTGGATAAACACTATGGTGATCCGCCCCATGATAACGTACGCCGCTATTGTATGGTGGCGTAGTACAACAAAGCGCAAACACATTCTTCAACTTGACAAAGTTCAGAGAATAGCTTGTGTGGGAATATTAAGTGCGATGAGGACTGCTCCCACCAGGGCTCTGGAAGTCCTGGAGAACCTGCCTCCCCTTCACTTATACATGGAGAACGAGGCCCTGAAGACTGTTTATCGTCTCAGTTGCCTCGGACATCTTGGAATTGGAACAGGCGGCTACTCAGGTATCTGGGAAAGCGCGGTGGAGAGTGTCCATCGCTCCAGATGTGGACAGATTACATGACGCCGCTTTTAAAACCCCAATGGAGGCCTGAGCATCGATGATCTAGTATCACCACCCCTTTTTCATTCATTTATTCATTAACTAGTATCGGCCTTATTACTGATTAAACTTTCCAAGATTTAACTTTTTTTATGAAGTGTGTAAGTTAATTGTAAAAAAGGCACACAAATATTTCTTCCATGTTGCTTCGTAGTAAACGGAAGTCAACTATCATTGGAATATCTTGTTGAATGCCAAAATATATTCGCATTTAAAGTTTAAATTACATTTACTAAAATTTCTCTCAATGTTTATCAAACATAAATAAATATATTTGTAGTGTTTTTAAATTTAAGGAATAGAATTTTCTTCTGGTGCTTTTGCAAATATTCCCTCTAGATGACCTCAGACTCCCTAGCCACAGCCGTACTTAGGCATAAAAAGTACATAATATGTGGCCAGTAGAACATTCTCGAGTACGGTAATTTTTAGCGTCCTAATAAGAAAATTGCTCGAGGATAGACTTGTGCCAAGAAATTTGCATGCGTTTAATATATTTAATGGTGATTTAGATTCGGACTAGGATATTTATTGGAACCCGTGTTTTCAAATGTGTGCGGTGAATTAAATATTCCATTTTTCTTTAATACAGTACGTCCACTAGGAGAAAAATTTGAACGCTAATAGGGTAAGACATGTTTATACTATTTAAAAATGTGAGGAAAAGAATCTCAGGCTACTTCATTAAGAGACGATTTTCGTGGTGTATAATGACGTACTGGTATCGATCTAACAGATTGTCACAACTTTCTGGGCTAAACTTGTAATATAAAATAATTTCCTTCCCTGAAGTACCTAAATAACTTTTCATCTTGCCTGTTGTTTTAAGATTAGGGTTTGTGGTCGAAACATCAGTTAAAGTTCTTAAGCAAGATCTCAAAAAAAAAAACAGACTTTATATAAACTTTTATGAATGGATATGTCTATTGCTTCAACAAAATTTCAGCTTATTACATCGACTGCCTGATCAAAAAAAGAAAACTTCCTTCAGAAAAGATATAATAATAGTGGGTTGTTGGATTGAAATTTTTCGATGGAAAATTAAGTGTGGTAACTATAGTTCGATAGTCTGATAATACGGAATCATATACTTCGGAACCATACTCATTGAAAAAGTTTATTAAAAATTATAATGACAAATTATTATAAACTGGTAATTTAATTGTAGCGCATATGTTTTCAATTGCTAACATATTTATGCCATTTTGATATACAAAACTTCTAATTTTATAGAGACATTAAATATGCTTCCTTGTGTACTAAAGTGAGAAATTGAGGAACACCAACTTTGTGGTAGTTTTTGTCAGGTAAAAATAACTCCAGCTTGCTTTGCTTATAGAGGGTCATCCAAAAAGAATGTCCTATTTTTAACTGCACATTGTGTTCAAATTCTTTAAGCTAATGATATCATATTTTGCATATCTTTATAATTAGTTTTACTAAATTATCATGAAGAGATACACGATTTCACAGTAAGTAGGAATTGTTAAAAATTTTTATCAAAATAGGTGTTTTATCCGCCAAGCGTACCGTTCAGTACTTCAAATATGCAGCAGTATTAATTTTCAAACAGAGAGAACAATTCGACGTTTAATATCAAAATGTGAAAACACTGATTCAGTTAGTGATCAGGGAATACCCGTTCATCAACGCACTGCCGCTCCACTGGAAACATCGAGACCTTTCGTTAGAATGTGCGAGGTAATCCATCGCAGTCAATTTCTCGCAGAACACAAGAACTTAACCTATCGTGGAGTACAACATAGAGAATTTCGCATATGGATCTAAAACTTCACAAGTATAAAGTTGTTTTAACACAAGAATTACAGCCAAACAGTCATAGAATGCGCCGTTGAGTTTCCAAGTGGGCCCAGCAGCAGCTTGAAAGCAACCCTGACTTTGGACACAAAATCATTTTCAGCGATGAGGCCCATTTCTGCATGAATGGGTAAGTTAACAAGCATAATTATTGTTAATGGAGTGAGAAGAATCCACGAGAGATTTATGAACGTCCTCGCCATCCTAATAAAGTAACAGTATGGTGCGCATTTTGTAACTGTTAATGGCACAAGATATCGAGCAATGATTACTGATTATTTTGGTTTCAACAAGATAGCGCTACGTACTATACTGCGCGCGAAAAAGTCACTTCGTTACAGGAAAGATTTCAAGCTTGTTTAATTTAGCGTGGTATCCATGACTTTGGGATTTAACGCCTTTAGACTTTTTCTTTTGGGGGTACTTAAAAGATAGAGTTTACGTTAATAATTCACTAACAACTGAGGATTGAAAGACCAGCATTAGAGTGACTCTCAATGAAATTCAACCGGCTTCATTTCAAACTGTAATTGAAATCTGGATATCTCGAATTCGCGCTATTCAACGAAACCGTGGCGGCCATTTGCCTAACAAACTGTTTCGTACATAATGGTATATATTGTACTAAAAAATAAAAAAAGACATAGAACACGAACATTTATCTAATTTGTTTTATTTAAATGCAAAAGTGGGACATTTTTATTAGATTATCTATTACCTTACGTACTGATCGTATATTCAGGTGAAGCACGTGTGATCTATATTATCTTCAGGATTCACAGATTATTGTAGTGGCCGAATTTTATATTTAAAAATATTTTTTCCGTTAACTGGCTTTCCGTTTCTTCACTGTAACAAGTTGCCCGGTACAAAAGAACCCTCTAATTAGTTAATCCAGAGGGTGGCGCCCGAGACCGTCAACGTTAGATATCTTGACCGATAAACAATCAAGCTCTTAGATAATTTAATCGATAGAAAACTGAATCGTTGGATATCCCAGCTGATAGACAGTGTAATTCTGGGGTATCCTGGTCGATATTTTGCTTCACTGTTAAATATTTTTCAACCATTGGTTGTCTATCAGATAAATATCTATATACCGATTCTCCCCTGTTTTGATATTAAGACCTTCGTACACCGAAAAATACGTCACAAAATATAGATACTGTGCGATTATATAGGTTGTAAAGGTAATTACTAATTCTTCTACAGCAAAATGGTTAGCTTTTTGATAGAGGTATTGTCAAGTGTGTGTTAGCTTTCTATACATTAACGTTTTATTCATTTCATAAATGCGATTTATTATGGCATCCACAACATAAAACTAACTAAAATTCCATGCTCGAGAAAGTGTTCCTTGCTACATAGAGCTGAAAAAATGGTTAAGAAAAGTTAAAGATGTCGTCATCGTATACAGGGGTTATTATTACGAAATAAATAATCTATTGGCCTACTTATACTCTGTTTAACCAACAATTAAATTTACCATGAAACAAGAGATAATGATCGAAAAATTCTAATATATAAAAACCCAACACACAATAGACAATATCTCAACTACAAGTATAACTATTCTATTTTCACCAAACGAGAAATTGTATGCCACCTTTTTAGTCAAATAATAATCACTTGAAAAAGAGATAAATATTAGTTCGATTTACATTAGTTACTCTCAAAACAAAAATTAATAGAAAATGTCTAGGACATAGACCACTATACAACAAGAAACATGTCTTCAGAGAAAATAATGTAAATTTCCTTAAGCTGCAACATAAGAATAGTTCGTGAATCATGAGACTACCCATATACATCACAATTTGTATGATATTTTATGGAAATTTCGTATGTTTAGATATGTTCTTACCACTGATATTAAGAAAATGTTGGGAAAAGCTAACATTAGTCCTGATCATACCCTTTTGCAAAATATTCTCTGGATTGATAATTCCAAACTGTCATGTATGGAACAAACTTTGTCTCTTACCTTGCTATTCGTGTCGTAAAGGATATTGAAAAAATTCCTTAGCCTGTAACATACTTTCTTTCCAATATTATGTTTGTTTTTTTTACTTTGGGAAAAAAGTTCTCAAATATGATTTAAACTTTGATGATGCCCGCAATAATACGCTAGACCTAAAATGTTTCTCCAAACTGATATTTAAGGGTTTATTTAACAAAAACAAATACCCAACACCAACCATAAGGAAAAAGGTGTTTATAAAGTCTTATGTGAGTCTTGTGAAATCTTTATCGGAAAAATCAGTCATTTACTTGATGTTATGATTAAAAAACATAAAACTTATACGAACACATCTAAAACAAAGAACGACAGAAACATATATTGAACCGAACATGAAAAGCATAAAATTTATAGAAGCAAAATAATGGAAACTCAGTACTGAGATACCTAATATGACCTAACTAGTAGGTAGTGTGAAATAGAAGAAATGTTTACTTGATAACAATTAGATGCAAAATCTAATCAGAACGTCGTACAAACAAGTAACAAAACAAACCATAGTAAAAATAAGCATCTCAAAGGTTTTATATTTGAAACTCAATTTGGATATTCCATACAAATTTACAATTTCTTTTCTGAAATGCACTACATACTTAAAAAAATTCAACAATAGTAAAATCATGATGGCAGGTTTATTTTAAACTAAAATATATTATTCTCAGTTCGGTAATAAACTAAATAAATAAGTAATTTGTTATACAAGACATGAAAACAAAGAGTTAAGGCCAATATAATTTTATATAAAAATCATTTGATCTTCTTGAAATTTACTAAAGGAAAATTATATAACCCTAAGTTTATGTTATCATCTCTTGCAAGTATTACCTTCTGACATCGACATGATATATTCTTGATGTCGAAATCTTTCTTAAGTTATATGTTTCGATTCTTTAAATATAGGTTATTTGACATTTCTCTTTGTCGCACGCGTCTCCGTAATTCATCTCGCAAGTAATCTACGGGATTTAAGTCAGGGCTGTTGGCTGAATAATCCATAACTGATAAAGAATTTGTTTGTTTGAAGGTCATTGAGAAAGATGTTTCTTGCGAAGTAGTAGATATCTGTTGGACTTCCATTAATTTTGTTGTTGATTATCACGACGTTTTGGCTAGTAGTTACTTCTAGCGGTTTTCAAGTGAAATTAAACAAATTTTTAAGCTACACAACTATTTATTCTCAAAATAACTGAGGTGGAGTGTGACCGAGACAAGCACAGTCATGTAATTTCTACACTTCTTCTCTATCTAAAGATGGAATAATTAAACAATTTGCATTCTCATAACTGCGGTTTCGTTGAATTTTTGTTTTCTCCAGAGTTGTTCTCGGTGCAAGATTCTAGCTATAAACCATTTTAGGTGATATCCGTTAGCTCTGAAATAACAGCCCACCAGATTCTTCCATTTTTTCACGAGATGTATTCTTCTGTTATTCTTTGACTCTTACTTCACGGGGTATCTTTGTTTCGTCAACGTAGGAGGGATATATCCGTTCTTTCGTTTATTGTAAAAATTGCAGACGTTTCGCCAAAATCTCATTTGGCATTTTATGTGCTTCGTGGATGTAGATCAAGTGAAGAAATTCAATGTGCAGCATCCTTTATACGCAGTCGTAGATCCTACCTGTTGATTGACTTTGGATCCGTCCATTTTCAAACGCCGTTGGTGGTCTTAGTCCAGGCTCAGGCGCCGTGCCGGTACAATAGTCCCAATTTAGGAAAGTTTTCCAGGTGAAGGGAAGATTAAGTGCATCTTCTCTCTTATTCATAGTGCTGGTCTTTTAAATTTCGATGGATTCGCGAATTTATTTTGCCTTTTATTGTTCTATGTTAGCGATGTGTCTATTTCGTGCTGATGTTAGAAAAAGGCAGATATTGTCTGTTTCTTATGCTGAGTTTATGTTCTTCTAGCTTTGTCGATATGCTTGTGTTAGTTTGGTTTATTTATGTCTTGCTGCAACTGCCACATGCTATCTTATTGATTTTCTGGATTGATTTTGTATTTTGGGTTCCTTAGAGATGAGCCTTTGCGGATTCTATCTGTTGTGACTTTTATACAAAGGAGTATGGAAATTTGTCTATTTTCGTTAGGTGATTTTATTTCTTGCGTGGATTTTTGTTGCAATTTTATTGCTTTTACTATGGTTGGTGCTTTAAATTTATTTTGTTTGTGGACGCTCTCAGTACAACAACCATTTTGAATGACCACTAGATTATATAGGTTTTGTTTTTCATGTTTTACCACATATTCTCGACACGTCGGTAGAACCACTGATACTATTGTGATGGTCCTTATAATCTGTGTTTAGTTCCGCTCTAGGACAATCTTAAAATATTTTACTTCCTTCTATAGTTCTATCGTTATTCTTTAAATTTTAGGAATTATGACCCTTTTGTTCAAATTGAGAATAAATCTTTTCATATCGAAGTTTACCTACCTATCAGCTATTATGCCGTTATGCTTTCCGTGATAGCAAATCTAGATTGTCTGCATAACAGAAGTTCTTGAGATCATAAATAACTACAGTGTCGCTATTATAAATAGATCTAAGGTCGATATATGTTAAATTACAATTCCTGTCATACATACATACTTAGGTTTTTTTATTTCCTGGTTTTGTCAAATGGCGCACGCACTCGCTTTAGAAGAACATTTACTCATCCCAGTATATTCAGATATCATAAGATACGACTATGTGGGGTCCCTTTACATGTTTTCAGGTCCTATTTTCCATAAATCTCTGGACAGTTCGAGCGATCTTAAATAGCACTGCTTCTTGAATAGGTGTTTGCTGAGGCCCATTCTTTTGATATTAAGCAGCAGACTCTCCGATATTGCACCGCAATCCTCTTATAGGGCTTATCCCTTAGATTGTTGTGGTTAGGACTAGCAAATTCTGTAAATGTTTTTCACTTTGATGTTTTATCCAGTAAAATCTTGTCTGGCCTGGTATGTGCAATTGTAAGATCCGAAAGCACAGTTCAATCCTAGTACAGCTTGAACTCAGTAATTTCTGGAATAGATTGTGAGCTGTATTCAGAATAGTACTTTTTCTCTCTGCAATATTTAGATTTTCTCTACCTAATCTTGATGGATAATGTATTTCAGATAATTTCTTGTTGGGATGATCTTATCTTGGATAACCAGTGAGAAGCCTTCAGTTTCAAGAAACACTTACTTTAACGTTAACCAGTAGTTTTACGGAAATTGGTCGAGATTTTCTTTGTTAATCTCATTGGTATCGTCCATAAAGGAGTTTCTGTAGCCTGGCTTAAAGCTGCCCTTGATCTGGTTAGTGATGAGAAGTCAGTCTAGGACCTCTCAACCGCAGCGATGTTGAGTAGTCTGTTATATTACCTGGTATAGCACAGAAACGTCCGCTAGTCTGTGAAAAATGAGCGTAAGTTTGTAAGTTGTTGATCCAAATACTTACCAACATCGACCAATCTTCTTCTTCCATGGTATCTTTTTCTGCAGATTTTCAATATTCGTCTTACTCTATTGTACAATTTTACAAGAGTAAGTGAGTGCAAAGCACACATGGGTGTTGAGCGCTTTCAACAGATTTTCATTGTCTTGGTTGGGATGCAGTACCTGTCTCATCTGTCTTATGAACTCGTTGGGTCTTTATAGTCTGATCCAGGTCTAAATATTTATAGGTTTATTCTATTTCCATTCCCTCAATAGTTTGATGGTTCTGCTTCTTAAACCATTCTCGTTGTATATTTCCCTTGATTGTATTTCAAATGCGGCGTTTCCCAAGGCCGAACAGCATTCCGGTATCCCCTGAGAACTCCCCCACAATTTTGAGCATTTGTTCCAGTTAATTTCAGAAGGCAGCCATAATTTTAAGATTATCCATTTACAAAAGATGATTTAATCTCACCATCTCTATACGATTTTTAATACTATGGCAGCACCTGGTGGAATTTAAATGGCGTAATAGTAGGTTCGTGGCAAGATACAACAGTTGCTCCTTGTAACCTACTGCACCTCTGGCACATTTTTTTTGCTGAATTGCAATGATGTCGTTTTGTTCTCAGTGTTCATGGATACGTTGTGTCAAGTAGCGTGTTACTACCTTAGGCACCATGGAAAAGCAAGTTATTATTCGATATTTGTCTGAATCATGTTTATTTCCTTTTTCAGGCTTGTAACAGGCGATTATCAAATTTACAAGCCTAATGGCTTCGCATTCCCTCCAGAGATTATTGACTTATACCAGGTATACAAAAGTATAAAGCATAAAGCTCTGGAGGGATTCTTTTCATGTTATCGGGTTCTAGGTGGCGTGGTCTTCTGTACTTCCTATAAATTTTCGGACGGTCCGCGCGGTTGCAAAGAGAACTGCTTTCTGCATCGGTTTATACAGATACTCATTAACGCCCCTTACCTTGATATTCTGCAGAATGTTCTTCGGTATCACTCCAGTTGTTGATAGTATTATGGGAATCGAGTGGACGCTGTTCATTGCCCACTGTCTGCGGAGTTGCACCTCCAGATCTCTGTATTTGGCGATTTTCTCATTGTCTTTTGATCTTAAATTGTTGTTACTAGGTATTGTAATATCAATCAGTGTAGTTCGCCTAGAAATTTTATCTATTAATTTAATATCTGGCCTATTATGAGCAACTGTTGGATCTGTTAGAACCGTTCGGTCCCAATAAAAATTTTATTCGCTGTTTTCAAGAATAGGCTCCAGATTGTCTTTGTAATAAGGTACTTCTTCTACCTAAAATAGTTTTAACTTATCTGTTAACTCTTGGCGGAGCATCTTAGCGGTTGAGTCGTGTCTTTCCTTATACTCGGTTGCAGTAAACGCTTGGCATCTTCCAGTTATGTGCTGCACTGTCTCTGATGTTCGACAGCCATATCTACATTGGTCAACCAGTAGTTCGACGCTGAGTTATCGACATTGCCCTGGATGGCTTCATTTGGATGCCATCCATGAAGTGGTTTCTTAGCCAAGCTTGTAACTTCTCTTGATCTGTTCAGTGATGAGAAGCAATATCCCGTCTCTTGGCTGTAGCGGCGTTGAATCGTCTGCCTCGCATATTGCTCGATATAGTGTTTAGGAGTTAGCTAACCAGTAGAAATATGAACGTAATTTTATTATTTGTTGATCACACTGCTTACCTATATCGACCAACCCTCTCCCTCCCTGGTGTCTTGGAAGCATTCTACGTTCAACAGTACTCTGAGGGTGGTATTTGTATGCTTCTGTTGAGAGTATTCTTATTCTATTTTGCAGGTTTTCTATAACCGTCCTGCTCCATTTTACAATTCCAAAAGAGTAGCTAAGCGCAGACCATGCATACGTGTTGAGTGTCTTAAACAAATTTCTACTATTTAGACTAGTCCGTAATATCCGTCTTACCCTCCGGACAAATTCAGTTGTCAATTCGGACTTCATAGTGCGATGGTCAATTTGCTTAGCCTGTTTCATACCTAGGTATTTGTATGTTTGTTCTGCTTCCATTGAAGCTATATTTTCACCATTCTGCATCTCAGATGCTCCCGGTTGTATCTCTCCTTGAAAGATGTTCAAAATACGGCACTTGTCAAGTCCAAACTGCATTTCGGTATCCTCGGAAAACTCCTTAACAATTTTAATCATTTTCTCCAACTGGTTTCTGGTAGCCAGCCATCAGTTTAAAAGCATCCATGTATAGAAGATGATTCAATCTTACTACCTCTTTGTTGTTATTTCTACAGTGAGTTCAGCAGAACTACAATGGGCTTAGTCAATCGCCTTGACATATTCCCTTTCATATTGGGATTGTGTTAGTTTTGATGATATCACTCAATGACACATGCAATTGGATCCTAATTCCTTAGGTTGACATGATGCGTTCTAAAAAGGAAACAAAATGATTATCACTATACACTCTGAACATAGTTTTGAGCCACTCATATGGCACTGAGTCGAAGGCCTTCTTATAATCCATGTAGGCAGCAAAGAGTTTTCCTCGGTTGGTACAGACTTGGTTACATATGACAACAATTAATTGTTCCTTGCATCCCATTGCTCCCTTGTTGCATCCTCTATGTTGAGTTGCGATGAGGTTATTTTGTTCACAATGTGCATAGATGCTTTGGGTCAAGCAGGAGTGTGGAAAGGCAGGTGATTGGCTTATACTTAGTTGGGTCATGTGTGTTATGTGTGTCTCTTGGTAAGAGATACGTAATACCTTCTGTCAGAAAGAATGGCATTTTCGCTGGGTTTAGAAAAACATCATTAATAAAGTTAGCCGGTTAGTGGTGAGTACGCCAGAAATTTTTGAGTCAGTAGTTATGGGTCCCGTCGAGACCTGGAGCTCTCTAGCTATGCATCTGGCTGTAGTCTTGGCAGATTTTGTGTTTCTCATTGACCCAGCTTGCTGCGATGTTAAAATTGGCGGGTATGAAAAGCTGTCTTCTTCGGAACTCTTCTACCTGCTCTCTATTAGAATATTTATTATCTGCCATGTTAGGTGGATAATTTAGCTTACGATGAAGAGTCTTTTTTGATCGTTGGAGCAGCGCATTGTCTCGTTGTCGGTTACTGCTGGTCTTGTATCTCTTTAGCCGTCCCGCAATAATAGGAAGCTTCTGTTTCAGCGTGTCGAGGCATTATTAGGCAGTAGCATTCACTGTATCTTGTTGCTAATGATATCGGACACAATTCATGATTTCCTCACTTCATCTTTGCAGTTTTTCTATTTTCTTACTTAGACGTCTTTCCCATGGTGGTATGTTGGGTTCGATTTTTGGAAATCGGCGCTCTGTTATAACTTTAATTTCTAAAGCTTTAGCTATGACAATCGCGGCACAGTAGATGGTCATATGTAAGGACTCCATAGTGTAGGCATCTGAAACATAAGTTGGTAAAATTCGGTTATTCATGATGTCTAACATGACCTATAATTTTTTAGATGAGTTAATTTTTGACAATGCTGGTCTGCATAAAGGATTGATTCCATCATACTCCAGTACCTCAGCACTCATTTGTGTTGATAGTTTCCGATAAAGGAGTTCAGCGTTGTCCTGTTGGATATCGTCATTCAGTTGTTCTTGCTGTTCTTGAACCTCAGGTTCCGGCTCTAGCTCAGGTTTAGCTATTGAATTGTTGTTATTGTCAGTTCACCTGATCCCACGTTCAACTTCCACTGCTCTGGTTGAGGTTTCCGCCCAGCATCTTCCACAGGTGGAGCTGTTGGAGTTGTCTGACCCTCATCCTGATGTATTTTTTGTTGTTGTTGTTGCTGTTGATCTTCAGCGATATCCTCTAACATGTCGTTGTTTGGTCGTTCTTCAATCTCGAGGTCTACCTGTGGCGCAGGTTCTGCAATTTGGTCATTGATATCGTCGATGCTTCATATCTCTAGTTCGATTTCCGTTTTGATGATGTTAAGTCGCGCTTCTGAGATTAGTTTATTTCGGAGAATAGCTCTGTACACGTTTGCCATTCTCTGTTGTGACACTTGTAGGTGTGGATATTCCCTACAAAGTTTTGCATGAAGCTGTTGTCTACAGCCGATCGTCTCTCGTCCTAGTTTAGTCATCCTATAAAAAATGCGCATTATTGTTTCATTCATGGATGTTGTCTATTTCATACTCTGTCTTCCCTTCCTATGACAGATATTTTTATTACTAGAATGAAGATTTCGTTTTAAACAGAAACAAAGTTGTTTAATTATGCAAAGTTTTTTAGAAATGACAGTTAATAGGCCTTATTTCTTGCTTGTAATTGGGCTTATCTACAAAATGGTATAGAAAAAGTCGCTTTATATTATTTAGATTTAAAAAATATTCCTTTCATTTGTTACTAAATTAACTATAATATATCTATTTTTACATTATTTAATTTAAACAAGAACTTCAAAAAATTAAATTTTTTTATCCTCTAGAAATCCAACACAAATTTCACACTTGCAGAGCGGTAAGGGTTTCAGAAAATATATATTTTTTGTAATAAAGGCTCTAAAATACTTAAAAAAAAATTGTTCATTAGCAAATCTCTCAACAAAGACCGTTCCTAAAATGTGAGAGGAACTATTTTAACATTTATGATCTAGATTTAAGGAATATAGTAAAGTTTATGAGATTAAAAGTAAATTTCAAAAACAGTATATTAACGTTTTCATTACCAAAGCAACACTATTTCTGCATAATTAATTATCAACTTACCACAGCAAAAATTAACATCATTGTACCATTTAATACGTGTCCATATACTTGCATAATAAAGCAATGGAATAAACAGGTTAAAAATCCATTGGTGATCATTAGAAATAGCTCAGTTTCAAAAAGATTTCTCAGATGTGATATGATGTTATGGAGATGAAGGGTTAAGATCTCTACTTTCCTAATAATTTCGAATATAGCTTCTTTGGAATTTTCAAATTTAAGTTTAACAACCAAATGTTGTACACTTTGATACCTACTTTTCGAGGCTAATAATAATATCGAGGTAATAATAGACTTCCATGTGTAATAAAAAGTTAAGGTTGCACATGTTGTCGAACGCAATAAGAGCATCAATATTTTTTTCTTGCTATTTTCATGTACTATATATAGAATAAAATATAAAGAATACATCCAAATAATAGTAATGAAAAAGAGAGATAAAAAGTAGTAGATAGCGTATTTAAACAAATGTTGTTCAAATTTAGATCTTTCAGTGGAGAGAATTTTATCGACGAAAAATAACTCACTAAATAGTTTATTCCAAATTAATCGTTTCTTGTAAGAGTTAATAAGGGAAACAGACACCATTAAATACTGGCATCCCGTTAATAATAAGCTGAGAATACCTATAAGAAGGTTGAGATTGCGATAGACTGGATATGAAGCTTTCGACCAGAATGTTTCTCCACACAAAAAAGCACTTAAAATAACTAATATAATAATTTTCTGTCTGTACATTTTCTCGTTTATTAATACGTTATTATGAAAATCAAAATATGGTACCATACCCATAAAAGTAGCTAACTTTGCTATTGAAACAAAAAAGAACAAGTGTTTGTTCGGGGACATTTTTTTATAGAACTAAAGAAAACCTATCGATATTTCGTTTACTAATATAAAAATATATTTGAGGAAATTTCACATGTGAGTTCGACAAATATTATTAAGCTAATTAGTTTCAGAGCCGATATATTTATTGTATAAATTATTTTATGCCGGTTAAAATACGGTAGGAAAAAAATTCAATATCTTCTGAAAAATTTATGAGCAAACTCATAGGATAACTGTGGACTAAAATGAGCTCATGATTCTCACAGATAAAACGTCCAAGTTCTTTTTAAAATCATTATAAAAATATCTTCCGAATTCACTAACACGGTCTAATCTTAAATTGACAGCAGTGTGTTTAAACAGATAAGAGCAAAAGTAAGTCAAGCAATTTTGAAAACTTGAGAATAAAAGATAAAGAAAGTAATTTTGAACCGACAATAATAAATTTTGACAATATCATCAGCAAAACAAAACTATATGCATCTATATATATATATATATATATATATATATATATATATATATATATATATATATATATATATATATATAATATGTAAAATAAACTAGAAAATTTTCGACTGTGCGAACATAAGATTGTTAATAAACATTATTATCGTGCTAATAGGTGCGGAAAACTCCAAGACAATTGAGTAGCAATGGGTCAGAAAAATGACGACAGCGTAGTTTCGTCCTCGTATGCGTCTCATCACGCCATTGCATTCGGTACAATTCATCATCTCGCAATTATTCCCTATAAACTGATTTTAAAATGAAAAAATAGCAAACAAGACACAGATAGCGGCATCTCGACAAATCACTCAATAACATAAGAACAACACAAACAAACAATGTTGTATAAAACCGCGATGTGGGGGCCGAGACTAAATGAAAAAAAAAGGCACCGACGACCAAACTAACTAGAAGTTTCGTTCAAGCAAGATATCTCACCAACGATCTCCCTATGAGAGCCACTGCGTGCTTTTTAAGTCAAAAAATATAAAAAAGGAGATAAGTCATTATCTGTGTAATTTTCAAATAAAATAGAAAATTCTCGGCTATGTGAATACAAGATTGCTGATAAAAAATGCAGAAAATCCCAAAACAGTGTAAAAGCTCCGAGTCCGGAAAATCACTACAGCGCTGTTTTGTCCTTGTATGGGACTTAGCAGATTGTATCGGGTCCAATCCGTCCTCTCAAAATTGTGTCCTATAATCTGATTATAAATGAAAAAAAATAGCAAACAAGACGCTAATACCAATCTTGACGGATCACTCCATAAGACAAGAGCAACCAAAACCAACAATATGGTATGTGATGTGATCGCGCGACGGTAAATTAAAAAAGAAATATATTAAAATCCGATAAACAAAACATGCATAATTTCAACAAAACTACCATAAGAAAGGATAAAAGGAAGAATTTCACTCGAATAGTGGGCACGAAAACTGGGATTTAACAAGAAAAACGTAACAATAAATTCAACTTCAATAAAAATAACCACCCACTATCAAAATCAAGTGTAATTAAAAACCGTACTTTGTAGTACATATAAGCATATAGGCAAAATTCAGAAAGATAAAAATAGCCAAGGTGGGAAGGCGATTAGTTAGGAAGTAGAAGTACGCTATTCGTAGTATAACCTACCAAAAAAATTGCAATTTAACCGACAAAAGGTATGTCTTATTTAAGGAATTTATGAGAGGTGCTACAAGAAAACAATATTGTGTTGCACAAAAATGTGGTCGTCGGACTTGCATTGTCTTTATTTTTGTTTGTTTTTGTGACGTTTCAATTAGGTTGTATCTCTAATCGTTATCAAGTATCAAAATACAACTTAATCGACACGTCATAAAAACAAACAAAAATAAAGACAATGCAAGTCCAACAACCACATTTTAGTCAAGCTTTATCATTATCTACAATATTGTGTTTGCCCATAGCGTGAGTATTTGAAACAAATAGGTAAAATTAATCGAATTAGCCATAGTAACCTTAAATTGAAATTTGATCGGTGACAATGGCGGAAAACAATATACAGCTGCTTATTGTAATTAGGAGGATCAATAATATAAAATTATTACTTATTGCAGTGCATTACAACGATAATTTTATTATTAGATAATAACACTTAATATAAGAAGACAAAAAAGCATGTTCTTAATTTAAAATTTACCATTAGCTAGAAGGAAATGATGCAAACAATTAAGAAAGCTGAATTAGAAGATTTTTAGTTTTATGAAATGATAACTCATTATAAGGATCTTTTTGAAACAAGTTAAAACTTTATAGGCATCTTTCACATGTTCGGTGTTGTTTTTTCTATTCTTGCATCAGCCGAGTATATTTCCTTATTGTATTAATGTAATCTTGATCATCTAATTTCTCTGCCACCCAGGGTACCTCCTTGTGGTGACAGTGGGCAACAATTTTGTTTTTTTTTTTTTCTTTAATCGACTGAATCCCTGGGTGAAGGCGTTTGTACCGTCATGGCAGACACAGGAAAATCTGTTACGATGCAGGGATTCGGAACCCCAGTATCGGTGGTTGGTCAGGGTATGCAAGAGGGCCCGCAATCGTCGTCATCATATGACCACAGCTTTTTGGTAGTAGCATGTTTGGGTACTGAAAACTCTATTGTTTCACGAATTGAACATCTATGTTCGGATGATCATGGGTGCGATCTCGTCAAAACAGACAGCTTTTGCTATATCTGTAGCAAGTATGAGATTAGACGAGATAGAAGAAAGATTAATCAGAATATTAAAGAAAAGTATAAAAGTTTGTTCGGTTTCAATATTCAAAGTAAAGAGTTTGACTGGGTATCGAAGACCATATGAAGTTCCTGAAACAATATGCTTCAAAATTACAATGGGAAAAATCAGTCGAAAATAAATTTGCCTATCTTATGGAAAAACCCTCGTTCTCGGGAAACCTGTTATTTTTATAAAAACAATTTGTGCGGGATGAATAAAAAAATAAGTTGAAAATTAATTACGCCTACGTTCGGAGTGTAACAAAGCCTACATATTCATTGTTAGATGTTCCAAAAAAAAGTAAATGATCTTGTTAGAGATTTGGGCCGGCCAAAGGATGGAGCAGAGTTCCTAACATCATGGCTAAAAAATACTAAGGTGCCGGAAATGTAAAAGCCTCTTATTATCGTAACAGAGATGAGGAATTCGGTAAATATTTTTATAAAAATGAAAAATTCTCTTTAGTTTACTACAATGATCTCGTTGTATTGATGAATCATTTCAAGCATATATGTCACAAACCTAACGATTGGAGGTTGTTTATTGATTCATTCAAGAGAAGCACGAATGCGATTCTTCTGAATAATACAAATGTTTATGCAGCTATTCTTGTAACAAATTCGGTAATATTAAAAGAAGAGTACTGCAATAGGAAGATAATCTTGGACAGAATCAAATATGAAGACCACAAATGACAAATCTGTGGAGATCTTAAAATCATCTGAATAATACTGTGCTAATAATCAAGATTTACAAAAACTTCTTGTTTTTTATGTGAATGGGATAGGTGGGATGAAAAAATCATTACGTGAAGAATGTTTGGCCTCCTAGAAAAATATTCGAACCAGGGTTTAAGAATGTAATATACGAACCACTTTTTGATCCAACGAAAATCCTTATTCCACTTCTGTACCTCAAATTGAGACTGATAAAAGAATGGGCAAAAGCTCTAAACAAAGATGGCCAATGCTTTAAGTATATTTGAATATCAGTTTCCTAATTTAGGCGATGCAAAAATGCAAGAAGGGATTTTTGATGAACCTCAGATTTGTAAGATGTTGAAAGATCAGTTTTTTATTACTCAAATGAATAAAAATGAGAAAATCGCATGGTTATGTTTTAAGGAGCTAGTCAAAAATAAAGAAAATGTGTCAAATTTGGTAGAAAGTTTCGAAAACCTAGGATGCTTGATGAATCTTAAATTACATTTTCTGCATTCTCATGTGGATTATTTTCCAGGATTACAGTGAGAAGCAGGGAGAAATATTCATCAAGATATCAAGGAAATGGAGCGTAGGTACCAAGGCAAATGGGATATAAACATGTTAGCCGATTACTGCTGGTCGTTCAAACTAGATTTGCCCTTGAAATTGAGATAGCGAAAGAGAAATCTACTTCGTAGATCTTTTGACAACAAAATAGTTCATAAAAGTGAAATAGTAGTCAAAACACTGTAACAAGACATTGTGTTTTTATATGATTTATCAAAGAGGAAACATATTTTCTTGAAAAACTATTCTCAAGAAACCAATCGACACTGACTCACTTTGTAAAATAATGTAGATGAAGAACTAACCAATAATTGGTTAAAAGTCTACCTAGTCAGATTTATTGAATTTATAAAAAACTTCAAACTATTAATTAGGTACTTTTTTATTCGGCTTTACCTCCTTTCAAATCATTCGATAGCCGGAGTCAAGCTCATTTTTTTATTCAATAATTTTTTTCTTTAATATATTTTTTAGGATATCTGATTTATTTGTACTAGTAGTGGATATATGAGAGAAGGAAAGAGGAGGAGGAGGAGAAGTAAGAAAAGTAAATCATCAATACTTTTCATCCTCCTCCTCTTTTCTTCTCTCATTATACTTTTCAAATCTCTCATTATACTTATTAAAAAACCTCGTATCATCAACACTTTTCATCCTCCTCCTCTTTTGTTCTCTCATTATACTTTTCAAAAAGCCTCGTATACATCACCTTGAGTTTAATCTTAAAGTTAACAACATGGTTAACCTTTCATCGAATCCGATCATAGTAGGAGATCTAACCTTATGTTTGACCTTGAGGTGGATAACCTTATTTGACCATGAAGTCGATATAAAGTCCTACCACCAATGAATTTTCACTTCAGTAAATTTATAAAATAGATACGTGGAGCAACAAAAGATGATAAATTAAATACCAACAAATAACAAGTAAATAATAATTAAATAATTTTATATTTAATAGTAAATATTACAAAGTAAATATTAAAAAAATTCATTCAAAAATTTATGGATAATAATATTGAAGAAGAAGATCCAGATCTAAATGAATTAATAGGAGTATTGGATTACAATACATATCTTAACGAAAAAAAATTTCAGAAGAACTTCAGAAATTGTTTGGACTACGATATAAATAATTTCGAACAAATTGAAGCTGAATCTGGTGACTCCGATATTAGTAGTGGGAATAGGGGGCTTCTAGTTGACCCCCCCACCACTTTTTTGATTGGTCAGCCAAGAATGACCTTGTTTCTGATTGGCTGCCCAAGTTCGCCCCCTATTCCGATTGGTTTCATAAACTCCGCCTCTTTTTGCTCCACCTCCTACCTCCTTCCTAACCACCACAGTAGTTGGAGGGGAGCTGGTAGCAGTTGGAGGGGAGCTGGTATTTTAAACGATCGAATCTGAGCGAACTTCAGTCATTCGTGCGCGATGTCAAATAGCGACCAACAACAACAACAACAGCAACTCATTGAACGTGTAGGCCAAGTAATAATTTCCTACCAAAATAACGGAAAAAATCTTACCGATTTTGAAGATCAAGACTTGGCCTTCTTTCCCATCAACTACTTGAAAACATTCGTCGATTCACTTAGTTTACAACAAATTTGGAACAGGTTGCCGGAAAATTATAGAAGTGACGAAGAATTGCAGATAAATTTGCCGTGTTTTAAACACTATCCACTATATCAACACCACATAGACGGCCCGCCATTACCAATAAAAAAGTGTTGTAAAATTAAAAAATAGTGTGAAGAAGTGAATCGAGTTTCATCGGACAGTCTTCGAAATGGATCAGACACATGTATATTTAGATTCTGCTTGCGATGAAACGATCCAGTCAATGTACAAAGATGAAACAACTCATTTTAACTTGGCTGGAAGAGGAAAGTTTCACGCAAGACAGGATTCTCTGATCACTATTGATCGAAATAATTTCGAAGACGACGATGAAGATGAAGAAGATGATGGGATAGAGGATAATGGCGTTCCAAACGGGTGTGGAGAAGAGGGGCTCGTGAAAGTGGCAAAAATAAATGCAAGTGATACATTGACACCAAATTACCTTACGCGAGAAGTGTGCGTTTTTCAATCTTATGTCGTAATTATTTCATCTTCTGGCGGTGCATATAATTTATGTTGTGAATGTTACTATATACATGCTCTAAATTGCCCAAATGGGAAAAATAATTTTGTTAATAGCCACTATAAACGATCCTTTATATGTTGCGAAAAAGATCTGCAATGCAACACGTGTGAAAACGATTTATTCATAACAACTCCTTCACAAGCATGTATAATATGTAACAAACCAGAACTAAAGAATATGCAAAACCATCTAATCGAAAAATCAAATTTTAAATAAATTTATTTCACTTGCACTTATTCATGCACTATGGCGTTTTTAATATTAAGTTTAAGTTTAAAATATTTTATAAGAATTTAGATTTTGTTCTGCTAAGTTAAATAAATATAAGAAACTATGTAAATAAATATAAGGGAATGATGTGAATAAATAAGAATTTGTATTTATTCCCATTGAAAGAAATTATAATTTTGTTCTTTCAGTGTAGAATAATTCTTTTCAAATAATATGCACAACAACCCTACCGATAAATCAAATTTAAATAAATGAATTTGATACTCCACTTGAATTTATTCATGCACCCTAGTAGTTTTTGAATATTAAGTTTAAAATGTCAACTAATTTAAATAAGATTTCATATAAAATATAAGTTGTAAGATATAAGTTATAAGATATAAGTTATAAGATATATATTAAGTTTAAGTTAAATAAATATAAGGGTGCCATCTAAATAAATAGAAATTTGTTTATATTAAGATTCGAAGAACTAATGATTTTGTTCTTTCAGTGTAGAATAATTTTTTCTACATAATATGCACAATCAATCCTATCGATAAATTGAATTTTAAATAAATGAATTTGATACTGCACTTGAATTTATTCATTCACCCTAGTATTTTTTAATATTAAGTTTAAAATGTCAACTAAGACATTTAAATAAGATTTTATATATAAGATATAGAACAATTAGGTTTAATTCCCTGACAACAGACTATGATTTATTCTTCCATGTAGAATAATTCTTCCAAGTTAAAAAAAAAAACCTAGTTTTCATTACTATGCTTGTAAAAAAATTATATTCATCCTATTCATAATAATTCTTTCAAGTTAAAGAAACTTGGTTATTAGGTGTGATTCTGTATAAGAAATAGAAAAAAATAAAATATTTTCTTCAACGACTTTGTTTTTTATTATTCCTATATCCAAAATACAAATATACATATATACATAAATACATATTTATAATTTATACCATTTTGGGATGCCATAGATTGTTGCTGCTGTCTGCTAGAGGTTGCTGCTGCATGCCAGAGGTTGCTGCTGCATGCCAGAGGTTGCTGCTGCATGCCAGAGGTTGCTGTTGTCTGCCATAGGTTGCTGCTTTGCCATCGGTTGTTGTTGTCTGCCAGAGGTTGCTGCTCTGCAAGAGGCCAATTTATAATTTATAATTTATTGGCCTCTTGCATTTTCGAGGGTAACTCTGCCTTCGCTGCTGCTGCTGTTGTTGTTGCTGTTGTTGTGGCTGCTCCTGATGCTGTTGATGTTGCTGTTGATGTTGCTGTTGCTGCTGTGGCCTCTTGCACTTTCGAGGGTAACTCTGCCTTCGCTGCTGCTGTTGTTGCTGTGGTTGTGGCTGCTCCTGCTGCTGCTGCTGTTGTTGCTGCTGTTGTTGTGGCTGCTCCCGCTGCTGCTCCCGCTGCTGCTCCTGCTGCTGTTGTTGCTGCTCCTGCTGCTGTGGCTGTTGCTGATAAACCGGCAGAGGCTGCATTCTCATTATTTCATCCAGAGCTCGGTCAAATTCGACGGGCTCTGGATCTAAGGAGGGCTCAAACATATTGAGGAATTCCTCACTTGGCAAATCATCCATGAGGAATTCATCGTTAAATTCCTCTTCCAAAAATTCAGCCTCTGACGGCGGCGGCCACATCACAGTGTCTTCTGAGTTCGGTGAAAGGCTTCTTAGGCTATCCATCAGGTTCGCCTGATGCTCTAAGAAGCCTATAAAATCTTCCAGAGTCAAAACGATGAAGGTACTCATGTTATATTTTAAATTCAATGAATGCTAAGTCAAGACGCTGTAAATCCTTATATACAATACTGAAATACCACTTTTCCTACCTCCAGCGGCAAAACCAGTCCGAAGAATGAGAAGAAGAAGAAGGCAAAGATAGCGTGAACTCGAGAGAGGTCGTTCAACGATCGTAAGTTGTTTTGTTCTTAAGAAAAAGACGAGTAAAGAGGAGAAGAAGAAGAAAAAAAAAAAGTTGTTTTTTGGAATAATATAAAAAACGAAAAAAAAAAGCTGTTTTTTATATTATTCCAAAAAACACCTTTTTTTTTTTTCTTCTTCTCTTCTTTACTCGTCATTTTCTTAAGAACAAAACAACTTACGACCGTTGAACGACCTCTCTCGAGTTCACGGTCTCACGGTTCCCGTCGTACCATGCAGTGCCACGCCGTACCAGCCGGTAACAGGCTCTTGGCTGCTTTAAAAGGCGGCTGGGTACGAAGCGTCTATTCAGTTTACATCTCGCTATTAGCGTACGCTTGTAAAATTATCGAATCGATTTTAATATATCTTGATAGTCGGATTTATTTCGTGTGACGTAGTGACATATTATTAATTTTCATTTGGTTTGTATTGTTGATTTCATATTTTTGATTTAATATTTTTGACTTAATACTTTGGATTTTTAATTCATTTTTATTTCATCTTTTAAAAGCCAATTTTTGATTGATTTTTTCATTTTTGTGGATTTCTTTTATTGATTTTTTTATTGATTTTTTTATCGATTTATAATTTTTTTGATTTTTTAATTTATAATTTAAAATGTCATTTTTAGATGTAAAAATTGAAAACATCGACTTAACAGCCTTCGATTTAAACGACGCTTGCCTTGTGCATGATTTGATTGATTGTTCATTTTGTGGGCTAAGCGACGAAGAGCTAGATATTAAATTTAGGGAAATTGATATTAATACATTTAACAATTCATCTGAATCTGGCGATTCTTCCGAAATTGGTGAAAGCGATATTTTGACACAGCTCTTAAAAGTTTTGGATGAATCTATTATCCCAGATATTCCTCAAGAACCTCTTGAAACAATTAATTTCGATGATTTAAATAATGATATATTGAGGAAAAATTTAATTAGCAATTCTGAAATAAATGAGGGATATAATTTGGAACAACTTTTAGATATATTAGAAGGGGGTGAAATTTGTGAAAATAGCTCAGGGCAAAAATTAATTAAGGGTGATGTGGAATATCAGGAGACTTTTGAGAGCTGTGAGGAACAAAATAATAAGGGGGTTTTAAACAATAATAATAATGGGGTTGGTAACGAGGGAGCTTTAAATAATGATAAGAGGATTGGCATTGGGGGTTTTTCGAAAAATAATATGGAAGAGGTTTATCGCCCCCACTATTCGCCAATTTCAGATGCATCGTCAGATTCATCAGAGGATTCCAACGACAGCGTTGAGACTGTTATAAACGTCTCATCCAAAGCTCAACATAATTTTATTGAAGTGTTGGATCAAAATTTAATTGAAGGGTTGGATCAAAATTTTATTCAGGGGTTTGAACAACCATCCAAATTTGGCTATACCAGAAATTCAGTAAATTCGGTAGATGTTTTTGATTTGAGTTGTGGCGAAATTGTGGGGGACATTGAGGTATATACTTATACTGAAAATTTTGAAGATGAGCAGCCTCAATGTCCCTTAATTTCTTCCTGTAATCAAAATCAATTTTTGAAAAATCCTTCTGGCCTAAATTTAGAACAAAGTTCTGAAAATTTAAAAGAACAAAGTTCTGAAAATTTAATTGAAAAAAATTTTTCTAAAAAACGTTCTTTATCAGAAACAAATGATTGTTCAGATTTAAAAAAGTCAAAATTGGACGGTGATATTTCTAGTTCCAAAACTTTAGGGGCACAAACTTCAAAAAATTATTCTTTACCAGTCGCTGTAACAACAGCTCCGAAGATCAATCCAACAAATAAAGTCGCTATTGGAGAATTAGATAAGTTTCTACATAAGAAAACTAAGCCGAGCTTAAATAGGAATGAAACAAGGTGTGCCACATCTAGATTTAAGTCAATGGTTTATTCCTATTTAAACTTAGATAATATATGTAATAATTTATCTAATTCAACTATAAAATACGTTAAAAATTGTATACAAAGACAAGGCGATCTTCTTTTAAATTTGGGAAATATATTTTTTTAAAAAAATCCATGTTTTCCTTCAAATTGAAAAGTGAATCCAAAAGTTAATTCAAAAGTAAATCCAAAAGTTTTCTAAATTGCGCGAGCTGAAAAAATTGCTAATTATTCTATGTCATTGGGTCTTGATAGATCAAAATTGTATTTATTTAAAAGCGACACAGCCCTAACCGATTCCATTTTAAAATGACTCTCCTTTTCACACACTGCTTAAGAGAATTTAAAAGAAAATCACATATTGTACGCCACCTTCGAGAAAATTTTGTCAATAACGAAAACACCTTTAACTTGGAAGATTATATAATTAATCGTAAGTATTTTTTTTTATAACATATTTAGCTATAATTTTCCTTTTAATTTTTCTTTTTATTATTAAGTAATAAAGGTTTACAGAGGAATTAAAAAATAATAATTGTTTCAGTTGATGAACTACTTTCAAGACCTCCAATGCGATTTTGCCAAGATTGTGAAGTAAATGTCAAATCTAATTCCTGGAGCACACACTTGAGGACAAATATTCATAAAAACAGGAGCTGCATAAAATATGGAAATGGAATTGACATTATCAGGAGTGCATTTAAATGTCGAATAGCTTCCTACAGAATATATTCGCAGAATTATCACATCGACATCAAAAAGTTTCAGCAAGATGTTGGTAATAAAGTGCAAACATTAATACGCCAGCGTCAACAAGAATTTACATGTGCTAAAGTAAATTTGGAATTATTTGGAATATATTATTCTCCAACTTTAACCTCTACTTCAATTAAGTCATTTAATACACCGTTCTTCATTGTAACCCATACAACTGATCTACAACAGCTTTACGATGATTTATTCAAGATTATTGAAACCAAAGCAGATGAATTGCCGGAAAGAGACTCAGGTAATTATTATTTAATCTCAAGAGCTAAGTTTTCTTAATCTCAAGAGCTAAGTTTTCTTAATATCACTTGTACATCTCTAACAAATATTATTCAGAACTAATTTTTTAATTCCTATTACAGGGTGGGCTCTACAAAGAATTCTGCATTTGGAAGTCAACATCAATAAGTACAACCCATTGAATGCCTCCTCCTACATTAAGATGCATCACTTTTCTAAATCAATAGTGAATGTGATGAATGAGGACAATTGCTGTTTCGCCTGGGCAGTGGTTTCAGCAGCATACCAGCCAACCGGTAATCCTCGAAAGACCTCATCATATCCAGACTTCAGAGACGCTTTCGATTTTACAGGTATTGAATTTCCAGTAAAATTATTAGATATAAAAAAGTTTGAGGAAAAAAATAATTTGTCCATAAATGTATATGGAGTTGAAAAATTTTTAAGGGATAATAAAAAGGTATATGAGATTGTCGGTCCTTTACATTATAATAATGAAAAGAAAAAATTACATATTAATTTGCTTTTAATAAGTTCTGATGATGGAAATAACCACTACTGTTGGATAAAGGATTTAGGTTGCTTGGTATACAAACAATTATCAAAAAAAAAAATAAAAAAATACTTATGTGATGGATGCCTTCAATATTTTGGAACATATGAAAAACTTAACACACATTTAGAACGTGATTGTAGTTTTGTTCGAATTGAGCTTCCTTCAGATAATTTGATTTTGGATAAATTTGGCAATTATATTCCTGCAAATATATTAAAGTTTCAAAATATTCAGAAACAGTATAAAGCTCCTTTTGTTATTTATGCCGATTTTGAATGTTATTTGAAAAACATTGAGTGCCAACAATCTACACCTGATTCGACAACCTCATATACTATTAAAACTGCTGAACATATACCCTATTCATTTGCTTATTATATTAAATCATCATTTGATGAGAATGTTGTGTGTCTTAAACTTTATAGAGGTACAGATTGTGCTATAAAATTTATTGAATATATTGAAAATGATGTAAAAGAAATTTATAAAAAATATTTAAAATATCAAGTACCATTGAAAGATTTATCATCTGTGGAACAGATTGAATATGAAAATTCTAGCATTTGTTATGTATGTGAAAAACCTTTTTCAAAAGGAAATTTCATAAAGTGTAGGGATCATTGTCATATTACAGGTAAATATCGAGGAGCCGTCCACTCAATATGTAATTTGCATTTTAAACCTCCAAAATATATACCAATAGTATTGCATAATTTAAAAAACTATGATTCTCACCTATTTATTAAATCGCTTTGCTATAATAAAGAAAATATTAGTGTTATAGCTCAAAATAAAGAAAAGTATATTTCTTTTAGTAAGGAAATTTTCGTTGATGTGTCAGAAAAGCGGAAACCAGTTGCTTTGCGACTACGCTTTATAGATTCTTTTCAATTTCTCCCAGAGTCTTTAGAGTCACTATCACAAACTCTACAAGATTCACAATGTTTTGAAATTAAAAAGTTTTTCTCAAATGCTGATGAATTTCGATACATTAGACAAAAAGGGGTATTTCCATACTCTTACATAGATTCCAACGAAAAATTAAATGAGAAATCTCTACCATCGATTGATAAATTTTATAATAACTTAACCGATGAAAATATCTCTCCTCAAGACTACAATCGTGCTGTAGAAGTGTGGAATCTATTTAAGTGTTCTACAATAGGGGCTTATTCCGATATTTACTTAAAATCTGATGTTTTACTTTTGGCTGATGTTTTTGAAAATTATAGATCCACATGTATTAAAACCTATAAGTTAGATCCTGTTAATTATGTCACTAGCCCTTCTATGTGCTGGGATGCAATGATGAAATTAACTAATGTAGAATTAGAATTATTAACGGAACCAGATATGCTTCATTTTTTCAAAAAAGGTGTTCGTGGTGGGGTTAGCACTTGTTCCAAACGCAAATCTGAAGCAAATAATCCATTCTTAGAAAATTTTAATCCTGAAAGACCTACAACATATATCACTTACTTAGACGCCACAAATTTGTATGGTTATGCTATGAAACAATATTTGCCTGAAAAATATTTTGCTTGGGTACCTAAGCTCGAAATAGAAACTTTAAATATATCCGAACTTTCAGATACATCATCTATAGGATACATATTTGAAGTTGATTTAGAATATCCAAATTATTTACATGATAGTCATAATGATTTCCCATTTTGTCCTGAACAATATACACCACCAATTTCAAACCACTCCAAATTAATTCCAAACTTACATAATAAATATAACTATATCATTCACTACCGATATCTGAAACAATGTCTACAATTTGGACTCAAAATCATAAAAATACACAGAGCAGTTAAGTTTACACAATCACCATGGTTAGCGGAATATATAGATTTAAATACAAATTTACGAAATTTATCTAAAAATAAATTTGATAAAAATTGTTATAAATTGGCAAATAATTAAATTTTCGGTAAAACCATGGAAAATGTTGATAGGCGAGCAGATATTAAATTAGTATCTCAATGGGAAAGACAGGGTAATAAATTTAGTGCCGAAAAACTTATTTCTAAACCTCAATTAAAGGATTTTAAAATTTTCTCTGAAAATCTAGTTGCTCTTCAACTTCAACAGGTTTGCATTGAATACAATAAACCAATTTATGTTGGGATGAGTATTCTGGATATTGCAAAAACTGTAATGTATAATTTTTATTATGGGTATTTAAAAGTAAAATATGGTAATAATTTAAATTTATTATATACGGATACTGATTCCTTAATTCTTGAAGTTCAGACCCAAAACTTTTATGAAGATATGAAGCTAAATCTGGATAAATTTGATATTTCTAATTTTTCTGAACAAAATATTCATTGCATGCCTATTACAACATCAGTTGTTGGTAAATTTAAAGATGAGTACAAAGGGATTCCCATTGAAAGTTTTTATGGAACTGGTGCTAAAGCATATTGTATAAAATCCAAAAATAGTGTAGATAAAAAAGCAAAAGGCGTTAGTAGATCATGTATAAAAAATCAATTAACATTATCAGATTATAAAGATGTTGTTGAGAAAGGTGACAAAATATTCTGCACCATGTATGTATTCAAGTCAGATATGCATAATATATACACTAATTTGTTAAATAAATTGGCATTAACAACTCATGATGATAAAAGATATTGTATACCAAATTCCACAAAAACTCTTGCATGGGGACATAAGGATATTTTGGAAACAGATTTTTTTGATAAAGATATGAAAATGATGTATGATACTCTAACTTTTTTAAGTTCTGGAAACGAAAATGGATCTAAAAATTAAAAACCGCGATTAGAATTAACTACTCCTAGTAATTTTTCATCTTTATAAAGACATCATTTTATATGATGATAAATTATGTAAGTCGTTTTTGAAGCTTTAAAAGTTGGAGGGGGAACTGAATCCAAAAACATATATATTGTATAGAAATACCATTATTTGTTAGTAATATTACAACAATGACTGCTGCATCTTTAATAGTTTTAGTTTCCCTTGTTGGAAATGTGATATATGTAAATTACATTCCTAATACAGCTAGGGCTGATATATGTATAAATGCCCTCAAAAATGAAATCGACTGCTACAAACAGATGAAAATGACATATCTTGTTGGAAATTCACACTTTTTTACCTATAATGTAACTGATTCTGCTTTGTGTGAAAATACATACATAAAAATTAAATATTCCATGACAAACAAACCATTACAATATTCAAATTGGATTCCTTTCAATAATAAAAAAGAAGAATCTTGTCATTGTGTCTGTTGTTATATATTTGTTATTATATTTACAGCAGCAATATTTATTTGTACATGTTTAATTTTATTGTATTTCATGAAAAAATATCTATAAAAATATTTAATAAATGTTAAAAAAATAATATAAATTTTGTTTTTTATTGATTCTCGTTAGTATAAAGACATTTAAAGTTTATCCCCTCCTCTTAAATGGAGAGGGAAAATAAGTTTACCCCTCCACTTGAGAGAAGAGGGAAAATGTATAAAATTAAGGAGCAAACGGATTGATAGTTAGTTTTTTGAGAGCAAGCAGATAGCCAGTTAGTTTTTGAAATACATCATTTAAAATGTTCAGTAATCAGAGTAAAAATATATTTGAAAATTCACCATTAAAAAAGAAAATAAAAAAGACAATTATAAATTCTACAAAATATAATTTAAATAATTCTAACTCTAAATATGCTGTGATTGGTTTGTGGGTGGAAAGTGATTTTCTACCATGCATTGAACTTGGTGGTAAAAATGGTCAGTCTGTGATATTAAATGAAGATGATTGGAAGAACTTATTGCAATATCAAGGAGTTATAACAAATTATATGTTTTCACCAAATGTTTTCAATGAACCGATATATTTGCAAAATTTATCTATTCATTTTGAAAAGATTGGTGAATTACCAATAGTGAAAATTGTGAAAAGCTGTGATTTTATTTACTATGGAAATGAAACTGTCTGCAGACTATGGGAACAAATTCCACTTATAGAATATAGACTAAATGTTTTACAAAAACAAAACTTTCGACGTTATTTCAACGTTTTTAGAAATAACAATTTTTACGACGGAGATTCTTTTGACAAAATATATAATGTCCTTTCTCCAAAACAAAATCTAAATAGTGAAAATGTGTGCTCCATGCTGGAACTGCTGTTGAATCATCCCGAAGAACTAGAACAAAAATTAAAGTCTAAGCACTATTATGAAGAAGACAGTAACTATTGATGAATCAAGAAACCAAATTCATCTGATGGTTGCTTGGAACTTCGCCTACAGAAAAGCTCGTATGACTTCTGAAGAGTTTATAAATCAAAACCATTTTAGAAGAAGGATTAAATTGACTGAAGAAATTTTAAATCCCATATTAGACTCTGATTATAGGAATATTGTATTTAAAAAAATGTTTATGTAATAAGCTTATTTTTAAATAAAACAAATATATATAAAAAATCATTTTTTTTTATTACAAACATCAATTATTATTACAGCATTAATTACTATTACATCACATCTCTCTTGAAGATCCAAGAGTTATAAGATTTATCTAATCCTAACCATTTTACAAATACTTTGTTTCCTTTCTTTCTTAACGCTTTTTCCACCAGATATACATTTGGGTGTCTTACTTTTTGAAGTTCTTCTTCATAGAAACCTCCTTGAATATCTATCCCATTTCCATCTTGAATCAAATACGTTGTTGGATTAGTAAGCTGGATTTTTTTTATTTGAAAAATTTCGTTTGACCAGTTGGGCGTGTAACCTTTAGAAAATTGTTCGCGAATCTTGCTTATTCGTACTCTATCACTGACACGAAATTTTGGTGATCTGGGATCCACAGTTTTCCTATGAGTATAAGCTGATTTCAAGATTTCCATTTCATTCTTTTTGTTAACTTCGTTTGTTTTTTTTTTCCGATTGTTGAATGCTTAGTATTATTGTATTCTGTAATTATTTCTTTAAGAAAGCTGATCCATTTATAATTACCTAGTAAACTAAACTTTTTTCACATTTTGTTTTTTATCGTTCTATTTACTCTCTCTACAATACTAGCTTTCATATTAGAAAATGTGTTGTAATGATTAATTTTGAACTGCTCCATAAGTTTCTGAAAGTCTTGATTAAAGAATTCTTTACCCTGATCAGTATTCAGATTTGTTGGGGGAGTTTTTAAAGTTAATAGAATTTTTTTCATTGCAGCTGCTACATCTTTACCAGTTTTGGATTTTACAGGTTCTGCCCATACAAATTTAGAAAACACATTTATTACCATTAAAATATATCTTAAACCCCTATTAAATTTCGCATATGGCTGCATTTCTATCAGATCAGCTTGAAATAGATCATTAAGCCCTTTTACAATTGTTCGTCTCCTTCTATATCGCCTTCTCGCCGGTTTATGTAATTCATTTACAACGTCTTGCTTAATTTTACTCATTATTAATTTATACCTTACTCTCGAAAATAAATCCCACAAATAACTTTACCTCCTTCTAAACCGTTTATAAAAGCCCTTTATCGCTGATGTTGTAAAATATAAAAAAAATCATCTCAGTTTTTTTTAGTAAGTTCTTTAATTTTATTTTCCATTGCTTCAAATGATTTTTTATTTTCATTTATAATTTCTTTTATTGACGAATTTATTTGGGTGATGTTGTTAGTAAGATCAGAAATTTTTACATTAAATTTATTTTCCATTGTTTCAAATGATTTGTTATTTTCATTTCTAATTTCTTTTATTGACGAATTTATTTGGGTGATGTTGTTATTAAGATCACACATTTTTACATTAAATTTAGTTTCCAAAAGAACATTTGATAACGTATAATCTTTTTTGAAACCACCTAATGTTGAATTCATTTCTTCTCTTGCATAATTCATTGTATCATTAAATTCTTTTCTAGAAACTTCAGCAGCTCTTTGAATTAATTCGTTTAAAGATTTTATTTCTTTTACTAATTTATCTTCTAGATTTTTTATATCTTTTCCTAATTGAAATTCTGCATTTGTAATATCTAATGTCATTTTCACAATTTTTTTTTCTATATTTTTTATATCTGACGCTGTCTTTTCAGCTTTGTGTAGTATATCTGTATAAGATGTTTCAAGTTCTTTTATGAGTAAAGAAGTCTCCTCGATTTTTGAACTATTATTTTTAATTTTAATTAATACATCCTTTTTAGAAACTTCCATTATAGCTTGCACTACTTCTAGTAAGGATTCTAATTCTTTTTGTAATTTCTCATCGATTGCCTTTGTAAAATTTCCCTCGTCAAAAGACGTTTCAGATTTGGTTTTCAGATTGTTTAATTGCTTTAGTATATCCTCGATTTTTTCATTATCTTTTGTAATTTGATCTTTGAATTTTGTTTCAATTTTTTCATTTTCGTTTTGAAAATCCTCTTTCAATTTGTCTTCTAAATATTGTAAATTTGATTTATATGCATCGATTTTAATTTCAAATTCTTTAATTTGTTCTTTAAATTCATTAAGTTTGTCGGTATCTTTTTTGTGAATTAGGAAATGAGTGTTCATTGATTTTTCAAGATTTTGTGTATTTTTATCCATAACGTCATGTATTTTCTTAAAATTCCTTACTTCTTCTGCTACTCTATTATTAAGCAAATTAGTAAAATTTTGAAACTTTGATGTAATTTCCTTGGAAATACTGTTCTTGACATTGTCAATTGCTGAAGTATCCTTAATTATTGATTTAATTGATGTAATTTCATTTTTTATTTCATTTTCAAAATCATCAACTTTATCATATTTTAACTTCACTACGTCAAAGTCATTTGCATATTTAGAAACTTTCTGAGAAAATTTTTCTACTACATCATCATTTCCATCAACAGTATTTTTCAAATTAATTATCTTGTCATTATATTCAGGAATAACTTTATCCTCAAATAACTTAATCTTTTTTGCAATATTTTGTATATTGTTATCATATTCATTTATTCTCTTATTTAAATTATTAACATCGCTTTTCAACCCGGGATCTAAATTTTGAATTAATTTGTTTTCAATATATTTGACATCGCTTTTAAAAATTTTTATTATTTTCTCTTCAACATTTGATAATATTTTATTTTCTAGTGATAATAATGTGTTTAGAGCAGATTTTTTTGAAATATGACGACCAAATTTATCGATGGTCATTTTAGAAATGTTTAAAAGTATCTATTATGTCCTTTTATATAATAATATTCGCTTCTCTTAGTTCTTCAATAATGGAAATAATTTCATTGTTATGACCAGTGTGTCCCGCAAGCATGGATGCTACCAATAGTCGAAGTCTCTCAACAAGTTCGTTTACATTATCCCAATATATGTAATCTGTATTAGGTTTATTAACTTTTAAAGTTATACCAAATCCGGTTTTTTTTGAAGACACTCGACTTTCTCTATATGGAGCTTTGCGTCTTTCAAAAAATCCCTGGACTGCTTGTTGAGATTCGGGATTTAGAGTTTTAGTTTTTGTAATTCCTTTGCTTTGCAAATAAGGTCCTATTATAGAAATATATTTATGTGATCCATTCCCCTGCACCTGCTCATTTGGATCATTATTTCTACGGTATGCATTGGTTCTTTTTAAAATATCCATATAATTTTCCAAATCTTGTTTTTTATACCCTATTGGTTCTTTTTTAAATAATAACTCATATAAACCTGATGTACCTGTATAGGTTATTCCTTCAATTTTGATGTTTTTACCAATAATTTCGACAGGTTTTTGAGTTAAACCCAAAAAGAATTTGTCGGTTTCCAAATCATGAACTATTCCATATTGGTGATCAAACTCATGTTCAACATCTTTTACACCGCTATCAATATATTGGCGAGGTAATTCATCAAATCCTAATAAATATTCTTTATATAAATCTGTATCAACAAATGTTCTAACTGTTTGCCGTGTTTGTTCCAGTATATCTGAAAGATTTCCTATTGTGGAGTGTGAACCTGAAGAAGGGTTTGTTTCTGCAATAATACTTGTTTGTTGTATAGATGGCATTTGACTTGCTGAAGCTAAACTCGCGTCCCAGTCAATAATCGATGGTATTTCTGTAGGAAGGAGTGGAGTTTTTCCCGTCTTTCTTTTTTCTGGTGTTGATGTTCCATATTGTAATTTTCTCTTTGGTGTTAGTGTTTGAATTGATCTTTTCTGTGGTGTTTCATAAATTTTTTTAATTGGTGTGTGTAGCTCTTCCTTTATTTCAACAGGTTCAATTTTACCAATCGTTGAAATTAATTCTTGTAAGGGTTGAGTTATCGGTTTATATGTTTCCTCCAATTTAGTTTGCGCCTCAAATTCCGCATTTTTTAAACTCTGATATTTTTGTTTAACAGCTTTTCTTGATTTAACTAGCTCTCTTGCTAAACGTTCATCCATGATTGGTATAATTTACCATCAAACGTTTATTTTTATAAGTAAATATATGAATCAAATCCTTTTCGATATCGGCCAGATTTCACATTAGAGTCTTTGTCTATTACTAAAAATCCAAATTTATCTTTCCAACATATTAAGCACAACTCATTAAATTGGTTTAATGACATATCAACATTAACATGATCATCATAAATATGTTTTAAGTTTGTTCGATCTTGTTGAAATATAACAATTAAATTTGCATTGTCACGAATTAATTGTTTCGGAATAGAAGAATATGTTTGACATAAATAAAAACAATCAGTATTTTTGTGTCTTCCGAAACAAAAATAGTCTTTTACAACATTCTGATTACAACACACTATATCATCAAATATTATTATAGAGTTTGGTTTAACTTGTTTTGGTGAAACAATTGTTTCTTCATTTTCAGATTCATAGTATCCAATTTTTTTCAAAGGTTTAAAAAGTGTTCTCAAATATTTATACTTTGGTTGATATAAGGATTTTGAATAAACATACAGATTTTCAAATCGCAAACCATTCGGATCTTCAATCAAACTAATAATAACATTGGTTTTGCCACAGCCTGACGGGCCAATAATTAACCCTCTTTTACTATTTCCCTCAAACAGTTTTCCATGTTTTCTAAAACCATTCACTGAACTTTCATGATCCTTAATTGTTATAGAGTATGGTTGTTTCTCAACTCTCATTTTATATATAAAACAAACTATTAATATTCAGTATTGTGATGTAACTGGTTAGTTATCACTAGGATTGCAACAAGATAAGGATCCCAAGCATGGGGATCTCGGAAACAGTTGGAGATACGAGGTCGGTTAAATTAGAGAAAAGTTGCGCAATTTAGTGCTAAATTAAACGCAGTTAAAAAAATTTACAAATTTCAAACAGTTCCGGAGATTTCCGGAAAAAAAAGGAAATTTGGCAAAATCGTTTTTAATTTTTGCAGGCTTTATTTAAAGAGATATCAGAAAATAAAAGGTAGATTCTCATTGCCACTTTCTATTTTTTATAATTTGGTCTAAACAAAATTTAAATCCGACGTTTCATTTCTGAGATACCATCATGAACTTTCATTTTTTATATGGAACAAAAAAAAGTATTCCATGTATTTGATAGCATTTTTTATTACAAATTCAACGGTGTATCACCCTTGCATATCGAATACGTAGTTCAAGTACTTTCCATAAGAGCTCCGTGAGAGCGAGAGAGAAAGGTATATCAGTTTTATAAAAGCCAATGAACTACACACTTGATATGCAAGTGTGATACACCGTTGAATTTGTAATAAAAAATGCTATCAAATACATGGGATACTTTTTTTTATTCCATATAAAAAATGAAAGTTCATGATGGGATCTCAGAAACGAAACGTCGGATTTAAATTTTGTTTAGACCAAATATAAAAAATAAAAAGTGGCAATGAGAATCTACCTTTTATTTTCGGATATCTCTTTAAATAAAGCCTGCAAAAATTAAAAACGATTTTGCCAAATTTCGTTTTTTTCCGGAAATCTCCGGAAGTGTTTGAAATTTTTAAATTTTTTTAACTGCGTTTAATTTAGCACTAAATTGCGCAACTTTTCTCTAATTTAACCGACCTCGTATCTCCAACTGTTTCCGAGATCCCCATGCTTAGGATCCTTATCTTGGACACCCTGTATATAATGTTTCCATCACATAATAAACGAATCATTTACAAGACAAACAGCAAAAGGAAAGGAAGTGGTTTAGTAAACTCATTAATAAATAAATTACCCTTTGAATTGCATATTCCTGGTTATAATTTTTGTGGACCTGGAACAAAATTGGAAAAACGATTGTCAAGAGGTGATAAAGGTATAAATTTATTGGATGAGGCTTGTAAAGAACACGATATTGCTTACTCACAATCAAATGATATAAAAAGAAGGCATTTAGCTGATAAAGTATTAGCTGACAAAGCTTTATCAAGGTTCAAAGCTAAAGATTCTAGTTTTGGGGAAAAAACTGCTGCACTAGGAATTACTGGTGCTATGAAAATTAAAAGAAAATTAGGTATGGGACTTCGAACGAGAAGAAAGTTCAAGCGAAAAACTCGAAAAGGACGAGGACTATCATTATCTCAGGTAATTTCAAAAGCTAGAAAAGGAATTAAGAGGAAACGTTTTAAAGACCTAAATGAAAGTATTCAAACTGCTTTAAAAGCTATTAAGAAAACTGGTAAAGTGTTACCTCCAAAGAAAAGGGTAATTCCAATCCCAAAGACTGGTGGATTTCTTCCACTTATACCTTTATTTGCTGGTTTGTCTGCTCTTGGTGCTCTTGGAGGAGGGGCTGCAGGTATTGCTAAAGCAGTAAATGATGCAAAAGCAGCCAAAGCGAAATTAGAAGAATCTAAACGACACAATCAAATGATGGAGTCCATTTCGGTAGGAAAAAAAGGAAGTGGACTTTATTTAAAACCCTATAAAACAGGATGTGGATTATACTTGAAACCTTATTCAAAAAACTGTCAAAACATATACCTCGAAAAGCACTTACAAATTACGATCTACTTAAATACGCTAAATATTTACAAATTCCCAACTTTCGTGGTATTTTTATGAGGGATAAATTACCAAAAAAGATAAAGTTAATTGAAAGTGCAATTGTCAATCTAGATAATCACAGTGGTGCTGGTACTCACTGGATAGCATATACAAAAAAAGGAAAAAACATAATATATTTTGATAGTTATGGTAATTTGCGACCCCCTTATGAATTAATTAAATATTTTTATAGCGACCAAAATAATAATATTGTTAATTATAATTATAACAGTTATCAAAACTTTAACAAAACAAATTGTGGTCAATTGTGTCTAAAATTTCTTTATAACCATATGTAACAACTAATTTTAGTTTATTATTAAACATATTTTTAAAGTAAAATGTCATATAGTTTTGTTCTTAGCGGCAATTCCGCTATTTTAACATCAGAGTTACATCCTCCAATATATCTAGATGAAGATGTTGAATATGTTTTCGGTCTTGTAAATTTCGAAACATTTAATGCAATTCCCAATATTGATGTTGGGAATAATGTATTAATTCATAATGAAAATTTAGAAATAGCCATACCCCCAGGTAGCTACGAATTAGAAGACATAACAGATTTTTTAAAAAAACACTTGGATGAGGATAAAATTAGTTTTAATCTTCATGCAAGTAATAATACTTTACGTACACATCTTAAATGTTCAGCCCCCATAACTTTTCGTGAAGGAACTATTGGTAAATTATTAGGGTTTAAAAATGGGCGATTGGAAGCCAACATTGAACATATATCAGATTTCCCCGCAGAAATAATTAAAGTAAATTCAATAAATATAGACTGCAGTATTGCAGAGGGATCATATTTAAACGGGAAACCTGTTCATATAATACACCAATTTTTCCCGAGCGTTGCTCCAGGATTCAAAATAATTGAGTCACCTCAAAACGTCATATATTTCCCAGTCACCGTTAAAGTAATTAATAAAATAGCCATTAAAATAATAGATCAGGAAGGTGATTTGGTTAATTTTAGAGAAGAAACCATAACCATCAGACTACATCTTAAAAAAGTAGATTAAAGATGGTAATATTATATAACAATAAATCTGCAAACTTTACTAGAAAATTTAATGATAAAAACATTAATAAGACAAGAAAGAAACCAACTTTCTTTAGTAGGAAATCAAACTTCCAAAGGTTAACACCTTCTAATAGAAAATTTCTTCAAAGTTTGGGTTTTAAACTTAAATAAAAATGGATTATTTAAATGTGAGAGAAAATGTATTGGTTGATGAATCAATATTAAGCTGGGAAATTCTTTCTTTCGATCCTTTTAATCCTACAAAACTCGGACCAAATGATGAAATCAGAATTGCTTTGCAACAAACAGGAAAATATCCTTTACCTTGCAAAAGTGAAATTTATGTGGAATTGCAAGTAACTAAAGAAGATGATTCCCCTTTAGCTAATACTGTTTTAATTAATAATGCTCCGGCAATTTATTTAAAGAATTGCGCTATATTTTAAATGGTGTTACTATTGACTCCGTTCGGGATATTGGTATAACTTCAACTCTTAAGGGATATATTTCATTTAATCAAAATGAAAGTGCTAAATTGGAAAATGCTGGTTGGTATCCGAAAACAAAATTTAAAGAAAAAATTATGACTGATGATAAAGGTAATGTTTCATTATGTATACCATTAAAGATGTATTCAGGATTTTTTGAAGATTATAATAAGATTATTCTTAATTCACAACAAGAACTTATTCTAATAAGAAGTAATGATGATACAAATGCATTATTATCCAGTAATGAAGATGAAAAACCCAAAGTTAAAATTACCAAGTTGTGTTGGAGAGTTCCTCATCTTACTGTAGCGATTCCGCAAGAATTAGCACTTACCAAAATTATTGACAAAAATAGTGATATACTAATAACCTTCCGAAGCTGGGAATTAGTTGAATATCCAGAGTTATTGGAAACTACGAGGCACAACTGGCCCGTAAAAACATCTACAAAAGTCGAAACGCCACGTCATGTTCTAATTGCTTTTCAGAAAAATAGACGTGGTAATCTAAAAATGGATATGAGTAAATTTGATCATTGTAATTTAAGAAATATGAATGTCTTTTTAAATTCAGAAAGATATCCTTACAATGATCTTCAACTTGACTTTGAAAATAATAAATTTGCTACTCTGTATGAAATGTTTACAAACTTTCGTCAAGGGTATTATAACTCTCCAGTGGAACCAATTTTTAATCCGAAAGAATTTAAAGAAAATGCTCCTATAGTTTACATTAATTGTTCACATCAAAGAGATTTACTACAAACAGGTCCAGTAACCATGAGAATTGAATTTGAAACCAAGGAAAAAATTCCCCCTAAAACAGCGGCATATTGTATTATAATTCATGATAAAGTTTTCAGTTACAATCCATTAACAAAAATTGTGAAACAGTTGTAATACAATTTCCTTAAGATAAAATACTCTTTTTAAACAAACCGCTACTTACGCTTAAGAGCGCACGCGTCAATTTTGATATTTATTAACGTAGCCAAACCAGAATTCTTCATTTATATAATGTCTTACGAGATTTCAGTTCGAGTATTAGATTTTCAACTTCAGTTGCAGAAATTAAAAAAACAAATAAGTGAATATCAATTAAAAGTAGAAATGATCAAGAAATTCAAATATTTGAAAATATGAAACTTATTCTAGATCTTCAAGGATTCAAAATTGAAAATAATAAATTTATTGTAAAGGAATTAGCAGTGTACGATGGGCAAAAGACAAGTCATTTTATTTTCAAAGCTCCATTTCCGATGGGTCATTTACCATCCTATTTACACAAACAAGCTCTGTGGTTAATAAAAAATTACCATTGCATTGAATGGTGTGAAGGATTTACACCATTACACAAATGTGGAGATATCATAAGAGATTTAAGTGCTAAGGTGGACTATGTTTATGTAAAAGGGGAAGAAAAGGCAGATTTCGTAAAGAAGTATTCCATGAAACCAGTTATCGAGATTGATGAACAACCCACCCTAAAGAAAATGGATCCTTGCTGCTTTTATCATCAAAAAATACCATGTGTATGTGCATTATCAAATATTTATTACCTTTACAACAATTTTTTTATGTAATAAAAGACTTGATTACAAATTATGTGTTTTATTTTCTAACATTGTTTTAATACATGAAATATTATTATTTAACCCTAGTTCTTGAAGTTTACATATTAAAATATCTATATTTTTATTTTTTAAATATTCGCTACAACATTTAGCTGCTAGTAAACATAATTCCGCATGTTCCATATAATTTAAAAACAATATAATATTCTGCGCTTCACTTTCTTGACCTTCATATGCATAAAACTCGGAACAGGCTGCGGACATCAAAAACTCTTCATACATTTCTCTTATTAATAATTCCATAATAAATCCTACACTAAAACCCCCTGTTTCTCAATATCTCTTTATCTCTCTCTTCCTCTTCCACGATTTCTTTTAATATATCAGGATCTTTTATATAATCCTTCAATATCCTTAAAAAGTAACTGAATCCTATTTTCTTTATTTCATGAAAGAACTTCGGCAAATTTTGGGTTTTTCTATAATTTAAACAGGCTTCTGCAGCTAATTGGTATTGGAAGGCAGTATCATAATATACCTGTGCCCACTCGGGGTGTGTTTTCCTTAGCATTGCATTCTTTAATTCGGAATTTTGAAGTTTAGTAAACTGTTTACCTAATTTGATTATTTCATTTTGCAAATCACTGTTCATAACTACCACTTATTTTTAATTTAACACTGTTCTTTATTAGTGGTGAATCTTCTATATAAGCTTAAGACTAGTTGTAAATGAATGTAGCTCGCTCAGATTCAGTCCTTTAAAATACCAGCTCCCCTCCAACTACTGTGGTGGTTAGGAAGGAGGTAGGAGGTGGAGCAAAAAGAGGCGGAGTTTATGAAACCAATCGGAATAGGGGGCGAACTTGGGCAGCCAATCAGAAACAAGGTCATTCTTGGCTGACCAATCAAAAAAGTGGTGGGGGGGTCAACTAGAAGCCCCCTATTCCCACTACTGATATTGAAGAAGATAATGAAGAAGAAAGTGCTAGTGCTAAATTTTGTTTAGTGAAACATAAGTACACTGATCCCAAAGAAGTTTTGTTCTGTATTACTCAGAGTTATATCGTTGTGTTTGTAGTGACGGAAAATCAAGAAAAAACTCTTTGTCACGCATGCTATCAAATTATACAATATTATCAAAGGACAGGGGCTCATAGACATGTAAATACTCATAATAAGAGAAAATTAAAACGCTTAAGTGATGATTTACATTGCGATATATGTTCAAGACAGTTGTATCAAATTATTACCCCCAAAGTTTGTTTAATTTGCAATAGTAGTGTTAAAAATATTGATTTAGATTGGGACACAAATGTTCCAGTGGTGCCAATATAATGCCTGGTAAAAAACCAATATATAAAAACGGTAGGAAGTCGCGAAGGGTAAAAAAAAAAAAGTTGTTAACGAAATAATTGAAAATAAAACCGAAGAATGTCCTATATGTCTTGAAGATATATTATCTAATAAAATGATGTCACCAGAACCTTGTAATCACAGATTTTGCATCCCTTGTTTAGGAGTGTGGATATTAATTAATAAAACATGTCCAATCTGTCGCAATGAACTATGCGTAATTAAATGTGAAAATGAAGAAACTGTAGTCCTAGAATATTTAGTTTAGAATATATTATTTAATATTTATGTGTTGCAAACCACTTCATACATGTAAAAATGAAGAAATTATAATCCTAGAATATTTATTTTAAAATGTATTATTATTTAATTTTTATTATTTTAAAATTATTATTGTTTGTATTTAATTTATCCATTTATTCTTATCTTATTGGAATAAAGAATTGAACAATTTCGAAATAAATGTTTTATTTATAAGAATAACGAACAAACATAACAACTCAATACAAAAGTTTTGATTAGTCATAATAGATTGAAAAAATATTTTAAATTAACCACCCTGTTCAAAAATTCTTAATCCTTTCTTATTTTAGAGAGTTTTAAATCTAAAAGTAATAAGTTTATAAATATGAAAGAAAAAATATTATAGGAGATTTAGGTACAGTTATCTTCATACTCCTTTATAATTAGATCAATTAAATAAAATTTACATTTCCTTAAATCGTTTCCGTTACTATTCGTTATCACTTAAACACTTTAACAACCTAAAAATAGTTTCACTTAACTTGTTTGATAAAGCTATCGAAAATATAATAAATTTATAAACATATCTTCCTTCATTCTCGTTTAACTAGAATAAATAAATTTTACCTTAAATTCTTTCAGCTACTAGCCACTATAACTAAAACTTCACTAATTGATTAACTTAACACTAAAAAAGTCTCATTTAACACTGTCCCTATATTGTCTTTTTCTGTTTTCAATTTCAACTGGAAAAAATAAAAAATCAATTAGTATTTTAGTTATTACGAAGATTAAATATGATTTAAAAAAACATTTAGTATTTATTTAGTAATTACTTACTTCGTAGTAGAATCCACTTCCGAAGATTGTAGGGGACCTGGAACTCCATTTTCTCGACTCCCAACCTCATTTTCTTCAGGGTTTGTTGTTGAAGAAATTATACTGCTTTGAATGGGTTGAGGGTCTTGTGGGGGCTCCTGGTCCCTTCTAATGAGGATTCTATTATTATCAACTACAACTACTCTGAAATTTCGTAACATTTTTTTTTTTATAAAAATTAAAAATTTGTTTTGGTTTGATTGAATGTTCAGAATCTTTGACCGCAAATGACAAAAATTGGCCTCGTTAAATAAGCGTTTCTATAAAAGTAGGTCATGGGTACTTTCGCCACACTTTAGGTGCGGCGGCCTTCGGCCGGTTGTTATAGGCGTCATAGGGGGCGGGGGCGGCCTTCGGCCGAATGTTAGAGGAGTTATAGGGGGCGGGGGCGGCGGAGCGGCGGCCTTCGGCCGCCGCCCCCGCACCCTATAACTCCTCCCCCCGCGTGTCTTCGGCCGCAGAGCGGCCTCAGACACGCGGGGGTCGACTGAGGCCTTCGGCCTCAGGTGCGGCCATCGGCCGCCGCCCCCACCGCCTCATGCTTCAGTCCTTCCTTCCACTTCTACTTTTTCGTCCCTGATTATTGTTTACCCCAACCTTCACCCCTACTGTGTGTGTGTGTGTGTGTGTGTGTGTGTGTGTGTGTGTGTGTGTGTATGTATGTGTGTATGTATGTATGTGTGTATGTATGTATGTGTGTATGTATGTATGTGTGTGATGGTGTGTATGTGTGTGGTGTGTGTGGTATCCTCGTGGGTTTTAAAAATTTTAAAAATTTTAAAAATTAGGGGTCAATGACCTTTATTGAGATCAATGACCTTTATTGAGGTCATCTTATTTTCAAGGAGAAAGCATGACCTACTTTCATATAAAAGCGGTTGAAAGATCAGTTCAGCCTAAGCTTAAGTCCAGTTCAGTACGTTTTCGGTCCGTCTTATTTAAGTGAAGAGTTCAGTTTAAATTTATCCATTTTTAATTGTTTTTGTGTGTAGTTTAACTTTTTAAAGGTATGTCTTCTTTTGTTTCCACTTTTCCACGCAAAATTTTAATTGTATGGTTAAAGAAATGCAAGAAAGCAATTTAGAAAAGAAATTACTTCAAAATTCTATAGAACCTGATATTAATTTTTTGAATAAATTTGACGATTTTCCGGATTTAGATATTATTTCACAAACAGATTTTGAGATGGAAAATTTAATTTTAGATCAAAATATTGATATAAATAATATTTTAACTTCGGAAACAGCAAGTATTTTAACCCCAGAATCTCCAAACATAAATTCAGAGACTACAGACAAAACAGACGCAACTCCTGACATTTCAACTCAGGACTTAGAAAACTTAGACAATTTTAAAAAACTAATGGGAATTCCAAAAAACGTAACTAATGATAGTGATAGCGATTCAGGTTCTAATATTTCGCAAAATTTCTTTGGAATTATTAAGAATACAAATTTAAATTTTGAAATTTTTAAAAATGAAGACAATTTTGAAGTAATTCCTAACACAACTGCTATTTCTCCTTCAACGTCATGCCAAATTTCTAACGATCCAAAAAATTTTAAAATTTTTAATTCGTCCGAAAATGCTAGTAGTAGTAATAGGGAGGTTCCTGGGAGGGTTTCTGGGGAGGAGGATGAATCGCAAGAAAATTATAAAATTTCGAATTCTAGTGAAGATTTGGGACGGTTTTTTAAGGGGAATGATGTTTTAAGTGAACATTCCAACAAAAATTCACCTATCCTTTTCGAAGAATCGACTCAAAATTCCTTTGATATACCATGTGCCCAAAAAAGTTTTAGAGAACCATTTCACCCATTTCCAAATTCACCAAAAATTTTTGAAAGTTCTCCACCTGATTTTGATGAAATCCTAAATTCGGTTTCTACCCAAACGGATGTAGTGGGTGAAACAATTCTACCAAATAAATATCCAAAGCTTTGTTTAGGCTCTAAAACAAATTTTAAAATTAAAAACAAACATTTGTCTAATGTAAAATCTTTGGGATTTGTTTTAGACACAATTTTAAATCAAGGTGGTGGTAAAACCGAGGAGGAGAAATGGCAATTGTGGAAAAGAGCACATGAAATGTATAAAAACATTCTTAACATTTTTAAACCCACTCCTTAACTTTCTTTGGTTCACATAAAAGCTCCTCCCCCAAGTTTTCCACCATCATTTAAATTCATACCTCAACACATTCAGTTTACTTTGCTGAAATTGACTTAAGCTTCACAATAAGAGATTGTTTTAGAAAAGATGGTCTTTAAATGCAAAGACTGTGCCAAGACTTTTACTAGACAAGATAATTTAAATCGTCACGTGAATACCTTACACAACAACATTCCCAAGTTAGAAGATAAAAAGAAGAAGAAGTGTAAGTTTAACTTTAAGTAGATGTGTCAGTTTTACAAAATAAGTATTAACTTGGGTTATATAGATATATTTAATAAAGATGTATTTTTAATTTTAGGTGAAAGAAAATATTGTCAATCTTGTAAAATATTTATTAGCAAATCATTATGGTTCTGCCATTTGCGAACAAACAAACACAAGACAAATTCTTTAGTAATCACAGATGATAACGTTTCTGTTATTAAATCAGCATTTAAATAACGAATCATTTCATATAAAATTTCAACTACTAAATATCACATAAGTATTAATGAATTTTTCACGGAAATTTTGCAAAAAATAATGGACACAATTAATTATGAAGTTCAAAGAAACACCTGTGTTAAACTCAACATGGAACTTTTTGGCCTCTACCTGAATCCTTCAAATGATAATCATGATGTAAAGTCTTTTAATACGCCATTCCGTATTTTATGTAGTACCACTGACTTAGCTACAGAATTGGATGAAATGATTGCAATTATGGATCGAAAAGCCAATGAGCTGGCAGAAAAAGATTCAGGTACACGAATTTTCTTAAATATAAATTTAAATTTCAAAAATCAAATTGCTTATAGTATATTTTTTGATTTAATTTTAGGATGGATTTTACTGAAAATTTTACATGTGGAAATCAATATAAACAAATTCAACCCACTTAAAGCTTCGTCTTATATTCCTCTGCCAACGGAAATAAGACAGAAAAACGCAGTGATAAATATTCAAAACGACGACGAATGTTGCTTTGCATGGGCAGTAGTTGCAGCTCTGCATTCACCTACAGGACCAATAGACAGAGTGGAATCATATCCTCATTATACAACACTTTTAAACTTTCAAGGTATTCAATTTCCTATGACTTTAAACGAAATAATTAAATTTGAAAATCTTAATAATATTTCTATTAATGTTTATGGTTTAGAAAAAATAAAAAGGAATTTTAAAACCGAAATCGAAATTATAGGACCTTTACATTATACTAAAAATAAGCGAGATCGTCACATTAATTTATTATTAATAGGAGATGATAATGAGAATTTTCATTACTGTTATATTTCAAATTTAGCAAGATTAATTTCTCGACAAATATCTAAACATAATGGAAAAAAATTTTTATGTGATGGTTGTTTGCAATATTTCACTACTGAACAGCAGTTGGTTAGACATAATGCGGTGGATTGCGATTTTGTAAGGATAAACCTTCCTTCTATTGAAAGCAAAATTAATAAATTTGGGAATATTATGCCTGGAAATATTTTAAAATTTCAGAACATACAAAAACAAATTGAAGTTCCGTTCGTTATTTATACTGATTTCGAATGTATTCTTAAACCTCTGGAAAACATGAATTTTATTAATTTAGATCCTACTTCTCCATATACTGAAAAAAAATTTGAACACATTCCATATTCATTTGCATATTATATAAAATGCTCTTTTGATGATTCACTTTCAAAATTTCAAATTTATACGGGTCACAATTGTGATCAAATTTTTATACCTTATCTAGAAAGAGATGTCTTTGAGATCTATAATAAATATTTAAAACATTCAAAACCAATGAAAAAATTAAATACTTTAGAACAACTGCATTATGAATATACCAACAATCGCCATATATGTAATAAAACTATAATTTCTGATAAGGTTGCGGACCATTGCCACTTAACGGGTTCATTCAGAGGTCCTGCCCATTCAATATGTAATTTAAATTATAACCTACCAAATTTTATTCCTGTAATATTACATAATTTGCGTAATTATGATTGTCATCTATTTATAAAAAATTTATGTCCTAATAAAGAACAATTATCTGTCATTGCCCAAAATAAAGAAAAATATATATCATTTGAAAAATCCCTTGAAGTAAATCAATATTTAGATAAGAAAACAGGTCACAAAAAATCAAAATTTTTACATCTTAGGTTCATTGACTCATTTCAGTTCCTACCTAATTCTTTGTCAAATTTAGCTTCCATTCTTAATGACGATCAATGTAAAGAAGTACTTAAATATTTTAATGATAAAGAAAAATTTAATTATATTCGTCAAAAAGGAGTTTTCCCTTATAAATATATTGATGACATTTCAAAATTAAATGAAACCCAATTACCAGATAAAAAACAATTTTATAACGATTTAACGGATGAACATATCACCGATGAGGAATATGAGAGAGCTAAAAATGTTTGGAAACTATTTAATTGTGATACAATTGGGCAATACTCTGAGATTTATCTAAAATCAGATGTATTACTGTTGGCGGATATTTTTCAAAATTTCAGAAAAACTTGTATAGAGACTTATAAATTAGATCCGGGTCATTATTACACTTTTCCAGGTTTAAGTTTTGACGCTTGTATGAGATACACTGGGGTAGAATTAGAACTATTAACAGACCCAGATATGTTACATTTTTTTAAAAGTAATGTAAGAGGAGGAATCAGTACCTGTGTATGTAGGAAATCTATAGCAAACAATTTATTTCTTTCAAATTACGATCCATCACAACCAACTAAATATATTATGTACTTTGACGCAACTAATCTTTACGGATATGCTATGTCTCAATATCTTCCACAAAAAGATTTTATTTGGCTAACAAGTCAACAAATTCAAAATTTAGACATAATGAATATTTCTGACACTAATGAAAAAGGGTATGTTTTAGAAGTTGATTTAGAATATCCAGAAATTTTACATAATTTTCATAATGAATTTCCGTTTTGTCCTGAAAATTATAAGCCTCAAAATTCTAAAACTTTCAAATTAATTCCCAATTTAAGAAATAAGGAGAAATATGTAATTCACTATACTTTATTAAAAGAGTGTATTAAATATGGAATGAAATTAACTAAAATACATAGAGTAATACAGTTTACACAGTCTCCATGGTTAAAAAAATATATTGATCTTAATACAAAATTAAGAAATGAATCCACAAATAAATTTCATAAAAATTTGAATAAATTGGCAAATAACAGTGTCTACGGTAAAACAATGGAAAACGTTGACAAAAGAACCGATATACGCTTAGTTACTCAATGGTCAAAGAACCACAGAAAAGATGGTGCGGAAAATTTAATTGCCAAACCTTCATTTAAAGACGTCACTGTATTTTCTTAAAATTTAGTAGCAATTCAAATGCGAAAAGTACTAGTTCAATATGATAAACCTGTCTATGTAGGCTTTAGTATTTTAGATATATCAAAAACGGTGATGTATAACTTTTTTTATGGGTTTTTAAAACCTTTATATAAGAATAATATTAAACTTCTGTACACAGATACAGATTCCTTTATTTTGGAAATTAAGACAAGTAATGTTTATGAAGACATTAGGGTTAATATTGATAAATTCGATACTTCAAATTATGATGTTAATAATATTCATGAAATACCAATAACTAAATCTGTTGTTGGAAAGTTTAAGGATGAATATGCTGGTGAACCAATAGAAAGCTTTTATGGCACAGGGGCCAAAGCTTATTGTGTTAAGTCAGAAAATGGGTTGCTTAAAAAAGCTAAGGGGATAAAGAAAAGTAGCATTAAAAAACAATTAGAATTAACACATTATAAAGATGTTGTAGAACAAAATTCAAAAGCTTTCTGTACAATGTATTTGTTTAGATCTCGACTTCACGATATTTATACAGAATTAGTTAACAAATTAGCTCTCACTTCTAATGATGATAAAAGATTTAAAATTCCCAATAGTTATGATACATTAGCATGGGGTCACCAAGATATTCCATTTTTTCAGTGGTTAATAGATCATGAAAATGAATTATAAAAAATTCTTTTAAGATTAAAAGTTTTACCCTTCAAGGCTAAATTTGAAGTATTTAAGAACATGGTAAATTTTAAAATTATATCAGTATAAAATATACCACCGTCTAGAATAAATATGTGTTTAGAATCTTTTGAAAAAGAAATTGATAACAAATTATATAGAACATATGAAAAAAGACTTTCCTCATTTAAATTCTGGAATGGAAAATTAAATCCTAAAGTGTTAGCCCAATCAGGGTTTTATTATTTAGCTATTCATGATGTTTGTAAATGTTTTTACTGTGGTGCAGAAATATTTGCCCGGAAAATTGATGATTGTCCAATTGAGGAACATTATCGTCACTGGAAGAACTGTGACTTAATCGAGTGTTTGTGGTTAGGTGAAAAAAATAAAAAATGTGAACCTGTTGTCCTTAAAGTGAAAGAAAATATGTCAACATCTTTCATTTTTTTATTAGTTTTAATAACTATGTTTGTATCTCTAATTTGTAAACAAATTATTTAATGTCCTTAAAGTGAAAGAAAATATGTCAACATCTTTCATTTTTTAATAGTTTTAATAACCATGTTTGTGTCTCTAATTTGTAAACAAATTATTTAATATTTTGAAAAAAATGTCTATATATATATTGTAGAAAATTAATTAAAACTGTTCAGTCTTATTTCAATCTCTTATTGTTTTGTTAATAGACATTTAAAATTGAAAAGTGTTTTAATGGCATCCCTTATCAACTACATTGTTTTGCATTCAATTTTAAATAATACTTTATATGTACTTTATCCTCCAAGGGTTTTACATGGAATGGTCTTCTTTGAAAACGATACCTCTACTATTAAACCTGAAATATGTAATTATATGAAAGCTATGAATATTAATAATTATTCAACTGCTTTCGCATATAATATGAATAATAGTCAATCTACTAGTAATTTTTTCAAAATTTACTTTCATTATCCAAATAATACAATTTTTGACACTAACTGGATTGAAAAAAATAAAAAACCATTTACGATTTCTAGCTGTGCTCATGTTAAAAATGATGAGGAAGGTAAAAACTGTTTAATTCTATTTGTCTTCAATATAATTTTATCAATAGGTAGTTTTTCACTTTTGTCGTTCTTGACAATTTTGTTTTATCAAGATAGGTCATAAAAATTTAATAAACTTGCCTGACCTTGAAATTTATAGAGGAGTGGGGTTGGTAAGATATATTCAGACCCAGTATTTTAGTTTTCAGTTAGCATCAAGACATCATGTTTAATAGTAGCAATTTTAATGGATATAAATCCAGTTCTAGTGAAACTAATGATAAAATTAGTCAGTGTAGTGAAAAATTATTAAATTCAAAAATCTACTATCTTAACAATTCCTTATCAAAATTTGTTTGTGTTGGAATTGGTATAAATGATTTTACACCAAAAGTTCTAATTGGAGGTCGAAATGGATTTCACATTTACTTGAATGAAGAAGAATGGAAAGAACTTCAAAAAAATCAAGGAGTGTTGGTGAATTATTTTTATTCTTCTCAAGCATATGCATACCCACTAAAAATTGAAAAAATCACAGTGTTTTTTGAAAAAATAAATCATTCTCCTGTTATCAGAATTCAAAAGGATGAACATTATGTGATTCTGGGAAAAGAATCAATAGATAAATTAGTTGAAATCGACGAACTTGTTGACTACAGAATTCATATAATTAAAAAGCAAGAATTTTCCAAATATTTTAATTTGTTTCATCACTATAATTATCAGTCAGGAGATGTGTTGTCTCATATTTATAATGTTTTGGATCCATGTCAGAATTTAAACAGTGAGAATGTCGGAACTGTTTTAGAAATGTTAGCTCTACATAAACAGGAATTAGAAAACAACTTAAGAAAATCCGGTGCATTACAATAGAAATATGAAGAAATCAGTGACAATCAGTGAGAACAACAATAAAGTTTATATATTAGTGACATGGGACTTTGCATTTAGACAAGCTCGAAAAAGTGAATATCAGAAATTTTATCTTGACAGACTAAGATTTGAAAAACGAGTTGAACAATGTGAAAGTATTCTTAAAAGTATTTTTGATGTAGATCATAGAAAAAATATATATATTGAAAGATTTAATGTAAAAATATAAATTTATATTGTTAATCTCAGTTGTAAACATCTTAAAAATTATATTGTTAGTATTTGTTGTAAAAAAGGATTATCATAAATAAAAAAATATGTTATATAAATAGGTCTTTTATTTAAAAATTTGATATACAATATTACTTAAAATTAATTACAATACATCTTTTTTAAGAATCCACGAATTATGTGATTTATCGAATCCTAACCATTTAACAAAAACTTGGTTCCCTTTCTTCCTTAAAATTTTTTCAACCAAAAACACATCTGGATGTTTAACTTTTTGTAACTCTTCTTGGTAGAAACCTCCTTCAATATATTCATTTTTACTATCTTTTAATAAATAGGTGGGTGGATTTGTTAACTGAACCTTTCTAATTTGAAAAATTTCAGTTGACCAATTTGGAGTATATCCTTTTTCAAAAGCTTCTCTTTGTTTGGAAATTCTAACAAAATCATTTTCTTTAAATTTAGTGCGCTTTAAATCAAATATTTTTTTAAAAGTAAAAGAATTTTGCAGTATAGTTTTCTCATTTTTTTTATTAACCTCAACAGGTCTATATCCGGTAGTTCTATGAATACTATTATTATATTTTTCAATAATAGTGGGTAAAATAGAGTACCATTGGTAATTCCCTCTATTACTAAAATATTTCCACATTATATTTTTTAAAGTTCGATTTACGCGTTCTACAATACTCGCTTTGAGATTAGAGTAAGTATTATAATGATTAATTTTGTAATAATTCATAAGATCTTTAAAATCTTTATTGAAAAATTCTTTTCCCAAATCTGTCTGCAAATTTTGCGGTTTATTTGTTTTTTCTAAAAATTTTTTCATAGCTTCAGTTACATCTTTTCCTTTTTTACTTTTAAGTGGTTGAGTCCAAACATACTTAGAGAATGCATTTATCACCACCAGAATATATCTATAACCTTTATTAAATTTGGAATAGGGTTGCATCTCTACCAAATCAGCTTGCCATAAGTCATTTAGGCTTTTAACAATAGTTCGTCTTCTTGTATATCTTCTTCTTGCCGGTGAATGTAATTTATCTACAACTGTTTCTTTAATATTTTTACTCATAGTACTAGAATAAAATTTCTTAATACCTTCTTTAAATAACTTATTTTATTTGTTTGTTATCTTTTTTTAGTAAATCTTCGATTTTAAATTCCAAAGTTTTAAAAGATGCATTATTCGAATCTTTGACTTTTTTGATTTCATCTTCGATTTTATATTCCAAATTTTTAAAAGATGCATTATTCGAATCTTTGACTTTTTTGATTTCATCTTCAATGTTGCTAATTCTTACATTAATTTTAGTTTCAAAAAGAACAAGTGATTTTATGCTTTCGTTTCTCATTTCTCTTACTGTTGCGTTTAATTCTTCTCTAGCATGTGCCATTGTGTCATTAAACTCTTTTCTAGAAACTTCGGCTGCTCTTTGAACTAATTCGTTTAATGATTTTATTTCTTTTACCAATTTATCTTCTAGATTTTTTATATCTTTTCCTAATTGAAATTCTACATTTGTTAAATTTAATTTTATTTCTACCATTTTTTTTTCTATTTTATATCTAAAATCGCTTTTTCAATTTCAATTCTTACATCGTTCAAAGATTTTTCATAATCATTTAACTTTGTTGAAATTTCTTCAATTTTTGAACTGTGTTGTGCAAGTCCTTTTTTTAAATCATGGATAGAGGTGTTAATCATAGCTTGTATTAGTTCTGCTAAAGATTCTAATTCTTTTTCTAATCTTTTATTCAACATCTTTTGAAAATATTCATCATCAACAGTGGTTTTTAATTCTGTTTTTAGATTGTTTAATTGTGAGATTATCTCCTTGATTTGTTCACTATTTTTTAAAATTTCATTTTTAAATTTATTTTCAATTTTTTCATCTACATTTTGTAAATCTGTGTTTAATTTCTTTTCCAAATTTTTCAAGTTTAATAGAATTATTTCAGCATTATTTTCAATTGAATTAATTTTCTGATTTATTTCATTAATATTATCGCTCTCTTTTTTATGAATTATAAAAAGTGTATTCATAGCTCTCTCTATTTGTTGTGTGTTTTTATTCATACCATCATGCATGTTTTGAAAATTACCTATTTCTTCTGAAACCCTATTATTAAGTTTGTTCGTAAATTCTTGGAACTTTGATACCATATCTTTTATAATAATTTGTTTAACATTTTCTATTGCAGAAGTATCATTTATTTTTGATTTAACCAATGTTATTTCATTTTTTATGTTATTTTCAAAACTCTTTACTTCATCATATTTCTGTTTTATTGTTTTAAAATCATCTTCACACTTCGATGTTTTTTGAGAAAAACTTTTTAATAGTTCATCATTGTCTTTGACAATATTTTTTATATTTAATATCCTGTTATCATAGTTTGACACAACATTTTCTTCAAATAACTTAATTTTTTTTGAAATAGATTCCACATTTTCATCATTTTCACTAACTCTCTTTTTTAAATTTACAATATCATTTTTTAACACAGGTTCAAATCTTTGAACAATTTTATTTTCTATATATTTATCATTAAAATTTTTTAATATTTCATTTTCAACATTGGCTAGTATTTTATTTTCTATTGTAGGTATATCTACTGTATACTTTTTAGAAATATGACGTCCAAATTTATCAATGGTCATTTTAACAATGTTATGTAACAATATTTACTACATTCTTTTATACAATTATATTGGCTTCTTTCAATTCTTCTATAATAGAAATAATTTCGTTGTTATGTCCTGTATTCCCAGCCATCATAGATGCTACCAACAGTCGAAGTCTATCAACAAGTTCATTTACGTTATCCCAATATACGTAATCGGTATAAGGCTTATTAACTTTTAAAGTTATACCGGATCCTGTTCTTTTCGAAGATATTCGAGTTTCTCTGTATGGAGCTTTTCGTCTGTCAAAAAATCCTTGAACTATATTATGCGTTTCGGGATTTATGGTTTTGGTTTTTGTAATTCCTTTATTTTGTAAATAAGGCCCTATTATAGAAATATATTTTTGTGATCCATTTCCCTGTACCTGCTCATTTGGATCATAATTTCTACGGTATGCATTGGTTCTCTTTAAAATATCCATATAATTTTCCAAATCTTGTTTTTTATAACCTACTGGTTCCTTTTTAAATAATAATTCATATAAACCTGGTGTACCTGTATAAGTTATACCTTCAACTTTTATGTTTTTACCGATAATTTCTATAGGTCTTTGTGTTAAGCCCAAAAAGAATTTCTCAGTTTCAAAATCATGTACTATTCCATAGAGGTGATCAAACTTATGTTCCACATCTTTTACACCTCCGTCAATATATTGACGAGGTAATTCATGAAATCCTGATAAATATTCTTGATATAAAGGTGTACTGACAAATGTTTGAATTGTTTGGCGTGTTTGTTCTAATATATCCAAAAGATTTCCTACCGTAGATTGTGAAATTGAAGAAGGGGTGGTTTCTGCTATGACACTTGTTTGTTGTAAAGATGGCATCTGACTATGTGAGGCTATACTGGTTTCCCAATCAATAATTGTTGGTATTGCTGTAGGAAGAATTGGAGTTTTCCCTGTCTTTCTCTTTTCTGGTGTTGATGTTCCATATTGTAGTTTTTTTCTTGGTGCTAGTGTTGGAAACAATCTTTTTTCTGGTGTTTCATAATTTTTTTAATGGGTGTTTGTAGCTCTTCCTTTACCTCAGCCGATTCAATTTTACCAATTGTTGAAATTAATTGTTGTAGGGGTTGAGTTATTGGTTTATAGGTTTCCTCCAATTTGGATTGTGCTTCAAATTCAGCAATTTTTAAACTTTGATATTTTTGTTTAACAGCTTTTCTTGACTTAACAAGCTCTCTTGCTAAGCGTTCATTCATGATTAGTTAAATTTTTCACAAAACTTTTATTTTTATAAGAAAATATATGAATCAAATCCTTTTCGATATCGACCGGATTTTAAATTCGAATCCTTGTCTATTACCAAAAATCCAAATTTATCTTTCCAACACATCAAACATAACTCATTAAATTGATTAAATGACATATCAACATTAACATGATCATCATAAATATGTTTTAAGTTCGTTTTGTCTTGTTGAAATATAACAATCAAATTCGCATTGTCACGAATTAATTGCTTTGGAATCGAAGAATACGTTTGACACAAATAAAAACAATCAGTATTTTTATGTCTTCCGAAACAAAAATAATCTTTTACAACATTCTGATTGCAACACACTATATCATCAAATATTATTATGGAATTTGGTTTTATTTCTTGTGGAGAAACAATATTTTCTTCATTTTCGGATTCATAATATCCAATTTCTCTCAGTGGTTTAAAAAGTAATCTCAAATATTCATATTTTGGTTGATATAGAGACTTTGAATAAATATATAAATTTTCAAACCGTAAACCATTAGGATCTTCAATTAAACTTATAATGATATTAGTTTTACCACACCCTGATGGACCTATAATTAACCCCCTTTTACTAGAGCCTTCAAACAATTTTCCATGTTTTCTAAAATTATTTCTTGAAGTCTCATGGTCTTTAATAATAATTGAATAAGGTTGTTTGACAATTTTCATATATAAGAGGATGTATAAAGGGTAAGTTCTAATTTAAAACTAGTCAGTTTGTTCCAAGATTTCAATTATATAATGCCAATCTCATATAAGCAACAATCCATTTATAAAAGAAGAGTCAGAAAAAGAGGTAGTGGTTTAATTAATACTCTAATAAATAAGTTACCTTTTGAATTACATCTACCTGGGTATAATTTTTGTGGACCTGGAACCAAACTAGAAAAGAGACTAGCTAGAGGCGATAAAGGCATAAACTTATTGGATGAAGCTTGTAAAGAGCATGATATTGCCTATGCACAATCAAATGATATAAAAAGCCGACACGCTGCTGATAAATTATTAGGTGACAAAGCTGCCGAAAGGTTCAGAGCAAAAGACGCTACTTTTGGAGAAAAAACTGCTGCACTTGGAATAAGAGGTGCAATGAAAATTAAAAGAAAATTTGGTATGGGATTAAAAAAAAAAGGAAAAACAGAAGTCGAAAAACTCGTCTAGGACGAGGAATAATTTTATCTCAAGCTATTTCAAAAGCAAGACAAGCACTAAACGGAAAACAATTTAAAAGTTTGACTGATATTATTCAAACCGCACTTAAATCTATAGGAGATAGTAGAATATTATCACCAAAAAATAGAATCATACCAATTCCATAAACTGGTGGATTTCTACCTCTTATTCCTTTATTTGCTGGTTTGTCCGCTTTAGGTGCTCTTGGAGGAGGAGCAGCAGGTATTGCGAAAGCTGTCAATGATGCAAAAGCTGCTAAAGAAAAATTAGAAGAGTCCAAAAGACATAATAAAATGATGGAATCTATAGCAGTAGGAAAGCAAGGAAGTGGTCTTTATTTAAAACCATATAAAACTGGATGTGGATTATATCTGAAACCTTATTCAAAAAACTGTTAAAACAAATACCTCGAAAACCACTTACAAATTATGATTTAAGTAAATATATTAATCTACTTAAAATTCCCAACTTTCGAGGTATATTCATGAGAGATAAATTACCAAAAAAAATTAATAAAAATGAAAGTGCTATTGTTAATCTCGATAAGAATAGTGGTGATGGAACTCATTGGACTGCATACATAAAAAAAGAAAAAAATATTTTATATTTTGATAGTTATGGCAATTTGCGACCATCTACCGAATTAACAAAATATTTTTTCAGCGATAAAAAGAAAAATATCGTGAAATATAACTACGACCATTATCAATCAATTAACAAAACAAATTGTGGTGAGCTCTGTCTTAAATTTCTTTATAATAATGGTTGAAAAACAATATTAATTCATTTTGTTAAACATTTTTAAAGAGATATGTCGTACAGTTTTGTCATTAGTGGTAATTCCCCCACGCTTTCTGTTAATATTCATCCTCCAATATATTTAGATGAAAATTTTGAATATTCCATTGGACTTGTAAATTTTGAAACTTTTAATGCTATTCCAAATATTGATGAGACTAATAATCTTTTCATTTATGACTCAAATAAAGAAATAAGAATACCACCAGGTAGTTATGAAATAGATGATGTAAATAATTTTATTCAAAAATTTTTGGACAATCGTACTTTTCTTCATATTTATGCCAATAATAATACTTTACGAACACATATTAAAACAGATATTCCTATCTCGTTTCGTGATGGAACTATAGGAAAAATATTAGGTTTTAAAAATAAGGAATTAGAAGGTCTTAAGGAGCACATTTCAGATTTTCCAGCGGAAATTATTAAAGTAAACGCCATAAACATCGATTGTAATATTGCCGAAGGATCATATTTAAATGGAAAACCTGTTCATATAATACATCAATTTTTTCCTAGTGTAGCTCCTGGTTTTAAAATAATAGAATCACCACAAAATGTGCTTTACTTTCCTGTTACTATAAAGGTAATAGACAATATAAACATTAAAATAGTAGATCAAGATGGTGATCTCATCAATTTCAGAGGAGAAACGGTAACAGTAAGACTACATCTTAAAAAAATAGATGAATAATGGTTATCTTATATAATAAAAAAGTCTCAAATTATAATTTTTCAAAAAAATTTTACTCTAAAAACATTAATAAGAAAGATACTAAACGACATTTAACTAGTAATAAATTAAACTCTCAAAGGTTAACACCTTCTAATAAAAAATTTCTGATAAATTTAGGTTTCAAACTAAAATAAAATGGAATATTTAAATGTAAAAGAAAATATTCTTGTAGATGAATCAATATTAAGCTGGGAAATACTATCATTTGAACCTTTCAATCCTACAAAACTTGGATTAAATGATGAAATTAGAATTGCTCTACAACAAACAGGAAAATATCCTTTACCTTGCAAAAGTGAATTATATTTAGAATTTCAAGTTACCAAAGAAGATGATACTCCATTAGCTAATACGGTATTAATCAACAATGCTCCAGCATTCTTGTTTAAAGAATTACGTTATATTTTAAATGGTGTTACAATTGATTCAGTTCGAGATGTAGGAATCACTTCAACTCTTAAAGGATACATATCATTTAATCAAAACGAAAGTGCTAAATTGGAAAATGCTGGATGGTATCCAAAAACGAAACCTAAAGAAAAAATTATGACTGATGAAAAAGGAAACGTTTCCCTATGCGTCCCATTAAAAATGTACTCGGGATTTTTTGAAGATTATAACAAAATAATTTTAAATTCACAACAAGAACTAATACTAATAAGAAGCAATGATGACACTAATGCTTTAGTAACCACAAGTGATGATGAAAAACCGAAAATTAAAATAACCAAACTTTGTTGGCGAGTTCCACATCTTACTGTGGCCATTCCCCAAGAATTGGCACTAACGAAAATTATTGATAAAAACAATGATATTCTTCTTACTTTCCGAAGTTGGGAATTAATTGAATATCCAGAGTTATTAGAAAATACAAGACATAATTGGCCTGTCAAAACCTCCACAAAAATTGAAACACCAAGACATGTACTAATTGCTTTTCAAAAGGATAGACGTGGTAATTTAAAATCAGATATGAGTAAATTTGATCATTGTGACCTAAGGAATATAAATGTGTTTTTAAATTCAGAAAGATATCCTTACCAGGATCTTCAGCTTGATTTTAAAAATAATAAGTTTGCTACCCTGTATGAAATGTTTTCTGAATTTCGTCAAGTATATTATAACTTTCCAATAGAACCAATATTTAATCCCAAAGAATTTAAAGATAATGCACCTATTGCTTACATTAATTGCTCTCATCAGAGAGATTTATTACAATCCGGCCCAGTAACCATGAGAATTGAATTTGAGACAAAAGAAAAAATATCGGGAAAAACAGCTGCGTATTGTGTTATAATACATGATAAAGTATTTAGCTATAATCCATTAACAAAAATTGTTAAACAACTTTAACTTCTCCCACCACATCAAATATCATTATTAAAATGAAAATATATCGAATAAGATCAGTTGTTTCTATACCATAGTTTGTTGCACATCAAATGGAATGTACAAAATACAAAAAGAAAAAATAGAACTATTTTTAAAAAAAATTAAACATCTAAAAAATCTTATTGAAGACTATTCGAAAAAACAATTTGTAATAAAAAAATTTAGTACTTTAAAAATTTGCTAAATAAAAATGAGAATAGTTATGGATGTTCAAGGATTTAAGGATGAACACAACAAGTTTATTCCTAAAGAACTTGCAATGTTTGATGGACATAAAATGAGTCATTATATTTTTAAACCACCGTATCCACTACAAATGCTTCCACCAGAAACATACAAGCAAGCAGAATGGTTAATGAAATTTCATCACTGCATCAATTGGAATACAGGATATATTCCTCTTCATAATTTTTCATCTATAGTAAAAAACTTAACAGAAAAAGGAGAATTCATTTATATTAAAGGAGAAGAGAAAGCTAATTTTATTAGAAAATATTGTACTAAGCCAATAATTGAATTGGACGAACAACCTGTTTTAATTAAATCATCTCCTAAATGTTTTTATCATTCTCAATCACCTTCAATGTGTGCCCTTTCTAATGTATTCTTTATGTATAAAAATTTTTTTATGAATGAATAAATTAACAATGAATGTAATAATATTTTTTTTTATTTATCCACATCCCCACATTACTAACAGAAAATTATATTTTCCTATCTTTACATAATCAAATATTTAAACATAACAGCCGTTACACAATAATAAAACAACTATAAAAATTTAAATATTTTATTTCACACTAACTTTAATTAACCAATAAATCAATACATAAATTTATTTCTTTATTGAGTCCAATTTTTTTAAGTTCATCAAAGAATTTTAACACATTTTTAGTCTTCAAAAATTCACTACACAATTCTGCTGCTTTTTTACAAAAATTTGCATGATCAACATATTTTATATATAACAATAAATCTTGACCCTCACTTTCTTCTTCAACTAAACAAGATAAATATCTGGAACATGCTTCGTTCATAATGAACCCTTCATAAAGGTCCCTCACAAAATTTTCAATTTTAGGCATCATCTTCACCACGCAATTTGATTAGTTCTTGTAATACAACAGGATCTCTAATATATTGGTTTAAATGACGAACTTCATGATGAAACCAACTTAACTTCACTAATTCACGTATAAACTGTACAATATCTTTCTTTTGAAAATAACGTTCGCACAATTTCACAGCCTCTGTATGGTTTTTGGATATATCCAAATAATATTGAAACCAAGATGGACCACTATCAACTGCATAATGTTCGAACTCAAAAGCAGAACTTTTACATTTTTTATAAAATTTTTGAATTAATAAATTTAATTCACTTTCGTTAGAAGCAGAAGACATATTTCATTTTAGTATGTTTTAAGCTGGTAAAGTGTTGCTTTTATAATCAAAATTTAGAGAAGGGATACAAGGTCATGTTAACATGTATACGAAGTAACGCGAATGTATACGAAGTAACTCGAATGTATACGAGATAATTCGAATGAGAAAACAAAAGAGGAGGAGGATGAAAAGTGTTGATGATATGAGGTTTTTTAATAAGTATAATGAGAGATTTGAAAAGTATAATGAGAGAAGAAAAGAGGAGGAGGATGAAAAGTGTTGATGATTTACTCTTCTTACTCCTCCTCCTCTTTCCTTCTCTCATATATATACTACTTGTACTAATCATTTGTATAATATAACAAATACAATCTAGTGTTTTTATTAACTTGCACTTTTACTAATTTGCAAAATTACTTAAGCAACACACCAAAAAGGTGATCTGTTACTGAGGTCTCACTTGGTGATCCAGTTGGACTTGCTTCGCTGGGAAGATATTTCCACGCAGGTTCTACTAGCCCTATTTTTCCCAGATACATAATATACTATTACTCTGGATCTATGCAGCTTTTTGGTCTCTTTCTCGTTGGGTTCCCAAAGCAGAAAATAACAATTCTATCTTAGTAGCACGACCATTAACTGCTAAACTCATATATCCCTGGGCCAGCACGTTTGACCTACTCAACGCAGCAGATAACAAATGATGCAATAAAGTTCATTGTCAGTGGTCACAGCCAAACTTACTGAGAGGTCAGCTATTTCAGGCAAACCATCTAGACAAACCCTACATAGCCTGGGATGAATAAGTACTAACTAGCTATCTACCTAACAAAGTCAACAGGCGATCAAGCCAATGAATTTATATAGAGACAACCGTCGACGTAGCGAGCTCCACGTTCTTATTATAACACAGTAGATAGACGAGCGGGACAAATTTATTCCATAGTCAATAAACCCAAGGAACCAAATCCGCATTCCCTAGGCGTAGCAATACTCACGTTTTCAACATAGTAGACAGGCGAGCGGTCTGAGTTTGTTCGATAGATTGCAAATTTAAGCCCCAAAACTCACATACCCTACTCGCAGCGAGATCCACGTTCACAATATAGCAATCAGGTAAGCAAAGCGAATATATTTAAGAGGCTTAAATTCCAAGCTCCAAAATTCACATTTCTGTGTAAAACGAAACCCAATCTTCAGTCAGTTTACTCCGAAATCTCGACTGAACGTCCTTAGTGAAAACCCTCTGTCTACCCGTTGACAAAAGGGATGACTGCCTGGGTTCGCTCGATCGCGGGTGACCAAAAGCGATGTATGAAGCTTTTGTTGTGCTTGACAATTCATGTACGTATCGTCACGGGTTGAGTCATCAAAGAAGGACCTGAGAGGCCTATTGTTATCCTAACTTCTTTGTTTTAAATAATGCCCGTCGATGCCAAGGATAGCTTGGAGGCCTGAGGAGATGCCTGGAGCATTGCGAATTATATGAATAAGGTATAATTAATCCCTTTTTTATCATCTAAGGGTCTCATGTCTATTAATAAATTATTTGGATTAGTTCAAGAATATGTTCAAACATTTTTCCTTTTAAATATTATTTATATTATACTTTAAGGGATTAATTCCTAAAGTGGATTCAGTAGGCTTAAGCTTTGCATCAAAGTTGATGAATGAGACTTCGTCATAGTCTACGTTATTTCATTATAAATGCAAATTGCATGTAGATGTTTCCTTAAGCTGCAGTGGTCGATTATTAATCCAGTCACCAGCTTATTCTGTTATCTGCTTACACGTAGGATTTAGCGGCTTAATTCGCTATATGGTTTGCTCAGCAATATTTTGCTTTGTATGTGGTTCCGGTGGTGTTAGTATTGAAAATTTATCCACCAGAACAACCATTCACGAATATCAGTCTTAGTAATGCCGAATACTAGTTCCGGTCCAATAAATGTGATAGCAGACCCTTGTACAATTTGACCTGCTTTTTCTTTCCTTAGGATGCCCTTATGTCCTGGTACCCTCGTTGTGTTTTGACGAAGTGATAAGGTTTTGAATACAATCTCAGACTTGTTACGATTATCTTATTTTATGACATACAAGTACTATCAACTCTGCTTGACTGTTGGAATAACGAGGACCGTTCGTCCCTGTAACCCCTTGTCAGATTCTCTCCAAGACATGTATCCATAATTCTGCCTGATATTATGTAGTATGATGCCCCAATGCCTTACTTATGTTAAGCCTTAGTGTGGCTTTGTATATTCCGGTTTCTGTACCATAGTCAGTTTTGGATTCGTCAGCAAATCAAATAAAGTGCCCTGGCTGATTTAGTGATCGATCAGATCCTGTTTTCCAGTCAATTTGAATAGTATATGAAATGTGCAAGTTATAGACCCTTGTCATGATATCACTTCTCATCTCCAACAATGAGTTCGTCCAAACTTTGGTTGGTGTATCCAGTTAACCAGATACTGTTTTGTTCCAGCCTGTATTTCTCTCTCCTCGTCTAAGTTTTAATTATTATATCAAGGGGGGAAAGGTTTAATATGGATTTCATAGCTGTTATCGGAGTGCTTCTTATAGCTCCCGGGATACACACACAGGTCAGTCTCTGGAGTTTAAATAATTCCGTAGTGTCCCGCCTCTGGATGATTTTTTCTTAATCATTGCAATGTACAATGTGTGGATTTAATCCTCATATTTTGCGGAATGCCTTACTTCATGCCATAATGGTGTTTTTTTGTTTAGTAATAACTTTCTACAAGTCTAACTTTTAAGTAAGCTTGACATCCACCTTAGCATATCTGCAGTTGTGCATTAACGAAAGTTGGTAGAGTTAATATTCCAAATTTTCGTCTTTTAGTGAAGAGTATGAAATTAGGTTTTCTAGGATTTATCTTAAAGTGTGAAATTTTTACATCACAAAAAACACTTTAAGTTATATTTCATTATGAAAATTCAGAATTTAATTTTACCTGATTTCAGACAGATCTGTTTTCTTATGTACTACTATTTGTCAGGTTTTACACCACTTATTCATTCTTTTGGGTTGCTTTTAATTTATTCCTTTATTTGAAATATTTTTCTTTATTTTGAAAAATAACTATCGGGATACTTATTTAATTTTTGAATGAAAATGCTAATACTGAATGAATTCGCTTATTTAACAAGTTTATTTCAGCCGACTGTTGTTTGCCCACGCCCATATTTTTGAGCTATCATTTCTTTCAATTGTGTCAATTGAATGCGCCTTAATGAAGTAGTATTGTGCGCAAGCAAAGATCTTGTTTACAAATGGTGGTCATTTTGCTTTGACTCACTTTTTTCTGTTAGAATCGGCTGAAGAAGACTGAAGACTTCCATCCCATTTGATTTGAATTATCCCCTAGGATTTGGGACTGGAAAGTCTTTTAAATCGTCCCGGTAACTGTGTTGAGTCATTGAGTTTTTGGTAACTTTAACCTAAAGATCACCTTCGATAATTTCTTTTCTGAATATGTGGAATGTTTTAAATTTAAAACTAAATGTTTCTCCATATTTTGGCGAAGGTTGACTAAAAAATTCATTTTCCTTGAAATTTAATTTTCATAGTAGTTTAGGACACTTTGTTTTCTTATAGGATTTTTTACCTACGGGGTCCTAACTACTGTTTTTTTTTACCTACACATTTCACCTGCGAGTTTGACCAGCAAGACAACACTATTAGTATCTGTTTGGTTCATGTTTTGGTCTATATTTTTTAACTTATACTAGTACCTACACAGCGCTTAGAGGCCACCAAGCTCAGGTATTGATTATAGACAATAAATTGTAATATTATAAATGAACAAAGTTTATCTTTGATTTACCTGCTGCCTTGCATGGCATATACACCAAAAGTCGCACTGCTAAAATAAGGTAACAATTGTAAGCACCTCTAAACGCTTATATCTCGAGAATAAAAATCTGCATGAAAAGTATTATATAACATATTTAATTGGTTTTCTGAAGATTTATCCAATAACCTCTCACTGGGTCTAATAAATAAATGCGATAAAATTAACAGTTTTTCTTTTTAATATTATAAATTGCTGGGCGTAACTTAACCGTAATAATTTTTATTTCATATATGTCGTTAGAGATATTATTCCAAATTTAATCTTAGAGCCACGAAAAAAATTTTTTTATCTCTAATTTTCACGCAATTGAGGGTCACTTAATTTTTTTTCCAATTTCGCCTCTGATACGTATTTCATTAGTTGAAAGTCATGTGAGTGCAGAAATTCATAGCAAAAGTTTAAAAACCGACGAAGCCATGAGATTGTGACATACAAACAAGTGAAGGGACAGATGGATGGAGAGACAGATAAACAGGCGGATATGACGCAACCGTAAAAATTTATATACAACTACCAGTTCAAATTAATCAAATTTGACAAATATTCCATCAGCCACTAATAAAAAACTTTATATTTGGGCACATGGGCACACATATCTCTCAATAAATATTAACTCCCGTCTGTATAACACAACTTCATAATTTCGTCAGGTTTTCACCTTTTGCAATGGAATCAGATCTGTATTTTAACTAACCGCAACAAAAGTTCTTCAAAAAAGCAATAAAATTTTGTCAAATAGCATTATTTTTTCCAGTTGCTTTGTGAGGGAACTATGAGCCTTCAAATTTAAAAAATCTTAAAAGAAAAGGTTTGGCAAAATAACTTACTAAACATGTTCAACGAAAACCATTATGGTTATGTTACGTTCACCACCTTATGAGATATATAGAAAAAATGTTGGTAGTTTAACTTCATATTTTTTGTTTATTCGATCTAGTGTGGTACCTTTGTACCATTTTTAAGTAAATCATCTCATTCACAAAACATTAGCCTCTAAAGAGGCTTACAGATATCTCTTTACTTTAGGAGTGTAGCTTTTGGTGAATAATATTGGCTAATATTTATACTATTTTCATAAAATTCTATCTTATTCTCTTTTAGAAATAAATCTTAAATTTTATTATGTCTCTTTTAGTTTTCCAAGAGTAAATTTTAAAATTGGTGGTATTAAGATATGTTTACTTATTTGTGAAAAACAATAAAAAATGATTAAAATTTACTCTAGGATATTTCTACAGGTTTTATAACAAAAATTCCATTTTTTGTAGGTACGAAAATTTTTAAAAATTTGATGATTAGTTTCTTTTATATATTTGAAGTAATCTTGAATTTACTTAAAAAGCTATAATGGATAGTTATTTTAAGTTAGACTTATAATCCATAAAATAATCTATAATTTTAAGATGACAATTTTTTAATCTTTTTATTCTAAATTTTTAAGTTTTGTTACAATAGTTATATAAATATATTTTATTTGATTACACTTAACTAAAGTAAGTATTTTTTCATATTATTTTAATATTTTCCTTAAAAAAATCATTTAACTACTTCGAACGTGTGTTGATTATTTTATTAGACATATTAGCTAGGCGCGAAAGTCTGTCTCGATGCTTTTCAAATTTAACTTTCACACTATTACGAACAGGAAAGTGTGAAGAAGAAAAAAGTCTGCTTAGATTAAATTTAATAAAGAATTAAAAATATATGTCATTTAATATATCCGATGGTTTATATTAAATGTTTAGAAATCCTCTATTTTTTTATTAATGAAATTAATTGAAGTTTTATTACTTAACTATAGGTATTCACTTTACCTGCAGTGCTAGAATATGAAGATAGAATAGAAATTTTAGTGAAAAGCACCCAATTCTGTTAAACATTTGTTATAATACAGTCTGTAAGTATATTATTCATTGGCTAATGCCATTTATATGGTGCACAAATTGTATTTTAACACAATTTACCCATTTATGACACAGGATTTATTATCTTTATCACAGCTTACTAGATGTTGACTCACATTTTTTTGCAAATCTGTCAAGTTAGCATTTAAGACCAGAGAAACAAACATCCCAGATAATTAATCGTTTAAATTTCCTATCGAACAAAAAGAGCAACAGTTTAATAAAAGACACTGCATTTACAGGTTTTAAATTAAATCGGTTAGATATTTAGTATGATGTAGTTCTTCACTTCTTGATCAAAAGTTCTCTTGGCCTGAAAACATCTTATTGCTAGTTTTTGTGATATGAAAGGATTAGGCGTGAAATATTGGCCATATGGTTTGGTATCTCACCTGAAGTTGAATACCAGGAAATTAAACTTTATGGAGAAAAAGTTTCAAAAAAAAATTGTAAATAGTTAAACGGGGCGTATCATGGCGATTTTCACCTTGACCTGAAGAATGACCTTAACGATAATTTTAAATTCAAGTTTGTTTTTTAAATAGAATTCCTCAAAAAAAAATCCTCATCCTTTGGTATAAAAAACTTTGGTGGTCAAATATTATATAAAGGTAAAAACTTTTTTTACCTCCAGGTCTCTGTATTTGCCGATCCTTTAGATTGTAATTGTTAGGGATGGCGACCTCCGTTAGTGTTGCTCTCTTAGATGTTTTATCTACCAAAATGAGGCTTGGTCTGTTACGTGCGACTGTATGATCTCTAATCGCTGTTCGATCCCAGTAGAACTCGAACTCGTTTTTCTCCAGTACAGACTCCGGACTGTATTCATATTATGATGCTTTCTAGATCTGCAAAAATGTCAATTTCTCTGCTAGATCTTGATGGATGATCTTGGCGGTTAAATCGTGTCTGTTCTTGTACTCCGATATGGCAAATGCTTCTGTTATGTTCTGGATTGTCTCTGATGTTTAACATCCATATAGCATTTATCATTATGGATCAAGGAGTCTTTGATTATATGTCTCAGATAGTTTCTAGTTGAGATGATATGATCTTGGATAACTAGTACAAAGGCTTCAGTATCAAGAATTATTCGCCCTGATGTCAACTAGTAGTTTGACGCTAATATGATCAAATTTTTCTGGTTGGCCTCTTTTGAATGTCGTTCATGAAGGGACTTCTGTAACCAGACTTGAAGCTTCTCTTGGTCTGATTGGTGACGAGAAGTCAGTTCGTAGTCTCTCAACTGCAGCGGTGTTGAATCGTCTGCCTCGCATAGTGCCCGGTAATGCACAGAAGGCTCTGCCAACCTGTGAAGATATGAGCTAAGGTTTGTTAGTTACTGATACAATTACTTACCAATATCCATCAATCCTCTACCTCAGCGGTATCTTGGTAGCATTGCTCGCTCAGCATCACTACAAGAATAATGTTTGTGTGCCTTTATTAGAAGTATCCTAATTTCCTTTGTAAGGTTTTTATGTCCGTCATACTCCGTTTTACAATTCCAAAAGAGCAACTGAATATAGAGCAGGCATAGTTGTTGAATACCTTAAATATATTTTAACTGTTTATGTTGGTTCGCAGTACCTGCCTCTCTATATTATTGGCTCGTTGGTTAATTCGTTCTTTATAGTTCGTTGGTCAGTTCTTTGTGTTGTGTACCATAGCAGCAACATCTTCACCATTGTGCATCTCAAGTGCTTCTAAAGCCGCATCTAGAGGAATTTAAATACCCTGATGTTCATGGCAGGCACAACCATAACGTGCTCAACGATTCTCCTTGAAATATTATCTTCATATTGTGATTGTGTGTGTCTCTATGTTGTCTCTGGAAGGTATTTGAATTTGGATCCTAGGTGTTTAAGTTAACATGAGGTGTTCTCAAAAAGAAAAAATCTACTCTATATATCCTCAGAATAGCTGCCAGCTACTCATTTGGTACAAAGTGGAAGACATGTTGGTGGTCCACGTAGGTAGCGAATAGGTTCCTTTGTCTAAGATACCTTATTGCAGACGACCGAAACAATAATAAGTTGTCCCCTGCAACCCATTGCGCTTCTGGTACATACTTTTGCTGAATTACTGTGATGTTGTTTTACTTACAGTGTGCAAGGATTTATGTCAGAATCTCTTTGTGTACGAAACAATGGAATTTTCTGCGGATTACGCAAAATATTATTTATCAGAATAGTAAGTTGTTGGTGCATGCTTCAAAACTTTTTAAGCTAGTACTTCTGGACATGATCTGTACTTGGAGTTTCCCAGTTATGGAGTCCCGTGACGATACTAAGGATTTTCTCGGAGGCGAAAGCTCGAATTGCATCATGGCAGACTTGATGTTCTTTACTGATCCAGCTAGTGTTGATGTTGCAGTGGGTGGTTGTGGCTAAATGACTTCTCCAGAAATCTTCTGCTTGTTCTTTATTTGGCCGTTTATTATATCCCATGTTTGGTAAAGAGTTTAACTTCCGGTAAAAAGTCTTTTCCGACTGCTCAAAATAGCGTTATTCCATTTTCGGTTATTGATGGCTTTATATCTCGTTAACTACCATGCAATCATCGAAAATTTTTATTTTAGTGTTTCGAGACATTGTTATGCAGTGCTATTTGAGAGAGTTTACAACTGTGATGAAACCAGTATTCAACTCTGCCCTAAACCAAACAGAATTGTCGCTCTCAAAGGTGCTAGAAATGTTTACAAAGTTGTAGATGCTGAACATTCTTCTCACATAACAATTCCATTGGTAAATTTCTGCATGGAAAAGAAGATAGAATTGTGTCCTCTTTTTCCTCATTCTACTCATCTGATGCAACCCTTAAATGTTGCTTTCTTCCATCCATTCAAAGAAGTATGGGAAAAAATAGTTCCTCAATGGAAAATTGAATATGAAAAAACGAGACTTTCAAGACAAGATTTTGCGAAGGTGTTGAAGCTAGCTCTTGACTCGTTTCCTGAAGCAAAGAAAGCAGTTGTAAATGGATTTAAATCAACTGGTCTTGTGCCGTTTAACCCTGAAGCACCAGACTATAACGTTTTGAGTAAAAAGAAAAAGCTGTAACAAAATAATTTTACGAATCTTGAGACTAAAACAGAATGCACTACATCAAGTCATCTAGCAAATTTTGAAAAAAGTCTATCACCAGAGTTACTTAAAGAATTTCTTAAGTGTGAAGAAAATGGATCGTGGTCAGGTGATATAAGACAAACGGATTTGGTTGATTATTGAATAAAAATAAAATCATCGGATACCCACTTTACTTATTGATTTATTTTTATATTGCGTTTTTTTTTTTAATTTTTTTACTTAAAATTGAAACAAGTAATTTTTGATATTTGATCTCCTATTTTTTTATAATTTTACTTATTCAATTATTATACTATATACAATTTCAATCAATGAATTTTTACGCTATTTATAATTTTAATCAATCAATTTTTATACTATTTACAATTTTTACATATTATTTTTTAAAATTTATTTGTACAATTTTGTTTATAAATTTTCTTTAAAAGCTGACACTAATCATTTTAAATTGGGATATGAAATTCAGAAAGAGTCTGTCGAATTAGTTAATAATAAAATAATTGCAATAAGCGAAACTAACTTTAACGATTAAATCTCACACGATCTTTCGGGATGCTTAATGTTAATGATGAATCATTACAAAACTCTGAGAGTCAAAGAGAAGAAGATTTAGTTTTACATCAGCAAAATGAACATTCAGTCACAGATTTTAAAAGGAATCTTTCATTTGGTAATGATCCATCAAGCTCATTAGTATCTGAGATTGAAGATTCATCTAATTATACAGAAATATCAATAACAGACATACCAATAATTGACATATCAACAATGTCGAGTATTGAAGATACAAATTTAACTGATGATACCCAAAAGTTGAATTCAATACCTAATTTAGGAATAGCCATTGAAAATTCTCCAAAAAATGTTTGAATAATAATATTGAACCAAAATCTCCAGGTAAATTCATATATTCATCCTTTTATCATACTACTATTCATGCTTTTATGGTTTTTTAAGATATTCATGTATTAATTAATAATTTCAGTTTTAATAGTCTCCGATACTCTTATTAATAATAATGTTGAAGAACTGATAACAGATCAATTAGGTATATATTTTTATTGATAAATTATTTTATACCCTACTTAAATATATAATTTTTATCAAATTTTCTCTCTTTAGATTCAAAAACTCCTGAAATAATTTCTTGTCAGCAGGCAAAACACTTCTAACACTGCTAAGTAAGAAGACCAAATTCATTTCACTTGAATTAAACTTTACTTAATAATTTTAAAACACTTATTTATCAATTTATTTAGATTCAAATTTGAATTGTGCGAAAGAAACTTTTAAGAAAGCTTTCATTCTTCCTATTATATACTTATAAATAATCGACCTAAAAAAAGAAAGAGAAATTGTCGAAAACTGCAGAGAATGAAAAATTACCAGTAGTAGCTACTTCACAAAAATGGCTTCAGAAAAAATTGGAAATAGAAAATAAAAAAGAAGAAGAAGAAAAAAGAAAAGCTGAACAGAAATTAATGCACAGGAAAAAAAAATCTTAGAAGAAAAGAAGTTATTATTAGAAAAAAAAAACGAAAGCTGAAACAAGAATTAGATTCTAAAATGGCAGAAGAGATAAAAATGTTGGAGAATAAATTTCAAAATGTTCCTAAAAATCCACCAAAAAAAAAAATAAAAACTGAGAAAGTTTAAATTTTATGTCATTCATCTCAATAATGAAAATGTATACAGCATTTAATTATTCATTTAAAAAATATTTCATTATTTGTTGAAGCACTCGATGTATAATTTATTTAAATTTAAAATTATTTAAAAAATTAAACTAGGTATAAGTAGTAAGATGTTTCAATTATTTAAACTAAGCATATGTTCTTAATCTGTGAAAATTAGTAAAAATATTAAAGTGTGAATATTAATAAAGTTATTTATATACGTACCTACGAATATATATATTTTATTTAACTAAAACAAACACACTAATAATCAATAACAGTTGTTGAAAATACTTTAATTTCATAAAAATCAAATTTAATAAATTCTTGGCAAGGTGTTCCATAATACGGCCATGATGATTTGGAACAGTGGGTCAGGGTTGAAAAAACGCGTTCCATAATAGGGTCAGTAGCTACAATTAAATATTAATTTACTTTAAAAATTTTTAACCAAAATCAATGTTTAAATACCGAATTTTGATTGTGTAGGGCAAGGCCGATCTAATGGTACTTCTATTATTTTACTTTTCGCTTCTATTAAAAAACTGAAGAAGGGGAAATAAAAGTTTGGTTCAAAATCGTTCCACAACTGGGCCGTTTACCTTACCAGTATTCTAAGTTTCTAAAATATAAACGAGTACACTCGAATAATAAAATTGGTTTAAAAAAAATCAGTAGATAGCCATAAGAAGCGTTTGAATAAAAAATGTATTCTTTAAATCTCTCATATTTATTGCTGTTACACGGTTTTGATAAAAATGTATGTTTTAATGTCACTGCCAGTAAGAATTACATTAGAGAGAGTTAAAAAGTGTGCTTTCTGTATATTTCCTAAACATTTTTTATATGATACGTACTGTAGTATATTGTGGACATTACAGATTATATCTATTCTAAGAATCAGTAAGACTAAATACAACTATGTTTAGTAGGGATCAGAGGCAGCTGGTGCATTAAAAAATTCGGAGTTGTAATTCCAATGATATAGGCACCGGTGGATGAAAAAATAAAAGTCTTTAAAAATTGAGTTTGTATGAAATAAAGCAGTATATTTAAAATAACTAAAAATAAAAAAGGTAGTAAATTTTAAAAATATAGCATTCAAAACAAAATGCATGTATAACTTACTGTGTGAATTATTTATAAAGAAAATACATAAGCCGATCTTTGGCATTAGCAAACTTATCAATAACACGCTGATTGAAATCAAGTATCTTTTTTTTTTTAAATGTATTACCAAAGCAGAAAATCTTTCTTGACTCATAGTATTCCGTAAAAACGTTTTTATCCATTTGAGGGTAGGAAAGTACCTTTCTGCTTCTGCCGATGCCATCGGAATAGTAATTAAATTTTTGGTCTCCACTAAATGTCTCACTTAACTCGATGTTTTGTAAAAGATAGTCATAAAGTATAAGAAGTCTCAAAAATGATCTAAGCTCTCCAGTTTCATATATGACGGTTAGTTTTGTACAGAGTTTTTGTTCGATAAAAAATGGGAAAATTTTAATCGTATCCTTAATTTTTTGTTCGGGAAAACATGTATGCGACATAATGTTCCGAAAGAAAGCCTGGCTGCTACCAAGTGATCTGTAAAGCTAAATCGTTCTTTTGCTTGACAAATAATTATATCATAAACTTTTTTTTTGCTTCCTGGAAAAACGAGAAATAATCGAGCTTACGTTATTTTGTAGTAGATTTAGATGGTTCAACGTCGTTTGAGGAAATAATATTTCTAATTTCTGTTAATTTTGTTTCAAATGATAATATATTTTTATTTGCCATAACACTGTCAATTTATCTTGTTTGAAACCTACCAAATGACAAACCAACTTGAAGTATTATTTTGTAAAATAAGTTTAACCATGAAAGAAAACTCTTGTCTTTGAGAATCTTGATATCCCTGATGATTTGTTCCTGGTATTAACGTTTTTACTGTTATAGAATGCTGTCCTTGTATTCGAATGTGGTACAAACAACCCTAGAATTAAAATCCCATCTTGTTGGGGTCGAACGAGGTAAGCGTTTGTTAATAATTTAATCTAGTATTGTGGTTCTTGGAGGACTATTTAAAAAAAAAGAAAACTCCGCGAAATCATCGAGATTACGTCGTTTTGAAGTAGATGGAGATGGCTCAACGTCGTTTGAGGTAATATTATTTTTAATTTCTGTTAATTTTGATTCAAATGATAATATATTTTTATTTGCGATATCACCGTCAATTTGTCTTGTTTGAAACCTACCAAATAACAAATTAACTTGATGCACTATTTTGTAAAATAAGTTTAACCATGAAAGAAAACTGTTGCTTTTGAGAATTTTGACATGCCCTGATGATTTATTCGTCGTACTATAATTTTTAGTGCCGTTTACGATTTTTTCCATTATCTCTGGAATGCTGACCTTGTATTCGAATGCGGAAGAAACAACTCTAGAAGTAAAATTCCATCTTGGGGCCGAAGGAGGTAAGTATTTTTTAACAATTTGGTTTAGTATTGCGATTCTTTGAGGACTATTTGAAAAAAAAAAGAAAACTCTACTCAGTCTTGAAGTTTACGTTATTTTGAAGTAGATGGAGATGGCTCAACGTCGTTTGAGGTAATATTACTTCTAATTTCTGTTAATTTTAATTTAAATGATAATATATTTTTATTTGCGATAATCGTCAATTTGTTTTATTTGAAACTTATCAAATAACAAATGAACTTCGGGCATCATTTTGTAAAATAAGTTTAACCATGCAAGGAAATTCGTCTCAGTGTTTTTATATGTAATACTGCAATATAGACAAGCTATTCTTGATATTTAGGCAAAGTCAGTTAAATTGACTACTGTTCACGTATAATCTAGGTAAAAAATTGATTTAAATTGATTCATTAAATTATCAGTAGAAATAAAAAAACTAATTTGTACGTTTTATCTAAATTTATAATTTTTAGGGCATTAGGCAAATTAAATCAATTAAAAAGTACACTCTAAAATACCAAAACAAGAACTTTAAATAAAATTAGATCTTGTCAGTTTCTTCCATAACGAGACCTAATTCGTCTATTAAAGAATTTAATATTTTAAGATCCTTAAGCTAAAAATGTTTAATACATTTTTGTCACTAAAATAAGGTAATCGCTTTTATACCCATTACATTATTCTTTAATAAAGCACCAACTAAAATATAATATTTATTATTATATATAATTATATATAATTTTATTCTTAATATAATTGAGATTTTTTGCACATACGCTATATATTTTTCACTCAACCTAAGTCAAAAGAGCCCTATTTATAAATCTACCTTAATTCTATATAGAAACATTTACAAATGTAATAAAATATGTTGCACAGCAGCTAAATAGTGCAATTAAAGTTGCTCGCTCGATTACAAAAAATCCGGCAGCTGTAAACTCGTTCTTCAGTGAGGCAATTTTGTAACACAAGCAATCCAATGCTTGATAATAGCGAGATTTCTCTTCAAAAGATTCTTTAACTTTGAAACATGTGGAAGTAAGTTTGTCTTTTTCTCTTTTCGTGATGTCGCAGATGTAGATGCAAATTGTTATAGGAGCCTGAAAAAATTAGAGTGTTATTTTTATTGTATAGATGATAATAATATAATTGCCAGTTGGCCGACATAGTAAATTTTTAATTTTATAATAATTTTTGCTACTGCTATACAATGTGACCAGTAAAGTCCGCATTGGGATTTTTTTTATTATTAGCTTTATTCAAAATTTGCCTTTGTTACCGTAACTCACGTAAAAGTTTTTATCTGTGGCAGTCTGTTAATATGGGTGTTTCTTTTAAAAAGCTAAAGTGGAAAATTAATTGCTGGAAACACTTCGTGTTTTGATCCCAAAATTTATATTTATACAGCTTTTTTGGAACATTAAATTAGTTTTTCTTGGCAGAGGATAAATGGAAAACAAAAAAAATCATATTTTTATATACTCTTAGCGAAGATTGAATAAGTCCAGATAAAGAATTTATGGGTACCTAACTTAGCAAAAGAACTTACATATAAATGATAGAGGGTGCGATTGGAAAACTAGAGTAAAATATTTGTCGGCAAACTACGTCTTTCGGAAAAGTTATCTTTGTACATCCTTTAAAAAAACATTTTTTTGAATTGGTATGGGAGATGATAGTATAATTTATTTATTTATTTGTTTATTTATTTAAATAAGCACCTAGCAAATTTTAAATCCAATTACAAAGTACTTTCAGTAATAATTTTTAGAATTGCATGATAAAAAAAAATTATTATTCTTTTATCAGAGTCTATGCAAAGTTGTTTGAAAAGCAAAGCAATTGTTGTGTTTCGAGTATTGTACACATAATTAATAGACTTCTTTTGTCTAGTACATGATAGTAATGAACATTTGTCTATGTTAAAATAAAGCTTATTTTTTATTAACCAATTAACTAATTTGTATATATCAGCTTGAATTAAAATGCAATTATTCAAGGAGTTTACAACTCTGTAAACCTTTAAATCGTCAGCAAATAGTTTAATTTTTGAATCATTTGCACCAAATGTGACAGTGATATCGTTGATGAATATAAGAACAAGCAGCGGACCGCGGTTGGAACTTTGAGGAATTCCTGATGATAGTACAAAAGAGCGAGAGGTATGACCTCCAAGAACAACACATTGCTCTCTACTAATTAAATAAGACGACATTAACTGTAACAAATTTAGATGGAACCCATATTGTAATTCCAACTTCTGCAAAAGTATAGAATGGGACACCACATCGAAGGCCTTAGGAAAGTCAGTGTAGATAACATCCATCTGCCCATGTTTATCGAACGCTCCCTACGTGTGTTCACCACGCATGACCTTCTCCCCATGAACGCATGCTGATCGGATAAAATTAAAGGCGAGACCGAGTTGTATATTGAGTTAAACAAGATCGTCTCAAATATTTTGGCCATTGCATAGAGCGTGGCAACTGGTCAGTAGTTTTTTTTTATATAAGTTCTCCAGCCCCTCTTGAAAACAGGACAATTTTTAACTCCAGTAGGAAAAACATTGGTTTCAAGGCTTATATTAGATATAGTTTTTAGTGGAAATCTAAATACGTCTCTGAGATTTTTAATTATGTAAGGCGGGATGCCATCAGAACCAATTGCTTTGCATATTTTAAGTGCCGCAATAGCGTCAACCACATCGCTGTTACTGACAGAATCAATCATAATCATGTCAGAATGCATATTTTCTATTAGCTCGCCATTTAGAGAAATAATTGCAGAATACACCCCGACAAAGTACTCGGCGAAGGCGTTGCATATCTCTTTACCAGTCCTAAATTGCCTTCCATCAAAGAGCATCCTGCTTGATATATGTTTTTTTTTATTATTAATGTAATTCCAAAAAAATTTGGGATCATTACGTATATTTTGTTGAACTTTATTTATATAATTTTTATGTGCCCTTATTATACTTTGTTTAATTTTTCTTCTAAGATATAACAACTCTAGGTTCTGGGCAGAGTTATATTTCTTTTGTAGTTTATGTCTTAGTCGATCTTTTCTTTTCAGGTCATTTATTATTGTTTTGTTATATCAAACAGGATATGATCTGTCACATACACCGGCCTTAAGCACGCATATTTCAAATATATTATATATTTCACTATAAAATAATTCGACTGCTTTACTAACATCCACAGAATTTTCCAGAAAAGACCAGTTCACATTAAGAAACACGTCATACAGCAATCCAAAGTCAGCCCTCCTAAAGTTGTAGTTACTCATCATAGTTCACTTAAGTAGCAGATTCCCTTACGTAACCAAGTCCAATTGTAGTTTCTAAGGTTGGATGATGACTGTCCTCAGGCACAAAGCTGTACGCAACTCTCGAAACCGAACAATTTATCTCACAACCCAGCATAATGTAAACAACAAAAAAGTATATTTGGAAATAGTCATTAACTGTTACTCTCACTCCAAGTAGCTTAATGTCATTGTTAGTAAATTCAACAAAACAACCTGGCACTTACAAATGTTTTTTTATGCCCAGCAACACTCCACCTCCACTTTTTTTACCTTCTTCTTCATGTTTACGATCCTCGGGGTACACACCGAAGATTTCTGGGAGAAGCTTCTTATCAAAAACTCCTTCGGGTAGCTAGGTCTCAGTCAAAAGGACCACATAGAATTCGCCATGAGTGGCACATATGGAGTTAAAAATGTTTTATGTTTTGATGTTTAGGCTTCTTACGTTTTGATATAGTATGGTAAATTCATTTTACACCCCTATAATCGGTTTTACTAGAATTGACCGTCTGTAATTGCTACCCAAGCCAAGCATAATCGATCCTTTCACGCTGTTTTCCAGTAGATTAAGGTATGTTGGACATTTTATATTATATGAAGAGTGTGAAATCTCCAGTGACAAGTTAGATTTCTCGTTCGATAATTTGCAGTTAATACACTTTTGAAGGGTGTTAATACATTCCTTTGCATCGTGGCTTGAGCTACTACATTTTCCACATATTTGTTGTGATGTCCACTTTCTGGACACAGTCTCCCTGCCGCTTAATCATTAATTATTTTGTCATTCTGTAGCGTCATCTTTTCCAGTAATTTATTTTCATTGTACTGGATAGATTATTTGAAGAAAATGCCAGCAGTGGCACAGTGTCGCCTGCTTTAATTAAAATTGCACTTACCGAAAAATCGTTCATTCCTGAAAATTCCGACAGAAGAATTTATTTACAAACCAAATTGGTGGGAGTTCTAATCATCAAATTATCCATCGTTTCACAGCTTATCTCCGTTATTGGTAAAAATGGAAAGATATGATTTTGGTGGAACTTCTACTTTTTTAAGAAATGAACGATACCACTAATATAATTTTCATAAACTTCTTCGTTTTGGAGATATAGAGCGATTTTGAAAACTATGCGTTTCGAGGCATCCCTTGTATCTTGGTTATCTGGCAACTCATTGCAAAGTTATTTAATAGAGCTACTGAGAGTGTTCATGGAGGGTTGAGTTGCTTAGTCAGTTTTTTTTATAGGATGGATTACTCTATACATTTTTAAATAATGTGATTTAGTTAGTTATTAGCTTTTCAACAATATATAAGGCATTATATTTATTACTATTAGTGACTCCTAAATTTACGTTTATTAAAAATTTGTCATATCTTCTTAGTAGGCCATAAAGGGTATTTAAAGAAACAAAAATATATTACTGGTATGAATTGTGTGTTGATGAACACAAAAGGGCTAGGTATATTTTTGGATTCTTAATATAATTTACTTTATAACAACAAACAGTTGAATATTACAAATATTTTTCAATGCCCTTATCCCTTAAATATGTATCACACATAATTCTTATTGTCTTCGATGCATTTGAAATAATAAAACGCTGCGCCAGTAATTATCTAAAAGCCAATTGATTAGCATTTTTTAAGTTCGCCATGGTTTGGTACTGATATATATTAAGTTTGTTGGAAAATTTGTTTGCTCTTTCTGTAAAATGTTTCACGTTTCATATCAGCTTAAAATAGAAAACAAATACAGGAAAGAAATCGAGTGGTTGGGCAAGTCCTCAAAATCAGACTTGAGAGTAACGGAAGTGTCATGTTCGGAAATTTGGACGCCAATAGAAACAGTTTCGGTTCTAGACCGTTTAGACTTAGACGAACTTGTGGTAAACGATAAAATTACTTTAAATACTTTTGAAGTGTCTTCACAATTGACAAGAAATGAAAATAGTTTTAGTTCCGTCGATGAAGACTAAATGCTTGAAACGTAAATAAAACAAAAATATCATCATACAGACAGAGGTTATTATGAAAACATTGTTTAAAATTAACGCAATAAAAAAAGGGTTTTAAATTATGGATCTTAATAATAATAATAATAATAATAATAAAATAATGAACAAAACGAATGAACAAACCCCAGGACCTGCGCCACAGCCAGACCCAGAGACTCAAGAACAACCAGACAACGACATGAGAGCTGACATTGCTGTGGACAGGCAACAACAACTACATCAACACGAGGGTCAGATAATTCCAAGAGTTCTACACGCCGAAGATGCTGTGCGGGAACCCCAACAAGCTCTTACTCAAGCGGGACGACCAAGACAGCGCATGAAATGGACTGTGTCCATGAACGAGACAATAATGCGCATTTTTTATAGGGTGACTCAACTAGGACGAGAGATGATCGGCTACAGACAACAACTACATGCCGAATTTTACAGGGAGTACCCATACATGCAAGTGTCCCAGCAGAGAATAGCTGACCAATATAGAGTTATTCTCCGAAACAGCCTAATTCCTGAAGCTCGGCTTAATAGCATCAAAGAGGAAATTGAACGTGAGATCAGAGGCACTGACAATAACAACAATCCGATTGCTGAACCTGAGCCACAACCGGAACCTGAGCTCCAAGAACAACAGGAACAGCTAAATGACGAAGCCCAACAGGACAACACTGAACCCTTTTATCAGAAATTGTCAATGGAAATGAGTGCTGCGATGTTGGAGTATGATGGAAGCAATCCATTAAGAAGACCGGCACTGCCAAAGATTAATTCATCTAAAAAACTGGGTGCCATGTTAGACATCATGAACAATCGGATTTTACCAGCTTATGTTTCAGATGCCTACACTCTGGAATCCTTACATATGACCATCTACTGTGCCGCGACTGCTATAGTTAGAGCTCTAGAAATTAAAGTCACAACAGAGCGTCGATCAGCAAGGACAGAACCCAACATACCACCATGGGAAAGACGCCTAAACAAGAAAATTGAAAATCTTCGAATAGATATAGGACAGCTGACGGAGTATATCAGGGGCACGAGAACTAGTCGACTGCAAAAGCGAGTTGAAGAAATCATGAATCGTGTCCGATATCATTCGCAACAAGATCCAGCGAATGTTACTGCTCAGCAATGCCTTGACTCGCTGAAACAGAAGCTCTCTGTTATTGCAGGACGGCTAAAGAGGTACAAGACCAGCAATAACCGAAAACGAGACAATGCGCTCGTCCAACGATCAGAAAAGACTTTCTACCGTAAGCTAAACTCTCCACCTAATATGGCAGATAATAGATATCCCAATAGAGAGCAGGTAGAAGAGTTCTGGGGAAACCAACTTTCCACAACAGCCGATTGTAACATCGCAGCTGGCTGGATCAATGAAGAACACCAAATCTGCCAAGATTACAGCCAGATGCAGTTTGAGCCATTTACCACCGAGGAAATTTCAAGAATAATCAAGGAATCCCATAACTGGAAAGCTCCAGGTCTCGACGGGATCCAGAAATACTGGCTCAAAAAGTTCTGGTGTATGCACCATCAGCTGGCTAATCTTATTAATGATGTTTTTCTTAACCCAGCAAAAATGCCATTGTTCTTAACCGAAGGTATTACGTACCTCCTACCAAAGGACCAACAGAACACACATGACCCAGCTAAGTATAGGCCAATCACCTGCCTACCCACACTGTATAAGGTGATCACCTCCTGCCTGATCCAACGCATCTATGCACATTGTGAGCAAAATAATATCATTGCAACTCAACAGAAAGGATGTACGAGGGGAGCAATGGGATGCAAGGAACAATTGATTGTTGACTCTGTCATATGTAACCAAGCCTGTACCAACCGAAGAAACCTCTTTGCTGCCTACGTGGATTATAAGAAGGCCTTCGACTCAGTACCACATGAGTGGCTCAAAACTATATTAAGAATGTACAGGGTCGACAATAATTTTGTTTCCTTTTTAGAACGCATCATGTTAACCTGGAGAACTAGGATCCAATTGCAAGTGCCATCCAGCGACACCATCGAAACTAACACCATTCCGATACGAAGAGGAATATTTCAGGGCGATTCACTTAGCCCATTGTGGTTCTGCCTTGCAATGAACCCACTATCACGCCGTTTGAACTCCACCAGACACGGCTTTGGTGTTAGAAACAACAACGAAGAGATGGTCAGAGTGAATCATCTTCTATACATGGATGATCTTAAATTGATGGCTGCTACCAGAAGCCAGCTGGAACAAATGCTTAAAATTGTAGAGGAGTTCTCCGGGGATATCGGAATGCAATTTGGACTTGACAAGTGCCGTATTTTGAACATCGTTAAAGGGAAGATACAACCGGGGGCTTTTGAAATGCAGAACGGTGAAACTATAGCTGCAATGGAAGCAGACCAAACATACAAATATCTAGGTATGAAACAGGCTAAAAGAATTGATCATGGCACTATGAAGGCCGAATTGACAACCGAATTTGTCAGGCGGGTATTAAGAACTAATTTAAATAGTAGAAATTTGTTTAAGGCGCTCAACACGTATGCTTGCTCTGCGCTGAGCTACTCTTTTGGAATTGTAAAGTGGAGCAGGACGGACATCCAGAACCTGCAAAGAAAAATAAGGACACTCCTAACAAAAGCACAAAAACATCACCCTCGGAGTGCTATTGAACGTACAATGCTTCCAAGACACCAAGGAGGAAGAGGATTGGTGGATATTGGTAAGCAGCTCGACCAACAAATAATAAACTTACGTTCATATTTCCACAGGTTGACGGACTCTTCCACACTACATCGAGCAATATGCGAGGCAGACGATTCAACACCGCTACAGTTGAGGGAACAAGATATTACTTCTCACCACCAAACAGACCAAGAGAAGTTACAAACCTGGCTACGGAAGCCACTTCATGGACGGCATCCAAATGAGGTCAATCAGGACAATGTCGACAACTCAGCGTCGAACTACTGGTTGATTTCAGGACAGATGTTTCCGGAAACGGAGGGCTTCTTGTTAGCTATCCAAGACCAGGTTATTCCGACGAAGAACTATCGGAAGTTCATCATTAGAGATCCCTCAATAGAAAATGACCAATGCAGATATGGCTGTCGAACATCGGAGACGATTCAGCACATAACTGGAGGATGCCAAGCGTTTGCCGCAACCGAGTATAAGGAAAGACACGACTCAGCCGCTAAGATACTCCACCAAGAGTTAGCAGAAAAGTTAAACCTATTACAGGTAGGAAAAGTGCCTTATTACAAGTAGAATCCGGAGCCTATTCTTGAAAACAACCAGTTCAAGTTATATTGGGACCGAACGGTTCTGACGTATCAAACAGTAGCTCATAATAGACCAGACATTATACTAATAGATAAAATTTCTAGGCGAACTACACTAATCGACATTGCGGTGCCTAACAACAACAACCTGAGGCCAAAATATAACGAGAAGATCGCCAAATACAGAGATCTGGAGGTCCAAATCCAAAGACAATGGGCAATGAACAGCGTCCAAACGATTCCCATAATACTGTCAACAACTGGAGTGATGCCGAAGAACCTCCTGCAGAACATCAAGGGACTGGGCCTTAGTGAACATCTTTATAAACCGATGCAGAAAGCAATTCTCCTAGCAACCGCGCGATCCGTCCGAAAATTCATGGGAAATGCAGCAGACAACGTCACCTAGGACCCGATAACATGGAAAGGGTTCCCACAGAGCTTCATACTTTTGGCGTCTTTGTATGCCTGGTATGAGTGAATAATCCCTGGAGGGAGTGCGAAGCCGTTTGGCTTGTAAATCATGTATAATAAAATAATAATAAGCCTGTCTGGCCGGCAGTGTTCTGCAGCCAGCAGTATACTTGCCGCTACTGTAATGCGTAGACAGTACAGCCAGGAACGCCAGCTATCCGCTGACCTTTAACCATATCCTTTCTTTACCTTTTAAACATCCCTCTGCCCTGACCCACTTACCCTTAATTCGTACATAATTCCTTAGGAGCCACTTTCTTTCAGCTTTTCGACTGGACCCGGCAACGAATAGATCCAGGGTTTCCCTCAATCAATCGTAGAACGCGATTAAATGGGGAGAACTTTTAAATTTTAAATAATGAAATGTCGACTGCAAAACATAATGTACCCCAGGTGGGTAGGACACATAGTCCACAATCCCACAGCACAGAAGCGGTTTGCTCCACGGATTCTGGGGGGAACAACATTTCGACATCGCAAACTTTAAGTGGCAGGGTGTTGAGAAAGCGAACCCCTGTCGCACAAGAAGCTATAGCCCAACAACAACATGAAAGCCAAACAACAAGAGCTCCTCCCTCCGAAGATGCTGCGCAGGAACCTCAGCCAGCGCTCACTCAGGCGGGACTTCCGAAACAGCGCATGAAATGGACAACATCCATGAATGAAACAGTAATGCGCATTTTTTATAGGGTGACTGAACTAGGACGAGAAACAATCGGCTATAGACAACAGCTTCATGCCGAGTTTTGTAGGGAATATTCACACCTACAAGTGTCACAACAGAGAACAGCAGACCAATACAGTGCTATTCTCCGAAATAAACTTATATCAAAAGCTCGACTTAACATCATCGATGCGGAAATAGAACGAGAGATAAGAATCACCTATGATAACAATGAACAAACCGCAGAACCTGCGCCACAGCTAGACCCAGAGACTCAAGAACAACCCAACAAAGGCATGAGAGTTGACATCGCTGTGGACAGGCAACAACCACAACAACTACATCAACACGAGGGTCAGCTAACTCCAAGAGCTCTGCCTGCCGAAGATGCTGTGCGGGAACCCCAATTAACTCTTATTCAAAGCGGGACGACCAATATAGCGCATGAAATGGACTGTGCCTATGAACGAGACAATAATGCGCATTTTTTTATAGGATGACTCAACTAGGACGAGAGATGATCGGCTACAGACAACAACTACATGCCGAATTTTGCATGTAAGTGTCCCAGCAGAGAATAGCTGACCAATATAGAGTTATTCTCCGAAACAGCCTAATTCCTGAAGCTCGGCTTAATAGCATCAAAGAGGAAATTGAACGTGAGATCAAAGGCACTGACAATAACAACAATCCGATTGTCGAACCTGAGCCACAACCGGAACCTGAGGTCCAAGAACAACAGGAACAGCTGAATGACGAAACTCAAAAGGACAACACTGAACTCTTTTATCAAAAACTGTCTACGGAAATGAGTGCTGCGGTGTTGGAGTATGATGAAAGCAATCCGTTAAGAAGACCGGCACTGCCAAAAATTAATTCACCCAAAAAACTGGGTGCCATGTTAAACATTATGAACAATTGGATTTTACCAGCTTATGTTTCAGATGCCTACACTCTGGAGTCCTTACATATGACCATCTACTGTGCCGCGACTGCTATAGCTAGAGCTCTAGAAATTAAAGTTACAACAGAGCGTCCATCAGCAAGGACAGAACCCAACATACCACCATGGGAAAGACGTCTAAATAAGAAAATTGAAAATCTTCGAATAGATATTGGACAGCTGGCGGAGTACATTAGGGGATAAGAACTAGTCGACTGCAAAGGCGAGTTAAAGAAATCATGAATCGTGTCCGATATCATTCGCAACAAGATCCAGCGAATGTTACTACTTAGCAATGCCTTGATTCGCTGGAAGAGAAACTCTCTGTTATTGCAGGACGGCTAAAGAGGTACTAGATCAGCAATAACCGAAAACGAGACACTGGGCTCTTCCAACGATCAGAAAAGACTTTCTACCGTAAGCTTAATTCTCCACCTAATATAGCAGATAATAGATATCCCAATAGAGAGCAGGTAGAAGAGTTCTGGGGAAACCAACTTTCCACACCAGCCGATTGTAACATCGTAGCTGGCTAGATCAATGAAGAACACCAAATCTGCCAAGATTACAGCGAGATGCAGTTTGAGCCATTTACCACCGAGGAAATTTCAAGAATAATCAAGGAATCCCATAACTGGAAAGCTCCAGGTCTCGATGGGATCCAGAACTACTGGCTCAAAAAGTTCTGGTGAATGCACCATCGGCTGGCTAATCTTATTAATGATGTTTTCCTTAACCCAGCAAAAATGTCATTGTTCTTGACAGAAGGTATTACGTACCTCCTACCAAAAGACCAATATAACACACATGACCCAGCTAAGTATAGGCCGATCACCTGCCTACCCACACTGTATAAGGTGACCTGCTTGACCCAACGCATCTATGCACATTGTGAGCAAAATAACATCATTGCAACTCAACAGAAAGGATGCACGAGGGAAGCAATGGGATGCAAGGAACAATTTATTGTTGACTCTGTCATATGTAACCAAGCCTGTGCCAACCGAAGAAACATCTTTGCTGCCTACGTGGATTATAAGAAGGCCTTCGACTCAGTGCCACATGAGTGACTCAAAACTATATTGAGAATGTATAGAGTCGATAATAATTTTGTTTCCTTTTTAGAACGCATCATGTCAACCTGGAGAAATAGGATACAATTGCAAGTGCCATCCAGCGACATCATCGAAACTAACACCATTCCGATACGAAAGGGAATATTTCAGGGCTATTCACTTAGCCCATTGTGGTTTTGCCTTGCAATGAATCCACAATCACGCTGTTTAAACTCAACCAGATACGGCTTTAGTGTTAGAAATAATAACGAAGAGGTAGTCAGAGTGAATCATCTTCTATACATGGATGGTCTTAAACTGATGGCTGCTACCAGAAACCAGCTGGAACAAATGCTTAAAATTATGAAGGAGTTCTCCGGGGATATCGGAATGCAATTTGGACTTGACAAGTGCCGTATTTTGAACATCGTTAAAGGGAAGATACAACCGGGGGCTTTCGAAATGCAGAACGGTGAAACTATAGCTGCAATGCAAGCAGACCAAACATACAAATATCTAGGTATGAAACAGGCTAAAAGCATTGACCATGGCACTATGAAGGCCGAATTGACAGCCAAATTTGTCGGGAGGGTAAGGCGGGTATTACGAACTAATTTAAATAGTAGAAATTTGTTTAAGGCACTCAACACGTATGCTTGCTCTGCGCTGAGCTACTCTTTTGTAATTGTAAAGTGGAGCAGGATGGACATCCACAACCTGCAAAGAAAAATTAGGACACTCCTAACAAAAGCACAAAAACATCACCCTCGGAGTGCTATTGAACGTACAATGCTTCCAAGACACCAAGGAGGAAGAGGATTGGTGGATATTGGTAAGCAGCTCGACCAACAAATAATAAACTTACGTTCATATTTCCACAGGTTAGCGGACTCTTCCACACTACATCGAGCAATATGCGAGTCAGACGTTTCAACGCCGCTACAGTTGAGGGAACAAGATATTACTTCTTACCACCAAACAGACCAGAGAGAAGTTACAAACCTGGCTACGGAAGCTACTTTATGGACGGCATCCAAGTGAGGTCAATCAAGACAATGTCGACAACTCAGCGTCGAACTACTGGTTGATTTCAGGACAGATGTTTCCGGAAACGGAGGGTTTCTTGTTAGCTATTCAAGACCAGGTTATTCCGACGAAAAACTGTCGGAAGTTCATCATTAGAGATCCCTCAATAGGAAATGACCAATGCAGATATGGCTGTTGAACATCAGAGACAATCCAGCATATAACTGGAGGATGCCAAGCGTTTGCCGGAACCGAGTATAAGGAAGACACGATTCAGCCGCTAAGATACTCCACCAAAAGTTAACAGAAAAGTTAAACCTATTACAGGTAGGAAAAGTGCCTTATTACAGGTACAATCTGGAGCCTATTCTTGAGAGCAACCAGTTCAAGTTATATTGGGACTGAACGGTGCTGACAGATCAAACAGTAGCTCATAATAGACCAGACATCATACCAATAAATAAAATTTCTAGGCGAACTACACTAATCGACATTGCTGTACCTAACAACAACAATCTAAGGCCAAAATACAACGATAAGTTCGCCAAATACAGAGATCTGGAGGTTCAAATCCGGAGACAATGGGCAATCAACAGCGTCCAAACGATTCCCATAATACTGTCAACAACTGGAGTGATACCAAAGAACCTCCTGCAGAACATCAAGGGACTGGGCCTTAGTGAGCATCTGTATAAGCCGATGCAGAAAGCAATTCTCCTAGCAACCGTGCGAACCATCCGAACGTTCGTAGGAAATACAGCAGACAACGTCAGCTAGGACCCGATAACATGGAAAGGGTTCCCACAGAGCTTCATACTTTTGGTGTCTTTGTATGCCTGGTATGAGTGAATAATCCCTGGAGCCGTTTGGCTTGTAAATCACAATAATAATAATAATAGTATATTAACAGATCAAATAAATACAATCCGTTTCAAACCAAAGACATTTATTTTCCAAAAAAGAGTGGTAGGTCATTGTTGTTTATGACATTTCAAAATTTAGATGAGGGTCAATTGTTGACCGTAAGTGATTGTGTTACTCTATTAAGCTAGACTGTTGTTACTGCGAAGCTTGTTGGCTATTTGCTGATAGAAGCAATCGACATTTTAAGTTTACTTGGGTCTATGAAATATCTAAATGGAAAACTTTAAGCCTAAAAATTCTGAAACATGAAACTGGCGGTACATACATTGCCTCTTGTGTAACTCACGATGCCTGAAGACTTCATAAAAATACGCTTGATCAAAAAGCAATGTATATTTATGTATATATATATATATATATATATATATATATATATATATATATATATATATATATATATATATATATAGAAAGTCGTAATTGTTGGCCACTTTTACAGAGAGTTTAACATAGCAATATATATATATATATATATATATATATATATATATATATATATATATATGTATATATATAGAAAGTCGTAATTGTTTGCCACTTTTACAGAGAGTTTAACATGTTACATATCTCTATATAATCTACCATTTAAAGGCTATTTTGGACATGATAATGATGACTCCAAACAAGGCAATTTTCTAACAAGAAAAACCTGTTATCGCGTTGTAATAGCAATTTAGAATAGTTACCGGAACTTCCAAAAGTTCAACAAAATATTTAAGTCCAACCATACAAAACAAGTTTATTTTTATGTTAGAAATCGAGCTAGAAAACAAAATCTTTAACGAAATTTGCGCAGTTCCACTTTATACAGTAATTTTAGGCACTACACAAAGAACAGTTGAGTGATGATTTGCGCTATAATAACGAAATCATACAGGTTAAATTGAAAGAATCGTTTACTGGATTTTATCCCATAACATATGATCGAAGCGTTGATGGTTTAAAATTTTTTTTTATCAGTTTATTTCCAGAAAAAAACATCTCTATTAAAATGTGTAGAGGACAGGGCTACGACGCTGCTTCTGGTATGAACGATGCTTATAACGGCTTGCAATCTAAAATTTTCGAGTTAGAACAAAATGCTCAATACGTTCATTGTGCCACTCATAACTTAAATTTAGTTATAAATGGTGCTGTCGATGGAATTCCAGAGGCAAAACATTTTTAGATATTGTTGGTTGCCTATATATTTTTTTTTCCAATAGTATTAAACGGTGGGAGTTACTTAAAGGATGTCCAGTAAGTAAACTTACATTAAAAAGACTTAATCCTACTGGATTATCTACTAGGAATGATTGATTGGACGCATTGCGATTTAATTTTAAAGATATTTTAAAGGCTCTAACAGAAATTTCGTTAAAAATAAAAATAAAGAAAATAAATCCGAGACAATTGGATTTTAAAAAATAATTAGTAAATTTTGAATTTTTATTTCTTATTGTATTTTTTTCAAAAATTCATCATTTTATGAATATAGTTTTTAAAGTTCTTCGAAGTAAAAGGTCTAATATTGTGTAGACTTCCAATTTATTTAAAATACTTACGAAGAACTATGTAAACTGCATCACAAATACTATCAAATTCGATGTGACGCTTCAGATTTAGTAGCAAATTGGGGTATTAAACCTTTTTTACTGAAAAGCTACAAAGAAATCCCAAAAAATTCTTTGACAATTTGTCTTCGATACAAAATTCAGAACAGAAGAAAAATTCAAAAAAAAATATATTTAATGTCAGTTAACAATCGACTCTGTGGTTTTTAAAATATTATTGATAGATTTAAATTCCTTGATCCCTTATTAAGACCACCGCTACTGATACTGAGTTACACAAGCAGGCTCAAATTTTGTGAAATAAATACGACAATGACTTATCTGATAATTTTGTCACCGAATTTTCCAGTTTTCGCTCAGCTTTTTGTGAAAATTTAAAAGAATTATCAACAATAGGTGAGCTGGTTGTTTCTATGTTTCGTAAAAGTCACACCATCTCATCAGATTTTCCCAATACGTGTACCTCACTATTAATATTTTTAACTGCTTCTGTAATTTTTCCTTCTGCTGAGCGATCATTTTCTATACTGAACCTGATTAAGAATTTTTTAAGACATAGTATTAGTTAGGAACGTTTAAGTAGTCTGACTATTTCAAGCATAGAAAATAAATGCACAAAACAAATCAACTTTGATAAAGTAATTGACGTTTATGAAAGCATTAAGAATCGCAAAAAGAATTATGTTATAGGAAATGTCAGTTTTTAGGTTAGTACGCGCTAGGCCATGTCTAAAAAGGGTAATTTATTGGGTATTGGGTTGTCGTGGGTTCACGGTTCGCTATTAAACTAAACGAACCCATTGCCCTAACATTGCCATCCCAATAAATAACCTATTTCGGGTATGTTGTGGGACGTATTAGTATGTCCCGAGTAAAAACAGATACTTCGTGTAATATATGTAATATTCAAGTAAATGTAAGATTAAGGATTAAGAACCTAAATTGAGAAATTTTGACTTTTTGTTAAAAAAATTAAGGCCTAATTTTTGTATATTTTTATAATTAATTTTTATTGTTATGCAACCATGAATATTACAGAAATAAAATATAATAATTATAAATTTTTACGATTCAAATATTGACAAAATAAATATAAAAGAAGTTGATTAATTTTTATTCTAACCAAGTAAGAGAATTAGGTATTTGTATCGTATTGCGATATTTCACAATACTTAGTCAGATCTAGCTACACCACTGGATCCGAACTCTAATTTGTCCGAAGATTGTTTTTTAAATATTTTGGACAGATATTTAGATTCAGATTAGTCTTCCTTATTTTGTAATGTTATGAATACTCTTAACGTATTCCAGATATTAAGCCAGTTTATCGCAATTTGCAGTTTAAAAAATTCTAATTAATTTCTAAATTGACTCTGGCTTTACTAATGGAGTTATTTCAGCAAAATAGTATTTAAAATATTTTTGAGATATTCAGCTAAATAAAAAGATCTGATGTTAGAAAATTACATCTTTCGATCCACTTGGGTATGTAAATTTAAAAAAATGTTTACGACCAACAAAAAATGTTTTAAAAATAAAGTGGGTTAAAATGTTAAATTTTAAAATATGAAAAATGGATTTGTTTTATCCGAGGCATACAAACAAATTTTGCTTAGTTCTAAATCGAAAGAACTTGTAACAATTTCAACTCATAAAGGATTATTTAGTTACCAAATATTGCCACTTGGTATTCACTACTCTCTATCAAAATATATTTGAGCAGTTATGCAATATCTCAGGAGTAGAATTTTATCAGATTATATTTTGGTTACGGGGAGGAATAGGCTAAAGCAGAGTTTTCTAATCATTTTTTTCTTGCGAGCTTCTTCTAAAAGCCGGAATAAAAATAAATTGGCGAACTCCGTGTGTATGTAGTCATTAGAAACAGTAAAAGAAACAGTAAAATTGGGTTATTAAAATTTACTTTCCATATTAGATAATAGTTTATAGGGGACAAACTGTTAAAATTGAATGAATAGCTCAATCTACAAAAAATAATTAATACATGTAAATAAAAATAAAATACCCTTAATGAAATATTTGGGCCTCTTTAGTAGAACAAAGAAATTCAAAATTTGGTCTAATATTTGAAAATTTCAATTTAACATGTGTCTGTACTTATCTTTCAGGTAAGTGTATGTTGAAAATATTTTCTTACAGAGACATTTTATACAAAAGAGCAATAAAACGTTAATGGATTTTTACGCCAAAACAGGATACTCATTTCTTATACTGAGCAAAAAATCATTTAGCTTAAGATAAGCCAATGAGCTTTTCTTTTTCCAGTAAAGTTAAAAAAATATTCACAGTTATATATCTTTGAAAAAGATTACGGATCCAGTTGTTCAATCCAGATATAATAGGTTTATTAGGAAAGTAGTCTTTGCACGTTAACTGAAGTTGTTTGAAATGTTCAGTAATATCCCGTTTAATATTTTCTTTAAGTTGAATTTCATTTTATAATAAAATGGTGCTGAGAGAACCAAAACATTTGTACTTATTCACCTGCAGATATTGAATCCTTAGAGTGGCTGTAGGAATGCGCTTACATGCCAGTGCTTGTCTATGAATACAGCAGTGAATCAAATCAATATTCTTGTTGATCTTCTTTATCCACACCACAAGACTAGAAATGTTCTGGTCACTGATTTCTACATACCCAAGAAAAAACAAATTATTTAATTTTTTTCAAAATAGTTATTGATCATATCGAACGTTGCTGAATCTGTTGTATGTATTTTCAGTAGTTTTTCAAATAATATGTCTTCTTGAATGGAATTATTAAAAATATATCCATTATAGACAAGCAATACTACAGCATTTGCTACATTGGCCGACTCGTTGAGCTGAATAGCGAAATAATTCAATTTTATTCTTTTTAAAAGTCTACTTTGCACATTATTTGCCAAATCATTAATTCTTCTTGACACTATGTTCGTGAAGTCTTTTGCACACGGTCCAATCAAATTTTCTGCCAATATACGAGCTTGTTCTGATCTCCCAATTCTATAAGTAGCTCCAAATAATGCCTCGAGAGCCATTTTACTATCTTCGTTTGAATTTATTAGAAAAGAAGAATCACCAAACTCAGCTAATTTTCTTTTCAAATACTCAACAAGTTTATCCTTGTAATCAGGATGTCTTGTTTCAAGGTGTCTATGAAGAAAATATGGTTTTAAACAGCTCTCGGTCAGGATTTCATTACAGTTTACACAAGGCCATTTACGTTCTGACTCCTTCCCAGTAAAATAGAACTCCATTGTTAAATTGGCACTCCTACATTTTCGTTCCTTTCTCTTTTTCTCACTCTGTTCGATTATTTTTTTTGTTTTTAGTTTGGCGAGATGTTAGTTCACCATAACGGCCACCCTGTGTTAGTTCCAAATCAGAGACTGAAGTAGAAGAAGCAATTGATTGCTTTTCGTCAGACTTGACAAAACTATCCGTTTTAAACCAACGATCCATCATGCATTTACGGAGCTATCATTTACTTTCACATTCGACGCCAGCACGTGCGATTTGTATAGATTGGGTATTTTTTGTAATTTATTTACACCAGAGAAAGTCAGTAAACTGGTTTACACTACTAATATTTTTGTACAAACTATGCATTAACTAAAAACTGATTTATCTTTTTAAAATCATTCGAGGTTTTATATCGGCAGACATTATTCTCGTTCCTTTGTGCGCATTTGGGAAAAGTCTTGGTCCGCGAACCACCGCTTACGAAAAGCTACACTAGAGCATCTAAATATATTAGAGCAGGCTTTCGAAAAATTAATAGATTGTGGTTATTTCGGAAAAAAAAAAGACAAATGTATTTTCTTTCCGTAATCCGTTGCATACCAAGGTCACAAAATTGATCGTCACGACTTGTATACTACTGCTGAATGAGTTGAGGCTCTTAATTTAACACTTGTATGGTCAGTTATTATTGTCAATTCTTACCCAATACTTCTACAATTTTATTCATCATCCAGCCTGCTGAGTCCACTGCTGAACATAGGCCTTCCTTAAACGTATCCATTCATCTCTATCTTGGGCAGTTCTGATCCAGTGCCTCGATACTCGTTTGATGTCGTCACTCCAGCGTGTTGGTGGTCTACCTCTGCTTCGCGTGTCTGCACGAGGTCTCCAGTTTAGCAACCTGATTGTCCATCTATCGTCTCTGAATCTCGCAACGTGACCTGCCCATTTCCATTTGAGTGTTGTGATCCGCTGAATTATATCTTCAACTTTAGTTCTTCGTCGGATTTCTGTATTTCTCACACGATCTCGCAAACCAATACCAAGCATAGCTCTTTCCATTTTTCGTTGTGCGACTCTTAGTTTGAGCGTAGTGTTCTTGGTCAATGTAAGTGTTTCTGCTCCATACGTCATGACTGGCAGTACGCATTGATCGTAGACCTGACTTTTCAAACTTACTGGAAGGTTTGTGTTAAAAATATCTCTCAACCTTCCATATGCCGCCCATCCCAAACCGATTCTTCGTTGAAGCTCGTGTGTCTGGTTGTCTCGATTGATTCGTATTTCGTGGCCCAGATACTTATATACGCTGACTTCCTCTATGACGTTATTGTCCAACTTTATGGATCCTCCAAGCACTAAGTTTGTCATAAGTTTTGTTTTCTGTTTGTTTATACGGAGGCCAACTTTTTCAGTTGCCTCTCTTAGTTGTTGCGTCATCAGTGCAGCATCTGTTAGATTGTCTGTTATAAGGACTAAATCATCAGCAAATCGCAGGTAGTTCAACCGTTTTCCGTCAATATCAACACCCATGTTGTCCCAATCCAGTGTTTTAAATGCATATTCCAAAGTGGTAGTGAATAATTTGGGAGACATCGTATCGCCCTGTCTAACCCCAACAATTTTATTCCCTCTATACAAATTGTTAAAGAAAAATGGTCACGAAAATGCCAAATTAGTTTCTTAATAATTAAAACATTGTTAACAGCTTTAGTTTTTGCTCATTTTGATTTTCAATGACAAATTTAATTAATGCAAAGTTATATATATATATATATATATATATATATATATATATATATATATATATATATATATATATATATATGAAGACGGCTCAGAAAGTCAGTTACATTTGAAGAACGACAGTTTTTACAGCTTTAGTCAAGTTGAAAATCATGGTTCTCGGACTTAAACCGTGTCAAATTAGAATTATATTCCGACCTTTTACCTACGATTGTACGAGGCATCTTCAGGGATCTTTACACCACGTGATTCGAACACTGAATGACCATCGAAGAGCAACAGCCCGGTATTTATACCCTATTTGGGCTCAGCGAACCGCGATCCAGCGTTATAACCGATTTTCACGTGTGATGTAGACTGTAACCTGTATCTCTATTAATATTATCTGGATATTTACAAATTTCGATTGATTCCCTAATTTTACGAAGAAACCAGACACTGATGCTAGCACCTTAGTTTCTTTTACATTAAAGTTGTAACCTGTACAATGGTGGTGTTCAGTTACTGCAGATTGTACAATATATTTATTTTTAATACATCTTTCATGCTCCCTAAGCCCAGTAGATATAGATTGTCCTGTTTTACCCACATACACTTTACCACAAGAACAAGGTATCTTATAAACGCCTTATGTTTTATAATGGTATTAGATCTTTTGGTGACTTCAAACATTGTCCAGTTTTCTTACATGTATTGTAAATTGTCGGAATGTTTGATTTTCGAAGCAATTTGGCAATCTCGTCGATGGTTTCAAGTGTGTAAGGCAAGACAGTATCCGTTGCCTCTCAGAGCATTAGTCAGTTTTTATATTTTTGATTTCAGTGATTCGTACATCACATATTGAAAGAGCTCGGTATACCAAAGAGTTAATGAGGGATTATGTGTTTGTTTTCTGTATACAGAATACCCTAATTTGCCATTATCTTTTCTTTGTACTAGTATATCGACAAAGGGAATGGCACCCCTTTATTCAGTTTCCGTAGTGAATTTTATGCTAGCATGTTGTTGGTTTAGATGATCTACGAAATTGTGGAGGTTATCTGCTCCATGTGGCCAAACTAAGAACGTATCATTTTCATATCTGCACCAAAATTTTGGTTTTAGACGAGCAGAAGAGAAGGCTGGAATTCATGTTATTATTTCGTAATATGTCCGATATTATAGAAACTGAATCATTTATAGGAATATTTATATACAGAGATTCTACATCAAAACTCACCAAAATGTCTCCAGGCTCTAATTGGATAATTTTTAATCTCTGGACAAAATGTTCACAAAAGATTCAGTTATTCGTGTAAATAGATGTAAAAGTTTGGCCAGATATTTACCTATTTTGTAAGTTGGTTAGTCTATTGCATTGACGATTTAACATAGCGGTACATTTTTGTATGTATTTTAGGCAATCCATAGAGGCATGAAATCTTGGAGCTGCTTGGGTTAACCGCTTTCCTTTTTTATGGAATGAGACTGGAGAAGTCGATTAGAGATGTGAAATTCTTTTCGATTTTGTTTGTTGGATCCATTCGAATGACTTTATAAGTGTCGTTTTCCAAGAGCTGGTTTATTTTTTCTGTATATTTCTCCTTATTCATAACATGAGTTGCGTTTTCTTTATCTACTGGGAGAACTAAGATGGTGTTGTCCTCGTTCACTTTTTTAATAGCCATCTTTTCCGCAGATGTAATATTTGATTTAGGTGGCTTTATATATATTATGATCTTCGCTGTTTCGTATCAAATCATCTGTTTGCTCTGAAGGTAATTTTCTACAAGAAGCTTCGACACTAGACACTATTTCTTTCACTGGTATACGCCTTGGAGATGGCGGAGTTCCGTCCTTTGGATAGGATTGTTATCTCTGCTTCGGTAAGTTGTATATTTGACAAGTTGACGACCGTGTTCATTTGTGTACTTGCTGGATTATTGTTGCTCAAAAGTCCTTTGAATTTCCTTTTTTACTTCATAGTGACTTGTTGATGGATTAATTCTGCTTGGGTGTAAGTGATTTTATCCAGCGTTGCAAATTTACAATCTATACCATACGTGTAAATGGATTAAAATGCTGGATTACGGTTCGCTCAGCACCAGTCAGATATAAATATCGGCTTCTCGATGGTCACTCAGTGCTCTAATCTCGTAGAGTAAAAATCCCTGAAGATGTCTCGTACAATCGTAGGCGAAACGTCGAATAATAATTCCATTTTGACACGATCTAAATCCAAGGACCATGATTTTCAACCAAGTACATTTGCTTCTCAGTTATTGAATAATAACGAATGTGCGTACTAACAAATTGTATAGGAGGGGACTGCTATTATTTTTGGACTAAGGAAAATTTTTCTCCTGTACTGCAGTAAAATTTGTGCTATTAATCATAAGTTCTACTCGCTTTTTTCGACGATAAAAGGGCCTGCCTATTTTAGTTGCAAATAGGCTTAAGGTTCTAGGCTTACATTCTTTCAACATTTAGTTATGTATCTGAATATGTTATCTCAAAAACACAAGTGCACAAGCTGATTTGTCTCAGTTGTCAGGCCAAACAATGAATGATTTTAGTAATAGATTCTTCTTTACATTTAATGATCAAGAAAATCAGAGACTTACTTACTTAAATTATATAAAAATTTCGAATTTTCCTATTAATTTCAAAGAAATTGTAAGAAAAACTGAAACCGACCAAGTTTTGTGTTAAATTGTATTTTATGTTAGAATAGATTGATCAGCTAGATGGTCAACTAAACTGTTGAAGTCCTTTTTTGTTAGAAAAAACGAATTAACCGTTGAACAAGTATGCTTAATGTGAGGATAGTTCTTAAGGAGTTCCATTTGCTACGAGATGAGTGAAATGAAGAGGAGCATCTAATATTTAACAATTAAATGTTACTAACAGACAGCATTATTTTAAATAAATTGTTTGTAAGGCATTTAAATAGAAAATATTTTTAAAAATAAAATAATTAATTACGTATCTTCATCTGATCCATTTCAAACAGCTGGTGGGAACTAGTATGTTATTTGGCAACGGATATGATATCATATACAGGATATTTCACACATAAACCACTAAGATGGTTACGTTTGATTGATTGCAGACTTTCAGCGTAGGTAGCAGCAGAGTGTCCCATAACTAATCATACAAGTTGAACCCGTCATTTGTCATCTGTCATTATATTCCTTAGATTCTAGGCCAAAAAAGCATTATGTCATAAACAGAGTGTCGGATACATCAAGCATTTGGGTAGTGGTATATGATAGGTTGTCGATATTCAGCACAGCTAGCGTTGTCGAGAGAACCCAGAGCGGAATGTGATGACGTGATTACATCACGTGTATTTCCTATGAAAGCATTCCATAAATAGGTCGGATATTGTATTTTCACAGATCTGTCCATATATGCGTGCATATATAGCAAAAAGTCTATTTTATATAAGGATATTATTTGATTAAGTTTTTAAACCATAACATGCATTGATTTATACTCATCTATTGTCAACGTTTGAAAGTAGATCCAATCCGAGTATATTTTGGTTAGTTAGTTTATACCAACTATAAACGAAATCGGTCCCAATACTTTCCCTTGTGAAACCCCCATTTTGATGTCTAAAAGGCCACTTTAGTTATTATCAATCATAGGTACTGCAAAAGTCTAGAAAAACAGCAAGACCTTTTTTTATTATTAAAATTCTCGGTTACTGACTTAGTTAATTCATAAATTGCATCTGATGTACTCAATCTACTGGTAAATCCAACATTATTTTTATTGGGGATGTTTTTGATTTCCAAAAAATTTACCAGTCTATCCTTTAAACATTTTTGAAAAATCTTCGCAGAATGATTTATCACACTAATTGAACGATAGGTGCTAATAATTGCATTGTCTCAAATCCATTTTTGGAGGGGATGTTTTTTATTTCCAAAAAAAATTACCAAACTATCCTTTAAATAGTTCTGAAATATCTTCGCAGAATTATTTATTATAATACTTGAACGATAGGTGCTAACAATCGCTTTGCCCTTTCCATCCACCTCTTTTTTTTTATTTGATATGAAACCACTGCAGGTCGCAGGCATTCCCTGTGAGTTCGTCTGGAATATTTTAGAAATCAATGTTTTACCAATTAATTTTTTTTTGTTCCAAATCGTTTGCAATGTTATTTACAAAAAGAATTGTACTTGTACATGTTTTAGAATGCATTAGTTCCGACGACTGGGTAGATATTAAATTTTACTTTTCCTAGATCTTGTAGTCGCTTTGATATATATTCATTTAGCTAAATAATTGTATTCCAGGCAATGAAGTAAAATTAAATGTATGTCTATAGCCCATTAATTTCAGTTAGTTAATATAATATTAATTCCTCTTCATGGAAGGAAATATTCTGATCCCATGTAAAAGTTTCTGTACATCTCAGAATCTTCAAATAAACAATATTTTCTTAAGCTAAAATTATGAACTTACCAACTGTAAAATTAACCATATAATACTGACTGTAACATATCCAACTTTAACCATAAGGAGAGAAAATGCCATAAAGGCTAGAAAACTATGAAATACCAATAGTAAAAACTGAATTTCGAACAAATCCTTAAAACTGATTACTATTTTGTACATATGAAATGTTTCTACATCTATTTTTTTAATTCTTTGATTTATTTCCTCCCCAATGTTGCAATATTTTAAACTGGCAATCAGCTCTCTGATTTTTTCATATCTGCTTTTTATAGATATTAATAAAATTCCCATTATAACACACATAAATGTACTGTAGTTATTTATAATACATTGACTTAATGGAAACAGGAACAAAAATAACATTGTACAGTATATATTTTTCTCTTTAAACCAAATAATGTAATTAAGAAATATTATTATAGACTTAGATATAGTTATAAAAACTAAATAATATTTGGCATATTTAAATAAGTGTTCTTCAAACTTGGATCTTCTGTTTGATAAAATATTATCAACTAATGAGAACTTGTTAAACAATTCACACCAAACCGATCTTTTGATATAAGAATTTATAATAAAAATAAGTAAACCAAGAAATTGGCATATCACGGAAAATATTTCAAAGCTTTTAATAATAGTACCGCCACTTTCTGTTTGTACAAATATTTCCCAAAATATTACGATAGTAAAAAATATTATTGAAATTGTGAAAATAGTTACTCGCTTTTTATAGCTTTGTTCTCGTAATAAAGTATTGTTATGAAAATTAAAATATGGCAAAACGCTGAAATAACTTGCAAACTTGGCAATTGAAATAAAAAAGAAAACTTCACGTTGGTAAGACATTCTCTCTATTCCGAAAAATTGATACTAAAACGTCACGTAATTTTAGTGTCTGTTCAAATAATTAGAGAAATAACGATTATTTGTAGACAGAATGTTATTGGCATTAATTAGAAAACGCGTATTAATTAATATAAGAGTATTAATATTTCAAACAGTATGAAAAATTCATTTACAAGGAGAGCATCAACAAAATTTTGAATTTGGAAGTACAAGTTTTACTAAAATTCCAACTTTGAAACTTTCCACATTAAATATTGACGCGTTTATGCGCCAAGTTTGCAATATTAATAAAAAAAATACTGAGCTTCTATTTTCTATATACAAATGCTCAATCAAATTGAATAAAAAAATAATAAAAAAAACTGTAATTACAGAAAAATAGGCTTATATTTTGATCGTTCCCAAAAATTGATCTAGTGAGAGTTTTTCCGTACCTACGGTATTATTTCTCTACCGATCATTGGACCCCAAATTTGCCTATTCGATAAGTTCACGTAGAGTTAGGGCAGGTTATAGTTGGATGGACCGAGGCGATTCGGATCACCTAATGTTTGTAGGATCAGAAAATTAAACTAAACTGTTATGTGTGATATTTTTATTGAGAAAATAGTAAACAGTAACTATTCAGCTATTAAATAAACATTTGAAAACTAATATTATTCATACATTCTTTCAATTAGATATCAAACAGAAGAAAATGAACAATATCCGAATCGCCCTAATTTTTTAGGCGAATCGAATCGTGCATGTCATGTAACTATTCTTAAAGTTTCTTAACTCAATAGCTTTTGAATCATTAACAAATATTGCAATAATTAATAATGCGATCAGTTTTAATGATTACCACATAAATCGCATATATATGGACCCTTTATCTCTTCCATGTCAGCACATTTTTCCTGGCACTATTTCTCACAAGCATTGTACTGAATTCAAGGCTCTGAAGGTGGATGAACGGATAATTTAGAACAATAAATGCTATGCCATTCTCTCTCTTTTGTGGATGAACTCTTAATTTTTATCCCAGGCGTTGCTTTATTCTTCACTTTCTTATTAATATTTTCTTTGCTCTTAGTCTTCTTATTTCCTGGGCGTTTCTTGTTTACCTTAAGTTGTTTCTTTGTTTCGTTTTCGAACAGGTTAGTCTTACTCTGAGGTGAAGTTAAATGTAAAACCAGTTTTGTAATTTTACGAATTCTTTTGAGCTCTGGTAATGACTTCAAAGATGATGGAAGAATGTCTTTAATTATTTTTGCACAAGTGGATTGGGTTTTGACAGAATGTTGTGAGCTTGTGGATGGCATTTCATTATCAACGGGTTGTGTACTTGAGAATTGTGAACTTGTGAATGTCGCTGTATCATCAACTGGCTGTGTATTTATGACTTGTACTTTTTCTGTGCTTAACGATTTGTCTTGTGGCTGCACCTGTAGGGTACTTGTGGATTGGACCCGAGATTCCACAATATCCGATTCGTGATCATGAATAAACTTGTAGTCAGGTATAGCATTGGGGTTTAATGGAAATATTCCAGTTTCCTCGAATATTTTTGTAGCGTTTTCAACAGTGGCAGCCTAGTTCCAGCCTATTTGAAAAGTCCTCCAAAAACTACCTTAGTTATTCCTTGATTTGGATGTGAATGCTGCCAAGTTGTAGCTTGTTGGTGATAATAGGATTTAGTAGCTTAAAAAATATACATCCAGTGTTTGCAAGGAATGTGATATGTGTGGGAGAAGAAGAATGAGTTCTATTTCAAAAAAGTCACACAAGTTTACAAATGAGTAATTTTTATGAGACGCGTGCTCATCTAAAATAAAAATTACTTTTTCTTCGGTCCGATACCGATTAAAATGCTGCAACCATGATTTAAAAGCTTTTACGGTTACCCATCTTTTCTCTGTCAAGACAACTTCAGTCACAAGTAGCATGCCTTTCAGAAATTTATCTCGTTTACGCTTACCTTTAAACAAAACAAATGGACGTATGTACCGTCCTGCTGTATTCATACAAACTAGAATGGTTACATTTTCACCTCGTTCAACACTTGTCACGCTGAATAAATTTTTTGCACCTTTCTGGGCTATAATGTTGAGTGGGCGGTTATTAAGCATCATCCCTGTTTCGTCTATATTGTCCTCTCAAATTTTTGTTATCTATCATTGTTTCCAAAGTCTTAAAGACCTTTGCCACTTTCCCTTTTTCATACCATAAACTTTTGCTATTAACAAGCCTGCCGGCTTTCGAATAGTTAAATACTTATATCCAATGATGAACCGTTGGAACCAGTCTTGGCTAGCGATTCCTGTACTTCTATAAAATTCGTGATTTATATTTTGACATTCTGCAAATTCAAATGCGTACTTACGAACCGCTTTCGGTGTAAATTCGAAGCCGCGACTTGCCAAATGCAACAGTCGGTCAGCAAATCTTTTTTCTGCGTTTTCGTCTAGAGCTGGTTGTCCACTTCGACGCTTAATGATACCTCTGGAGAAAGAGACTCTTTTTTGTAAGTTTGTGTACGGTAATTCATAAACTTCAGCAGCCTGACATAAAGTTAACTGTTTGGTCAAGACTTTATTTGCAGCCTCCGTAATTTTTCCTGAAATCATTTTCCGGTATCGGTCTTCTTTTATATGTGCGAACCATCTGAAATTAAATAAATATAAATCAAGATTCACAAACAGGCAATAAATTAGTGTAAAAGTGTAATCCGATTCGCCCCTGTTAAGATGGTTGGATTAGCCCCATATTCAAGGTTTTCGTAATAAATATTTTAAAAAATAGCCTGTAAGACCATGTTTAAAAGCAAATTGGTTCTCTAATACAGATACCGTGTTAGACAAAATAAACCACTATAGCTGAAATTTTAATCAAAATTCTTATTATAAAACAAAAAATTCGTAGGTACTAACCTTAGGTGAACGGCAAAATTGCAACACTCACAAACTTTGGACTTGCTGGCGAGTTACATTGACACTGAGGTACAAGTGGGATTGAAGCACTGCTAAGGCGGAAGGAGTGGGACGAGAGACGGAACGTCAGGCGCAGGTTCCACGTGAATGCAATGCTTTAAATATCAACACATTTCTTATTGTGATTCGATTCGCCCTGCGATCCGATTCGGTAAAATAAAAAAGCCAGCCACTTTAAGGTTGGATTCTCCTAGTGGAGAAAAAGCTGATATTTCTAAAATTGGAAAGACCTAGTTTAACCTAGCCACACAAATAGAACACATAATGTTAATCGTTTCATTTAAAGAAAATTTAATAAGAGTCGAAGTAATAACAAATTGGCTATATTATTTTGTTGATATTATAAGAAATTACAATTTATTACAAAAGTTCTTAATAATATTCAGTAAAATATATTAATCTAATTTATTATTATATATTATAATACTTATAATATATTCTAGGTGGAGGAGCCGTATAGGAAGCATCACATCAAAATGCCAGCTGAGATGTTGGCGAAATGTCGAGAAGATATTGCTATTGACGAAGGGATTGAAAACCGGAAAACCACCAGTACATATATATATATATATATATATATATATATATATATATATATATATATATATATATATATTTATATATATATATATATATATAATATATATAAATATATATAAATATATATATATATATATATATATATATATATATATATATATATATATATATATATATATATATATATATATGTAATCGAAGGTTTTCGGGCATCCCGTGTATGTGCTGAGTTCCTCTCAGGACTGTAAGGCAGCTGACGTTTCGGTAAAATGTCATTCACCATTTCCAAAACTCACTGTATGGCGTCTACGTCCTGTGTGTATGTCGACCTTTATAAGTAAAATAGGTGTTATCAAGACAGTGTCTAGCTAATTTGATGATACAACGACGATATAAACAAGTCAAGGGAGCCTTTATGGGATCGCCGCTATCTCATGCACTCTCTAACTTATTCATGGAAGACTTTGAATCAAAAGATTTAGAGACCTCTTCACACAAACTACGACTGTGGCTGCGTTACGTAGATGACACATTCGTTATCTGGCAACATGAAGAAGAAAATCTCAAAAGTTTCCTAAATCACATAAACAGTATACATCCAAAAATCAAATTCACTATGGAGACAGAACAGGAAAGAAAACTACCGTTTCTGGATATCCTACTAAAAAGAAAAGAGGACGGCTTGCTTTCGCACACTGTTTACAGAAAGCCCACTTACACCAACAGATACCTTAATGCCCATTCACATCACCACCCTGCCCAATTATTTGCAGTAGTAAAATCGCTTGCATTTCGATCGCAGTCCTTTACAGAACAAGAAAATTACCAAAAAGAGATGAAAATACTGCAAGACGCTCTAACAAAAACCGGTTATTAAAAAAAACATATAGACAAGACTATAAAAAACAAACATTTGGCCACGAAAAATCTCGAAAACCAAGAGAATAGCTCCAAAGCTTTTGTTCCTTATGTAAAAGGCACCACAGACAAGATCGCAAAAATTCTCAGGAGACACAACATTGAAACCATTTTCATCACAGACAGTAAAGTAAAAGATCTCTTGCCAACACCTAAAGAAAGAATCCCTCTAGAAAACCAGGGAGTGTACGAAATTCCATGCAGAGAATGAAGCTCATCTTACGTAGGCCAAACCAACCGTAAAATAAGCGCCAGAAGAGACGAACATATGAACGCTGTAGTAGTGAACATAACCCGATCCTCTTCATCCCCACTCCTCGACCTTGTCCTTGACCTTGCCCCACCCCTCTTTGGCCCCGCCCACATGTCCTTGTCATTCACCTTGAAAGTGCACGTGTGCTTTGTCCTTGGCCTTGACCTTGTGTTCAAGGTCGTGTGTGACCTTGACCTTGACCTTGGTCGAGACAGCCTTGACTTTGTTGAGGGCCATCTTGGGTGTGTGACCTTGAAGATATGTTACGTGGTTTGGGGTGACCTTGAATGGTTTTATATAAGGTATGGGGCAGTTTCATTCATCAGTTGGCTCTGACTTGTATAGGTAGTACATGTGTTAATATTTGACAAATTATGGCATATGTTTGTGAAAATTGCGGTTCTAAGTTTACTAATAGTTATAATATGAGACGTCATAAAAGAGAATCGTGTGCGGCGAGATTTAATGAAGTGCCTGGAGGAAAACGGCTCCGAATTGAAGAGTATACATCGACGATTCCGGTAATTAATTGCGCTATATGTAATGTAGATGTTCCAATAAATCATATGTCGGCGCATAAACGAACACAACAACATAAAAATAATTCATGTTTGCCGGTATGTCATGGTGTGCAACTCGTTGAATGTGCCTTCAAAAGGAGAATTGCAACCTATCGGGTTAGCAGTGATATGGAGCATTCCGATTACGTAATGTTCTTTGCAGACATTAAATCCAAGGTGGTGGAACTTGTTAATAATTTATTGCGTGTGCATCATGCTTTAAAAGTTAACATGACAGCTGTTGGCGAGTACATGCTTCCATCACAAGAAATATTCAGTGAAAAATCCTTCAACACTGCTAATCAAATAATTAGTGTAGAAAATGATTTGGATGACGTTTACCATTCTTTCACCGAATTAATAAAAACGCAGGCGACAGAGTTCCAGGAGAAAGATTCAGGTATGGAAAAATCAAAACCCGATATATTAAACTGATTTTTATATATTATTTTTCTTGTTATAGGATGGGCTCTTGTGCGAATTTTATACTTGGAAGTTAGTATCAACAAGTATATGCCTATGGGAGGCTCATCATACATCAAGTTGCCGTGTTCTATTGAAAAGAAAGGAGCTGTCGTCAATGTGATTAACCAGGATGAATTTTACTTTGCGTGGGCTGTAACATCAGCATTGTTTCCTCCAATGGCAGCGCCTTCACAGAAGACATCCTACCCCCATTTTTCTAGAGTGCTAAATTTAACAAGTAATCTATACCTGTAAAATTACGTGACATTAAAAAATTTGAGGAAATGAACAACATATCAATTAACGTATACGGTCTGGAATCTAAATATGAAAATAATGTAATAATACATTAAGTTATTGGTCCACTGAGGTATGCGTCAAAAAAGTTGGATAGACATGGAAATTTATTGTTAATTACAAAAGACTGTAGTAGTTAAGATGGCGGTGAACATTTTTGTGATACGACTTGTTCAAAGAGTCATTATTGTTGGATTCGGGATTTATCACGTTTGGTTTCAAGTCAAATTAGTTGTCAACAACATAAAATATATTTCTGTGATGGTTGCCTCATTTATTTTAGTACACCGTCAGCTTTAACTTTACATCAAAGCTACGATTGTAACCACATTTTCACGCAAACACCCTCAGTGGATTTAAAAATCGATAAATTTGGAAAGAGTGTGCCGGAAAATATTTTAAAATTCGAGGGTATAGAACAGCAAATGCGCGTTCCATTCGTGGTTTATGCAGATTTCGAATCTGTTTTAAAACCCGTTGAAACGGTACAACCAAACCCACAAAATTATTACACTGTAAAAAGTTTTAAACATGAACCATATTCTTTTGCTTATTTAATTAAATGCTCTTTTGACGACTCACTTTCGAAATTTGAGCTATTTCGCGGTAATAATGCAGCTCAAGTCTTTGTGGATCGTATCGAGTGTGATTTAAGGGCTCTATACAACACATATTTAAAAGACATTAAGCCTATGAAACCGTTAACGCCTGAAGAAAAAAGGGAGTTTAATGATGCTAAAATATGTGGTATATGTGAAGGCCCTTTTGAAGAGGGTGAGATTAAAGTACGAGACCACTGTCACATAACTGGTGCAAAAAGATTTGGTGCTGCACATTCCGTTTGTAATTTAAATTATAAATTACCCTCTTTTATCCCTATCATATTTCATAACTTAAGCGGCTACGACAGCCATTTATTTATAAAAGAGTTATGTAAATATGGGGATAAAATTGGTGTTTTGGCTCAAAGTAAGGAAAAGTACATATCATTTACCAAAAGCATTTATGTGCACGATTATTTTGATAGTAAATGTGGAAAAGTCAAGAGGAAATATTTAAAGTTGCGATTTATTGACAGTTTTAAATTTCTGTCAACGTCTTTGGAAAATTTAGGCAGCGGTTTAAACGACGACGATTTTATTGAAACGCGGAAACATTTTTCAAATATCAACCAATTTAATTTGATGCGTCAAAAGGGTGTTTTTCCCTATAGCTTTATTGACTCTATAGAAAAAATGGAAAATACATGTCTTCCAAGTAAAGATCAATTTTATGATAATTTACGGAAAGAACATATTAGCGATGAAAGCTATAGAAGAGCAAAAGAAGTATGGCGCTTGTTTGGGTGTAAAACTTTGGGGGACTATTCGGACGTGTATTTAAAATCAGATGTGTTGCTATTGTGTGATGTTTTTGAGCAATTTCGGAATAATTGTTTAAAATTCGATAAACTTGATCCAGCACATTACTATACCCTTCCAAGTTTATCATTTGATTGTATGCTACGTATGACTAAGGTAGAGTTAGAGCTCTTAACTGATATAGACTTGATACATTTTTTTAAGAAAGGTATACGCGGCGGCATAAGCCAGTGTACAGAAAGGAAGCACATCGCTAATAATATTTTTTTACCAGACTATATATAACATACCTTGATGCTACAAATCTATATGGTCATAGTATGTCACAAGCATTACCATATGGTGGTTTTCGATGGTTAAGCGAGCGCGAAATTCTGGATTTAAATATTATGGCTGTTGGTGATGATAGTTTACATGGCTACGTTTTGGAAGTGGATGTGCATTATCCGACTGAGTTGCATGATGCACATTCTGATCTTCCATTTCTAGTAGAAAATATCATACTGCCAACAGAAAACGCTAAATTACCCAAATTAATTCCTAATTTACAAGATAAAAAAAAATATATTGTACACTATAGAACTTTAAAAGAAGCCATCGCCAACGGCTTAGTGGTAATGCAAACCCATCGAGTATTACAGTTTAAGCAATCAAAATGGCTAAAATCGTATATTGACTTTAATACCAATTTACGTAACAAGGCCACCACAAAATTTGCGAAGGACACTTTTAAATTAAAAAATAACGCGATATTTGGTAAAACTATGGAAAATGTGGAAAATCGAAAGGATATAAAATTAGTAACACATTGGGATAACAGTGTAGGCAGAAATGGAGCTAGAGCATTAATATCCCGCCCCAATTTCAATAGTAGCTCAATATTTACCGAGAACTTTGTTGCTATACATATGAATAAAGTTAAAATATTGTACAATAAACCAATTTATATCGGATTTTCCATATTAAGATATATCAAAGACTGTAATATACGATTTTTATTATAATTTTATTAAATCCAAATTTGGCGATGATGCTTCGTTACTTTACACCGATACTGACTCGCTTATATTAAAAGTGTATACGGAAAACTTTTATCAAACTATATCAGAAAACCCCGAAAAATTTGATACATCAAATTACCCCGAAATTAATAATTTCAACATAATTAAAAGTAATTCTGTAGTTGGTAGAATGAAAGATGAGTTTCCTGGTGATCCGATAATAAGTTTTTATGGTACCGGCGCGAAGGCTTATTATGTAAAGTCCATTAATAATGAATTAAAAAAGCCAAAGGTATCAAAAAATGTGTTATCGAGAAAGACCTTCATCAGGAAGACTACCAAAGAATTGTTGAACGGGGTGGTTTGATATTAAGCAAGATGAAGACATTTAGAAGTGAATTATATAACATTTATACCAACATAATAAATAAAGTAGCATTGTCACATAGCGATGATAAACGTTATGTAATTCCCAGTTCAACCAAAACTCAACCTTGGGGGCATGCAGACATAGATTTTTACAAAACAGACCCGGAAAAAAACTTAGCAAATTTAGTCACCGTGTTGGAATCATTTCTAAGTCAGGACAGCACGTAATCTGGAAAATCCATATTTCATTATTTGTATTGTTTTTATTATTTCTATTGAACATACAACATTAATGTAACGATAGTATTGTAATTTTTTTTTTTAAATAAAAAACATGTATTCATTACTTGATTGCTTTTTTATTGAACCTTTATTTTAAAATTATAAATATAATGAAGTGTCGACAAATAACAAACTGTAAAAGTTATTGTTGAAAAATTTGTCTAACAGTAAATTAAACGCACAGGTCTACGAGTAAATGTTTAATGTGAAACAGGTTTGCTGACAAGATCCTCCATAGTCTTTTCAATTTTCAACATTCTAGAGTTAAGTTCATCACGCAGTTCGTCTTGCCTAAGTTCATATATTGCAATAACAGTATCATCAATGTATCCTCTAAGTTCTTGACCGGTTTCAATTAATTTCTTGCGTACGTAACCTTCAAGTTGGTTTCTGAATATATCTTTAATAACAATTGTTGAGTCATGTAAAGCTTTCTGCGTATCTTGCACACACTGAGCAAGGTTATTATCAACATAAATTCGTGTGGTCGCATCGTCTCCTTCAAGAGGTTCTGCTAAATAGCACAATCATTTGCTTCCCATGTGGTAATCTCCATTAGGTGTAAGTTTAAAACCTATTCCTGAAGGACCTCGCATAAAGTTAAAATCCTTAAATTTTCTTTTGCGACCGAACTTATCAATAGTGTTTACTTCTGACATTGTTATGTGAGACTGATTTGAAACCATTAGATTTCACCCTAATATATGGTTCTATTTCATTAATAAACGGACTCTGCAGAAAAATATGGATTGCAAAACGTATTTTAGGTGATGTTTAATAAATACAGATACAGATTCATTTTACTATAGTTTTATTGAAAAAAAAAATTAAAATATAACAAAAGATTGAGTTTACTTTTTATTATTAAAAAATAAAAAAATATAACAAACAAAAAAATTAAAAAATTAAGAAATAAAATACATGTTAATTTCTTCTGTACAGGTAAGCTTCTTCTATGACCCAATTTCTTCTCTGGATGGCACGTTCATTAATGTCCTTGAACTGGTAGTAAACTAGTCCACAAAAGCCGCATTGTACAAATTTAACCCTGAAAAGGTCAATGTAGTTGAAGTCGTATGTAAGATCATTTCGCCAGCAGAGACCTAGTCTTTTACAATGATGACAAGTTAAATAAAAAGCTTTTGGTATATGACTGTATGTTTTGGCTGCTTCACTAGGTTGTTCATCAGTTGGCAACATGATGTTTGAATATGTTGTACTTTTCAATCGCTGTACTCTATTTATGTATTACTTTTTAAAATAATCTTGACAGGACCAAAAAAAAAATCCTTGAAAATTACAACCTCGAAAACGACCCTGACATTGACGGGTACGTTGACCTTGGCCTTGGCCTTGCATCTGACAAGTTTAGTACTATATTTATATGTTTCTTTAAAATAACCTTGACAGGGACAAAAAAAAATCCATGAAAATTACAACCTTGAAAACGACCCTGGTATTGCCGGTTACGTCGAACAAAAGGAATAAAGGTGGTGTAGTGGGGGAAATGGGCATAAAAGCAGACTTGCTGGCTCGAGCTCTTCACAGTTCGTCAGAACACCAAGCAGTGCAGTACTAAGATAAAGTTATAGTGTGAGTTGTAATATCGAAGATGTCATCGAGTGTAAGGTCTCTTTTGGATGCACTTGACGGGAGCTGCGGTTCGCAACAAGGCATGTTGGATAACATTAGTGGCTTGGAAGTGTTAAGTCCGGGGGTATTCGAAAATTGAAATGGCAGGGAGCAAGAAGATGCCGAAGACAGAGCCCTGAATGATGGTCGCGACGAAGAGTTGGCTCAGTCGGCTGCGCAATTCCTCGAATGTTGGATGGAGGAGAAGGAGCCGAAGATCAACGTAATAAGTGATGTGGTTGTGTGAAAACCATCGCGGCCTAACAGGGAATCTTCTCCGAAAGCTTCTAAATTAAAGAAGCTTTTGACTATGCGGAAGTCGGAAATCGCCGATAAAAAAACATTTTATTCGGCGATTAAAGGTGTGGGACAAGGAAAGAAGAAGAAGTTTAACTCTAAGCATCCCTCCACCCCTGTTCCATTACCCGACTTCCTGAAAACAGCACCACAAAAGCCGTTGTCGGTAGAAGTGAAAGTGATAGAAGGCTCCGATGGACCAACACCACCAACGCCACCAACACCGGCCAGCGTAGAGCAGGAAGTAGTGTCGGAGGTAAAGTCTTCCCCAGCGCCACTGTCGCCGATATTGGGGTGCCGGAAACCTATGAAGAAGCGGTTTAAGCGGTGTTTTGAAGGCGATGAAGTTTCCGCTGCTTCGTCGTCGTCGTCGTCGTCGTCATCGTCATCGTCGTCTACACCAAACGAAACCGCTTCTTCTTCTTTAATATGTTCCGAGACATCGCAACCGGAGTGGGTTGAAGACTTCACCAACTCTCAGAAGAGTAAACTATCAGACATTTATCGAATGAAAAAACACTTAGTGAAAAAAGTGAGTGCGTGTGAGAGTGACATTTTAGAACTTGAAAGACAATTAGATTTAAAAAAGATGGAATCTGTGCGGTATAAAAGACAATTAGAGGACTTTAATAAATTATGTAGTAGGTGTTAGGTAGTTGTAGGTACTAGCTTTTAATTTATAGTATTAAGTTTGTAAATATATATATATATATATATATATATATATATATATATATATATATATATATATATATATATATATATATATATATATATATATTTATATATATATATTGTAGTTAATAAAAAAAAAGTCTTTGATCAGATTTTTATATTTTATAAAGAGAATAAAAATGACTTGAAAATTTATTTTTGTGTGTTATTTCATATAGGCCCTGTCCTACATAATATTAGGTAATAAAAAAGAGTGAATAATCCACTAAAACTACGCAATACCAATAGTTGTAAATATTTTTTGATAATATTTACAAGTATGCTAAAACATGGTTCGGTTTAAGAAGTTAAGGTTCTGTCGCCAGAACTTCTAATACTTTGCATCTCAATATTGTATGTTTTTATGAAAAAAAAACATAAAATATTGGTTACAAAGTATTATAACCAACTAAAACTACGATCAAAGTATTTTGTGGCCCTGAAAAGGACCGTTTGGTTGTAAAAAACATGCGACTCTTTATTGTGTTGTGGAGTCGCACGGTCCGTCATCATCAACGGCGGTGGTGGCGGTGCTGTCCTCAGCATATTCGATTATGAACAGAAAAAGTTCATCCCATCTGGGATCGTCCGACTCCCACTCGAGACAATTCTCTGTGGTAGAATCTACCACAGGGCATTGGATAGGTTGCTGTTCACTCGCAGACATGTTGAACTAAAATGATTGTAATAAGTATTGGTGGTCGTAAATATAGAGACAAATTAATGGTGGGGGGTGAAAACAAATGTCGTATTACGTATTGAGACCAAAAGTTGTTTGTGCTCTCAAATACGAACGAACGATTTAGCTGGGTTCCACCAGCACCTAAACTTTTAATACTTTGTATTTAATATTGTATATTCTATACATACAATATTAGTAACAAAGTACTAATATGTGCTAAAACTACGATCAAAGTATTTTGTGGTCCTGAAAAGAACCGTTGTTGTGTGCCCTTAAAAAGGGCCAGGGAGAGTGTGGGGCTTATGGTGCCCCATCCTCGCTGGTCGACCACCAGCTTGACGAATCGCAGGGGCCTTGCGGATCGTCAGGTGTCGGTGATGCTGGAATTTCCAGCACCGCATCTTCCGTCGAGTCCGGCTCTGGCTGCGGCGACGGAGTTTCGAGCCTTTGTAAGACCCAATCGCCCGCATCGTCTAATTCCACTAAACTCGGATCGTGGTCATACACTAGCGGAATCGGCTCATCCAAGTCGTCCCAACGTAGGACGTCAATTTCAAAATCCACCTCTTCGTCGTCGAAGACTTGAAGGTCTCCAACGTTGCCGGCGACGGTGTCATTGCTATAGATGGATGAGCCTCTGCTGGCGGGTCTTTCTTCCTCCATGTTCATCGTATGAGAGTTGATGAATATATGACTGTGTAACTGGCCCAGTCTCATATATATATAGAACTACCCCCACCCCACCAACGGATTCTAAATGTTGTGTATTGGTGAGAGCTTATAGAATTATTGATTTTTTCAAAAACTTTAAATAAGGAATTAGATTTGTTTTTTTTTGTTTTTTTTTTGTTTAGACAATAAGACTTATTCTTAATATTTTGTGAAGAATACATTACAAAAAAAAAATAATAGAAACCTTGTTTGGACTGTTAACATTTTCATAAGTTCTCAAGCATATAACTTGGCATTTAAGCTACGAGACAAATCGTCGTTAAACGAATATCTCGCCCCATAAGTGACGATTACTAAACTACGATCAAAATATAATGTGGTCCTGAAAAGGACCGTTTTTGTGGCCCTAAAAGGGCCTGGGGGGAGGGTGGGGTGCCTACCGTGGAGTAATACCCAACGATATTAACGCCGACCGGTTCGGAGAAAACCTCTATTTTATCGCTGGTGGTGGAAATCATTTTCGCACTTTAAGACCGATTGATTTTAAAAATTTATAGTCTTCGGCAGATAACTGTTGAGATGTTTGTGATCTAACGTCTGGACGACGACTAACCTTGACGTTAACTCTTCTTTTACTTTTATTATGTTTCGGCGGTTCCCCCATCTTAGTCGACAGCACACACAATTGACGATTGAAGCAAAAACCCATTTCTATGAAAGTTTCTTCAGTTCCAATTTCACGATTATTTTCTCGCCTTAAAAATTGATTAGATCACCGCTATCGTCCAAGATGCGAAGAGTAATGTTGTCGATAAACTGACGTCCTGCCGGCATTAACGGCATATAAATATTATTTTGTGGTTCTTTACTGATTTTATAACCGGGCTCCACGTCGATATCGAATTCGAACAAGGTATGACCTTCCACCGAATTCATATATGCTCCGGAAATTATATTACAATCTACGAGTATGATGCGTACTTTCATTATTTCCACCATCTCGGTTGATTCGTGCTTTTTGTCTCTTTTTAACACTGTATGATTAAATCCTAACATTTTACCGATACTCGCCTCTCCCCGGAAATCTATAGTATATTGGGATTTCAGTTCACATTTCAGCGTATTATTATTAGCGACCAAGTAAAAGATTCCATCGTTCTTTTCTTCAGTTGAAATCCTCAAAGCCTCCGACATAGCTTTACCTATCTCATCTATTTCATAGGCCCCAGGTGGAATCTGCAATTGTATCGGCTCGGTGGTGTAACCCTCCTTCATGTAGGCAAACTTATTGTTGCTTTCGTCCACATTAAAAATTGAATTGTATGTGTAAAATCCCAGCAATGCCAGACCATATTTGTTTTCTCTATTTAATTCGACTGGTGGATAAAAATCGGCGCTTAAGACGCTCGAGTGTCCTGTTAGTGTGAACGTATAAGACATGACTAACCATTAAAATATCACACATCTCGGTTTTATTCTTAGCGGCAACATTTAAAAAGATTCATCTTCACACCTTTTCTCACTGCTTTAGATAGTAATGTTTTATGCTATTTTCTGCTTTTATGCGCACATCGCTGATTTTGCAATAACAACAAAATATTTTTCTAGCCGTAAGATCCTCATCAGCCGTAACCTCGTTTAAATTGCTGCTGAAATAATGTTTGCAGCCGTACTGATATTTTAATATATCGATATCGCTTTTGAGGTGCTCGGGCAAATTTTCCCAAAGAATGGAATTTCATTTGGGGCTCATGCAATCATTACTTCCTTGGGCATGTTTTCTAACTGTTTCACGGTCATTTTCTTTAATCCGCCTTCTAGATGAAATGCTTTCAGTGATTGAAACATTTTAGTATAGATATTGCGATTCATTTGCGGTGTTAATGGTGATTATGATGATGACATCTTTTACGCTGATGATTCGACAAGAAACTTTAAGCACAAATGTCCACACCAGACTGTTCCAAAATCCTGCTGACGATCGTATGTATAGTAAATAATTTTTGATGGTTCCGATTCCGTTTGTAGATATCGTACCAATTCGATCGGTGGGGGTAAATCGCCGAAGCTGTCATAATATGTTACTTTAGAATTATTTTTTCTATAAGCTACCCAATGAGTCCCTGCACCACGCGTACTATCCAAATTCACTATTGCTGCTTCGTAACGTCGAGGACCTTGTCTAGGTAATGAATCCCTCATATAAACGCCTCGAAAGTGTCCTATTCTTTTCTTTTTGGCATATTTTTCTATATCGATGTTAGATAGTGGTCTTCGAGGTAGGGATTCAATTAGTTTTTTGATCTACGATTTAAAAATAATCCCATACCTTTACGATATGGCTTTAGAAACAAACCATTTCCTTTCGATTTTAAATACAGGCCGGCACCGGTTTTATCTTCGCTGCTTTTTTTTACAGCTTTTATGGCGCGCACAATTCCCGCTGCCCCACCGGCTAATGAACCCAAAGCTGATAACCCGGCAAAAATTGGTATTAATGGTAATATTCCACCAGTTTTAGGAATCGGTATTATTCTCGGTGTACGAACCTTCCTTTTGCCACCTGCCGCTTTTACCGATCTACGTGCTGCCGACAGAACTATTTTAGATGCATTCATGACATTTTTTTCCAACACATTTTTACTTCCGGCTTTTAATAATTCCTTTCGAACTGCTTGTCGAATAGCTGTTCCGAAACTGACTTTCCGAACATGTCGATTTTTATTAACACCTTTCCTTTTTGTATGACAGGTGCCTTTACTAGATGTTTTTTTTGTTGATAATGATGATGGTACACTCATACCAAAACGTTGTTTTTTTTTTTCATAATGTTTGTAACTAACCAAGCTGCTGTTTTTTCACCTAAATTGGAATCTTTCGATTTTACTCTATTCCAAGCACTTTGTTCGAGCTCATAATCCGCTCGATGTCTCGCACTTATGTTGTCTTTATTATGTAAATAAGCTAAATCGTGTTTTTTGCATGCGGCATCCAAAGGATTAATGCCTGGATCACCTCTTGTTACACGTTTTATTACTTTTGTTCCGGGTCCGCAATATTGATAACCGGGAATGTGTACCTCGAATGGTAATTTATTTATTAACGAATTCACAATACCGTATCCAGTTTTGTTGGAAACGTGAGACCGTCCACTTCGTTTGATGCTCGGCATCTGAATGACAGTTTTTGTGAAAAATTGCCTATAAAATATCAAATTTTCCTAAGATGCGCGTTATCGATCTTAAACAAAAACTTCCTATTGACAATCTCGATGAAAAAGTCGGACTTGGATTTGAAAAGAAGATAATGAAGAGACACGGTCCTCTACTTCCTTCCTCTATTCGCGGCCTGTTAATTAGTCCATCCAATTGTGGAAAAACTAATGTCATGATTTCGCTGCTTACACACCCCCTTGGGCTACGTTTCGAAAATGTCTATATTTACTCGATATCTCTGTATCAACCAAAATATGAGTATTTAAGGAAAATTTTAGCGCCCATCAAAGGTTTAGGCTACTATGCCTTTAGTGATTCCAGTAATATTGTGGAACCGTCCGATGCAAAACCAAACTCTATATTTATCTTTGATGATGTTATATGTGAAAAACAAGATGTTATAAGATCGTACTTTAGCATGGGACGTCATAAAAATATCGACTCCTTTTACCTAGCGCAAACATATTCGCGAGTGCCTAAACAGCTTGTGCGAGACAACGCCAATTTTATTATTATGTTTAAACAAGATGAGTTGAATATGAAACACATATTTTCCGACCACGTTTCACCGGATCTAACTTTTACTCAATTTCAAGAAATGTGCTCAAAATGTTGGGATAATAAGTATGGATTTTTAGTAATTGATAAAGACAGTGATGTGAAATCGGGAAGATACCGCAAAGGATTTGATAGCTATATATTACTGTAATAATAAGAGAAAACGCTCATTTGATTGTTGAAACGTCCTTTGTTAACATCATGAATAACGCGATCGACTTAAAACGTAAACTAGTGGAAGCTACCAATGCCGTCAGAAAAAAATTTAAACAAATTAAAGCGGCTAAAGAATTTAATGTTGTGGAATTGGAAAAGTTTTACGAACCCATTTCTAAGCCGTTGACAACTATATCTGATGTGGTTAAGCAACGTCAGCAGCAGCAGCAGCAGCAGCAACAACAACAACAACAACAACAACATTATCCAGCTACAAAGTCACATAGTCTCAGTACATCAGTGCAGTCGACTCAAATATCAGGTTTTCCCCAACCTACACATTCCTTTCAAACCTCCACACCTATTCAGCATCAGCAGCAGCATCGCATTTCAAAAGAAGATATTAGCCAATCGGTGTTTGATACACCCTCGACATCAACTAATACATCTCTCGCATCCGCTGACACCACAACTTCCGATACTTTAAACGCACACCTGAAAGGATTACGTTCAAAAACATCTCTTTACGATACTGTATATGGTGTACATTTTGGTTCAAAAACAGATTATAACAAAAATTTTATTGGTAATTTAGAGGTGCGTTTTCGAAATGGAAATATTGTCTTATACAAAAAAGGGAAAAATATTGCAGGATATGGTGGATCACCAGCACTTTATGATTTGTTATTTCTTAAAACACCCCCAAGTGTAGGCAAGGAACAACAATTAAGTGATAATGTACTTTCAACGTACAAGGAAATTTTGGAATAAACGAGTGCTGTCTACAACAATTTTAAAAAAAGTGATGGTTTACGGGAGACCAGATGGAACAAATATTTACGAATTATTAAACCTCTGATAATGGGCACAAAATTAGGTGGTACTATTACAAGAAAAAATCTCTCGGAAAAACTACAGTTACCCACAAAAAAGAAATTATCTTCGAAAAAATTTCAATATGTCTATTGGAACAAAGCTAAAGGGTTGGTGGATCGTTTACGTTTGTTGTGGAGTTCCAAAATAGCCGGTCACACTGGACACGAAAATAAAATTATGTCAATCATAGAGGAATTACGAGAAGAAGATATAATATATTAAGCTCAATATTTAATGATATTATTCAGTTCTTCCTTCGATCTGAAACCTTTAATATTACTAATAATATGGAGCCCAGTCTAGAAAAAATCAAGATTGTTAATGAACTACATAGAACGGCTAGAAAAAATTTTGTAAGACGGCGCACGATAATAAAAGGATATAGAGATTTGTGGCAAATTGATTTGGCTGAAATGCAACAGTATGCTGATGAAAACGATGGTTATCGTTATATTTTGGTCTGTATAAATTGTTACTCTAAATTTGTCTATACCAAAGCCATAAAAAACAAGACTGGTATAGAAGTTACTAATGCGATGAAACGCATCATTGAAGAGGCATCATATACACCAACAAATCTGCAAAGTGATCAAGGAAAGGAGTTCTATAATACAAATTTTCAAGCCCTGATGAAAAAATATAATATAAATCATTATTCCACTTACAGCACAAAGAAAGCTGCAATTGTTGAGCGAGTCATAAGGACTTTAAAAAATAATTTATATAAACAATTCTCGACAAGAGGATCTTACAAATGGATACATATATTATCGGCAGTAACAAAAACCTATAACCATTCGAAACATCGCACCATTGGAATGAAGCCTGCAGACGTGCAAGAAAAAACACAAATTAAAGCATACGATTATTTAAAAATTGTACCTAAAAAATTTAAGTTTTCCATGGGTGACATTGTGCGTATTAGCAAGTACAAAAGCTTATTCGAGAAAGGATATACGCCCTCTTGGTCAACCGAATTGTTTAAAGTTGTAAAAGTTAACGTTACAAATCCACCTACTTACTTGTTGGAATCGTTAGAAGGTCAGCCTATAAGAGGGTGTTTTTACGAATCAGAACTACAAAAAACAAGCAGTCCTGGCGTTTATCTAGTAGAAAAGTCCTTATACAACGCAAGAAAAATCACACCGATCAATTATGTGTCAAATGGCTAAGATTTCCCAACCACTTCAACTCTTGGATAGGTAAAGCTAATATTGTTTAAATAACATATTGTATGACTATATTTTTAATTTAAAATGTAAAATAAATAAACAATATATTGTAAAATAAAGTTTTTTATTTCAATCTTCATCATTAAAAACAATGACAATAAAACATCATACACATAAATAACATTTCAATATTCTTGGAGGGAAGGTCCAATTCACCGACGACTACGACGTTATCTTCAAGGCTATGCCACTCGGAGTGGGTTCTTCTATTCTTTAACCTGCTTTCCCTTTTTTAGATTTTTTTTGAAGTCGAGCCGTACGACTGTGCGCTTAATGAGTCATTTAAAGTCTGATGATAGAATATTTTCTGAATAACTTCAATTTTTGTTTTAAGCTCACTATTATTTTGGTATATCATGGGGAGGACATCCTTGTTAAATATGTCACATATTACAACTGCAAAATTGTAAAACTTTCTATTAACAAAGTGTTTTGTCACAGCATCGTCATCATCTTTAGGTTCGCCTAAGTTGGTTATGATTTTTCCACCCATATCATACTGCCCATCCGCTGTAAGTTTAAAACCAATCCCTTGTGGCCCAGATAATATATGATATTTTTCATTACATTTCTGACGACCAAATTTATCAATTGTGTTGTTTCCTCGACTCATTTTCAATCTTTACCAAACTATTTTATTTTTATTTGCCCTGCTTATATTAAAAATTTCAGCTGAGAAAAAGAAACACTGACTATGATCTACTGGGTTGGTATGTTTATAAAAGAAATAAAACAAAACTGTGATTGTAACAGATATTTATTTACAGTTACTTAATTGCACAAATACAAAAATTATAAAAAATTAATTTTCCATGTCTTCATTTTCGTTGCTCAAAATTCTATCCCATCCGACACTATTTCGATCGTCAACGTCTTGGGCTGTTGATGTTGCAGAAACCAATTCATATTTTGCAGCAAGCTCACCTGGTAAATGTGGAATATTGACGAGGTATTCTTTTAATTCTTCTTCAACCATTTCAGCACAAAATGTATCCATGTCTATGGAACCATATAAAAATTTGTCACACAAGTGTGCCCCAGCCATAAAATTGATTGCATCCCTGATCTCGTTCTTATATTGATCTTTGGTTGCATCAGTATGTGACCAATCATTTACGCTATCTAACATATCGTGAGCCATATTTCTTAATTCTCTCCCCAACCAAAATATGTATCTATCTACACATTCGTTGACGGTCGTCGTCGTCGCATCAGCAGACATCTTTAACAGAAATAATGAACACGCGTAAGTATTCTGACATGTGCAACTATATTTTAAATTTAATTACATCCTTTTTTTTCAAACAATTTACATACAATTTACTCCAATGAGCCAAAACGTAATAATGTTCGAGTATTGTTTCCAAAAACTCTAGTGCCCTGCCCCAAATAAGTTAGAGTGTATTTACAATTAGTTTTACTCATAATATCTACAATATCGTCAGATAGTGTTTCGGCCACACGTTTTGGCAAAAAAGTCTCAAATGTGCTATTATCACCGTCATCGTGTAAAGCCACTAAAAGAGTTTTACCAAATCTTGTAGTCATTGAAACCATCTTTACAATTTTATACTTTGCCTACAATCATTTCGGTAACCTTTTTTCTCTCTAAAACCTCGAAATCTTTGCTGAACTTTTCATTAATTTCATCTAGAGTTTCTTTTGCAATACTCATTATGGAAAAAATGGTATATAAATCCAAAAATTACCGTGAATATAAAAGCACTTTCAGAACACTACACGAACACAATATTTGATGTTTATGCCACTGATATCTGCGACTGTTTGAAGTCACTTCTTTTCTCACTAACTTTTATAGCGAGTTTTCAAGGTCGAATTGTAACAATGGTGGGGGTAGCTTAACGGTAGAAATAGTGGGAGGAGTATTCAAGGTCAAATGACGTCACACATTTAAATTGGTATAAGGATAACTTCAAGGACAAAATATAATGAAACAAATAACTTCATTTTATGTACTTTATTGATTGATTTTTTTCTGCCATTCTTCTATACGTGTAACATTATCACCTAAACCTAATTTTCTTAATTTGTTCAATAATAATTGTTTGTTTTTATTTCTTAGAAAATTCTTACAAACTATACTCGCTAAAATACACACTTCGGCATGGTCCATATACTTTAAAAATACACTAAACTCCTGAGCCTCCGAATCTTGCATTTCAAATGCGTAAAATTCCGAACAGGCTGCAGAAATTAGAAATTCTTCGTACATTTCTCGCACTAAACTTTCCATATTAACTACTACTACGTTAAACTTAAGTCCTACACTCTAATTTCATCTAACACAACCGGATCTGCAATGAACCTAATCAGTTTTTCCAAACAGTCACTAAACCCCAACTTTTTTATTTCACGAACAAAGTCTTGTAAATTTATTGTTTTGCTGCAATATTTACGACATGCATTCGCAGCCTTTTCATATTCATAAGCCAAATCACAATAGCGCGACGCCCATTCTGCTCGACTTTTCATTGCATCATTGAAATAATTACTAGCCGTTTCAGTGAACTCATCGCCCAATTTTTTTACTGTCTCTTGCAAAGCACTATTCATATTATTCACTCATTTTTTACATTCACGACACATTTTTATTGCTGGTTGTGGCCCATCTATATAATGACGATATATTTGTTCATAGTGAATGTAACAGGGTAAGCTTAACTGTAGTTCCTTGTCACACCGATATGGCGCTGGCAGGTTATCCCAAATTTGCCGTAAACTCAGCGTATCAATGCAAGTTTTTAAATATTCGAGAGGAAAAATGCTAGATCCTTCTCTTCAAAATCACACAAACTTTTTAAATTACTCTGATATAAACAAATTACTCTGCCGACTTGTTTTATAATTTTTTCTTTAGATAGTTCCGTATCTGACATTTCACACTGAATGAATGTAAATAGACTCACACAATTTTATAGAACAATTTGCAAGGTCAAAATCATTTCAAGATCATCTCACACTATTACAATGCACAAATAATTACTTCAAGGTCACACACCCAAGATGGCCCCCAACAAAGTCAAGGTCGTCTCGACCAAGGTCAAGGTCAAGGTCACACACACGACCTTGAACACAAGGTCAAGGCCAAGGACAAAGCACACGTGCACTTTCAAGGTCAATGACAAGGACATGTGGGCGGGGCCAAAGAGGGGTGGGGCAAGGTCAAGGTCGAGGAGTGGGGGCATGAATAGGATCGGGTTATGTTCACTACTCGCTGTCAAGCAAAAAACAACTTCTTGTGCGCTGGCCCAACACTGGTTAAACACAGGACAGAATATATTTCTCAGGAACAAAAATGCTATCGAGATGTGAAAACCTGTCAAAAAGAATTATAAGGGAAGCCATTGAAATTGCAAAAAGGCACAACAACTTAAATAGCAGAGATGATAGCGAACAAGTGCCTAATGCTTAAAAGGATCTGCGTACAAAACATCAAACAGTACCACTTAGTAAGGAAAGAGATTACAACTTGGCAACGAAACCTCAAACACTGGCAACGAGGCCGATGACGCGCAGCTGATCTCGCAACCTGATTGGCCAGAATCATTCGGAAAACGAACCCGTCCGACGTATACGCAGGACCGACAGCACCCGAGTCGCAGACATCAGTTCGCTCGTAGACGCCTTACAGTGAGTTTTGAAAATGGTGAATGAGATTTCACCGAAACTTCAGCTGCCTTCAGTACTGAGAGGGACTTATTTGGTTGATTTTACTATTAAAATATTTACATATATATATAGGTTCAAAGTAAATAACATTTTACTTCATATCTCTCTGCCATACCCTCTGCCGTATCACTGTGGCGGGGAGGGTAAGTTTTGACTTTCTTCTCGGTATGGTGGTACAGGTAGGCCATCATATCGATGGTGGTGGAATAGGATAAATTGCGTTTTATAACAATTTGTTCTAACTGTGCAACCTTTAACAAAGAAAGGATATGATGGAAGGAAGTTTGCATTTACTGTTCGCATTTTACTTCATATATATATATATATATATATATATATATATATATATATATATATATATATATATATATAGGTTCAAAGTAAATAACATTTTACTTCATATATATATATATATATATATATATATATATATATATATATATATATATATGAAGTAAAATGCGAACAGTAAATGCAAACTTCCTTCCATCATATCCTTTCTTTGTTAAAGGTTGCACAGTTAGAACAAATTGTTATAAAACGCAATTTATCCTATTCCACCACCATCGATATGATGGCCTACCTGTACCACCATACCGAGAAGAAAGTCAAAACTTACCCTCCCCGCCACAGTGATACGGCAGAGGTACATGTTTCGTCTCTACTAGACTCATCAGGGTACCGACATGCACCTGGCTGTGCAAAGGACAGATCGGAAGGAAGCATGCAAATACTGAACGCGGCTTCTCCGACCTCCCGTCGGATGGCATGTATATGTTTATGCGGATTTCACGGATTCCTCCGTGTGAGATGCAATAGCAGTGGACATATCCACATTATGCCGTTGTAGTGCTGAAATCAGATTCAGCAAACGTACAACTATATGCAGCTCCGCGTATGAATGAAGTAAAATGCGAACAGTAAATGCAAACTTCCTTCCATCATATCCTTTCTGTGTTAGAGGTTGCACAGTTAGAACAAATTGTTATAAAACGCAATTTATCCTATTCCACCACCATCGATATGATGGCCTACCTGTACCACCATGTGGATATGTTCACTGCTATTACATCTCACACGGAGGAATCCGTGAAATCCGCACAAACATATACATGCCATCCGACGGGAGGTCGGAGAAGCCGCGTTCAGTATTTGCATGCTTCCTTCCGATCTGTCCTTTGCACAGCCAGGTGCATGTCGGTACCCTGATGAGTCTAGTAGAGACGAAACATGTACCTCTGCCGTATCACTGTGGCGGGGAGGGTAAGTTTTGACTTTCTTCTCGGTATGGTGGTACAGGTAGGCCATCATATCGATGGTGGTGGAATAGGATAAATTGCGTTTTATAACAAATTGTTCTAACTGTGCAACCTCTAACACAGAAAGGATATGATGGAAGGAAGTTTGCATTTACTGTTCGCATTTTACTTCATTCACACGCGGAGCTGCATATAGTTGTACGTTTGCTGAATGTGATTTCATCACTACAACGGCATAATGTGGATATGTCCACTGCTATTGCATCTCACACGGAGGAATCCGTGAAATCCGCATAAACATATATATATATATATATATATATATATATATATATATATATATATATATATATATACATATATATATATATGGTGGAATGTGTACTTGTGATTTTCCGTCCGTTCGTCAATAGCAATATCTTCACTACGTTTCGCCAACATCTCAGCTGGCATTTTCAAGATGTTTCCTCGACGGCTGCTCGACTTAGAATGAGTGTGCTGGTGCTCTGACGGCCTTTTTATCTGGTGTGTTGTTTTTGATTTGATTTGAGTAAAATTTTCCATGCATTTGAAATATTTTGCGCATCATCTCTCTTGTTAAAGTTTTTAGTACTTTCTATTTCGAGAGCTTCTCTGATGATTGATGCGATCTGTTTGGTTTCCTGGAAATTTATAGTATGTCCTGTCTCCTGATGATGTTGGAATAAAGCTGATGTTGTTTGCTTGTTCTTTATGCTATTTTTATGTTCTTGGACTCTTGTAAAGATTCTCTTGTTTGTTTGGCCAATATATTCTTTTTCACAATCACTATATGGGATGCTGTACACTCCCTGGTTTTCCAATAGTATTTTGTCTTTAGGATTGCCCAATAATTTGTGTATGGTTGTCTGTGGCTTGTAAATTGTGCATATGTCATGTTTCCTCAAAATTCTTCCAATTACGTCTGTTACACCTTTTATGTATGACAGTATGGTTTTTCGATTGGATTTGTCATTGTCTTTTTTTCTCTGCTACTGCTTTCGTGTTCTGTTTTATGGCCTTTTTGATATTGTGTTCTTTGTAGTTGTTTTGTTTCAGAGCTGTTGTCATATTGTTGAGTTCTTCCTGGCGGTTTGTGGGTTTGGTTAGTCACAAGAATCTGGAAATCAGTGTGTTGGCGACCGATTGCAACTGTGATGGATGGTGGTGTGATTCGGCGTTCAGGTATCTCTTTGTGTTGGTGGGTTTTCTGTAGATCGTATAATCGATGCTTAGGTCGTCGTTTCTGGTGACTAGAAGGTCAAGGAAAGGTAGCTGCTTGTTAACTTCAACCTCCAATGTGAACTGAATGCGGTGATGAATGCTGTTTAGTTCCTCTAAGAATATGTATAAGTTGAATCTTCCGTGTGGCAATATGATGAAGGTCTCATCCACGTAACGTTTGCAGAAGGATGGTTTTGTTTTGGTTTTTCTTAAAGCTTCTGTTTCAAAATATTTCATAAACAGGTTTGCAATGATTGGTGATAGGGAAAATCCCATAGGAGCACATACATGCTATTCCTATGAAAATAATTTCTACCGACAGACAGATGGTATATATATATATATATATATATATATATATATATATATATATATTTATATATATATATATATATATATATATATATATATATATATATATATATATATATATATATTTATATATATATATATATATATATATATATATATATATATTTATTTTCTTGTTTCTTGAACCATAGATTATATCATTTTTCTTTTATTTTGTCTTTTCTTGGGTTTAGGTTCTATATTTAATAAATACATAAAAACTGTTTGACGTTTCGCCCTTTATTCAAGGCATTTTCAAAATGTTTGCTTCCTTGACATTTTGCAGTTTTTTTTTTTTTTTTTTTTTTTTTTTGTTTTCAGCAAAATGTCAAGGAAGCAAACATTTTGAAAATGCCTTGAATAAAGGGCGAAACGTCAAACAGTTTTTATGTATTTATTAAATATAGAACCTAAACCCAAGAAAAGACAAAATAAAAGAAAAATGATATATATATATATATATATATATATATATATATATATATATATATATATATATATATATATATACAGGGTGATTCAAAAATCGATCACGAAACTTAAGGGGGTGATTCTACTTGACAAAATAAGGGTAGAGCTTCATATAATTTTTTTTCAAAATGTCATTCGTTTTCGAGTTACAAGCCGTCCAAGTTCAAGTTTTTATTTTTTGTTTTTTGAATTACTCGCTTACAGGGAAACCGATTTGACTAATATTTGAAAGATAGGCTAAGTCTTCTGCGCTTCATCATTTTAGTAACAATTCATATTGATTGTTTGCTGCTAGAGGGCACTTTACCTACATTGAAAATTGTTTTTTGTCATAATTTTTTAGTGTTGACAGCTACAGTAGTTTTTGGCATAATTTCTGAAAGACTGATGCCAGGCCTTTAAAAAAGGTGCTCTTTATTTACATCGCTAAACCCAACCGTTTAGACGTAAATCACCCTTAAAAATTAAGTGGTAAATTTAGTTTTCTCATTTCATTACCACCAGCTACCAGGTAAATAGCTATCAAAGTATACTAGAGCTGTCAGTTTAACATTAAATAAATTCGCTTTTTAAACTACTTAATTTATAATCTTAAAATAACTAATAATGGCTAATCAGTAAATATTCATATTATGGATTATTGCGATATACATTTAATTGATAAAAATTAATGAAACAGTACTAAACAAACTAAAAAAGATTCTCAAAATGTCCCCCATTTTCTTCCATACATTTCCTAACACTCTTCAAAAAATGTCGCCTAACTCGATGAAAAATTTCTGGTGTTTCTTTAATAATTTGGCACTTTTCGATTATCCTGAAGCGAAGATCCTCGACGTTGATTACTGGAATATCGTACACCAATTGTTTCAAATGACCCCAAAAGAAAAAATCCATAGGATTAAGGTCTGGTGACCTCGCTGCCCATGCCAATGGTCCATTTCGTCCTATCCATCGCTCAGGATACGTTGCATTCAAATACTGTCGGACACGTATACTAAAGTGGGGCGGAGCTCCGTCTTGGAGGATCCACATGTTGGCCCTTACTTCCAATGGCACATCTTCCAGATACAATGGGAGACGATTTTGGATAAAATCTAAGTATACGTCACCAGTTAATGGGCCATCAAAGAAATGAGGACCAATAAGGTAATCTCCTATTATCCCTGCCCACACATTTAGTGAAAATCTACGCTGATGTTTCGTTTCTACCACATTGTTTGGGTTCTCGTAAGCATATGTGTGGATGTTGTGTAGATTTGTTATGCCATCACGAGTGAAACCAGCTTCGTCAGTGAATAATATGACGCCAATTAATCGATTATCGTGTTCATACTTAGCTAGGATCTGATTGCACATTTCCAACCGTCTCGGCCGATCATCGTCATAAAGAGCCTACACCTTTTTTGAATGAAACGGGTAGAGTTGTTCTTCTCTTAGTATCCTCCATGAACTAGCCTGACAGAGCCGCACTTCATTCCCAATTTTTCTAGTACTAATACCTGGATTATTTTCAATAATTTCAAGCACTCTTTCTTCTTGTTGCACGTTTCTAGCAGTTCTAGGTCTTCCCCTATTTCCATTATAACTTTTAAAGGAACCACATTCCGCAAGCCTCCTTTGCACACTGGAAAATGTTTGAGCATGAGGGATATTTCTTTCCGGATAACTCTCCATATAATATCTTCTTGCCAACTCTGCATTACCATTTGCTTTTCCTTAACAAAAATGGATATCACAATATTCGATATTTGAATATTGGTGATTAGCCATTATTAGTTATTTTAAGATTATAAATTAAATAGTTTAAAAAGCGAATTTATTTGATGTTAAACTGACAGCTCTAGTATACTTTGATAGCTATTTACCTGGTAGCTGGTGGTAATGAAATGAGAAAAGTAAATTTACCACTTAATTTTTAAGGGTGATTTACGTCTAAACCGTTGGGTTTAGCGATGTAAATAAAGAGCACCTTTTTTAAAGGCCTGGCATCAGTCTTTCAGAAATTATGCCAAAAACTACTGTAGCTGTCAACACTAAAAAATTATGACAAAAAAAACAATTTTCAATGTAGGTAAAGTGCCCTCTAGCGGCAAACAATCAATGTGAATTGTTACTAAAATGATGAAGCGCAGAAGACTTAGCCTATCTTTCAAATGTTAGTCAAATCGGTTTCCCTGTAAGCGAGTAATTCAAAAAACAAAAAATAAAAACTTGAACTTGGACGGCTTGTAACTCGAAAACGAATGACATTTTGAAAAAAAATTATATGAAGCTCTACCCTTATTTTGTCAAGTAGAATCACCCCCTTAAGTTTCGTGATCGATTTTTGAATCACCCTGTATATATATATATATATATATATATATATATATATATATATATATATATATATATATATAAATATATATATATATATATATATATATATATATATATATATATCACTGAATAAATGAAAACATTAAAGATGGTCACAGAGCCAGATATGGTGGCGATTTCATATTCAAAAATAAAAAAGAAATAAAAAACATTTTAAAAATTTTAAAATTGTATTAATGTTAATAGATCACTAATTTACAATTCTAGTTCATAAATGTAGGCTCTCTGGTCGACAAATATTATTTTAAATTATTTTTATTCCATTTCGCACGTTATTTTTTGAATTCACATGGCCCAGAAAGCTTTTCACTTCAGTCACCACACGTCTCTGGGGTTGCCAATTGCAACTAACTGCACTGTTGGATCATTCTGTATATCCTAATCTTGGTGTTGCCAACGTAGACTGTTTTAGACGTATAGCAGCTATTTAACAAACTTGATGCCATTTTAAAGGTGAAAAAATTTTCTTGAGTGTCTCATCAAAGCTAAGAACTCTAAAAATTTTACTTGTAAATATCTGAAGACTGGCCACAACGAATTAATGTAAATCTTTAAAAATAGCGGAGTTGAAATTTAAGGAAATTCGGTAGTTTATAAATGTTATGGAAATAGTTTTTCACACTGATTTAAAGCGTTTTTTTTTATTGAAAATATTTTGTAAATATTACCATTAAATATGACAAGAAGTTTGGTAAGGCCGTATGGAGCATGGCATCGCAAGTTGGTAAACCTGTCAAGCATGCTGTCTGTTGGAGCACAAATGAACGTCGATCACTTAGTATTAGGCTTTGAAATTTTAATGGAAACGTTACAGGCAAATAGAGTTTCTTTTTTGAAGATCATTCTTACAGGATCTACACAATGACCCCCATGTTTGGTGTTTCGAATTGCGTTTGGAAAAAAATTTTTATTGAAAATTTACAGCGAAAATATTTTTTTATTTTAGTCGAGGACTGCTGCTTCCACTCAAAAATATACTATTATAAACCTTTGAAATGCCTTTTTTTTGTTAAAATCGGCCCAGTCATTATCAACATTGTAAAAAAATCATTCAGCTTTTTTATTATATTAATTAACTTTTCAAAAAATTTTGCAAATCGTTAGCAAATTCAAGAATAAAATGTAATTAATGATACAAAAAAACTTGATTAGAGATGGATTCTGAAAGTCCATTAGTTTGTACACAATTGCAACTATTTATCCTGCTAACATAAAAAGTTATTATTTTATGGAGTGAGAAAACTTTTTGGCGAATCATACAAAGGCGCACGAGGTATAATTTTGTTCCTAAAAACTTTCACTCACAGCTTCCAAAAATGAATTGCCACTTTTTGCAAGATAAATTGTGCAAAGTACAACAAAAAAGCTACTTCCTTTTGTCTTATATAGGCGCACATTCACAACAAATATAGTATATAGCTCTACAGCAATCGCTGTATCGTGGTTTATTAACATTAATAGCTGAAGTTTGGCCGGTTCTTAGTGAAGAAATGTAATATGTTTTTTCGCAATATATGTAAAATTATTTAAATAAATGCCTCTTATAATGATAGTGTTCGTCCACCCATTGTGACACTAATTATTCTGGGAAAATTTAGGTAGCTTCAGGACAACATGTTATATAAATGTATACTCTTTAATTTATAACCTGCGGCATTGCATCTCAGTATGATAGCATGAGCATGATAACTTCCAAGCCAGAATTTAGTTAATTATGTGACAAATTATTCTTTGTATTCTGAATTGGAGAAAGGGTTAAATATAATATAATAAGCTATATCGATTCCAGATGTGTTAAATATTTAACCTTCCAACAATATTGATATAAAAGTATACAACTGTACTTCAGAAATAGTTTGTGTTTGCTTTGGATCCTTAACTTTAAAATACTAGGCTAGGTGATCTTCCATTATTTATACCTTTTGTAATAATTCATTTTGATTCTTCGTTAATTAAAATATCTTTAAAGAAAGTTATTTTGTATACTGCAATTTGCTCATGATAAATTACCTAGTGTTATTATTGAAAGAGAAAATTAAATGTAGACGAAACAATTTACCAAAAAATAAATATATAATCAATGAAAATTTTTAAAATTTTGAAAATCATTATATACGAAATTAGCTTTCAGAAAATAGGCCTTGTTATTCAATCTCTTTTGAACAAACTTTTTGTGGCATTTTCACTGAGAAAAAAATTATTGCCAGTTTTTTTTTATTGAAATTAAAAAGTTTTGCTGAAAGTACACATAAAACTAATCAATATCGATCACTGATTATTAAAATTAGTAAACAATTCTTCTTGTCTTGGGATGATAAAACGTTACATGTGACTAAGATTTAATACACAAAGTAAGGGAAAAGTACAGAAAATTCCTTTTCCCGTTGTATCTCCATAAACTGGGAATAAATTTGCAAATTAAAACTTTTTTCAGAAAATTGGATTAAAGAACATTACGGGAAAGTTTAATTTTGCACCAAATGTCCATAAAAATAAAAACAAAGAGTTGTTGCAACTCTTCCTCAAAATCGTTGTGTATGAAATCTGGTAAATAGGACTCTATTCTTGGATAGTAGTAATCACATAAGACTATTTCTAAGTACCTCTGAATAAGATGATACATCCGTCTGGGGCTGTAACTAAACCATATGGATCCCAACCAATTCTACCTATCCCAATTGCCGTGAACAAAAAGGAACTTAAATTGTTTCTAGAAAGTAAATTTATTGCATCGTATAGAAGAGCTTCTGGAATGCGGTGTACCAAGGAACATATAAGTGGACCTAGCGAACGGTTTACTAGGAAAAAGCTACGAATATGTAGTGGAACTATTGAGAGGAGAGTATCGCCCGAGAGGCCATCTTCATAAGATTGGTATTTGGGATAACCTGATGTACAGGTAGTGTCCAGAGGAGAATTAAACTTTTGATCATGTCCTCAGAGAGTGCCCAGTACTTAACGGAGTGAGACAGAGATATTTCGGAAATACAACTTTGTTGCCGGAGGTTGCTTGGATTCGCAAAGGTCTCGAATGACCTGCAGCTATGGTGGGATGAAAAAGTCCCAACGAGTCTTAGGCACTGATGATCGAGTATCGCCACCATTCTTGAATTCATTCGTCAAGACTTAAAATCTAATAGTGGAAGATTTTTAAGTGAAAAATATATGAACCAAAATGTAAGAAAAAAACGAATTAAAGTTTTACCATACGTAATTTTATATCGACTCGAAAGGAAGTTTCTGTTTCAGTTCCAAATGTTTTTCAAGATGAGTAATTTACAATAACAGTTGAACTGAGATGTACTTTAGGTTTCATTAATTTGCAAACCAGATGTTTGTTAAAAGTTGAATCCATGACACAAAAATATTTTTGTTGGTTTTATTTATTTCCAGTAAGCCAAAAACTTACACTCTGGGCAATGAAGTAAATTTAATTTTTCTTAGAAATCCCTTAATTTTGATCGCTTACAATAATATTGATTTATTTTCTTGAAAAGAAAATATTGGGATCTCGTGTAAATTTTTTTATCTTCAGATAAATAAGATTTACATAAATCTAAATTGTGAGCTTACCAAATGCAAAGTTAACGGTATAACACTGACTGCAATATATTTAATGTTCACCATAATGAGAGCAAATGACATGAAATTTAGGAAACCATGAAAGATCATCAGTAGAAATTGAATTTCGAACAGATCCTTAACAATAATTACTATTTGGCACATATGAAACCGGTAATAAGTTCTCCAATTTTTTATATCTAGTTTTTATAGATAAATTCCTATTATAATACAGAGATATGTGTTAGAGATACCTACTATACATACACTTGTTGGAAACAGAAATAAAAATAACATTTTGCAACATTTATTTCTCTCTTTAAACCACATAATATAATCAAGATATAATGTCATACACCTAAATATTATCAATACCACTAAATAATATTTGGTATATTTAAATAAGTGTTCTTCAAATTTGTATCTACTATTTGAAAAGGTATTATCAACTAGTGAGAATTTACTAAACAGTTCACGTCAAATAGATCTTTTGCTGTAGGAATTTATAATAAAAATAAGTAAGCTGAAACACTGGCAAAACATTGAAAATATTTCAAAGCTTTTAATAATAGTACCACCAGTTTCTGTTTCTATATATATATATTTCCCAAAATATAATAGTAAATAAAAATATTATTAGTGTTGTGAAAAATATGATTCGCTTCTTGTAGCATCGTTGTTGTAACAAATTTTTGTTATGAAAATCAAAATATGGTAAAATGCATATATAACTTACAAGTTTTGCAATTGCAATAAAAAAGAATACTTCACGTGGGTTGGACATGAACTTTATTTTGGAATATTTCTGTAGATACTAAAATGTCGGGTTTCGTTTTTCTGTCTGTTTAAGACATAACAAATGCAACGACTATTTGTCGATTTAGGCTTATTGCTATTAATAACATAAAGCGTTCTAATTACCTTGAATGTATTAATGACTCACAGATACAGACTCAGTTTACAAGAAGGGGTTCACAATTTTTGTTAATTTGAAAGTATTACTTGAAATCTCAACTCAAAAACAATAACGATTTTGACTCAAGAAAAAAAATCTAACTCTTGGGGCACAAGCATAAAGGTTTTTATGTTCAAAAGTGGTGGCAAAGAAAACCTAACTAATTTCAAAGGATTAAAGATCCTTAACACTTTTCTGAAATACATACAAACGATGTTAAGTAAACAAAACATCCTAGGAGGATAAGTACAAAAATTCATATGATTAAAAAAGAAGAAAAAATCCTACGTACTTCAGAGGAATTAATCTTCTTAATACCTCACTGAAACAACAAAAAAAATTACCAACAAAATAGACCCACTCATACCACTGTTCAAAGATTCGAAAAGCTTCAAAACATGTAGACCTTGTCTTTTTGTAATTAAACCAGTCACTGGAAAGTGAAGTAGGTCTTTCTGTGTTTCAATGATCTGCAAGAAGTCTTCGATAGAAATAATTTGGAAAATATCATATACTTAATCTGTAATCATGAACTACCAATAAATATGAGAAAAACTAAAGAAAGAATTTGTACCGAGAACAGCAATCACGTGAATCCAAAACAAAATTTAGCAACTTGTTGATTGGTAAGATTATTAAGAAGATTCGCAACGTTAAAGAATACAGTTTGAGTGAACAAGGAATTACAATTATCTTAGATATATATTGGAAATCGATCGAAATATCATGGAAAAAGTAACTGCATTTAGGTATCTGGAAATGGAGTTATCGAGTTATGAATACGTCGCAAAGAAAATCTTGCATCAAGTTACTGATGAAGTCATTAAAATAAAGGAATATCTGGCGAAAATATCAGCTATATGTTGAAAAAAAGACTTATAATATAGTACAACACAATACAACTATGACCCATATTGCCGAGACTAGACCCGACACTTTCAAGACCAAATTATCTTTAGAAATACCAGAGAAAAATTGTTGGGGAAATACTCCTCAATAATAAAAAAAGTAAAAACATCAGAAAACTCTGCCAATTGGAGAACATGGTGGAGGTTTGATATAAAGTATATATATATATATATATATATATATATATATATATATATATATATATATATATATATATATATATATATATATATATATATATATATATATATGAAGTAAAATACGAACAGTAAATGCAAACTTCTCTCCATCCCATCCTTTCTGTGTTAGAGGTTGCACAGTTAGAATAAATTGTTATAAAACGCAATTTATCCTATTCCACCACCATCGAGATGATGGCCTACCTGTACCACCATACCGAGAAGGAAGTCAAAACTTACCCTCCCCGCCACAGTGGTACGGCAGAGTTACATGTTTCGTCTCTACTAGACTCATCAGGGTACCGACATGCACCTGGCTGTGCAAAGGACAGATCGGAAGGAAGCATGCAAATACTGAACGCGGCTTCGCCGACCTCCCGCCGGATGGTGTATATATGTTTATGCGGCTTTCACGGATTCCTCCGTGTCAGATGAAATAGCAGTGGATATATCCACATTATCCAGCACTACAACGGCATAATGTGGATATATCCACTGCTATTGCATCTCACACGGAGGAATCCGTGAAAGCCGCATAAACATATATATATATATATATATATATATATATATATATATATATATATATATATATATATATATATATATATATATATGAAGATACTTTGAAAAATTGTTGGGGAAATACTCCTCAATAATAAAAAAAGTAAAAACATCAGAAAACTCTGCCAATTGGAGAACATGGTGGAGGTTTGATATAAAGTAAATATATATATATATATATATATATATATATATATATATATATATATATATATATATATATATATATATATATATATATATGAAGTAAAATGCGAACAGTGATTGCAAACTTCGCTCCATCATACCCTTTCAGTGTTAGAGGTTGCACAGTTTGGATGAATTGCTACAAAACACAATTCACCCTATTACACCACCATCGAGATGGTGGCCTACCTGTGCCACCACACCGAGAAGAAAGTAAAAACTTACCTCCTCTGTTACAGTGATACGGCAGAGGTAAGTTTTTACTTTCTTCTCGGTGTGGTGGTACAGGTAGGCCACCATCTCGATGGTGGTGTAATAGGGTGAATTGTGTTTTGTAGCAATTCATCCAAACTGTGCAACCTCTAACACTGAAAGGGTATGATGGAGCGAAGTTTGCAATCACTGTTCGCATTTTACTTCATTTACATGCGGAGATGCATTTAGTTGTATGTTTGCTGAATGTGATTTCAGCACTACAACGGCATAATGTGGATATGACCACTGCTATTGCATCTCACACGGAGGAATCCGTGAAAGCCGCATAAACGTATATACGCCATCCGGCGGGAGGTCGGCGAAGCCGCGTTCAGTGTTGCATGCTTCCTTCCGATCTGTCCTTTGCACAGACAGGTGCATGTCGGTACCCTGATGAGTCTAGTAAGAGACGAAACATGTACCTCTGCCGTATCACTGTAACAGAGGAGGTAAGTTTTTACTTTCTTCTCGGTGTGGTGGTACAGGTAGGCCACCATCTCGATGGTGGTGTAATAGGGTGAATTGTGTTTTGTAGCAATTCATCCAAACGGTGCAACCTCTAACACTGAAAGGGTATGATGGAGCGAAGTTTGCAATCACTGTTCGCATTTTACTTCATTTACATGCGGAGATGCAATTAGTTGTATGTTTGCTGAATGTGATTTCAGCACTACAACGGCATAATGTAGATATGACCACTGCTATTGCATCTCACACGGAGGAATCCGTGAAAGCCGCATAAACGTATATACGCCATCCGGCGGGAGGTCGGCGAAGCCGCGTTCAGTGTTGCATGCTTCCTTCCGATCTGTCCTTTGCACAGACAGGTGCATGTCGGTACCCTGATGAGTCTAGTAAGAGACGAAACATGTACCTCTGCCGTATCACTGTAACAGAGGAGGTAAGTTTTTACTTTCTTCTCGGTGTGGTGGTACAGGTAGGCCACCATCTCGATGGTGGTGTAATAGGGTGAATTGTGTTTTGTAGCAATTCATCCAAACTGTGCAACCTCTAACACTGAAAAGGGTATGATGGAGCGAAGTTTGCAATCACTGTTCGCATTTTACTTCATTTACATGCTGAGATGCATTTAGTTGTATGTTTGCTGAATGTGATTTCAGCACTACAACGGCATAATGTGGATATGACCACTGCTATTGCATCTCACACGGAGGAATCCGTGAAAGCCGCATAAACATATATATATATATATATATATATATATATATATATATATATATATATATATATATATATATATATATATATATATATATATATATATATATATATATATATATATATATATATATATATATATAATTGAAGCAAGAAGAAGTATTAGGTACCCTAGAAGACGATGGATTAATAATCCTCTTCAGTACGAAACAAATGAGCAGAATTGAAGAAAGAAGAAACAGGTTGAAGAAGGAAGGAGAAGAAATACTAAAACAAAACTTGAAAAATAAGCTTAATACGATCGATCCACTACTAGAATTAATTGCAATGCAATTTGTGTTTGGTTATAAGAGATGGTTAAAAAAAACTTACTACTACTGCTACCTTACATATTATGAAATTCAATGCACAGTTAATATTTTAAAATAAACCACGAATATAAATTCTCAGTTTTCGAGTTTTATATAACTTTGTTATACATTTTCTTAAATAATTGGGAGGTGGGGCAAGATTGAGTACCTCAGAAAATGGCTAGAAACCATACTAATATATTCTGAGTTTAAAATTATACAACGTTAACCCTACAGGTAAAACAACGAAATTAAAGCTACAGTGTGACCAGTAAAGTCCACACCATGGGAATTTTTTTTATTAATAACTTTATTCGAAATTTGACTTAGGCATCAATTTCTGCTTTGAGCGAGATGAAAATTAACCAAAAAAAAAAATAATAGTCACGTGTTTTTTCCAAAAAGAAATTTAAATATAGGGTTATATCTCAAAATATCGAAATAAGTTATTAGAAAAATTTTTTCTAAATGCAATTTTTATTCCATATGCAAAATTTCAGCTGTATAAGATAATTTAGATTTTTTGCTCATTTTTTGTAAATTGCACCACTATTGCAAAATAAAACTGTACAGAAATGTAATTTTAAATCTTAAGTTTTTGAATTGTTTTTAATTTAATACTAAAATACCAAAAATGGTTTGTTATCAATTAAAAAGTGGAATTTTAAGGGTTTAATTTTTTGAAAGCATTGTATACTCACTGGACAAGAATTTTTATCGGTGTACATCTGATCTCGAAAGTTATATAAATTTTTGATCCTCACCTGATTTAAATCCACACTTCTTGCAGCTGAGGTGCTCTTCGATTTTTTTATAAACACATATTTCTGGATGGCGCTTTAGAAATCCCAAAAGCCAATCTGTCATCATCGGTATCAAATTGGTGCAATTTATTATCTTATTACGTTAACTCATATATCTTAAAATTTAAATCCGTAGTGATTATTACAAAAATTATTCTATATATACTCCAACATGTCAGATTTTTCTCACAAGAAAAGAAATAGGCGTCTTTGGATTTAGATATTTTTTGACTTAGTTTCACCTATTTTTCTAAAATAGTTTGACGGGCTGCAAACGTTTTAGCAGCCAATAATGACCTACAATGATGCGATGCGATACAGAAGACCAGAAAAAATGGTAGAAATTTTGCTAGCGGAATATTAATTTGGCTTTAGAAGCAACAGAGGAATACGTAAAGCGATACTCTTTCCAAGGAGGATAATAGAGGCAAGGTTGAAAAGTCAAATCACATACTGTGGATTTATTGTCTGGTGTAGTAAAGGACATCAATAAATAGCCCAAGCAAGGCTCTCACAATTACAAAATCAAACACACTGGGCGATAACAGGACCATTATGCAAAACGCCAACAGCCGTTATGAAAGCTCCCTTAAGGCTGTTCTGTAATTATATATGTAGAAATCGGTATGAATGAGCACCGTTTTAAAGAGTCTACTGCTAATTCATTGAACATATTTCACCGAACTCTAATCTTATTTCATTTAAAAACTCAGAATGTGGAGTAGCTTCCGATAGATGATCCTTTTTCTTCTATTCGAGACGGTCCCAGCTATTGCAGCCTAGAGTTTGAAAAGCGATGCAATCTCAAAAAATAAGGACAAAGAGTTCCTCCTCTTCCTCTAATCTGCATTTTTCTCTCTATGCTATTCAAAGTTTATTAAAGTACTTCCTCGGACGGCAATGTCCTGTTAGAATTCCTGCTAGATATCGATGTTGGTTTATAGTTAGGCCAGTAAATTCCTTGAATTTTTCAGGTTACAATTCCCCAAAAAATTTGTCCAATAATTGGACCTCTTATTCCCTTTGGCTCTTCTTAGTTTTCTCAGAAGTGCGCTGTTACCAGTCCCAAACACAGGTTCAAGTCTCAGGAATGGTGTTTCAGTTTTGGTCTTCTATTTAATTTCCTTCCATTTCAGTGTGTTGCTCAGTTCATCTAGTTCCTCTAAACATTCCCAGACTATTTTTGAACTGATTACATAAGAACTTGGCATGTTGATGGCTGCTTGACTATCCAACTTGGTGATGGCCATTTACCTGCGATAGTTTCTCTTCTTCGTATTGAACTGAACGCCTTTCCTTATAGCGTCACTTTCTGCTTGGAAAATACTTTGATTTATCCAGACCTCTGATCTAGTTTCTAGTCCTTACACTTATGTTCCAGTTCTCTACATTGTTTTATTAACTATATTAAAGTTTATGACGAGTTTCTCAGTGGTATTTCTATCCCATTCACGATTACTTAAACTGTATTAAAGTCTTTTACAAAGTTGAACTTTTGTTTCGTTTCATCTTGGGGTATGTCCTGGTTTGTTGATTATTAGATGACACAAGAGACCTTCGTTAGGTGACTCTATTCATCATCATTCCATATTTTGACTTTTTGTGCCATACTCCACAACTATACAGAGTGTCCGGAAAATATAATTTAAGCCGACTTAATTATATCCGATATTGCTTTGTTTAGGTGATAGAAGACGTCAAAGTTTTAGGAAAATATGAATTTTTTCCAAAATTTTTGAAAACGTGGTATCTGAATTTAATGGTTTTTGAAGTGTGGTCTAACACTATATGATCTTTTCTAGCAGTATTGCGACTAGCTATAAAATAATGTAAGTGTTATAAAATTGACATAGCGTCTAAACATAGTTTCTGATTTTTTTATATCATTAACGTTGTGGCAACCTAGTTATTTCTGTCAGAAAATCGCATATATTTGGAAACTTTTTTGCCTATAGAAAAATTTTCGTTGGATGAACGATTTCGCCAGGAAAGAAATATTTTCAATTACATGCATACACCAATTAACTGTAACAAAAAATAACTTTAATAATAATTCTTTGAGTAACTTTGTTGCTATGTCATTTAATAATTGGACTACTAACAAATTTCCATAATTGTTTTTAGGGTTTACATAGAGAGATTTTCTAACCACCGAATACTATATATATATATATATATATATATATATATATATATATATATATATATATATATATATATATATATATTGTGCGCGTCCTCTTCGAGAAACAGGCAGCTGTGAGAAAAAATTTCAAAGTAGTGGTCGCATTCGAACAACTCGAACAGTCGAAAGAGAAGAGGATATTTTGGGAAAAGTTGAAGCAGAATAAGTGTTAAAACTCACCACTTAGAACGTGAGGCGGATATCTCTGAAACTTATGTAAATGATATCATTATAATAATGATCTGTAGACCTTATAATAAGAGTGGTTTGTAGACCTCACTTACTAAACAAATGGCTGCAATTTCACTAACATGGTCTAACTCTAGAACCGGTCTAAGTTGACAGTATAAAAATCTAAGGATAAAAAAATCATTTTCCTTATCCTTATCTATTTTCGGGACACAACTACTCCTCTTGCTAATTTCAAAGTTTCATATCTACGTTTTTATCCTTAATATTCCTATATTAGCATTTATTTGTTGTTATACGTAACACAAATTATATAAGAAAAACCAAAGCGGCCAACTAGAAAACCTAAATTTCGTGGCAACTAAATCGGATCTAAATCAGAAACCTTTCCAATATTTTTGGCTGACAATTGTTACAAATACTAAGTCAAATAAATATAGCATCGTATTGATCAAAATGACAGATTCAAGAAATAAAGTAATTAAAAGGGTATTTTGACAATATCCAATGAAGAACAGTTTTTGTTTTGGCCATCGTAGCCCATGTCATTATCGCTAATTCAATGATAAAGGCCATTATTGAAAATCTTGGAAATAGCATAAAATATGAAAACAGCTTTAAGTAGAAGTGTAGTAGAATTAGTTTACCAAATTACCGCTTTTTGTTCTGAAGATTCTTTACATATGGATAGATTATATACTTACTGCTTACTGCTAATCCCACTCCAGTTCTGTCTATATATGAGTTTCGACCACCTAATGATCTCATCACTATAATGAATTTAGAACAAAATTCACAGTATTAAATATTATAAAATTTTCATGCTTTTTACTATTCAGGTGTATATACAGATGTCGTTGATATGTTACAGTTTGGCATCAAAAGTATCTGTAATCATTGCATCCTACCGACATATGTACAGGGTGAGTCAACGATTGGATGAAGTAGGTTTGTGCCTTTTCGGTGAAATTTACAAAGAAACTATATTTATTGTTTGATACAGTTTATTTTTACGCAGATTTTAAAAATATTTAGGACTCTACAGGGTGAGCCAAAAAACTAGGACAGCATAAAGTTGTATTTTTTTAAATAGAACACCCTATATACGAATCGTATTTTCGATTTAGCTTATAATTTTAAATCTTTTTTATTAAGGGTTTACTATAACAAAATTTTATAGTTTCTGAGATAATTAAGTTTAAAAAAAAGTCACATTTTCAAGCATCAATTCAATCCTAAATAACGTTTTCAATTTTGTGACAAATATATTCAAATTTGGAATTTAGCAAGGCCAAGGACAAGTTAACATAATTTTTACCTAATATTTGCAATAAAAGCTACAGGGTGTTGAACACATCGACTCAAATTTGAACAAGTTTAAATGAATAAATATCTTTTTTTTTAAGTGGTACACCCTGTATATTTTCATGTTATTTAATAGAGTAATAAAAACCCTAAAAGTTTTGTTCAATATATCCTATACCTATTTATAATAGTTTTTGAGATATTTTAGTTTTTCTTATTTTCCATATAGTCCGGTCAAGTTAGCATCAAAAATAGGGGTAAGGTTACATTAATTCGCACCTTGCTAAAAATTGGCATGAATGTTGGGAACCCTATTATACACAATTTGTCAATTATCCACATCAATCCGAAGTGTGGAAAAAAATTTATTCAAGGACAAATGTTGCAAAAATCGGTTTTTTGAGTTTTCCAGCTAAACGGTAAGTTTTATAGTAAAAATAGGTGAGACAAAAATTATTCATCGTGCAATTATCTATAAAAATTGTTCATACACTTTTTTTCCTAAGAATCACCATTTCGGAGATACAGCGATGCAAAATGTTGAAAAAGTTGTATTCTTCATAATATGCACACGTTTCCGCGCCACCCGTGAGGTAGTGTACATGGCGCGTTTTTTTTTACGTGGTTTCCCTGGTAGGCCTATTCCACGATCTATTGTGCTTCTGTTGAGTTAAAAAGCTATTGTATTAAATTGAAAATGGTACTATTGTAAATAACAAGAGCGGTGTAAGTAATGCGTAAATTGAGAAAATTATTCGTCTGATTGATACTCTTCTAATGGAACATAATCCATACTGTCTTGCTCTTCTTCTCCTTCTTCTTCTTCTTCTTCTTCTTCTTCTTCTTTTTTTTCTTCTTCTTCTTCCTGCTGAGTACAAATAAATTGTTCAAAGAGCAATGCATCAGATGTCTCCTCGCCTATATCGTAAGAATCCTCTTCTACTGGCGATTCAACATTGGAGCACGATTGGCCTCGACAACTGATACATGCTAATGAACAAAACAAACCAACTTTTTTACAGCCGCATTTAGCATTACACCCCGTTTTGCAATTGCAAAAAATTGAATTGAGGAGTTTTTCCGGTGCAGGAGGGAGTAAAGTCTGAATTGGTTCCAATATATTGTCAGTTAACTTCCAACCCCAGTCTTCTGGGTTTAGTTTATTACCGAGCCATACTTGAACTTGATAATATACTAGAAATAGATGTTGATGAGCAGAAGCAGAGGTTGGAGGAAGACAAGCTAATTGTACTTGTTTCTTTTTATACGTATTTTTTGCAAAAGATAAGTATCGAAACTTATCTAAGCTCGTAATTTTTTTTGGAGCTCCGTAAATTGAAAGAAGAAAGCGAATTCCGTTGGTGATTACAGCTTGTGGAGTAGAGGTACTTTCTTTGAAAACATCAGCACAATCAACTAAATCTTGTCTCTCAAACAATTTCAAAACCGATCTTTTACCTCTCCTGAAAAATGCTGATGTCGTGTCGCAACCAGTTAGTGCATGTAGAAATAAGATATGATTTTGGCATTTTGAAAAAGCAGATAAACTCTTGGATGAATATATTTTTGATTGTTGTTGAGCCTTCCCAGGTTTTAAAAAATAAATAATTTTTTCAGTTGGCGTTCGAGCAGTAAGTAATACCAACAAATCAACATCTTCACCAACAAGAATAGTTGGATTTGTCGAGTTAAATTGTTCTATTGCTGTTTCAACTATCAGGACATCAGCATCATTATCAGCTTGCTTTACAGAGATATTTTCAGACGTAAATTTTTCTTTCAACATTGTAATGAACCGAGACTTGTTGTGTGTATTTGCGAGAAATTTCTGTTGGCTTGTGGTAACTGTCATAAATTCATCAAAAATGACGTCCGAAGATGAAGATGTTGTAGCTCGACGACGTTGTTCTGCAGCTTTAATATTTTTTGTACAATCAGCATAGCCATCAAATACTACAGTCACTCTATGGTCAAAATGTCTATGTACATACCGCACGTATTTATCTAAAATATGTTTAAATGTTTCTTCGTGATCCCACACTACACGGTGTAATAGATATCCTCCGTCGATTATGTACGTAGCATTTATGTCGTCAATATCTATGTTTACTGTTTCAAAACAATCGTAAATAGCTGACTTTTGTGATTTACGCATTCCAGCATCATCGAACAGTGACAACGAATACGGAGCCAATTCATATTCGAAATATTTCTCAATTTCATCTTCGAAAGCGCTAGTAATACTCATGCGTTGAAATAATAATACAGGGTCGACAGGAACTTTCTTATCGTGAACTTTTACGGTGCTACTCATAGCTAAGAGAGGTACTACTTTATCAGCGCGTTTTAATTTTATGTTATTAAACGTCATTCCTGTCATTTTGGACATGACGGCAATTCCAACTTCACGAGCTTTGTGACAGTTAATTTTATCATCACCAACGACTCCATTAGCAATAGATACAATTTTGTTAACTTCCGGAAACGGATCATGCAATGAAAACCACTGCAGAAGGTTTTGTATGTCTTTCGAATCTTTCTTTACTCGTGAATCACTTGCATCTACATGCTGATCCGTTGTATCCATTCTAACATTAGCGAGATCTTCCAATCCTTCACAAACAATATTCATTGCATGCATACCATAAACCCATTTACTTATTACACTGTCTTTTGTACTTCTCCCTCGAGCAATACCTCCATCTGTCTTCATAGCTTTCATCATTGACTGCTCGATCACCATATCTGTTGAAGTTCCGCAACTTAATTTATCTGAACGTCGAACAGTGAAACATCCTTCTGTAAACTGTTTGTAAGTACTAGGATTCATACAGTTCTCTAATTGTAACATATCTTGTAAATATAGGTGTGCAGACTTAGCATACGGAAAATGTCCCGAAGCGTGGAAGTAAGGAAGCATTTCTTTAACGCAGTTCAAATGAGCTTGCCAATCTCCCATGCGCTCAGCCCTTATAACCTCCTTCATAATTGATACCATATAAAAATATTGAATCCAAAGTTTTGCGGTAGGTCCACGTTCTTCATATTCTCTTAGTTTTTCATTGAACTGATCGAGTAATGCTCCAGATATTTCGTCGTCATTTTCAACATCATTATATGAAATAGTGTTGTTTATTATGTTTTCAGCAGTAATGATAAGATTTGCGTCCATGACGTCATCAATATCAAGCTCTTTCAATATTATTATTGCTAATGTTAACTGAAGTATTGTATGAGCTCGAACAGCTCTCGCATAAGCATGACCATTGAGCATTTTTTCTAATGACCCAGGTGCATAAATCAAAGAAAATATGTCTTTTATGCCGCTTCCTTGCATAATGTAACCAATTGCACCAAGAAACGACATGAGAAGATGAAATCCTCCGAGCCTAATGATGATCTTCGATAATTCAGACCCTTCAGGTGCGGCTGATACGATTTCTCGAGCTTTTGCATACAGAGGCTGGTCAAAAGTAACAATACATACATCATGACCATAGCGTTTTGCATTTTGTAATGCACAAAGTAAAGTCGTGTATATAGTATTGTAATTACTAGCCGGTTGGTGAATAAATGGTAAAAATAAAATTTTGGATGTTGAAAAATTCGTAACATTATTTGTTAATTGTTCAATGAAACCATTCCAACCGGGTATTGAAAAATTCTTCCATTTACTATAGAACCATATCGCATCGACTTTTTTAAGTACAGATTCTATTACTTCACTATTATAAGCAAAATCATGGACAATTATTTTACTATAACCTACTACACCATCATTTTGGTATATCTGCAGTGGCACATGAGCTATTGCCGCGAAATCTGTTGCTGAAGGAGCTTCTTTTATCCGTATCGGCTCTTCTAGTAAAACTGAACTTTTGGGAGTAACAACTTGAATGATACCCATTATATGAAGTGTGTTATGACCGTCCAGCGTATTTACATTTATATCAGCATTGTCTGCAACATACTGAATGAATGTGCCAGTTTCTGGTGGTAAAATGTGAGGTGGACGGTGAAAAACTGCTGCTGCTTCGTACAATATAGTATCATTATAAGATGCGCACAAACCGAAAGACGAAAAAATTTGTATAAGACGTTTTGACTCAAATCGCCGATGAAAAAAAATAGAGAGACCCAATTGTAACTTTGATTTGAAAGACCTTGGTCGAACAGCAGTCATAATACTATGGCTAATATTTGTGCATACTAATTTCAAATGTTGTAAATTAAATCGCTTTTTTTTCAAAATAACTTTCTCCAAAAAATAAGTCAGTGACTCTGGAATTTGACTGTTAATATCTTCAAACATACGACCTGGCGGGGGGTAATGAGAATTATCAAAAACTGCAGATTGAATATCTTCTCGAATGATTGCTGCCGCAGCCTTCACGATTCTAAATCGCTCTTCTTTTTCATTTGTTGTTTTTTTTTCGTAGCTAGCTCGATTTAAAATGTCATAGTGATTATCAACAAAACATATTAATGTTGATGCTCCTGACTTTTCTGTTATAATAATTTTATCGCCATACTTCAACTTTAATCGTAACTTAATGGTTCTATTATCTAACGAATTGTTGCAAATATTTTGTAATTCGTCTAATGAAAATTGACAATCATCACTATTTTCGATGTGTGCAAATATTTCTTCCATTAAAAGATTCGTATTTTCAGATTGAGGACGACCGGCTTGACCCCCCATAGTCGGTCTCAAGAAGGCATTATGACAGTCTTTATGATACTTAGCTTCGGCAGCAACTAAATCATGTTCGAACTCAATTCGAGTAATAACAGCTTTTGCTACATGATCAGAACGAGTCTGGGCTATATTCAGGATTGTTTCTTTGAATGAAAGCTCTTCATTCAATTCATTGCCACAAAATAAGCAACACTTTTAAAACAAAAAAATGGTTCACTTACTCGTGCTCTAGTACGAGGTGGACTTATTTTTGATGTACTAGCTTGTTCTTCATCCTGTTTTCTTTTCAATGCAGCGATTGTACCCTTCCGAGTATAGTTTTTTCGACACTGCACATGAACTGTCACAGAAGTCTGGTCTTTCAGGTATTCCGAAAATTCATCACCTCTTTCAATACTTGCATTAATTAATGTCTTTAGGCCACGATCAACAGTAACTGTTTCGCTTTCGGTCAAATGTTTATTACAAATAAAGCACAACTGCGACATTTCTATTACAAACACAAAACTGCACAAATTTTGTTTGAAAATATAAGCAATAACTACGTGTTCTTACTACGAAAGAATGCTTGAGACTAATACTATTCTATCTAGGGAGGCCCTTCAAAAAGGAGCAGGTATACGAGCGTCGCCACGTGGACAATTGAATAGCAGACAGATGTTGCTCAAGGCCGTACGGTAATATAAAATGAGGGACTGGGTTTTTTTTGGAGTTTATATTTTTAAAACTGTATAATATGTATGTATACGCTACGAAAATTAATATTTTTACTTTTATTATCGTTCTGTAACGTATATTACGGTAATTGACATGCATATTATGAAGAATACAACTTTTTCAACATTTTGCATCGCTGTATCTCCGAAATGGTGATTCTTAGGAAAAAAGTGTATGAACAATTTTTATAGATAATTGCATGATGAATAATTTTTGTCTCACCTATTTTTATTATAAAACTTACCGTTTAGCTGGAAAACTCAAAAAACCGATTTTTGGAACATTTGACCTTGAATAAATTTTTTTCCACACTTCGGATTGATGTGGCTAATTGACAAATTGTGTATAATAGGGTTCCCAACATTCATGCCAATTTTTAGCAAGGTGCGAATTAATGTAACCTTCAATGTCTATTTTGACCGGACTAATACTTTTTTACAGAAATAGTCTTCATTATCATAGTAGCCATGGCAAAAACAATGTAAAAGAACATTTTTATATGTGTCAAATTTATAACCGCAATCGCTTCTTTTGGTTTTTATGTAGTGTAGTTTGGTTTTTTTTGCATTCATCTTATATTGTAAAATGAATTTTCCAAAGAATGAGTTAATAGATATGATTTATATAATAGGAGAGGCTCAAAAAAATTGCCTTCTTGCTCAAAGAATTTACAAAATGAAGTATCCTGATCGACGCCAGCCTAATACCCATACTTTTCAAAACTTAATGCAAAGATTTGATTCTTCTGGTACTGTTGATTATCCAAAACGTAAAGTGGTCAACAAACCAGTAACTAATGAAGAAAAAGAACTACAAGTATTGTTAAATGTTCAGGAAAATCCTTATATTGGTAGCCGCCAGTTAGCAGCATTATGTGAAACATCACAATCCACCGCTAATCGTACTACCAAGAAATATAGGTATCATCCATATCACATGGAATTACACCAAGAATTGCATGGACAGGATTTTGAAAGTCGTGTAAACTTTTGTCGTACAATAAATGCGGAGATTCAATTAAATCCAAATTTATTATGCAAGGTAATGTTTAGTGATGAAGCTACTTTTAGAAGTAACGGTGCCGTAAATAGACGCAACATGCATTATAATGCCACAGAAAACCCATTTTGGATTAGAGAGATGCAACATCAAAACCACTGGTCATTAAATGTTTGCTGTGGTATTCATCATAATCGAATTATTGGACCCCACTTTTTTAATGAACCACTAAATGGCCATAGTTACCTGAACTTTCTACAAGAAGAACTACCCCAACTGCTTCAAGGTCTCGATAGGGATGAGCTCGACAGTATGTGGTTCCAGCACGATGGTGCGCCTCCGCATTACCATCGTGAAGTTCATGCGTTTTTGGACCAACGATATCCGCTAAAATGGATTGGACGTGGGGGTTTCATTGAGTGGCCACCAAGGTCTTGCGACATCACCCCATTAGATTTATTCCTATGGGGTTATATTAAAAATAAGGTGTATGTTAATCCATCAACAACAGTGGAAGATATGCGAAACAGGATTAGGGATACCTGTAGGACAATAACGCCACTAATTTTGTCCAGGGTCCGAGAAAATCTGCAAAAAAGACTAAATTTGTGCATTGCACAAGAGGGTCGTTTATTCGAACACTTATTAAAAAGAAATAATTAATCTCAGTATTTAATAGGTAATTTTTTTGTTTCAATTTAGTATAAAAGTAAATATGTGTATTTGCCTTGTCGTTATTGTTGTGTTAATTTTTTCACATTATGTTTAATTAAACTATTGCCGTTGTAATATAACGAATAATGTATTTCATCATATTTAACCAAATTCTGTTTGTTTCTGTAGTTTCTTTTTATTATTTTACATGGCTACTATGATAATGAAGACTATTTCTGTAAAAAAGTATGGAAAATAAGAAAAACTGAAATATCTCAAAAACTATTATAAATAGGTATAGGATATATTGAACAAAACTTTGAAATAACATGAAAATATACAGGGTGTACCATTTAAAAAAAAAAGACATTTATTCATTTAAACTTGTTCAAATTTGAGCCGATGTGTTCAACACCCTGTAGCTTTTATTGCAAATATTAGGTAAAAATTATGTTAACTTGTCCTTGGCCTTACTAAATTCCAAATTTGAATATATTTGTCACAAAATTGAAAACGTTATTTAGGATTGAATTGATGCTTGAAAATGTGACTTTTTTTCTTTAAACTTAATTATCTCAGAAACTATAAAGTTTTGTTATAGTAAACCCTTAATAAAAAGATTTAAAATTATAAGCTAAATCGAAAATATGATTCGTATATAGGGTGTTCTATTTAAAAAAATACAACTTTATACTGTCCTAGTTTTCTGGCTCACCCTGTAGAGTCCTAAATATTTTTAAAATCTGCGTAAAAATAAACTGTATCAAACAGTAAATATAGTTTCTTTGTTAATTTCACCGAAAAGGCACAAACCTACTTCATCCAATCGTTGACTCACCCTGTACAGATGAGTTTGAAATTGGGGATTTGTACACTGCTACCTAATAGATTGTGTTCCCCTCCTGCTGCTAAGTTGTTAGGGATACTTAAACGACTAAAACACGTTCTCCAGTCCTATTCCCTCAGGACGCTGGATGACTTTAAATTAGGTGGCGCCCCTATTTTGCTACCCTATAACTGGATAATAACTTGTGGTTATTAATTCCAAACTTTAATCCTACCAATAAATCTTAAAATCATGTGAAGGATATTATTTTTAAATTTGCATCCCCTAAAAATTATTGAAGTTAGAGCTCAATCTAAATTTAGAAAACGTATGATTAAGAAAAGCAGTGCGCGCGTGTGTGTGTGTGCAAAATAAATGTCAGAAAGAATAATAAACAATTTATTCACAATCTATAAAAAAATTACAAATTGTTGAAATTCCTTATTAAACTGATTATACCAAAAAACATTTGAGACTACAAGTTTAGTTATAACCTCCAACACAGAATATGTCATAAAATTAAAAGTCACAATTTCTTATTCAAAATAAAATTTTTCGTACCGACCCTGTAGCATGCCAAATAAATTAAATAAGTTTTCTCATTTATAAACACTATAAATAGCCAAAATGAATGAAATTATAGTATAGCATAAAAATATGGTTCAAACATTAGCAAGCAAGGCACGATAATAAAAAAAACACTATAAATTGCCAGAAGGAAGCCAAGACCAGTGGTACGTTTATAATCTTAAGAAAAGGTCTAATGATGTAAAGCCTGTGTTTTAGGTACTCTGAATAATTTAATAAAATTTGTCTTTTGCAAAGACACGATAATATAAAATAAAATTTGTCTTCTGTAAAGGCACGACAAGATAAATAAGATAGTCGAGCTCCTTGAACTAGGAACAGACTAACCTGAACACACCTGAACTAGGAACATACTAACAGATAGAGACAAAAATTTTACAGGTAGGTCTCCAATCAGCCAAAAATTAGAAATTAATGCTCACCTGCAGTCTTCCTGATAAAGTGGGTTTGATCTCCAATATCTTCTTTCCTTTGTTTTGGCCCCAATGTATTCTGTGAACTGTTTGGGTCTCAAGTTTTCTCAAATAAACATTCTACCAATTCGGAAGACTTAGATTGCATGATGACAAGTACGGTTTAGCTACAATTTTTCTGGAAGTAGCGCCAGGCAGTAACACTTACCAAAACATTAGAGTTGCCAAAACGCTTAGAAACAGGTAATTTAGATAAGACATTAGATAATATAGATCTGATAATAGGCAATCTCAATAAAAAAGTAGGTAATTCAAGCCAACAACAGGTTTTTTAAGATAGCGTTATGGATTTTTGCTGAAAATGGCCGATCGCGAATTATGAAAATTTGCTTTAAAACAAATATTATCTTTAATAGCCAAATAAATTTATTCTCTGCATATACATTGAAATATGCTTACGCAAAACAGAAGGTAATCTGTATCTCCAGACACATTTATCTGCAAAAATTGCCAAAAGGTTTTAAGAAGAAAATAAACGTAACTTCCTCCTTTACCGGCAAAGACCTCGAAATTTCTATTCCGGTTTTCCATTCCAAAAATGGAAACAATTTTTTTGTTAAACAAAAAATGTTTGACAGATTTTTTCTTAAACATATGGCGGAGCAACCAATTGTATCAAAAGGGGCTAAATTAATAAGAATAATAGGAAACCCTCTTAATACTAAATAAGACAAAAAATTTGATTACCTTTTATTTTCACTATAACCCCTTTTTGAAAACAAATACTGACAGATATAAAAATGATGGTCCGAACGAATTATTTCTACGTGCGATCGATAATGATGACGTTATCTCAGCTGATTTATAAATTTTAAACCACGGATAAAAAAAAACGTGTTTTAAACTAAACAAGACATAGAAATTATTATAGTGTTAAGAAAAGTAGAGTAACGAAATAAAAATTCCGTAACAATTTGTCTGTCTATTGCAGTGTACATCCACTGCGGGATTTTTGGGTTTGTGCCCCAGCTTTTTCTCGCGAAGTTTCTTCAGATCATCAAGACTTTTATAGCCTTGTTGATCACCTGCTTTTCGAGCTTATTCTAGAGAACTTTAATATCTACGCTTAAGCCCAGATATATAACCTTTGACTTCTACTTAATAACGTTCCTATCTATTTTGATGATTTTTAGGTTGAGGTTTCTTTTCCCTTTAAAGGCAGCTAAGGTTTTGGGTGGGATTGATCTTTAATCCCATCATCTGGCATCATTCTTTAAGGTGTTTAAGTCTATATCGCAGAGGGTATTCTCGAATTTGCCCCTTGCGATTATTAACACGTCATCGGAATAGCCCTGATAAGATATGCCGAGGTCAGTCACATCACAGAAGAGTCAATCTACAATTAAGCTCTTCATAATTGGAGAGCTATTCTCTCCTGAGGGCATCCTCTGGTGGTACAAAGGGAGATAGTGTCTTGTCCTATATCTGTCTCTGTTATTCAAGTGGAGAGAAGTCGCGCCATCCTTTTGGACGTCGTCCCGTCCACTCCCCTGTCATCAAGTGCTCTTTTGACTCTTCTGATGTAGTTATCAAATGCTTTCTCCATCGCTTTTAAAATAACAATGTGAAACCAATAGATCGCAGGGATTTAGGGTGTGTAGTGTCCTTTTTCCCTGCTTTCAAAATTAAGGTGACTTTTGCCCTTCTCCATACTTCTGGTATGTTGCCCAATTCCAGACGACTTTACTAATACGTAATATATGTGGTAAATGTTTTTCCTGCCCTCGTTGCAGCAGGGCTGGTATTATTTCATCGACTCCTTGGATTTTAAATGGTCAATAGGTGTTCATTGTCCATTTTAGACGTTCGCTATGTGCATATGTATTTGGCCACTGCTGTAGCTTCTCTGGTGGTTTTTGCGTAGTGTTTTGTCATTCGCGGTGCTCGGCTTGCTCCTCGGAAAGTAAGCATTGGGTAAAAGTAATGCTCCTTCTTCTACGCTCTCCGTGAAGCTGCCGGCTGACTTTCTGAGTGTCATTACTGTGTCAATCCTACCCTTGGCCATGACTTTGTCTAGTCTCGCTGCGGCAGGTGTAGATTAAATATTTTCACAGAATTTTTTGAAGCTTTCCTAATTTCTTTGTTGTAGGTTGTGAGTTTCTCAGAGTAGCCCTAATAAAGAGTTTATGCGTTTCGGATCTTAGATTTGTCAGATGATTATTCCACCAAGTATTAAATTTTCATTCTTCTTACTACTCCGGTGTATGTATAGATTTCATTGACATCTTACAGTGTGGCGTCAAAATTGTATGCAATCATAGCATCCTACCGACATAACTTAGAATATACATTTCATATAAACATCTATTTTCCGTAAAATTTGTTATTGGTTCGTTACAGCTCCATCGATGACATCCATAGATAGTCGAGAAGCATATGGAGAGAGACATACAATAAAATATTTATTTTTTCCCTTGAATGTACAAACATAAATTTGACAAAATTCGCTGTAATAGTTGGACACATATTAATTAACTTATTTGTTCAATTTGTTAAATATCGCCTAAAATATTGTAGGAAGGGTATTTGTTTATGTCTCAACTGAACTGAGCCCATAATTCTCATACGTAGTAAATTAATATCCAAAAATATTAAAATGAAACTGGGGCTAAGTTTGATGATATTCCAATTTACTAAAGTGACAAAACAATCAATATTAAATTGGTGCAAAATTATGTTCGAAAACAAATATCTTATAAACTTTTTTAATTTGAACCAGTAAGTAGTTAGATTCATCGGGAATTATTAATGACGTTTATAACTTTATGATCTTAAGTGGTAACTATTTTAAATGTAGGTAACATTTACACAAATTAATAGTATAATTAGTTAATTATTCGCTAGATGTAAGTAATTAACCCAAAAGTTTATTGAAAATTTCATTATTTCTATTAAAAAACACAAGTAAAAAGTCATTGGTAAAATCACCTGCATGCAGGGCGTTGTTCGCAAGTTACTATATTAGATCTGCAAAATCTCGAAAATAGTACCAGTATCAGGCTGTTATTCCAAGTGGTTTATAAGCCAGCATCAGTCGCATCGAAGCGATAACCCTCCATTGCATATTGTAATTTCAGCTACAAATCCAAAAACCATCAAACATTTGCTAATATTCAGCCTCATCTCCGAGAAATTGACAGCTGTGAGAAAAAATTTGAAGGTAGGGGTCATTTTCGAACAACTGAAACAGTCGATAAAGGACAGGAAAATTTAGAAAGAGTGGAAGAAGAACCAAGTGCTAAAGTACTAATACCCAATGCTCAGGCCGTGGGTTGAATATCGCTAAAACTATTGTAAATGATATTAACAAAAAAAAATAGTTGTAAAATCCGTACCACGTCCAAAAGGTTCAGAAACATTTACCGATTGATCCCTCCATGCGCCTTACATTTTGTGAATTTATTCGAAACAAAAGAATTTGTGATCCGAATTTTGGTAGAAAAATTTTGTTTACTGACGTTTCTAATAAAATTTACAACGATACTACAGAAAATTCGTTCCCAACCTGTTTGGAAAGAATGGAATTACTTGGTTTACGTCTCATGGTAATCAAATTACATCAAGGAGTCTTCATATCTACGCCATTATCCATATCTACGTCCTCCGCACAAAATAGAAGCTTTTGAGCAACACCGATTTCTTTGAGGGCCGCAGTGAATGTCCAGATTTTCGAGACGTCGATACGCAAACCTCATTCGATTGTAAAAATAGTCTATCGTTCTCTAAGTAGTTCAGCACTTGCACCCCGTTGAATGAAAAGCAGCCTATTTTCGAAAAATTTAAATCATTCGTTACCTGAATTCCTCTTTTTAAAATAAAATGAATGAGAGATTTTCTGCGTAAGAAATCTTAAATAAAATTTTTTAACTAAAAGGTCCTCATACGTGTTTATTTCGCAGTTTAGTTAAGCGTCTAATTGTCTACGCACGATAAAAAATTGGCTAATACAGAGCATCAATTATCAAAAAACTTTAAAAGCAAAGAGTTTCCAATACTCAATCCTAAACTTTAAAACTTTAGAATTGTTATTGCAGTGTTAAAAAATATAATAATTTCTCGAGAACTTGGTTAAAGTTATTAAAAAAATATAAAATAAAGTTATTCTTAAAATATAAATAACATTTTAAAAGTTTAAATTCAATTTAAAAAAAAAATAAAAATATTTTGGTATAAGTAAATCTCGATAAAAATAACTTTTAATTCAGTTTTCGGAGACTAATTTGTTTCTGGCATTTAAGTGCGAACTTTTAACGAAATAATAGAAACTAGATTTAAAAGTTAAAAGCCATTTTGATTGCTGTAAAAGGTGTTATAAAACTAATTTTAATACAGAGTACGAACGCCTGTTCAGTTCTGGTAATTGAGTGCGTATTTTTACCGAAATAATAAACACTAATTCAAACGTTAGAAAACATTTCGAATTTCATATATATAGGGTGTCCGGAAAATACGTGTTCAGCGTTTGATGATCTACCCTTGACGTCAAAATAGGTCGATATGATCCAAACTAAGTTATATCTATATTGCTTCATTTAGGCGATAGGAGATATCAAAGTTTTAAGCAAATATATAATATAGTGTATGATCTAATATTATAATATGAAGTTTTTTAGTGGTAAACATCGCTTCTAATTTTTAGTGATCAACGTTATGGCCATCCACATATGTCTATCGGATAATCTCATGTATCTGGAAGTTTGAAATTTTTGTTGGATGAGCGGTTTCGCCAGGAAAAATTATTTTCAATTACATGCATATACCAATTAACTGTAATAATAAAAAATACTTATAACAATAATTTTTTGAGTGACTTTGTTGCTATGGCATTTAGTAGTTTGATTATTGATTACCATCACTGTCTAAGAGGTCGACTAAAGTTAGATCAACATACTAAATTTCTAAGCCTATTTTACTATTACATATGGACAACTAGATGCACTCCGAGAAGGCTGACATGCCTGGTGTATGGATTTTATGAAGGAAATGAGCGGCGAAGTGTTAAGTTTTTTATGGAGAGACTTTCGAATCGCCAAATGCTTAACCATTAAACATTTGCTAATATTAACCTCCGAGAAATGGACAGCTGTGAGAAAAAATTTGAAGGTAGGGATCATATTCGAACAACTCAAACAGTCAATAAAGAACAGGACAATTTGGAAAGAGTGGAAGAAGAACCAAGTGCTGAAGTACTAATACCCTCTGCTCAAAACGTGGGTTAGATATCGCTAAAACTATTGTAAATGATATTAAAAAAACAGTTGTACAATCTGTATCATGTCCAAAAGATTCAGGAACATTTGCCGATTGATCCCTCCATGCGCCTTACATTTTGTGAATTTATTCGAAACAAAAGAATTTGTGATCCGAATTTTGGTAGAAAAATTTTGTTTACTGATGAGGCGTGCTTTACAAAATCTGGAGTCACCAACTTGCACAACGAACTTATTTCTGCGGATGAAATTCCATACGCCATTAAAGTTGCACATCATCAACATAACTTTAAAATAATTATTTGATCAAGTATTATTGATCGCTACCTTATTGGTCCTGTTGTAATTCGAGACAGGATAAATGGAAATATTTATATAATTTTTTTTTGGAAAAAATGTTACCAGTCCTTCTAGAAAATCTGCCCATTTTTTCGTTGCTATATATATTTGCACGACCAATATCGCAACCGTTGAACTGGAAGAAGCAACATAATCACCGGGTTCTCCAGAGAAAAATATGTGTGACTTCTTTTTGAGGGGCGCTCTTAAAACAGAAGTATACAATACTTCGGTATACACTCGCGAAGAATTATTGATGTGCATTTTAATGATTAACAACCTTTTTAATATTCCAGGAGTATATTCAACAAAATGGCAGCCATTTTACACATTTGTTTATTCAATGTTTTCTATTTCTAAGTTGGTTTAATTCGATCTATTTTGACGTCAAGACTCTCTCATTAAACGTTTTACACATATTTTCCACATTCTGTATATTGATATTCAACTGAGCAATATTTCCTAGATAGGAATTTAAATTTGTTATCGGAAATAAGTTTACTGTTAAAAAACTAAAATAAATAATTCGCTTAATCTAATTAATTAGATACTTATTTGCTATTAATGGATTTTCATTTTTATTAAAAAGAATATGCTCACTCAAATAAAGTTTATTATTTAGATAAACATGAACATTAAAATTTATAATCTTAATATTAGTTACGTTTTATAGAACCTGTTGGTTTCAACTTTAATAGAAGTACTTAGCAGTCCCAAAACTTATGCACACAGTTAAATATTCCTTAATTTAAATTACAATTATTCCAGAATTATCAATCTATCTCTTTTTTTCAGACCCGTAGTTAAAATCCATGAATAAATTTCTATTTGACCTATTTAATTATTTCCAAAATTTAAGAAACAATGTCTCACAATTCGAACCCCGGTGAAAATCTACAGGTAGGGCGATAGATAGTTTAGTCTGGTCGGGTAGTTTTAAAAGGACCTCACTAACATCCCTTTGATCTGTTGTAAATAATGAGCAGGCCGAAAATATAACTAAAACCTTCTTAGATGCCTACTAGGTAGATTTCAAAGTTAATACATTACCTAGTCATAGTTCAGCAGTAAATCTAATTAATCTTGACCAAGTTCTCCCGAGTCAACTCGACTCACTTCGAATATCAATGAAAACCTTGGTGAAAAACGCCGCCATTCTACAAGGAAAATTAGTAACCACTTAGATAATTCTAAAGAATCTAAGATAAATCAATATTTGGGTTAGACTGATCTAACGTGCGTAATTTGATATTTTTGTTGCAGATAAAACAACAAAAAACCATAAGAATCGATAAGCGATGGTGGAAGGTATTGACAATATTACGTAAGTCGGGTATCACTTCTCTTCTTTGTTAGGTATTGTTGGTCCAGTTTATTGCTAATTGCTTGTTATCAAAAAATTTACTTAGCAAGTCACTCCGCAAAAATATTCGAGATTGGATGTCATCAGTTCCATGGGCACTGAAATCTTTCAAGTGGACAGCAGTGAGTCTAAAAGCAACTGTGGGATATTTAGGTGGTGGCCAAATGAAGAAATTAATAATATATACTTTGAAATTTTTCATCTTTCTATTGTTACACACGTTTTTAAAAATAAATCTAATATCATAATTTATTTTAGGTTATACCTGGTAGTTGTTTGCAAATTTTGCAAATAATGGCAACTATTATTATTACGCGATTCAAGCACTTTAGCTACTTAACATTTTGTTTATACAGTGAGTGCACCAGCGTCGAATACAAATTTATGCGAACTTAATTGTATATATAAAAAGTAGGAATATAGAAATTAGTCTTATTACTTATTATGTAGTTTGCCAGTAGTTTTTATAAATGAACAATACATGATGTGTCATCATAATAAATAACATATGGGTGAATAGCTGATGAGTAAATCGATTGAAACCCAGTTAACTGTTGTCTTTTATTATGTTTCAATCTAAGAAGAAATTCCCACAGTACAATATTTAGTATTGGAAATATCAATTTACGTATTTTCCTAAACTTAAACCATTATTTACCTGTTTAGTTTGCCCCAAAAGTTTTTTCAAACGAAGCCATGGAGCCTTCTAGGCTACAGGAGCCTTCTAGGCTACAAGAGCGTTTGATAAAATACTAATAAAATACATGACGATAAAAAGGAAAAAATTGCATCCTATTTTCAAGTACTCGAAAAAAAAAAATGAAGTAGCTAACCATATTAAACCATTTTGCATTGTTTTCTAGACAAGTGTCTTCCCAGCGGTGGTTCACAAACCCTTACGGGTTCGCGAGTATTTTAAAACATCGCGACAGACAACAGTCTGTAGCGCGACGAGTCGCTATGCGGCTGGCGATGTGAGTATATTCTCGAACAAACCAACAACTTCTACTTCTAAGAACCAAGACTTTTCCCGAATGCGTACGAAAAAAGGAGAATAACTTCTGCTGATATAAAAAAAAACCGCAGTCACATAAAAGAAAGAGTAAAGTCGATTTGAATCATACGATGAACTTAAGAATCTCTAGTGATTTCAAAAAGATAAAAAGTTAGTAGTTAGTGCATAGTATGTGCATAAATATTAGTAGTGTAAACCAGTTTAGTGATGTCTTCTTGTGTGAATTAATTACAACAAATACCCAGGCTTTACAAATTGCACGTGCGCAAGCCGATTGTGAAAGTAAATAATAATTGCTTTGTAAGTGTATTATCAGATCGTTGATTAAAAACGGATAGTTTGGTCAAGTCTAACGAGTAATCAATTGTTTCTTCTATTTCAGTCCCTGATTTAGGACCAAGACAAGGTGGCAGTTGTAGTAAACTACCGTCTCGACTGATTGAAATCAAACAAAAAGTAGACGAACAAAGTAAGAAAAAAGGAAAGAAATGAAAATATGATACTGACTATTTTTACAAATGGGTTTTTATCTTACCAGGAAAAAGTCAAAACCTAAACCGCTCTGTGTAATCTGTAATGCGAACAACAGTTTAAAACCATCTCTTCTTCGTCGACATCTTGAAAAAGGACACCAGTATGACAAGAATAAACCATGTTAACTATTTTAAAAGAAAATTGATAGGTAATAAAAAGTCTAATGTTTCTTCTTTTCTAGTAAATTAAACAAAGATAGTGAAACGACTTTCAGGGCATTATTTCGAGTGAGTTACAGAATTGTAATATTTCGACAAGCACATACGGTGGTAGAAAATTTGACTAGACCCTGTGTTAAAAACATCACGAAGTGTATGCTTGGGGAAAAAGCCGCAAAGAAAATTAACCTTATTCCTTTATTAAACAACACAGTGTAGCAGAAAATTAATGATTTGACAAATGATGTAGAAAGTGAACTTTTAAAAAGAATAAAATTGAATTATTTTGCTATCCAGCTTAACTGGTTTTGTAGTGCGAGTAAAGATCAGCCAGAATATTGTATGGACTCATTGCTGTATTCGTAGAGAAACACTGATATGTAAGCAAGTAGTCATTAGGCCCCCCGTAGCGTGGGAAAAAACCGATCACCGTAGAAAATGTCGGCGATCTTGGATGCTTGGGCGTGCCATGAGATGACGTACTGGGTGTAGTCTTGAGGTCGCGTTCCATTATGCGTGGGTGTGGTCTTATGATCGCGTGCCATGAGATGACGTAATACTTCAATTAAACTAGCAGGTACTGGATACCTTGGTATATTTTATTTTTATTAATTAATTAAATAATTCCCTATATAAATGTCACCTGCCATCTGTCATATGTCACCTGTCAAAGTCATATGAACTACCATCTGTCATATGTCACTTGTCAAAGTCACATGACCTACCATCTATCACATTGCACCTGTCAATTCAAATAAACTTTTAAATCGTCTTCTTCTTAGCTGATTATTTTGCAAGTGGCAAATGCAAAGGTTCAAACTGATAAAATCAGCTAACAAGGAGACGATTTAAAAGTTTATTTGAATTGACAGGTGCGTAGTGATAGATGGTAGGTCATGTGACTTTGACAGGTGACATATGACAGATGGCAGGTGACATTTATATAGGGAATTATTTAATTAATTAATAAAAATAAGATATACCAAGACCCACGCATAATGGCACGCGACCTCAAGACCACACCCATTACGTCATCTCATGGCACGCGACTATGTGACCACGCCCAAGCATCCAAGGTCGCCGAGATTTTCTACGGTGATCGTTTTTTTCCCACGCTACGGGAGCTTAATGACTACTTAAGCATATTCCTGCAGAATTTCTATTACTTTAAGCGACGCTGTAAAAATTTTAAATTTTATAAAATCGCTAACTCTGGCCTATTCCGTGCGTTTTGTAAGGACTTTGGATGCCTCCACGTGTCTTTATTTCTTCATGCAGAAGTTAGGTGGCTCCCTCGTGGCCCGATTTTGACCCGCTTGTTTGAATTGAAGTCTCAACTTCAAGTATTTTTTCTTGTTCATCCATTTAATTTGTCCTTTTGTGTTTCTGATATTCCTTGGTTGCAAAAACTTGCACACTTAGCCGATATTTTTTCTAAATTAAATGATTTAATTCTGTTTTTACAGGCCCAGGAGTCACCATTTATAATGTGCGTGATACAATAGCAGTCATGCTAAGAAAATTCAAGTTTTGGATTCAATATCTGCAGATGAATGAGTACAAGTGTTTTGGTTTTCTCGGCACCATTTTATTAGAAAATGAAATTCCATTTAACCAAAATATTAAAAGGGATATTTCTGAATATCTTAAACAACTTCAATTAACGTTCGAGAACTATTTTCCTAATAAATTTATTATACTTAAATCAAACTACTGGATACGTAATCCTTTTTAAGGAGATGTAACTTCGAATACTTCTTTAACTTTACATCTAAAAGGAAAGCTAATTGACTTATGTTTTGACAATTCCCTAAAAACTGTTTTTAAAAACCACTCTTTAATTGATTTTTGGCTCAGTCTAAGAAATGAGTATCCTCTTTTGGCGGCAAAAGCTATTAAAGTCTTATTGCCGTTTTTACAGGATCTGTATTCTTGTATTGATTTTGTATTATTTTTTTTTGTAGGTTGTTATCGCTCTAGTTTCAATAACGTTTATCTATAAATGTTTTACGATTATATTTTAGTGTTTCGTTATGAACTGTTCTTCAATATGGAAAATAGATTCTAATAATCCATTTTTAATATTTCATTTACTGTTTTTCATGACTACACAGGGGGTTCGCCAATTTATTTCCGTTTTTAGAATGAGTTCGCAAGAAGAAAAAAGTTAAGAACCGCTGTTCTGGATAAACAGATGATTGACCATGAGCTTCATATAATATTTCATTGTTAATGTCAAGAAGTTATTCTTAAATTGAGACAAGTCGTGGTTCTCAAAATAGATTGTTTCGACATAATATCTTTAAAACCTAAAAATCGCTTACGATTTTTATTCCTTAATAAATCTTAAATCGTTGGAAAAAACGGCCCGTGAGTGACTAGTACAAACTGATTATAACTCGGATTCGGAGATTAAATAGTATTTAACCTGCGATCCCAAACGATTCAGTTTGGAAGAAAAAAATGGAATTCTTGCCGATCTCCTAACAATGGGTCCTAATTTAACAAATAGGAACATTAAACAAAATTCTGCTAAAGAATTTAATTCTAGCAAATTTTGAATTCTCAAACTTATCTAACTTGTCTAGATGGACAGAATTCCGAAACTGATAACACTATCCTGATCGCAGTGGCGGATCCAGCCTCTCTCTTTGGAAGGGGGGAAGGAGAGGCAGTGATATTAAAAAAATACAGTATGACAAGTTATCGATGGTAGGGGAGACGTCAAAAATTTTGAATTTGAAACTCTTGGGAGAGGATGCTCAGTGAAGGCGAGTTGTTGACGGAGGGGGAGATGCCAACAACATTCACATTCCTTGGTAAGAAGCAGGGTCTTCTGAATTCAAATTCAAAGCTCTTGAGGGGGAACGATCGCAAGCGTACACGAATTGTCGACGGGAGAGGAGATGCCAATAATGTTCACATGCTAGAAAATAGGCAGTGTGGAGCCTATTTTTCTGAATTCTTAGCTCTTGGAGGGGGGAACAATTGTCGACGAGGTGGAGAGATGCCAACAGCATTCATATTGCTAGTGTAAGAGACAGATTCGAGTTTCTTTTACTGAATTCGAAGCTTTTGGCCACTGCCCGAACGTGACATACTAGTGAGCGGACTTGACATAGCGACTAATAGTCTAAAATAACAGTCGATAAATTTAGGATAAATTGAACCATAATTGCGAAGTGAAAAACACGGTTCTATGAAAAAGTGAAACGTCGAACTCATCTCATTTCCTAGCAGCATTCTAAAAATAAAATTAAAATTAAGTAATCGTGAAATCTTGTGCTTAGTCGAGAGCTTTGGTGGCATTCTCACCGCACACCCCGTATTGTTTGTTAAGTACCGAATTCAGCACAAATGCTAGAAAAAGTTAATAATAATAATTGACCCTGGTAAAAACGAACACCGAGCGTTAACTACGGGACAAATAACACAATAAAAAGGGAAATAAACATAATAAATTCATTTTACGGAGGCGGCGTTATTATCGAAAATCGAAAACTCGTTATCTGCGTTGACGTTTCGTCAAAATCGTGAAAATACAGAGATGCACAAAAAATAAAAAATCGGTCACATTTTCGTTCGAGAACACAGCAGCTGCATGCAAAATTCTTGCAGGTTAGATGCCTAATGAGTTTTTTGCGAAACGTCTACTAGTTTCTACCAGAAATCAAAGCGGATATACAGGGTGTCCGGTAAGTACCTCCTAATTTCTTGGGAGTCTACAGAGGGGTCAAAATGACCCTACTTTGTCATAAAAAAAATCCTAAAGTGGCCTTTAACGGAGATACAGAGCCCTAAAGGCGGATTATCATATCGGCACTAAGTTTTGAACCAACTTTCATAATTTAATGAAATTTTAATATTTTTTAGAGGCCCTAAAGATTCAATAAATCATATTACAGTAGGTATTTTAGATCATCAGATAAGTCAGGTACAAACTTGCAGCCAAACTCGTTTTGGTCTAATTTTTGACAGGTGTCATTTTACAATGCTGAAAACTGATTTTTTAAATACTTTGAACATTCCTCTGCAAAAAACGTGCTTTTAATTTATTTCCATAAAACTGTCAGTTTTTGAGATAAATTGATTTTTATGCGAAAAACTCAAAAGTTACTAACATAACGAATTACTAGGGACGGAACTAGTCAAAACCGCTTTCAAGTAAAAGTAATTAAAAAAAAAAGGAAAAATATTCTTACGCAGAGTACAATGATATACATTTAGCTTACGGTGAAGCGCAAATCCTTCGAAGGCAAGAAGACTTTGTACTGAAAGATTTCTAGCTCCAACATTGTCGAGTCCAAAAACCTTTTGAAGGGTTGATGGAATCCTAAGGGAAACAGGTAAAAGATGATTAGAAAATAATTATTAGAATTAACGAATTAACTCTTTACATGTTTTATTCAGGGTCATTTTTGCCACGACATGGCGGTGAGGGCTTTCCCAGGAGAGCAAGGGACCCTCACTTAGAGGAACACATTTTACAAGATATTGCTGGAAATCGTTCAAACAGCATAGCAAAACTCGCGACACAAAACCATGCTACAAAATGGATTGAACATGAAACTTTTTCCCAGAACAGTTACTTGACCCGTATCACGTTGAAAAAGTACCCACTATGTTTCCGGATGATTATCCCGCAAGACCAAGATAATCCAACTGGTTTATATAGCAACATAACCTAAATTTTTTCCTACCTTATTTTGTTTACCGATGAGGCCAGTTTTAGAAGAGATAACATAATAAACTCACACAATTTACATTTTTAGGCTGGCATCATCAGAAATACCCTTATACGTTCATTTACTTCGAAAGGAAGACTCAATAGTAAAATTTATTTACAATTTTTGTAGCAAAATTTAAATAATTTATTTGCAGATGTTCCTCTTGATAGAAGAATGCAAATGTGGTATATGCATGATGGTGATCTACCTCGTTTTGTCCATATAGTACGACAACAATAACTAACGTTTTTGGCTCTCGATAGATCGGTCGAACGGGGCCTCTATTATGGCCACCAAGATCTCCAGATCTAAATCCCTTAGGGGGACATCTAAAGGAATTAGTTTATTCAACACCAGTAAACACCACAGAGGGACTACTAGAGAGAATAGCATAACATTCTAACGAAGTTCGTAATAATGCCAGAATATTATTTACTGTGCAGCAGGAAAATATTCGAACAATAAGAAAGCTTATTGAAGTATGGAGAGCTCATATTGAGCATTGACCAAAATAACATTTAAACGTTTTCACTATTTTTGCAATTTAATAAATCTGTAAATTAATTAAGCCCCGATCAACCCTTTGAATGATTTCTGGATTTGACAATGTTCGAGATTGAAATCTTTCAACATAAAGTCTTCTTGCCTTCGAAATGTAAGACAGCACTTCACCATAAATTAAAGCACATCAGCACACCCTGCGTATTATATTTTTACCTGTTTGTGTTTACCATTAGTAACTTTTGATTTTTTAGCATAGAATACGATTTACCAAGAAAACCGCCAATTTTATCCAAATAGATTAAGAGTATCTTTTTTGACGAGGAATGACCAACGTATTTAAAAAATCAGTTTTCAGCTCTGTAAAATTACACCTGTAAAAAATTAGACTGAACGAGGGTCGTTGCAAGTCCGTTCCTGACTTTTCTGATGATCTAAAACATCTACTGTAGTATGATTTAATAGGTCTTTATGACCTCTATAAAATATTAAAGTTTTATTAGTTTTAAAGTATACTAAGTTAATAAAGTCATTCAACTGTAACTTATTACCCAACCACAAAATAAAATTATCATCCGTATATGTGGAGTAATATTCTATGAAACTGAAAAGAGACATGATAATATTCTTGATAATAGGTTCTATTATGTATTAGATTTAAAAATATTATGTTTTAAATAAATATTTAACACTTGAAGCAGCACTAAAGTCCCACTTTTAGAAAGTTTGGTAAAAAATGTTGAAATAAAGTTTGCATATTTAATTAAGTATTATCGAGCAAAGCCATTTATGCATTAAACATTCGTTGGTGGATTTCTACAAAAACCAAATTTTTTCTCATTATTTATGGTCAGGGGAGGACTGGATTTAGGTTGTTATAGATAAGTATTTTTAAGCGTTAATATTTACTATAAATGCGAAGTTTATAAATTATTCTTGCCAATAACAGAATTTAAAAAGTTATTTTTAATGGTAAGTATTCTTAGGTGTTATATATCGACCACAAAATAACAAGTCAGGTAATCAGAAATTATTACGAGCGAGTTACTTGACTAATTGGTGAATAAAATGCGCTATTATTAACGGTTGTTCAAATATAACTAAAATTAATATAAGGTGATTCAACAGCTCCAGTTCTAACATTACGTTAATTCTATAGGGGAATTCATCATCAACTATATTAAATATAATTTCTTAAATATTATAGTAAAATTGGAGGAAATATTTATTATCTTTTATAAAAATCTTACCTTATACAACACTACGTAATATAGCATACAGGGTGTACCAGAACGAAATGCCGCAATCGATTTCTAAGAAAATAGACTTTGGAAAATTTCGAAATTTGGCAGTATATTAAAATCGATGAAGGCAATTCGGCTAAAATATTTTCAAGATAGTGGTTGTCTATTTGAAAAAAATTTTAGTTTTTGACGGATTGATAAGTTAACAATTTTGTATTGTAAAAACACTATATGCCTTTTAAGCTTTGTTCTGAGTTACCCATGACGGCGAAATGCGACGAAAGAAAGCAGTAGAGCACTACGAAAATATCACTATTTCTTGCCATTTAACAAATATTAATAAAGGTCATGCCGGGGTGATTAAATGAAACTTACGAAGATTATTTAAATTTATTATCTATAGAGAATGTAACACAGTGTTAAAAAATATTGGAATATTTCATAATTTTGGCACCGTTAAGACAAACATCCATAAAAGAAAACTTATTCTCAATGACGAAAATGTTAATATAATTATGGGATATTTTGCGGCATATCTTATGACATCGTTAAGGCAAGTAGCTTTACAAGCAGGACTCTCGAAGAGCTCAATAGATAGAATTCTGTTGAAACACAACTTCCACCCTTATTTAATATCTTTGGTTCAACACTTAAGAGAAATTGATTTACACAAAATAATACAATTTTACGAATTTATATTAACGATAATACAAGAAGACAACATAATTTGGACTTATGGAGCAAAATTTACGAAAAATGATCTTTTTAACAGGCGTAATTCCCATTTTTGGAGTGATTCAAATCCTTATGTAGTAAGATTGCGGAATTTTCAAGAAACCTTGCAATTTAAGGTATTTAGTACTCCAAAAAATAATGGAATAGATAAATTCCAATAATACCAAGCAAATTATGTATTAATTTTTGTAGTAGAAGATATTTAAATATTCCAGAAGAAACAGATAATGAATATTTAAGCAATTTACCTTTGGTGGAACACAAGCGAATTTTTTAGCAACACGATGGCGCCCCATCACACAGAACCGTTCCAGTTACCAACCTCTTACAAGAAATATTCTATGACAAGTGGATTGCCAACAATTGATTTTTTCTGTTTTCTTTGATTATTTTATATGGAGAACTATAATATATATCGTTTATTATAATCCAGTGCCAACGATGGAGGACTGTATGGCAAGGGTAAGGAACGCGTTCGAAAATTTATCTTCTGATTTAATTATAGCGGCCACCCATGATGAACTAACTCGGATATGCGAGAAATGTTTGAAAGTTCAGGGTGAAAATTCCGAACATTTATTAAAATAATGTGTTTCTCTGTGAACGTAAGCTCTTCATAATTTTTACAATGCGAAAATATTAAATTGTCAATATTTAAAAAATTGCAAATTTTTGGCATAGACAACCTTATATAAATTCATCCTTATTTTTATTGGTAAATAAGATAACATTATAAAGATAGAGGAATTACATTAAAAAAAAACTTTTTTCAGTTAATATTTAATGCTTCTTTTTGATCACCCCATATTTATCTATTATCAAAATATCAACAAGTTACACTAAATTAAATCTCCTTCTAGGAAGAAACCGACCCTAATTAAATAATGAGGGCTTTCATACAGCAGAAGTTGATAGTTATATTTAGACCTACAAACAACATAAAATTTAAAATATGTCAAAAAAGACTAGACTTAGGTATAAGACATTATACATGAAAAATATCAACAATTTTACGCATAATCTAAAAATAGAATGAGATGTAGAATGTTTTATTTAAAATAGGCAAGAAAATATCAGTTTCTGATATAACCGAAAATGTCACAATGAAATATTTTAACTGAATTGTCCCCAGAGACCTTAGTAAACTGTCAGATTTAGAATATTTTTCAGAGCCTATTACCCAAGAAATCGATCGCGGAGGTTCATCGTAGCACACCCTGTATATATTACAAGCAAAAACCTGAAAAAAGACACATATCAACAGTTCAATGAATAACCGCTAAAGATAAACTACAATATTGCTTTATATTCAAAAGATAGATTTAATTAAATAAATTCTGTGTGTTTATCGCAAATAATATATTTTTAACTAATTAATATATTTATGACATCAACACAATTTCCTATAAAGTCTGTCTAATGAATCAATGGTAATATGAGATTTACTCTATTGGAAAAATCTTATTCCTAAAAGAATGTAACAGAAAAACTATACATTTCAGGTCTAAAACCAACAACGACTAGAATACAAAGTCACAGTGCTGATTTGTGACGATCGTTAAATCACACATTATTATCTGCCAGTATCTTTTTACTTTTAAAATTACCTATGATGGCTATTTAAAAATTTTAAACTTATATTAATGGAAAATAGATTTGAAAAAGCACTGCTTTGAATCAAATGTTTTATTGTAGATTTTTTTAGATAAATGCAGTCACATTAAGGTGAGTATTAATATAAAATAATACTTTATATTAAAAAAAACCTAAAGAGTATTCTTAGATTACAAAATTTCTCAAAGGTTTAGATACTCGAAGAGTTACGAGTTTCTGAGAAAGTATTTCCCAGATATATTTTATCAAACCGTATATACAGTTCTTTTCTCATGAGTTTAGTTTCCTTTCATAACCTCAGTCGTAAAAATGTAACTATTAAAGCACTGTCAAGTAGAAGTTGTCCACAAGAGGTAGTTGTGTCGCCTTTGTTATGAGATCTTGTGGTGGACAGCCTGCTGAGTGAACTAAATGACGCTGGTTTGTATACATAGACCTACGCCGATGTGCCGTGGCTGCGACATCAGGGACCTGGAAAGACTAATGATGCGGGTCTTCTGAATCGCGGAGCCACGGTACCACAGGAAAGGGATCGGAATAAACTCTCACAATGCACTATTTTTTTTCCTTTTAAGTTCTATTAAGGAAAGGAACTGCAAATAAAAATGAGATTTAATAAGCGGAAAATATCTTTATTTAATAATTTTAATGCCACAACGCAAACCAGGCAACAAAATGTCAATAGTCTTTATTTATATGTATTATTACATTATAGGCATGATATAGTTTTTCAAAGTTGTTGTTTCCATAAAAATATAATTTACTCTACTTACTGCATTGTCCTAGTCATTCTATTAAAATTATTTTCTAACCAAAAAATATCTTGCTGTGAGGTTTACTGAAAATAAAAATTTTAATTTTGCGTCTTAATAAATTTTGAAAAAAAAACATAATCTGTGCTTCAGAAAAGAAAAGTCAGTATAGCGACATCTATGAGATCCTAATGACAAATATTTTTAAAGTGCACTATATATATACAGTGCCTTCATTTCAAAACGAACCATCCTTAATAAATTTGTTAAATAGAAAAATTTAAAAAAAAGAAAAAACACGTCAATTTAGATATACAGGGGGAAGTTTAATTTTGCATTTGTTAAAAGTCTGTCAATCACCTCCTCACCTCCAGCTAACCTCACTTTGATATGTCAAATGGGAATCCCCACCTTGTGACACATCATTGTAAGCAGCATAAAATTGTCTATCCAACCGTATAAAAAAAATTAAATCGGTTGATGTACAAGCGAACAGTGTGCAAAAATGTCTTGTAATAATGCATAATATATCGGCCTCGAACTTTAGTATGTCAAATGATTACCCTATAGTGTGATACATCATTTTAAAGGGCATACTATCTCCTATTTAGCCAATAAAAAAAAACAAAATCTGTTGATGTACAAGCAAATAGTAAGAAAAGATGTGTGGTAATAATAGACACCTTATCACATTAAACTTTATTATGTCAAATGGCTACTTCATAGAGTAAAATATTATTTTAAATTGAAAATAAATATTTTTTTAAAATAATAAACAGTTAAAATATTTGCGAGAAAAAAACTAAGCCTGTTTTAAAATTCATCGCAAAATTCATTGCAGTCTAATCAATCTAGTGTATTTATTTCAATGATATTTTTTGCGGTACCTGATAGGTACAAGAAATCACTGCAATAAATAAAATTTTTAAGATCTTTAAACACCAGTTGTTTATTATTGTTAAAATTGTCATTGTGACGCCTAGTTGAAACGTGAATATAAATGGTGTATACGCTAGCCGAAAGAATAGAAATAATTTTTCTCTATGGAGCTGAAGATCGGTGCGCTCGTAGAACCGCCAGAGCATTTAACGAGAGGCATCAAGACAAAAACGTGGGCCATAAATATATACTCGAATTGGTACGAAAGTTTGAAGAAACGGGATCCGTTTGTAATAAAAAATATATTGAGAAAAAGGTTGTAGATGAAGCATGCCAAATCGAGGTACTAGGACAGTTTGCAATAGATCCAACTTTATCCATCTCAAAGATTTAACCAACATTTCTGCTGGCTCTGTGCATAAAGTTTTAAAACAAAATAAGTTTTTTCCCTACAAAATTCAAATTCTTCAAGAACTCGGAGAAGACGATTTTGATAGGAGAATTCAATTTTGCGAATTAATGTGCCAACGAATTGACGAGGACCCCCATTTACCTAAGAATATCTGCTTTAGTGATGAATCAACTTTTTTTCTAAATGGACTGGTTAACAGACATAACTGCAGATACTGGGATAATGAAAATCCGCACCTTTTCCGAGAAGGGCATACTCAATATCCCGAAAAAATTAACGTGTGGGCAGGAATTTATGGCAATGAAATCATCGGGCCATTTTTTTGGAAGATAATTTAACTGGGCAAATTTATTTAAACCTTTTAGAAAACACAATATACCCTGCCATTGTGCAATCTTTAGAAAATCAAGTGGATGAAAATGCTGTTATGGTACTAAATGAAAATAATTTGCATTTCCAGCAAGATGGAGCTCCCCCGCACTACGCTTTGGCAATTCGAGAGTGGCTTGATGAACATTTTCCAGGGACGTGGATTGGCAGACGTGGTACAATTGAATGGCCAGCACGGTCTCCAGACCTAACCCCTCTAGACTTTTTTCTTTGGGGGTATTTAAAAAGCAAGGTTTATAAAACCCCACCTGAAAATATTGACGATTTAAAAGATCGAATTGTTCGGGAATGTAGAGGAATTAGCAGAGAAACCCTTGCCAATGTTCGTGGGGAATTTCAAAATAGGCTTTTTTATTGTCTCGCTAATAACGGCGCACATTTTGAACATTTAATAAAATAATTTTCTTCAACTGAATAAAACTGAATAAACTGCTTATATTTAACACACATTTTTGCATCCTAATTGCCTATAACGTCTATTAACTTAATTTTTTTTGACATCGTTGGATAGCAGATCGTACGTCCTTTAAAATGATGTATCACACTATAAGGTAATCATTTGACATACCAAAGTTCGAGGCCGATATATTATGCATTATTACAAGACATTTTTGCACACTATTCGCTTGTACGTCAACCGATTTAATTTTTTTTATACGGTTGGATAGACAATTTTATGCTGCTTACAATGATGTGTCACAAGGTGGGGTTCCCATTTGACATATCAAAGTGAGGTTAGCTGGAGTTGAGGAGGTGATTGACAGACTTTTAACAAATGCAAAGTTAAACTTCCCCCTGTATATCTAAATTGACGTGTTTTTTCTTTTTTTAAAATTTTTCTATTTAAGAAAGTTATTAAGGATGGTTCGTTTTGAAATGAAGGCACTGTATATATATATATATATATATATATATATATATATATATATATATATATATATATATATATATATATATATATATATATATTGTCACGAGCAAGTATTGATAAAACTTTCATTGTCCAACACCCTGTATAATAGTTAACCATATTGTTTGTTTTTGCCGACTATATACATGGTAATTGATTGGTAAATAATCAAAGATCAGTCTAGTTGAGTCGCTTCTAACGATGACATCCTGAGCTTAAAAGAGTGTCCCCCAAATCAAGATGCTGTTCCCAAAGAATTATGTAAGTAAAGAATTTCAATTTTTAAACTTAATATATTGTAAACTGCTCTAATGTTTAGGCTAATGTTTTATCCTGTAAATAAATTTATTCTTTTTTTCTTCTGAATACACTCCAGTTTGTTACAAAATTCAATTGAACTTTTTATTATTTATACCCCCCTTACCAACACGATCCCGATGAGTCGCAATCTGAAAATCAGAATGCGACTAGTCGCACGCTGAAAAACCCCAAAATCTTTATTTAGATTACTTGGGAGAGTCACTGCTTATGGGCGCCCCTGCGACATTGTGGTGAGTCACGCATAACCTCCAACAGTCAATTTAAAGTGCTATATAGTGTTTATAAAAGTTTTTTGGGCTTTGGCATGCTCAGCATGGCCTATTTTTATGTATTTACAGAACTCTGAACTTCCAAAAATTTTTGAACCCTTAGCTTAACATACACTGCTTTGGTAAATTAACGGACACATTCAATATAAACTAAGCTGGTATTTATTTGGAAAAATGCTAAAACTTGTCGAATTTTATTTTTAGTTACAGTTATTTGCATGATACCGAAATATTCAGGAAAACTTAAGAAGAAACCAAGACGTCATCGATATTTTTTTCAATTATAAATTCCATTTTTTTATTTAAGAATCACAAAGGGTACATTTTCTTATATAGGACAAGGTAAATATCGATGTTGGTTACGTAAGGAAATTGGCAAGAAAAATTATTGTAAATCTTTACAATACAAAAAAAAATTTGGTACCAACTAAATTAAATATTGAAACTGGGCCCGTTAACAATTTGACAATAGCCATGTCGATGAATAAATTCTTTTTGAACATTTTCGACTATAAACTTCTCTCGTACTTCTTGGCGTGTTCAAGGTTTTTAGGTATTCTCACAAGAAATAATCAAGAGTGGTCAAATCTGGTTATTTGAATGGCCACTCAATTGTTCCACCCATTCGGACAAACATCCAAATAAGTACAGACAGAGGCAGCGTCATGAAATGGTTTCCATCCTGTTGGAAAGAATGATCCCGTTAGAACCTATTTGGTTTTTGTGGATCTGGATACAGTGCAGGTATTAGGTAATTTTGAAGAAACTCCAAATATCTCGCACCAGTAAGGGTACCGTTAAATAAATAAGGACCTAGAAGTCTTTTTTTAACTATACCGCACCATACGTTAACTTTTTGAGAGTTTTAGTGGTTAACTGCTGTGAACCAATGAGGATTGTTAGTTGCCTATTAGGGAAAATTTTTTCTATTGATATGACCATTTAAAGTAAATGTTGCCTTGTCAGAAAAAGTAATTCTTTTTTCAAAATTATTGTTACCATAAATAAATTGTTTCATTTACTCCCAGAATTGATTTAGGTGATCAAAATCACCTTATGACAACTTCTGAACTAAGTATACTTTAAAGTGGTGACGTCTTAGCTCCTTCTTGATTTATTTCGCAAATTTCGGTATCACGTAAAAGAACTCTAAACTAAAAATAAAATTCGATGGGTCCGAGTGTTTTTCCAAGTAAGTACCCACTTACTTTATATTGAATTTATCCGCTACTTTAGGAAAGCACTGCATATAAATGTGAATTTGGGATGCACACTATTTTTACAGGAAACACTTTCATAAAAATTTATACTCAGTATAATTTGAGATGGTTAAATACAAATCTGGCTTGACGAGGTAACAAATTTTAGGTAATAAGTGCCATACATAAATTTAAATAAATATTCGTAGAAGCATGAACGTAATTCTGCACTTACCGCTAAGTTGAAAAAGTCTCCCATTCTATTCACTACCTGCCACTGTATCCCATTAATGTGATTTAGGGAGCATGGGTCAGATTTTTTGGCTTCGCTCATCTGTCTGATGGGTTTGCGTTAGATGGTATTCAAGCAGCAAAACAAAGATGCAGTAAATATTTATACGAATGTAGAGATAGACTTTTTAAATCTATTGGTACGTAAAGACATACAAATCTGCACTTCTAACCATTTCTTTGAAAATACGTCTCCTACAAACTAAACTGAGTTATCTCCCATAGCCGCATTCTTATTCAATGGATTTATGTGATCAGAGCATATAAATTTCCATATAAATATCTCCAAAGTTACTGATGTAAACATGTAAGATGAATGTCGATGAAGGAATTGAGGTCATTTTTTAGTATACTGTCACATTTCACAGAATAAAGCTAATTGGAGGGGAATCCTTGACATTTCCTTAAATGTGTATTTCCCTATTTGTTCTAAATTTTTTGAAAATACGCGCAAATATTTTCTCATGTCTAGCTGCTTCTCATTTTTTCAAAGCTCTAATTGATTTCTCTACTTCTCTTATTTTTATGTCACCTTCCTTCTTGCAAGGTTCTCTGTCTATTCTATTACTTTCTTCTTCTGGTCGGAATTCAGTATTTGATAATTTCGCGAAATGTCGTTTCCACCTTTCCATAATCTTTGCACCTTCTGTTATCGGTAGTCCCTTTTTGCCTTTAACTATCTCTGTTTTTCGGGTTTCCTTTCCATAGTGATTTTGATGCCCTATGAAATATTTTTTAGTTTGTTTTTCTGTCCCTTTCATTTTTTTGTCCAAATTTTTCCCATATTCTTGTCATTTTACTTTATCCTTAACTACGAGTAACATTCCTCGTTGCTTGTATTCTTTGGAACTTGTCTCGATTTTTATTTGTTTCTAAATCTAATTAGTTCCCTTGTGAGTACGAATTATTATAAAAATTGTTTCATGTAGTAAATGGCTGCACCCCAAATTCAGATTTCTAATAATTTTTTATTAAATAATATATTGAACTTTGCACTTATTTTTTGATGTTATGCATGATCATTCTAAGCCATGTACCAGTAGCATACAGAAGCAGTGTTACTCGCAAGCAAAAATTTTTTTCTGCTCACTGTGAGTCATGAAAAATTACCATAAAATGCGAATCAACTAAGTAATCACATGCCATAATATATAAATAATATAATAATTATCACATACTTTTTTTAACTTATAATGGAAATTTATACTCTCTATTTAGTGCTATTAGTTAACTAGGACTTAGTAACCAGATTATTCTTTTTCTTATGAGGTCATATTTACAAGCGTGATAAAATATGTTGCACAGCAACTGAATAGTGCTATTAAAGTTGCTCGCTCCATTACAAAAAATCCAGCGGCTGTAAATTCGTTCTTTAGTGAAGCGATTTTAAAACACAGACAATCCATTGCTTGATAGTACTGAGATTTTTCATTAAAAGATTCTTTAACTTTGAGGCATGTGGCAGTAAGTTTATCGTTTTCCCGTTTGGTGATATCACAGACGTAGATACAAACAGCTATTGGAGCCTAAAAAATAATTATGTAATTTACATTATATATATATATATATATATATATATATATATATATATATATATATATATATATATATATATACATAAATGTATATCTAAAAAGAAGGTAGTCTCGTTACTGGAATAGTTAAGAAAAAGGCACTTTTGCGGGGCTGCAGGTTGGCCAGAAAAGAAAACCATTTTTTTGTTAGTCTAGCTTTCGAGAAATTATATTCTCTTCATCAGGACTCCCACAAAAGAGAAAATACCCTTCCATCAACCTATTTATCGTAAAATAAAATAAAGAAAATCTTACCAAAGTAAGTACGTATGAAAAGCCAGGTTTTGTTCACCAGAATCAGGCCTTTTTCACTATACACTAGGATTACACATTATGATTCCAATAAATACTTTAGAAAATCAAAACAGCAATTTATTTAAGGATTTAGTTGCGAGAACTTGAACGAATAAATGAGATTGACAAATGACAGTCGACGCCAAATGCGAAATCTCTCCGGGGGCAGCATAAATATCATTTAAATTCGATATAATAGTAGAGTTAAATACAAAATCAAAACCTATATTTAGTATGCAGTAATCAGGGTAATGTGACTGTGGTGATGCAGAAGGAAGACTACATTAATAATTCACAAATCTTACTTAATGATACTAAATAATATAAAAAATAAACACTAATCCCACAATCACATCAAAAAAATAAAACAAATGCAATTGTTAAGGAACTGAAGGACGATGGCTAAAAAAATGGATAAATATAATTCCATTGCTTCAAGATTTTACTCTTTACCTAAAATTAATACGCCTGTCTTGTCAATGAAGCCTATCCTGTCTTCATTGAATTGCCCTAACGGCTCCTTAACCACTTACATCACCAACATACTAACTTTAGCTTATAATACACATAATTATTATGTCAAAGATTCATTTTCTTTCAGTGAATTTATTAATAATTGCCAATTGTCTGACAACTATTTTAATGTAAGATTTAATGATATATCTCTTTTCACTAGTTTACCTCTTGAATTAGCTTTAGCAAGCCTCAAAGACCATTGGAATGACATATCCAATTATTGTACAATGGGTTGAGGCACTTTCGAAAGAGTTCTCGTTTTTATCTTTGATTCTAACTGCTTTGTTTTCGGTAATACTTATTACAAGCAGATCTTCGAAACCACTATGTAAAGTGAACTATCACCATTATTTGATAATCACTATTATGTTTTAGATGATCTTATTGAAGACTGCTTACAATATCTTCCTTTTTAAATCCCTTTTGTAAAGAGGTATGCTGATGATCTCCTTCTCGCCCTTCCGGCACACAAAATAGATGAAACTCTAGAGATGTTCAACTCATACAACTTTAATTTTTACTTCACAGTCGAAAAGGAGGATTTATCACATAGCATACGATTCCTGAACATGTTGGTAATACGCAGAGGATCATCATTTTAAAAACCAAGTTGTACAGGAAGCCCATTTGCTCAAACAGCCTTATAAATTTTCAGTCTTGTCATCCATCAAAAATAAAAACTAACCTGATATTAGGAATGAAAAAAGGGAAGGATAATTAAACTCATTCATCCAGATTTCAGAAATGGTAGCTTATAATTGCTGAAAAAAAATTTTCTTGCAAAACTCATATCCACTTTCAATTATTAATAAACTCTTATATAACACACAGTATGATATATTAGAGAACAATTTTGAAAGCGCAATCAACTCAACTATCACTGCCAGTTGAGGACAATAACGCAGTTCAAACACAAACCTACATGTCGCTATCATTTATTGAAAATTTAACTGCTAGATTTAAACAGGTTTTCCAAAATGGAACTTCTGTTGAAATTGCTACTAAGGAAATTAAAAAAATCGCACTACTTTACCCGAAAACCAAAACGCCGGTTTCATTGAAGAAAAACTGGAACACTGTTTAAAAGTGTCTTAACTGTGACCAGAAACTTTTCAAGTAGAATCAGTTCTCATAAGAGCGATTGCAAAAAATAAGTGCTTTCTTCTGCACTCGCCGAGCACGTTTTGAATAATGGCCATGTTATGAAGTTTAATAGACCGAAAATTTTAGCAAAAGAAAACAACTTTCACAAAAGTTTTCCTGGAAATGGTTAACACAAACAATGAGCCGCTTTCTATGAACAAAAGAGGGGACACCGATAACCTCTGTATAATACATAATTACTTGCTACAACTAGAGAGCAATGGCAGTCCATCGCTCACAGTTCAATCTTTTCAATTAAATACCTTTTAGTCACTGTCATTATAGTAAATCTTACATTTGTTCAACTGTGTGTGGAGTGTGCCTTTTTAATTGCTTAATTAGATTACACGCCAGTGGTTATGACAGTTTTAATGTCGCAATTTGCAACTATTATCTACATTTAATACAATAACATCAAATCTTTGGTGCTACCGTTACCTCTGCCCAAAGAATGGTTTCCTGTTTTTGAGCCGTGTATAACTTTATGTATTAAAACTAGCATTTGACGTCAACTGTCATTTGTCAATCTCAATTATTCTGAAATAGCGGTTCGAAAACGTCCAATTGCTAGAAATATTTATTGCTATCCTAATATGTAACGTTAGTACATAGGGTATTTTCTCTTTTGTAGAAATCTCGATGAAGAAAACAAAATTTCTCGAAAGCAAAACTAACAAAAAGGGGTTTTCTTTTCTGGCCAACCATCCTTTTTGACTGCAGCTCCGCAAAAATGCCTTACACTTTTCGGTTTAGTACACTTCAGATATGTATATATATATATATATATATATATATATATATATATATATATATATATATAAAAGAAAATTCTCGGCTGAGAGGACACAGATTGAAAATAATGGAGAAGCTCCGGGTCGGGAAAATACAACAGCGCTGTTTCGTCCACATCTGGGACTCATCAGTTTTGCCTAGTATATTAAATTTAAAATGAAAGGACAGCGTAAAAATACGAATTGCGACATCTCGACGAATCACTCAATAACGCAAGAGCAACATACACCAACAGCGATGTGATGGCACAACGGTAAAATAACTATAGAAATATAACAAAACTCTATACACGAAGCATGCTACTCAAAGGAAAGAGTTCGTATCATTCGACATTGGCAACCAAACTAACAACAGGCTTTCACAGTTCAAGCAGGTTTCGCACCAACGATCTCCCTCTGAGAGCCTGCGAGTTTTTAAAGCCAACAAATAGAACAAAAGAGACCGTATAATTTTAAAATAAGATAGAAATTTCACAGCTGTGCGGACAATTTATGTCCCCACAGCCGAGGATTTTCTATTTTATTTAAAAAAAAATACAAGAACGACACTTATCTCTTGTTTCATATTTGTTGGTTTAAAAAACACGCAGCGTTCTCAGTGAGAGATCGTTGATGCGAAACCAGTTTGCACTTCGAAAGTCCGTTGTTAGTTTGATTGTCGATCCCGAATGTATCGAATTTTGATATATTTATATTTTTATTTTACCGTCGCGCCATCACTTGGCGGTTTTATACAACATTGTTGGTGTGATTGAGAGATCCATCGAGATGTCGCAGTACGCATCTTGTAAGCTGTTTTTCATTTTAATAATAGTATATAAGGCATGGCTTCGAAATGTTGGATTATATCGGATGCAGTGACCTGATGAGTCCTAGATGAGGACGAAACAGCGTTGTTGTCATTTTTCCGACCCGAAGATGTTTGGCTATTTTGGAAATGGAAATTGGCAACTGAACTTTTCAATGCGTTTTACCAAAAAATATTTTCTCAAATTATATTTATATTTCATATACAAACATTAATTTTTTATTGCAGAAATGGAGAGAGGGGAAAACTTAGCGTTCAGTGGTACGAATAACCGAGGGGGAAGGAGTTAGATCTCAATTTGTAAAAAAGCATCCTATAGTGCGGAAACAAAGGACTATAGAGTGAAACTTAAAGCACAAGAGCTGTAAGAATGAAACAGAACATCTCATGGCGACTTTGAGGTTAATCATAAGGACATTCGAAGATCAAGTTTATATTTTTAATGGAAACCCTTATTTCTTATTGCATAAACGGGAATTGGGTAAAATTCGCCATTCAATGGTAAGAGTTACTTTGGGAGTCGAATGTTATCTGAAAATAATAAGAAAGGGGCACTACTTTTTCGATGGATTAGTAAAAACAATTCACTAGCAATATGGTAAAGAGTTTTAAATAAGAAAGTTGTAGAAACTTAAATGGATTATCTCATTATGACTTTGCGGTTGGCCTTGAGAACGACCCGTAGGGTAATTTCAAGTTTAAGTTTTATTTTAATAAAAACCCATGTATTCTAATATAAAAATAGAAAGTGGGGAATGTGCAACGTCTTGATAGCTAATTCGTAGGTGCTCACTATTAATGAGCCAGGCCCACTGAGTGAGCGTTAGTACTAAATTGGTCTCGAGAGTGAATCTTTAGCACAATACTGAAACTATAACTCTATAGCAGTGTTTTCTGAAAATGTTCATTCCTTATAAGGTTTGGTTTTCCACTAAACCTAAAATAAGTAAACGATAATAGAACTATATAACGTTAGTAGAAAAAATATAGATAGACAAGTATTACCAACTTGAATCTACATAAAAATAATATAAATAATTAGCAATTTCTATCTCCATATGAGAAAACATGATCAATAAGACATCAAAACTAAATTAACTTTTTCTTAAGAAATGTTTTAAGATATGTATATTTTTTATTTCTGCAACATAGACTAGGCGGTCCCAATAAAAAAAAAAACACTTTCAAGGTTTCAAAAAAAACTTTCAATGTCAATCTCAAGATCACAATGAGATGTAAGTCTTCTACAACTTTATATTTGTTTCTATGTTATACACATAGGCTAACTTTTTTTTACTAATTCACCAGAAAAGTTCAGTTTTTCTTCAACTGACATTCAATGCCACAAGTTATTCATACCGTTGGGTACACAATTTTTTATCAAAAAATACACCCGCTATTTTGGATCCTCCATTTTCATTCTCAAAATAGCCAGACGGCTTTTCAAAGTAGATATCAAAAGCTATTATCTGAGTCTTGTTAGATTTTCACTAATATTAATTATTTTATTACAATTAGGTAACAAGCAAAAATCAGCTGATCAGCTTTTACTATGTTGGTGATCAAAAGAAGGCAGCTGCAATATATGTTGTAACGTTTTCACGAATAGTGGAATGTCCACTGGTGATTTTCCGGTTTTCAATTCATTTGTCAGTAGACAAGCCTTCACGACCTTTCGCCACATCTAAGCTGGCATTTTCAAGTGATGTTTCCTCTACGGCTGTTCGGCTTGGAATAAGCTTGCTGCTCCTCCATGTGGCTTTTTATAGTTTGGCGCTTATGCAAATTATATCTTGCTTCTGCCAGGTTGGTTTTCTTGCTTCCCTGAGTTTAGACTTCCACTCGCTGTCCTGTTTCTCTCATGTGTTTGTTCTTTGTCTCTGGTAGAGATTCTTCTGTTTGTTTGGCCGATGTATTCCTTTGCACAATCTCTACAAGGGATGCTGTACACTCCCTGGTTTTCCAATGGTATTTTGTCTTTGGGATTGCCTAATAATTTGTGGCTTGTAAATTGTCCATATGTTATGCTTCCTCAGAATTCTCCCAACTACGTCTGTTACATCTTTTGTGTGTGGCAGTGTGTTTTTTGGTTTTGATTTGTCATCTTCTTCTTTTTTCTTTGCTATTGCATTTATGTTCTGTTTTATGGCCTTTTTAATATTATGCTCTTTATAGTTGTTTCATTTTAGAGTTGTTATGATATTGTTAAGTTTTTCTTGGCCGTTCGTAGGTTTAGTTGTTAGCAATGATCTGGAGATCAGTGTGTTGGCGACTAATTGTAGCAGCTATCTTTTCTTGACCTTCTAGTCACCAGAAAAGACGATTTAAGCATCAATTGTATGGTCTACGGAAAATCCCCACACACACAAATAGATACGTGAACGCCGAATCACACCACCATCCATCACAATTGCAATCGGTCACCAACACATTGATTTCCAGATTCTTGCGACTAACCAAACCCACGAACCGCCAAGAAGAACTCAAGAATATCACAACAGCTCTAAAACAAAACAATTACAATGATCACAATATCAACAAGTCCATAAAATAGAACACAAATGCAATAGCAGAGAGAAAAAAAGAAGATTATAAAACCAAACCAAAAATCACACTCCCATACATAAAAGATGTAACAGATGTAATTACAAGAATTCTGAGGAAGCATGACAAACGTAAAATTTACAAGTCACAAACAACAATACACACATTATTGGACAATCCCAAAAACAAAATTCCACTGGAAAACCATGGAGATTACAGCATCCCTTGTAGAGACTGTGAAAAATAATACATCGGTCAAACAAATTGAAGCAACTCTACCAGAGTCCAAAAGCCTAAAAATAGCATGATGAATAAGCAAACCACATCAGCTTTATTCCAATATCATCTGGAAACAGGGCACACTATAAATTTCTAGGGAACCAAACAGATCGCACCCATAGAGCAAAATCAGAGAAGCTCTCGAAATAGATAACACTAAGAACTTTAACAAGAGAGATGATGCACAAAATATATCGAAAACTCTAATCAAAACCCAACCAAAAACAACACACCAGACAAAAAGGAGAGTAAACTGAGAGGAGGCCGTGACCCAAGGAAGCAACCGGGCAGAATCAAAGCGCCAAACTATAAAAGGGCAGACATGTTGAAAATGTACGTTTTTAAAATTAAAAAAAAAAGGAAAAATAATGAGAAAATCATTCATTTAACTTATTTATATAAGCACAAAGCATTTAAGAAAAGAAATCGTTGAATCCGGCGACAAAATCAGACTTCAAAATTTGCGCAGAAATGTCATGCCAAATCATTGGCAACATCACCTGATTGCGGCCTATCGACACGGATACCTTACAAACCGAAAATCTTTGCTAAAACTTCAGTAAACTGAAGCCAACCGATGTTAAAAATACACAAGGAGTCATACCACATGCATGCACAGAAGCACGAAAACCTGAGCAGTACACAAAAGACCGCTGGATTTTAGCAACTCATTGCATAGCTACTAGAGTTTTGGTCTCTAAGGGCTATTTTCACAGCTAAATTTCGATCTTCTAATCGTATCCCTTGGCCAAAATTCTAATTTTCGTTGAAGAATCATTCAAGGAACAGGATTTTTAAGTCTTCACTTTTCAATCAAACTTTCTAGAAAAGAAACCTTGCTCTTTCTCTTTTAGACCAACGACGAACTTTCTGACGTCAATATAGACCTTCCAGAACTTCTAGAAAATTCTTTAAATCTACAAAGATTTTGTTAGGAGCGTGCGTCAGGGAAGTTTACTATAATACCCTTATCCCTTCGTGACAATATCCGCCGTGACCCCGATAGCTGAAAGGCGAATTATTTTTGAAGAATCCAGGATCAGATTAAATAGTGTTTCTAGATTTTTTCTTTTTTTAAAATAGAGCGAGGACGTAAGAAATACCTGCTTACGGACTTCTGGATAAGTTTTCGGGATAAAAACGGACCCAAGATTTACTGGGTTTGGCCAAAGATCGCCAATACTCCGTATACCTGAAGGAGGTTGCGGTGGAACGGGATTTGGCACTTAAGGTCGCGAAAACCTCAAATAACATAACTTCAGTTTTCCATACTTAACCAAAAATAACAAACAAAAAACAAGTCACTTTTCGCGAATAATAGTAGAAAATAGACATTCTCATTATCGTGAAAATACCAAAATTAGACCCTCCAGAGATATTACGCTCGAAAAAGTTATAAAACTTTACTTGCGGCAAATCTTAACTCGTTTTTCGACAGCGTCTAACTGTCATTACTTGTTTTATGAAAGTGATCTTATTACCCATAATTTTTTGTAGACAAAAATAAAATAATTTTTCAAGAAATTAGGTTTTTTTTGCGGATCATAAAATTGGCCATTATCAAAAAGTGTACTTTAACTGCCCCGCTAATTATCCTGTTACCGGATAATTAGTAAACCCGAGTCTCCAAACTTCAAAAATAAACATCTGGAGCATCTCAGCTCTCTCCCATCTCTTTCAAATTTAAGAGCATGGGTCAACATCTGAAGCGAGAAGAAAGGTGAGGCGGCCAGAAATTCACAGCTTGTCGGGCAATTTCGTGGGATCCTCTGCCACTCCGAGTCGGTAGTCGATCCAACCTAGTCGTGATTCAGGATGAAAACTTCTTTGCTGAATATCAAAGCTCATTCAACAGGGAATTTGAACATTTTTCAAAATTCAACGAGGAAAGCAGCATTCAGTTTAATCTAGAGCCAGTAAATCCAGGATTATTTGCACCTAAGCTTCACCAGACATACAGCCAAAGGATACAACCTGGTGGAAACGAACGACTGTGCTACGGGACTATAAGGAACCAGGACTTGTGTACGGAATCTAGCAGCGATCTATCTTCAAGTTTCCTTGTGGCATCAGTAACTGTCAACATTCTTGTACCCTTAGACCCTGTACGACGACCGCATCATGAACGTGAGCCAATGCGCTAGATAGGAGACCAACACGCTCATTCCAAGCCGAACAACCGTAAAGAAAGTATCACTTTAAAATGCCAGCTGAGATGTTTAAGAAACGTCGTTTTAATACTGAGAAACCGATTGCAAACCGGAAAAAAACCAGTGCCTATATATATAAATGTATGTATATATATATATATATATATATATATATATATATATATATATATATATATATATATATATGTATATATATATATGTATATATATATATATATATATATATATATATATATATATATATATATATATATATGTTATATCCGAAATTACCCAATATTATTAAAATATTCTAAGTTATTGTTTATCACTTAACTGCTGACATTGCAGGTCCAGTTAATGAATACTGTAATCTAATATGTTATTTATTCAAACGGATGCAGGTGTTTAATAAATACGCTGAATTTACTAAATAGGCAATAATAGTATCAGATATCATAAACAAGCCTAGACGCTGAATTTACTAAAAAGGCAATAACAGTTTCAGATATCATAAACAAGCCTAGACGCTGAATTAACTAAATAAACAATAAAGAATAATATCAAATTTCATCAACAAATCTAGACTATGAATAATGCCTTACTGTTTATATTGCTCGAAAATAGACAAAGAAACTAATGCATTATGGGAAAACGCATGATACTATAAATATCTGCACTCGCCCTGTGCTCATTAGTCAGAAGCCAGTAAGTCAGTTAAGCATAAGAGCATAATCTATTGTTATTTTAAATCTTAATCTCTAGTGTAAAGTCCAAATTAAATAAAATTATTGTTAGTCGTGTGACTGCAAAATAAAGTGTTTTTTTAAAAACCCTTACCACTCGACCACGACCTAACAATTGGGGCAGTCGGTAGGATGTTTTGGCGTGAAGAAAAATCACGGTGAATTTTAATTCTCTGCAAAACAAAAAAATCCAGTGCTCCAAAAGAAAAAAAAAAGAAAATTCATCAAAATAAGTGCTCCAAGAAGCAAATCATTAATTCACATTCAAGGGACAAAACGAGCCCACTTCAAGAGTCGAAGAACTCGCATAACAGGGACAAAAAGAGCCCACAACAAAACAAAGAAGCAACCAATCGCGGCACTTCGTAGAACAAGTGGACTGCGGGCAAGATCTAACTCCTAGTGTCGACGATTCAACCCCTCATCAGCAACTGTGCGTGGAAGCTGAAGTGGAAGCAACAAATCTCCGTGTGGATTAGGAATACCAAGTAAAACCCCTGGCACGAAGAGCTAGCCACAACGCCGTGTGGATTAGGAACACCAAGTGAAATCCCTGGCACGTCGCAGCTACCACAACCCGTGTGGATTAGGAACACCCAGTGAAACCCCTGGCACGTCGTAGCTGTTGTTCAACCTCCAACCTCGCAACGCTTCACTCAACTTGAAGGAACTTCAAGAACTTCACAAAGATGTTCTTCAACTTAGCGTAAGTCATTCATTGTAAATAATTATTAGTTGTAAGTAATTCATTCATAAATTGCACTGAATCAACTCGAAATAATTAAAATCAATTTAATTTAAATTAAATTAATTCAAATTTCAAATACCTGGCAAATAAATAAATAAATAAAGCTCACTCACTTACTCGCTTGCTGACTCAAACCAACTCAAAACAACATCTTAAAATTTTTTTTTGATTTCCCTACAACAGCAATGGCAAATGAAAATCCCAATAATAACGTTAATGTTGAACGATACAAATTGTCAGAAATTTTCTCTCTGGTACCTGAGTACGATGGCGATCAAATTTCTCTCAATACCTTTTTAAACGCTTGTAATAAAGCTCATCAAATGTGCACCGATGACCAACAAGGTTTACTAACAATTAAAATTAAAAATCAATTGATAAGAAAAGCGGCACAATTGATTAATTCTAGAAATATTGATACATGGAACGAAATATCTCAATTATTAACGGTTCATTTTGGAGATCCTCGTGATTTAACCTCATTAATTTATGACTTACAACGCATGCATCAATTAACAAATGAGAGTCCACTAACCTTTGTTGCTAGACTACAAACGCACAATGCTAAAATGTATTCTGCTATAACAAAACAAACATTAAATCAAGATCAAAAGAATGCTCAAACAATTTTAATTGACAACATGTGTCTAAACACATTATTAACAGGCCTAGAACCAAAATTAGGGCAAATAATAAGAGCAGGTAACAATGCTAGACGCGGTCAACCGAATAAAACGAGAAATACAACTTTCATACTTCGAAAATCAAAAATTCCAACGTATAAATAAGGCGCAGCCATTAACTTCAAAACCGATTCAAAAATTTTGTAACTTTTGTAAAAAGAATGGGCACACCATTATTGAATGTAAAACAAGACAAATGCAAATGCAAAGACAAAATTACCCTTCAACAAATCAAAATTTTAAGCCTAGATTTCAAACATACCAACTAAGATCACAAAATTTTCAACCAAATCAAAATCAAAATATAAATAGGGCACAGCCTTCAAATCAGAATCAATCGAATCAAAAAATTCAAGTACAATCACAAAATAATCAAAGACCAAATACGTATTTTAAAAAATCAAAAACTCATCACTTAAACCAAAATGAGTATAATTACCCTAACAACCAAAATGAAAATTTTGAAAATTCAAACCCTGATTATGACAACCCTGATTATAGTAATCAGCCTTATTTTGAAAATAATTATCCAATGAATTACAATGAAAATGAACCAAGTTGTTCATATTACCCTACAAATAATTATGAAAATTATAATCAAAATTTTTTACAAAATACTGATGAATATTTTTCTCAGTGTAATGAAAATTTTCAAGTAAATGCTTCGGAAATTTTAGAACTATCGGACCAAATACAAACAATGCATATCAACCAACAACAAACCAACAATGAATTATATTTCAAAAATTTAATTTAAACACAGTAAGTTCCCAAAACCTTTTTTATATTTACGATACGACAAAAACCTTTAAATATTTAATTGACACAGGTGCAGGAATATCTATTTTTAAACCGACAGCTTGCGAAAATTTTAAACAAAGGTTCTCTGAAAACTTAGCGATAACAGGAATAACAAATGAAAACATTTTGATAACAGAGTCTGTATTAATTCCATTTAAATATGATGATCCGCATAAAGTTTATATTTGTAATCTTGATATAGAATTTGATTGTATCTTAGGTGTCGATTTCATGCAACACTATCGCTGCATAGTTGATATCTTTAATAAAAAATTAATTACGTATTTTAAGACGATTCCATTGTTTAAAGTCGAATCTTACAGTAATGATATAAATAAACTTGATGATTCTGAACGTCAATGCTTTGATATACAAAATATAATTAATATACCACCGAGAATTGAAAAAATTTATAAATTTAAAACTAATCAATTTAAAAATTCTGAAGCAATACTATTATCACAATCAATTGATAAGGTACATATTCTTAATGCTATAGTTAATATAAATGAAAATGGTGAATTTCTAACGTCCGTAATAAATATAAATTCGATTCCAAAAATAGTAAAATTTGATAATTTAAAATTTGAACCACTTATTAAGACAAGCACTTCGATACAAAATTTTATTAAGGTAAATACTTCAACATATAGTATAGAAGAAGAGATAGTTGACCAATTACGAACGGAACACTTAAACAATGAAGAATTAAATATAATTGTTCAAATTTGTCTAGATTTTTCTGATATTTTCTACTTAGAAGGAGACAAACTTACATTCACAAGTGAAATAGAACACTCTATTCCGACTAGAGATACAAGACCAATTTATACAAAGTCTTATAGATATCCCCAAGTACATAAAGAAGAAGTTAAAACTCAAATTAATAAAATGTTAGACCAAGGAATTATTCAACCTTCAGTTTCTCCATGGTCAAGTCCAGTATGAATCGTACCAAGCAAAGTAGATGCTTTTGGAAAACAAAAATGGAAAATGTGTATTGACTTTAGGAAGCTCAATGAACTTTGCCTCGATGAAAAACTACCATTACCAAATATATCTGACATACTTGATCAACGAGGATACAGCCAGTATTTTACAACATTAAATCTTTCAACAGGATTCAATCAAATTGAAATCAATCCAAAAGACGTACCAAAAACTGCTTTTTCTGTAGAAAATGGACATTACGAATACCTCAGAATGCCATTTGGATTAAAAAATGCACTATCAACATTCCAAAGAGTGATGGACAACATTCTTATGGGTATACAAAATGAAAGATGTGCAGTATACATGGATGATATTATAATATATAGCAGGACTATTCATGAACACATGAGTAGATTAAAAGATGTATTCTCCAGACTAAGGAAAGCTAATTTAAAAATCCAACCAGACAAATGTGAATTTCTTAGAAAAGAAGTTGCGTATTTAAGACATTTAATTACAAAGGACGGAGTAAAACCGAATCCCAACAAAATTAAAGCAATCCAAGAATTTCCAGTCCCAAGAAATACAAAAGGAGTAAAATCATTCCTAGGATTATCAGGATATTATAGAAGATTTATCCTAGACTATGCAAAAATATCAAAACCTCTAACGGAACTATTAAAAAAGGATGTTACTTTTAATTTTGACAAACAATGTCATGAAGCTTTCAATAAACTAAAAGAAAAACTCACTACCGAACCAATTTTAATATATCCAAACTTTGAAGAACCATTTATTTTAACCACAGATGCATCATTATATGCAATAGGAGGAATTTTATCTCAAGGGCCAATAGGAAAAGACCTTCCAATAGCTTATGCATCTCGAACGCTATGTCCAGCAGAAACAAAATATAGCGTAATAGAAAGAGAACTCTTAGCAATTGTATGGACAGTTAAACACTTTAGAGCATACTTATTTGGTAGAAAATTCAAACTAATCACAGATCATAGACCTCTAACATGGTTATTTTCAATCAAAGATCCAGGATCCAGATTAGCAAGATGGAGACTTAAATTAGAAGAATATGACTACGAAATAATCTACAAACGAGGAAAAATCAACAAGAAAGCGGATGCTCTCAGTAGAATTAAAATAAATAATATTCAAAGAGCTTGTACCTTTAATCAAAAATTAAATAGTGACCAAAAATCTGATGAAACAGATTCAGAAAATCATGAAGAAGAAAATACACTAATGTCACCCCAGACGATGGAAAGTGAATGGAAAAGATTCACAGACCTTTATCAGACAACTAGCTTGATTGATTATTCAAAAATCCGATACACAAATGATCAATTACTAGATAAAGACCATAAAAATTTAATTGTCGTATTTCAAGAAGACAGATTGCAAGATCTTCACTACAAAATAATTGAAGACTTTCACGAAGAACACTCACCATTTGATGATGACAAAATTAACATTTTGAACTCAAAAACAGTAAAGAAACGAAAATATTACCTAGCTACACTACCCTTCCAAAACGAAGATGCACTTCCAACTTTATTTAAAATATTAATTAACTCAAGGCACATACTTGATGATTCAAAAACCTACTATGTGGAAAATAACATACATTTACCAATAATAGAAATGATGTGTTTTATTTTGGCAGAAAAAGATCTAAAATTAGTAATTTGTCAAAATATTGTAACTAATCCTCAAAAAGACGAAATTCCAATCATAATACAAGAATATCATTCAGGAAAAAGAAACTTCCATAGAGGAGTAAATGAAACAATTCGAAGAATCAAAGAAAATCATAATTGGACAGGATTAAGTAAAGATGTCGAAAACTATATTAAAAGATGTGAAATTTGTCAAAAGAATAAAATTCTGAGAAAAAACTTAGATAACCCTCTAGTAATCACCGAAACTCCAAAAACACCGTTTGAAAGAATAAATATTGATATACTAGAAATCCCAAATAAAAATTATATCCTAACCATAAGGGATGAATTGACTAAATTTTTCCAAGCATACCCCTTAATGGATAAAAGTTCAAAATCCGTAGTAAATACACTACTTTTATATTTCCAACACTATGGAACACCATTGAGAATCCATTGTGATTTCGGAAGAGAATTTAACAATCAATTAATGAAAGACCTATGTAATCTTTACAATATTAAAATTACTTTTTCCAGTGTAAATCACCCTCAATCAAACGGCTCTCTTGAAAGATTTCATGCTACTCTACTCGAAATGATAAGAGTTATGAAAACCGAAGACCCTAGAAAACACCCCTGTCAGTTATTACCATATGCCTGTATATATTATAATAATTCGTTAAATAAAACAATAGGATTTACCCCTATGAATTAATATTTAGACACACATCAGCTAGACCACCAGAAACTCTGTATAATGAAAAAGAATTAATTTCAAAATACATTCGAGACTTAAATGCAAGAATCAAACACTATTACGAATCAGCTAGAAGTAATACTCAGAAATCAAAACAAAAAGCTAAAGAACGATTTGACGAGCATATTCCAGAAAAACGAGATAACGCAAAATACAAAATTGGAGATAAAGTTTACGTGAAAGAATCACAAATTAAAGGGAAACTCGCACAGAAATTCAACGGTCCATTTGAAATCAAAGAGATTCACTTGAACTCAGCGACTCTAGAAAATCTTGAAACCAAACAGTTAACCAAAGTCAATTTTGACAGACATAAACCCTATGTAGACAACGTTATTATTATCCCAGACGATAAAAACGCTTATAAAACTCAATTAGAATGCGATCAATCTGATAATGATTGACTATTTTTATTTTCAGGTTAACACTTTTGCTATGCACGAACTTAAGAGAAGCTAAAATAGCTACGTATTTAGATATTATTGAATTATCAGCTTTTCAAACAATTGATATATTAATTTTTGTACTAGATATATCACTGGTAGAACCAGAAATGTATACAATATATCAATTATATCCAATTCCTATAAAGGACAATCGAACTAAACTTCATTATATTTCGCCAACTATTCAAAAATATATCGCGAAAAGTGATGATTCAGATCAATTTATTCCATTGACAAATATTAATAATCGTAAAGAAGTTATGTTAAACATAAAACTTTGTAAAAATTTGTATTCATATCCTATAGATTCTAACGCAATGTGTGAAGAACAGTTATTAAAAACTCCTCAACTAAATATTCCCAAAAATTGTCAAACTATTTCAGTGTACGCACAAGATTATAAAATACAACTTTTAAGTAATAATATATGGTTATTAGTTGTAACGAATCAAACTCCGATTACTATTAAATGTAAAAATATTGATCCAGTATCAAAAATTATCGATACTAATACAATTATGACATTACACCCAGAATGCATTGCATTTATCGAAACTACTAAGGTTCAAGCTACAATGTCAAAAATGTCAGAGTGGCACTATAGCTATTCAAATGTTATGAAAATACCTTATAACTGTTGTCAAAACTATCCAGACAATACTATGGACAATTTAAATTTAAAGCCTCTAAAAATGAGTGATTTAAATCTAGAAAACCTAGAAATTGCAAAACACAAATTGGATCAATATTCCAAAGACCTTGATGATTTAATTAACGAACCCTTAATTAAAAAGTACACTCCTTGGTTCACTTATGTTTCTGTAACTCTAATAGTATCAATTATATTTGTCTACATATTCTTTAAATGCAAAAAACATGTAAAAAATGATTAGGATAGGAATTGAATCCTCTAATCTTCCATCGCCACCTCCAAAGCCTCAATTACACTTATTAGGAGGGAAATTTTCAAAAATTCTACCTCGTAGAAGACCGAGTTTACGTATTAGTGAACCTATTGAAGAAACCGAAATGTTCGAATTTACTGATAATAAAAATGTTAATAAAAATTATGTTTAAAATTGTAAACTCTAATTAAAAAAGTTACAGCAAAAAATGAACCTAATTTTTAATAAGAGGGGGAGTTGTTATATCCGAAATTACCCAATATTATTAAAATATTCTAAGTTATTGTTTATCACTTAACTGCTGATATTGCAGGTCCAGTTAATGAATACTGTAATCTAATATGTTATTTATCCAAACGGATGCAGGTATCTAATAAAGACACTGAATTTACTAAAAAGGCAATAATAGTATCAGATATCATAAACAAGCCTAGACGCTGAATTTACTAAAAAGGCAATAATAGTTTCAGATATCATAAACAAGCCTAGACGCTGAATTAACTAAATGAACAATAAAAAATAATATCATATTTCATCAACAAGTCTAGACTATGAATAATGCCTTACTGTTTCTATTGCTCGAAAATAGACAAAGAAACTAATGCATTATGGGAAAAGCGCATGATACTATAAATACCTGCACTCGCCCTGTGCTCATTAGTCAGAAGCCAGTAAGTCAGTTAAGCATAAGAGCATAATCTATTGTTATTTTAAATCTTAATCTCTAGTGTAAAGTCCAAATTAAATAAAATTATTGTTAGTCGTGTGACTGCAAAATAAAATGTTTTTTAAAAACCCTTACCACTCGACCACGACCTAACATATATATATATTTATGCAGCTTTCACGGATTCCTTCGTGTGAGATGCAATAGCAGTGGATATATCCACATTATGCCATTGTAGTGCTGAAATCACATTCAGCAAACGTACAACTATATGCAACTCCGCGTATAAATGAAGTAAATTGCGATCATTCAATGCAAACTTCGTTCCGATCAGATCCTTTCCGTGTTAGATGTTGTACAGTTTGAATAAATTGCGATGAAACACAATTCATCCCATTCCACCACCATCGAGATGATGACCAACCTGTACCACCATACCGAGAAGAAAATCAAAACTTACCCCTCCCCCGCCACAGTGATACGGCAGAAGTACATGTTTCGTCTCTACTAGACTCATCAAGGTACCGACATGCACCTCTCTGTGCAAAGAATAGATCGAAAGGAAGCATGCAACACTGAACGCGGCTTCGCCGACCTCCCACCGGATGGCGTATATGTTTATGCGGCTTTCACGGATTCCTCTGTGTGAGATGCAATAGCAGTGGATATATCCACATTATGCCGTTGTAGTGCTGAAATCACATTCAGCAAACGTACAACTAAATGCAACTCCGTGAATAAATGAAGTAAATTGCGATCAGTAAATGCAAACTTCATTCCAACCATATCCTTTCCGTGTTAGTTGCATAGTTTGAATAAATTGCGATGAAACACAATTCATCCTATTCATCTCGGTATGGTGGTACAGGTGGGTCATCATCTTGATGGTAGTTGAATTTACTTCATATATATATATATATATATATATATATATATATATATATATATATATATATATATATATATATATATATAAAGGCGGAAGTGGACGTGACTGACTAGTCAAGAAACAATATTCCAAACTAGGGTTGTTGGGGATGTAGTCTGTTTGAATTTGTAGGCACTGGTAAGGAGAAAACCCATTTTTTGATTCTGTCAAGCCTTCGAGAATTTATTTATTTCTTCTTATTTATTTATTTATTTATTTATTCAACACAAACTCTACAGAGACGTTAGATACCTAATTATAGAGTTACACGTTCACACATACAAAAACACACACACAAAAAATAGTGTAATAAAGAAAAATGGATTACATTATTTCCTTTAGCTTACGTTTTAGTTGTTTATAAGTTATTCTAAAAATATCTTCTTCAGTTTGAACATCATAAGCTAATTTACAAATCATATTGACTGGAGCGTTAGTACAATAATTAGTACGATGGTTTTTTAAATAAAAAGTCAATATATTTCTTGTCCTATATGTAGGGATATTAAAGTTCACCTGAGCGAGAAGATTTATATCGTCAATTCTATTGTGCATTATTTTTTACAAAAAAATAACAGTGGCTATATTCCTACGCTTTTCTAAACTTAACAAATTATTTTTACATCTAAACTCATCTTTGCTTACAGTTACACATACACCTGTTTCCCTGTAATAAAGGTACCTTAAACTTTTATTTTGGAATCTTTCAATAGCGTATTTATAAGTATTATAGTATAGACACCATATTAAATTATCATACTCTAAAATGCTCCTAACATAAGATATATACAGTTGTTTCATGCAGTTTACATTAGTGAAATCTCTACAGTTTCTGATTATAAATCTATACATACTAGATATATTTTTTGTTATATTACAAAAATGAGATTTTAAAGAAAGTTAAGAATCAAATATGACTCCAAGATTCCGCATGTCTCCAACCCGTTCTAAAATTGAATTCTCTATCATATAATTAAAGTGTAAGATGTTCTTTTTTCTACTAAAGCTAAGTACAAAACATTTAGAAACATTAAATCTGAATTTGTTTACATAAGACCATTCAACAATTCTTTTTAAATTTTTCTGAAGTTGTATACAATCGTTTACATTCCTTACCACGGAATATAGTTTTAGGTCATCAGCAAACAGAAGAACATTGTTGTTATTAATTATTTTTGGTAAATTATCGATAAAAATAATAAATAGGAGCGGACTGAGCTTGGAGCCCTGCGGCATCCCAGAGGTACCCATGAAGGATTCTGAAGAATAACCTCTTATTATTACTGTCTGCTTTCTACATGCAAGTATAATTGAAAGAACTTAATTAATTCAAGGTGAAGACCAAATTTATTATATAATTTTTCCAACAGTAATGCGTGCGAGATCTTATTATAAGCCTTTGCAAAATCTGTATATATGACATCGACTTGTGCTTTATTTTCCAAATGTTCTGCTATATATTGAGTTATGTTACATTAATTACTGACAGTTGACCTATTCTTCATAAAACCATGCTGATATATTGAAATCTTTTGTGAAACAGAATTATAAAGGTATTGATAAATGACTGATTAGAAAATTTTTGCAGAAGTCGATAACGTAGCTACAGGTCTGTGGAACATATTTTAACTTCCTTCCATATTCGTGGAAACGAACTTATACGTAATGAAAGATTATATAACAATGTGAGAGGATATACTAAAAAATAAATCATACCCTTTACAATGTATGAAGTAATATTATCTGGCCCTGTTAACTTTCAGGCTCCTGACAGCCTCATAAACATCTCCACTGCCTACATAAGTAAGGAATATTATCTCGAACATACGATGATTTTCAGAAAAACAAGTATTTAATATATTTACATTATCATATACAGAACTAACATATTTTGCAAATGCATTTAAGATAGACTGACCACTGGTATATTCTACTTGATCTAAATACATTTTATTTGGTATAGCAACATTACCTTTTTTATTTTTCATGTACTACCAGAAAGCTTTTGAGTCCCTACTAATATCTTGTTGAACTTTTCTCAGGTACGAAATGTAAGATATTTTAATATCGCGTTTTAGTTTTGCTGTAAGTTTGATAAACTCTCTTTTCACTTCAATTATTCCAGTTTTTTTTTGCTTCTAATTCTTAATTTATCGTTTTTCTTAATGTTATTTATGATATCTTTTGTAAACTAAATAGGATATCCCTATTTTCTTTACTCTTTGGAAAACAAATATTGAATATTTGAGACATATTGTTGTAAAAATATTCTAGTGCGATATTAATGCCATTAAAAGATTTTAATTCATTTTAGCATGTATTTGACACAGCCTATACATTAAATTAAAGTCTGCCTTTCTAAAATTGTAATTATTAATTTTGTTAGCTGATAAAGTTTTCTGTTTGTATGCTTTCAATGGTGCTTCAACGACAAGAGATGGATGATGTGGATCATAGTCATCAAAGCGTATTGTTTTAGTTATTTTACACTGCAGACGTGAAACCACAAGATCTAAAATATGTCGATTGATATTGAGAATTTGATTGTATTGCTTACTATCGAAAAAAACTCAAAAGATTCAAAAAAAGGTCCACCTGGGCATCCCTATAATTGTTGTCGAGGTAATATTCACTTAGGTGTGTTATATCGAAATCTCCTATTTTAATATAATTACTCTTATACATAAAATCGAGACATTCAAAGTATGCAAAAAAATTTTCTCTAGTCAGTATTGTGCAACTAGAACTAATATAAACTACTAATATGTATATGAAACTAAATTTATTAGTATATATCTTAAATATTATAAAATCTATATCTAGATCGTTAAAGTTGACATCAATTACAGTACTTTTATATACATTTTTACTGCTAATAAGACACCGCCACCACGAGCATGATCCGGTCTGCTTCGTTTTCGATACACTAAAAAATTCCTTGGAAATATCTCAGCATCAAATACTCCAGCTGATAGCCATGTTTCCGTTTATATAACTGCGTCATACTCATGCTGTGTGAGACATACTGTGTTGTAAAAACTGTCTGTTTTATTATTTAACCCTCGTACGTTTTAATAGTTTATACAAAATGCATTACAAGTAACTGACTGACTTGAATAAGCACTTATATTGTCCATATTTGGAAAGATTTCATCATCCACAATAGCATTAAGTTCTGTTTCGTAATCTTCTTCCTGCTCATCATTTAACGTATTTAAAGTAAACTGCGCAGAGTTTTTACTTACATAATTTCAAAATTTTTGGTTGAAGTATAATTGATCTGCTGTTGTACTCTCCTTATTCTTTGTACATAAACTGGACAGTTTCGATTCCGGGCAGAATGATTTCTATTTAGCAATTTTGCACGCTTATAATTGGGACAATTATTATCGGTTACCTGACATTCTGCTGCTGTATGTGAACCTCCACATTTATGACAACACTGCGTAGCTGTGTAGTATTTAGATACATCTCCCAATAAGCAGCATGTGAAGCATAAAGACACATTTGTATATTCTTGTATGCAAGCTGGACATAAGTCAAAAGTGAGATTATCATTTCCTATAGTCCACCTAAATATTTCGGGAAGTACCTGAAAAATCCAGTTTTCCTTTGCCGTATTTTGGCATTCTTTCTTCGAGATAAATTTAAACTGTTTTTCAACGTCTTGACCAAAAGCATCGCACATATCCTTGTTTTCGGCAACAAATTCCTTAACAAATTCATCAGGCGTACATCCTTTAAGAATACCCGTTACCATTATCATTGGGTTCATATTTAGGATGTTTTTAATTTCGATGTCCTTATTTACATTAACCAAATGATCTTTTAGCTTTTGCTGTTGATCTGTACTCTGGCATTTGATGATGACACTTCCACTTTGTAAAGGCTTTACGCTTTTGAAATTTCCGCTTACATCTGTAGTTTTCAGGTTATTTTTAATTTCTTTTAAAACATTTCTAGCGTTGTTTTGTTCTCTAATTTTGATAATTGTTTCATGTCTTGGATTTTTAGGGGGAGGGGCTTTCCATTCAGAGACATTTGCTGTAGCGACCGTATTGTTACCAGCAGGGATATATTTCACTACACTACTGAATGATTTGCCAAGGGATGGAGTGTTTCGAGGCGTTTCGAGGTTTTATAACTTTTGGGGCGATTTACAATTTGTTGGTTTTTGCATAGTGTTGTTTAGTTTGATATTATTTTTTTCTACTTGGCCGATTGTAAAAGCTAATGTTGTAATATGTTGTTGTATTGTAAATAGTGTAGAATGGATATTGTTTGCTTCTTCTTGAGATATACCTTCAGCGATTCGGTGTATGTTTTGAACAGCATCAAGAACGCCATTAAGTATGTCTTCTGTTGATTGAAAATTAAGCCTAGTGTTTTTTTCTATATTATCACTAACTAGATGATGTTCTTGATTATATTTTATTATTTTGTTACGTTCCAAACTTACTGGACTAGAACCAGATCTAGGCCTTTTTTGCGAATTTATATTTTCCTCATTAGATACTCCAGTGTTCGTATTCTTACCAAGAGTCTCTCCTCGCATCCTTAGTTGTACAGCAGTTCCAGGTGGAGTACGCATAGTTCTTTGTTGCGGTTTAAAAATTGAATTGGGTGATATTTTAGCGTCATCAGCGGTAAAACCCTCCACATTTTTATCAACACTATTTGAATGCCCAGATATTCCATTATTTACCTTATTATCAATAACAATTTTTTTCTTGTTTTTATCCGAGTATGTTTTTATTTGTTTTGATTTAGTTTTGTTATCAAGATCGACATTTTTATTATCACCATTACTATTTTTAGATAAATACAAAGAAAAACTTCGAACTCGGGAAATTTGTCTTTTTTTCTATTTTTCACTTTCACCACTCTTGTCACCACCACTATTTAATCCCATTGTTCAAATTTCAATATTATATTCCACGTTTATACCACAAGAAAGTGTATACAAATACAGAGCGAATATAAACACGTTCTATCGATATGATCGGATACGGATATATCTTCAGGACATCTCTACAATTATTAATTAAATAGTTAGAATATCAACCTAACTTGTAATTATTAAGTGATTCACCAATGTAGTTTGAATATTAAACAAGTACACGTTGAAAAACGGGGGAAAAACCAACATTAGCACTTTTTAACTATATTTAGAGGCATATTTGAGAGAATTGTAAAAACTCGTTGAAATTCTAGAAAGTTCGAAAACAGCCAAACATCCTACTGGACTATTCCACCATTTTATAGTGACACCTGTCATGTGTCAACCGGGAAGTATCGTGGGTTGTTTAAGTAGTGGGAGAAAATACGCATCCGAAAACAATGGCGTAGTCAATAAGAAATTTAGCAAAAATTGAAAAAAGTTAAGAAATTACTTATTTGATATTTTTACATAATATATGAGAACTTAATACAAAAACTATTCATCTGGATATGGCCTGTCCAGGAGGCTCAAATACTTTTCTTTTACCAACTTTAAAATATAACTGTAAATGGCACTCAGACTCTCGGTGTTATTTTTTTTTATTCCTGGTGCTACTTTCTTGGTTAATGTGTACCATTTCAAGAAAGAGCCTTTGGTGGTAAGCAGGAACTAATTCCAGAATCTCAGTACCATCCCAGTTAATATTGTGATCTTGATGAAAAACACGTTCAGCAAAATCACAAGAGGGCAAACCTCTATTAATATCACTACGATGGGAAGTGAAACTGCTTTTGGGCTTCTATAAGTCTGGCCTATATAAACTGATTGACAGTTGTAACAGGTAACCTTATAAACTATGCAAAATGTCTCATTTAGCTGTAATGGTGTTTTGGTTTTAGAATACATTTTAGAGATAGTAAGTAATTTTTGGATGTTTGAAGTCACCAAAGGACGCAATATCACGCGTTTATAACATATCTTGCTCTTGTCGTAAAGTATATGTAAGTGCAACAGGATGGCCGATATCCACTAGACTTAAGGAATATGAAAGATGTATTAAAAAGGAACAAATTGTACAATATTGAATACCAGCATCGCTCAGGTCGTACCTTTAATGTAAAACAAACTAAGGTGCTAGTATCAGTGTCTGGTTTTTTCAAACGTAAAATTAGAGAATCAATCCAAATTTGTAAATATTTAAATAATACTAATAGAGTTATAGGTTACAGGCTACATCCCACGTAGAAATCGATTGTAACGCTGGATCACTTTTGGCTGAGCATCAACCGGTATAAATACCGGGCTCTTGCCCTTCGAAGCCTCTTGCAATTGTAGACGAAACATCGGATAATAATTTCAATTTGACACCATCAGTAGTTAACATAACCCGATCCTCTCCATCCCCCCACTCCTCGATTTTGACCATGACCTTGCCCTGCCCACATGTCCTTGTCGTTGACCTTGAAAGTGCACGTGTGCTTTGTCCTTGGCCTTGACCTTGCGCCCAAGGTTGTGTGTGTGTGACCTTGACCTTGACCTTGATTGATACGACCTTGACTTTGTTGAAGGCCATCTTGGGTGTGTGATCTTGAAGTAGTTATTTGTGCATTGTAATAGTGTGGGATGATCTTGAAATGATTTTCACCTTGCAAATTGTTCTATAAAATTATGTGAGTCTATTTACATTCATTCAGTGTGAAATGTCAGATACGGAACTATCTAAAGAAAAAATTATAGAGCAAGTCGGCAGAGTAATTTGTTTATATCAGAGTAATTTAAAAAGTTTGTGTGATTTTGAAGAAAAGGATCTAGCATTTTTCCCTCTCGAATATTTAAAAACTTACGTTGATACGCTGAGTTTATGGCAAATTTGGGATAAGCTGCCAGCGCCATATCCGTGTGACAAACACTTTGTTAATAGAAAGTTTTACAATTTTGCAGTTGTAATATGTGACATATTTAACAAGGATGTCCTCTCCATGATATACCAAAATAATAGTGAGCTTAAAACAAAAATTAAAGTTATTCAGAAAATACTCTATCATCAGCCTTTAAGTGACTCATTAAGCGCACTGTCGTATGGCTCGACTTCAAAAAAAAATCTAAAAAAGGAAAAGCAAGTTAAGGAATAGGAGAACGCACTCCGAGTGGCATAGCCTTGAAGATAACATCGTAGTCGTCGGTGAATTGGACCTTCCCTCCAAGAATATTGAAATGTTATTTATGTGTATGATGTTTTATTGTCATTGTTTTTAATGATGAAGATTGAAATAAAAAACTTTATTTTACAATATATTGTTTATTTATTTTACATTTTAAATTAAAATTATAGTCATACAATATGTTATTTAAACAATATTAGCTTTATCTATCCAAGAGTTGAAGTGGTTGGGAAATCCTAGCCATTTGACAAATAATTGATCGGTGTGATTTTTCTTGCGTCGTCTAAGGACCTTTTCTACTAGATAAACGTCAGGACTGCTTGTTTTCTTTAGTTCTGATTCGTAAAAACACGCTCTTATAGGTTGACCTTCTAACGATTCCAACAAGTAAGTAGGTGGATTTGTAACGTTAACTTTTACAACTTTAAACAATTCGGTTGACCAAGAGGGCGTATATTCTTTCTCGAAAAAGCTTTTGTACTTGCTAATACGCACAATGTCACCCATGGAAAACTCAAATTTTTTAGGGACAATTTTTAAATAATCGTATGCTTTAATTTGTGTTTCTTCTTGCACGTCTGCAGGCTTTATTCCAATGGTGCGATGTTTTGAATGGTTATAGGTTTTTATTACTGCCGATAATATATGTATCCATTTGTAAGATCCTCTTGTCGAAAATTGTTTATATAAATTATTTTTTAAAGTCCTTATGACTCGCTCAACAATTGCAGCTTTCTTTGTGCTGTAAGTGGAATAATGATTTATATTATATTTTTTCATCAGGGCTTGAAAGTTTGTATTATAGAACTCCTTTCCTTGATCACTTTGCAGATTTGTTGGTGTATATGATGCCTCTTCAATGATGCTTTTCATCGCATTAGTAACTTCTATACCAGTCTTGTTTTTTATGGCTTTGGTATAGACAAATTTATAGTAACAATTTATACAGACCAAAATATAACGATAACCATCGTTTTCATCAGCATACTGTTGCATTTCAGCCAAATCAATTTGCCACAAATCTCTCTATCCTTTTATTATCGTGCGCCGTCTTACAAAGTTTTTTCTAGCCGTTCTATGTAGTTCATTAACAATCTTGATTTTTTCTAGACTGGGCTCCATATTATTAGTAATATTAAAGGTTTCAGATCGAAGGAAGAACTGAATAATATCATTAAATATTGAGCTTAATATATTATATCTTCTTCTCGTAATTCCCCTATGATTGACATAATTTCATTTTCGTGTCCAGTGTGACCGGTGATTTTGGAACTTCACAACAAACGTAAACGATCCACCAACTCTTTAGCTTTGTTCCAATAGACATATTGAAATTTTTTCGAAGATAATTTCTTTTTTGTGGGTAACTGTAGTTTTTCCGAGAGATTTTTTCTTGTAATAGTACCACCTAATTTTGTGTTCATTATCAGAGTTTCAATAATTCGTAAATATTTGTTCCATCTGGTCTCCCGTAAACCATCACTTTTTTTAAAATTGTTGTAGACAGCACTCGTTGATTCCAAAATTTCCTTGTACGTTGAAAGTACTTTATCACTTAATTGTTGTTCCTTGCCTACACTTGAGGGTGTTTTAAGAAATAACAAACATGAAGTGCCGGTGATCCACCATATTCTGCAATATTTTTCCCTTTTTTGTATAAGACAATATTTCCATTTCGAAAACGCACCTCTAAATTACCAATAAAATTTTTGTTATAATCTGTTTTTGAACCAAAACGTACACCATACACAGTATCGTATAGAGATGGTTTCGAACGTAATCTTTTCAGGCGTGCGTTTAAAGTATCGGAAGTTGTGGTGTCAGCGGATGCGAGAGATGTATTAGTTGATGTCGAGGGTGTATCAAACACCGATTGGCTAATATCTTCTTTTGAAATGCGATGCTGCTGTTGCTGCTGCTGAATAGGTGTGGAGGTTTGAAAGGAATGTGTAGGTGGGGAAAACCTGATATTTGAGTCGACTGCACTGATGTACTGGGACTATGTAACTTTGTAGCTAGATAATGTTGTTGTTGTTGTTGTTGTTGTTGTTGTTGTTGTTGTTGTTGCCGCTGACGTTGCTTGACCATATCAGATATAGTTGTCAACGGCTTAGAAATGGGTTCATAAAACTTTTCCAATTCCACAACATGAAATTCTTTAGCCGCTTTAATTTGTTTAAATTTTTTTCTGACGGCATTGGTGGCTTCCACTAGTTTACGTTTTAAGTCGATCGCGTTATTCATGATGTTAACAAAGGACGTTTCAACAATCAAATGAGTGTTTTCTCTTATTATTACAGTAATATATAGCTATCAAATCCTTTGCGGTATCTTCCCGATTTCACATCACTGTCTTTATCAATTACTAAAAATCCATATTTATTATCCCAACATTTTGAGCTCATTTCTTGAAATTGAGTAAAAGTTAGATCCGGTGAAACGTGGTCGGAAAATATGTGTTTCATATTCAACTCATCTTGTTTAAACATAATAAAAAAATTGGCATTGTCTCGCACAAGCTGTTTAGGCACTCGCGAATATGTTTGCGCTAGGTAAAAGGAGTCGATATTTTTATGACGTCCCATGCTAAAGTACGATCTTATAACATCTTGTTTTTCACATATAACATCATCAAAGATAAATATAGAGTTTGGTTTTGCATCGGACGGTTCCACAATATTACTGGAATCACTAAAGGCATAGTAGCCTAAACCTTTGATGGGTGCTAAAATTTTCCTTAAAAACTCATATTTCGGTTGATACAGAGATTTCGAGTAAATATAGACATTTTCGAAACGTAGCCCAAGGGGGAGTGTAAGCAGCGAAATCATGACATTAGTTTTTCCACAATTGGATGGACCAATTAACAGGCCGCAAATAGAGGAAGGAAGTAGAGGACCGTGTCTCTTCATTATCTTCTTTTCAAATCCAAGTCCGACTTTTTCATCGAGATTGTCCATAGGAAGTTTTTGTTTAAGATCGATAACGCGCATCTTAGGAAAATTTGATATTTTATAGGCAATTTTTCACAAAAACTGTCATTCAGATGCCGAGCGTCAAATGAAGTGGACGGTCTCACGTTTCCAAGAAAACTGGACACGATATTGTGAATTCGTTAATAAATAAATTACCATTTGAGGTACACATTCCCGATTATCAATATTGCGGACCCTGAACAAAAGTAATAAAACGTGTAACAAGAGGTGATCCAGGCATTAATCCTTTGGACGTCGCATGCAAAAAACACGATTTAGCCTATTTACATAATAAAGACAACATAAGTGCGAGACATCGAGCGGATTACGAGCTCGAACAAAGTGCTTGGAATAGAGTAAAATCGAAAGATTCCAGTTTAGGTGAAAAAACAGCAGCTTGGTTAGTTACAAACATTATGAAAGGAAAACAACGTTTTGATATGGGTGTACCATCATCATTATCAACAAAAAAAAACATCTAGTAAAGGCACACGTCATACAAAAAGGAAAGGTGTTAATAAAAATCGACATGTTCGGAAAGTCAGTTTCGGAACAGCTATTCGACAAGCAGTTCTAAAGGAATTATTAAAAGGCGGAAGTAAAAATGATGTTGGAAAAAAATATCATGAATGCATCTAAAATAGCTCTGTCGGCAGCACGTAGATCGGTAAAAGCGGCAGGTGGCAAAGGAAGGTTCGTACACCGAGAATAATATCGATTCCTAAAACTGGTGGAATATTACCATTAATACCAATTTTTGCCGGGTTATCAGATTTGAGTTCATTAGCCGGTGGGGCAGCGGGAATTGTGCGCGCCTTAAAAGCTGTAAAAGAAAACAGCAAAGATAAAACCGGTGCCGACCTGTATTTAAAATCGAAAGGAAATGGTTTGTTTCTAAAGTCATATCGTAAAGGTATGGGATTATTTTTAAATCGTAGATTAAAAAACTAATTGAATCCCTACCTCGAAGACCACTATCTAACATCGATATTGAAAAATATGCCAAAAAGAAAAGAATATTACACTTTCGAGGCGTTTCTATGAGAGATTCATAACCTAGACAAGGTCCTCGACGTTACGAAGCAGCAATAGTGAATTTGGATAGTACGCGTGGTGCAGGGACTCATTGGGTAGCTTATAGAAAAAATAATTCTAAAGTAACATATTATGACAGCTTCGGCGATTTACCCCCACCGATCGAATTGGTACAATATCTACAAACGGGGTCGGAACCTTCAAAAATTATTTACTATACATACGATCGTCAACAGGATTTTGGAACAGTCTGGAACATTTCCAATCATCATCGTCACCATTAACACCGCAAATGGATCGCAATAACTATACTAAAATGTTACAATCAATGAAAGCATTTCATCTAGCCGGTGGAATAAGGAAAATGACCGTGAAACAGCTAGAAAACATGCCCAAGGAAGTAATGATTGCATTAGCCCCAAATGAAATTCCATTCGTTTGGGAAAAGTTGCCCGAGCACCTCAAAAGCGATATCGATATATTAAAATATCAGTGCGGTTGCAAACATTATTTCAGCAGCAGCAGCAATTTAAACGAGGTTACGGCTGATGAGGATCTTACGGCTAGAAAAATATTTTGTTGTTATTGCAAAATCAGCGATGTGCGCATAAAAGCAGAAAATAGCTTAAAAACATCACTATCTAATGCAGTGAGAAAAGGTGTGAAGATGAATCTTTTTAAATGTTGCCGCTAAGAATAAAATCGAGATGTGTGATATTTTAATGGTTAGTTATGTCTTATACGTTCACACTAACAGGACACTGGTACGTCTTAAGCGTCGATTTTTATCCACCAGTCGAATTAAATAGAGAAAACAAATATGGTCTGGCATTGCTGGGATTTTACACATACAATTCAATTTTTAATGTGGACGAAAGCAACAATAAGTTTGCCTACATGAAGGAGGGTTACACCACCGAGCCGATACAATTGCAGATTCCACCTGGGGCCTATGAAATAGATAAGATAGGTAAAGCTATGTCGGAGGCTTTGAGGATTTCAACTGAAGAAAAGAACGATGGAATCTTTTACTTGGTCGCTAATAATAATACGCTGAAATGTGAACTGAAATCCCAATATACTATAGATTTCCGGGGAGAGGCGAGTATCGGTAAGATGTTAGGATTTAATCATACAGTGTTAAAAAGAGACAAAAAGCACGAATCAACCGAGATGGGGGAACCGCCGAAACATAATAAAAGTAAAAGAAGAGTTAACGTCAAGGTTAGTCGTCGTCCAGACATTAGATCACAAACATCTCAACAGTTATCTGCCGAAGACTATAAATTTTTAAAATCAATCGGTCTTAAAGTGCGAAAATGATTTCCATCACCAGCGATAAAATAGAGGTTTTCTCCGAACCCATCTTGGACAGTTCCATTATTAGTCTAGAAGAGCATATGTATAAACCATACGGATATCCATCATTCAACAATTGGGATGAAGTCCATATCCCCATTAATTTTCAAGTTATTATACTGGATATCGCCGAAAGTTACATATATATCGAAGGAAAATTTAAATACATAGACGCAACGAAAATATGTTTTTTTATCAAATAATGCCCTCGCATTTTTGTTCGATGAAATTCGCTACGAGATGGGAGGTGAGCAGGTCGCCGTGGTTCGTAAACCTGGAGTTACGACGACATTAAAAACCATGGTTTCATTCGGAAGTTTGCAACAAAGATCTCTCATGACGTGCGGATGGGGTCTCGACGAAGCAAACCAAGATATCGTAGACACGGCAATTAACGTATTCTCCGGGAAATTAGCCTTAAAATATCTTATGGGATTCGCCGAAGATTATGCAAAAGGTGTTTTCAACGTAAAACAAGAGCTTATTATGATTATAGCTCGCACTTTTACCAATTGCTACATCGGCGAAGTAGAGGCAGAAATTAGTATGGACATAATCGAATGGAAAATTCGTCACATCATTTTAAACGACAAGCAAAAATTGAAAATACTGTCTCGCATTAATAAAGGTGGAAACAATGCCAGTATTCAAATGGCATATCGTAAATGGGATCTGTACGAATTACCAGCTTTAAGACAAACATCTTCCGACGTAAGGGCCTTGAGAACGAGAACAAGTCTGGAAAGACCGCGCTATATAATCGTCGGGTTTCAAGACAGCAATAATTGCGACAAGAAAGAAAAAAACGCAACCCAGTTTACCCACGCCGACGTATGCGACATTAGACTGTATCTGAATTCAACCCTTTATCCCTACGAAAGATGAAATTTAGATTTCGCCAAGAAACTGTACGCAGCAGCCTATTACAATTACGAAAACTTCCAAAGCAGCTACTACGGGCGCAAAATGAACGATCCGATGATAACGTTCGCGGAATATATGAAAAACCCCGTTTTTATTATCAATTGCAGTCATCAAACATCAACGACAGTGGATGTGAAATTGGAGTTCCAAACGAGAAGGAATAAATTCCCCTAAACACTAAAGTGTACGCATTAGTTATTCACGACTTTTTTTTAAGTTCAAAATTTTCCTTATCTTGCCTGAAATTAATTAAAATATATGCATAATTTGCATTTTTTGTAAATATGTAGCAAAGTAATGGTTAGAAATATCAAAAAAAATTATTTGATAAAAATGTAGAGAAAATTTAGTACTATATGCTAGAAAAGTGGAGGGGGTAGTTTGTATCCATAACAGAGATACGGTGAGTTATAAAATCATAATAGTCTCAAACTTATATATAATGCATATATGCACTCCACCTTACCCCCTCCAACTTTTTGAATATATATAGAGGCCGGTATTAGAATTATTTCATCATTACACATTCGAACGTCAGGATGGAATATACACCGAAGAAGATTATTGGCATTGTCAGGCTATTCGTGCCCGGCAAGCTATGTAAGTGTGAGGAGTGCGGGGGTACCGCACCAGGAGCAGCACCTTCGGCACCACCCGCAACACCGCGACGGCGACACCGCCAGTACGACTTTGGCAGCTCGAGCTCGTGGTGCAGCCAATGAGAAGACCAAGGGCTGCACCTAGGTCGGTGTTAATATCGTTGGGTATTACTCCACGGTAGGCACCCGACCCTCCCCCAGGCCCATTTAGGGCCACAAAAACGGTCCTTTTCAGGACCACATTATATTTTGATCGTAGTTTAGTAATCGTGGCGAGATATTCGTTTAACGACTATTTGTCTCGTAGCTTAAGTGCCAAGTTATATGCTTGAGAACCTATGAAAATGTTAACAGTCCAAACCAGGTTTCTATTATTTTTTTTTTTGTAATGTATTCTTCACAAAATGTTAAGAATTCGTCTTATTGTCTAAACAAAAAAAAAATCTAATTCCTTATTTAAAGTTTTTGAAAAAATCAATAATTCTATAAGCTCTCACCAATACACAACATTTAGAATCCGTTGGTGGGGTGGGGGTAGTTCTATATATATGAGACTGGGCCAGTTATACAGTCATATATACATCAACTCTCATACGATGAACATAGAGGAAGAAAGACCCGCCAGCAGAGGCTCATCCATCTTTAGGGATGACACCGTCGCCGGCAACGTTGGAGACCTGCAGGACTTCGACGACGAAGAGGTGGATTTCGAAATTGACGTCCTACGTTGGGACGACTTGGATGAGCTGATTTCGCTGCTGTATGACCACGATCCGGGACTCGTGGAATTAAACGATGCAGGAGATTGGGTCTTACAAAGACTCGAAACCCCGTCGCCGCAGCCAGAGCCGGACTCGACGGAAGATGCAGTGCTGGAAATTCCAGCATCACCGACACCCGACAATCCGCAGGGCCCCTGCGATTCGTCAAGCTTGTGGTCAACCAGCGAGGATGGGGCACCATAAGCCCCACACTCTCCCTGGCCCTTTTTAAGGGCAAACAACAACGGTCCTTTTCAGGACCACAAAATAATTTGATCAGAGTTTTAGCACATATTAGTACGTTGTTACTTATATTGTATGTGTAGAATATACAATATTAGATACAAAGTATTATAAGTTTAGGTGCTGGTGGAACCCAGCAAAATCGTTCGTTCGTATTTGAGACCACAAACAACTTTTGTTTATTAAAAGCTAATACCTACAACTATCTAACATCTACTACATACTTTATTAAAGCTCTCTAATTGTCTTTTATAACGCACGCATTCCATCTTTTTTAAATCTAATTGTCTTTCCAGTTCTAAAATGCCACTATCAGACGCACTCACTTTTTTCATTCGATAAATGTCCGATAGTTTGCTCTTCTGCGAGTTGGTGAAGTCTTAAACCCACTCCGGTTGAGATGTCTCGGAACATATTAAAGAAGAAGAAGCGGTTTCGTTTGGTGAAGACGACGACGACGACGACGAAGCAGCGGAAAATTCATCGCCTTCTAAACACAGCTTAAGCCACTTCTTCATAGGTTTCCGGCATCCCAATATTGGCGACAGTGGCGCTGGGGAAGATTTTACCTACGACACTACTTCCTGCTCTACGCTGGCCGGTGTTGGTGGCGTTGGTGGTGTTGGTCCATCGGGGCCTTCGATCATTTTCACTTCTACGGACAACGGCTTTTGCGGTGCTGTTTTCAGGAAGTCGGGTAATGGAACAGTGGTGGAGGGATGCTTAAAGTTAAACTTCTTTTTTCCTTGCCCCACACCTTTAATCGCTGAATAAAAGGTTTTTTTATCGGCGATTTCCGACTTCCGCATAGTCAAAAGCTTCTTTAATTTGGAAGCTTTCGGAGAAGATCCCTGTTAGGCCGCGATGCTTTTCGCACAACCACATCACTAATTACGTTGATCTTCGGCTCCTTCTCCTCCATCCAACATTCAAGGAATTGCGCAGCCGACTGCACCAACTCTTCGTCGCGACCATCATTCAGGGCTTTGTCTTCGGCATCTTCTTGCTCCCTGCCGTTCCAATTTTCGAATACCCCCAGACTCAACACTTCCAAGCCACCGATGTTTTCCAACATGCCTTGTTGGGATCCGCAGCTCACGTCAAGGGCATCCAAAAGAGACCTTACACTTGATGACATCTTCAATACTACAACTCACACTATAACTAAATCTTACTACTGCACTGTTTGGTGTTCTGACGAACTGTGAAGAGCTCGAGCCAGCTAGTCGGCTTTTATGCCCATTTCCCCCACTACACCACCTTTATTCCTTTTGTTCGATGCATTAAGTATAATATTTAAACTTGTCAGATGCAAGGCCAAGACCAAAGCCGACGTAACCGGCAATACCAGGGTCGTTTTCAAGGTTGTAATTTTTATGGATTTTTTTTTGTCCCTGTCAAGGTTATTTTAAAGAAACATATAAATATAGTACTAAACTTGTCAGATGCAAGGCCAAGGCCAAGGTCAAAGTACCCGTCAATGTCAGGGTTGTTTTCGAGGTTGTAATTTTCAAGGATTTTTTTTTTGTTCCTGTCAAAGTTATTTTAAAAAGTAATACATAAATAGAGTACAGCGATTGAAAAGTACAACATATTCAAACATCATGTTGCCAACTGATGAACAACCTAGTGAAGCAGCCAAAACATACAGTCATATACCAAAAGCTTTTTATTTAACTTGTCATCATTTTAAAAGACTAGGTATCTGCTGGCGGAATGATCTTACGTACGACTTCAACTACATTGAACTTTTCAGGGTTAAATTTGTACAATGCGGCTTTTGTGGACTAGTTTACTACCAGTTCAAGGACATTAATGAACGTGCCATCCAGAGAAGAAATTGGGTCACAGAAGAAGCTTACCTGTACAGAAGAAATTAACATGTATTTTATTTCTTTATTTTTAAATTTTTTTGTTTGTTAAATTTTTTTATTTTTTAATAATAAAAAGTAAACTCAATCTTTTGTTATATTTTAATTTTTTTTTCAATAAAACAATAGTAAAATGAATCTTTATGTGTATTTATTAAACATCACCTAAAATACGTTTTGCAATCCATATTTTTCTGCAGAGTCTGTTTATTAATGAAATAGAACCATATATTAGGGTGAAATCTAATGGTTGCAAATCACTCTCACATAACAATGTAAGAAGTAAACACTATTGACAAGTTCGGTCGCAAAAGAAAATTTAAGGATTTTAACTTTATGCGAGGTCCTTCAGGAATAGGTTTTAAACTACACCTAATGGAGATTACGACATGGGAAGCAAAAGATTGTGCTATTTAGCAGAACCTCTTGAAGGAGACGATGCGACCACACGAAATTATGTTGATAATAACCTTGCTCAGTGTGTGCAAGATACGCTGAAAGCTTTACATGACTCAACAATTGTTATTAAAGATATATTCAGAAACCAACTTGAAGGTTACGTACGCAAGAAATTAACTGAAACCGGTCAAGAACTTAGAGGATACATTGATGATACTGTTATTGCAATATATGAACTTAGGCAAGACGAACTGCGTGATGAACTTAACTCTAGAATGTTGAAAATTGAAAAGACTAGTGAGGATCTTGTCAGCAAAACTGTTTCACATTAAACATTTGCTCGTAGACCTGTGCGTTTAATTTAATGTTACACAAATTTCTCAACAATAACTTTTACCGTTTGTTATTTGTCGACACTTCATTAAATTTATAATTTTAAAATAAAGGTTCAGTAAAAAGCAATCAAGTAATGAATACATGTTTTTTATTTAAAAAAAAATACAATACTATCGTTACATATTAATGTTGTATGTTCAATAGAAATAATAAAAACAATACAAATAATGAAATATGGATTTTCCAGATTACGTGCTGTCCTGACTTAGAAATTATTCCAACACGGTGACTAAATTTGCTAAGTTTTCTTCCGGGTCTGTTTTGTAAAAATCTATGTCTGCATGCCCCAACGTAGAGTTTTGGTTGAATTGGGAATTACATAACTTTTATCATCGCTATGTGACAATGCTACTTTATTTATTATGTTGGTATAAATGTTATGTAATTCACTTCTAAATGTCTTCATCTTTCTTAATATCAGACCACCCCGTTCAACAATTCTTTGGTAGTCTTCCTGATGAAGGTCTTTCTCGATAACACATTTTTTGATACCTTTGGCTTTTTAAATTCATTATTAATATACTTTACATAATAAGCCTTCGCGCCGGTACCATAAAAACTTATTATCGGATCACCAGGAAACTCATCTTTCATTCTACCAACTACAGAATTACTTTTTATTATATTGAAATTATTAATTTCGGGGTAATTTGATGTATCAAATTTTTCGGGGTTTTCTGATATAGTTTGATGAAAGTTTGCCGTATACACTTTTAATATAAGAGAGTCAGTATCGGTGTAAAGTAACGAAGCATCATCGCCAAACTTGGAATTAATAAAATTATAATAAAAATCGTATATTACAGTCTTTGATATATCTAATATGGAAAATCCGATATAAATTGGTTTATTGTACAATATTTTAACTTTATTCATATGTATAGCAACAAAGTTCTCGGTAAATATCGAGCTACTATTGAAATTGGGGCGGGATATTAGTGCTCTAGCTCCATTTCTGCCTACACTGTTCTCCCAATGTGTTACTAATTTTATATCCTTTCGATTTTCCACATTTTCCATAGTTTTACCAAAAATCGCATTATTTTTTAATTTAAAAATGTCCTTCGCAAATTTTGTGGTGGCCTTGTTACGTAAATTCGTATTAAAATCAATATACGATTTTAGCCATTTTGATTGCATAAACTGTAATACTCGATGAGTTTGCATTACTACTAAGCCGTTGGCGATGGCTTGTTGTAAAGTTCTATAGTGTACAATGTATTTTTTTTTATCTTGTACATTAGGAATTAATTTCGACAATTTGGCGTTTTCTGTTGGCGGTATGATATTTTCTACTAGAAATGGAAGATCAGAATGTGCATCATGCAACTCAGTCGGATAATGCACATCCACTTCCAAAACGTAGCCATGTAAACTATCATCAGCACCAGCCATAATATTTAAATCCAGAATTTCGTGCTCGCTTAACCATCGAAAACCACCATATGGTAATGCTTGTGATATACTATGACCATATAGATTTGTAGCATCAAGGTATATTATAAATGAAGAAGGTTTTGTTGGGTCATAGTCTGGTAAAAAAATATTATTAGCGATGTGCTTCCTTTCTGTACACTGGCTTATGCCGCCGCGTATACCTTTCTTAAAAAAATGTATCATGTCTATATCAGTTAAGAGCTCTAACTCTACCTTAGTCATACGTAGCATACAATCAAATGATAAACTTGGAAGGGTATAGTAATGTGCTGGATCAAGTTTATCGAATTTTAAAAAATTATCCCGAAATTGCTCAAAAACATCACACAATAGCAACTCATCTGATTTTAAATACACGTCCGAATAGTCCCCCAAAGTTTTACACCCAAACAAGCGCCATACTTCTTTTGCTCTTCTATAACTTTCATCGCTAATATGTTCTTCCCGTAAATTATCATAAAATTGATCTTTACTTGGAAGACATGTATTTTCCATTTTTTCTATAGAGTCAATAAAGCTATAGGGAAAAACACCCTTTTGACGCATCAAATTAAATTGGTTGATATTTGAAAAATGTTTCCGCGTTTCAAAAAATCGTCGTCGTTTAAACCGCTGCCTAAATTTTTCAAAGACGTTGACAGAAATTTAAAGCTGTCAATGAATCGCAACTTTAAATATTTCCTCTTGACTTTTCCACATTTACTATCAAAATAATCGTGCACATAAATGCTTTTGGTAAATGATATGTACTTTTCCTTACTTTGAGCAAAACACCAATTTTATCCCCATATTTACATAACTCTTTTATAAATAAATGGCTGTCGTAGCCGCTTAAGTTATGAAATATGATAGGGATAAAAGAGGGTAATTTATAATTTAAATTACAAACGGAATGTGCAGCACCAAATCTTTTTCCACCAGTTATGTGACAGTGGTCTCGTACTTTAATCTCACCATCTTCAAAAGGGCCTTCACGTATACCACACATTTTAGCATCATTTAACTCCCTTTTTTCTTCATGCGTTAACGGTTACATAGGCCTAATGTCTTTTAAATATGTGTTTTATAAAGCCCTTAAATCACACTCGATACGATCCACAAAGACTTGAGCTGCATTATTCCCCCGAAATAGCTCAAATTTCGAAAGTGAGTCGTCAAAAGAGCATTTAATTAAATAAGCAAAAGAATATGATTCATGTTTAAAACATTTTACAGTGTAAGAATTTTGTGGGTTTGGTTGTACCGTTTCAACGGGTTTTAAAACAGATTCGAAATCTGCATAAACCACGAATGGAACGCGCATTTATTTTTCTTTACCTTCGAATTTTAAAATATTTTCCGGCACACTCTTTCCAAATTTATCGATTTTTAAATCCATTGAGGGTGTGTGCGTGAGAATGTGGTTACAATCGTAGCTTTGATGTAAAGTTAAAGCTGACGGTGTCCTAAAATAAATGAGACAACCATCACAGAAATTTTATATAATATTTTATGTTGTTGACAACTAATTTGACTTGAAACTAAACGTGATAAATCCCGAATCCAACAATAATGACTCTTTGAACAAGTCGTATCACAAAAATGTTCACCGCCATCTTTACTACTACAGTCTTTTGTAATTAACAATAAATTTACATGTCTATCCAACTTTTTTGACGCATACCTCAGTGGACCAATAACTTCATGTATTACTTCATTATTTTCATATTTAGATTCCAGACCGTATACGTTAATTGATATGTTATTCATTTCCTCAAATTTTTTAATGTCACGTAATTTTACTGGGAAATCCATACCTGTTAAATTTAGCACTCTAGAAAAATGGGGGTAGGATGTCTTCTGTGAAGGCGCTGCTGTTGGAGGAAACAATGCTGATGTTACAGCCCACACAAAGCAAAATTCGTCCTGGTTAATCACATTGACAACAGCTCCTTTCTTTTTAATAGAACACGGCAACTTGATGTATGATGAGCCACCCATAGGCATATACTTGTTGATACTAACTTCCAAGTATAAAATTCGCACAAGAGCCCATCCTATAACAAGAAAAATAATATATAAAAATCAGTTTATTATATCGGGTTTTGATTTTTTCATACCTGAATCTTTCTTCTGGAACTCTGTCGCCTGCGTTTTTATTAATTCGGTGAAAGAATGGTAAACGGCATCCAAATCACTTTCTACAGTAATTATTTGATTAGCGGTGTTGAAGGATTTCTTATTGAATTTCTTGTGACGGAAGCATGTACTCGCCAACAGCAGTCATGTTAACTTTTAAAGCATGATGCATACGTAATAAATTATTAACAAGTTCCACCACCTTGGATTTTATGTCTGCAAAGAACATTACGTAATTGGAATGCTCCATATCACTGCTAACCCGATAGGTTGCAATTCTCCTTTTGAAGGCACATTCAACGAGTTGCACACCATGTCATACCGGCAAACATGAATTATTTTTATGTTGTTGTGTTCGTTTATGCGCTGACATATGATTTATTGGAACATCTACATTACATGTAGCGCAATTAATTACCGGAATCGTCGATGTATACTCTTCAATTCGGAGCCGTTTTCCTCCAGGCACTTCATCAAATCTCGCCGCACACGATTCTCTTTTATGACGTCTCATATTATAACTATTAGTAAACTTAGAACCGCAATTTTCACAAACATATGCCATGATTTGTCAAATGTTAACACATGTACTACCTATACAAGTCAGAGCCAACTGATGAATGAAACTGCCCCATACCTTATATAAAACCATTCAAGGTCACCCCAAACCACGTAACATATCTTCAAGGTCACACACCCAGGATGACCTCCAACAAAGTCAATGTCGTCTCGACCAAGGCCAAGGTCAAGGTCACACACACACACACACACAACCTTGAACACAAGGCCAAGGCCAAGGACAAAGCACACGTGCACTTTCAAGGTCACTGACAAGGACGTGTGGGCGGGGCCAAAGAGGGGTGGGGCACGGTCAAGGTCAAGGTCGAGGAGTGGGGGGATGGAGAGTATCGGGTTATGTTCACTACTACCATCTAAACCCAAGAATCATGATTTTCAGTTAAAAGTGTCGCTCTCATTAATGTTAGTTAGAAAATATTATAATTTTTTTAACGCCATGTTTTCTTTAAATTTATAAATTTTACTCATTACTTTGACAACACCGCAAAAAAAATAAATTGAAGATTTTGTAGAGAATTATGTGGAGAATATAAAAATATAAATTTTTCCACATCTTTCATACTTTTCCATATTGCCATGTATAAGGGAAAATTATTGTAAAATATAAACGTAATAATTTTCTGCAACACTATATAAAATATTTTTTTCTTACTTTTATAATAACAGAGCTATTAAACCTTCCCTTACTATTCCACCACCTCGTAGAAATAAAAGTGTAAACCAAAGATTTTATAGTATGTGCATAAATATCTAGTTACATTTTTAATATCAGTTACAAAGGCTTTTTTTCCACGTTTCAGAATAGTCCCTTTTACTTCGTCTGCCTTTTAACGATTTGTTGGAGTTTTAATGGATTTTATTTTAATTATTTTTCTCTAATATCTAAAAATTTATTTTTTTTTCTAGTAACTTACCAAAAGAAAAAGTAACCACGTAGCATTCTCTGGGAAATTTCCATTTAATCGTATAAAAATACTAATGCATAAACAGCTACAGAAAAATTTGCAAACCATCAGGAAAAATTCAATTTCAAAAAGATTTTTTAAATGTACCATAATTACATGTAGACGAAGAGTTAATATTTCCACTTTCTGAATCACTTCAAGAATAGTCTCTCCGCATTGTCCAAATTTAAGTTGAAAAGCAAGTTGTTTCACACTTTGATACCTATTTCTTGACGCTATCAACAACAGTATGATAATAATACATTTCCAGAATGTATAAAAATTTACGATAATATTTATTACTGGAACCAGTGATAAAGCAAGTAAGTTTCGTAGATAAATGTCATGTATTATACCCCATATAAAATAAAAAATGACCATCCATATAAGAATAAAAACAATGACAGTTGCTAAGTAATAAGCGACGTATTTAAAAACATGTTGTTCAAATTTTGATTTTTTAGTGCAAATAACTAAATCTACTGATACAAACTCACAAAAGAGTTCTTTCCAAATTAATCGTTTCTTGTAAGAGTTAATGATGGAAATAAATATTAATAGGCACTGACAAACTTTTGCAATCCAGCAAATGATATTTACAGTAATAGGAACAATCGCAAAATCAAAACATATTATTTTTTCCCAGAATAGCATGGCACTCATAAAAATCATTAAAATAACTAATGCTACAGTTTTTTTCCTGTGATATTCTTCGTTTATTAAAATATTATGTTGAAAGTCAAAGTACGGTACAATTCCTATAAAGTTAGAAAACTTTGCTGATGAAATAAAAAAGAAAACTTCGTTATTCGACGACATATTTATTGTATGACTGTAAACAACAAAGTGATGATAATTTACTTATGATCAATATAAGAAGTATTTACGATAGAATTGGAATACAATTAGGTGACTAATCATAATATAAAAAAGATCCAATACCGTAACAATGGGAGTAGCGAAGGTGTTTATGTCGAGCTTCTGTAAACAATAAATTAAATTATATTTTAAAATTACAGGTATTGGTAACTTACATAAAAAAAAATTGAGACCTTTGAAGTACCACAGAATAACGTAAACCCAAAAATAAAATGATTCTGTCATAGCACCTTTACTAAAACAAGTTATCATATTTTTTTCCAATTCAAGCTTTTCAAACAGTAGATCATCAAGTTCTTATATATAGAGAATACTTTTTCTAGTACATAAATTTAAAATTTATTATTATAGAGGGTGTCCGGAAAAATGTGGGAAATCTCTCGGATATGAAAAAAAAACACTTGAAAGAAATACTACAAGTTTATATAAACTTTTTTCGTATTGGCCTCCTTTTCGGAGATATTAGCTTCCAAAGAGCTGCAATAGAATAAAGTTTTTTACACATAATTATTGATGCACCAAGTATATTTTTTGTATGATGTATACCAGGTAAGATTCTTCAAATTACTATCCAAGAAAGTGTTGTGAATTACTCACAGCTGCAGGGACGGAGTAGCTGTGACACTCATGAACACATTTTATACGCCCTGTACAATAAGAAATTTGGATAACGTTTTTACATATCATTAACTATTGACTAAAAATTAAGTACTCTTCATTCATGTCGCTAATCCAAACCTTTTTCGAAAAAACTCATTTTATTTAAACTGTTAGTTCTCTAACTTCTTTTGAGTTGAATGTACAAAAGAGAAATTTTTCCCTATAACCATAATTTCAATAAAAAGTTAAACTAACTGCTTAGTTAAAAACTTCGTCAGAGGGTTTCAACGTGGGCTCTGTAAAGTGTGATACACCCATGGGCAGGACGAATTGAGGACTTCTGTACGCGCCAAATTAATTCAGCATTGTTTCTTATTTGATCACAATGGAACGTGATTCTCCTTAGAAGTTCCCCCTTACTATTGACAGGAGTGGAATGTATCATGGTTTTGAGGTGTATCTAGAGATAAAAATCTAACGGCGTTAGGTCGGGAAATCGAGGAGGTCTGGCAATAGATCCTTCTCTACCTATCGGTATGGATAGACATTTTCTAGGTGCTCTTGCACAGCAACGTTGAAATAAGGTGGTGCCCCATCGTGCATGTAGTGCATGTTTCGGTGGATTTCACGTGGTAAGTGTTCTAGTAAATCGTGAAGAACATTCTGGAGAAACTCCAAAAAAAGTTCTCCATCCAGTGGTGCCTGCAATACGAATGGTCCGAACAAAAAACTGCCAATGACTCCTGCGTAGACATTAATTGGTTGGAACTGACGTTGATGATGTGAAACAATAGTTGAATGAGGATTTTCACCAGCCCATACATGTGATTTGTGAAAATTTATGATACCATTTTTGGTAAACCCTGCTTCATCCGTGAAGAGAATAGTGCTAATGAAGTTTACATTATTTCGTTGCTGATTCAATAGCCAATCCATTATATGGGGAAAATCTTCAGGAATCAGTTCATGCACTTTTTTTAAATGATATGGATATAACCAGCTGTTCTTGTAGAACTTCATGTACTCTCGTTTTCGACGTATTTAACTGCGCTGATAATTTTCAAGTGCTCGTTGAAAGAGTATTATCTGCAGAATTTAAAATATTTTTTTCTAATTGCGGCGTACGCACTGTTTGTCCCTGACTAGCATCAGTACTTTTTTTCCTAAAATTTCCTAAAATTATGAAGAAATTTAATAATATTACCTTATTAAATGCAATCGCCTACCATTCTTCCTAAGACGTTGGTCAACTCATTGAAATGTTTTCTTATTTGGAAGAGTACGATTAGAGTATCTGTCGTGATATAACATCCTGGCTTCCAAAGCGTTGTAAAATACAAGACTATATATCAAATGCATATCTGCATACTCAATAAACATGTATTTTATATATTTCGAATTATTTCACAATTAATTTTATTATAAAGTTCAAAAATAGGTAAATTAATATCCAAGTAAAGAATGAATTTGTCAGCGATCTGAAAGTTCACAAGTTCAAAAATGCTGGATATTTAGTTCTTTCGTTCTTAGCAACGTTTGAAACAACATTACTCAACTCAACTCACAGCTGCGAACTGCCATTTACAGAAATAGACGTTTTTTCCAAAACTGTTAGGATTAGCGACATGAATGAGGAGTACTTAAGTTTTAGTAAATAGTTAAAGGTATGTAAAAACGTCGTCCAAAGTTCTTATTATACAGGGCGTAAAAGAAATAGAGTCATGAGTGTCACAGCTAGTCCGTCCCTGGAGCTGTGAGTAATTTACAATACTTTCTTGGATAGTAATTTGTAGAGTTTTACCTGGTATACATCATATTAAACAAAATTAAATATAACTGATGGTTCAATAATTATGTGTAAAATACTCGATTTCATTGCAGCTTTTTGAGAGCCAATATCTCCGTAAAGGAGGCCTATACGAAAAAAGTCTATATGAACTTGTATTCCTTTCAAGTATTTTTTCGTATCCAGGAGATTTCCCACATTTTCCCGGACACCCTGTACAAAAATAGATGAAAGGGAAATACGGAAAATAATATTCATAATCTTAAATATTAACATCTCAAAGCAGCAGCACTATTTACTAAATATTAAACATATAGTGTAAAAAATTTAATTATGAACATATAGACACACACAAACATTGATCCATAAAAATAAAATTTTACTTGAGAAATTCCTCAATAGAATCAAATTTATTTGTAGTAAGTATACTCTAGTTTACTGATTTAAATTTTTCAGCGCTTAGTTCTTTATTATCTATGTGATTATTATAAGAAATATAAGCATAGTAGGTATTTTTCTGCTAGACTGCATTGTTAATGGAAGTCAAGTTTCCCATGAAATGGTCATGACTGTCGAATTTAAATTTTATTTGTTTAAATTGTCCTTTATGTATACGAAGCATAAATAAATATAATTTATTTATTAATAAGTCTAAAGAAATGACCATTTTTGTGACATCAACATCGTAGGGAACCACAACTACCACTTTCACAGGTTTGCAAAGAAGAGCAAATATTTTCTCTTGATAAAGAAACTGACTCCAGACTACCAAGTCATTGCAGCACTGAGACATAAAAAGCACATGAAATATGGTCCATAAGACATCCTTAGATATGATATTCTTGAGAAGCCTAGTGAGGAAAATGATTGAAAATAGATTATTTATCAATCAATCATCGTAGACTTTTCATATCAAATGGGTATATAAATTAAAACCCCAATACTTAAGAATGTTTATATCATTTATAAATAATAGGAATAGTAACGGCCTCCAGAATAAATCCCTGAGTAACACTGACGCTTTTTTACTTAAGAGTTGTTTTTCCATTCTTGTTTAAGTTGCGTTGGTATGATAATTTGTCTACAAGTAAATTTGAGGTTTCTCTTCCAGACATCAAACGACATTGGTCTCAGAATGTCATCTTTATCGGATCCCTTAACTATGATGCTTATAGCACTTATGTAAAAGTATACCTGTTGTAGATTTTCCCCATCTAAATCTAAATAGCGACCATTAAGAAATTATTACTTGCAAAATAGTCAATCAACTGGTAGTCGCATTATTTAATTCCTTCAATTATTTTAAAATATTCGGGGTCATCGAAACGGGTCGATATTTCAGATTAATGCCAGTTTTATTATTTTGGTTAAATAATTTTGAAAAAAAGACACTAATACATTTTTAAGTATCATGTTCACATAATAGTATATCACACATATTTTTGTTGTTAATATTTTCAATCCTATTCCAAACGTTATAGTGGTTTACAACTTTGTATTTAAAATCTCGCAGGATATTATTAATTATACTATATGCTACTTTATTTGCTGAACCAAGGACGCTTTTTATAATCAACAAAGGAATTATTTTTTTCTTTTCCTGGTTTTTCACAATTAGATTTGTTTATAATAATTCCGAGTTTTTTGTTTATAACATATCAAAACTGTCGTGTGGGAATTGGGGCACTTTCAATAAGATTTTTATAAAAATTTGCTTTGCTTTCTTTTATTTTTCTCCAATAGCAAACTATTCCTCAGTTGATTGAGGGTCGTATTAGGATAATTTTGATACATTTTAAAACGTAAGCGCATTTATTCCCTCGAATTATTTCATTGAGTGATTTATGGAAATTAAAAAAGAACGCTCTCAGAAAATATACAATGGAGGTAGGTTATTGATTGAAATGCGTTTGTTGAAAATTATGTGGTATAATAACTTGGTGATCCGAGAATCCAGAATTACATAGCTCGGTATCACATACACCGTTAAAGTTGATTAAAAAATTATCGAGATAATTTTTCCCTCTTGTTGATGAAGATATAATAGGTCTAAAATTAAAAGATTTTATATAATCATTAAATACTTGGAGACTTTGGAAACATAAATTTACTTTGAAGTTATCAGTTGTGAACAATTTATCAATACAAGATGAAACATTTTGGAGTTACTTAAAGATGTTTTGTAAGAAACGATTTTGTGAGCTTTTTATTCAATTGGGGCGATCTCGCATATATTATGAATTGATAACCTATCTAAATCATCCTTAAATACAAAATTTATCTCATGACGACATTAAATATATAGGTCGAGATTTATACTGGTTAACAATACGCTATATATATATATATATATATATATATATATATATATATATATATATATATATATATATATATATATATATATATATATATATATATATATATATATATATTGTTACGGTTAAAAATTGGGTTTAAATAATAAATATTTTCGTTTACATTTTTCTACATTAAATTACAGGTTCATATTAATAAAGTAATAAATAGATTTTTATTTTGTTCATAAATTTACAGTAAACGATGTTTTCTACTATAAAACTAATGATTACCTTTTATTTTTCATTCATTAATATTGGTTTCATCTATATTCAGATCATTCCTTTTGTTTACATTTTGAAATTTTGATTGACATCGAAACTTAACATATTTCTGTAATTTGTAAAGTTCATTAGGTACCTCGAGACAAAGTATCACAGATTGGGAAAAGCGTTTTCTTAAGGATTGGATAAATATAACCAGTGTTTTTTTGTTTTCTTGCTGATTTTCCATCTTTAGGAAATATTTATTTATTGTCACATATCAGCTGTTTGAGATAATCAGGTCCATTGAATTGCGTGAAAGTTTTTAGGGTTGCCTATAAAATGACACATCGGTTGAATATTATCGAAATGCTAAATTCGAAATAAAATAGTATCGATTTTTTCATTATGTTGTTTTTAGTTTATTAGTTGAATATTTCCCCTTTACTTTACTAGTTAGAATTTTTAGTAATTACAATATTGTAAATTAGACCCTCGAACTATCTCGAACTAATTCGAACTAATTGGATTTAATTTTTGTATATTTCGAACCCATTAAGTAATTTGTTATTGGGTATTCATTTTGTAGGACGGGGCAGGTTAGATTATTAAGATATTGGTTGTCTCGGTCTGATTTTAGTACTGGCCAGTTTAAAATTGAGATAGAAGAATTTTTGCATACATTTTCCGGAAGTAGTTCAAATTGTATGATAAATTTCAAGGGTTCGAGATTATGGCTACGAGATTAAGGTTATTTTTTTTTGGATAGATTTTTGATAGACGTTTTTATAAAGTTTTTTTGGTAACTTCCGTTGGAAGAAATGTGCTAGTGATTTGAGAGAAATCGTTCTCTTTTGGCTATCTGACGCAAGAGCGTGAAGAAGTGGTTTTAGTTTTACTACTTTCCCAAGTTAAGGGACTTGGTCATAAATGGCCGATTAAAATAACAAAACCAAGTCGGGGTGCAAACAATTTTTGGAGATTTTGGTCGTTTCACTCTACAGCCACTTTGGCGATTATTTTTCTTCAGCCAGCCAGAAACAACGGCTTATCAGTTAGCAGATGCCACCATTTTCTTGAGTTCAAGGTATGTACATATTTCTTTTGAAACAATCAGTTTTTGTGTTTAAGCAAAATTTAGCTAGGCTTTGCGTAGGCCTTTTGTACGACTGATCGAGTAGGAATTTTTATTTCTTTATTTTAGGGTCTTTGGAATAATTACGTCTTTGAGAAAACTATAGTATATGTTTGGAATAGTTACAATATACAGTGTCTCCGGATTTCTTCAGTCTTTTTTTTTTGGATGGAATTTTGTAATGTACAGTTTGGGTTTTCGTGCTGCACTTCTGGGATTGTGAGCCTCTGAAGGGGAATATCTCCATATTGAGCCAGGTCAACGTCTTCTCTGGTGAAGCCATCTATGTCACAGGCCTTGTTTAACCACCTGTTTGAAAGTGAACCAGCTAAGTGCCTAATTTTAGCCAAAGTATGTACACAAGAGTTTCTGATTGTTAAGCCTAATGGGTATTAAACCTGTATTTTGAATCGTTTAGTTATCTAAACACAGTTTTCTGTTCGATTACCTAGAGGACTAACAGGTAGGGGATTCTTGTGTATATGATTTTGAACCTTTCTTATTAATAGATTTTAAATATTTGGACTTTAATATTTTTTTCTAATGATATTTATCTTTTGGTAATTTACCATATCATATAATATTTGCGGCGAACCAGTAAACTATGTAAGGTGAAACGCAGTCGACTTTCTTTGCGCTACAATCTCAAATTTAAATGTTTTATTTTTGCGATACTCTACTGTAATTGAGGTTTTTTTTATGGTTCTGTTTTAGAGTCCCAGAGTGGCCAAGTACCCATTTAATTATTGTTTAAAATAATGAATATTATAATGCTACATTTATTGAAAATTTCAATTGCTTAACAAATGAATATTTTGGAAACTAATTATTATGTACAAAATTGTAACAAACTTTTCAGTAAAATTACTCAAATAAATTATGAACTCTAACCTACCTAACCCTATGAACTATAAACACAAACAAATACTATGAAATATAAAACGCTACAAAGTTCATTACATTAGAAAATATACCTAAAACCCTACAAATTACGAACACAAACTAATACTATGAAATGTACTACGCTATAAAGTTCGTAACATTGCCCCCTTACAAACCTTTATCGTCCCGATCAACCTTCTTGATCTTGATAATGGGCCAATCTATCCAGATGCACGACTTTCATCTTCGCATGATGGTTTTTCTAAATTCAGTATGTTAGATCGTTTAGTCGTGTCACTATATTGTACGGAAGTTCTCATGACTTCTGAAGCTTTGGTGAACGCCTTTTGGTTCATTTACGATTGTACAACGACACCTTTTTACCAACCATGAATCCACCAGTATCGGCTTTAACGTCATAACGGATTCTCGTTCTGTCGCTTTCTATTTGTAGTCCTCTCTGTACCTTTCTAAGAATGGCCTGGAAAACGTTCTTCTTCCGGAGTCTCTTTCACCGTCGCGGTCCCTCTTAACGTACCTTCTCGAGGATGACCTGTAGAACGTTCTTCTTCCATAACCCCATTCTCGGTCACGGTCCCTCTCGTCACGTTCTCCTCGGTCACCGCGAGTATTTCTTCTATGTTTTCCGGAATGGGCCTTTCTTCTATCGTCTCCACCAACAGTGATTTCCGGGCAATCTCTGTAAAAGTGACCCTTGTCTCCGCACTGGTAATAATGCATGGTATTCGAATGGTACCGGCAACCCTGACCCCTTCTTCTCGGTCTGGCATAAGTTACTCTAATGCGATAACCGCATACTTCAACTCCATCGCAAGCTTGACAGCAACAGCAGCATTTCCTTTATCTCTGCAAATAGCAAATCCAAAACAGGGAATACTATTACTTAACTAGACTTCCTTAAGTTCACCATAAGGAGCTAAGACTTTCTCGAAGTCGCTTCTTCGAACATCATCACCTATATTAGCAATATGAAGCCGATAGCCATCAAGGCCTCTCTCAGGAACAGTATTGCAAGTACACTGGCTTTGTAGATGCCCCTCTTGATCACATTTCCAACAACTGATTCTATATCTGCAACGAAAGGTTGTATTTTTGTTATGTTGTATTTTCCCTTCATTTAAAAATTCTTGCAACTCCCTCATAAGCCTCAAGAAAGTTTTCTCGTTGATCTTGCGATAATCCCGGGAAAGATTGACTCTTCTTACGATTCGTTTTTGGTTCCTTGATGTTTCTTAGGTATCTCAAACTGGAGGACACTGGAAACAAGGTCGGGTATATTTTTCTAAATTTGAAGCTCTTGAAGAGAGGGAGATGCCAGCAGCATACACATTCCTAGTATAAGAGGCAGAATCGGGTCTATTTTCCTGGACACAAAGCTCTTGGGGGCAGCTATCTCAAGAAAAACAAGTTGTCAACGGTGGGGGGGGGGGGGGAGTGCCAGCAACATATACATTCCTAATATAAAAGACAGAATCGGTTCTATTTTCTTGAACTGAAAGCTCTTGGGAGGAGGGGGGACGATCGCAAGCATACACATTCCTATACTCTAATCAGGAACTGGAGAGAGTAATAAAACTGCTACCGAAACCTTTAATGTATCTGCTCCAGTGCCGCAGGTAACTGAGGACTTTCGTAAATCTAATTATATTTAAATATTATAAATTTACTGCAACAATAAAATTTTTGATAGTTCAAGTTAATTGCTGTCAGTGAGCAAAGTACACCTTGCAGTGTATCCTTAGTGATTTATCTTGTTTGCGCTTGTTTTTATATATTATTTGAGGTTTGTGAGATACCTAAAAGATATGGCTTCCACCTCTATATTTATTCCAAAATCGTTAAACCAAGGCATTTTTTCCTCAACGAAAAACTTATTACGATGTATGTTTATGATGCCTTAAGATATCGATATCTAGATAAAAATGTTAGAAGCTCTGTTGAGATGTGTTCCAACATGACAGGAGTTGGAAAATCTACTATATACCGAATAATGACGGAGAAAAAAACAAATGGAATTGTTAGTACTCCCAAGCCACATTCGATCACAGGCAGACAAAAAGCCCCGTTGGAAGGAGAGATGAAAACTGCAATAAAAGGAGTTGTACATACATTTACATAGGAAATCTGTTTTTATAGATCGTTCGGAAACTCTCCGTTCGAGAAGGAAATATCTCTCTCAAGTAAAAGGTAGAGTTGCTAGAAATAACACAACTTACAAAGTTAATAGTTTTACTGAACTTTTGAAAGATTTGTGAGATAAAGGAAACAATTATAATTAATTTGAGCGATGATAGCTTCACTGACTTTGATTACGAATTAGATATGTAATGTTTACGAGTGTAAATACAATTTATTATTTAAATTTTTGTTTTTGTTGTATTTTATTGTTTAACTTTGTTTATATATATATATATATATATATATATATATATATATATATATATATATATATATATATATATATATATTTATTTTTTTATATATTTTTATTTTAGTGTGTTCCACTCTTTAATTTTATATATATTTAATTTCAATTAGCCATAATTTTTTATTATTTTATTATTGTCTTTCTCTTAAGCGTGTAGAATTAACACATTAATTTTTTTTGGCTATCGGATTTCCATATAATAAAGTAAATTAAATTAAGATGTCAGTGCAATAGAAATAAAAATAAGTTGGTCTAATTTTAACTGTAACATATAAAAATTAATTACATTTGAATCTCTTTTTAGTGTTTGATTGTAATTCTGCCGATGGTTTAAGAAATAAATAAACTGAAAAGTCAAATATCCTAAAGATGCTTTTAATTAATAATAAAATGACCAAGATCCCTAAAAAAATTTTAATATTGTATGGACGAATTTATTTTTTTATATGTGCTAAACTTCTTGTATTTGTGGCAATGGGTATTTTGTAAGTATTTAAATTAGAATTTTTTGAGAGAACAAGGCTACGTTTTACTCTGAATGTACCTAAAACCGTTTCTATGCCAAAATTGAAAATAATAAAAATACAGTTGTGATTTGTGTTAAAAATGTCAAAATTATCTATATTTTGTAATGTATGTGAATTATTAAGAAATCATAGGAAATAAAACAATATTATAAAAACTTTTTATTTTAAGTTTATTATCGAAACAATATTATATGCCATAAATACTTAGTGATAAAATAAACCTCCTTCCAACGTCTATGACAATGTTTAAAACCTTTTTAACACTTCACATTTCCAAATATCTATTGTTATCCAACCCAAATAGTCCATTATTATAGACCGGTATTTTTAATTATAAAATGTCTAACCCATTCCTATGAAAAATATATGTGTCTGACAGATTTTGCCAAAGAGACCGGACTAAAGAATAGAGGTAGTTTGCGAAGAAAAAAAGGATAAAAAACTATTTATTATCTTTAGTTCTTGAATAAACTATCGCGTAAGAGGCAAAACCGGGTCTATTTTCCTGAACTCAAAGCTCTTGGGGGGGGGAATGCCTCCACTGCCCCCCCTTGGATCCGCGCCTGTATATATATATATATATATATATATATATATATATATATATATATATATATATATATATATATATATATATATATATATATATGTTTATGCGGCTTTCACGGATACCTCCGTGTGAGATGCAATAGCAGTGGATATATCCACATTATGCCGTTGTAGTGCTGAAATCACATTCAGCAAAACGTACAACTATAAGCAGCTCCGTCTATGAGTGAAGTAGAATGCGAACAGTAAATGCAAACCTCGTTCCAACCATATCCTTTCCGTGTTAGAGGTTGCACAGTTTGAACAAATTGCGAAGGAACACAATTTATCCTATTCCACCACCATCGAGATGATGGCCTACCTGTACCACCATACCGAGAAGAAAGTCAAAACTTACCCTCCCCACCACAGTGATACGGCAGAGGTACATGTTTCGTCTCTACTAGACTCATCAGGGTACCGACATGCACCTGGCTGTGCAAAGGACAGATCAGAAGGAAGCATGCAAATACTGAACGCGGCCTCGCCGACCTCCCGCCGGATGGCGTATATATGTTTATGCGGCTTTCACGGATACCTCCGATGGTGGTGGAATAGGATATATATATATATATATATATATATATATATATATATATATATATATATATATATATATATGTACCTGAGCAAGCTTATATACGTTTGTAAGTCGAGAATAAAAAGTTCCATCTTATCGATTTTTCTGGTTATGGTTAATAAAAAACTATTTAAAATATGGATTATTGTTATTATAAGTTTCTCGAAGATTACAAATATCTTTATACACAAGTAGAGTTCATTTGTCATTTGAGGCTTTTAATTTAATTTCCCTTTAGAAATAGAGTCCTATATTATTTTCAATCGGTAGAAAAATATATAAATATTTTTTATTTTCCTGGATTAATGTTGAACTTCTTTTTATATCCATGCTTACCAACAGGATTAACCTGAAATAAAAAATTATCAATAAGGGTTAGTTTGATCACTTTCAGATTGATTAGAAAAGCGTTTTTATCGTCCAGAATAATAATAATATCGTCAATGTAGGTTTTGAATCTATCGAAACTGACTTTGGTCAATTGTTTGATTTCTGAGTTTTCTAGTGTCACTAAGTTTAAATGAATTTTCTTGATTTCTAAAGGAACATTGTTTTCTTTTCATTTGAAATTTTTTCATGTAAACTTTATCTTCAGTTTTAAAATCTGCTTTATCGAATTTTCTGATATGTCTATAGAATCATTTCTTAGCGTTTTGCTTAGATTTTTTCTTATTATGATCTCGAATATATTTTGAAATTAATTCTTTTTTATTATACAAGGTCTCTGGTGGTCTGACTGATGTATGTCTAAATACTAATTCATAAGCGGTCAATCGTGTTGTTTTATTTAAAGAATTGTTATAATAAATACAAGAATAAGATATCAGTTGATAGGGGTGTTCACGTGGATCTTTTGTTTGCATTTCTCTTGTCATTTCGAGCAAAGTGGCATGAAATCTTTCTAGAGAGCCGCTTGACTGAGGCTGTTTCACAATAGAGAAGATATTTTGATTTTGTAGAGATTACGTAAGTCTTTCGCTAATTGATTATTAAATTCTCTATCAAAATTGCAGTGGACTATTAAAATTGTTCCATATTATTAAAATACAGGAGTGAGGTGTTTACTACAGATTTTGAAGTTTTATCGATTGAGGGGTATACTTGAATAAGTTTAGTCAGTTCGTACCTTATGATGAGAATATAATTTTTCTCTGAAATTTCTAATATATCGACGTGTATTCTTTCAAAAAGTTTTTTTGGAGTTTCTGTGATCATTAAAGGATTTTTAAAGTTTTTTCGTAAATTTTTTTTGAGAGATTTAGCACTTTTTTATTTATTTTTTTACGTCTTTACTTCATTTTGTCAAATTGTATTTTTCTTTGATTCTTCTTATTGTTTCGATTACTCCTCCATTGAAATTTCTATTTTTGGAATAGAGTTCTTCCATTATAATTGGGATTTCATCTTTTCGAGGATTTGCGACAATATTTTGGCAAATAACTAGTTTTAAGTCTTCATCCGCAAAAATAAAACATAGAATTCTTATAATTTGTGAATTTACAATGTTTTCAACCCAATATGTTTATGAATCGTCAATTATATTGCTACAGTTAATTAAAATTTTAAATGGAGTTGGAATTGCATCTTTATTTTCGATGGGTTATTATATTTTTATTATCTTTGTCAAATGTTTGATCATTTGAGTATCTAATTTTTGAATAATCAATTATTTGATAAAGATCACCGAATTTTTTCTATTAGTTTTTCATTATTTGAAGAAACATTAACATAGTACCGTCTTCACAATTTTCTGAAACCGAACAAATGAATTTTTGTTTATCGTTTCTTTTTTTTTTTTGAAGGTACATGCTCTTTGAATTTTACTTATTTTAATTCTGAGAAGATCATCTGTATTTTTATTTATTTTTCCTTGTTTATATAGAATATCGCAATCGTACTGTCCTAATTTTACTTTTCTTCTTGCTAATCTTGAGCCTGGGCCTTTATTTGAGAATATTCAAGTTAATGATCTATGATCGGTAATGAATTTAAAATTTCTTCCGAAAAGGAATGGTCTAAAATATTTAACTGTCCATACGATTGCTAATAATTCCCATTCTATTATGCTGTATTTTGTTCCGGCTGGACGTAAGGTTATTACAGAACAGAATTTATCCTATTTCACCACTATCGAGATGATGGCCTACCTGTACCAATTTATTCAAACTGTGCAACCTCTAGCATGGAAAGGATATGGAACGAAGTTTGCATTTACTGTTCGCATTTAACTTTATCTATACACGGAGTTGCATATAGTTGTACGTTTGATGAATGTGATTTCAGTACTACAACGGCATAATGTGGATATATTCACTGCTATTGCATCTCACACGGAATCCGTGAAAGCCGCATAAACATATATATATATATATATATATATATATATATATATATATATATATATATATATATATATATATATTTGACACTTGTCAAACTATTTCAACTTGCGTTGACGAACTCTCGAAATATACTGACCAAGAAAGTCGATCCGGCGATTTCTAGACCTTCCATCATAGGCGTTCCATGTTAAAAATAAGGAAATCGAATTCTCTAAAAAGTTCCAGACCTTCTTTCATAGTCGTCTCCTGAGGAAATTAACAAAGGTAAAATTACTTAAATACATTATGAACTCGTAGAAAATATACCTAAAACCCTACGAACTACAAACACAAACTAATACTAAGGAATATAAAACGCTACAAAGTTCGTTACATTAGAAAATATACCTAAAACCCTACAAACTACGAACACAAACTAATATTATGAAATGTACAACGCTATAAAGTTCGTAACAATATATATATATATATATATATATATATATATATATATATATATATATATATATATATATATATATATATATTGTTACGAACTTTATAGCGTTGTACATTTCATAATATTAGTTTGTAGGCTTTTAGGTATATTTTCTAATGTAACGAACTTTGTAGCGTTTTATATTCCTTAGTATTAGTTTGTGTTTGTAGTTCGTAGGGTTTTAGGTATATTTTCTACGAGTTCATAATGTATTTAAGTAATTTTACCTTTGTTAATTTCCTCAGGAGACGACTATGAAAGAAGGTCTGGAACTTTTTAGAGAATTCGATTTCCTTATTTTTAACATGGAACGCCTATGATGGAAGGTCTAGAAATCGCCGGATCGACTTTCTTGGTCAGTATATTTCGAGAGTTCGTCAACGCAAGTTGAAATAGTTTGACAAGAGTCAAATATATATATATATATATATATATATATATATATATATATATATATATATATATGTTTATGCGGCTTTCACGGATTCCGTGTGAGATGCAATAGCCGTGAATATATCCACATTATGCCGTTGTAGTACTAAAATCACATTCATCAAACGTACAACTATATGCAACTCCGTGTATAGATAAAGTTAAATGCGAACAGTAAATGCAAACTTCGTTCCATATCCTTTCCATGCTAGAGGTTGCACAGTTTGAATAAATTGGTACAGGTAGGCCATCATCTCGATAGTGGTGAAATAGGATAAATTCTGTTCTGTAATAACCTTAGGTCCAGCCGGAACAAAATACAGCATAATAGAATGGGAATTATTAGCAATCGTATGAACAGTTAAATATTTTAGACCATTCCTATTCGGAAGAAATTTTAAATTCATTACCGATCATAGATCATTAACTTGAATATTCTCAAATAAAGACCCAGGCTCAAGATTAGCAAGAAGAAAAGTAAAATTAGGACAGTACGATTGCGATATTCTATATAAACAAGGAAAAATAAATAAAAATACAGATGATCTTCTCAGAATTAAAATAAGTAAAATTCAAAGAGCATGTACCTTCAAAAAAAAAAAAGAAACGATAAACAAAAATTCATTTGTTCGGTTTCAGAAAATTGTGAAGACGGTACTATGTTAATGTTTCTTCAAATAATGAAAAACTAATAGAAAAAATTCGGTGATCTTTATCAAATAATTGATTATTCAAAAATTAGATTCTCAAATGATCAAACATTTGACAAAGATAATAAAAATATAATAACCCATCGAAAATAAAGATGCAATTCCAACTCCATTTAAAATTTTAATTAACTGTAGCAATATAATTGACGATTCATAAACATATTGGGTTGAAAACATTGTAAATTCACAAATTATAAGAATTCTATGTTTTATTTTTGCGGATGAAGACTTAAAACTAGTTATTTGCCAAAATATTGTCGCAAATCCTCGAAAAGATGAAATCCCAATTATAATGGAAGAACTCTATTCCAAAAATAGAAATTTCAATGGAGGAGTAATCGAAACAATAAGAAGAATCAAAGAAAAATACAATTTGACAAAATGAAGTAAAGACGTGAAAAAATAAATAAAAAAGTGCTAAATCTCTCAAAAAAAATTTACGAAAAAACTTTAAAAATCCTTTAATGATCACAGAAACTCCAAAAAAACTTTTTGAAAGAATACACGTCGATATATTAGAAATTTCAGAGAAAAATTATATTCTCATCATAAGGTACGAACTGACTAAACTTATTCAAGTATACCCCTCAATCGATAAAACTTCAAAATCTGTAGTAAACACCTCACTCCTGTATTTTAATAATATGGAACAATTTTAATAGTCCACTGCAATTTTGATAGAGAATTTAATAATCAATTAGCGAAAGACTTACGTAATCTCTACAAAATCAAAATATCTTCTCTATTGTGAAACAGCCTCAGTCAAACGGCTCTCTAGAAAGATTTCATGCCACTTTGCTCGAAATGACAAGAGAAATGCAAACAAAAGATCCACGTGAACACCCCTATCAACTGATATCTTATTCTTGTATTTATTATAACAATTCTTTAAATAAAACAACACGATTGACCGCTTATGAATTAGTATTTAGACATACATCAGTCAGACCACCAGAGACCTTGTATAATAAAAAAGAATTAATTTCAAAATATATTCGAGATCATAATAAGAAAAAATCTAAGCAAAACGCTAAGAAATGATTCTATAGACATATCAGAAAATTCGATAAAGCAGATTTTAAAACTGAAGATAAAGTTTACTTGAAAAAATTTCAAATGAAAAGAAAACAATGTTCCTTTAGAAATCAAGAAAATTCATTTAAACTTAGTGACACTAGAAAACTCAGAAATCAAACAATTGACCAAAGTCAGTTTCGATAGATTCAAAACCTACATTGACGATATTATTATTATTCTGGACGATAAAAACGCTTTTCTAATCAATCTGAAAGTGATCAAACTAACCCTTATTGATAATTTTTTATTTCAGGTTAATCCTGTTGGTAAGCATGGATATAAAAAGAAGTTCAACATTAATCCAGGAAAATAAAAAATATTTATATATTTTTCTACCGATTGAAAATAATATAGGACTCTATTTCTAAAGGGAAATTAAATTAAAAGCCTCAAATGACAAATGAACTCTACTTGTGTATAAAGATATTTGTAATCTTCGAGAAACTTATAATAACAATAATTCATATTTTAAATAGTTTTTTATTAACCATAACCAGAAAAATCGATAAGATGGAACTTTTTATTCTCGACTTACAAACGCATATAAGCTTACTCAGGTACATATATATATATATATATATATATATATATATATATATATATATATATATATATATATATATATATATATATATCCTATTCCACCACCATCGGAGGTATCCGTGAAAGCCGCACAAACATATATACGCCATCCGGCGGGAGGTCGGCGAGGCCGCGTTCAGTATTTGCATGCTTCCTTCTGATCTGTCCTTTGCACAGCCAGGTGCATGTCGGTACCCTGATGAGTCTAGTAGAGACGAAACATGTACCTCTGCCGTATCACTGTGGTGGGGAGGGTAAGTTTTGACTTTCTTCTCGGTATGGTGGTACAGGTAGGCCATCATCTCGATGGTGGTGGAATAGGATAAATTGTGTTCCTTCGCAATTTGTTCAAACTGTGCAACCTCTAACACGGAAAGGATATGGTTGGAACGAGGTTTGCATTTACTGTTCGCATTCTACTTCACTCATAGACGGAGCTGCTTATAGTTGTACGTTTTTCTGAATGTGATTTCAGCACTACAACGGCATAATGTGGATATATCCACTGCTATTGCATCTCACACGGAGGTATCCGTGAAAGCCGCATAAACATATATATATATATATATATATATATATATATATATATATATATATATATATATATATATATATATATAACAAATTCGAAGAAATCGAGTTAGATATTTCAATTAACCTCAAAAAAAAGCGCGGAGTAATTAACGCTGCCGAAATATTTGGAAGTTTATAATGGACAACTTAGACGCTTCGGACGGCGAATATTATAATAACAGTATAAATAGAATCGAAAAGAATGAACAGGAATCTTAATGAAAAAATAAATGATGGTTGCAATTTCAGTAATCAAAAGCTTCAATGAAACTTTACAAAAATTCAAAATTGATGATGGTTTAAAACCAAGATATAAAAATTTTAGATCAAAGAATTCATACAATTACTGACAACTTAGAACTTAAGGAATTAAAATTACAAATAATGGGAATGTATCAACATTTAATGGAATCTTATTTATTTATTGAAAACGAGTTAAACGACGTTTTAAGCACGTTTACTTCTGCTGAACTTAAAATAATTCATACCATTATTCATATTATTACCCCAAAATATTTAACATCTACTTTACAAAATATTTCCCAAAATCTTCAAAAGAATAATTTACCTTTATCAATTAGAGAGGCGAAAATATCCAGATATCATCGAATTTACAGGTTTTCAAACAACTGATAATTATTCTTTTTACTTGATATACCTTTAATAGAACCAGAAGTGTCACAATTTATCGAATTTATCCTATTCCTACAAAGGATATTTATACGAAGCTCTGTTATATATTTTCAACAATTCAAAAATATATCGCGAAAAGTGATAATTCAGATCAATGTATTCCATTTTTAAACATTAATAACTATAAAGAAGTTATGGTAAGTATACAACTAAAATATAATATTATATCCCATAGGTACTAACGCTATTTGTGAAGCTTAATGAATAAATACTCTTTAGTTATATATTGCAAAAAATTGTCATATAATTTTTGTATTCACCCAAGATTATAAAACACAACTCCAAAACAATAATATCCCGTTATTAGCTGTAACCGATCAAACTCCAATTACGATAAAATATAAAAATGTTGATCCAGTATCAAAAATTATTGATACAAAATCTAGCATGATATTACAACCTGCTACGGAGAAAAAGAATTATAATTAACATGCTAAAATTAAATATGCTAAATGCTTCTGTACAGGTGGTTATTCTTTTCGGTGTTGATCGCTCCTTCTTTTAGGGCAGTGCCTAGACTAGCGTGCCGGAGATTTGGGGGGTTATATATGTCTTCAAAGCGCCACCTGCTTTAGGTCCGTCGATAAGAAGAAGCGATGATGTTAATGAAAACAAAAAACAACTAGATTCAAAAATAAAACACCCCAATTCCAAAAACAATTAAAATCTATATTTAACAATAAAAAAAGGATTCTGATTTACAATCTATGTGAATTTTAACTTAATCTAAAAGAAATATATAACTAGTTGCTACGTGAATTACAAAAAAAAACAAGAAACAATGAACAGCAACACTATTGCAAGTATGACGTCATCTGCTCCAAACGCCAAATTGGTTTAGATTTAGGTCCAGCTGTAGATTGTCAGCTGATTTGCATGGAATAACCTTACTTTTTTTCTCGTTCAACTGTTTAAATTTATTATGAAATACTAAACTATCTAGTAGGCCGATTAAGTCTAAAATTATGTTTATTTTAACCTAATTAAAATTGTTGGACTATTAATATATGAAGTGACGTTTTATATTACCTACTGTATACGTACAACTTCGGTTTACAAGATATTTTAAATGAAATTAAATATAAAGTGTCTTGTAATTGCTCGCAGAAAGTCCTATTAGTTCCCAATCACAGAGAAAAAATGAAAATATACTTTAAAATCGGTAATTACACTGTTTATTATGAAGTTCTAATAACTGAAAGGCAGTTTTGTTATCAAATCCTAACACTTTCGGCAAACTGAATAGCCGATGGCCTCTATGGAAGCAGTGGTGTATTATATGCCGGCTGTGGCATGCAAATCCAATCTTACACACGAATGCAAAGTCCCAGTATAATAAAAATTATTTGCGGCATGTACCTGATTGTCTTTAAGGGTGCACCAAATATTAAAAGTCTTAAAGATGGCTTGTTGACTTCTTAGATGTGACCACTTTCACTACTGTGTACTTAACGAATAACGAAAACAATAAAAACTTTGTGCCTGCCTTAACACACTAAACTATGGTTTTAGCTGCAAACAGGATTAAAAGTAGTATTGTACTCTTATGAAATCAGCAAAAAAATCTGCTTTCTAGGTTTCTGCCAGTTTTCACAACCAAGGCTTGGCCCAGACTCTCTTCACTAATACTTCTAGAAATCTCAAGCGCCAAAAACAAAGAAAAAAAAACAAAAGATTAACTACACCCTTGATGAAAGTGACAAAAGTGGAGTGTTTGATGCATTTCACACAGTTGATTTTTTACAGAACCAAAGCTTTTTATTTCCTATTTGTTAAAGAGACTACTGGATGGAAATAAGGAATTAATTTATGGTGAGTATTAGCTTTAATGTAGGTATTATTAGTATAAATATTTATAGTTTTGTTCGTAAAATAACAAAACTGTAACTGTATGACAATAGCAGTAATATTTATTTATATATTCTTTAAGTGTGAAAACGTAGAAAAACTATTAGGATAGGCATTGAGTCATTTAATCTACCGCCACCGCCTCCAAAACCTCAATTGTCCTTATTAGGAGGAAAATTTTCAAAAATATTACCCAGAAAAGGACCAAGTATACTTATTGGCAAAACAATTGAAAAAAACAAAATGTTTGAATTTAAAGACAATAAAAATGTTAACAAAAGTTGCATTTAGGAAAATTGTAAACTCTAATGTAAAAAGTTACAGTTTATTTGGAAGATAACTATTTAATATGAGGGAGAGTTCCTATATCCAAACCATATCGTAAATTATTCCAAGTTATTTATTTCTAAACAGGTGCAGGAAATGATTCATATAACATAATATATTTATTTATCCTAACGGATGCAGGTGTTTAGCAGATACGCTGAATTTGCTTAAATAACCATAGTACTTATAAAGGATAATAAGCTAGAGGTCTGGCAAGAGATAAAATGGAGTATCTCAAATTTATAGAAGTCACTGAATAATGAAGACATTTAGTCACCGTAATACCCACGGGTATAAGAAGTTTAGATTATATATGTATTTATCGATACATGACAATGAATATAGGATGTCCTATTTAAAGTTTTACTCCAACATTATTAGGTCCTGACACAGTTTTGCAATCCAGCTGAGAATATATAAAGCAACAGGAACAGATAAAAAAAGCAGAAGTAACCCTTCTCTCCCAGAATAGTGCACTACCCACGAAAACTCTTAAAATAACTAATACCATCATTTTCTTTTTGTAAAGGTGTTCATTTATTAAAATATTATTTTCGAAGTCAAAGCAAGGTAAAATACCAATAAAGTTAGAAAACTTAGCTAACGGAATAAAAAAGAAAACTTCGTAACTCGACGACATATTTAGACTGGCGACTGTAATGGTAATGTTTTTCTTATTAATAATATAAAACGTTTGGGTTCACTAATTCTTTTAGTCGATAAGAAAATAAGCAACTCTTTATGATTATATAGAACGCAAGTAACTGGAAGACAATAAAGGTGTTTTTACGCGAACTGTTAAGGAATCCAAATAGATTCATATTGTAAAAGGATGTATATGGGTTTTTTTCTCAGGCATTACCAATTTGCACCTAAAATATACATTTTTGAAATATGCGACACTGTAAAATGAAAAAATGATCCTATCCATCTTAACATATTTGAACTATTTTGTCATAGCACTGTTTTGTATGATGTGTTTAGTTATCATATCTAAAGCTGCATCTTCATTATGCCAATATATGATAAGTGGCAAAGCCAAGAGTGATGTGAACGATTTTGTCGGCTCGTGCCAGTTGATAAAATAGTGCCAAATGGCATGCCAAGCCAATCCCGACGGGTGTCTGTCCCAATCAACGCTTTATGGCAAGTATAATGGGGACGCGTCTGGATATACCAAACTGGCTCCGGCGGTCTCAGTTCATTACCGACCGCCGTGCCGTAACAAGCACTTATTTATAATTGTGGAAAAATGGAGTGGTCAAATGAGAAAAAGATTTCATTAATTGACTGGTATCGGAGTAGTCCCGTTTTGTGGGATTACAGACTAAAGAATTTAAAGATCTTAATAAAAGGCGTGACGGATATGTTGAAATTTCTGTGAGTTTTGGCGTGGCAAAAAAGAAGTTGAAAGGAAAATAAAAAATTTAATCTGTCACTATTCATGGGAAGTTAAGAAAGAAAAGGACAATGCTAAATCTGGGAGTGGAAGGGAAGTGTACGAGATCAAATGGTTTGCTTACCATAGTATTGAGTTCCTTAAAGATATAAATCAGGCAAGAGGAATGACAGTCACACAGGTAGGAATTTCAAATTAATTTCTTTGAAATATTTACAGTTTTGTACGTACATATATCCTCTTATGAATGTTTACCAGATTTGGTTACATTTTACATCTCTAACATTTGCTGAAGACTTATAAGCATTCATCAATAAAAGGTACCATCCCCTCCGGAGAAATAAAAATCTCGGCAAATAAATTTTTAACCATCTATGCATTGTTTGCACTTCTTGGCATCCTGGAAATGTTGTTGAAGCCTTGTGTTGAAGAAGCTTGTCTCCAAATTACTAGACGAATTTGGCCTGTGTTTGAGCAGCCACATCAAAAGCTCCATTAGGATTGTAAACCGCTTTAGACCTGCATTTTCTTAGAAAATTGTGTAAATAAAGTAGGGCCAGTACAACTTTTTAGCCGTTTTCGGTTTCAACAAAATTAGTTGTCAAAGTATGCGAAAAACTAAAGATATTATCTCGAAAGTGTCCTCAGAAACTATATGTGCCCTACTTTAGCGATAATTGAAGATTCTTTTCATTGAACTCTTATGTTGTGACCCAGCATAAGGCTTCATAATATTATGTGAGAGGGATTACATCATCCGCAATGAAAACGAACGGTGCTGCATTATTCCTTCCAGGGAACGCGCACGGGTTGGGAAGATTCATTATGTTATCTTCTAGACTCTTTTTGAATTTCGTTTATACACTCCCGTCTGATATTCTTCCTTGACAATCGACGTTCGCATACGTAAAATTGTAGTTTATGTGTACATCAGCAAATAAAACGATATGAAAGAAGCCTTTGTAATTGAAGTTCTCGATTTCTCTGTCAATCGGTGCTTGCAAAGGTATAGGTTTCCCGTCAACGGCTACTACACAATTTGGAGAATTCCATTTATCGTTGAAATCTTTTGTTATCATTTTTCATTCAGATTCATTTTTAGATGCCTAAAACAAAATACAGATACATGTCCTTCTATTCTCAATTAATGCAATTTTACTAATAAATTTTTACTTGTTTATTTAAGGACTCACTGAACCGCATAACTCTTCAGCAGCCAGACGAAGCTCTTGCAAATAAGAATGACCAAAAAAGCGAGACACTGGAGGTGTTGGAAGCATCAACCCAATCAAAATCCACTCCCAGAGGAAAGAAACGATTATTAAAATCACAACAAATAATATCTAAATCCAAGCTTGCGGCAACAGAAGAAGGTCTTACTATCAGGAAAGTAATACAAGCAAAGAAGTCTGTAAGATACCAATATACGGGTTTTGGAGAGCAAATAGAGAGGCAAATACGTGACCTCTCATCATCTTATGCTAGGAAAATGGTGAGGCAAATAATTAGCACTATTTTGTTTGACGCTGAGATGGGAAAATACGACTATCCGCCTACCACTTCCTCCAAGCCATCTCCTGCAGCACACACTCCTGGTTCTAGTTCTTCTTCAATTTCTCAAACTTGTAAAGTGCCAAACCGAGTGCCTGTACCAAGTCATCACTTTCAACACTCTGCGATGAGTCCTGCTTCGCACACAAGTTCCTGTCACCCAGTAACTAGTGACAGCGATTCTATTGAAACCCTACTGATGGAATTTTAAATTTGTTTCGTACAATTATAATATATCAATATAAATAAAGCAAAGTTTGCTAATTAACAGTTTATTTTCTTACCTGAATATAATCTTGTGAAATGTTAACCAAAGCATCACAAGCATTTGGAATGATGCTCGAAATAGCTTGCTTCGAAATATTGAACATGTTCGTCAATGAATGGTAGGAATCTCCTGTTGCTAGGAACAATAGTGTTACAGCAAGACGTTCATGAGCTTGGATGGCTTTTATGAATCTATTATCTCTCTTGCTGATTATCGGCGCAGTCAAATTAAGAAAAATCTTAAAATCCCTGCTAGTCATTCGGAAAAAGTTCAGGAAATTACCTCCACATCTTTATTCAAGATTGAATTCGTCAACATCGTCCAAAATTAAATCCCTCATCAGTTCACTACCTCTACCAAGGCTCGGACGTACCCAAAATTGTCGACTCCTTGGTTTATGACTCGCTTGATCAACTACTATTACGGCTGCACCAGCAAAAAGCAAATTCTTCTCGGTATACATTTTGCTACTGAATGTTGACGCAATGCATGTGTGTGGCAGCGGCAAGTGCCTTTGCCATTTGGCCTTGCCACTTGGTATATATCAGTGAAATGATGACGCGTCTTAAGAACCAAACATGTCTCATAATAGGAGCAATACGTTTTTATTCCTTTGTGTAATAAAAAAAAAACTTATAAAGTCAAGTTAGTCACGATTTTCGTTTTTTTTTTTTGACCGGTTAAATTATAGTTGGCCTCAAATGTGCATTGAAATCGTGGGAAAATAGATGAACTTTGGCATACAAGAGAATTATAAAAAAGGTGATTCTAGATCAGAAATTCCCAACGGGGGTGGTAATGCTCCCTTCCTTCCAGTGGGCGCTGAAACCTTTCGATGGGGCGGTAGTCGGTCCAGGGGCAACTGCTGGACGTGACCACCTAGTCAAGGAGGGTCGCGGCATATTGAAAAATTAATAATATATACTTTCAAATTTTTTAAATTAAAATTTAGCATATAATCCTCTTTAGTTTAAGCTGCGAGAAGTCGTTGCAATTTGAACAATGACAACCATTACGCGAGTAGCGCAATCTAGCTAGCTAGCATGTAAAAATAAGAATATGAGAGCTTGTAATGCCTCGCCTATGTAGCGAGTATGCCGCATGGCACACTAATACAGGCATGCAAGTCGATGCGTGCGTCATTTAAATCTATGAAAAGTAGGGATCTAGAAACTAGTTTTATTACTTGTTTTGTGCTTGATAACAACAGATAACAAATAAATCTATTGAAATCGTGACACAGTTTGCTTTAAATCATATCATCTTTGAATCTGAGAAGATACGCCGACAGTACAGTGTTGAATATTTGATATATGAACTTATGTATTCTACAAATGAACTTGTTTAATTTACCAAAAAGTTTTTTGAAGGTAAAGCATGAAGCTTTCTAGGTGCAAGATTATTTAATTAAAATGCATGCTGATAAAAAGAACAGTGATGTATCCTATTTTCAAGTATTGGAAAGAAATAACAACGAACGATCCCATTCAAAATCATGTAGTGAAAAGAATCGAAAAAAAATGCTTTCTCCGTAAAATGTATTATTCAAGACTCCAAAAAAGTTTACAATATTTTGCCATTTCGCAAAAAAAAAAACACATTTTTTAAATAAGTTATCGAGATTTAAAAGTTGAGCTTAGAGCTTTTGCAGTGAACAAAAATGAAAGTAATTTTTTATTCAAAATTGTATATTTTTATGACTAATTGACGTAATTCAGTTTTTTATCTTTTAATTACGGTCGCATGAGTTATAAACTTTCAGAAAAAAATTTGAAAACGGAAAAATTTTCAAAATATACAAAATTGCATTTGTTTTTCGAAAAAAAAAAAACGCAATTTTCCCAAAAATACATTCTTTTTTGATGATTTTTTTCGAGGATTATTTGTTATATGCTTCTAAAATTACAATTGTTTCGATGGGTCCTAAAATCCATGGAGAGACACAATAAATTTTTTTCTTTTTTCAATCACCATTTTAGATTTGAAATGATTATGCATTGAGATTTTTTCAAAAAAAAAACTTTCTTCGCGAAGTAAATTATTATGGAAACCAAAAAATGTGCACGTATTTTGCCGTTTTGCAATTAATAAGTTTGCGGTGAAGAAAAACACAGCCATTGTCTTACTCAAAATTATATATTTATCGACTTAACTTAATTTTCTCTTTTGATTGAGGTTACGTGAGTTGCAAACTTCAGGAAAGAAATTTGAAAGTCGGGTTTTTGAAAGGGACAAAAGGACATAATTTTATAATTTTTTCATACATTTTATTTGCTAACTAGATTTCCTTTCATTATCAAAAAGGAAACTAATTTGAGCAAATGTTTTCAAGTAGCAACTTATTTACGACGACGATTTATTGAACAATTTTAACAGGCATTCAACAGATGAGAGATAACGCTCGGGATGATTACTAGTAGTGAACATAACCCGATCCTCTCCATCCCCACTCCTCGACCGTGACCTTGACCTTGCCCCACCCCTCTTTGGCCCCGCCCACGTGCCCTTGTCATTGACCTTGAAAGTGTACGTGTGCTTTGTCCTTGGCCTTGACCTTGTGTTCAAAGTTGCGTGTGTGACCTTGACCTTGAGCTTGGTCGAGACGACCTTGACTTTGTTGGAGACCATCTTGGGTGTGTGACCTTGAAGTAGTTATTTGTGCATTGTAATAGTGTGGGATGATCTTGAAATGATTTTAACTTTGCAAATTGTTCTATAAAATTATGTGAGTCTATTTACATTCATTCAGTGTGAAATGTCAGATACGGAACTATCTAAAGAAAAAATTATAGAGCAAGTCGGCAAAGTAATTTGTTTATATCAAAGTAATTTAAAAAGTTTGTGTGATTTTGAAGAAAAGGATCTAGCATTTTTTCCTCTCGAATATTTAAAAACTTATGTGTGTATTTTAGCGAGTATAGTTTGTAAGAATTTTCTAAGAAATAAAAACGAACAAATATTATTGAACAAAATTAAGAAAATTAGGTTTAGGTGATAATGTTACACGTATAGAAGAACGACAGAAAAAAGTCAAACAATAAAGTACATAAAATGTAGTTATTTGTTTCATTATATTTTGTCCTTGAAGTTATCCTTATACCAATTTAAATGTGTGACGTCATTTGATCTTGAAGACTCCTCCCACTATTTCTACCGTTAAGCTACCCCCACCATTGTTACAATTCGACCTTGAAAACTCGCTATAAAGGTTAGTGGAAAAAGAAGTGACTTCAAACAATCGCAGATATCAGTGGCATAAACATCAAATATTGTGTTCGTGTAGTGTTCTGAAAGTGCTTTTATATTCACGGTAATTTTTGGATTTATATACCATTTTTTCAATAATAAGTATTGCAAAAGAAACTCTAGATGAAATTAATGAAATGTTCAGCAAAGATTTCGAGGTTTTAGAGAGAAAAAAGGTTACCGAAAATGTATGGTGTAAAGTGTATAAAATTGTAAAGATGGTTTCGTAAAAACACCCTCTTATAGGTTGACCTTCTAACGATTCCAACAAGTAAGTAGGTGGATTTGTAACGTTAACTTTTACAACTTTAAACAATTCGGTTGACCAAGAGGGCGTATATCCTTTCTCGAATAAGCTTTTGTACTTGCTAATACGCACAATGTCACCCATGGAAAACTCAAATTTTTTAGGGACAATTTTTAAATAATCGTATGCTTTAATTTGTGTTTCTTCTTGCACGTCTGCAGGCTTTATTCCAATGGTGCGATGTTTCGAATGGTTATAGGTTTTTATTACTGCCGATAATATATGTATCCATTTGTAAGATCCTCTTGTCGAGAATTGTTTATATAAATTATTTTTTAAAGTCCTTATGACTCGCTCAACAATTGCAGCTTTCTTTGTGCTGTAAGTGGAATAATGATTTATATTATATTTTTTCATCAGGGCTTGAAAGTTTGTATTATAGAACTCCTTTCCTTGCTCACTTTGCAGATTTATTGGTGTATATCAATATTGCGGACCCGGAACCAAAGTAATAAAACGTGTAACAAGAGGTGATCCAGGCATTAATCCTTTGGATGCCGCATGCAAAAAACACGATTTAGCCTATTTACATAACAAAGACAACATAAGTGCGAGACATCGAGCGGATTACGAGCTCGAACAAAGTGCTTGGAATAGAGAAAAATCGAAAGATTCCAGTTTAGGCGAAAAAACAGCAGCTTGGTTAGTTACAAACATTATGAAAGGAAAACAACGTTTTGGTATGGGTGTACCATCATCATTACCAACAAAAAGACATCTAGTAAGGGCACACGTCGTACAAAAAGGAAAGGTGTTAATAAAAATCGACATGTTCGGAAAGTCAGTTTCGGAACAGCTATTCGACAAGCAGTTCGAAAGGAATTATTAAAAGCCGGAAGGAAAAATGTGTTGGAAAAAAATGTCATGAATGCATCTAAAATAGCTCTGTCGGCAGCACGTAAAAGTGGCAGGTGGCAAAAGGAAGGTTCGTACATCGAGAATAATACCGATTCCTAAAACTGGTGGCATATTACCATTAATACCAATTTCTGCCGGGTTATCAGCTTTGGGTTCATTAGCCGGTGGGGCAGCGGGAATTGTGCGTGCCGTAAAAGCTGTAAAAAAAAGCAGCGAAGATAAAACCGGTGCCGGCCTGTATTTAAAATCGAAAGGAAATGATTTGTTTCTAAAGCCATATCGTAAAGGTTTGGGATTATTTTTAAATCGTAGATCAAAAAACTAATTGAATCCCTACCTCGAAGACCACTATCTAACATCGATATTGAAAAATATGCCAAAAATAAAAGAACAGAACACTTTCGAGGCGTTTATATGAGGGATTCATTACCTAGACAAGGTCCTCGATGTTACGAAGCAGCAATAGTGAATTTGGATAGTACGCGTGGTGCAGGGACTCATTGGGTAGCTTATAGAAAAAGTAATTCTCAAGTAACATATTATGACACCTTCGGCGATTTACCCCCACCGATCGAATTGGTACGTTATCTACAAACTGGATCGGAACCATCAAAAATTATTTACTATACATACGATCGTCAACAGGATTTTGGAACAGTCTGGTGTGGACATTTGTGCTTAAAGTTTCTTGTCGAATCATCAGCGTAAAAGATGTCATCATCGTCACCATTAACACCGCAAATGGATCGCAATAACTATACTAAAATGTTGCAATCACTGAAAGCATTTCATCTAGCCGGTGGATTAAGGAAAATGACCGTGAAACAGCTAGAAAACATGCCCAAGGAATTAATGATTGCATTAGCCCCAAATGAAATTCCATTCGTTTGGGATAAGTTGCCCGAGCACCTCAAAAGCGATATCGATATATTAAAATATCAGTGCGGTTGCAAACATTATTTCAGCAGCAATTTAAACGAGGTTACGGCTGATGAGGGTCTTACGGCTAGAAAAATATTTTGTTGTTATTGCAAAATCAGCGATGTGTGCATAAAAGCAGAAAATAGCATAAAAACATCACTATCTAGTGCAGTGAGAAAAGGTGTGAAGATGAATCTTTTTAAATGTTGCCGCTAAGAATAAAACCGAGATATGTGATGTTTTAATGGTTAGTCATGTCTTATACGTTCACACTAACAGGACACTCGAGCGTCTTAAGCGCCGATTTTTATCCACCAGTCGAATTAAATAGAGAAAACAAATATGGACTGGCATTGCTGAGATTTTTACAAATACAACTCAATTTTTAATGTGGACGAAAGCAACAATAAGTTTGCCTACATGAAGGAGGGTTACACCACTGAGCCGATACAATTGCAGATTCCACCTGGGGCCTATGAAATAGATGGGACAGGTAAAGCTATGTCGGAAGCTTTGAGGGTTTCAACTGAAGAAAAGAACGATGGAATCTTTTACTTCGTCGCTAATAATAATACGCTGAAATGTGAACTGAAATCCCAATATACTATAGATTTTCGGGGAGAGGCGAGTATCGGTAAAATGTTAGGATTTAATCATACAGTGTTAAAAAGAGACAAAAAGCACGAATCAACCGAGATGGTGGAAATAATGAAAGTACGCATCATACGCGTAGATTGTAATATAATTTCCGGAGCATATATGAATTCTGTGGAAGGTCATACCTTTTTCGAATTCGATATCGACGTGGAGCCCGGTTACAAAATCAGTAAAGAACCACAAAATAATATTGATATGCCGTTAATGCGGGCAGGACGTCAGTTTATCGACAACATTACTCTTCGCATCTAGGACGATAGCGGTGATCCAATCGATTTTCAAGGCGAGAAAATAATCGTGAAATTGGAACTGAAGAAACTTTCATAGAAATGGGTTTTTGCTTCAATCGTCAATTGTGTATGCTGTCGACTAAGATGGGGGAATCGCCGAAACATAATAAAAGTAAAAGAAGAGTTAACGTCAAGGTTAGTCGTCGTCCAGACGTTAGATCACAAACATCTCAACAGTTATCTGCCGAAGACTATAAATTTTTAAAATCAATCGGTCTTAAAGTGCGAAAATGATTTCCCACCACCAGCGATAAAATAGAGGTTTTCTCCGAACCCATCTTAGACAATTCCATTATTAGTCTAGAAGAGCATACGTATAAACCATAAGGATCTCCATCATTCAACAATTCGGATGAAGACCGTATCCCCATAAATTTTCAAGATATTATACAGGATATCGCCGAAAGTTACATATATATTGAAGGAAAATTTAAACCCATAGACGCAACGAAAAGATGTTTTTTATCAAATAATGCCCTCGCATTTTTGTTCGATGAAATTCGCTACGAGATGGGAGGTGAGCAGGTCGCCGTGCTTCGTATACTTGGAGTTACGACGACATTAAAAATCATGGTTTCATTCGGAAGTTTGCAACAAAGATCTCTCATGACGTGCGGATGGGGCCTCGACGAAGCAAACCAAGATATCGTAGACACAGCAAGTAACGTATTCTCCGGGAAATTACCCTTAAAGTATTTTATGGGATTCGCCGAAGATTATGCAAAAGGTGTTTTCAACGTAAAACAAGAGCTTATTATGATTATAGCTCGCACTTTTACCAATTGCTACATCGGCGAATTAGAGGCAGAAATTAGTATCGACAAAATCGAATGGAAAATTCGTCACATCATTCCAGACGACAAACAAAAATTGAAAATACTGTCTCGCATTAATAAAGGTGGAAACAATGCCAGTATTCAAATGGCATATCGTAAATGGGATCTGTACGAATTACCAGCTTTAAGGCAAACATCTTCCGACGTGTGGGCCTTGAGAACGAGTACAAGTCTGGAAAGATCGCGCTATATAATCGTCGGGTTTCAAGACAGCAATAATTGCGACAAGAAAGAAAAAAACGCAATTCAGTTTACCCACGCCGACGTATGCGACATTAGACTGTATCTGAATTTAACCGTTTATCCCTATGATAGATGGAATTTAGATTTCGCCAAGAAACTGTACGCAGCAGCCTATTACAATTACGAAAACTTCCAAAGCAGCTACTGCGGGCGCGAAATAAACGATCTAATGATAATATTCACGGAATATATAAAAAAAAACCGTTTATATTATCAATTGTAATCATCAACCAGAGGCGATTAACTCATAGACAGTTGATGTGAAATTGGAGTTCCAAACGAGAAAGAATAAATTCTCCAAAGTCACTAAAGTGTACGCATTAGTTATTCACGACTCATTTTTTAGTTATAATGTATTAAACGGTTCGGTGACCAATAAATCTGTATTTTAATGTATCGATTATATGTAACAAAAAATAATGTTAAAATATGGTACTTGAGTCAATAAATTTGTAATGAGTGAAGTGGTAGTTTTATATTTATTTGAAACCCAACAAAAAAATCGGACGGAAAAGTCCGCTCTTTAAGAAAGGAGTACGGGAGTTCAGATCATGGTGCTTTATTATGTGGAAAAAAGAGCTTAGATAACACAAGAAATATTTTTTAAGGCAAAATATGAAAACAATGATTTAGAAAATTTGTAGGAAAGTAACGGTTAGGAATAGGGAAAAAAGTTATGGGAAAAAATTATAGACAAAATCGAGTACTATAAGTAGGCATTTCCTGATAGTAAAAACGTAAAAAGAGAATTAAAAAAAAATTGAATAATGGTGAATGGGCGCCAAAATTGAAGTTTTAGAGCAAAATAATATTAGGAAATTAGAAAGAGAATTTTTTTGTACATAAGGCAGTATTTTTCAAAATTCGGAAAGACAAAATTTCAAGAAAAGGGTTATAGTAAGTTAGTAATTTGGATTTTTTAAAGCGCTGTAGCTGGGAACCGTTCAAGATAGAGAAAAAATGAAGGCACTTTAATTACCTGGAATTTTGAGGAGAATACAATGCTGAAAAAAAAATTTGAAAAATCTTTAAAATTAATAAATTTAGACCAAAAAATTGAAATTCTCGAGTTAGGAAGCTGGAGCGCGGAACGGGAGTATGTGGAATTTGTAGGGGAGGTTTTTAGGTTTTTTTTTTAGTGTGCTGCTCTCGCGCTAACGCGCTGCGCATATATACTGCATATATGCACACCACCTTACCCCCTCCAACTTTTTGAATGTATATAAAGGCCGGTATTAGAATTATTTCATCATTACCGAAGAAGATTATTGGCATTGTCAGGCCATTCGTGCCCGGCAAGTTATATAAGTGTGAGGAGTGCGGAGGTACCGCACCAGGAGCAGCACCAGCGGCACCACCCGCAACACCGACACCACCAGCGACGGCGACACCGCCAGTACGGCTTTTGCAGCCCGAACTCGTGGTGCAGCCAGTGAGAAGACCAAGGGCTGCACCTACGTCCGTGTTAATATTGTTGTGTATTACTCCACGGTAGGCACCCGACCCTCCCCCAGGCCCTTTTAAGACCACAAAAACGGTTCTTTTCGGGACCACAATATATTTTGATCGTAGTTTAGTAATCGTCACTTATGGGGCGAGATATTCGTTTAACGACGATTTGTCTCGTAGCTTAAGTGCCAAGTTATATGCTTGAGAACCTATGAAAATGTTAACACCCCAAACAAGGTTTCTATTAATTTTTTTTTGTAATGTATTCTTCACATAATGTTAAGAATTAGTTTTATTGTCTAAACAAAAAAAAAAACAAATCTAATTCCTTATTTAAAGTTTTTGAAAAAAATCAATAATTCTAAAAGCTTTCACCAATACACAACATTTAGAATCCGTTGGTGGGGTGGGGGTAGTTCAATATATATGAGACTGGGCCATTTACACAGTCATATATACATCAACTCTCATACGATGAACATGGAGGAAGAAAGACCCGCCAGCAGAGGCTCATCCATCTTTAGCGATGACACCGTTGCCGGCAACGTTGGAGACCTGCAGGACTTCGACGACGAAGAGGTGGATTTCGAAATTGACGTCCTACGTTGGGACGACTTGGATGAGCCGATTCCGCTGCTCTATGACCACGATCTTGGTCTCGTGGAATTAAACGATGCAGGCGATTGGGTCTTACAAAGACTCGAAACTCCGTCGCCGCAGCCAGAGCCGGACTCGACGGAAGATGCGGTGCTGGAAATTCCAGCATCACCGACACCCGACGATCCGCAGGGCCCCTGCGATTCGTCAAGCTGGTGGTCGACCAGCGAGGATGGGGCACCATAAGCCCCACACTCTCCCTGGCCCTTTTTAAGGACACACAACAACGGTCCTTTTCAGGATCACAAAGTACTTTGATCGTAGTTTTAGCACATATTAATACTTTGTTACTAATATTGCATGTATAGAATATACAATATTAAATACAAAATATTGAAAGTTTAGGTGTTGGTGGAACCCAGCAAAATCGTTCGTATATGAGACCACAAACAACTTTGGTCTCAATACGTAATACGACATTTGTTTTCACCCCCCACCACTAATTTGTCTCTATATATACGACCACGAATACTTATTACAATCATTTCAGTTCAACATGTCAGACAGTGAACAGCAACCCAACCAATGCCCTGTGGTAGATTCTACCATTGACGATTGTCTTGAGTGGGAGTTGGACGATCCCAGATGGAAAGAACTTTGGCGGTTCATAGTCGAATACTCTGAGGACAGCATCGCCACCACCGCCGTTGATGATGACGAGCCGTGCGACTCCACAACACAATAAAGAGTCGCATGTTTTTGCAACAAAACGGTCCTTTTCAGGACCACAAAATACTTTGATCGTAGTTTTAGTTGGTTATAATACTTTGTAACCAATATTTTATGTTTTTTTTTCATAAAAAGATACAATATTGAGATGCCAAGTATTAGAAGTTCTGGCGACAAAACCTTAACTTCTTAAACCGAACCATGTTTTAGCATACTTGTAAATATTATCAAAAAATATTTACAACTATTGCTATTGCGTAGTTTTAGTGGATTATTCACTCTTTTTTATTACCTAATATTATGTGGGAAAGGTCCTATATGAAATAACACACAAAAAATATATTTTAAATCATTTTTATTCTCTTTATAAAATATAAAACTCTGATCAAAGACTTTTTTTTATTAACTACAAAATATATATATTTACAAACTTATTACTACAAATTAAAAGCTAATACCTACAACTACCTAACACCTACTACATAATTTATTAAATTCCTCTAATTGTCTTTTATATCGCACACATTCCATCTTTTTTAACTCTAATTGTCTTTCCAGTTCTAAAATGTCACTCTCACACGCACTCACTTTTTTCACTAAGTTTTTTTCATTCGATAAATGTCCGATAGTTTGCTCTTCTGCGAGTTGGTAAAGTCTTCAACCCACTCCGGTTGAGATGTCTCGGAACATATTAAAGAAGAAGAAGCGGTTTCGTTTGGTGAAGACGACGACGACGACGACGAAGCAGCGGAAACTTCATCGTCTTCAAAACACCGCCTAAACCGCTTCTTCATAGGTTTCCGGCATCCCAATATCGGCGACAGTGGCGCTGGGGAAGACTTTACCTCCGACACTACTTCCTGCTCTACGCTGGCTGGTGTTGGTGGCGTTAGTGGTGTTGGTCCATCGAGCCCTTCGATCACTTTCACTTCTACGGACAACGGCTCTTGCGGTGATGTTTTCAGGAAGTCGGGTAATGGAACAGGGGTGGAGGGACGCTTAAAATTAAACTTCTTCTTGCCTTGCCCCATACCTTTAATCGCCGAATAAAAGGTTTTTTTATCGGCGATTTCCTACTTCCGCATAGTCAAAAGCTTCTTTAATTTGGAAGCTTTCGGAGAAGATTCCCTGTTAGGCCGCGATGCTTTTCGCACAACCACATCACTAATTACGTTGATTTCCACTCCTTCTCCTCCGTCCAACATTCAAGGAATTGCGCAGCCGACTGCACCAACTCTTCGTCGCGACCATCATTTAGGGCTTTGTCTTCGGCTTCCTCTTGCTCCCTGCCGTTCCAATTTTCGAATACCCCCGGACTCAACTCTTCCAAGCCACTGATGTTTTCAAACATGCCTCGTTGGAATCCGCAGCTCACGTCCAGAGCATCCAAAAGAGACCTTACACTTGATGACATCTTCGATACTACAACTCTCACTATAACTTTAACTTACTACTGCACTGTTTGGTGTTCTCACGTACTGTGAAGAGCTCGAGCCAGCGTCTGCTTTTATGCCCATTTCCCCCACTACACCATCTTTATTCCTTTTGTTCGATGCATTAAATGTAATATTTAAACTTGTCAGATGCAAGACCAAGACCAAGGCCGACGTAACCGGCAATATCAGAGTCGTTTTCAAGGTTGTAATTTTCATGGATTATTTTTTTGTCCCTTTCATAGTTATTTTAAAGAAACATAAATATAGTACTAAACTTGTCAGATGCAAGGCCAAGGCCAAGGTCAAAGTACCCGTCAATGCCAGGGTCGTGTTCGAGGTTGTAATTTTCAAAGATTTTTTTTGGTCCTGTCAAGGTTATTTTAAAAAGTAATACATAAATAGAGTACAGCGATTGAAAAGTACAACATATTCAAACATCATGTTGCCAACTGATGAACAACCTAGTGAAGCAGCCAAAACATACAGTCATATACCAAAAGCTTTTTATTTAACTTGTCATCATTGTAAAAGACTAAGTATCTGCTGACGGAATGATCTAACGTACGACTTCAACTACATTGACCTTTTCAGGGTTAAATTTGTACAATGCGGCTTTTGTGGACTAGTTTACTACCAGTTCAAGGACATTAATGAACGTGCCATCCAGAGAAGAAATTGGGTCATAGAAGAAGCTTACCTGTACAGAAGAAATTAACATGTATTTTATTTCTTAATTTTTAATTTTTTTGTTTGTTATATTTTTTATTTTTTAATAATAAAAAGTAAACTCAATCTTTTGTTATATTTTAATTTTTTTTTTCAATAAAACAATAGTAAAATGAATCTGTAAGTGTATTTATTAAACATCACCTAAAATACGTTTTGCAATCCATATTTTTCTGCAGAGTTCGTTTATTAATGAAATAGAACCATATATTAGGGTGAAAACTAATGGTTTCAAATCAGTCTCACATAACAATGTCAGAAGTAAACACTATTGATAAGTTCGGTCGCAAAAGAAAATTTAAGGATTTTAACTTTATGCGAGGTCCTTCAGGAATAGGTTTCAAACTCACACCTAATGGAGATTACGACATGAAAAGCAAAAGATTGTACTATTTAGCAGAACCTCTTGAAGGAGACGATGCGACTACACGAAATTATGTTGATAATAACCTTGCTCAGTGTGTGCAAGATACGCAGAAAGCTTTACATGACTCAACAATTGTTATTAAAGATATATTCAGAAACCAACTTGAAGGTTACGTACGCAAGAAATTAATTGAAACCGGTCAAGAACTTAGAGGATACATTGATGATACTGTTATTGCAATATATGAACTTAGGCAAGACGAACTGCGTGATGAACTTAACTCTAGAATATTAAAAATTGAAAAGACTATGGAGGATCTTGTCAACAAAATGTTTCACATTAAACATTTACTCGTAGACCTGTGCGTTTAATTTACGGTTAGACAAATTTTTCAACAATAACTTTTACAGTTTGTTATTTGCCGACACTTCATTACATTTATAATTTTAAAATAAAAGTTCAATAAAAAACAATCAAGTAATGAATACATGTTTTTTATTTAAAAAAAAATACAATACTATCGTTACATATTAATGTTGTATAGCTGTTCAACAGAAATAATAAAAACAATACAAATAATGAAATATGGATTTTCCAGATTACGTGTTGTCCTGACTTAGAAATGATTCCAACACGGTGACTAAATTTGCTAAGTATGGACTTTACATAATAAGCCTTCGCGCCGGTACCATAAAAACTTATTATCGGATCACCAGGAAACTCACCTTTCATTCTACCAACTACAGGATTACTTTTAATTATGTTGAAATTATTAATTTCGGGGTAATTTGATGTATCAAATTTTTCGGGGTTTTCTGATATAGTTTAATAAAAGTTTTCCGTATACACTTTTAATATAAGCGAGTCAGTATCGGTGTAAAGTAACGAAGCATCATCGCCAAACTTGGATTTAATAAAATTATAATAAAAATCGTATATTACAGTCTTTGATATATCTAATATGGAAAATCCGATATAAATTGGTTTATTGTACAATGTTTTAACTTTATGCATATGTATAGCAACAAAGTTCTCAGTAAATATCGAGCTACTATTGAAATTGGGGCGGGATATTAGTGCTCTAGCTCCATTTCTGCCTACACTGTTATTCCAATGTGTTACTAATTTTATATCCTTTCGATTTTCCACATTTTCCATAGTTTTACCAAATATTGTGTTATTTTTTAATTTAAAAGTGTTCTTCGCAAATTTTGTGGTGGCCTTGTTACGTAAATTGGTATTAAAATCAATATACCGTTTTAGCCATTTTGATTGCTCAAACTGTAATACTCGATGGGTTTGCATTACTACTAAGCCGTTAGCGATGGCTTGTTTTAAAGTTCTATAGTGTAAAATATATTTTTTTAACTTGTACATTAGGAATTAATTTCGGCAATTTGGCGTTTTCTGTTGGCGGTATGATATTTTCTACTAGAAATGGAAGATCAAAATGTGCATCATGCAACTCAGTCGGATAATGCACGTCCACTTCCAAAACGTAGCCATGTAAACTATCATCACCAACAGCCATATTATTTAAATCCAGAATTTCGCGCTCACTTAACCATCGAAAACCACCATATGGTAATGCTTGTGACATACTATGACCTTATTTGTAGCATCAAGGTATGTTATAAATGAAGAAGGTTTTGTTGGGTCATAGTCTGGTAAAAAAATATTATTAGCGATGTGCTTCCTTTCTGTACATTGGCTTATGCCGCCGCGTATACCTTTCTTAAAAAAATGTATCATGTCTATATCAGTTAAGAGCTCTAACTCTACCTTAGTCATACGTAGCATACAATCAAATGATAAACTTGGAAGGGTATAGTAATGTGCTGGATCAAGTTTATCGAATTTTAAACAATTATTCCGAAATTGCTCAAAAACATCACACAATAGCAACACATCTGATTTTAAATACACGTCCGAATAGTCCCCCAAAGTTTTACACCCAAACAAGCGCCATACTCCTTTTGCTCTTCTATAGCTTTCATCGCTAATATGTTCTTCCCGTAAATTATCATAAAATTCATCTTTACTTGGAAGACATGTATTTTCCATTTTTTCTATAGAGTCAATAAAGCTATAGGGAAAAACACCCTTTTGACGCATCAAATTAAATTGGTTGATATTTGAAAAATGTTTCCGCGTTTCAATAAAATCGTCGTCGTTTAAACCGCTGCCTAAATTTTCCAAAGACGTTGACAGAAATTTAAAACTATCAATAAATCGCAACTTTAAATATTTCCTCTTGACTTTTCCACATTTACTATCAAAATAATCGTGCACATAAATGCTTTTGGTAAATGATATGTACTTTTCCTTACTTTGAGCCAAAACACCAATTGTATCCCCATATTTACATAATTCTTTTATAAATAAATGACTGTCGTACCGGCTTAAGTTATGAAATATGATAGGAATAAAAAAGGGTAATTTATAATTTAAATTACAAACGGAAGGTGCAGCACCAAATCTTTTTGCACCAGTTATGTGACAGTGATCTCGTACTTTAATCTCACCGTCTTCAAAAGGGCCTTCACATATACCACATATTTTAGCATCATTAAACTCCCTTTTTTCTTCAGGCGTTAACGGTTTCATAGGCTTAATGTCTTTTAAATATGTATTATATAGAGCCCTTAAATCACACTCGATACGATCCACAAAGACTTGAGCTGCATTATTCCCCTGAAATAGCTCAAAATTCGAAAGTGAGTCGTCGAAAGAGCATTTAATTAAATAAGCAAAAGAATATGGTTCATGTTTAAAACTTTTTACAGTGTAAGAATTTTGTGGGTTTGGTTGTACCGTTTCAACGGGTTTTAAAACAGATTCGAAATCTGCACAAACCACGAATGGAACGCGCATTTGCTTTTCTATACCTTCGAATTTTAAAATATTTTCCAGCACACTCTTTCCAAATTTATCGATTTTTAAATCCACTGAGGGTGTTTGTGTGAAAATGTGGTTACAATCGTAGCTTTGATGTAAAGTTAAAGCTGACGGTGTACTAAAATAAATGAGGCAACCATCACAGAAATATATTTTATGTTGTTGACAACTAATTTGACTTGAAACTAAACGTGACAAATCCCGAATCCAACAATAATGACTCTTTGAACAAGTCGTATCACAAAAATGTTCACCGCCATCTTTACTACCACAGTCTTTTGTAATTAACAATAAATTTCCATGTCTATCCAACTTTTTTGACGCATACCTCAGTGGACCAATAACTTCATATATTACTTCATTATTTTCATATTTAGATTCCAGACCGTATACGTTAATTGATATGTTGTTCATTTCCTCAAATTTTTTAATGTCACGTAATTTTACTGGAAAATCTATACCTGTTAAATTTAGCACTCTAGAAAAATGGGGGTAGGATGTCTTCTGTGAAGGCTCTGCTGTTGGGGGAAACAATGCTGATGTTACAGCCCACGCAAAACAAAATTAGTCCTGGTTAATCACATTGACGACAGCTCCTTTCTTTTCAATAGAACACGGCAACTTGATGCATGATGAGCCACCCATAGGCATATACTTGTTGATACTAACTTCCAAGTATAAAATTCGCACAAGAGCCCATCCTATAACAAGAAAAATAATATATAAAAATCAGTTTAATATATGGGGTTTTGATTTTTCCATACCTGAATCTTTCTCCTGGAACTCTGTCGTCTGCGTTTTTATTAATTCGGTGAAAGAATGGTAAACGGCATCAAAATCACTTTCTACACTAATTATTTGTTTAGCAGTGTTGAAGGATTTTTCACTGAATATTTCTTGTGATGGAAGCATGTACTCGCCAACAGCTGTCATGTTAACTTTTAAAGCATGATGCACACGTAATAAATTATTAACAAGTTCCACCACCTTGGATTTAATGTCTGCAAAGAACATTACGTAATCGGAATGCTCCATATCACTGCTAACCCGATAGGTTGCAATGCTCCTTTTGAAGGCACATTCAACGAGTTGCACACCATGACATACCGGCAAACATGAATTATTTTTATGTTGTTGTGTTCATTTATGCGCTGACATATGATTTATTGGAACATCTACATTACATGTAGCGCAATTAATTACAGGAATCGTCGATGTATACTCTTCAATTCGGAGCCGTTTCCTCCAGGCACTTCATTAAATCTCGCCGCACACGATTCTCTTTTATGACGCCTCATATTATAACTATTAGTAAACTTAGAACCGCAATTTTCACAAACATATGCCATGATTTGTCAAATATTTACACATGTACTACCTATACAAGTCAGAGCCAACTGATGAATGAAACTGCCCCATACCTTATATAAAACCATTCAAGGTCACCCCAAACCACGTAACATAACTTCAAGGTCACACACCCAAGATGACCTCCAACAAAGTCAAGTTCGTCTCGACCAAGGTCAAGGTCAAGGTCGCGCACACAACCTTGAACACAAGGTCAAGGCCAAGGACAAAGCACGCGTGCACTTTCAAGGTCAATGACAAGGACATGTGGGCGGGGCCAAAGAGGGGTGGGGCGAGGTCAATGTCAAGGTCGAGTAGTGGGGGGATGGAGAGGATCGGGTTATGTTCACTACTATTACTGTTTAACGAATACCTGCAGAGCTTAATTCTATACCCATAATAAGTATATTCTACAAGCCGACTTGTCAAATATGCTACTCTGATATAGGGATTAGATTATAAAAGAAATCTTTCATGTTAAATACTCTATTTTATGTAAGATAGTTTACAAGTTTGTGTTGATTACGATTCAGCTATGAACGACTTACGGAAAAGTGCATTCTGTTCGTGGCGAAAAAGAAATGTCCCGGATTAACAATCTAATCTATATAACATAGCAGTGTATTCGACAAGTCGACTTGTAAAATACATTTATAATAGATTTTGAATTAAGTGAACCAAGCATATACTTACTTGTATTGTTCTACTTTTTGATAATCGTTTGAAATCTATTTGGTAAATAATATATATGTTACATGCGAATCTACGCCCATGTTATAAACAATAATTGTTCATTGACCGCAGATATCAGATTTCGCAATGACAACCAGACAATTAAGCAAAATCAGCAATGTTGCAATACGTGACTACGTGACTTTTAATCATGCAAACTTGCTGATGTTGCTGTAAGGAAAGTATAAATACATTTCCGTATTTCATTGTAAGTTAGTAATAGTAAACAAAGCAATTAATGCTGTTACTCTGCTAGTTTAAACTTTGATATAAGATTTAATTTACATTTTAATTTTGAAAATATAAAATAATTGTTAAATAAATAAAGTATTTTTTTTAAAGTGTTTTAAAGAAAACAAAATATAGTATATATATATATATATATATATATATATATATATATATATATAGGTTATAAAAATGATAATTTTATAATGAAGTATATAACGGACAACCGTAAAAGAATTTCTTAATTTTGTTTCGAGGAACGACCGCTATTTTATTAATTTTGTGAATTTTTCCGATTTCAATTTTTTTCCTTCAACTTTATGACTTCGGTGACCTCCATCAAACGAGAAAATTAAATTTGGTCTATTAATCATAAAAATATATAATTTTGATAAAACCGTGGCTGTATTTTTCTTCACAGCAATACACTAATCTCAATTTTAAAGTTTCGATAACTTGGTTGAAAATAATTTTTTCACAAAACGACAAAATACGCGTTCTACCCTTTTTTGATCTCTATAATGAGAGAGCATTTTTTTTTCCTGTTGCATAATTTGAAATAGAATAGGTCAATGAAAAATATCTCCTCATACATTTGGTACCCATGAAAACGATTATTTTCACTGCATTATATTCAAAGGAATCGGTCAAATGGTTTTGCGATGTTCTTTAGATAAGAAAATGATAGACTACGAGCTTTATACAATATTTCATTTTTAATCGAATAGGCGAGAAAACTTTACGCAGCTGGTGAATAATTAATCTTGCTAGCAGTGAAAAACGTATTAACAGCTTTTCTTCTTTAAAAAAGAAAGAGTGTGTCAAAAATTATTATTTGCTAAAAATATGGAAAACATTACAAAAGAAGAAATTATATTTAAGGTATTTTATTGGATGTAGTCGTAACTAACATTATTAGACACAATTCAGTGCTCTTGCGTACGACACGCTCCCAGCTATCTTCTAAACTTTTTACTCTGACCATACACTGTTTTAGGAGCGAACTAAGTATGAATAACAAAGCGATGATTCAGCAAAATTACTTATACCACGTGGCCCGATAAATAATAAATCACCTACAAAGTTTACTTGATCTTCGTTTAGCCGTTCTAACGAAATCTGATAACTGAATTATCTTTCATACAGTGTAGTATTATGAATAGAAGGGGTAATAATAAATTTATATCCTAAATCAAGAATATGAGCGTCACGTCTAAATTGAACTTTCTGATAAAAAGTATTTGGTCGCTTATTGTGAATTATTTCAATAAATAATACTAAGCTATGCAACGTTCTGCTTTCATGCATATTCAGCCACCCAATTTCCCTCAGTATAGCACTTATGCCCCTATCATACCTTCTAATACCACCAATCAAACTTACGCAATAGTTTTTTATGAGTTGTATGTGTCTAAAATCACAGAAAGTAAACGGTGATAAGACCAGACTTTCGTAAAATAACTTTTTTAAGTTTTTTTCAAGAAGATGTCTTTGATTAAAGATTAGATTTAAGTTGGCAACAGCCTTTTTAATAAAGTTGTTAACTTCAAATTAATATCAAGCAACAACCCAGGATTTCTAGCAACTGACGAGTAATCCAAAAGCTCATTATTCAGGGTAATGTGTAGTAAGTTTTTTTATTTGTCTTTAAACTGAATACGTTCGGAAAGAAGCACTTGGGTTTTTTACGGGTTAATTTCCAAACAGTGGCCTGCGGACTACCTAATAAAGAAATCCAGATTAGTAGTCAGTTTGTTATTAGCCTCAAGGATGTCTCCAGGGAAAAATGACGACTATATATTGGTGTACGTCTGCATATAAATGTACCGTCATAAGCATCAAATTACTTGTTAATTGAGATGTATATAATTTACAAATCTGAGGACCCAGGATTGATCCCTGAAGAAATCCATATGTGACAATCAACTGATTAGACTGTTCTATGCACTGAACTCTTTCAGTAAGATAACTTCTGACAAACTGACATGCATTAACTCCCATACCAAAGTATCCCAAGGTGGCCACAAGCAGCTGATTATACAGTCTATCGAAGACCTTCGAGTAGCCAAGGAGAATCAAAGCGGTAAGTTAACTAAGATCGACCGCCTCCAGAATATCACAGGTAACCCTTAAATGTGCCATTGTACAACTGAAGTGTCCCCGGAAATCAGACTGAATGAGTGGCAGCAAATTGTAGCGTTAAACTGATTACGTAATTGGCCCCCGAGAACTCTTTCGAGTACCTTCGATAAAGTTGGCAGTATGCTTATAGGTCTAAGATCCTTCAATTTTTCATGAGTAAAAATAAAAGAGAATTGATAAACCAATTTCATCAACACAGACTGTCTTCGATCCAATGGAAAGAAGAGCCGCATGAACCTCGTTAGTTGTTGTTAATCTGAACTCGAAAACCTTAACGCCCCTCTTTTTATTTTGAATGTAAAAATTTAGGGTTGCAGCATCTAGAGATAAAGACCCGGTAGCACTAATAAAAAAATTATTGATATTCTCCACACTTCCTAGATGATCAGAAACATATTAAGAAGCCCTTTATTAAACACGAAGCTTTCTTAAAAGTTTCCAGTGTTTTTTTGATTGTCCGGACGCAATTTATTTCCGAGATAATCTCTTTCCTCTCTTTGAATGGACATGGTAATGTAATTTCGGAGCTGCCTGTAATTTTCCCAACTTGCTAATGTGTTATTATGCTTATACTTTGACAATCCCTATCGCGAAGATTCATAAGACATTTTAAATTTTGATTTATATAGTGAGCTTTTTTTGGTTATTTGAGTAGTTCTAAAATGTGTATGAATTTAAATAAATATATAATAGGAGCATTTAACGTTTCTAGTTTGTTACTGATTTTTGGAATATAAAAGATATTATAGAACGATGCGTTTATAAGATCTCCATAGAATACCTGATAATCAAAATATCGAAAGTTCCTATAGGTCACAAGCGAATGTTTAGGCTTAAATTATTTAATCTGCAACTCATGCTTAATTAAAAATTATCCGAGTCGTCTAAAGAAGGATCAACACCATTTCTCAGTTAAAGATTATGGCTGGAGCACATTATAAGATCTATGAGAGAAGGGTTCGCCAGATCACGCCTCGTTGTTCCATTTATTATTTGGCCTAATTTATATGCATACAGCAAAAAAAAATCCCTACTATATATACAATCCAACATAAGTACGTTCACGTCAACATCATCCAAACAAACCAAATTCTCAGACAAAAGTAAATTTTGAGAAATATTAAATTTAAACTTATCCAAAAACCCATTAATATTTTCAAATCCAGAAAGTCTACAAATAACAGCAACAACGATCTTCATACCATTAATTATAAATTTAATCCAGTCTTGTTCTGAAAAATTTTAGACAATGTTATTTAAAACTGAGAACTTGATAGAACTAAGCATCTAAAAAAGGACTCCCCCTCCTTCTTACTATTTTACAATCATGAGTCTATACCACCTCATCAAAAACTAAATTTGTTAGCCAAGTTTCTGAAATAGCTAAGATATAAAATTTATTAATTAATATACAGTCTTTTATACAATTCATTTTGGCAAATATTGAATGAACATTAATATGACAGTAGTGAACATAACCCGATCCTCATAATCCCCCCACTCCTCGACCTTGACCTTGCCCTTGACCTTGCCCCACCCCTCTTTGGCCCCGCCCACATGTCCTTGTGATTGACCTTGAAAGTGCACGTGTGCTTTGTCCTTGGCCTTGACCTTGCGTTCAAGGTTTTGTGTGTGGCCTTGACCTTGACCTTGGTCGCGATGACCTTGACTTTGTTGGAGGCCATCTTGGGTGCATGACCTTGAAGTAGTTATTTGTGCATTGTAAAAGTGTGGGATGATCTTGAAATGATTTTAACCTTGCAAATTGTTCTATAAAATTATGTGAGTCTATTTACATTCATTCGGTGTGAAATGTCAAATACGGAACTATCTAAAGAAAAAATTATAGAGCAAGTCGGCAGAGTAATTTGTTTACATCAGAGTAATTTAAAAAGTTTGTGTGATTTTGAAGAAAAGGATCTAGCATTTTTTCCTCTCGAATATTTAAAAACTTACGTTGATACGCTGAGTTTACGGCAAATTTGGGATAATTTGCCAGCGCCATATCGGTGTGACAAGGAACTACAGTTAAGCTTACCCTGTTACATTCACTATGAACAAATATATAGTTATTATATAGATGGGCCACCACCAGCAATAAAAAAGTGTCGTGAGTGTAAAAATAAGTGAATAATATGAATAGTGCTTTGCAAGAGACAGTAAAAAAATTGGGCGATGAGTTCACTGAAACGGCTAGTAATTATTTCAATGATGCAATGAAAAGTCGAGCAGAATGGGCGTCGCGCTATTGTGATTTGGCTTATGAATATGAAAAGGCTGCGAATGCATGTCGTAAATATTGCAGCAAAACAAAAAATTTACTAGACTTTGTTCGTGAAATGGGGGTTTAGTGATCGTTTGGAAAAACTGATTAGTTTCATTGCAGATCCGGTTATGTTAAGTGAAATTAGAGTGTAGGACTTAAGTTTAACGTAGTAGTAGTTAATATGGAAAGTTTAGTGCGAGAAATGTACGAAGAATTTCTAATTTCTGCAGCCTGTTCGGAATTTTACGCATTTGAAATGCAAGATTCGGGGGCTCAGGATTTTAGTGTATTTTTTAAGTATATGGACCATGCTGAAGTGTGTATTTTAGCGAGTATAGTTTGTAAGAATTTTCAAAGAAATAAAAACGAACAAATATTATTGAACAAATTAAGAAATTTAGGTTTAGGTCACAATGTTTCACGTATAGAAGAACGACAGAAAAATGTCAATCAATAAAGTACATAAAATGTAGTTATTTGTTTCATTATATTTTGTCCTTGAAGTTATCCTTATACCAATTTAAATGTGTGACGTCATTTGACCTTGAATACTCCACCCACTATTTCTACCGTTAAGCTACCCCCACCATTATTAGAATTCGACCTTGAAAACTCGCTATAAAGGTTAGTGTAAAAAGAAGTGACTTCAAACAGTCGCAGATATCAGTGGCATAAACATAAAATATTGTGTTCGTGTAGTGTTCTGAAAGTGCTTTTATATTCACGGTAATTTTTGGATTTATATACCATTTTTTCAATAATGAGTATTGCAAAAGAAACTCTAGATGAAATTAATGAAATGTTTAGCAAAGATTTCGAGGTTTTAGAGAGAAAAAAGGTTACCAAAATGATTGTGGGCAAAATGTATAAAATTGTAAAGATGGTTTCAATAACTACACGATTTGGTAAAACTCTTCTAGTGGCTTTACATTCGAGACTTTTTTGCCAAAACGTGTGGCCGAAACACTATCTGACGATATTGTAGATATTATGAGTAAAACTAAAGGTAAATACACTCTAAATTATTTGGGGCAGGGCACTAGAATTTTTGGAAACTATACTCGAACATTATTACGTTTTGGCTCATTGGAGTAAATTATATGTAAATTGTTTGAAAAAAAGGATATAATTAAATTTAAAATATAGTTGCACATGTCAGAATACTTACGCGTGTTCATTATTTGTGTTAAAGATGTCTGCTGATGCGACGACGACCGTCAACGAATGTGTAGATAGATACATATTTTGGTTGGGAAGAGAATTAAGAAATATGGCTCACGCAATCAATTTTATAGCTGGGGCACACTTGTGCGACAAATTTTTATATGGTTCCATAGATATGGATACATTTTGTGCTGAAATAGTTGAAGAAGAATTAAAAAAATACCTCGTCAATATTCCACATTTACCTGGTGAGCTTGCTGCAAAATATGAATTGGTTCCTGCAACAGCAACAGCCCAAGATGTTGACGATCGAAATAGTGTCGGATGGGATAGAATTTTGAGCAACGAAAATGAAGACATGGAAAATTAATTTTTTATAATTTTTGTATTTGTGCAATTAAATAACTGTAAATAAATATCTGTTACAATCACAGTTTTGTTTTATTTCTTTTATAAACACACCCAGTAGATCATAGTCAGTGTTTCTTTTTCTCAGCTGAAATATTTAATATAAGTAGGGCAAATAAAAATAAAATAGTTTAGTAAAGATTGAAAATGAGTCGAGGAAACAACACAATTGATAAATTTGGTCGTCAGAAATGTAATGAAAAATATCATATATTATCTGGGTTACAATGGATTGATTTTAAACTTACAGCGGATGGGCAGTATGATATGGGTGGAAAAATCATAACCAACTTAGGCGAACCTAAAGATGATGATGCTGTGACAAAACACTTTGTTAATCGAAAGTTTTACAATTTTGCAGTTGTAATATGTGACATATTTAACAAGGATGTCCTCGCCATGATATACCAAAATAATAGTGAGCTTAAAACAAAAATTGGAGTTATTCAGAAAATACTCTATCATCGACTTCAAAAAAAAAATCTAAAAAAAGGGAAAGCAGGATAAAGAATAGGAGAACGCACTCCCAGTGGCATAGCCCTGAAGATAACGTCGTAGTCGTCAGTGAATTGGATCTTCCCTCCAAGAATATTGAAATGTTATTTATGTGTATGATGTTTTATTGTCATTGTTTTTAATGATGAAGATTGAAATAAAAAACTTTGTTTTACAATATATTGTTTATTTATTTTACATTTTAAATTAAAATTATAGTCATACAATATGTTATTTAAACAATATTAACTTTATCTTTCCAAGAGTTGAAGTGGTTGGGAAATCCTAGCCATTTGACATATAATTGATCGGTGTGATTTTTCTTGCGTTGTCTAAGGACCTTTTCTACTAGATAAACGCCAGGACTGCTTGTTTTTTGTAGTTCTGACTCGTAAAAACACCATCTTATAGGCTGACCATCTAACGATTCCAACAAGTAAGTAGGTGGATTTGTAACGTTAACTTTTACAACTTTAAACAATTCAGTTGATCAAGAGGGTGTATATCCTTTCTCGAATAAGCTTTTGTACTTGCTAATACGTACAATGTCACCCATGTAAAACTTAAATTTTTGGGTACAATTTTTAAATAATCGTATGCTTTAATTTGTGTTTTTTCTTGCACGTCTGCAGGCTTCATTCCAATGGTGCGATGTTTCGAATGGTTATAGGTTTTTGTTACTGCCGATAATATATGTATCCATTTGTAAGATCCTCTTGCCGAGAATTGTTTATATAAATTATTTTTTAAAGTCCTTATGACTCGCTCAACAATTGCAACTTTCTTTGTGCTGTAAGTGGAATAATGATTTATATTATATTTTTTCATCAGGGCTTGAAAGTTTGTATTATAGAACTCCTTTCCTTGATCACTTTGCAGATTTGTTGGTGTATATGATGCCTCTTCAATGATGTTTTTCATCGCTTTAGTAACTTCTATACCAGTCTTGTTTTTTATGGCTTTGGTATAGACAAATTTAGAGTAACAATTTATACAGACCAAAATATAATGGTAACCGTCGTTTTCATCAGCATACTGTTGCATTTCAGCCAAATCAATTTGCCACAAATCTCTGTATCCTTTTATTATCGTGCGCCGTCTTACAAAATTTTTTCTAGTTGTTCTATGTAGTTCATTAACAATTTTGATTTTTTCTAGACTGGGCTTCATATTATTAGTAATATTAAAGGTTTCAGATCGAATGAAGAACTGAATAATATCACCAAATATTAAACTTAATATATTATATCTTCTTCTCGTAATTCCTCTATGATTGACATAATTTCATTTTCGTGTCCAGTGTGACCGGCCATTTTGGAACTCCACAACAAACGTAAACGATCCACCAACTCTTTAGCTTTGTTCCAATAGACATATTGAAATTTTTTCGGTGATAATTTCTTTTTTTGTGGGTAACTGTAGTTTTTCCGAGAGATTTTTTCTTGTAATAGTACCGCCGAATTTTGTGTCCATTATCAGAGGTTTAATAATTCGTAAATATTTGTTCCATCTGGTCTCCCGTAAACCATCATTTTTTTAAAATTGTTGTAGACAGCACTCGTTGATTCCAAAATTTTCTTGTACGTTGAAAGTATATTATCACTTAATTGTTGTTCCTTGCCTACACTTGGGGATGTTTTAAGAAATAACAAATTATAAAGTGCCGGTGATCCACCATATTCTGCAATATTTGTCCATTTTTTGTATGAGACAATATTTCCATTTCGAAAACACACCTCTAAATTACCAATAAAATTTTTGTTATAATCTGTTTTTGAACCAAAACGTACACCATATACAGTATCATATAGAGATGGTTTCGAACGTAATCCTTTCAGGTGTGCGTTTAAAGTATCGGAAGTTGTGGTGTCAGCGGATGCGAGAGATGTATTAGTTGACGTCGAGGGTGTATCAAACACCGATTGGCTATATATATAGCTGATATTTGAGTCGACTGAACTGATGTACTGGGACTATGAGACTTTGTAGCTGGATAATGTTGCTGCTCTTGTTGTTGTTGTTGTTGCTGCTGCTGACGTTGCTTGACCATATCAGATATAGTTGTCAACGGCTTAGAAATGGGTTCATAAAACTTTTCCAATTTCACAACATGAAATTCTTTAGCCGCTTTAATTTGTTTAAATTTTTTTCTGACGGCATTGGTAGCTTCCACTAGTTTACGTTTTAAGTCGATCGCGTTATTTATGATGTTAACAAAGGACGTTTCAACAATCAAATGAGTGTTTTCTCTTATTATTACACTAATATATAGCTATCAAATCCTTTGCGGTATCTTCCCGATTTCACATCACTGTCTTTATCAATTACTAAAAATCCATACTTATTATCCCAACATTTTGAGCACATTTCTTGAAATTGAGTAAAAGTTAGATCCGGTGAAACGGCGTCGGAAAATATGTGTTTCATATTCAACTCATCTTGTTTAAACATAATAATAAAATTGGCATTGTCTCGCACAAGCTGTTTAGGCACTCGCGAATATGTTTGCGCTAGGTAAAAGGAGTCGATATTTTTATGACGTCCCATGCTAAAGTACGACCTTATAACATCTTGTTTTTCACATATAACACCATCAAAGATAAATATAGAGTTTGGTTTTGCATCGGACGGTTTCACAATATTACTGGAATTACTAAAGGCATAGTAGCCTAAACCTTTGATTGGTGCTAAAATTTTCCTTAAATACTCATATTTCGGTTGATACAGAGATTTCGAGTAAATATAGACATTTTCGAAACGTAGCCCAAGGGGGTGTGTAAGCAGCGAAATCATGACATTAGTTTTTCCATAATTGGATGGACCAATTAACAGGCCGCGAATAGAGGAAGGAAGTAGAGGACCATGTCTCTTCATTATCCCCTTTTCAAATCCAAGTCCGACTTTTTCATCGAGATTGTCAATAGGAAGTTTTTGTTTAAGATCGATAACGCGCATCTTAGGAAAATTTGATATTTTATAGGCAAATTTTCACAAAAACTGTCATTCAGATGTCGAGCGTCAAACGAAGTGGACGGTCTCACGTTTCCAATAAAACTGGACACGGTATTGTGAATTGGTTAATAAATAAATTACCATTCGAAGTACACATTCCCGGTTATCAATATTGAGGACCCGGAACAAAAGTAATAAAACGTGTAACAGGAGGTGATCCAAGCATTAATCCTTTGGATGCCGCATGCAAAAAACGCGATTTAGACTATTTACATTATAAAGACAACATAAGTGCGAGACATCGAGCGGATTACGAGCTCGAACAAAGTGCTTGGAATAAAGTAAAATCGAAAGATTCCAGTTTAGGTGAAAAAACAGCAGCTTGGTTAGTTACAAACATTATGAAAGGAAAACAACGTTTTGGTATGGGTGTACCATCATCATTATCAACAAAAAAAAATCTAGTAAAGGCACAAGTCGTACAAAAAGAAAGGTGTTAATAAAAATCGACATGTTCGGAAAGTCAGTTTCGGAACAGCTATTCGACAAGCAGTTCGAAAGGAATTATTAAAAGCCGGAAGGAAAAATGTGTTGGAAAAAAATGCCATGAATGCATCTAAAATAGCTCTGTCGGCAGCACGTAAAAGTGGCAGGTGGCAAAAGGAAGGTTCGTACACCGAGAATAATACCGATTCATAAAACTTGTGGAATATTACCATTAATACCAATTTTTGCCAGGTTATCAGCTTTGGGTTCATTAGTGGGGCAGCGGAAATTGTGCGCGCCGTAAAAACTGTAAAAAAAGCAGCGAAGATAAAACCGATGCCGGCCTGTATTTAAAATCGAAAGGAAATGGTTTGTTTCTAAAGCCATATCGTAAAGGTTTGGGTATATTTTTAAATCGTAGATCAAAAAACTAATTGAATCCCTACCTCGAAGACCACTATCTAACATCGATATTGAAAAATATGCCAAAAAGAAGAGAATAGGACACTTTCGAGGCGTTTATATGAGAGATTCATTACCTAGACAAGGTCCTCGACGTCACGAAGCAGCAATAGTGAATTTGGATAGTACGTGTGGTGCAGGGATTCATTGGGTAGCTTATAGAAAAAATAATTCTAAAGTAACATATTATGACAGCTTCGGCGATTTACCCCCACCGATCGAATTGGTACGATATCTACAAACAGGATCGGAACCATCAAAAATTATTTACTATACATACGATCGTCAACAGGATTTTGGAACAGTCTGGTGTGGACATTTGTGCTTAAAGTTTCTTGTCGAATCATCAGCGTAAAAGATGTCATCATCATCGTCACCATTAACACCGCAAATGAATCGCAATAACTATACTAAAATGTTGCAATCACTGAAAGCATTTCATCTAGCCGGTGGATTAAGAAAAATGACCCTGAAACAGCTAGAAAACATGCCCAAGGAAGTAATGATTGCATTAGCCCCAAATGAAATTCCATTAATGTAATGTATATACGAATCTAATAGGGCAATAAAATTGCAGATGGTCCAGAAACTTTCAAACCCTTTGGAAGTACTCTGTCAATAGCAAAACAAACCAGATGTGAAAAAAAATGCATCAAAAAATAATAGTTTTCTATATTTATATTTATATTAAATAAGAAGTTTTTAATTATATTGTATTAAAGTAATAAAATAGTTAAATGTAAGTTTTTCAAGTGAACCACCTGTTAACATTAGGTAAGAAAGTAAAATTTTCAGTTTATATAGCATAAATTTACATATTCCTTTTCATATTTACAGTAATTCTCTGAAGATGGTTTAATCAATAAAATAAACCGAACCGTCAAAAAAAAAATGTGTTAATTTTTTTATAAAGTAATAATATGACCGAAATCTAAAAAAGTAAAAACTAATTAATAACTACACGGTCAACAAAAGAAACAAAAGCTAAAAATAATACGCTAAAATGTGAACTGAAATCCCAATATACTATAGATTTCCGGGGAGTATCGGTAAAATGTTAGGATTTAATCATACAGTGTTAAAAAGAGACAAAAAGCACGAATCAACCGAGATGGTGGAAATAATGAAAGTACGCATCATACGCGTAGATTGTAATATAATTTCCGGAGCATATATGACTTCTGAGGAAGGTCATACCTTGTTCGAATTCGATATCGACGTGGAGCCTGGCTACAAAATCAGTAAAGAACCAGAAAATAATATTTATATGCCATTAATGCCGGCAGGACGTCAGTTTATCGACAACATTACTCTTCACATCTTGGACGATAGCGGTGATCTAATCAATTTTCAAGGCGAGAAAATAATAATATTGAAATCGGAACTGAAGAAACTTTCATAAAAATGGGTTTTCGCTTTAACCGTCAATTGTGTATGCTATCGACTAAGATGGGGGAACCGCTGAAACATAATAAAAGTAAAAGAAGAGTTAACGTCAAGGTTAGTCGTCGTCCAGACTTTAGATCACAGACATCTCAACAGTTATCTGCCGAAGACTATAAATTTTTAAAATCAATCGGTCTTAAAGTGCAAAAATGATTTCCCACCACCAGCGATAAAATAGAGGTTTTCTCCGAACCCATCTTGGACAATTCCATTATTAGTCTAGAAGAGCATACGTATAAACCATACGGATCTCCATCATTCAACAATTCGGATGAAGTCCGTATCCCCATTAATTTTCAAGATATTATACTGGATATCGCCGAAAGTTACATATATATTGAAGGAAAATTTAAACCCATAGACGCAACGAAAAGATGTTTTTTATCAAATAGTGCCCCCGCATTTTTGTTCGATGAAATTCGCTACGAGATGGGAGGTGAGCAGGTCGCCGTGGTTCGTAAACCTGGAGTTACGACGACATTAAAAACCATGGTTTCATTCGGAAGTTTGCAACAAAGATCTCTCATGACGTGCGGATGGGGTCTCGACGAAGCAAACCAAGATATCGTAGACACGGCAAGTAACGTATTCTCCGTTAAATTACCCTTAAAATATCTTATGGGATTCGCCGAAGATTATGCAAAAGGTGTTTTCAACGTAAAGCAAGAGCTTATTATGATTATAGCTCGCACTTTTACCAATTGCTACGTCGGCGAAGTAGAGGCAGAAATTAGTATCGACAAAATCGAATGGAAAATTCGTCACATCATTCCAGACGACAAGCAAAAATTGAAAATACTGTCTCGCATTAATAAAGGTGGAAACAACGCCAGTATTCAAATGGCATATCGTAAATGGGATCTGTACGAATTACCAGCTTTAAGACAAACATCTTCCGACGTGTGGGCCTTGAGAACGAGTACAAGTTTGGAAAGACCGCGCTATATAATCGTCGGGTTTCAAGACAGCAATAATTGCGACAAGAAAGAAAAAAACGCAACCCAGTTTACCCACGCCGACGTATGTGACATTAGACTGTATCTGAATTCAACCGTTTATCCCTACGAAAGATGGAATTTAGATTTCGCCAAGAAACTGTACGCAGCAGCCTATTACAATTACGAAAACTTCCAAAGCAGCTACTACGGGCGCGAAATAAACGATCCGATGATAACATTCGCGGAATATATGAAAAACCCCGTTTTTATTATCAATTGCAGTCATCAACTAGAGGCGATTAACTCATCGACAGTGGATGTAAAATTGGAGTTCCAAACGAGAAAGAATAAATTCCCCAAAGACACTAAAGTGTACGCATTAGTTATTCACGACTTATTTTTTAGTTATAATGTATTAAACGGTTCGGTGACCAATAAATCTATATTTTAACGTATCTATTATATGTAACACAAAATAATGTTAAAATAAGGTACTTGAATCAATAAATTTGTAATGAGTGAAGTAGTAGTTTTATATTTATTTGAAACCCAACAAAAAAAAAGCGGACGGAAAAGCCCGCTCTTTAAGAAAGGAGTACGGGAGTTTAGAAAATGGTGGTTTATTAAGTGGAAAAAAGAGCTTAAATAACACAAGAAAAATTTTTTAAGGCAAAATATGAAAACAACGATTTAGAAAATTTGTAGGAAAGTAACGGTTAGGAATAGGGAAAAAATTATAGAGAAAATCGAGTACTATAAGCAAGTATTTTTCTCGATAGTAAAAACGTAAAAAAAGAATTTTTTCAAAAAAAATGAAAAATGGTGGATGCGCGCCAAATTTGAAGTTTTAGAGCAAAATAATATTAGGAAATTAGAAAGAGAATTTTTTTCTACATATGGTAGCATTTTTCAAAATTCGGAAAGATGAAATTTGAAGAAAAGGATTATAGTAAGTTAGTAATTTGGATTTTTTAAAGCGCTGTAGCTCGGGAACCATTTAAGATAGAAAAAAAATAAAAGCTCTTTAATTACCTAGAATTTTGAGGAAAATACAATGCTGAAAAAAAAATTTGAAAAATCTTTAAAATGAAAAAAATTTAGACCAAAAAATTGAAATTCTCGAGTTAGGATGCTGAAGCGCCGAACGGAAGTATGTGGAAGTTGTAGGGGAGGTTCTTAGGTTTTTTTTAGTGTGCTACTTTCGCGCTAACGCGCTACGCAGCACACACCTCCTCCACCCCCCTCACCACCCAACCCAGGGCCACATTATATTTTGATCGTAGTTTAGTAACCGTCACTTATGGGGCGAGATATTCGTTTAAAGACGATTTGTCTCGTAGCTTAATTGCCAAGTTATATGCTTGAGAACCTATGAAAATGTTAACAGTCCAAACAAGGTTTCTATTAATTTTTTTTTTATAATGTATTCTTCACAAAATGTTAAGAATTAGTCTTATTGTCTAAACAAAAAAAAACAAATCTAATTCCTTAAAGTTTTTGAAAAATCATTAATCCTATAAGCTCTCACCAATACACAATATTTAGAATCCGTTGTTGGAGTGGGGGTAGTTCTATATATATGAGACTGGGCTAGTTACACAATCATATATATATATATATATATATATATATATATATATATATATATATATATATATATATATATATATATATATTGTTAGAAACCTGACAGTTGTGAGAATAACCCGATATTTAAAAATGGTTCCAAGATAGACTTGTTTTTATTTTGTTTACAATATTGCTTCTTTTCATGAGCCGCCGCCGGTGAGCGGGATAGGGATACGACGACGTAGTGATATTTGATATATTTTTATTGTTGCTTTTGGAAGAAAGATGTGTCGTCATTCTATTCTGGCTGCTCGGATAAAACGCTGCTCGAGTTATTTTGATACTGAAATAGTACGTGTCTGTAAATCTATTATAATTAATTAGGGGAATAAATATTAAATAAGTTCTTTTTTTTTTATATTTTATTTTTCCCTCTTACATCAGAAGTGGGATAGTATCCAAAGACTATTTGTGGACTGTGATACTGTTTAAAGAAACTGTGCGACTTAAGTAATTTTGTGGACATTCGTTATGGAGCTTCTTGGAAGTGCTAGTGACTCTGCTCAAGTTTTAATTAGTGATTTAGTTAGAGCATTGCAATCTCAAAGATCTAGTGAACAAGTTGACTTTGACGGTATTTTCGATCTGAGGTAAATTAATCCATTAAATGGGTAAGTCACGTTGAGGCTCTAAAATGTGAACTTAATTGGTCTGATGTACAGACTTTAGCCAGGGTGTTCACGGAAAATGGGCTATGTTAAACAATTTACGTGCAAATTGGACTGAAAATGATTTAGTTAAACTTATTGTGCACGGGATTTCTGAGCTAAATGTGTGTATTGCGGCAGTAAATGCTAATTGTCAAACTAAATCTGAATTTTTGATATTCTTGTCATCTTTTGTGAAGCCCGTAGTAACTAAAACTTTCATGAAATGTATAAAAAAATTGGCGAATCTTCGACTTATAAAAGGAAATATTCCTTTGATGAAAAATATTCGGAAAATTCCGGGAATTCTCTCAAACGGCGTTTCCAGTGTGGTAAATTGGAGCATGTTAAGACAAATAGTCATATAAAAAAAAATAAACAAAATTTTCGTCCGCGTTTCCATCATCAAGGATTAATCAAGGGCAAACCTCTTCTCGACCACCTTCATCTACCGTAACTGCCTTGGATCAGAGTGAAGCGTGCGCATTTTGTGCTAAATGTGGTCATAATATTTCTAATTGTTTTACTAAAGCAGCCATTGATAAACGCTGAAGTATAAATTTTTGCCGCACGAAGAAGCCATTTGGGGCTATAGAGATTGTCATTGATGGACATCAGTTTTGGGGTTTAGTTGACACAGATGCAGATCTTTTTCTCATTTCTGAGAATTTTTTGAACTATTCAAGGCAAAAGTTGTTTCCTTGCAGCATTGTATTAAAAGAAAACACAAATGTCACCATAGAAGGAAGAAAAAAAATTTTTGCACATGGATTGTTCGGCCTCTCTTCCTTTGTTTTCAGATGGTTTTCAACATTTCCTAGGAACAGTTGACGCATTTACCAAATATTTCATCCTTATATCTATGAAATCGGTAACAACTGCTGAAATTGAGAAATTTCAAAGTATCTTAGCATTGTTTGGAACATCTAAGAAGATTATAATGGATGCTGGAACATCGTTTAAAAATACTACTTTTTCGAAATATTTGGAACAGTGGAAAATTAAGTATCATTTTATGACGCCAAATGTTCATCAGGGTAACGGCCAAGCCAAAAGGTATATACGAACTTAGAAATTTCTTGAGGATAGAAACTAAAATTAAGTCAGAATGGCCGAGTGGATTGTGGAAAATCCAATTAGGTCTAAATACGAGCATTCAGAAATTTACAAAAACTACTTCTCTACAGTTTTTGCTTGGAGTTAAAAGCTTAACCCCATTAATTCAGGCCTTACTGAAAAATCTATCAGCTGATTTAAATCCAATTCGCAGTCGGAAGCTGAATGGACAACGTGTTGCGGAAAGATTGTCGTTGAAGCCTGATCTAAAAGAAATCGAAAGCGAAGAGATAGTGTTCGGTTCTCGGTGAGTGATTTCGTTTTGATGCGTCGGAATTCGCAGATGCACCGAAGTAAAAAGGGATTAAGAATTTTTTTTTGGACCATATGAGGTGATAAAATGTCTGCACAATGACCATTAGGACATCAAGAAAATTGGCACCAATATTATTACCAAGACAGTGAGGGAGCAGCTAAGACCATGTCCAACTCACTGGTATCTTTCTTGTGATATGGAAGAAATATTGGAGTTCGTAGAAACCAATGAAGCAGATAAATTAAATGACCCAGGTGAGTCATTTGAGTAGTTAAATTGTTGGTCTCTGTCCCTTTAGAGGTAGAGCCAAGTGGTGACTGAGGTCTCCACATGTTTGTGAATGTTAAGTTGTTGGTCTCTGTTCCGTTAGAGGTAGAGCCAAGTGGTGACTGAGGTCTCCACATGTTTGTGAATGTTAAGTTGTTGATCTCTGTCCCATTAGAGGTAGAGCCAAGTGGTGACTGAGGTCTCCAAATGTTTGTAAATATTGTTGTTGGTCTCTGTCCCATTAGAGGTAGAGCCAAGTGGTGACTGAGGTCTCCACATGTTTGTGAATGTTAAGTTGTTGGTCTCTGTCCCGTTAGAGGTAGAGCCAAGTGGTAACTGAGGTCTCCACAAGTTTGTAAATGTTAAATTGTTGGTCTCTGTCCCGTTAGAGGTAGAGCCAAGTGGTGACTGAAGTCTCCACATGTTTGTGAATGTTAAATTGTTGGTCTCTGTCCCATTAGAGGTAGAGCCAAGTGGTGACTGAGGTCTCCACATGTTTGTGAATATTGTTGTTGGTCTCTGTCCCATTAGAGGTAGAGCCAAGTGGTGACTGAGGTCTCCACATGTTTGTGAATGTTAAGTTGTTGGTCTCTGTCCCATTAGAGGTAGAGCCAAGTGGTAACTGAGGTCTCCACAAGTTTGTAAATGTTAAATTGTTGGTCTCTGTCCCGTTAGAGGTAGAGCCAAGTGGTGACTGAAGTCTCCACATGTTTGTGAATGTTAAATTGTTGGTCTCTGTCCCATTAGAGGTAGAGCCAAGTGGTGACTGAGGTCTCCACATGTTTGTGAATGTTAAGTTGTTGGTTTCTGTCCCGTTAGAGGTAGAGCCAAGTGGTGACTGAGGTCTCCACATGTTTGCGACTGTTAAATTATTGGTCTCTGTCCCGTTAGAGGCAGAGCCAAGTGATGACTGAGGTCTCCACATGTTTGTGAATGTTAAGTTGGTCTCTGTCCCGTTAGAGGTAGAGCCAAGTGGTGACTGAGGTCTCCACATGTTTGTGAATGTTAAATTATTTGTCTCTGTCCCGTTAGAGGCAGAGCCAAGTGCTGACTGAGGTCTACACATACGTGTGAATGTTAAATTTTTGGTCTCTGTCCCGATTGAGGTGGAGCCAGACGGTGACTGCGGTCCCTTCATGTTGAAAAATACTTTTATATTAATTTAATTTATTTATTTTTTTAATAATAACCATTTATTAGCCTTGGTCGTATAAATAGTAAAGCCAAGTAGAGACTGCGGACGTGATAAGTAACATGCTGTAATCAGTAGGTGGCAGTGGCCAAAGAAGCTTGGTAGAAGCTACAAGATGTGAGCACTAGTATAGGTTGGCACGTTTAGTGTCTTCTTTTGGACAGAACTTTGGAATGGAGCTTCGAGATCGTCGCTCATGTCAGAATGGCCGTGTAAGAAACCTGACAGTTGTGAGAATAACCCGATATTTAAAAATGGTTCCAAGATAGACTTGTTTTTATTTTGTTTACAATATTGCTTCTTTTCATGAGCCGCCGCCGGTCAGCGGGAATAGGGATACGACGACGTAGTGATATTTGATATATTCTTATTATTGCTTTTGGAAGAAAGATGTGTCGTCATTCTATTCTGGCTGCTCGGATAAAACGCTGCTCGAGTTATATTGATACTGAAATAGTACGTGTCTGTAAATCTATTATAATTAATTAGGGGAATAAAAAGTAAATAAGTTCTTTATTTTTTATATTTTATTTTTCCCTCTTACAATATATATATATATATATATATATATATATATATATATATATATATCAACTCTCATACGAACAACATGGAGGAAGAAATACCCGCCAGCAGAGGCTCATCCATCTTTAGCGATGACACCGTCGCCGGCAACGTTGGAGACCTGCAGGATTTCGACGACGATGAGGTGGATTTCGAAATTGACGTCCTACGTTGGGACGACTTGGATGAGCTGATTCCGCTGCTGTATGACAATGATCCTGGTCTCGTGGAATTAAACGATGCAGGCGATTGGGTCTTACAAAGACTCGACACTCCATTGCAGCAGCCAGAGCCGGACTCGACGGAAGATGCGGTGCTGGAAATTCCAGCATCACCGACACCCGACGATCCGCAGGGCCCCTGCGATTCGTCAAGCTGGTGGTTGACCAGCGAGGATGGGGCACCATAAGTTCCACAGTCTCCCTGGCCCTTTTTAAGGGAACACAACAACGGTCCGTTTCAGGACCACAAAATACTTTGATCGTAGTTTTAGCTCATATTAGAACTTTGTTACTAATATTGTATGTATAGAATGTACAGGGTGAGTCAACGATTGGATGAAGTAAGTTTGTGCCTTTTCGGTGAAATTAACAAAGAAACTATATTTATTGTTTGATACAGTTTATTTTTACGCAGATTTTGAAAATATTTAGGACTCTACAGGGTGAGCCAAAAAACTAGGACAGCATAAAGTTGTATTTTTTTAAATAGAATACCCTATATACGAATCGTATTTTCGATTTAGCTTATAGTTTTAAATCTTTTTTATTAAGGGTTTACTATAACGAAACTTTATAGTTTCTGAGATAATTAAGTTTAAAGAAAAAAAGTCACATTTTCAAGCATCAATTCAATCCTAAATAACGTTTTCAATTTTGTGACAAATATATTCAAATTTGGAATTTAGCAAGGCCAAGGACAAGTTAACATAATTTTTACCTAATATTTGCAATAAATATACAGGGTGTTGAACACATCGCCTCAAATTTGAACAAGTTTAAATGAATAAATATCTTTTTTTCAAATGGTACACCCTGTATATTTTCATGTTATTTAATAGAATAATAAAAACCCTAAAAATTTTGTTCAATATATCCTATACCTATTTATAATAGTTTTTGAGATATTTCAGTTTTTCTTATTTTCCATACTTTTTTACAGAAATAGTCTTCATTATCATAGTAGCCATGGCAAAAACAATGTAAAAGAACATTTTTCTGTGTGTCAAATTTATAACCGCAATCGCTTCTTTTGGTTTTTATGTAGTGTAGTTTGGTTTTTTTTTTGCATTCATCTTATATTGTAAAATGAATTTTCCAAAGAATGAGTTAATAGATATGATTTATACAATAGGAGAGGCTCAAAAAAATTGCCTTCTTGCTCAAAGAATTTACAAAATGAAGTATCCTGATCGACGCCAGCCTAATACCCATACTTTTCAAAACTTAACGCACAGATTTTATTTTTCTGGTACTGTTGATTATCCAAAACGTAAAATGGTCAACAAACTAGTAACTAATGAAGAAAAAGAACTACAAGTATTGTTAAATGTTCAGGAAAATCCTTATATTGGTAGCCGTCAGTTAGCAGCATTATGTGAAACATTACAATCCACCGCTAATCGTACTACCAAGAAATATAGGTATCATCCATATCACATGGAATTACACCAATAATTGCATGGACAGGATTTTGAAAGTCGTGTAAACTTTTGTCGTACAATAAGTGCGGAGATTCAATTAAATCCAAATTTATTATGCAAGGTAATGTTTAGTGATGAAGCTACTTTTAGAAGTAACGGTGCCGTAAATAGACGCAACATGCATTATTATGCCACAGAAAACCCATTTTGGATTAGAGAGGTGCAACATCAAAACCACTGGTCATTAAATGTTTGGTGTGGTATTCATCATAATCGAATTATTGGACCCCACTTTTTTAATGAACCACTAAATGGCCATAGTTACCTGAACTTTCTACAAGAAGAACTACCCCAACTGCTTTAAGGTCTCGATAGGGATGAGCTCGACAGTATGTGGTTCCAGCACGATGGTGCGCCTCCGCATTACCATCGTGAAGTTCGTGCGTTTTTGGACCAACGATATCCGCAAAAATGGATTGGACGTGGGGGTTTCATTGAGTGGCCACCAAGGTCTTGCGACATCACCCCATTAGATTTCTTCCTATGGGGTTATATTAAAAATAAGGTGTATGTTAATCCACCAACAACAGTGGAAGATATGCGAAACAGGATTAGGGATACCTGTAGAACAATAACGCCACTAATTTTGTCCAGGGTCCGAGAAAATCTACAAAAAAGACTAAATTTGTGCATTGCACAAGAGGGTCGTTTATTCGAACACTTATTAAAAAGAAATAATTAATCTCAGTATTTAAGAGGTATTTTTTTTTTCAATTTAGTATAAAATTAAATATGTATTTGCCTTGTCGTTATTGTTGTGTTAATTTTTTCACATTATGTTAAATTAAACTATTGCCGTTGTAATATAACGAATAATGTATTTCATCATATTTAACCACATTCTGTTTGTTTCTGTAGTTTCTTTTTATTATTTTACATGGCTACTATGATAATGAAGACTATTTCTGTAAAAAAGTATGGAAAATAAGAAAAACTGAAATATCTCAAAAACTATTATAAATAGGTATAGGATATATTGAACAAAACTTTTAGGGTTTTTATTACTCTATTAAATAACATGAAAATATACAGGGTGTACCATTTAAAAAAAAAAGATATTTATTCATTTAAACTTGTTCAAATTTGAGCCGATGTGTTTAACACCCTGTAGCTTTTATTGCAAATATTAGGTAAAAATTAGGTTAAATTGTCCTTGGCCTTGCTAAATTCCAAATTTGAATATATTTGTCACAAAATTGAAAACGTTATTTAGGATTGAATTGATGCTTGAAAATGTGACTTTTTTTTTAAACTTAATTATCTCAGAAACTATAAAGTTTTGTTATAGTAAACCCTTAATAAAAAAGATTTAAAATTATAAGCTAAATCGAAAATACGATTCGTATATAGGGTGTTCTATTTAAAAAAATACAACTTTATGCTGTCCTAGTTTTTTGGCTCACCCTGTAGAGTCTTAAATATTTTTAAAATCTGCGTAAAAATAAACTGTATCAAACAATAGACATAGTTCCTTTGTTAATTTCATCGAAAAGGCACAAACCTACTTCATCCAATCGTTGACTCATCCTGTACAATATTAGATACAAAGTATTAAAAGTTTAGGTGCTGGTGGAACCCAGCAAAATCGTTCGTTCGTATTTGAGACCATAAACAACTTTGGTCTCAATACGTAATACGACATTTGTTTTCACCCCCCACCACTAATTTGTCTCTATATATACGACCACCAATACTTATTACAATCATTTCAGTTCAACATGTCTGACAGTGAACAGCAACCCATCCAATGCCCTGTGGTAGATTATACCACGGACGATTGTCTTGAGTGGGAGTTGGACGCTCCCAGATGGGAAGAACTCTGGCGGTTCATAGTCGAATACACTGAGGACGGCACCGCCACCACCGCCGTTGATGATGACGGGCCGTGCGACTCTACAACACAATAGAGAGTCGCATGTTTTTGCAACAAAACGGTCCTTTTCAGGACCACAAAATACTTTGATCGTAGTTTTAGTTGGTTATAATACTTTGTAACCAATATTTTATGTTTTTTTTTTCATAAAAACATACAATATTGAGATGCAAAGTATTAGAAGTTCCAGCGACAGAACCTTAACTTCTTAAACCGAACGATGTTTTAGCATACTTGTATATATTATCAAAAAATATTTACAACTATTGCTATTGCGTAGTTTTAGTGGATTATTCACTATTTTTTATTACTTAATATTATGTGGGAAAGGTCCTATATGAAATATCACACAAAATATATATTTTCAAGTCATTTTTATTCTCTTTATAAAATATAAAAATCAGATCAATAACTTCTTTTTTATTAACTACAAAATATATATATTTACAAACTTAATACTTTAAATTAAAAGCTAATATCTACAACTACATAACACCTACTACAAAATCTATTAAAGTTCGCTAATTGTCTTTTATATCGCACACATTCCATCTTTTTTAATTCTAATTGTCTTTCCCGTTCAAAAATGTCACTCTCACACGCACTTACTTTTTTCACTAAGTTTTTTTTCATTCGATAAATGTTCGACAGTTTGCTTTCTGCGCGTTGGTGAAGTCTTCAACCCACTCCGGTTGAGATGTCTCGGAACATATTAAAGAAGAAGAAGCGGTTTCGTTTGGTGAAGACGACAGCGACGAAGCAGCGGAAACTTCATCGCCTTCAAAACACTGCTTAAACCGCTTCTTCATAGGTTTCCGGCATCCCAATATCGGCGACAGTGGCGCTGGGGAAGACTTTACCTCCGACACTACTTCCTGCTCTACACTGGCCGGTGTTGGTGGCTTTGGTGGCGTTGGTCCATCGAGGCCTTCGATTATTTCCACTTCTACGGACAAGGGCTCTTGCGGCGATGTTTTCAGGAAGTCAGGTGATGGAACAGGGGTGGAGGGACGCTTAAAGTTAAACTTCTTCTTTCCTTGCCCCACACCTTTAATCGTCGAATAAAAGGTTTTCTTATAGGCGATTTCCGACTTCCGCATAGTCAAAAGCTTCTTTAATTTGGAAACTTTCGGAGAAGATTCCCTGTTAGGCCACGATGCTTTTCGCACAACCACATCACTAATTACGTTGATCTTCGGCTCCTTCTCCTCCGTCCAACATTCGAGGAATTGCGCAGCCGACTGCACCAACTCTTCGTCGCGACCATCATTCAGGGCTTTGTCTTCGGCATCTTCTTGCTCCCTGCCGTTCCAATTTTCGAATACCCCCGGACTCAACACTTCCAAGCCACTGATGTTTTCCAACATGCCTTGTTGGGATCCGCAGCTCACGTCCGGAGCATCCAAAAGAGACCTTACACTTGATGACATCTTCGATACTACAACTCACACTGTAACTTTAACTTACTACTGGACTGCTTGGTGTTCTGACGAACTGTGAAGAGCTCGAGCCAGCAAGTCTGCTTTTATGCCCATTTCCCCCACTACACCATCTTTATTTCTTTTGTTCGATGCATTAAATATAATATTTAAACTTGTCAGATGCAAGGCCAAGGCCAAGGCCGACGTAACCGGCAATATCAGGGTCGTTTTCAAGGTTATAATTTTTATGGATTTTTTTTTGTCCCTGTTAAGGTTTTTTAAAGAAACATATAAATATAGTACTAAACTTGTCAGATGCAAGGCCAAGGCCAAGGTCAAAGTACCCGTCAATGTCAGGGTCGTTTTCGAGGTTGTAATTTTCAAGAATTTTTTTTGGTCCTATCAAGGTTATTTTAAAAATTAACACATAAATATAGTACAGCGATTGAAAAGTACAACATATTCAAACATCATGTTGCCAACTGAACAACCTAGTGAAGCAGCCAAAACATACAGTCATATACCAAAAGCTTTTTATTTAACTTGTCATCGTTGTAAAAGACTAGGTATCTGCTGGCGGAATGATCTTACGTACGACTTCAACAACATTGACCTTTTAAGGTTAAATTTGTACAATGGGGCTTTTGTGGACTAATTTACTACCAGTTCAAGGACATTAATGAACGTGCCATCCAGAGAAGAAATTGGGTCATAGAAGAAACTTACCTGTACAGAAGAAATTAACATGTATTTTATTTCTTTATTTTTTAATTTTTTGTTTGTTACATTTCTTTATAATAAAAATTAAAGTCAATCTTTTGTTATATTTTAATTTTTTTTTCAATAAAACAATAGTAAAATGAATCTGTATGTGTATTTATTAAACATCACCTAAAATACGTTTTGCAATCCATAATTTTCTGCAGAGTCCGTTTATTAATGAAATAGAACCATATATTAGGGTGAAATCTAATGGTTTTAAATCATTCTCACATAACAATGTCAGAAGTAAACATTATTGATAAGTTCGGTCGCAAAAGAAAATTTAAGGATTTTAATTTGATGCGAGGTCCTTCAGGAATAGATTTTAAACTTACACCTAATGGAGATTACGACATGGGAAGCAAAAGATTGTGCTATTTAGTAGAACCTCTTGAAGGAGACGATGCGACCACACGAAATTATGTTGATAATAACCTTGCTCAGTGTGTGCAAGATACGCAGAAAGCTTTCCATGAGTCAACAATTGTTATTAAAGATATATTTAGAAACCAACTTGAAGATTACGTACTCAAGAAATTAATTGAAACCGGTCAAGAACTTAGAGGATAGATTGATGATACTGTTATTGCAATATATGAACTTAGGCAAGACGAACTGCGTGATGAACTTAACTCTAGACAGTTGAAAATTGAAAAGACTATGGAGGATCTTGTCAACAAAACTATTTCACATTAAACATTTGCTTGTAGACCTGTGCGTTTAATTTACTGTTAGACAAATTTTTCAACAAAAACTTTTACAGTTTGTTATTTGTTGACACTTCATTATATTTATAATTTTAAAATAAAGGTTCAATAAAAAGCAATCAAGTAATGAATATATGTTTTTTATTAAAAAAAATTACAATACTATCGTTACATATTAATGTTGTATAGCTGTTCAATAGAAATAATAAAAACAATACAAATAATGAAATATGGATTTTCCAGCTTACGTGCTGTCCTGACTTAGAACTGATTCCAACACGGTGACTAAATTTGCTAAGTTTTCTTCCGGGTCTGTTTTGTAAAAATCTATGTCTGCATGCCCCCAAGGTAGAGTTTTGGTTGAATTGGGAATTACATAACGTTTATCATCGCTATGTGGCAATGCTACTTTATTTATTATGTTGGTATAAATGTTATGTAATTCACTTCTAAATGTCTTCATCTTTCTTAATATCAAACCACCCCATTCAACAATTCTTTGGTATTCTTCCTAATGAAGGTATTTCTCGATAACACATTTTTTGATACCTTTGGCTTTTTTAAATTCATTATTAATGGACTTTACATAGTAAGCCTTCGCGCCGGTACCATAAAAACTTATTATCGGATCACTAGGGAACTCATCTTTCATTCTACCAACTACAGAATTACTTTTAATTATGTTGAAACTATTAATTTCAGGGTAATTTGATGTATTAAATTTTTCGGGATTTCCTGATATGGTTTGATAAAAGTTTTCCGTATACACTTTTAATATAAGCGAGTCAGTATAGGTGTAAAGTAACGAAGCATCATCGCCAAACTTGGATTTAATAAAATTATAATAAAAATCGTATTTTATAGTCTTTGATATATCTAGTATGGAAAATCCGATATAAATTGGTTTATTGTACAATATTTTAACTTTATTCATATGTATAGCAACAAAGTTCTCGGTAAATATCGAGCTACTATTGAAATTGGGGCGGGATATTAGTACTCTAGCTCCATTTCTGCCTACACTGTTATCCCAATGTGTTACTAATTTTATATCCTTTCGATTTTCCACATTTTCCATAGTTTTACCAAAAATCGCATTATTTTTTAATTTAAAAGTGTCCTTCGCAAATTTTGTGGTGGCCTTGTTACGTAAATTGGTATTAAAATCAACATACAATTTTAGCCATTTTGATTGCTTAAACTGTAATACTCGATGGGTTTGCATTACCACTAAGCCGTTGGCGATGGCTTGTTTCAAAGTTCTATAGTGTACAATATATTTTTTTTAGCATGTACATTAGGAATTAATTTCGGCAATTTGGCGTTTTCTGTTGGCGGTATGATATTTTCTACTAGAAATGGAAGATCAGAATGTGCATTATGCAACTCAGTCGGATAATGCACATCCACTTCCAAAACGTAGCCATGTAAACTATCATCACCAACAGCCATACTATTTAAATCCAGAATTTCGCGCTCGCTTAACCATCGAAAACCACCATATGGTAATGCTTGTGACATACTATGACCATATAGATTTGTAACATCAAGGTATGTTATAAATGAAGAAGGTTTTGTTGGGTCATAGTCTGGTAAAAAAATATTATTAGCGTTGTGCTTCCTTCTGTACACTGGCTTATGTCGCCGCGTATACCTTTCTTAAAAAAATGTATCATGTCTAAATCAGTTAAGAGCTCTAACTCTACCTTAGTCATACGCAGCATACAATCAAATGATATACTTGGAAGGGTGTAGTAATGTGCTGGATCCAGTTTATCGACTTTTAAACAGTTATTCCGAAATTGCTCAAAAACATCACACAATAGCAACACATCTGATTTTAAATACACGTCCGAATAGTCCCCCAAAGTTTTACACCCAAACAAGCGCCATATTTCTTTTGCTCTTCTATAGCTTTCATCGCTAATATGTTCTTTCCGTAAATCATCATAAAATTGATCTTTACTTGGAAGACATGTATTTTCCATTTTTTCTATAGAGTCAATAAAGCTATAGGGAAAAACATCCTTTTGACGCATCAAATTAAATTGGTCGATATTTGAAAAATGTTTCCGCGTTTCAATAAAATCGTCATCGTTTAAACCGCTGCCTAAATTTTCCAAAAACGTTGACAGAAATTTAAAATTGTCAATAAATCGCAACTTTAAATATTTCCTCTTGACTTTTCCACATTTACTATCAAAATAATCCTGCACATAAATGCTTTTGGTAAATGATATGTACTTCTCTTTACTTTGAGCCAAAACACCAATTTTATCCCCATATTTACATAACTCTTTTATAAATAAATGGCTGTCGTAGCTGCTTAAGTTAAGAAATATGATAGGGATAAAAGAGGGTAATTTATAATTTAAATTACAAACGGAAGGTGCAGCACCAAATCTTTTTGCACCAGTTATGTGACAGTGATCTCGTACTTTAATCTCACCGTCTTCAAAAGGGCCTTAACATGTACCACATATTTTAGCATCATTAAACTCCCTTTTTTTTTCAGGCGTTAACGTTTTCATAGGCTTAATGTCTTTTAAATATGTATTATATAGAGCCCTTAAATCACACTCGATACGATCCACAAAGACTTGAGCTGCATTATTCCCACGAAATAGCTCAAATTTCGAAAGTGAGTCGTCAAAAGAGCATTTAATTAAATAAGCAAAAGAATATGGTTCATGTTTAAAACTTTTTACAGTGTAAGAATTTTGTGGGTTTGGTTGTACCGTTTCAACGGGTTTTAAAACAGATTCGAAATCTGCATAAACCACGAATGGAACGCGCATTTGCTTTTCTATACCCTCGAATTTTAAAATATTTTCCGGCACACTCTTTCCAAATTTATCGATTTTTAAATCCACTGAGGGTGTTTGCGTGAAAATGTGGTTACAATCGTAGCTTTGATGTAAAGTTAAAGTTGACGGTGTACTAAAATAAATGAGACAACCATCACAAAAATATATTTTATGTTGTTGACAACTAATTTGACTTGAAGTTTCAAACGTGATAAATCCCGAATCCAACAATAATGACTCCTTGAACAAGTCGTATCACAAAAATGTTTACCGCCATCTTTTCTACTACAGTTTTGTAATTAACAATAAATTTACAAGTCTATCCAACTTTTTTGACGCATACCTCAGTGGAACAATTACACTATGTATTAGTTCATTATTTTCATATTTAGATTCCAGACCGTATACGTTAATTGATATGTTGTTCATTTCCTCAAATTTTTTAATGTCACGTAATTTTACTGGAAAATCCATACCTGTTAAATTTAGCACTCTAGAAAAATGGGGGTAGGATGTCTTGTGTGAAGGCGCTGCTGTTGGAGGAAACAATGCTGATGTTACAGCCCACGCAAAGCAAAATTAGTCCTGGTTAATCACATTGACGACAGCTCCTTTCTTTTCAATAGAACACGGCAACTTGATGTATGATGAGCCACCCATAGGCATATACTTGTTGATACTAACTTCCAAGTATAAAATTCGCACAAGAGCCCATCCTATAACAAGAAAAATAATATATAAAAATCAGTTTAATATATGGGGTTTTGATTTTTCCATACCTGAATCTTTCTCCTGGAACTCTGTCGCCTGCGTTTTTATTAATTCGGTGAAAGAATGGTAAACGGCATCCAAATCACTTTCTACACTAATTATTTGATTAGCAGTGTTGAAGGATTTTTCACTGAATATTTCTTGTGATGGAAGCATGTACTCGCCAACAGCTGTCATGTTAACTTTTAAAGCATGATACACACGTAATAAATTATTAACAAGTTCCACCACCTTGGATTTAATGTCTGCAAAGAACATTACGTAATCGGAATGCTCCATATCACTGCTAACCCGATAGGTTGCAATTCTCCTTTTGAAGGCACATTCAACGAGTTGCACACCATGACATACCGGCAAACATGAATTATTTTTATGTTGTTGTGTTCGTTTATGCGCTGACACATGATTTATTGGAACATCTACATTACATGTAGCTCAATTAATTACCGGAATTGCCGATGTACACTCTTCAATTCGGAGCCGTTTTCCTCCAGGCACTTCATTAAATCTCGCCGCACACGGTTCTCTTTTATGACGTCTCATATTATAACTATTGGTAAACTTAGAACCGCAATTTTCACAAACATCTACCATGATTTGTCAAATATTAACACATGTACTACCTATACAAGTCAGAGACCACTGATGAATGAAACTGCCCCATACCTTACATAAAACCATTCAAGGTCACCCCAAACCACGTAACATAACTTCAAGGTCACACACCCAAGATGACATCCAACAAAGTCAAGGTCGCCTCGAACACGGTCACGGTCAAGGTCACACACCCAACCTTGGATACAAGGTCAAGGCCAAGGACAAAGCACACGTGCGCTTTCAAAGTCAATGACAATGACATGTGGGCGGGGCCAAAGAGGGGTGGGGCGAGGTCAAGGTCAAGGTCGAGTAGTGGGGGAATGGAGAGGATCGGGTTATGTTCACTACTTATGACCCATAATCAAATTATTAGTCCTTTTTTTATGTTATTGATCATTGCACCTTATAGAATATAAATATTAAACCAGTAAAAAGATAAAAAATTTCAGAAAATTTAAGCAGTCATTCACTCATTAGTTTTAAGATTATTAACTTTTGCCGATGTGATAATCGTGATAACCAGATCACCATTACTTTTACCGACCAGAATTCTTCTTTACATCATACATACTCGAAGCGATATGCTTTTAATTCTTTTTCTTTAAGAAAAAGATCACAATTATGCCTAGACAGGTCCGGATTGATATATATATATATATATATATATATATATATATATATATATATATATATATATATATATATATATATATATATATATATATATATATATTATAGCATTTTATCCCTCGAATTGTGCTTAATGGAACACACTAGCACCGGCTTCTCGTCTTTTTTTTGCTAGGAACAACTTTTACAATAAATTCGTCCTGGGCCACATCAATGTTTAGTGCATTAAAAGTTTTTTTACATCAACATAAAAATTCTGATCTCCCTTTAAACTAACAATGATATGATTTCTTTCTTTTATTGGACATATGCTATCTCTAGTGGAACTTCTGATATGACTCAGTTCCCTCTTCTCTATTCTAATCCTTATCTGACCCAGCGTCTTCCTAAGTATTTTATTTTCACTTAATAATGCTTGCATATTCAGTTTGTTTCGTCATGGATCTATTAAATATGGTAGATTGTTTCAATCTTATTACATTCTCTTAATAACTCTTAAAATATCTAGTAAGATTTGGAAGGTCAAAGTAGTCCTCAAATGTATCCAAATCATCCTCCAGTCTGTGAGGGTTACCACTTCCTCACCCAGTACTTACACCAATCTCTCTACTCTTGACAGCCGTCCCGGTTAAGCCAGGATCAGTTCGCGTTTCAGCAATTTCACAATAAATCATAACACACTGTAAACAGATTCATTTCTACCATGCATTTTTAAGTTCATATTCTGAAATCTTCTCTCGGTTAAGGCCACACTTTCTAGCGCACTGAATTTTGTTCTGATGCTTAGTAATGTTTCGCTTGCATTTTTGTCTTCTGTGTATTTTTCTTCGGCATTGTCAAAAAGATGCACGTCTGATACTACTTCTTTGTCGAGGTGGAGGTAACAAAAAACAGATTGTTTATATTCCAAGAAATACTTAAGGATTAAAGTTCTTCCTCTTATTGTGCCGGAGATTCTGGAACTGGTAAACCTTTTCCATGAAGAATCGATTTTACTTCTGAGTGAATATCCGGATAGTCAATATTATATTTGCTCTTTCTTGAAAAATCGAACACTTTTGTCATGCAAAATTAACAGTGGTTAAAATGATTGACTGGTTCTCGCCAAATCATTGGAACTGCAAATGCATAGAAGATCGTTTGTCATTTAACCAGTTATTTAGATTTTCTGCATAGGTTTTATGACATATGTGGGGAACCCAGTCCCGATCTTGATCTTCGACAAGACATCTAAAATACTTAAGAGAAGCTACTTTGGTCATTTTGTTAATTGTCCTTTTCTGCGATTTAGACACAACTACGTTTCTGTACATTAGACATTTTTGCAGTGTCGCGTACGTCGGTTCAGAGATATAATATTACGTTTACAGGCGTCAGCTAACTTAATTCAACACAAAGATAACAGTAATACAAGGCTCTTACTATTGGCTTGTTCGCCCACTTCGCTTCTCTATCTAATGCTGATCACTACTCGTGCTAAACCATTACTGATGATACGACTGCCAGCCAGCTGCTTTTATAGCCGTTCCGTACTTCTGATATTTTCTAGAAACATCGAGTATCGGAAATTCGAACAACGACGGTTTATTTCTCGTACACAGGGGCATCTATAAATAGATTCAGCTACGGGGTAAAGTGAAATTTGAGATACTATGGGTTTAAATGGGTACTTCCATTATGTTAAGCCCTAGGGTATTGAGACTTTGTGGTTACCTTATAATCTCTAAACACCCCCTAGTATTGTCAGGTTGTGCACAATTTATGGAAACCGTAATTTTGGCAACGCCGTGTGATTAAAATACTGATTAATTTTTGCTGAAAAAAACATAACTCTTTCATGTTAGGAAGCTTTTACCATCATTTGCTCATTTAGAAGCCAAAAATTTACCAAAGGCAGCCTTTTACATTGCAGTCGCAAATTGTCTGTAAAGTACTGTAATTAACAAATTAATTACCGTAATTAGTCAGAATGTCGGAGACAAAAAATTTTTCTCTGATTTTTGGCATACCCTCAAATATGAACCCGAATATTTTTTTAGCGGTTGTAAATATTTTTTGAAGAAAGTGTTTTTACATTTACACATGTAAGTCGTGTTTTCCGATCTCCACCTTCAAATTTCTCCACACAGTAAAGTACAAAATACGACGCAGTAATTAAACATTTTTTAATATAAATTAAACTGTGAGAAACTGTAAATTTTCAATAAAAACGAAAAAAAATCTTGTCTACTACTCTTATTTTTACATTTGCTCTCCACTATGAAAGCCCAGAACAAGGAATATTTGTAGAGAAATGCGGTAGTTTCTCCTTGACGTGGATTTTAAATTTCATTTGAATGGAAAACTTAATGGTTAAATTGTAGTTAATTTTATTCTATCCCGTATTGTAGCATTAGATGAATCAAGGCTGATTATGATATTATCAGGAAAGTATCGGTATATTATTTCTTAATTTTGGTGAAAATTTGTTTGTTGTTACGCTACAAGAGGCTGAAATTGGTGGCAATGTTTTGAAATGTTGTTGTCATTTCCCTGGCTATTTAATCAAATACTTATTTACATTGGAGAGGAATAGTCTAACCTTAAAAATATGTACTATATACAGTGTGACCAGTAAAGTCCGCATAATATGGGATTTTTTTTAATAGCTTTATTCGAAATTTGACTTTGGAAACAATTTCTGCTTCGATCGAGATGAAAATTAACCAAAAAAAATAATAGTCATGTGATAAGAATTATCTGTCAAATTTTAATTTTTTGCCAAAAAAAATTCAAAAGTGGGGTGATATCTCAAAATATCGAAAAAAATTATTAGAAATAGTTTTTCTAAATGCAATTTTCAGCCCATATGCAAAATTTCAGCTGCATAAGATAATTTAGATTTTGTGCCCATTTTTTGTAAATGGCACCATTGTTACAAAATAAGACAACGCAACCTACACAAAACTTCTTAGTTCTAACAGTGCTTCATGCCAGACATATTTTCTTTAAAGTAGCGCAATATTATGTGTGTTTTTCTACAAAATCCAAATAGGGTTTTTAAAATTTGGTCACATGTGATGCAAAGTTTATTTGTTTTTTATCCGGTATAAGGTAACTTCATAAAATATCTATTTGTGAAAACGTAGTATGTGTCTAAAAGTAATACACATTAATATTAAGAAAATAGTTTAACTGAAAAGACTCAAACTTTCTAATAAAAAAAATCACAATATAAAAAAAAAGTTAAATTAAAATTTATTTTCCACCTAATGCAGACTTTACTGATGACACTGTGTACTTGTTTGTGTCAATTATAATGTTTATTACTTTTAGATACAAACTACGTTTTCAAAAATGGTTATTTAGTGAATTTGCCTTATACAGGGTGAAAAACAAATAAATTTTGCATCCAGTGTGACCAAATTTTAACAGGCCTATTTGGATTTTGTAGAAAAACACACATTTAATATGACGTTACTGTAAACAAAATATGTCTAGAATTAAGCAATATCAAAACTAAGAAGTTTTATGTAGGATGCGTTGAGTTTTATTTTGCAACAGTCGTGCAATTTACAAAAAGTGGGTAAAAAATCTAAATTATCTTCTACAGCTGATATTTTGCATATGGGCTAAAAATTGCATTTAGAAAAATTTTTTTAATAACTTTTTTCGGTATTTTGTGATATAACTCCACTTTAGAATTTTTTTTTTTGGAAAAAAAAATAAAATTTGGCAGATAATGCTAATCACTTTTTTGATTAATTTTCATCTCGATCGAAGCAAAAATTGATGCCAAAATCAAATTTTGAATAAAGCTATTAATAAAAATAGTTCCATATGATGCAGACTTTACTAGTCACATTGTATATTTTAAGTACTAAAAAGAATTCCAAGTCTCAATAACACAATAAATAAAAGCCTGGTAAGCTAATATTTATACATTATGTATGTATTTATTTATATATGCATGTATTTATTTGTATATGCATGTATTTATGTAAATATATATAAATGGCTTGTTGAAAATAAAACAAAGGCATATAAAAAACTCATCAGATTATTAGTTTTTTCTGCAAATTTTATTTCACGTCTACCTTTAAGTTAATTGCATTACATATTCCTGTAAAATTTCTTCATAAATAATAACATTTTTATCACAGAGCACGTTGAAATGTCTTGAGACTTTATCTTAAACATTCCTTTTTTATATCTCACAAATAAGTGAAAGTAACGGTAATTATTTTCATTACTATATTTTTTAGACAAAAAACTGATGAAATTATTAGGCTGTGACATACCAACGAATGAATGGCCCGTAATAACTCGTTTTCTTAAGTTTTGTCTTGCTTCTTATAAGCTATTTTACAAACATAGTCATAATATATAAACCTAAACTAACCTGGCTCATATTTATTAGTGTTTGAGGGGGGATAAATTAATTCAATATACTAAAAAATACATGATACACGTCCAGGAAATTTGACTTACGTCGACCATATTTAACGATTTCACTAATTTCAACCTGATGTACCACTATTTTATATCTGTTAATATTTTTCAAAAAATTGGTTTGTCTATGATTTAATATTCAATTTTAAGACAAAAAGGGTAGAGTGAGTTACTAAGTTGCTATTAGGCGAATTGAAATTTCATGGTCGTCGAATGTCTATAGTTTTTCCTGAGATGTGCTTCATTTCAAAGCGTGCAAAGGTGTTTTAGTAAAAGTGGCAAAATTGAAAAGATTATGTGAAAAGATGTGGTGTGAAAGTGAAAACATTTTTAGATAGGAAAATTATGTGCGATCGCCAAAAAAAAAACTTTAGATTCGTGTTCTACGGCCTCAAATCAAGGGCCATGCAAGAAATTAGCGGAATACAAAGTGTTTCCAGTAATCCGAATAATTACCTTAATTACATTTTAAATCTTTTTCAAGTCGGTTTAGTTTTATTAAAAATTATTTATTTTATGTGTTTATCACCGATTCTCTAAGCTGACATTTTTATCTCTAATTAATAAATAGCTTTTACTTTCATACTAACTTACCACGTGAAATATCATCCACAATAAGATGTTTATTGAAATATATCCATCAGGTTGCATAACAATAGCGAAGAATAAAAAGCTTAGAAACGCTTTAGAAACCATTAAAAAAATTCTATTTCAACAAGATTTTTTATATGTCCCATTATTTCGTGGAGATGAAGTGTTAATATTTCCACCTTCTTAAGCACAGCGAATATAGTCTCCTTGGAGTCTTTAAATTTAAGGTGAGAAACAAGATATTTTACACTTTGGTATCTGCTTCTTGAGGCTAATAACAGGATCATTGTAATAATGCACTTCCAAAAATTATATAAATTTATGATTATACTTGATAGCGGAAACAATGATAATGTTAACAATTTCGTCTTATAATTTTCAATTACATCACTCCACATTGCATAAAAAATATATATCCACGTAGATAAAATGAAAGTGACAGATGAAAAATAATAAATGGCGTACTTGAAAATGTGTTGTTCAAATGTTGATCTTTTTATAGAGAGGATTTCATCAATTGAGAAAAACTTACGAAAAAGCTTTTGCCATATTAATCGTTTCTTGTAAGAATTAAAAATGGAAATATATATTATTAGAAATTGGCATCCAAATGAAGTACAGCTTAGCATAAACAAAATAACAGAAGGGGAGTCGTTTATTACCAATTCCCAAAACGTTAAACTACCAAAAAAAACTGCCAAAATGACAAATATTATACTTTTCTTCCTATAAAGTTTTTCATTTAATAAAACATTATTTTGAAAGTCGAAATATGGCACGATACCAAAAAAATTAGCCAACTTTGTTATTGAAACAAAAAAGAAAACTTCGTTCCGCGAAGACATCTCTCTTCTGTGACTTTTAATAACTTAGTGGTAATATTTTAGTTATTCATTAAATACCGTACAATTAATATTTGTCATTGAACAGGTATTGAGCGGCGTAGTATAAGAAAACAGGGTGTCACTGTTGAAAATAAATAACACCTAGGCATAATATGTAAAGTAAAATATACAAGGTGGCATAAGATTTCAGAAACGATCATATAACTCTAAAAAAAAAGCTACGCTGAAAACCTTTAAAAACGAAAGTTATGGACAATTCCACGGATCACTCTATCTACCTTGACTATAACATTGACCGCGACCTTTAGGGACATTTTAATTCCAAACTATTTTTTTTTTTTTTAAATTTCACTTTTAATTGCCGGAATGCATAGCGAGAAAAAATTCCTATCCAGTGGTGTGAATAACAAATGGAGTCAAATCACATCTAAGGGACATATGAATGTCAACTATACATTTTTTATGAATTAGTGTAATATCACCCGAAAACTTGAAAGCAAAGTGTAAATTTTTAAAGTTGATTCTAAATTCAGATATGACCATGAGAAACAGAACTTATGATCTTCGAAGGTCATATTAAGGTCAAATATCAGAACAGCAGGAAAACTCACCAAGAGCATATTTTAGGGGACAAAAGTTGTAGAATTGTTCTCTGGATATAGGACAGCGACCTTTAAATAGTCCTTGACTTAATGGAAAATGTCAGGTACCAATAATCCTTGAGACGTTGTAAGTACTGCTGATCATACAAATTTCCATCAAAGAAAAAAGTTTCAAAGGCTCATACGCAATAAAGCCCTGCCTAAGCAGGTGTCTGTGTATATGCTTTAAGTAACCAAGGAGGATTTTCATTACTCCAATCTCGAAAATTGTGTCGGTTTACTTTCCTTTAAGTTCAAAATATGTTTTGTCAGGGAAAATGATGTCAAGATTAAAATTTCATCTTATACTTATTATGGTTAATTTGGTTAACTTTACCTTAGTCTTACAAATATTCACGTTTTGTGCATCATTTTTATTGAGCATTTCTCATTTATTCTTCATATAACAGCATACTATTCGTTGCAGTTTTAAATTTTACTATTTCCTGGGCCATCCTAATTTTTCTTCTCTGTAAATTTTCTTCCCAAATTGATTATTTTCTTTATCATTCTGTAATTTGCCTGTAAGAAATTCAACCTAACTTTAATTTTCATAAGTTTGTCGCTCACTACGTCACTGCACGAGGTTGTTTATATTTAAATAAGGAATTGGTATTTACCTTTTTTACCATTTTTTTATAGATATCGTTTTCTTGTCGGTTATTTAAGTAAAATTCTTACCTTTATATACTCTTACAGCAGTTTTTACTGATTTTTATTTTAGGTAATTTCGTATATTTTGTTGACAATTGTTGAAATAAGGTTGCCTGTCATTGACGCTTAGGAAATTCGTATTCTTTTAAGCACTTGCATGTTTGGTTGCTATTTCTGCTGTAATTTTTGGGAGGACATTTGGACGGGCAACTAATACCGTGTTGCTACTGGTTAGAGGAAAGTGCTTATTTCTTAATTTAGAAATAAAAAAAGTAAAGAATGAATTCCTATTTGATTTAGAGCCGAAAGTGTCAATGCTTAATTAGTTAACAAATCTGTTTAAGCCTACTATTTTGAACTGTCATTTCTTCTGTCGAGTTACTACTTGTTTAAAGTTCCTTTTGACTCGCTCCCTTATGTTTCGAAAAAAGAAGCTTATACTGCACAAGCATCGGGTTTCGTTATAACATGGCGTGAATTTGTCACTTTTACTTTTTCCTGTTATAATCAGCAAGAAAAGAATAAAAATTTCCATCCCGTTAAATTTACAGCCATCCTGCTGGATTTGGGACCGGAATTTTATTTGGCGTGTCGCAATATCAGTATAGTGTGGTTTGGTTTGAGTATTTTTTTGCCTGCTTGGTGTTTTTTGGCTGTTTTATCGAGTCACAACCTGGAAACAGGGATTTTGTCAGTTTTAAGCACATTTTAACCAGGAATTGGTCTAGCCCCAGGAAATCGTGTAAGGAACAATAAATTAACAATTATTAAAACAATCCTGTATGGATTTCTAAATTTTAAGATTTTTTTACTCAAAATTAATTTTTACCGAGTGAAATTATAGCATAATTTAAAACTAACTATAGTATACTATTCTAAGTCTCATTTAGGTCCAAAATTGACCAATTTAGAATATTATTAAGATGTATTTTCGGACTTTAGGGCAGATTGTTGCTTTGTTTGTGATTATTGATTATTAATTTTTGTAATTTTCTGAGTTTTCAATATCTGCTACCTTGTAGTAAGAGTTAATTTTGAGAGCACTTTTATTATCAATGGTAGTTGGCACTATATTTTGCTATGTATTTGCCTTAGTAGTAATACTGAAATATTTTGTATTGTATGGAGTCTCAGGGCCTCATTCTGGGTTTGATATTGGCTACTTTAGAGTTTTCTTGCATCGTAATATGTTCAAGGCCACGTCAACTTTCCCCTTGACTCCAGTTCGATTAGTTTTTTTGTCTTTGGCTACAATATTTAGGTGCTAGAGATTGGCTTATAGAGTAAAATTATAAATTCGTTCAGCTCATTTAATTTTATTTATTATTTAAAAGTTAATGTCGAGCGGTATATCCTAACTTTTCACAAAGTAGTTTGTTATTATTGTGATTAAACTTTGCGTATCTTTTTTTATTATTCTTTATGCATGGTAGTTAATTAAATCTCTGTTCATTTTAGCCATATTTTAGCCAATTTATTTAATGTTAAAGAACTGAGCATTCACTGATCTCAAACCCTAAATATTGTCTTTTTTTATTACCACTATCTTTAATTATGGGTTGAAAAATGTTTTTTATAAGTAATTACTTTTTTTAAAGAACCATTTGTTATACTTTTACCTGATTATTTTCTATGGATACTTCAGGTATACTGGTAATTTTACTTGTGCACTTTATCGTATATTAGCTTTATTATGTAAGACGAGCTCAATAATTATAGCAAGCGAATTTATTAACTAGCGCCAATGCATCAAGAAATATTTAAATTCAAATTTATAAACCCACTGTATATTCCAAAAAAGAAAATTATCAAAGGGGATCTTTAAGTTAATAGAAAAGGAAATTTCAAACTAATTAGCAAAATTATACTAAACATTACTATTGAGTAGTCACTTGCTCTAACTATTGAGCTCGAGTTACATAAGAGACAATAATACAATAAAATGCACAAGTAAAGTTATTAGTATGATCAAGGTATTCACCAAAAATAATCAGGTAAAAGTATAACTAACAAAAGGTACAATAAACAAAATAGTTACTTATAAAAAAATAATCACCCATAATTAAAGATAGCGGTAATATAAAAAGACAATATTTAAGGTTTGAGATCAGTCAATGCTTAGTTCTTTAACGTTAAATAAATTGGCTTAAATCCGACTAAAATGAACAGAGTTAATTAACTACAAGGCTTAAAGAATAGTAAAAAAGATGCTCAAAGTATAATCACAATAATATCAAACTACTTTGTGAAAAGTCAAGATCTGTATGTGCGTAGAGTTTGGGTCTGTACACTGCGACCTGGTAGATCTATTGTGTCCCCTACTCTTGCCAAGTCAAGATATACCGCTTGACATTAACCTTTAAATAATAAATAAAATTAATTGAGCTGAAAGAATTAATAATTTTATTCTATAAGCCACTCTTTAGCATCAAAATATTGTAATCGAACACGAAAAAACAAATCCAGCTGGAGTCAAACTCTAAATTCAAAATGTAGTGCAAACTACAATTGATAACAAAAGTACTCTCAAAATTAACTCTTACTGATAACAAAAAGAAGAAGTTAGGCACTGAAACGTAGCAATTTTTGAAAACTCAGAAAATTAAAAAATTATTAATCGATAATCACAATAAAAAAGCAACAATCGGCAGTAAAACCCCAAAATACATCTTAATAATATTCTAAAGTGAAAACCCTGCTCAGTGCAGCTAGTTGGGGGCTTCTCGGGAAGGCACAACTTGTCGACAAGCACTATACAGAGCTGTAATGACCGGTCTCAAGCCCGGAAAAAGGCGAGGGTGACACACACACACACACACACACACACACACGCACACGCGCACGCGCACGCGCACCCGCACGCGCACGCGCACGCGCACCCGCACTCGCACACGCACACGCACATGCACACCCAAACGCACACCCCCACACTCACACACACACACGCACACGCACACCCACACGCACACCCCCACACTCACACACACACACACACACACGCACGCACGCACGCACGCACGCACGCACGCACGCACGCACGCACGCACGCAGACACGCACGCACGCACGCACGCACGCACGCAGGCACGCACGCAGGCACGCACGCACGCACGCACGCACGCACGCACGCACGCACGCAGGCACGCATGCAAGCACGCACGCACGCACGCACGCACGCACGCACGCACGCAGGCAGGCACGCACGCAGGCCCGCACGCACGCACGCACGCACGCACGCACCCACACACACACACACACACACACACACACACACACACACTTTATTTTAAATCCTAACATTGTTTATTGACTAAGTGGATGCTGTAGAGAAAATACCGAAATGATCAATGACAGTTTGGAGTTCAACTAGTAAGGAACTGCTGACGCCCTAAATTTACCAGATCTCCTCTCACTAAACTAAATTATCTATTCTACAAGGCCACTTTTAGTTAGCTCTATTTAAATTTAAACTTAATTAACTTTGATTATTATTGTCCCTCCTCTGCTTTCACACAGAGGAAGGATTAGCAATACTAAAGTTAAAAAAGTTTCGTTTGACTAAATATACCTAGTTTCACTGGTTGTCTTCAACTGTTTATATTTAAGGTCTATTGAAATTGAATAGTGTTTTTCTTTGATTGTGGTATCTTGGAAATTTTGTTAGACATTAGTGTTTATACCTAAATTGTCTTTTAGAGACTTTTTAATTTTTAACTGTCTAGTTTTTTCTTTTCTATTTCAGCACAGATGAATTGGACATTATTAAAATCAATAAAGTGATTGTAGTCAGTGCAATTGGTTGATATACCTTTGGAATTTTCATTATTTAATATGGATTGTTGACGTTCTATTAATCTTGTGTTTGGGCAATGTAAATAACTAAGCTATCCTTACAATTTATTTTATGTATCCTTAACTTGCCCAATTTGTAAATTTTATCTTTATTGTGAACTATTCGCCCGTATATTAGTTGTAATTAATTTAAAATTATAATATTTTCATTCCAAATTAATTTTATTAAGATTTCTGTCTTTGTATTTTTTCTGTTTCCTTTTTAAAAGACTATCTGTTAAGATTTCTTTATATCCGTTATTACTTGCAGTTTGTTCTATGGTATATAGTTCTTGGTTAAGGTTTTCTTTGCTTAATGAAAAAGTAACGAATTTATGCATAAAGGCATGATATAGTTCCAAATAAAACAACAGTGTATGTGGAATTATTTTTTTTAATTAATTGATTAAATAATTCTACACTAAATGAAGCTTTTTCCTATATGTAATTTTTAATAGGCTCTAGAGAAATGCATTTTTTAAGCAAATATGCCTTATTTTTACGTAGACATGCTTACTAAGGTAATAAAATATGTTGCACAGCAACTAAATAGCGCAACCAAAGTGGCTCGCTCAATTACAAAAAATCCGGCAGCTGTAAACTCGTTTCTTAATGAGGTAATTTTGAAACACAAACACTCCATCACTTGGTAATACTGAGATTTTTCTTGAAAAGTTTCTTTAACTTTGAGACATGTAACTGCGAGTTTGTCCTTTTCTCTTTTGGTGATGTCACAGACGAAAATGCAAACCGTTATGGGAGCCTGAAAAAAATGAGAGTATAAATGTTACCGTATAAATGTATAAATTTATTGCGACTGCCTCCAGTTAACCAGAGATCTGCAAGCAATTTACGTTTTGAAGTGATATTATTTATCGACTAGTATTTTCTTGTAGTATAATATAACTTTAATAATCAGTATGAATAACCAAATATTTAATACCAACAAAAAAAAGACTATTTTATTAACCGATCTCTAATTACCTTATTGTATTTTTATTGCCTATTTTTTATTTATTTTATATTATACCTTTCATTTTCGGCATATCCCTTCCCCTGGTAATATGATAATGCAAAACGAGTTTTATATTAGTTATGAAAGTTTAGATGATTAATATTAAGTCCCGCCAAATTCGGGCCACATGCTCGCATTTTTTGTGTGTACCAAGTTCTTTTTGACTTACTCACAACCAAATATATTCTCTCTAATAAATTTATTGAGAAAAAAGATCCATCAAAATTCATAAAAACTGCTCCTTCAATAGAAGAAACAGCGCTGAATGTTTGAATATAATTAAAAAAATTACATCAAGATTCTTTTGTTAAATTTTTTTATTAGAAAATTTAAATTAAATTTCAAATTAGAGAAATAAAGTGCGCAGTGCTCCCGCACCCACATCTGGTGTGGCGTTAAAAAAGCGAACAATTTTTTTATATATTATTGAATCAAAGTTATGATACAACATTTATTCTCTGTTCAAGGAAGATATATTTTTGTAGCAGACTTTTTAGCAACCCTTTTTGTCTCATTTGGGTTACTTGACATTGCAGACGTCTTTGAAACCTTGAATGAATGTACAAGACTGGTGATAAAATATCCGTGATGCTTAGGTCTCCGTGGGCTCTTTACATACCAACATAGCTGTAAGTTATTCAAAGCCGATCGCCTCTGCATATCTAAGCACCCTCATTAACTGACTTCCTGACGACTTCTTGAATATTGTAGTCTGGTACTCTCTGAAAACATGATTAACAGTTTGATTTTCCTATACATATTATTTGCACATCGAATTATCCATGATGCCAAACTTATGAAGATGACCTCGCCAATCACAATATCTTGTCAGTAGTCACACCACAATTCGCATTTCTTTTCCCTCCAAGGAGAGAATGTCTCTGGTAAGTCGAGGGTCATCCAGTTATATGGATCTAGTCACACATTTTTCCAGGGGCTTTCATTCAGGATTCAATAAATTTAGTTTCCAAAAAAAGTTTCAATTCTCTCTTACTAACGGTAATCGAAGCCGGTACAATTGGTTGGGGGTTATTTTAGCATTTTGAGACTTATTTGCGTTATTTGGTGTTGTAGATATTTGTGGGCCTTTTTTTAATCGGTGGATATAAAACTGATAATTCTGATGCAGAGAATTATTAGAGTTTTACACAATGAAATGACTGCGTTCCTACCAAGCAGCGTTTTGAGCAACAAAAGCATAATTTTCAGGTTAATTAAAAATTTGCTTAAGACTAAGAGATTAATTAATTGATTTTTAAGTAAAAATTTTGTATGTCATCAATAATCCGATGCCAGGACATTTACTACCTTAATTCAAATAGCGTTTTGACGTTTTTTTACGAACAATTTCCTCAATCTTCTCTTCATTCTCATTAATTTTATCTCGTGTTAGATTCGAAGTATTCAAGCCAGTAAGCATAAGTTTTGAAATAGGGTTATGAACGAACACCCAAAGAGTATTTATGCAAGATCTTTTGGTTCAAAAACTTATCACAGAAGTAAGCAAACTATGAGACGTTCAAATCAATGATATTGTTGCAGAGCTTTTTCTAACAGCACTACCAGATTCAATATTGCTGCGTGTAAAAATTTTATTAAATAATAAAAACATTCATCATCAGAGATTCCTCAATTCTTCATCAGAGATTCCTCAATAGAAAACAACCAATGTAGGTTTAGTTGTCGAACATCGGAGACGATCTAGCATATAACTGGAGGATGCCAAGCATTTGCTGCAACCGAGTATAAGGAATTACACGAGCCGGTAAGGTACTCCACCAAGAGTCAGCAGATTAGTTAAACCTATTGCAGGTAGGAAAAGTGCCTTATTAAAAATAAAATCCTAAGCCTATTCTTGAAAATAATCAGTTCAAGTTATATTGGGATCGAACGGTTCCGACGGATCAGACAGTTGCTCATAGACCAGATATTATACTAACAGATAAAATTTCTAGGAGAACTACACCAATAGGGCTAAGCGTGATGGAGGACTCTGGTAGAACTACACCGAGAAACTTACAATCTACAACAAGGAAATCAGAAAAGCTAAAAGAAACAGCTTTATAAAATTTGGTGGAGATATTCAACCAACACCTGTCGCAGCTAGATTTCATGTCATGAGGAAGCGTAGGGTCGACTTAGCAAAGACACCCAGAAAGCCAGACGGCTGCTTCATGGAGAGCCAGGAGAAAAGAGCATTATTCTTACTCAACACAAGCAAGCCTAGCAACGCGAATGATGTGGTGAAACATAGCGAAAGGCCCACCAGAGAAGCTACAGCAATGGCCAGGCACATATTCAGTAGTGGTCGTTTAAAATGGGCAATGAATATCTTTCAACCATTTGAAACCCCAGGAGTTGGTGGAATAATACCGGCCCTACTCCAACTAGGGCAGGAAGAGATTTTAGCTCACATAGTACGTATCAGTCAAAACAGCCTGAAACTGGGCTGTACATCAGAAATATGGAGAAAGGCCAGAGTCACCTTCATTCCAAAAGCGGAAAAAAATGGTACTAAACACCCTAAATCCCTGCAACCCATCAATCTCACATCGTTTATTTTAAAAACGATGGGGAAAGCAGTGGATAATTATATCAGAACAGAAATTCTTGAATAGACGCCACTATATCCTCATCAACATGCATATCAAGCGGGTAAGTCTACGTAAACCGCACTGATGCAATTAACAGATGAGACTCAAGAAGCACTGAACCGAAAGAAAACTATAATATATGCCTTCCTTGTTATAGAAGGGACATTTGACAACACTCCACATGAGGCAGTCAAGAGGCCACTCGACAATAGGAAAGTGGACGGAACGACATCCAAATGGATAGCACGACTTCCCTCCACTACAATAGCAGATACAGAGATAGGACAAGACACTATCGCCCTTTGTACCACCAGAGGATGCCCTCAGGGGAGAGAAGCCTCTCCACTTTTGTAGAGCTTAATAGTAGATCCTCAGTGATGTGACTGACCTGGGCATGTCTTGTCAGGGCTATGCCGATGACGTGGTCGTGATCGCAAAAGGCAAAATCGAGAATACTCTCTGTGACATAATTCATATAGGGCTTGAATATATTAGAGAATGGTGCCAGATGATGAGACTTAATATCAACCCCATCAAAACCACCGTAGTAGCCTTGACAGGGAAAAGAAACCTCAATCTGAAGACCATCAAAATGGATGGGAATGTTATTGAGGTGAAGTCAGAGGTTAAATATCTGGGACTGACTTTAGATAACAAACTCCTCTGGAATAAGAATGAAAACGAAGTAATCTACAAGGCTACAAAAGCCTTGAAGGTCTGTAGAAACTTTGCGGGAAAAATATGGGGTACAAACACAAAAATCCTGCAGTGGATGTACACTGCAATAGTGAGACCAGTTATTACATATGGGGCAGTTATCTAGAGCAAAAAAACCGGTCTGGCTAATACGAGAGCTAACCTCACGAAAGTTCAAAGACTGGCCTATGCATATATAACCGGGGCAATCAAAATCTGCCTAAGGAAGAAATCCTAAACCTTACACCTCTATATATATTTCTAGAAGACATGGCGAAGAGAACGATTTGTAGGATGATGAGAGATGAGGTCATAAAACGAATCCCCAATCTCTCATCTAGAAATCATCAAATCTGGGACATGCCCCAAGATGAAATAAAAAAGAAATTTAACTTTGTGAAAAACTTCAGGACAAAGTTGAGTCGCAAGAGCGAATGGGACAGAAACACCATTGAAAAACAATGGATGAAATTTGAATAAGAGTGTATGGATACGGCACCAGACACTACAAAATCTTGGGTAAGTCACCAAGCATTTTCCAGGTAGTAATACATTTCATTAAGATGTGTATTCAATTTAACAAGGAGAAAAACTATCACGGCAAAGAGATTCTCATCATGACGGATAGTCAAGCAGCCATAAGTGTACTGAGCTCTCAAGTTATCAGTTCCAAGATGGTCTGGGAACACCTAGAGGAATTAAATGATTTGAGTAAAAATAATAAAGTCATCCTCATGTGGATACCGGGATATACTGGGATAGAAAGAAATGAAATAGAAGGCAGCCTCGCGAGAAAATGAGCTGCCATAGCACTTCTAGTACCAGAGCCTTTCTGTAGAATAAGTAGCAGCGTAATGCTGGAAGAACTCAAGATAGAAGAGAAAGCAGGAGATCCAATTATTGGACGTAACTGCAAGGATCGATATAAGCGAAGATATTTCTGGAGAACTACGACCAGAAGAAATTTAAAGAATGCATAAGCTTGAGTAAAAGCCAACTCAGAGTTCTGACAGGGATCCTGACGGGGCATTGCTATCTGAACGGCCACCTCAAGAAACTGGGACTGGTAGAAAGAGAAGAATGCAGAATCTGTGAGGAGAAGAACGAACCCTCTATTCATATCCTTGCAGAGTGCAGCGCTCTAGAAAACCCTAGGATGCGGTTCTTGGGGGCACACCAAATCGAAGAAGAAGAACTGCCCACCTTGAAGCTTGAGAGATATAGAACTGGAGGACCTGCTCTAGCCGATAAGGTAACTCTTACAACTGGGCAGCAGTAGGGGGCACAATAGATCTACCAGGTCACAGTGTACAGACCCCCAACTCTACATACATACTTACACTAATCGACATTGCTGTACCTAACAACAACAACCTACGGCGAAAATACAACTAGGCGATCGCCAAATACAGACATTTGTAGGTACAAATCCGAAGATAATGGGCAATGAACAGCGTCTAAATGATTCCCATAATTTTATCAACAACTGGAGTGATACCAAAGAACTTCCTGCAGAACATCAAGGGACTGGGCCTTAGTGAGCATCTGTATGAGCCGATCCGGCAGCAGTTCTCCTTGCAACCGCGTGAACCATCCGAAAGTTGATAGGAAACACAGCAGACCACGTCACCTAGGACCCGATAACATGGAGAGGCTTCATACTTTTGGTATCTTTGTATACTTGGTATGAGTCAGTATTCCCTGGAAGGAGTGCGGAGCCGTTTGGCTTGAAATCACTTATAATGAAAACAGTTTTAAAACTCACTTTGCAATTTTCGCTATGAAAATCCAAATAGAGCAAAATGTTGAACTAATTTGCAAACTTTTCAACTGAAATGAAAAATACTATCTCACAATAAACATTATTTGCTTTAATCCAAAACTTATCGTCTTAAAACTATCTATTATTTTTTTTATTATAACATCAAGGAAAATAACAAAAAGGAAATGAGTACTTTTACCAGATTTGAGGAACTTTTTAACACTTTATAAAATTATTCCGGTAATTAAATCACTAGGAGTAATTTATACTTTAGACATAAACTAATTAAAATAATTTTACAGTTTCAAGTGTGTATTGTTCATTGTCGTCGACTTAGGAGTAAAAAAGACAATTCGGAGATTGAGCACTGACGTAAACATGGGAACTCTCAGTCCCTTATTGATAACATTTTTTGTGACACTTGAAAGGACACATTCACAGCAAATCCTATATGTAATACTATATCCGATTATGACGCACAACTTCTGTGTTGCAGTATTGATCTTGTCAATCCCACCACAGTAATTAAAAGTAATTACAGGAAATGCATGTTTTCTGAAGAATACATCAACTGTTTTATTTTTTGCTTTATTGAAAAGATTGGCAAAATTATATGCAGAAACGGATGCAAATCTAGTTTTTAAGATGTTATAATATATTTGTAGCCTTTTTAATATGGCTTTTCCCATTATAGATATTATCATAAATGGAAATATCTATAAACAGTGAATTACTCCACAACTTATAGAAGGTCATTTACTAAGAAAAATTCCATAGTCCATTGGGGCCATATCCTATGGTCATAAGAATTTCTATCCGGTGTGCCACAGTAAGCCTTATTTTCAGTTAAAGTTAACTCATAGAGACAGATTGACAAAATGTGATAAAGGAACAGGTCACTGAATCAGTTATTCTAGAATATAATTATCAAATTTCATTTATAGTTTTAACTGTCGCAAATAATTATATTTAGGTATAGGACATGTAATAGAAAAAATGTTTATAGTTTTGCAGGTGGTCTAAAAGTGTACACAAAATCGAGAGTCACTTTTTTTTTTTAAAAAAAGTAGATTATAGCATAGGATCTTTCGAGTTACCCTTTTTTGATTTAATGTATTGAAAAAATTCATATTAAAAAATGGAATTATTGGGCGCTATAAGCTGTAGTGGGATAAGATGATCAAATTTGACCTCAAGCGATTCAGTATAGCCAATACCGCGTTCAATGAACAATGCTAAAAGATGCCTCTGTGCAAATTTTCAGACTCTTATGGGCTCTTTAATGGTCTGAATAGGTTATGTTCACATTTTTCGACTTTATTTTTTACAGGCGCAATTTTGCACCAAAAAACACAGAGATGTACTTTTTTGTTGTAAGCAACCACGATTTTTCAGATTCAGTAAAAGTTGACCCCAAGACAGATTTTTAATTTTTCAACATCATTTTAGAATGGAATCAAAAATCTTGGCCAACTTTAAAATAATGTTTTTGGTGGCTTTTTTTTTATTCTTTTGCATGCCGCCCATAGAATAAAAATTTTTGTTGTGGAGCACCCTCAAAAAAATCGAAAAAACGTTCCTTTTTGGCATTTTCATCAGTTATTTGGGACAGCCACCCCATCTACCCATTTTATTTTTAGAAAAAGAAACTTTGCCGGGTATCAAAATTTTCGTTCTGAACTCTAGTTTTTTATGCCGACTGGTGTTTTTCAAAAATCATCAAACATAACCTCAAAATGGCGGTTTTAATAAGACACCTCACAAAAAAATACATTATTTTCACAAAAAATGCTTTAAAACGAAAAGAAAAGGAAAATTCTTTTGACCAGAGTATTTCGACTCTCGCTGAATCCGAACCCGTCTTCAGAATTTGGATACCTAGTTCCAGTATTTTTTCTAATCTTAGAAAACCTTAAAAAATGAATATTTTCAAAAAATGCATTGAATTGAGCAGTTTAAACAAGTTTCGTATATAGAAGTTTTCGAGGTAAAATATGAAGTCAAATTTGCAGAACTCAGAATGGCGGATCCAGTACAGTACATACAGGGCTTTTGGAGTTGTAGATCACGATTCCGAAGTCAGATTCTGAATTTCGACTCTATAAGGTAAGTTATTGAAATAGGAATTAATATAGATTCCTTGCATTAGTTATTTTCTGTTCGACCTGGTAGATCGTTTACCTTGGAATGCAGGAAAAATTGCTAAGGGGTTCAATAGGTCAAAGTATTTGACTCTAAAATCAAAAAAAACGAGGTCCATCAATGGAATACTAGAAGAAACTATTGCGAGGAGGAGGAGAAATTTGCTATAGGAAATTGTTTCTATAGGTAAAAAGTTTTACAATAATGATATGAATAGTCGGAATATGCTATCAATGAATAAAAAATTAAAAAAGCAAAAGAGAAGAAAAACGTAAATGTTTATTATTTTTAAGTTTGAAAATAACTATACGCTTCTCAACGAAACCCATCCGAATGACAATATCTCTTTAAGCAAATTTTCATCTTTGAGGCCGAAATACTTCTTTCTACCCGAAGCACCTGGTTAGCATTCTGTATGTCTATGCTATACACCATAATGTGAAACTGTTGTTAGACGCTAAAAATATTAAACAGTTGCTTAAAAATACAGAAATTACACTGTCGTATTATAAGGATTGTGTTACAAAAATGGTTTGTCAAAAACCAAGTCCTGATTGTTATGCTGACAAGTGTAATAAATGCCCAGGAACTGTAGAAATTATACCACTGCTACGTCAACAGTTTGAAAATTCCTGCATTTCTCATGTAAGGTGCTCATTGGGGGCTGCAACTGTTATTAACAATTGATGATTTTTTAGCTGAACTGGTTAATCGATTCAAAATTCTAAAAGTTCATTCATTTATTGCGTTTATTAAGGAGAAAAAAAAATAGAATCTTGGTACAAATGAAGTACTCGTTATGTTTGATTTTTCAGAAAATTATGCTTACATGAATCAGGATGCTTCCCTGGCTTTCCACTTTAATAATAATCAGTGAGGTGGTGGTGCCGGTCATATTTTATTACAAAGAAAATGACGAGCTTAAGTACCAAAGTACGTTTTTTTTTATAGGAGAATCTAAAACATTATACAGTTGCTGTATATGCAGTGCAAACGCTATTGATTCCAGTAATTGACAAGAAGATTAGAAAAGTGAAAAAAATGTATTATGTAACTAATGGTGCTAAGCAACACATTATAAATAAATATCAAATAGTCAATGTAATTCGTCATAAGGATTTTCATATTGAAGCAGAAATATATTTCAGAGCAACTTCTTATGATAAAAGAATGAAACATGAAATAGATCGACAACCAAATATTTCCAGACTATATCTGTTCGTAAAATAGACACAGGTAGACACATGCTGATATTGACACAGATAGACTTATGCCAGATTTGCTAGTTTCGCATCGAGAGCCTTTCCAGGTGATGGATAGGGCTCGCCTCTAAAAAAGGAGATACTGAGGAATTAAACCCTCGGATCGAACCAAAAATAGCTAATGCAAGGAATCTTCAATAACCGATATTCTGCCAACTTTTTTTTTTTATATATATATACCCGGGTCCATCCTAAAGCCGGATGCACTGCGACCAGAGTAGGCCTATTGTGCTCACCCTAGGCATTACAGCCACTCTGTCAATCTAGCCCAATGTCTCAATCTGTACAGTCCTGCTAAGGAGTGAGTGAGTATTTCTCCCGGTTCCAATTTTACTGACCCGAAAGTTTGTTGTCTAAATCTCACCAGTGGCACACAGTCACATATGATATGCTTCACCGTTTCCTCGGCTTGTCCACACAGTCTGCAGCCGAGGTTTCCGTTATATAGATTCATTCTATTCAGATGTACTTTGACGGCCATATGTCCCGTCATTATACCCGTAATAGTCCTTAATTGGTTTCTACTCACTTGTAGTAGTTTCTTTGCCAGTTTCGGATCCGGATTCCCAATAAATAGCTTGCTGTGGTTTAAACCTTTTCTGGTCATCCAGTGGTTTTTATGTGCTCTTTTGATCCATTCTTTGACTGCTTCTCGTGCCGCACACCGCGCCACCCCAAAGGCCGGTTCTGGACCAATGTATTGAAATGCTGACCCTGCTCTAGCTAGCTCGTCAGCTTTTTCATTTCCATGTATGCCTTCGTGTCCTGGTACCCACTTTAACATAACTCTGTTGTCTTTTGTCAGAGTTTCCAGCTCGCTCTGACATTCCCAAACCAGCCTCGATGATACCTTTTGGCCCTTGAGGGCCCTTAGGGCTGCCTGGCTGTCAGAGTAAATGAGGATTTGCTTCCCTTTGTAAGCTCTCCTGTTTATCTCATCTGCGCACCGTAAGATTGCGTATATTTCTGCCTGGAACACTGTTGGGTATTTCCCAAGGGGAAGGGTTTGTTCCTTCCTCGGTTGTAACCCGTATATCCCAGCTCCAGGACCCTCACTAGTTTTTGAACCGTCAGTGTACCAGATACTGGCACCCGAGAGTGTTTCCGGTCTTTCTCTTTTACTTGCCATTCGATCCTCTATTTTGACTTCAAACGGTATATTATAACGGTAGCTCGAGTTCATATGGTCCGTGTCCATTTCCAACTCAGGGCTCCTGATTTTTTTACATATGTTTTTATGTCCTGACATCGTCATTTGCGATTTTACTGTTGAGTGATTTAGTCGGTGGAATCCCATTCTTGCCTCTGCCTGAATCACTATGTGTAGCGGAGGCAAATCCAGAATACATTCCATTGCCGAAGTGGGCGTTGATTTCATGGCCCCAGTAATACACAAACAGGCGACCCTTTGTATTCCACTCAGCTTTGTTGCTCTCTGCATTACCTTGGACCACCAGACCAAGGCTGCGTAAGTGATGGCTGGTCTCACAACACTGGTGTATAACCAATGTACCATTTTCGGTGAGAGACCCCATGTTTCCCCACATAATCTTCCAACAGTCATAAGAGATGTTTCCGATTTTCTGGTTATGTTTTCCACTTGTCTGTTCCAGGTCAGCCTGGACTCTAAAATCACCCCAATATATTTTACTTCTCTGGCAAGTGGTATTGTGTTTCCTTGGAGGATGATGGGACCGAGATCCTCTATCCTTCTTCGTTTTGTAAAGGGGATTAGGACAGTCTTTTGGGGACTTATATTGAGTCCCTCCTGCCTTACCCACCTTTCTACAACTTTAAGAGCCTTCTGCATTCTCTCTCTTACTGTTGTATTAAATTTGCCTTGGGTTAAGATTACCACGTCATCTGCATATCCCAGCACAGAGTGACCCTCCCCACTCAGGGTTCGCAGAAGCCTATCCATTACTAGGTTCCAAAGCAGTGGGGAGAGGACTCCTCTCTGCGGACACCCCCCAGTCACCCGTGCCATCAGCGACTCTCCGAGCAGTTCTGTATAGATCACTCTGTCTTTTAACATATTTCCGATCCACCTGCAACAGGTCTCTTCCAGGTTGATGTTCCTTATTGCAGTGATGATTGATTGAAAAGACGTGTTGTCGAACGCCAACTCTATGTCTAGAAATGCTCCTAGAAGCACTTCTCCATTTTCCAGAGTGTTTTCCACCTTGCTTACCAAGTCGTGGAGCGCTGTCTCTGTGGATCTCCCGGTTCTGTATGCATGTTGGCTCCGATGAAATGGACTGTTTACCATTAAATCATCTCTGACATGTCTGTCCAACAGCTTCTCGAGAGTCTTAAGGATAAACGACATTAGACTGATTGGTCTAAATGCCTCTGCTGTAGAATAGTTGGGTTTCCCAGGTTTTTGAATGAACACTACCCTGGTTAACCTCCAAACCTTTGGTACATATCCTAGAGCCAGAGTGGCTCTTAATATGCAGCAAAGTCTGTCGATCAACAGGTTTGGACCCTGCTGTAGCATTGCTGAATAAATCCCGTCCGGTCCCGGCGATTTATATGGTTCAAATGAGTTTATGGCCCATTTTATATTTTCATAGGTAATCACCTTTTTTGCCGTTTGCCAATTGTCCTTGGTGGCTCTCGCAGCAGTATTTATCTCTGCTTCAGTCCTCGAAGTCTCCGGTGATTTCTCAATAATTGTTGACCCTGGGAAGTGAGCCCGAAATAACTCGGTCATTTTTTCTTTTCCAGTATAGGTGTGCTCCCCTGTATTTGTTTTTAAAGAGTTTATTGATGGTTGCGTATCCTTTGAGAGTATCTTTCGGAGTCTGGCATATTCTGGGGTCGTTTCGATCTCCTCACAGTGCTTCCTTCAAGATTCTCTCTTAGCCTTACGCAAGTCCCTGTTGTATTCAGTCAGGGTCAGTCTATATTCGTTCCAGTTTCCTGTTATTTTCGCCTTGTTCCATAGTTTCCTAACTTGTCCTCTTTTCGCCTCTAATTTCGCATTCCACCACGGCACATTGCGAGTAGAATGTTGAGTGATTTGAGGACAGTTAGCTTCAAAGGCTGAGACTGTAGCTTCTGTTAGTTGTTCTGTCATCAGTTCTACTTCTATTATGTTGCCTACCGAACTTTTGATTTCCGCTAGTCTCTGTTCTAGGTCTAGGCAGTAGTTTCCCCAGTTTGTCCTTCGCGGATTCCGGTAGTTTAGTTGTTCCCGTTCTATACTCGTTATTTCAAACCTGATGCACCTACGGTCAGAACAACTTGCCTCCCTAGACACATGCCAGTTTTTTATAAAGTTGCCAAGATATGTCGTGCTTAACGTTATATCAATGACCTCCTGCCTTTGTCTGGTGATAAAGGTGGGTTCATTGCCTTTATTCATTATGTCTAAGTTATTTACCATTATGAATTCAAAGACTGACTTACCTCTTTGGTTGATGTTTGTGCTGCTCCAAGCATCGTGATGGGCATTGGCATCACACCCAATGATCAGCTGCGATTCATTTCCTCTGCAGTCTCTCACCAGGTCTGCCACTGCTCTTGATGGTGGTTCTTCCAGGTCATCATAGGGGAAGTAGGCTGAGCCGATAGTGATGTTTGTTGGTCCAGCTCCCCTTGTTGCTATTTTTGCGGCAACAAGATCCCTAGAAATATGTTTCGTTAGTGCAAGCACTTTAAGGTGTTTTTTATACAATATACAGGTCCTTGGGTTATCGGCTGTTCTGCAGTATATGAGCTCACATCCGATTCCCGTAATCCCTTTTACTTTCCCCTGGTGTATCCAGGGTTCTTGAATGAGGGCGATGTCACAGTCCTTCATCTCCCTGCACAGAGCGGCCGAAGCCGCCCTACTGTGTTGGAGGTTTGCCTATATCACCCTTACTTTTCTTCCCGGTTCCCAGACTACGGAAGGTCACCTTCCCGAATTTATAGAATGCCTTGAACTGGGTCTGTTCAAGGCATTTAAAGGATGCCGCATCAACCGAGAAGGCCAGTGTTTGACTTTTCTCGTCTATTTTGCGGCTTAAATTCGTCCAGTCACTCACCTTCACCCCTGGGTTCTGGGTTCCCAGGCGTGTTCTGGCTTTTTCTACCTCGTCTGTCCCTGCTAGCCAGACGAGGACTTTAGGTCTTTTGGGAAGGTCCTTAGCCTCGACTACTGTCAGGTCAACTCCTTCCCATAAATTCCCTAGTTTTGCAACAGATTGTTGCAACCAGGTTTTTGTATTTACATTGGCACACGTGATCCATAAAATGCCTCCTGTGTACTTATTTCCCTCACACTGTGGTGGATTCCCACTGCCAGAAGGCGTCTCATCACTAGAGTGTTGTCAGAGGAGTCTTCTACAATGAGATCCACCTCTGATAGTGTGTTGGAGTCACTCAGTGCTGAGTCCTCCTTTAATAAGATTTCTTCTTCTTTTTCCTCATACATATTCCCACGAGTATGGAAGAAAGGGTGGTCCACGCCGCAGAGCTCCCTTTACCGACGCAAGGCTGTATTACTTTGGGATTTCGCCCGGTTTCCCAAAGGCACCGTCTTCAACAACTGATAGGCCCAGTTGCCATACATTCCTCTCGCACGGTCCGCCACACGTTAGAATTAAGCCTGTGTTAAGTGTTTGTGTAAAGGTGCGCCCGTCTACAGTCAACGGATCGATATCGCCCACCTGCAGACGGCCTAGTGTAAAGTGATGTGTTAGTGTAGGCACCACTGTGCAGTTGTATCCCTCTTAGTTTGGTTCCTAACCACTGATACCTATCCAGCTTGGTTGTACCTGCGGCAGTTTGAACTGCCGCTGGCTTAGCTCTCTGTGTCATTGAAACTCGCAAGCCCTACCGGAACGTCAACCCGTGGATACTTCGGGGGGTTCTGCCAACTTAGTCGAATTATGATTTGTGACCGCCATATTTGATCCGCCATATGAATTTTGTAAATCTGACATCAGAATCATGATCAGCCACCGTAAAAACCCCTGTTTACCAAAATTGACATTAATATATTGATTTTTCCAAAATTTCGTATACTATATTGGGATCCGACATTTTGAATTCTGCAATTTTGACTTCGGGTTCGACCTTGAAAACCACCATATACAAAACTCGCTTAAACTGCTTATTCTATGCATTTTTTGAAAATCTTCATTGTTAAATTCTTTTTAGGTTAGAAAAAAAAATGAGATTTGCTACCTTAACTCTGAAAACGGATTCTGATTCAGCGAATCGGAATACAATAGAATATGTTATTTGGTCAATAGAACACTTTTTTCCTTTTTGTTTTCAAGCATTTTTTGTGAAAATAATGTATTTTTTTATGTGTCTTATAAAAACCTCCATCTTAGGTTATATTTGATGATTTTTGCAAAACACCAGACGGCATTAAAAACTAGAATTAAAAACGGCAAAGATTTTTTTGTCGTAAAAATGAAATGGGCAGATGGGTTGGCTGATTTGAAAAAGAATGCCCCATATATATATATATATATATATATTATATATATATTATATATATATTATATATGTTATGTCGGATATTCTCACGGGGTGTGATGTGTAATCGTGAATAAGTTACATGTACTTTGAAATTAAGGCTTTGTACATTAAATTTAATTGATTATCATCTTAAATTTCAGTAAAGTTACTGAAATTATTGATATAATTACATTAGATATATAGCAAAAATTATTAAATTTAATTCATTAATATTAAACGAATTTAATAAACGGTTTATAAAATTTTCTTCCAGCATATTACCTTAAAATTAATGTAAAGTTTTTTTACAGTGTGGTTAAAATAAGTGTTATAATTAATACAAATATATTAACATTTTTTATTACCAATTTCTTAAGCATTTGTCACCTACATGTTTAATTAAGTATTAACTTACCATGTTAAAAATTAACCATATTATGCTGTTTAATAGAGGTCTATAAGTTGCATAAAAGGGAAAGAAATAAACAGTGTATAAATCCATTAGTGATAATCAAGAAAAACTCTGTTTCAAAAAGATTTTAAGATGTGATACAATATTATGGAGCGAAGTGTTAATAATTCGACTTTTTTAATGATTCGAATGTAACTTCTTTGGATCCTTCAAACTTAAGTTAAATAACAAGACGTTCTACATGTTTGTATCTACTTTTCGTAGCTAACAGTAGCACTACGATATAACACACTTCCAGATGATATAAAAAGTTACAATCGTATTTGTTGTCGAACGCAATAAGAATATTAGTATTCTTTTGACGACGTTTTCATCTGCGACACTCAAAATAAAATAAACAGAATATGACCATACAGAAATAATGAAAAAAGAGTGATAAAAAGTAAAAAGCAACGTGTTTAGAAATGTGTTTTTCAAATTTAGATCTCTTAGTGGATAGAACTTCATCGACTGAAACAAACTCAAAGAAAAGTTTATTCCAAATTAATCGTTTCTTGTAAGAATTAATAATAGAAATAAATATTATTAGAAACTGGCACATCCCTAAAAGCGAGCTCAGAACACTTAGAATAACAGGGCAAAATTCAAACATTGGATATGTATTTTTTACCCAGAATGTTTGTCCCACATAAGAAAGCATTTAAAATAACTAATACTAAAATTTTCTTCGTGTGGTATTGTTCGTTTATTAAAATGTTGTTATGAAAGTCAAAATATGGCACAATACCAATAAAACTACTCACTTTGCTATTGAAAAAAAAAGAAAATGTCGATGTTTGGAGACATTCTTTCTGTTACTGACAATAACTAAGGAAAATTTATTTCATTTGGTAAAATATATTTTAGACAAGTATTAATTGACTTATTAATTCAAAAGCTGATAGTCATACATTTCTATAAAGTGGGCTGACATTTTGTAAGAAACAAATTTTGTTCATCTGAAATTAAATTATTAACTTTCCAATGTGAACAGATGGTGTTATTTTACATGGATGATAGTAACGGATTTTAATTTAAAAAAATGAACTTACTTAGCGAATGCTAAATCGAAAGTGGACTGTTATTTGCTGCTGTAAAATTTAAATTTGCTAAATTGAGTATAATAGTTGATAATGGCATACTTTGTTAATGTGAGGAAGACCACACTTCTAAGAGCTTGCATCCGATAACATATAGCTCTCTAACACCACAGCAGTAGATATAACCCGATGCATGGGTAAAAAACAAAATTTTCAAATACCCGGATTCATATATATATATATATATATATATATATATATATATATATATATATATATATATATATATATATATTATATATATATATATATATATATACATACAGGTGTCCGGAAAATATGTGTACAACGTTTGATGACCGACTATTGACGTCAAAAAAGGTCGATTTAAGCCAACTTACCGATTGAGCGGTAAAAACGTTAAAATTTTATGAAAATATGGATTTTGCCCGAATTTCTTGAAAACGAGGTAACTGAATTTAATCATTTTTAGTGTGCAATCTAACACTATAAAATGGCGTTTTTTAGTCGTATAGCGACCGGTCATAAAGTAGTACGTAATAAATGTGACGACCCGTATAAACATTTCTACTTATTTTAATGTCATCATCGTTATGACAATTTATATATTGCTATAGGAAAACCGAATGTATGTGGAAGCTTTTTTACTCCTTCAAAAATTTTCATTGAATGAGCGGTTTTGTCAGGAAAAAGATATTTTCAATTACATGCATACACCAATTTTCTCTAGTAATAACACAATTTTTAAAATAAATGATTGAAGTACATATATGTACTTTAAAAAAATTGAAGAAACTAACTTAATAGAAAACAATAATTAAGCAAATGTGCAAAGTGGTCGTCATTTTTCTGAATACATCTATTAACAGTTTTTAAAAAATGAAATTGGAGTATATCTAATATCTCAGGATTATTAAAAACGGCGCCAGCGTTTAAAATACCACCGGAGTTGTGTATATCTCTGTTTTAAGAGTTCCCCTCAAAAAGTAGTCACAAATATTTAACTCTGGAAAACATGGTGGCTATCTTACTGGTGCCTCATTGCTTTTCCAGTCCATCTGTTGGGATATTAGTCGAGTAAATATTGTCGAACAACAACGAAAATTGGGATGGAGCATCATCATGCATATACCAAATTCCTCCCAAAGTAAAATAGACAAATTTTCCAGAAGAACTAGTAATGTGTTTTGCAAAAAACTAATATTTCTATTTATCCTGTCTGAAATCAAAACATGACCAGTGAGGTAGCGATCAAAATACCTGCCCAAATATTAATTTTAATGTTATTGTGATTGTGTGCAACTTTAATGGCATATCGATTTTTATCCGGATAAACATGTTCATTTTGCAGATTGATGACTTCAGATCCTATAAAGCATGCCTCGTCGGTAAACAAATTTTTCTACCAAAATTTTGACCATAAAGTCTTTTGTTTCGAATAAATTCACTAACTGGGCGGCACATGGAGGATTAATCGGTAAAAGTTCTTGAACTTTTTAGCGTGATATGGATGTAACAACTGTCTTTTTAAAATATCATTTAAAATAGTTTTAGATAAATCCAACTCGCGTTCTAAGTGGCGGGTACTAAAACTCTTTCTAAAATTTCATCTTATTTTTCGTCTGTTTGAGTTGTTCGAATACTATCACGGTTTTAAATTTTTATTTAAGTTCAATATGGCTACTTCAGATAATTTTACCTGGCTACACAATTTTCCTCAATACTCCAAGCAAAAGGTAAAAATTAGTGCTGCTTTCGACGTAAATTCCGAGATAGATGAAATCTCTTCAGGGACGTTAGTGGCAATGTAAGAACAAACCCTACATAAAATGTAACAGCAAAAAATAGTTTGGTGCCAAGAAAGGGGTCAAAGTTGACTAAAACAGGTTTTTTGAATCTACAAGCCAAGGAACACATTTTGGAAAAAAGTTTCAAATAAAAGTTGTAGAGATTTTAAAAACCTACAATTTGAGTTTTTGTGCAACAATTTTTGTTAATTTGTTATTGCAAAAGGGCTAAAAAACTCTCAAAAACGGCCATTTTTTACATATCAATTATTTATTGCAAAATTAACTTTTTTTTTCATTTTTTTCTTTGAAAGGGAAGCTCTCGTCATTTTTAACAAAATGATAATTTATAATAGTAAATCAGATAATTTGTTGTTTGTTTATTTCAAGACGCAAAATGTTGATTGCTATAACTTTTTTTTGGGTGAAAATTTTGACCTCCACAAAGGCTCAATCTCTTGATGATGATGATTGCCTAAATTTTCATATCTTGTAAATAGCAGATCATTTTTTCTCGCAGCACCTTCAGCGAGTAGAGGTCTTGGTGGTGTTTGCATCTTGTGCTAATGTAGATGCGGTTGCTGTTGTTTTTGGGCTCTCTTTTATGCAACAGGGCTCTACCTTCTCCGTACGGTGACACCGACATATCGCTGATGTCATATTTTCATGACTTTTTTGTGTTATCTTCGAATTAAATCAATAGATATTGGACTCTTACACCTCTTCCCGATGTACATCATTAACAGTGAGTCAAGGTCAAACTATTAGGCTAAAAAAATTTCTGGCCTAGTGTCGTGTTTCAAGAATGACTAGCTCCTGGATCTGAATGAAGGTATTTCAATGCAGACCCAGTATTTATCAAACCTATCCTCCAGATTCCTTGATATTAGACCCGTCGATGATACTTTAATCGATATCACTTGCGCTAGGTCAACCGGATACATTTGATGAATCTCTATATCTAGTTTAACTTTCTTCTCTTGATTTTTCCAACATGTCATTGTTGGAACATCTATAAAGTATACAGACTAGACTCTCTCAATCAGCAGCATAATACCAGACCGTCTGTCGGGAATAATAGTCCGATCATAGTAAAGACTAAAAATGTCGCTCTCTAGCACAAGCTTAGTCTAATATTTATAGTACAGTGTATAGGTGTTAACAAATTCATACTTGTCTGGCAGCTTCTGATATAGGACGTTGCACATCTGATTGTGTCAATGCAGTTAGTCTCGGTAGTCAATGTTAGCTAAGTATGTGCACCCAAAGGTTACATGTTGGATAGTTTCTGAGGTTTGAGGACATTTTCTACGCTTATCTAATCAGACATTGGGGTCCTGCATTATATATCTCTTAAAATTATTGATATTAATAACTTGATTCTGGATAGCAATCATTGATTCATCGGCGCCATTATCAAGATCAATCCGTACTTCATCGCCATCAATGTCCGGGTCAGGAAACATATTATTTTTTATAATTTTTCTTCTTGGGTTTACTATAAGTTGTTCTCTTACATTATGCAAGTGAGAAAATTTTTCAAGAAAAACATGAAGAAGCACATATTAGTAGGTGGTCATGACTGTTTTAAAATTTATTATTTTATGTAAGAACGCATAATGAAAGAGTTCATTAGGATATTCTATAGAGTCAGCCAAACGGCCTTCATACTCCCTTCGGGAGAACATTAACTCTTCGCAGATATTCTCAGATATCAAAAGGTTCTCTCAATGTTGTCGAGCCCTAGGTAATATTACGGATCTTTGCATTTTCTATAAACTTACGGACAGTTCGAGCGGTTCTAAGTAGCACTCCCTTTTGCATAGCCCTATACAGGAGTTCGCTAAAGCCGAATCCGTAAACATGAGGCGAAAAACTCATCGGTATTACATCGGTTGCTGACAGAAATATGAGAATCCCCACTGTTTGTGTATTTGTATCTCGAGGTCTCTGTATTTGGGGACCTTCTAATTTTGCTTATCCCTTAGATCATTTTTGTTAAGGATAGAGACTACTGTTAGTGCTGCTCGCTTGGATATTTTATCTCTTAAAATTAGGTCTGGTATTTTATGTGTAATTCTATGATCCATAAGTAGATTTCCATGCTAGTATAGCTTGAAATCATTGTTTTCCTGTATAAGATCTTGATTGTATTCATAGCATGGCGTTTTCTCTACCTACGACAGATACAATTTTTCTGCCAAACCTTGATGGATTGAGTTAAGTTGCTCTAGATCGAGAGGTTTCTGGTTGTGTGTTTTAGATAGTTTCCTGTTGGGATGACCTGATCTAGGATAACTAGTAGAAAGTCTTCGGTTTCAGGAAATATTTAGCCACACTTCAACCAGCAATTAGATGCTAACTTGTCGATATTTTCTCGGTTGACTTCATTTGGGTGTCGTTCATAATGAGGCTTCTGTAAACAGGCTTCAAGTTTCTCTTCGTCCGGTTGGTGATGAAAGTCAATTCACGGTCTCTCAACCGCAGCGGTGTTCATCTGCCTTGCATATTGCCAGGTATAGCATAGAGGACTCTACCAGTCTGTGAAAATATGAGCGTAGGTTTGTTAATTGTTGATCCAATTGCTTTTTCAAAATAGTAACTGAATATAGAGCATGCATAAGTCTGGAGTGCTTTCAATAAATTTTTACTCTTCAGATTAGTTCGCAGTACCTGCTTCACCCGTGCTATGAACTGGTTGGTACAGTTAGTTTTCAGAGTTTGTTGAACAATTCTTTGAGCCTGTTTCATGCTCAAGTATTTATAGGTCCGTTCTGTCTCCATTGCCGTAATGGTTTTACCATTCTGCATCTCAAATACCCCCGGTTGTATCTTTCCTCTAGTTGTGTTTAAAATACGCCATTTAACAACCCAACAGCATTTCTCTATATTGAGAGAACTTGTCCACAATTTTAAACATTCGTTCGAGTTAATTTCTGGTGGCAACCATCAATTTAAGATCATCCATATACATCCATATACAGAAGATGATTTAGTCTAATCACCTCTTTCTGATTTTTTGGGATTGTGTCTGTTTGCTGAAAGATATTTGCATTGCAATTCTAGTTCTTCAAGTTATCATAAAATGTAGAGTAAAACATGTACATCGACTTCATATACTCTTAGTATAGCTGCCATTCACTTATAAGCTACTGAGTCGATGGCTTTTTGGTAGTCCAGGTAGGCGGCGAAAATGTTTCTTCGTTTGGTATAGTAGATGACCGAATTAATATTAAGTTGCCCCTTGTAACCCATTAGGTCTCTTACTCATCATTTTTGCTCTATTGAAATAATGTTGTTTTGCTCGCAGTGTGCATTGTTACATTATGTCAAGCATAATGTGATCACCTTTTGCAGCATTAGAGGAAGATAATTTACCGGCAAAACTCTGTTTTTTATGGTATCTAATACATTACGGCTTCACATACTACAGCACCGCCACTTATTTCAGTTCCTGATAGAGTTCAGTGATATCTTCTCAAATATCGTTGTTTGTTTGTTCTTCGACTTCGGGTTCTGGCTCTGGCTCACATTCAACAATTTGTTTATTTTTATCGTCAATGACTCTAATTTATCGCTCGGTTTCCATTTTTATACTGTTAAGTTGCTTTTCTGGGATTAATTTATTTCGGGAAAATATCCTGCATTGGTCTGCTATTCTGTGTTGCGGTACTTATATGTGTGTGTGCTCTCTGCAGAATTAGGCATGCTTATATGAGTTATTCTGTAAAGAATATGCATAATTGACTTTTTCATGGACAGGGTTCATTTCAAGTGCTGTCTTGATCATCCCGCTTGGATGAGCGTAGGTTGAGGTATCCTCGCAGCATTGTCAGTGGGTGCAGCTGTCTTGTTAAAATATTATGTTGATATAATTTCTGTTGTTGTTATTTCTAAGCTTCAATAAGGTTCTCTTTTCGACCTCGGATTCTCGCTGTAGCTCATGATCAACTGTTTGTTTATTGCTGTCGTCAGTGTTTAGGATCGCAACTTCGATTTCCGTTTTTGTGGTGTTAAATTGCATTTCTGGTATTAGTTAATTTCGGAGGATACTCCTGTATTGGTCTGTTATTTTTTCTTAAGGCACTGATATTTGTGGGTATTTTCTGCAGAATTTGGCATGTACTTGTTGTCTGTAGCCGATTATTTTTCGTCTAAGCAGTGTTACTCTGTAAAAATGCAAATTATTGTCCACTCATTCATTTTATACGCTGTTTCGGTCGTCCCCCTTAAGCGAGCGCTGATTGAGATCCCTGCGTAGCAGCTTCGACTGGTAGATATACCAGTGTTGCTTAGCTGTCATGCCGATATAGTTGCTGGTGATGAGTTGTAAGCTCTAATACGACAGGAGCACACCTCCTCAACCTGTTGCTTCTTAAAAATGGAAGTTTGTCTTCCCCAGAACCCGTGACAGCCCTCGAGAGAGGAGTGGGATTCTCCAGCGTCACCGGTAAATTTCTGGGGTAAATAATTCCTATTTTTCTGTTCCTCCATTTTGAAAAATTTCAAAGTGTTGATATATAGGTTATCCATCCCTACATGGATTGCCTTCTCTACGACTTTATGTTCAATCTACCCGTTTGCAACCACCCGCGATTAGGTGCTACGTTCTGGCATTCCTCTTAATTCTTTCATCTCATCTTCAACCTCTCCAACATGGGAGACCCTAAAGTAGTTAAACTACCTCCGGCATAGCGCACAGAACCAACTGAAGCATGCAAGCTTCATTGGAATGTCAAATCGAGAATACTCTCAGCCATTTCTATTATTATTATTTTCTCAGATTTACAAGCCAAACGGCTTCGCACTCCCTCTGGGGAATATTGACTCATATCAGGTAAACAAAGATACCAAGAGTTTGAAGCTCTGTGGGAACCCTTTCCATGTTATCGGGTCCTAGGTGACGTGGTCTGCTGTATTTCCCACGAACTTTCGGACGATTCGCGAGGTTGCAAGGATAATTGCTTTCTGCATCGGCTTATACAGATGCTCACTAAGGCCCAGTCCCTTGATGTTCTGCAGGAGGTTCTTTGGTATCACTCCAGTTGTTAGTATTATGGGAATCGTTTGGACGCTGTTTATTGCCCGTTGTCTTCGGCTTTTCACCAGATCTCTGTATGTGGCGATCTTCTCATTGTATTTTGGCCTTAGGTTGTTGTTGTTAGGTACAGCAATGTCGATTAGTGTTGTTCGCTTAGAAATTTTATCTATTAGTATAATATCTGGTCTATTATGAGCAACTGTCTGATCCGTCAGAACCGTTCGGTAATAAATAAAACTTGAACTGGTTGTTCTCAAGAATACGCTCCGGATTGCATTTGTAATAAGACACTTTTCCTACCTGTAACAGGTTTAACTTTTCTGCTAACTCTTGGTGGAGTATCTTAGCGGCTGAGTCGTGTCTTTCCTTATACTCGGTTCCGGCAAACGCTTGGCATCCTCCAATTATGTGCTGGATTGTCTCTAATGTTCGACAGCCATATCTGCATTGGTCATTTCCTATTGAGGGATCTCTAATGATGAACTTCCGATAGTTCTTCATCGGAATAACCTGGTCTTGGATAGCTAACAAGAAGCCCTCTGTTTCCGGAAATATCTGTCCTGAAATCAACCAGTAGTTTGACGCTGAGTTGTCGACATTGTCCTAATTAACCTCATTGGGATGCCGTCCATGAAGTGGCTTCTGTAGCCAGATTTGTAACTTCTCTGGGGCTGTTTGGTGGTGAGAAGTAATATCTTGTTCCCTCAACTGTAGATTCGTTGAATCGTCTGCCGCGCATATTGCTCGATGTAGTGTGGAAGAGTCCACTAACCTGTAGAAATATGAACGTAAGTTTATTATTTGTTGGTCGAGCGGCTTACCAATATCCACCAATCCTCTTCGCCCATGGTGGTTTGGAAGCATTGTACGTTGAATAGCACTCCGAGGCTGATGTTTTTGGGCTTTTGATAGGAGGGTCTTTATTTTCCTTTGCACGTTTTGGATGTCTGTCCTGCTCCATTTTACAATTCCAAAAGTGTAGCGCAGTGCAGAGCAAGCATACATGTTGAGCGCCTTAAACAAATTTCTACTATTTAAGTTAATTCGTAATACCCGACTTATCTTCCTGACAAATTCGGTTGTCAATTCGGCTTTCATAGTGCCATGGTAAATTCTGATAGATTGTTTCATACCTAGATACTTATATGTTTGGTCTACTTCCATTACAGCTATAGTTTCACCGTTCTGCATTTCAAAAGCCCCTGGTTGTATCTTTCCTTTAACGATGTTCAAAATACGGCACTTGTCAAGTCCAAATTGCATTCCGACATCCCGGGAGAACTCCTCGACAATTTTAAGCATTTATTCCAGCTGGTTTTTGGTAGCAACCATCAGTTTAAGATCATCCATGTATAGAAGATGATTCACTTTTACTACCTTTTCGTTGTCATTTCTAATACTAAAGCCATATCTGGTGGAGTTCAAACGGCGTGATAGTGGGTTCATTGCAAGGCAGAACCACAATGGGTTAAGTGAATCGCCCTGAAATATTCCCCTTCGTATCGGAATGCTGTTAGTTTCGATGGTGTCGCTGGATGGCACCTGCAATTGTATCTTAGTTCTCCAGGTTGACATGATACGTTTTAAAAAGGAAACAAAATTATTATCGGCCCTATACATTCTCAATATAGTTTTGAGCCACTCATGTGGCACTGAGTCGAAGGCCTTCTTATCATCCACGTAGGCAGCAAAGAGGTTTCGTCGGTTGGTACAGGCTTGGTTACATATGACAGAGTCAACAATCAATTGTTCCTTGCATTCCATTGCTCCCCTCGTGCATCGTTTTGTGTTGAGTTGTAATGATGTTATTTTGCTCACAATGTGCATAGATGCGTTGGGTCAAGCAGGAGGTGATCACCTTATACAGTGTGGGTAGGCAGGTGATTGGCCTATACTTAGCTGGGTCATATGTGTTGTGTTGGTCCTTTCGTAGGAGGTACGTAATAACTTATTATTATTATTATTATTATAAATTTTAATAATAAAATTAAGCTTTGAAATTAGCACAAAATATTAACGACTTTATTAGCAATTTTTGAAACCGACACTCTACCTAAATATTTAATTAATTATTAACTTACCATCTAAAAAATCAACCATATTATGCTGTTGAGTAGAGGTCTAAACAGATGCATACAAGGAGAAAGAAATAAATTATTTATAAATCCGTAGGTGATAATCAGAGATAGTTCAGTTTTAAAAAGATTCCTCAGATGAGATACGATATTATGAAGACCAAGTGTTAATATTTCCACTTTCTTAATAATTTCAAATATGACTTCTCTGGACCCATCAAATTTTAGTTGGACAACAAGTCGATATACATTTTGGTATCTAATTCTCGTGGCTAACAATAACACTGTAATAACAACGCACTTCCAGAGGGTATAGAAAGTTGCAACTTCATTTGTTGTTGGACGCAATAGCAATCGCAATATTCTGATGTCATTTTCATCTACTATATGTAGAATAAAATGGAAAGAATATGACCATATTGAAATAATGAAACAGAGTAATGAGAAGAAATAAGTAGCGTATTCAAAAACATATTTTTCAAATTAAGATCTTTCACTAGAGATAAGTTTATCGATCAAAAATAACTTTAAAAAGTTTATTCCAAATCAGACGTTTCTTCTAAGAATTAATGAGAGAAATAAACAATATTAGAAACTGAAAATCCGCTAAAAGTCAGTAAAGAGCATTTAAAGAAACAGGAAATGGCTTAAAAATAGATTATGTAATTTTCGTCCAAAATGTTGTACAACAAAGCAGCTAAAAGGATTATTATTACAATTTTCTTCCGGTAATATTGCCCATTTATTAAAACATTGTTATATATACATATATATATATATATATATATATATATATATATATATATATATATATATATATATATATATATATATATATATATATATATATATATATATATATATACCGGGTGTCAACGAATCTATTAGACAAGTCATAATTTCTAGAGTATTATGTGTATCAAAATGAGAATTGGTACAGGTAAATGTCATGTGAAGAGGAGAGCTTTCGCATATTTTCCACTTTCCGGTCACTTCCGGTTTCGCCGGAAATGGCCCCGGTTTTGAATTCTTAAATAGAACACTCTGTATATTTTAACATTTTTGGATTTCTGAGACAATTCTAGATCAGAATGTGACATTTTAAAAACTTTTTACGTCTACTTCATTTTTTTAGAGCCACTTAAAATTGCATCTAGGTGGCCATGATCGGACGCAAACTAATCTAACGGCCTTAGGTGATGTCAAAAAAATACAATCGCAAAGTTTTAGTGACTAGTATGAAAGACAGGAGTTGGATTAAAAATTTAACAAAATTAACAAAAAACTAACAAAATAAACTAATAACTTAGACGACGCACTTAAAATATTTGAAAGTACAGTAGCTGAATTTGTTAAAAAGTTTAGTGTAGTAAATGTTCAAAGTGCATTCCTTCTTTTTCACGACACATTTCAGCTCGTTCAATTGTTTCTCTCAACACGTTTTGTAGCATTTGGGGCGTTATACTTCTAAATGCCCGTAAAATTCTTTCTTCTAATATTTCAAGAGTAGCTGGGGCTGCTCCATAGTAAACCCTTTCTTTAACATATCCCCAGACAAAGAAATCGAGCACAGTAAGATCCGGTGGCCACCGTACCGGACCATTGGTTGCAATAATTCGATTATTAAAATGCTCTATTAAATAATTAAGAGCTTCTTTAGTATTGTGAGGGGGTGTTCCATCTTGTTGAACGTAAATTCGCCGTAAAACTGCTAAAGGTATATCATTGAGATGATTTTCGATTTCATTTTGAAGAAAACCTAAGTATCTAACCCCTGTTAACTGACCATGAAACAATATTGGCCCAATTATTCTGTTTCCAACGATACTAGCCCAGACATTGACGCCAAATCTTTCTTGAAAATTGCCCTCTCTCATTTCATGTTGATTTTGTTGGGCCTAGTACCGAGTATTTTGCTTATTGAACATACCATTATTTGTAAATCGGGATTCGTCGGAAAATAGAATAAAATCGATAAAATTTGGGTTAACTCTATGATTTTGAAGCAGCCAATCACAAAACACTACCCGTCTATCGCCATCCTCAGTATACAAATGTTGATGTAACTGATATTTAAATGCTCGATATCCATGCTTTTTCAGTATTTTTCTTGCTGATTCATAACTTATCTGCCGTTTTTGACTAATTTTTCTTAACGAAACTGTTTTATCAACCTCAACCATAGCAAGTACGTTAATCTCAGTCTCTTCATTTATGATAAACCTCTGTTCCGCCTCTTGATTTCCTATTTGCCTAAAACGAGTCTCGACATATGGAAAATACTGATGGGCTAGATGTTGCCGATTCGGATATCTATGAGCATACAACTCGGCAGCATTCCTTGAATTTCTATGACACTCTCCAAATATTAATAACATATCCACTTTTTCACTTTGAGTATACATTATTTTAACGAAAATTTAAACTAAACTTAACAACCAAAATTAAGAAACTTTTACGTCTGTTCTTAGAGCGTATGTCACTGTCATTATCTACTTAAGTGAGTGCTTTGTTTTCCAAAGAAGACTTGATAAAAACAGTTGCAAATTATTATGCATCATGGCTGTCCATGGCGCACTTGTCATAAGTAAATAAATTATCCAGTATTTTGCTTAATAATATTTAATTTCTGTTCTTATGTCTAATCCAATCGCAAATAAATTAGTACCGTTAGATTCGTCAAAGAATGCTTTTTTCGAAAAGTAGTTGTCAAAAAGGGGTCGCCATTTGAAAATTAATAGTTAGAAATGAAAACGTAATTTTGTCAACTTGTCTTATTCCTGTCTTTCATACTAGTAACTAAAACTTTGCGATTGTATTTTTTTGACATCCCCTAAGGCCCTTAGATTAGTTTGCGTCCGATCATGGCCACCTAGATGCAATTTTAAAAGTGGCTCTAAAAAAATGAAGTAGACGTAAAAAGTTTTTAAAATATCACATTCTGATCTAGAATTGTCTCAGAAATCCAAAAGTGTTAAAATATACAGGGTGTTCCATTTAAAAATTCAAAACCGGGGCCATTTCCGGTGAAACCGGAAGTGGCCGGAATTTGGAAAATATGCGAAAACTCTCCCCTTCACATACCATTTACCTGTACCAATTCTCATTTTGATACACATAATACTCTAGAAATTATGACTTGTCTAATAGATTCGTTGACACCCGGTATATATATATATATATATATATATATATATATATATATATATATATATATATATATATATATATATATATATATATATATATATATTAACCTGTTTTCATTTAACAAGTTCTCACCGGGTGGGAAGAAAAAATAGGTGTAGAACATACAGGTTGGCTTAAAAGAGTAAAAGTCCTAGTTCAGTAAAGTAAAAAATACTTTAAAATTTTATCTAAAAGGGTATTTTGACAGTAGATATAACATGATTTTGAGAACATAACCTTGTGATTTAAATAATTAATTTGGAACCTACTGAAAGGTTAAACAAGTGTTATGAAATACTATTCTAACTTTTTTTAGACTAGATTAACACTATGTAAGAGTATGAATCAGGTTTTAAGTTAGTCGAGGACCAAAAATTTAGATATACAGGGTGGTTAAAAAATAACTATTTTTACAAAAAATAAAACGCTTGCAAGTGGATCAAAAAGCATTTAGGTCTCCATATGCCCTCTATCTTACAAATAAACATTTTTTCTTGAAAACGCTGATACAAAGTTCCTGATGATACGGAGTATAATTTATCGAATACAATACCTTTTAATTTCTTCTAGGCAATCAATAATACGAAAAGATCAGTACTTCTATACTGATATTTTTTAATCGCTCCCAGAGGAGAAAATCTAAAGGGCGACCTACGTAGCCAAAGTGTTTCCGAACGTCATCCTATCCATTTTTGTGGCAAAGTGACTGGGAACTCCATCATGCTAACACCTCAAAAATCCTGTAGCATTTTTAATAGCAATCAAGAAATAAAATTTAAATATTACTGTTTTTAGGAAATTTAAATTAATATAACTTCTGCGTTCTAGGCTCTTATAACTTGATTCGTGTTCTTACGGAACTGTAATGTAGTTTAAATGAAATATAGAGTAGTCTTGTATGGGATTAATTCAATCTACAGATGTTTCTCCAACATCTCAAGCACAGAACAAGCCTAATGAGATTTTTTAAAAACGTCTGCAAATTTCTAAATAAATGTTATGTGTACTATTAAATAAATTAAAAGAAAACTGTTTGCCCTAGAAGCTGAGATATGCCCATTGAATGTTGCAGAGGTTTAGGACGATGTGAATTTTGAAAAAAGCATTTGCGACTTCTTAAAAAGATCTTTCCAATCCATTTACTTTCAATTCAGATTGACCTTTTTACAGCACTAGTCGTGCAGCACTGTTTCTGAGAATTTTTATGATATTTCGACAATTCAAACCCTCATAGAATCTCGACTTGTGATTCTTTCTAAACTGGTTCAGTTTTTTTCGTCCTAAAATATCTTTAATTTCTATTTTAAAGTCTGTTGTCAAAATTTTGTAAAATAGGATATTTTCAAAAGATTAATGAAAAAAAAAATTTCCTTTTTCACTTTAAGGGAAAAAACTCTTTCCTGAATGCGTAAAATACATAGAAAAAAATTATCCATTTTTTCCATTTGTACAGCGCTGTTTTTGTTAATTTTTGTAATTTTAAGGCATGCTTTAAACCTTAATGATTTCGAGTTTTGGTTATTTTTCAAGTAAAATGATCATTTTTTTTATCTTCTAAAAATTTTTAATTCGTTTTTCGAAAACCTTCAATTGGTTCAATAGAACCTCAGATATTAGTTTTTGAAGGAGGCCTTTTTTAGGAAATTGCTCATTTTCAATAGGCTGATGCAAAAAAAAAAATATTTTTTTAGGAATCTACACCCTTCTTGAATGTAGTAGAAACTCAAGTAAATACTTGATCTTCCATATTTGAATCTTTTATTTTTTTTTTGACTTAAGATTATCGATTTTCGCATATTTTTAACATTTTTTCAATTTTTTTAAATTACCTTTTTAGGTTTAAAGCTACATTTCCACATACTACCATGTTCGGAATATTTTAATACATGGTGGACGTTAAATACACAGTGAAACCATTACAAGATCTGAAAAAAAATTTTAACTCTAAAGTATGACAACAAAATTAGATCTTATGGGTTTAAAGTATGCCTGGAAATCTCGAATATTAACTTGAAGAGTGCTGTACACACAATGGAACTTTAAAAAAGTAGAGTCTAATTGAAACTATATAAAAAATTAACTGGTTGAAAAGGTCCTTTTAAGAAAAAAAATGCTTTTTTTCGGATTTTACATCGAGACAAAACCCTAAATTTGACGAGCCTTTAAAGTGGTAAAAGTAATCTAAGAAAAATGGAAAATAGGTTACAAATGAGAAGAAATTGTTTAATTAATGTTTCTGATGTATTTAGGCCTCTAAAGTAAAAAGATAATATTATTTGCATTAGCCTCCCGAAAAAAAGTTATTTTTCAAATTTAAACACTATCTCTGGTCCTTTTTAAGCAATATGAGTTTTTCAAAATAGAAATTGATGGTATTTTTAAGACGAAAAAAATAAGATCTTATCACTCAAAAAGGAATCAAAAGTAGAACTTGCCCCAAAACCATAAAAAAGAACTCGTCGTCGAATTTGGGCTAACAAACTGAAATATATCCTTTTAAAGTCATCTTCGTAGTCCATTTTTCGCATATTTTCAAATGGTCGCTAAATCTAGAGTTTTGGCTCAATATGAATTCTGAAAAAGGCATCTTGTTTACCTTCAAAACACCTTTTCAACCACTTAGTCTATTTACTTTTAACTCGAAATAGGCTTTTTTACCGCACAAGTCGTGTCTGTGAATTTTTTTTTGATTTTTGGACAAGTTCAGACCCTCACAAGATCTCAATTTTTGATTCTTTCTTAAATGTTTTCTATTTTGAAAAACTTATACTACCCAAAAATAATCAGAGGTAGCCTCTTTAAAAAATTAGAAAAATGACTTATTTAAAGGAGGGTAATATAAAAAAATCATATCTTCTTACTTTAGAGGCCTAAATGCATCAGAAACACTAAAGAAAATTGTATGTCTTGTATTTAGGTCCTTACTTTTTTTTGGCTTAAATATATCAATTTTTTCTCATTTTTAACTTTTTTCCCATTTTTAGATTACTTTTACCACTTTAAATGCTCGCCAAATCTAGGATTTTGTCTCGATTTGAATTCTGAAATAAGCATTTTTTTTTTCTCTTAAGACTTTTCAGCCAATTAATTTATTATATACTTTTAATTAGGATCTGCTTGTTTTTAGAATTCCATTGTGTGCAGCATTGCTTGTGCTAATTTTCATGACTTTCAGGCATATTTTAAAATAGTCCCATATGTATTAAAATTCAAAACATGATAGTGTGAGGAAAGGGATTTTAAACTTTAAAATAATTTAGAAAATTGAAGAGAGTTTAAAAATGGGTAAAAATAGATATTTTTAAGTCAATAGACAATACGAAGATCGAAATACGGAAGATCAAATTTTCTAGTTTCTACTACATTCTAGAAAAAGTGTAGATGCCTAAATTTTTTTTGCATCAGTCTGTGGAAAATGAATGAGCAGTTTTCCAAATAAGGCCTCCTTCAGAAGCTGGTATATCCGGTTCTATTTAACCAATTCAAGGTTTGTGAAAAATAAATTAAAAATATTTTCAAGGAAAAGAATTGACCTTTTAAATCAAAAAATAATCAAAACTCGAGATCACACAAAGCTTTAAAGCATGCCTGAAAATTACAAGACTTAACAAAAACAGGACTGCACAAATGGAACCGTAAAAAAGCCAATTCTTATTAAAAGTATATAATAAATGAAGTAGTTCGAAAGGTCTTTTCAAGACAAAGAAACTGCTTTTTTTAGAATTTAAAACCATCCAAAAATTTGGCGAGCATGTAAAATTGTAAACATAGTCTAAGAAAAATTAAAAAAAATCGATGTTTTCAAGTAAAAAAAAAAATTAAATAAATAAATATATCAGTACTCAAATAAGGAAGTTCCAATTTTTTCGCGTTATCTTATACATTCAGGAAAGAGTTTTTCCCTTTAAATGAAAAAGGAATAGATATATATATATATATATATATATATATATATATATATATATATATATATATATATATATATATATGTTCTTTTTCGTTAGTCTCTTGAAAATAAACTATATTGCAAATATTTCAAAACAGATGTTTCTTTAGCGACTGATACATGCATCTCTTTACAACCGTTCTGAGCTCTTTAAAATAAAATCAAAAGTCTTTCAAAACGAAAATATGAGATCTGATAAGTCAAAAATTAATCAGAATTCAAGAATGAATGAAGATTTAAAGCATGCTTATCAAGTCATAAAAACTTGAAAAACGAAGTTTAAAAAAATTGTAATTTAAAAAAGCACATTTTAATTATAAGTACTTAATAAAAAAACTGGTTAAAATGGCCCTTTCAGGATGCAAAAAATACATTTCTTTTAATTCAAATCGAGACCACACTTTCCATCTGGCGATCATTTAAAGCAGAAAAAGTAATTTAAGAAAAATGTTAAAGCGTTCAAAATTTAAAAAAAAATCGATATGGAAATACAATTTAAGGGCCAGTTACAAATGCTACAAGTATTTTCAATGTTTTCTATGCACTTATGTAAGGGTTAAAGCTTTTAAAATAAAAATTAAAACAATATGTTTTTTGCATTAGCCTTCCGAAAATCAGTATTTTTGAAATTTTTGAAAACAAATCTCCCTTTAAAGGCCGATACTTCCGATTCTTTTTAACCATTTGGAACTTTTCAAAATAGACATCAAAGGTATATTTGGAACAAAAAAAAACTGAACCCTATCGGTTTAGAAGGAATCAAAAGTCGAAATTCTATAAGAGTTTGAAACTGCCCAAAAATCATAGAAATTCGCAGAAACAGCCCTGCATAACTGATGCTGCAAAAAGGGCCATTAAAATTAGAAATAAATAGATTAACGAATTTGGAAAGGTCTTTCAAGAAATCTAAAACGCTTTTTTTAAAATGTATATCGGGGCAAAATATTTGGTGAGCATTTGAAAATATGTGAAAAATATAATAAAAAAAAAGAGCCCATTTCGTAACTTTCTATGGCCATATTTCAGCTTCTTGAGTATCTTAAGAGCTGAAATTCCACATGAGTTTGTTATTGTTTTTAATAATACAATAGCATATTTTCTTTTTCGTTTTTTTTGAAAGTGCGCAGCGAAATGATTTAATATTAATCCATTTGATTTCTTGCGGAACTTTTAAATTTCTACGATAAACCAAACGGACAAACGGAGCTTCTAGTATGGCGGACAAAAAAATTTATATTATTTTATTAGGTCTGCTTCAAATTTAGAAGCTATAGAAAACAGCTGCAAGCTGCAAAAATAATCTCAACTAAGGCACAAAGAAGCATAAATCAGAAGCTATGTAAATAATTTCCTACTGTGATGGAAAAACATACCAGTTCATCCATAATTAGATTAAAAATAACTAATTCGACTAATACAAAGCAGACCTCAAAACCATTCTAAGTAAATAAGTAAATCTGCAATAAATTAATAGCAATACATAGCAGTTTCTGGTTTATTTTGTGCTTTCAAGTGGCATTTTTTGTGTTCCATTCTAGAAAAGAAATAATATTTTCGAAAAAGGGTTTCTGGAAGAAATATATAACTTAATATTAAGAAATCAACAAAAGGAACCATTTTACCCCCTATGTTGGCTACAAAAGGCCTTAACTGAGTGCAATACATAAATGTGGACAATAAAAAAAATCTCACCATAAAGCTACTGAAATTTGTATTCTTAAAGTTTAAGTATTTTGTGAACAATTTTATTAAAACATTAAAAATAACTACTTTCCCTAATAAGATTTATAATTCAAAATGTTTAATCTTACGTTATATCAGAGAACATATTTTAGTTCTCAATAAACTGAAAAAACCTGATAATAATATAAGGACAGAAGGATTCTTTCCTAACACGGTTAGAAATAAAACATTATTTCAGATTGCAAAAGAATACCAACGATTTCATATTTTCATTACTATTTCGTTTGTTCTAATACTAAAAATATAGAATTTTCCATTTTTAATTTTCAATAAAAAGTAAAATATAACCCCTTAGTCTAAATCAACCCCATCACAAGAATTGGCTACGTAAAATAGATTCCTATCTTATGCCGACAACCTAATGCTCAGTTTTAAATATTTGTTTCCCTTTGAAGCGGATAATTAAACTACGTTACTTTTAAATAAATCAATTCATTTTTCTAGCTATTACTAATCTGACAACATTGCTACCAGTCGTGAAAGTTCGTGGACCGCCAATTTCAATTTATTCCCTTTTCGGTTGGTTTTGCTGCGGAAAAATAAAAACACGGTCTGCCGTAAGCGTGAGATATCCTTTGCGTTAGCTATAATAATCTTTGCTGACACTCATGACCTCCTATTTTTATGTCCTGTATGATAAGAACTTTGGACAACTTTTTTTTACATACCTTTAACTATTAACTAAAAATTAAGTATTCTTCATTCATGTCGCTAATCCTAACCGTTTTCGAAAAAACATCATTTTATTTAAACTGCTAGCCCCCTAACTTCTGTCGGGTTGAAAAAAGGAATTTTCCCCTATCACCATATTTCTAATGAAAAGTTAAACTATCTACATAATTAGAAACTTCGTAAGAGGCTTCAACACCACTACATCTATAGCTAGACCGCATGCAGAAACCTTCTGCTATGTCGTTAGGAACTAGCTGTCAACCATATCCCTATAAATCAACAAATACTCAAACAAGAGAACTTGTGGGACAAATAAAACTCGGTAAAGATAGTAAATATAATAATAAAAATCTTTTAAATTAAAAATAAAAGTATAAGTTAGTTATCTTATTATAAAAGGTCAAACTTCAACAAATTCACATGATTAAGAAAAACACAAATAGATTAATTATAAATCTAATCAATAAACTACTGCGATTCTCCCTAAAATCGTCTAATGTTATAACAACGCATAAATCAAACTCATTTAAACTATGATCATAGAAAGTGAGTTTTGGGCAACACCCTATGAAATAAAAAATGATGAATTACTGTAACGTTATTACAACTAGATAAAAAGGTAACAATACAGTTTGCCTGTCTGTTGGTGTGGCTGGCAGTGAACAAGAGGTCTCCCTTCTCAACATCACAGGCTCGAGCGTAACGTCAACGGGTACATGCACCTTATAAATCAGTTATAATATAAAATAACTAAATGTAATTTAAGCAGTAAGGAGGACTAACCAATATAAAGGACCCCGTTGTTTTGGGGACTAGACGAATTCCTTGCTGAAACGTGCGGAAATTACCAAAATCCCTGTTTTGAGGTAAAAATAGCACAAGACGTTAAGCATGCAAAAAGATACTAAAACTCAATAACTCAAGACTGTCATCCAGATCATCCACATGACTTTCCAATCCCCAATGCTGTGGGATGATTTAAATCAAAAGGGATGGAAATCTTCAGGCTTCTTCAGCCAATTATAACAGGAACAAATGAAGGTCAAGGCAAAACGGCCTCCATTTATAACCAAGATCCTTGTTTGCTCACAACACTACGTCATTTAGAAGCATTGAATTGACATGATTAAAAGGAATGACAGCTCAAAATTATGACCCTGGAAAAACAACATTCGGCTGAAATAAGTTTGATTAATAAGCCAATTTTCTACTCAAAATTAAAAAAGTATCCCAATCGTTGTTAAAGAAATACATTTCAAATGAAGGAATAAATTTCCTACAACCCAACAAAAATTATAATGAATAAGTTGTGTACAAACACCTGATAAATAGTAGTAGGCAGGAAACCCGAGATCTATCTGAAAAAAAGGTAAAAGTAAATTTTACATCCATAAAAAAATCAACGAAGCATATTGTAGTAAATTACCAAACAAACGATAAAAATAGTGGTCAACTGACAATGTAATGTAATTTAAACCGTTCTTCCTGGTGTAAAAATGTAGGATAAAAATAACCCAACTGGGAAAGAAATTAGTAAGAAAATAGAGCTATCACGGTTCGTAATACAGTAAAACCAGAAATGCAACAAACGGAATCCTTTTGTTCAAAGAATTTATAGGAAATTTACTGAAAATAATTAAGGAATATTGTGTTGCCAATAACGAGAGTATTTGCAAAAATAAGGTAGGTAAAATTAACTGAAATAGCCATAACGATCTTAAAAGGAAATTTGAACCGTGACATCTCTGTAATAATACAGTTCTGTTGCAAATTGGGCTTTTCTATTTCCTAGATTGTTTTTTATTATCATGATGTCCATTAAGTTTTTATTTCTGGATTAAGAAATATTTCGCTAAATTTTACGGAAATAAAAATTAATAGACCTTTTTTGTCACTACAAAGGGTATAAAATAATGCTTATTTTAAAACAGATACTAAATTTTTTATGGTTTAAATCAGTTTTGATATTTTTATTACTAACTCTTGGACACTGTTGCTGAATATTAAATTAGATATTTACTTACCATGTTAAAAATTAACCACAATATGCTGATTATCAAAGGTCTATAAAGTTGCAACACAAGAGAAATAAATAAACAGCTTAAAAATCCATTGGTGACAATCAGAAAAATCTCGTTTTCAAAAAGATTTCTCAAGTGAGATACGATATTATGAAGATGAAGTGTTAATTCTTCGACTTTTTTAATGATTGTAAATACATCTTCTTTGGACTTTTCAAACTTAAGGAAAACGACAAGACGTTGTACACTTTCGTATCTACTTATCGTTGCTAAAAATAATACTGTGACAATAACGCACTTCCAGATAATAAAAAAAGTTAAAATGGCATTTGTTGTCGGAGGCAATAAAAGTGTCAATAGGAATTTGACGTTATTTTCATTTTCGTTATACACAAAAATATAGGAAGAATACATCCATATAAAAATGATAAAAAAGAGTGAAAAAAAATAGTAAGTAGCGTGTTTAAAAATATGTGTTTCAATTTTAGATCTGTCAGTGGAAAGAGCCTCATCGACTAAAAAGAATTCAAAGAAAAGTTTTTTCCAAATTAACCGTTTCTTTTGAGAATTAAGAAGAGAAATAAATATTATTATAAACTGGCATCCCGTTAAAAGAGAGCTTAGAACACTCAGAACAACAGGGTAAAATCGAAACATGGGATATTTTTCTTTTGTCCAGAATGTTATACTACATAAGGAAGCAGATAAAATTACTAATATAACAGTTTTCTTCTTGTGGTATTGCTCATTTAATAAAACATGGTTACGAAAGTCAAAATATGGCGCAATGCCAATAAAACTAGTTAACCTTGCTATTGAAACAAAAAAGAAAATATTATTCGAGGACATGTTTTCTATGACTGATAATAAAATGTCACTACGTTTATTAAGGAAAATTTGTCTGCTTAAGCAGTCATGTTCGTGGAACAAACAATAATTAACCAATTATTTTAAGAGCTGCTATTTATAAGTTTTTTTCAAATGGTTTTGTATAGGCTGACATTTTGTAAGCAAGAAATATTATTGAATTAAAACCTATATCAACTAGTAAAACTTATAGGGGTAAATAAATAGAATTAAATTTTTTCCAGAATTTCACAGAGGAAACAAATGATGCATGGTTGCATGGTATCTTTATATAAAGAAACCGTATCGTTCCGTATCGTTATAAATGTCTTTTCGATGACTAAACTACTTTTATTAAGAAGCTTAGAAAAAAAAACTGTGGACATTCTTAAAATGATATACGCAGACATTTTTGTCAAAACTATACTTCTATATTTGGAAATCTTGAAGTCGTTTTATCATCAAAAGATAGAAAATAGGCTAAAAGGCAAATTTAAAAATTTAACATTTTTTATTAGGTACAGAGTTGGGCAAATATTCCGGAACGGCCTTATTAAGAGCGAAAGGAAAGTGATAACGGATTCTGGTTTACATCAATTTACAGAACTATAAGTCTTCTATTTCATTTGCGTTCCATATCACAGTGACGCTAACAACTGTTAAATGACGATCTCACTTATAACCTTTTTAAATAGAAATCCTGTATATTACCAGTTATTTTAAATCTCCAACATATTTCGAATAATTTCTGTGGATTTTATCCTATGAATATATTCAATTGTTTCGAAAATATTGAAAATTGAAGGTGCAAGAATACTAACAGAAAAATTATAAATTACAGTAATATAAATTAACAGTCATTTAATTAAATAGTTCAGCCATATGACAATGTCTAAACCTTTCAGAAATCTGGAAAAGCGCTGTCCGCATATATTGATGAAAAATATCATCATACAATTCATTTAATATTCTGTTTTCAAGGTCCTTCAAAAACATTGTCTTTTTATTACCGACTAGAGTTTTTAAATGATTAGAAGATTAAATTCTAAAGTGGTTAGATTGGGTGACTTAAGGAGTCATTCACTGGACTCTTTTCAATCTACCTTATTTCCAGGAGAAATTTCATCTAGATAGTCTTTGACATGTTTCCCAAAATGGACTAGTGCTCTATCTTGTTGAAAATAAATATAATTTATTCATATCATTGTTATATTGATCATGAAATAAATTAATTAAATCGGGTATAATTTTATTTCATAAAACATTTTTGAGAAGGACTAAAGGACTCATAATGTACCTTTCAATGATGCTTGACCAAAAATTTAATTTTTTTACGTGATTACGTGATCTAAATTTTCAGTGTTCTGTTTACCACTAATATTCGTTAGATGTATGGTCAAGTTCTGGGGTCAGAGAGACATCGTTGTGTTCAATGCATTTTGTGGCGTTTTTGTCTAGAAGATCCTATGAAAAAATTTTGATTCATCACTGTAACATATGGATTGTCTTCTAGATCTAATCTTGCTATACGGTGTTTGTAACAACTGGTAAATTATCATGGTGTTAGAGAAATTACTCATATTGATGACATCATAAGAGGTGCTTTCTCTGCTTCAGAGGCTTTAGAGTTGCAAAGAAAAATTAATGAACTGTTTCTCTGGGATGATTTGAATTCAGAAAATAGTGTTGTTAGAATCTGTGACGCATTGGGACTTTCATCATTTATCACATGAATGGCTGAACACTTAATTAAAAAACTATAGCTTCAGGGACTGAATTGAGATGCATTTCTATCTCAAGATATTACTGAACAGTGGAAAGTATTCCGTGATCAACTTCCTTGCTTAACTTCTTTGTCTATTCCTCTTCGATTTATATGTGATGAAACATGTGCTGTAGAAGTTCATGGATTCTATGATGCTACCAAAGTGATCTATGGGCTGTATTTTATTTGAGGCAGATATTGCCTAACAACAATAATTCGGCTTCCTGGGCATAGACAAAAAATAGAATGTCTCCATTTAAACGTATTTCTTTAAATATGCTAGAGTTGTGCGCAGCTTTGAATCTACCAAATTGCCTCGATACGGTTATTAGTACCTTTAGTGATATAAAAATTAGTGAGGTGTGTGCTTGGTCAGATTCCATCGCCACAATGGCTTGAATAAAATCACCCCCTCATAGATGAAATACTTTCGTGGCAAACCGCGTCTCTCATATTCAAACCAAATTGTCTCCTAATTGCTAGTATTTTATGACTGACAAAGTCAACTCAGCTGATTGCGCTACACGAAAAGATTTGTTTGAACAACTTGTCTCGCATTCATTATAGTGTGCGGGAACGCCTTTGCTTCGAGAAGATGAATCAAATGATGCTAAATATTCAATGCTTCTGACAAGAAGTTATCCTATTATCTATTTAATTATACAGTATTTTCATAATGGAAGTTCACACATGAACCTCGTCTATCTATCTATCTAATGAGTCTCAATCATCCATCTTTGGACATAGGCCTCCCCTTGTTTTCTCCATTGTTCTCTATTTTGAGCGGTTTGTATCCATCTTTGTCCAGCTTGCTTTTTTAAGTCGTCTGTCTATCTCATTTGCCGTCTTAAGGAAGACGAAGAAGAGGTTTTTCGTTTGTGTTGCCAGAGTCTCCATTCTAGAATTATTTTGTTCTATCTAAAGTCTTTCTGTCTTAAAGTATGACAGGCAAATTTATTTAAGCTTGGCTACTTGTGTCAAGACATCGCTTACTTTTGTTTTGTCTCGTATCCATATATTCTTCTTTTTATCTATAGCATATACCTAGCATTTGTCTCTCCATTGCTCTTTGTGTTTTGGCAATTCTATCTATATTCTCTTTGGTAAATGCCCATGTTTGAGATGTTAAGACAGGTGAAATGCATTGATTGAATACTCTAGTTCTTAGATGCTGCGGACATTTCTTGTTTTTACGATGTATGATATGATATCCAGGATAGTCTGACTCTTCTATTTATTTCCTCAATTTGATTGTCTTAATTTAGTTTTGTTATTTAACCTAGATATATATACTCTGACATTTTGTCTAATTTCCTTTGTGCTACCATTATAACCATTTCTTCAGTTTGATTTGTCACAGTTCATTTTTAATCCTATTTTTGACGCTTCGTTGTCCAGTTCTTCAGTCATTTTTTGCAACTCATCTTTTTTATCTGTTATCAAAGAATTAGGTTATTTAATACATCTCCGTTTATGTTGATCCCATAATTGTCCCATTGTAATTTCTTAAAGACATCTTCTAGAGATTGGTTGAATAGTTTCGGTGACACTGTATCTCCTTGTCTGACCCCTCATCCTATTTTTATTGGTCTAGTGCTGTGTACTTCCGTTATTTTGATAGTGATCTTTGCATTGTTATATATGTTTGTATCTATGGTCAATTCTGCTATTTTGCAACGAGTTCTTAACTGCCCAATGTTCAACGCTGTCAAAGGATTTTTCAAAATCTATGAATGCTATATACAGAGAAATCTGATATTCGTTGGCCTTTTCAATTAGAATTTTTATTGTCAGTAGGCGGTTGCATGTGCTGAAGTCTTTTTTAAATCCAGCCTGTTCTCGTGTTTAGTAGCCATCCAATTTGGGGGTTAGTTTCTTTGTGAGTATTTTAGTTAGCATTTTATACATGATATTAAGTAGCGTTATTAGTTTGTGCTTTTCAAATTCAAATCTCCCTTTTTAAGTAGTAAAAGGGTCATTGCTTCGTTCCAATTAATTGGTATCTGTTTTCAACTAAGCATCTTGTTCAGAAGGATGTACAAAACATTTCTTGTTATTTTTTCACCATTTCGGCTGTGGTTCTATCTTTACTTGGCGATTTGTTATTTTTCATTTCTTTCAGGGCCTTTTAATATCATTTTTACTTATTTTTACTGATTTTGGGTGAAAAGCTGGAGTTGATGTTTTTTAATTTTTGTGTTTAATCGATTAAGAATTTCTTGTGGTATTTTTCCTTTATATTATAAAGATTTGTGTAATATTTTTGCATTATCTGTATAGTTTGCTCTATGTCGCTAGTTTCTATCTCTTCGTTGTTTTTTTATACTATTTATCTGTATCCCAATTGTGGTGGTGGTTTTAGGCATTTCATGTTCTTGTTTTGTTGAATTACTCTTTCAAACAATTGAATCTCGTACCTTTCAATATATAATTAATCAAACATTTTGGATTTTATCAGTTCATCAAGCCATTCGTCATGTGCTATCAAAGTGCTATCGATGTTTTCATGTTAATACGTCTTTATTGACACTGTTTATTACTGATTTACTTTCTGCTCGAGTATCCCAAGTTAAAACATTTTCTCGTTATGGCGTGGATTTTTCAGGTCCTTTTTCCATTGTTTTGAGCAAGTATCGAAGTGTTTCTAGTCAAAAAGCAGCTATTTGTGAACTGGTGTGTCTTAGCACCGAACAGCATATTTTAAGCTTGTCTCTAATTTGACATCGGAAGCTTTTTACGCTGTCTTTCACAGATTTATCGCTAGACGTGCAAAATGTAGTGCTATCTACAGTGATCGAGGAACAAATTTTGTGGCAGTCAAGTGGAATCTTCCTCACACTGCTCCCGCAGTCGAAATATTGGTATGAAGGATTCTATGTTTTACCTTCGTGATAGGTACTGGGTTGCATTGTAAATATCTGACAGTCCTGATTATATTGATTGAGAGGCTCAGATTCGCACCACTTAAAGTTCAATGGATCGTCCAATAATAAAGCTCTGTCCGCTATCAAACCAGTAACTGACAAAATTTTAAACAAAATGTCTTATCAACATTCTTTAGTTAGTAAATAATATAAATATAACTTTTTTTGTGTTTATGGGATATTTATTGAGCAGAAAAATATTTGAAAATTTGTGTTGGGCAAAATAATAAGAAAAAACACGTTTCTTGATTAGGCGGCATAATCTGAATTTTGTTATTTTCATATTTAAAACTCACAGTTGCTATCTTTACATCTATAGCTCAATGCGCATTGATATTCGAAGAGAGACAGCGTCAGAGTCTGACGAGTAAATGTAAAGAACAAGCGGTACTATATGTAGCGTCTTGATGTGTGTTTTGGTTGACTCAACGGCTTAGAACCATTTTTTTCGTGTATTGTTGAAAACGTGATCGATTGAAAGAGATTCTAGAAAGCCAGCCAGCAGAAACAAAACCAGGTGAACCACGAGTAAGTGCAGAATTTAGTATAATGGTGAATAACTGTCGATTATCGTGTGATGTGTCCTTATACAGCTACAAAATAAGATAGTTCTTTTTAATACCAACCATTCGTCTTAGTATTAATATCTTTTTATTCTGCTTTATTATAATTTCTCTGTTGGTTAGTTCTAATTGTACAGTTATTTTAAGTATTTTAACAAGGGAAATAGTCAGGGAGATGGTGAGAATAATTTTTAAATGATTTTAACGTCTTAAAGGCGTTGGGTCCTAAGTAAAATCAGCACTAACAGGAAGGTATCTGAAGTGTTCGGCTCCGATTTTAATAAAAATTCAATATGTTATAGAGGGTACAAATATAAGAGACATGTATTTTTTTTTATTTGTTAAGATTCATTATAACGGGATGAAAACTGCCTCTAAATTTCACCCCTTAAAATAATATTTTTAAAATATCTCAGGTTCCAAGTGAGATATCTTTCCAAATCAGAATGGAAATGACTTGTTATACTAAATGATGTTAAAATATGGTATTTTAACCTCTCATGGATATCATCACTTATTTTTTATGAGGGTAAACCACATAATTGCTCACGTAATTATAATTCTAAAAATTTCGAAATTGAATGGAATTATTTGAAAATATTTTTGTCACGAATACCATAGGTAAATTAAGTTCTAACTGAGATATATTTACAAAACAAAATGGAAATTACCTGTAATTTGAAATAATGTTGAACTATGGTATTTTACCCCTTAGGATATCATCTTTTAGTTTTTATAAGGGGGCGCAAGTAATTTAATTCTAAAAGTTACAAAATTTAATGAAATTGTTTGAAAATATTTTTTTCACGAATACCATAATTAACTTAAGTAGACATGTTTTGGTGTCTCCAAAAATAAACTAGTGAAAGGAGGTGTGATTCGAAATAATATCAAACTATGGTGTTTTCACCCCCACACACGTAATTACGAAATTTAATGGAATTCATAAGGTTAAAGTTTGAACATTTGATAGGAACAATCTTTTATCGAAATCCACAAAATACATGATATAAATTAACGTTTTTTCGAAAACGATTAGGATTAGCGACATGAATGAATAGCACTTAATTTTTAGTCAGTAGTTATAGGTATGTATAAACGTTGTCCAAATTTCTTATCATACAGGGCGTAAAAAAAGGTATCATTATTATCACAGCTTTGAGTAATTCACAGCACTTTCTTTGATAGTAATTTGAGGAGTCTTACCTTACAATCATATTAAAAAAAATTGAAATATACCTGATGATTCAATAATTATCCGTAAAAAACTTTATTCCATGGCAGGTATTTTGGAGCCTATATTTCCGAAGAGGAAGCCTATACGAAAAAAGTTTATATGAACTTGTAACATTCTTTTCCAGTATTTTTTTCATATCCTTAGATTTCCCATATTTTCCGGGACACCGTACATTATATATATCATACTATCACTAGAGCGCCTCTATATTGTCGTTTTACATTCATTAGAGCGTCAAGGTGCAAAGAGCGCCAGTATACTGACGCTCTATGCACATTTCGTGTAAAAAAATAAATTCAAGTTTATAATAATGAAACAAATCTTGTGCCAAAAAATCTCAAGACGCGTTATTGCCGAAAATATCTACAAAATTATACGGAAAGCGTATAATATTAGTTCAAACTAGTGACCGTAAGGGGAGCTAGCGAAGACAACGTATATTGTATATACAGAAGTATCTCTTATATTTGTTCACGTACCCGGCGTCACACAATTTGGCAACACTGAGATGCTTAAAATGGTTCAGAAATTATTCGTTTTTGTAGTTATATGTAGCAATAAAGTTATTTGTTCTTGTACAGGGAGTGACATTTGAAAATTCTGAGCTAGTGACTTTGAAAATGAGCCGTATATTTGGTGAGGACTACGTAAGGTTTAGGTCGTGCAATCTGATATATTATAAATTTAGTAGTATTTAATTGTAATACGAAATATGGTCCGAAAACTTTGTGAAAAGGAAATTAAAAAAAAAAAATACTGCCTGTTATAAAAAATAATTTTAAACTATACAAATACCCTCTTAACTAAAGCAAAAAATTTAAACACAGAACAAGAGCTAAGTAAACAATACCATATGATATAGAAATGAAGTCGGTTAAAAATGTCATGTCACAAAAAATTAATTTAAAAATAAAATTTATATAAAAAAAATTGAACCAACTTCTAAAAATGCGCTAAAAAGTGAAAAATAACTATAAATTTTTATATGAAATTAAAATTTTTGAAGTCGGCGCCAAACTAATATTTGACAAAATGTGATTCGCATAAACAGATTAAAAATTTTTTATTTGTAATTGCGATCTTACCATAATTTGTATATATTAGTAGTTCTTTATTTCATTTAGAAATAACTTGGCGTAGACTTCAAAAATTTCAATTTCATATAAAAATTTCTAGTTATTTTTCACTTTTTAGCGCACTTTTAGAAGTCGGTTCAATTTTTTTTATAAAAATTTTATTTTTCGACTTTTAGTTTTGAATTCATTATGATATTCATAAATTATTTAAACTAAGTACTAATCGAGATTAGTGTACCTCGCAATGATTCTAAAGTGGCAAAAAAGTACCCGTTTTATCCAAAATTGTAAATCACCCTAAAATGAACCACTAAATATTCTTTGATTCTTAGAGTTTTCAAAATACCAGTGAAATTGTGTCATACAAATATTTAGTCTGTCATAGTAAATCTCCTATCTTAACTTTCAAATTAATTTTAGATTGGTAACATTAGCCCCAAAACCTTCCAATATCGATTTTTAAAGAACTTGAGACGTAGATTTCTTAGCCCGATATATATGTTATACTGTATTTTGAGTTTGGATACGCCCCAAGAACCTCGGAATATCAATTTTAGACAAAATCAGGAAATGTTAAATTTTCAGTGCCTCATATTGTATCTTATCGACTAAATAGTTGTAAATAATTAACTTCATATTCTTAATGCACGACCTCCAAAATCCCCTATTACCAAATCTAAAAAATGCGAATAAGGTAAAATTTTCAATCCACCATATTGGATCCGCCATGTTGAATTTCAAAAAAAAAATTTAACCTCTTAATCTAATCTAAATGTAAACCCTTCAAAGCCACCTATTACCAATTTTGGGTTAAATCCGGAAATCTAAAATTTCTAGACCGTCGTACTGCATCTGACATATTAGATTTTCTTAAAATAATTTTATATTGACTATCTACATCTTCAAAAACGATTCAGTCCCACCTTTGAACAGAGTTGAAAAATGTAAAATTTTAAGTCAGCTATATTGGATTCGCCAGATTGAACCCTAAAAAAATAGTTTTAAATTCATAATTCAGACCCTCAAGGACACCCTATAACAATTTTGGAGAAAATCGAAAAATGTAAAATTTTTAGGACGCCATATTGAATTCACCAAATTGTTTTTCAAGAAATATTTTATATTCGTAATTAACACTAACAAAAATCCCCCAAAACTGATTTTATACAAAATTGAGAGATGTAGAATCTTTAATCCGCCATCTTGGATCTGCTATATTTATTATTTTTCAAAATAACTTCAGATTCGTAATGTGTGATCAAAAAAACTTCCTTATATCAATTTAGAAAAAAATCGGGCAAAATTAATTTTTTGTCCGCCATATTGGATCCGCCATATTGAATGTTTTAAAAATAATTTAAGATTCATTATATCCGACCCCGAAAACTTCTCTGTACCAATTTTGGAGAAAATCGGACTAAATTGATTTTTTCGTCCGCCATATTGGTTCCACCATAATGAATTTTTAAAAAATAATCTTAGATTCATTATGTGCGACTCCGAAAACTCCTCTGTACAAATTTTGGAAAAAATCTGACAAAATTGACTTTTTTGACCGCCATACTGGATCCGCCATATTGAATTTTTTTTAAATATTTTGGATTCGTTATGTGCGACACCGAAAACTCCCCCATACCAATTTTGAAGAAAATCGGACAAAATTAAATTTTTTGTCTGCCATATTGGATCCGCCATATTGAATTTTTAAAAAATAATTTCATATTCGTTGTGTACGACCTCGAAAATTCCCCATACCAATTTTGGACAAAATCGGACAAAATTAATTTTTTTAGCACCATATTGTCAGCGCCATCTTGGATTTTACTGCACCAATCTAATCCAAAAAAATATGGGACCGCAGCAACTTCCTGAACATAACGTAAAAAATTTCATTCAAATCGGTGCCGCCATTCCGGAGTAATCGGTGTACATACATAAAAAAAAATACATAGTCGACGAATTGAGAACCTCCTTCATTTAGAAGTCGGTTAATAATCCTTTCAACCAACATGGCGCCAACTTTCAAAAAGTGCTAAATAAATTAGTAAATCCACAATTATTAAATTTATTACAATTTAACACAGTTTATAAGTTATATTTTACTTTTAGTGCAGTTTTTTGACGTCAGTTTACCTTTTTTTATAAAAATAATTTATTAAAAATACACACCCAAGAACACAATTATTAATTAATAGGTTTACTTGAAGTTTCCACAAATAAAAATTTACATGTTGTAAATAAGTTTAAATTTAATACTATATCCTACAAAAGTACGTCATATAGGCAACATCGCAAGACGCTCCAATGTTCATAATATGAACTTCCGAAAATGAATATTAATGACGCTCAAGTGACTTACAGTTATAATGACGCTCCAGTGCCAATATAAAATATATACTAATTACCATTTTCAGGTTTCTTTTATAGACACCCGTTATTGTTTAAGCCTAGAAATTTAAACTGACCAAGTATACACATAAAAGGTTTTTAGTTACCGCATTTTAAGGTAGTGACGCCGCAAAGCGCATCTTTGTAAAGACGCTTCAGTGATAGAAAGATGTAAATATATATATATATATATATATATATATATATATATATATATATATATATATATATATATATGAAGTAAAATGCGAACAGTAAATGCAAACATCGTTCCAACCATATCCTTTCCGTGTTAGAGGTTGCACAGTTTGAATAAATTGCTAAGGAATACAATTCATCTTATTCCACCACCATCGAGATGATGGCCTACCTGTACCCCCATACCGAGAAAGAAAGTCAACACTTACCCTCCCCGTCACAGTGATACGGCAGATGTACATGTTTCGTCTCTATTAGACTCATCAGGGTACCGACATGCACCTGGCTGTGCAAAGGACAGATCGGAAGGAAGCATGCAAATACTGAAACGCGGCTTCGCCGACCTCCCGTCGGATGGCGTATATATGTTTATGCGGCTTTCACGGATTCCCCCGTGTGAGATGCAAAAGCAGTATATATCCACATTATGGCGTTGTAGTGCTGAAATCACATTCAGCAAACGTACAACTATATGCAGCTCCGTGTAGGAATGAAGTAAAATGCGATTTATTCAAACTGTGCAACCTCTAACACGGAAAGGATATGGTTGGAACGATGTTTGCATTTACTGTTCGCATTTTACTTCATTCCTACACGGAGCTGCATATAGTTGTACGTTTGCTGAATGTGATTTCAGCACTACAACGGCATAATGTGGATATATCCACTGCTATTGCATCTCAGACGGGGGAATCCGTCAAAGCCATCCGACGGGAGGTCGGCGAAGCCGCGTTTCAGTATTTGCATGCTTCCTTCCGATCTGTCCTTTGCACAGCCAGATGCATGTCAGTACCCTGATGAGTCTAGTAGAGACGAAACATGTACCTCTGCCGTATCACTGTGACGGGGAGGGTAAGTGTTGACTTTCTTTCTCGGTATGGTGGTACAGGTAGGCCATCATCTCGATGGTGGTGGAATAAGATGAATTGTATTCCTTAGCAATTTATTCAAACTGTGCAACCTCTAACACGGAAAGGATATGGTTGGAACGATGTTTGCATTTACTGTTCGCATTTTACTTCATTCCTACACGGAGCTGCATATAGTTGTACGTTTGCTGAATGTGATTTCAGCACTACAACGGCATAATGTGGATATATCCACTGCTATTGCATGTCACACGGGAGAATCCGTGAAAGCCGCATAAACATATATATATATATATATATATATATATATATATATATATATATATATATATATATATATATATATATATATCAATGCTTCATGTCCCTTAGTAATATGATATAATTTGTATATTTTTACCTGATTAAATTTAATTATTTATCCTGCAATTTAAAATTTGTAAACATGGAATTCGTTATTGATTCACCACTCTTTTAGTCTTATAACTTATCACCCTTTCTCATAGTTTGCTTTAGTTTATATATCACATTATTTTGTTGGAATTTGAAGGTAATAAAATATTTTATTTTTTAATAAATTCTCATTTATTTACATTCCAGTTCAGTATTAAAAATATAAGGTTATAGTCAGTAATATCGTTCAGTTATCATTTGTTGTGGATGTATACCTGATTCGTTTGACACGAACATAGCATGTAGAGTCAAATCATTTAAGGTTGAGTATACAGTATGAAATGTATAACAATTTTTGCAGTTTGTTTTAATTATGATTAGTAACTTTGAAATGTTTTGATCATAATTTTCTTTTCGATAATTTTCCATTACTTGTCAATAATTGATTAATTACCTGGTAATTAGAGTAAGTTCGGAATTAGGTGAGAGTACTCCAGGTTGAGAATAAAGATATCAAAAATTAAGAACAAATATCCCTAAAATTTGGCATGTGAGGCTGCGATAGAGATTTTCATTTTCGTTTCTTTTACGGTTGAACCGTCGAGGGCAGTAGACAAATCTTGCCATTAGATCTGAAAGGGCGGACTGTCATGGGTTTTTTTTGTTATAGTCCACTAATTAATGAGGTAAGATTTTGTGCCCTTATCTTTACAGACATCTTGTAAAAATAACAAATTTTGTTTCAGGGCTTCTTCTTTGACTTCGTTCCTTTTCTTTTCCTGCTTTTTTCCATTTTTTGATTTTCTCGGCTGTTCACGTTTTCCGATTTTCCTGACCGTTCTGACTTTATTTTTTTTGGCCATGTTACCACAACGATTTTGACCTTCACGATTAGGCTCACCTTGCATTTGGTTGGTGAGTTGGAATTGACCTTGTAAAACCTCATTCATCCACGACCAACAACAAGAATCCTGATAACAGCGCTATATCAAATAAACAGAAGTGAGAGGTATCGTGTACATAAACATCTACCAGGTAGGAGAAAACTTTAATTTAGAAAATAGGACCTAGACATCGATTTCTTTATATGCGTATAGAACATAACATAAATATATTTACATTTAACATAACATAAGGTGTAAGAACATCTTGGTAACTTTCTTTAAAAAGATTACTTTCTATACTTTTTGCAATTAAAGGTTTTGGAATATTTTACGGCCAAATATTTACACAACCTTTAAAAACGATATAACACCTATAGTTATCAAGAAAGGGTATAAAAATTGTAGGTACAGTTCTTTTTTATGTATATAATTTTTTGGAATAAAATGGAATTGTTACTGTGTTTTTAATGGTCGTTTTATTATGGAGCTATACACCAGCAGTCAGTAAATTAACATCATTTCTGAAATCTATGTGTTTTCCTGTTTTATCACTAGGTAAGTAACACAGATAATGTAAAACGGGTGGCGCCTATTGGGTAATCAAAGCAAAGCACAACTTTCTCTGAAAGAGATACGGACCTAGTCTCCGACATATTGAGCTGCCGTACGCATTCATTGCGTACGCTGTAAAAAGGGACACGCTACAATATATATATATATATATATATATATATATATATATATATATATATATATATATATATATATATATATATATGTATGCTATTATTATTATTTTTTAATTTATTTTATTAAAATGGTTTAAACGACTTCCGCGTGTTTTTTAAAATTAGTTTCTAAATTAATCAAATTAATTTTGCATTTTAAAGCAATCTTTTCATGTTATGTGATCTTATTGTTAAGTGATAATGACTGTATTTGTTGAACAAATCCTGGCATTTCATATATATTCACTTTGAAGTCGTGAGGAAAAGAATAAAATTTCTCGAAAGCTTGACCAACAAAAAAGAGATTTGTTTTCTGGCCAGCCATCGTTTTGACTGCAGCCCCACAAAACTAGTGCAGTCAGGAGACTACCTCCTTTATATATATATATATATATATATATATATATATATATATATATATATATATATATATATATATATATATATATATATATATATATATACGAAAAGTCTCCTTACTTATTTCTTTTAGCATTTTCTTGATTTCATCTACATTGCTAAAATGTTTTATAGTGATGATTTCTTTATACAGGGAGTCCGGGAAAGTGCGTTTCGTCAATCAGCCATTTACTTAATTTCTGCACTTCACAAAATAAGCCTTAGATCGATGTCTAATTATCAAAGATTTTACGGAATATCTTCGTTATTAGTAAAAATAGAAAGATAAGGTTCTTGCGGCATTGTGCTACTTTTTTTAAAAAACGAACGATGCCACTAACAGAATTTTCATAAATCTCGTTTCGAAGACACAGAGTGATTTTAAAAATTATGCATTTTAGGATAGCCCTCGTATCTCGGGTATCTTGCAACTTATCGCAAACCTAAAAAATAGAGTTAAAATTGGAGTTTTTTTTTATGTAGGTTTCAGTGGTATAGTCAGTTCAACTGTTTCGGACAAATAAATCAAACTTGTCTTTTTTAAACGAGATACCCTATACAGGGTGTCCGGGAAAATGTGGAAAATCTCCCTGATACCAAAAAATAAATATAAAGAATACTACAAGTTCATAAAAACTTTTTTCGTATAAGCTGCAAATCAAGTTTTTTACACACAATTATTGAACCACCAGGTATATTTCAATTTTTTAAAAAATATAATGTATACCATGTAAGATCCTTGAAATTATTATCCATGAAAGTGTTGTGAATTACTTATAGCTGTAGGAAGAGACTAGCTGTGTCACTTATAACCCCATTTTTTAGTCCCTTTATGATAAGAACTTTGGACAACATTTCTTACATACTTTTAACTACTGACTAACAATTAAATACTCATCATTTATGTCGGTAATCCTAACCTTTTTTCGCGTATTTCGATAAAAGGTACAACTTTTTTCCTATCAAATGTTCAACCTTCAACCTTATGATAAAACAATTCCATCCAAAATTACAGTTTACCTATTTAGTTAAAAACGTCTGATTCTGTGAATTGCAGTTCGATCTAGGTTGGCAAAAAATGTGCGTTTTACTTTATCGGTATCAAAAACAAAACATTGTTGTTGCAAACGTTGGTAGGTATGAAAGAAATAAATATCTTGCAATTTAGAACTTGACAGCTTTCACATCGCTGACACATTGATTCTTTACCTTGATATCAATTTACTGATTTATGAATTTTGTGGTGAAATTAATTGTGAAATATTTCGAAGTATAGAATACGCGTTTATTGAGTGTGCAGATATGCATCTGATGTATGAACTTGCATCTTGCAATGCTTTGGAGCTAGGAGGTTATATCACAAGAGATATTCTAATCGTACTCTTCCAGATCAAAAAAACATTTTAACGAGTTCACTAATATCTAAGAGAGACTGGTAGGTATTCAATAAGGTAATATTATTAAATTTGTTCATAATTTTGGGAAAAGAGGTACTGTGCTGGTCAGGGAAGAACACCGCAATTAAAGGAAAATATTTTAAATGGTACAGATCACACTCCTTCAACCAGCACTAGAGAATTATCTGCCCAGTTTCGTACCTCGAAGACAATAGTAAATGAAGTTCTTCAAAAACAGCTGTTATATTCATATCATTTGAAAAAAGTACTTGAATTGATTTCTGAAGATTTTTCCCGTATAATGCAGTTTGCAAACTGGCTATTGCATCAGCAACGAAATAGTGAAAACCTCATTAGCACTATTCTTCTTACGAAGCAGGGTTTACCAAAAATGGTATTATAAATTTTCACAACTCATATGTATGGGCTAATGAAAATCCTCATGCATTTTTTCACATCATCAACATCAGTTAATGTCTGGTCAGGAATTATTGATAATTTTTTGATCAGATCATTCGTATTGCCGGCACGATTTAATGAAGAATTTTATCTAGAGTTCCTCCAGAAAGCTTTCCACTATTCAGTAGAGCACTTTAAACCAGCCGAAACATGTACTATATGCACGATGGGGCACCACCTCATTTTAGAGTTGCTGTGGGGGAACACCTGAATAACGTCTATTCAAACCGTTGGATAGATAGTGGAGGACCTATTACCTCCGGCCGATAGTAGGGACGAATTTCTACCGGGAATCACGTTTGATTTTGATCAAATAAGAAACAATGCTGAGTTAATGTGGCGACTACAGCAATCCTCAATTCATCCTCTCCGATAGTGCATCAGCCTTCACGGAGTTAATATTGAACCCTCTTGCGAAGTTTTTTACTGAACAGTTAGTATAACTTTTTATTGAAACTATCTTGACAAGGGAAAATTACTTTTCTTCGTATACAACCCAGTAGAGTTTGGGGAACTAACAGTATAAATAAACTGTTTTTTCGAAAATGGTTAGGATTAGGCGACATGAATGAAGAGTACGTAATTTTTAGTTAATAGTTCACGGTATGTAAAAAACTTTATCCAAAGGTTCTATTATACCAGGCGTAAAAAATAGGTCATGAGTGTCACAGCTAGTCCGTTCCTGCAACATTCAGTAATTTTCTTTGAAAATTATTTGAAGGGTTTTGCCTGGTATACTAACCTGAACTAACTTTGTATACATCATATTAAAAAAATTGGAATATACCTTGTGGTAGCATTCCCTTCACGTGTTTTTTTCATAAGGGGGAAAATTCCCACATTTTTCCAGACACTCTGTAAATACTTTTTATAGATATTAAAAAATACATATATTAGATATTATAGATTAATTTAGTGGAAACAAAATTTAATATTTCAATTTTAAGCCCTATAATATAAATAAGTTACATTAATATATCATCATCAGCTAAGAAGAACTTATGAAAATTGTTATACGAAACTAATGTTTTGGTAGAAGAACTTATTATCAAAATAAAAGCACCAAAAGATTGACAAATCATTGATGCTATTAGAAAGGTTTTAGCAACAGTATCAGCAACTTCTATTTCTGTGAAAATTTTCCAATATAGGACAGCATTTAAAAATATTTCTAAACTGTGAATCTATGACTAGCTTATTTTAGTAGTGTTCTTGAAATAAAATATTGTTAGGAAAATAACAATATGAGAAAAGGTCAAAATAATTTCTTTCCATGCGACTGAATTGAATAAAAATACTTCCAGCTCCGTTTCTAAATATCTATGTGTGTTACAAAATGGGCATTTCATTTTCCATATTATAATTTGCTTTTATTAGAAAGTATATATCAATATGGAGAAAATTATATGGACAAATAATAGATATTGAGTTGAGTATTTTAAACTTATTGAAATTTTGATATTTTTTTGCAGGAAACTGAGAAGAATTTTGAAGAAGTCTTGTCTTATGAACAGTTTTTTGTAAGTATTAATAATGAAAACAAATATTATTAAATACTAAAATATTAATGAAGTCTGACAAAGAATGGATCACCATAAAAATATATTTTTATATCCCAAAATATTGAACCACTTAGAAAAAACTGTTTAAATAACAGTTTTTTGTTATAATGTTCATTTAATAAAATATTATTTTGAGAGTCAACATAGAAAAAACTAATTAATTTTGTTATTGTAACCTAAATAGAAAAATTCTTATTTCGAGGACATATTTCTTCTACGACATCTAATAACTCATTAGTAATATTTTATTATTTGTTAGTATAAAAAGTATCCTTGAGGATCAATTTTGTTAATTACAAAATATTGATTGATTTATTTTTCCAAGAATTGGTGCCATTGTCATAAAAAAGGTGTTGTAGAATTTAATTTAAATGAATTATATGTAAAGTTGGGTAATGAAAAAATAATTCAGGTTTTTTCCTAGGCAAAACATTTTTAAAATATATATCTTGTATATACAACTATGAACATTAAAAACAAAATGCGTCCGTCGATTGAAAATTTAAAAATTTTATAAACACACTTTCTTACGAAGCTAATTTGCATTTTAATATAAGAAAAAAACGGATTTTGATATTTTTCGATATAAAATCCACACCAATAAAAATTCAGTATACCCTGAGGTAAATTCAATGAAGTAAATTTAAATACAAGAAAGTGAAGCATGAAAATACCCAGTAAACTTGTCAGTACTTTTGCAGTTCATCTTTAAACTTAATTTTGAAAAAAGATTTAATTACATGAGTGTCTTACATTAGTCATTATAAAAAGCATATTTTATGCCATTTTTAGCAAATTTCACTTCCAGGAAAAGCTGTAATATATGAATTTTTACACAATGGAAACATCCATTATTTACAAAAAATATTTTAAAGGTTAAAATTTCGACTTATATATTAAATATTTTTGCTTGCATCTTTCTAGGTAAAATTACAAATTAAGATTATTAAGGTCATATATATATATATATATATATATATATATATATATATATATATATATATATTTGTTTTCTACGATTTTCTTCAAGGTTTGTCAATGACATTCATAACTTGGAATTTAAATTGATCTTATACTATGTATTTTCATTACAAAACTAATAGTTACCTTCGGGTTTTCACTTATTAACATCTCTATCCATAATTTAGCCTTCTCTTAATCAGATTCTTCATTTGGTTTGCATACCTTAATTTATTTTTGTAATTTGTAAATTTCATTTGCTTCCTCAGGGAAATTTATCAGTGATTGGGAAATGTATTTTCTTCATAATTTGATAAATGTAAACAGTGTTTGTTTTCTTGTTAATTTTCCTTTGCGGAAAATCTCGTCGATTGATAATAAGGTTTATTTGATACCACTGAAAGTATTTATGGTTGCCTATACGGCACAACTATTAACTATATCAAATTACGAAATTTGTAATAAGATAAAAATTGATTTTTTGATTATATAATTTTTTAGCTTAGAAATTGATTTCAGAACGAATGTAATTATTTCTTTTAACTTTTCTACTTAGAATTTTTGGAATATATGATATATAAAATTAGATCCTCGGTCGATTTAAACCAATATGAACTAATTCGAACCCATTTTGTAAATTTCTAACCCGTAAAGCACTCTCTTAATAGGTAATTCGTTTTTTAGGACGAGACAGTTTAGAGTATTATGATTTAGATTGTTTGTCTCTGTCTAATTTGTTAGATTTCTGGTCAGTTAATTAAAAAAGAAATTAGTTGGATATATTGTGCTTGGATTAGTCTAAATGATTTGATAATTATAAAGGCTTTCAGATTATTTTGTTAAGATTAAAATTATCTTTTTCCTAATGGATTGTTGGCATGCTTTTTATTAAGTTTTTATTAGTAACTTACGTTGGAAGGCAAATGCTAGTGATTTGAGAAAATCGTTTTCTTTTGGCTATTTGACGCATGATCGTGAAGAAGTGTTTTATGTTGCTTTTCGCAAGTTTAAGGTTTTGGCCATAAATGGCTGATTAATTCAACTGAAACAAAGGCTTTTTTGCAAATATTTATGGTTTGATTTTATAGTTTCATTTTTATATCTATATTTTAATGTCTTGGGATATCTTAAAGTATCTTCAGGTTATCGTCCGTATTCGTCTTCGTATCTGTATTTGGCAGATAACTTTTGAATAAAATTATGTAATATATATCCTTGTGGTTATTGTGCTGCACTTTTAGAATTTTAAGCCTCTGGATGGGGTAATCACAGTGTTATCTCAGATAAACGGCATCTCTGGTGAAGCTATCTACTTCACAGGCCGAGTTACTTCACTTCAGTTTGAAAGTTGCTTAGCTAAGTATCTAGTTATAATAATAACATGCCCACCAATTTTTTTTTTGATAGCTTAGTACCCTAAGAAGTTTCCCGGTAGATTACTTTAGAGGGCTAACAGCAAAGAGATTCTTCTATGCCTTTTACTGATTGAATTAAATATTTGGACGTAATTACTCTTTTATGATATTTATCTTTTTGCAAAATTAATCAAATCAGAAAAAGCAGATCTTTGCTGCCAACTTATAATTTATAAAGTGAAATGAAGTCGACTGCCTAGGGCTACAACCTCAAATATTAAATGTTGTTTTATTTTACGGTACCTTTCTATAACTGAGGTTTTTTATGGTTCTTTTGGGAGTCCAAAAGTGGACCAATAAGTTCAATAATTATTTACTTTGATCTACTAAATTTTGCATTGCTAAACTAATTGAAATTTTTATTACGTCACAAATTATGTTTTTGGTAATAAGATTTTTTACTTGGGTAGTGCTGTGCATATTATCTTTTTTTTTTTTGATTCGAGACATTATGTACAAAACTATAACGTTCTTTCTTGATATCGTTCTAAGACAAATTTTTACATATAGCTAGACTTTTGGAAATTCGTGGCCTAGTTTGAGAGAGAGTTTGTTTTTGTGTTTCTAAATCTCGAGACACATCTACGTGGTATCACTTCAATTAAAGTAGTCTTATTGACTATTGAAAGCGATCTGCCGTCTACTGTCCTAAAATTGGTTAAAAGTCTAACCATTTGATCGACAGTTATAAATCACTTTCTATGACCGAATTTTCCAAAATTATTTATCGCTTTTTTTAATTTTTTTTATAACCAGCTATCGCTTTGGATTCTAATTAACTGTCACTTAAAGTCTCATTATCTATCGCTTTATACATTTTCTAGTACTTTATTTTTGTAAATATTTTTGTAGTTTTTTTTTTATATAGCTTTTGTTTTTATTGCTAAGCTGATCGTCTCTTGCAATGCTGGACTTATGGAACTTTATAGTCCAGTTTAAAATCGAGACCGGTCGTCTATAACTAGACTTTGTCGACGTAGTGTCCTCCATTTGAAATAGTTGTTTTCTTTACTCTGCCGCCTACTGTGCAAGGGAATGTCAAATTTACCTCTATCCTATTTTAACTTTTATTTTTTTTTTTAAATCATGGAAATCTAATAACTTTCGAGTAATTTATTAACAAAATTTTTACTTATTGCAGTTTTTAATGCATAATCGCATTTCTGCCAGACAGCCCTATAAAGGAACTTGCAATAATTAATGCCGATGATGGCTTTTTCCAGGGTTGTAACTTGTTTCTGGGAAGGATTATACCGTAAGGAATAAATGTATTGGCCTCTATCTACTGGGCTTTATTTCCTATAATTTTAATTTAGAATACTACTAAGTAATTAAACTCTGCATTTGATTTATCCCGATTTAACTTATTAAGTAATAGTTCTTTACCAAAATTTTTTTTATTACCTCTGCTCATCTGCCTATCATTAGGGCAAATTTTTCTCTTAATTAAGACATTAATAAAACTTACACAGGCAATAGAATTTAGTTCAAGATAAAGTTAAAGCTGGCTAAAAATAGTGGAAAAATATAAAATAACGAATCTACCCTGACATGAGCTATTGTAAAAGTAAACTTCAGATAAAAATTAGATAAGTCTGAACTAAGTCACCTTACTGGGATTTTGTGGAGTATTAAACCATCCTTTCTAGTTGAAAATGAATTTTATTTTTCATTTTAAAATCTTAGATTTTACTGGAGCCTCACGTTAGTAAAAATTCTAGATATCAATATCAATATTGTTACGAACGACTAGGAGAAACTTATTCGTATGCTCTCGTATACAAATATTCCGATGCAATGTGTCATCTTTATTATAATGGGCCGAAAGGAATACTATATGGATGAGTCATATTTTTAGATAGGTCTCAATTTTCATGTTAGTAAGTTCTAGAATTGTATAGGAAATTCTACAGGTCTTTAAATAGGGATATGATATGAATTTAAAGGTAGTTATATAGGTGTATTTGAATATTGAAGTTGTTAAGAAGTACTAATAAGTGTTTTACCTATGCTAAGAAGTAATCAAAAGAATTGGAAATATTAGTGAAAGGTGTCGTGTTTTCTTCTGCAAATCCAGTGAGCGATTTTACTCAGACAAATTCATAAAACTTTCAACTTATTTAAGAAATTGAACAAAGTTTAAGATCGTCAAAGGATACAATACCTTTCTGAACAGAATTTCCATGTGCTAGTGATAATGTGTACAAAAGACTACTTAAAAGTGCAATTTATCTGAAAGGGGATTTGGATCTTGGATTATTTTTTTTCTTCCACCGACTTTTTTCGTTTAATATAAAAAAATTAGAGGTACTGTTTTCCGTCCCAAACCTACACGATTGGATCAGCACTGTAAAATGAGTGAAAAATATTGAAAACTAACTTTTTATAGAGCCCCATTAGAGATACATTTCGGTGTTCTCTAGAAATATTGTATATTTGTGTAATGACCTTTTTTCCAAAGTTAGATCATTTATAAGTGAGTTAACTTAGTGTAAAAACGAATCAACAAATTTCAGAACAGTTCCTCTAACAAAAAATATGATTGTTTTAATTTATTTGTATAAAAACCATATCTCAAAAGGTATTAAAATATATAAAATAATTTGTCTCATTGTCTTGAAAATTTGTAATTGTAAATTTTAAATAGCTATGAAAGTTTGTAAGATTTTAAAAATGTGGGGTGCATGTAACAGATAATAGTAAGGAGTGCAGAGAGTAGCACTCGTTGAGAAAACTCACAATTATTATCTACTGTACCCTACGATTTTCGTTTTAAAGCTTACAAGTATACTCACTGAATTTAAAAATGTACAATTACAAACTTTCAGAGTAGTGAACATAACCCGATCCTCATTATCCCCCACTCCTCGACCTTGATCTTGACCTTACCCCACTCAATCTTTGGCCCCGCCCACATATCCTTGTCGCTGACCTTGAAAGTGCACGTGTGGTTTGTCCTTGGCCTGGACCTGGTGTTCAAGGTTGTGTGCGACCTTGACCTTGACATTGTTTGAGGCGACCTTGACTTTGTTGGGAACCGTCTTGGGTGTGTGACCTTGAAGTAGATATTTGTGCATTGTCATAGTGTGGAATGATCTTAAAATGATTTAGACCTTGCAAGTTTTTCTTTAAAATTGTGAGTCTATCTACATTCATTCAGTGTGAAATGTCAAATACGGAACTATTTAAAGAAAAAATTATAGAGCAAGTCAGCAGAGTAATTTGTTTATATCAGAGTAATTTAAAAAGTTTGTGTGATTTTGAAGAAAAGGATCTAGCATTTTCTCTCTTGAATATTTAAAAACTTCGATTGATACGCTGAGTTTACGGCAAATTTGGGATAAGCTGCCAGTGCCATATCGGTGTGACAAGGAACTACAGTTAAGCTTACCCTGTTACATTCACTATGAACAAATATATCGTCATTATATAGATGGGACACTACCAGCAATAAAAAAGTGTCGTGAGTGTAAAAATAAGTGAATAATATGAATAGTGCTTTGCAATAGATAGTAAAAAATTGGTCGATGAGTTCACTGAAACGGCAAGTACTTACTTCAATGATGCAATGAAAAGTCGAGCAGAATGGGCATCGCGCTATTGTGATTCGGCTTTTCAATATGAAAAGGCTGCGAATGCATGTCTTAAATATTGCAGCAAAACATTAAATTTACTAGACTTTGTTCGTGAAATAAAAAAGTTGGGGTTAAGTGACTGTCTGGAAAAACTGATTAGTTTCATTGCAGGTCCGGTTGTGTTAAGTGAAATTAGAGTGTAGGACTTAAGTTTAATGTAGTAGTAGTTAATATGAAAAGATTAGTGAGAGAAATGTACGAAGAATTTCTAATTTCTACAGCCTGTTCGGAATTTTACGCATATGAAATGCAAGATTCGGGGGCTCAGGATTTTAGTGTATTTTTTAAGTATATGGACCATGCTGAAGTATGTATTTTAGCAAGTATAGTCTGTAAGAATTTTTTAAGAAATAAAAACGAACAAATATTATTGAACAAATTAAGAAATTTAGGTTTCATAATGTTACACGTATAGAAGAACGACAGAAAAATGTCAATCAATAAAGTACATAAAATGTAGTTATTTGTTTCATTATATTTTGTCCTTGAAGTTTTCCTTATACAAATTTAAATGTGTGACGTCATTTAACCTTGAAGACTCCTCCTAATAATTCTACCGTTAAGCTATACCCACCATTGTTACAATTCGCCCTTGAAAACTCGCTATAAAGGTTGGTGGGAAACGAAGTAACTTCAAACAGTCGCAGATATCAGTGGCATAAACATCAAATATTGTGTTCGTGTAGTGTTCTGAAAGTGCTTTTATATTCACGGTAATTTTTGGATTTATATACCATTTTTTCAATAATGAGTATTGCGAAAGAAATTTTAGATGAAATTAATGAAATGTTCAGCAAAGTTTTCGAGGTTTAGAAAAGAAAAAAGGTTACCGAAATGATTGTGGGTAAAGTATAAAATTGTAAAGATGGTTTCAATGACTACACGATTTGGTAAAACTCTTCTAGTGGTTTTACACGATGACGGTGAGCACATACGAGACTTTTTTGCCAAAATGAGTACCCGAAACACTGTCTGACGATATTGTAGATATTATGAGTAAAACTAAAGGGAAATACACTCTATTTGGGGCAGGGTACTTGAGTTTTTGGAAACAATACTTCAACATTATTATGTTTTGGCTCATTGGAGTAAATTGTATGTAAATTGTTTGAAAAAAGGATGTAATTAAATTTAATATATAGTTGCACATGTCAGAATATTTACGCGTGTTCATTATTTTTGTTAAAGAAGTATGCTGATGCGACGACGACCGTCAACGGATGTGTAGATAGATACATATTTTGGTTGGGAAGAGAATTAAGAAATATGGCTCACGATATGTTAGATAGCGCAAATGATTGGCCGCATATTGAGGCAACCAAAGATCAATACAAGAACTAGATCAGGGATGCAATCAATTTTATGGCTGGGGCACACTTGTGCGACAAATTTTTATATGGTTCCATAGACATGGATACATTTTGTGCTGAAATGGTTGAAGAAGAATAAAATGAGTCGAGGAAACAACACAATTGATAAATTTGGTCGTCAGAAATGTAATGAAAAATATATATTATCTGGGCCACAAGGGATTAGTTTTAAACTTACATCGGATGGGCAGTATGATATGGGTGGAAAAATCATAACCAACTTAGGCGAACCTAAAGATGATGACGATGCTGTGACAAACACTTTGTTAATAGAAAGTTTTACAATTTTGCAGTTGTAATATGTGACATATTTAACAAGGATGTTCTCCCCATGATATATCAAAATAATAGTGAGCTTAAAAGAAAAATTGAAATTATTCAGAAAATTCTCTATCATCAGCCTTTAAATGACTCATTAAGCGCACTGTCGTACGGCTCAACTTCAAAAAAAAATCTAAAAAAAGGGAAAGCAGGTTAAAGAATAGGAGAACGCATTCCGAGTGGCATAGCCTTGAAGATAACGTCATAGTCGTCGGTGAATTGGACCTTCCCTCCAAAAATATTGAAGTGTTATTTATGTGTATGATGTTTTATTGTCATTATTTTTGATGATGAAGATTGAAATAAAAAAGTTTGTTTTACAATATATTGTTTATTTATTTTACATTTTAAATTAAAATTATAGTCATACAATATGTTATTTGAACAATATTAGCTTTATCTATCCAAGAGTTGAAGTGGTTGGGAAATCCTATCCATTTGACAAACAATTGATCGGTGTGATTTTTCTTGCATTGTCTAATGAACTTTTCTACTATATAAATGCCAGGACTGCTTGCTTTTTGTAGTTCTGACTCGTAAAAGCACCCTCTTATAGGCTGACCTTCTAACGATTCCAACAAGTAAGTAGGTGGATTTGTATCGTTAACTTTTACAACTTTAAACAATTCAGTTGACCAAGAAGGCGTATATCCTCTCGCGAATAAACTTTTTTACTTGCTAATACGCACAATGTCACCCATGGAAAACTTAAATTTTTTAGGAACTATTTCTAAAATAATCGTGTTCTTTAATTTGCGTTTCTTCTTGCACATCTGCAGGCTTCATTCCAATGGTGCGATGTTTCGAATGGTTATAGATTTTTGTTACTGCCGATAATGTATGCATCCATTTGTAAGATCCTCTTGCCGAGAATTGTTTAAATAAATTATTTTTTAAAGTCCTTATGACTCGTCCAACAATTGCAGCTTTCTTTGTGCTGTAAGTGGAATAATGATTTATATTATATTTTTTCATCAGGGCTTGAAATTTGTATTATAGAACTCCTTTCCTTGATCACTTTGCAGATTTGTTGGTGTATATGATGCCTCTTCAATGATACTTTTCATCGCATTAGTAACTTCTATACCAGTCTTGTTTTTTATGGCTTTGGTATAGACAAATTTAGAGTAACAATTTATACAGACCAAAATATAACGATAACCATCGTTTTCATCAGCATACTGTTGCATTTCAGCCAAATCAATTTGCCACAAATCTCTGTATCGTTTTATTATCGTACGCCATCTTACAAAATTTGTTCTAGCCGTTCTATGTTGTTCATTAACAATTTTGATTTTTTCTAGACTGAGCTCCTATTATTAGTAATATAAAAGGTTTCAGATCGAAGGAAGAACTGGGGAATCTCATTAAATATTGAGATTAATATATTATATCTTCTTCTCGTAATTCCTCTACGATTGAAACAATTTCATTTTCGTGTCCAGTGTGACCGGCCGTTTTGGAATTCCACACCAAACGTAAACGGTACAACAACTCTTTAGCTTTGTTCTAGTAGACATATTGAAATGTTTTCGAAGATAATTTCTTTTTTGTGGTTAACTGTAGTTTTTCAGAGAGATTTTTTCTTGTAATAGTACCACCTAATTTTGTGTTCATTATCAGAGGTTTAATAATTTTGTTCCATCTGGTCTCCCGTAAACCATCACTTTTTATAAAATTCTTGTAGACAGCAGTCGTTGTTCCAAAATTTCCTTGTATGTTGAAAGTATATTATCAGTAGTGGATATATGAGAGAAGGAAAGAGGAGGAGGAGGAGTAAGAGTAAATCATCAACACTTTTCATCCTCCTCCTCTTTTCTTCTCTCATTATACTTTTCAAATCTCTCATTATACTTATTAAAAAACCTCGTATCATCAACACTTTTCATCCTCCTCCTCTTTTGTTTTCTCATTCGAATTATCTCGTATACATTCGAGTTACTTCGTATACATTCGAGTTACTTCGTATACATGTTAACATGACCTTGTATCCCTTCTTTAAATTTTGATTATAAAAGCAACACTTTACCAGCTTAAAACATACTAAAATAAAATATGTCTTCTGCTTCTAACGAAAGTGAATTAAATTTATTAATTCAAAAATTTTATAAAAAATGTAAAAGTTCTGCTTTTGAGTTCGAACATTATGCAGTTGATAGTGGTCCATCTTGGTTTCAATATTATTTGGATATATCTAAAAACCATATAGAGGCTGTGAAATTGTGCGAACGTTATTTTCAAAACAAAGATATTGTACAGTTTATACGTGAATTAGTGAAGTTAAGTTGGTTTCATGATGAAGTTCGTCATTTAAACCAATATATTAGAGATCCTGTTGTATTACAAGAACTAATCAAATCGCGTGGTGAAGATGATGCCTAAAATTGAAAATTTTGTGAGGGACCTTTATGAAGGGTTCATTATGAACGAAGCATGTTCCAGATATTTATCTTGTTTAGTTGAAGAAGAAAGTGAGGGTCAAGATTTATTGTTATATATAAAATATGTTGATCATGCAAATTGTTGTAAAAAAGCAGCAGAATTTTGTAGTGAATTTTTGAAGACTAAAAATGTGTTAAAATTCTTTGATGAACTTAAAAAAATTGGACTCAATAAAGAAATAAATTTATGTATTGATTTATTGGTTAATTAAAGTTGGTGTGAAATAAACTATTTAAATTTGTATAGTTGTTTTATTATTGTGTAACGGCTGTTATGTTTAAATATTTGATTATGTAAAGATAGGAAAATATAATTTTCTGTTAGTAATGTGGGGATGTGGATAAATAAAAAAATATTATTACATTCATTGTTAATTTATTCATTCATAAAAAAATTTTTATACATAAAGAATACATTAGAAAGGGCACACATTGAAGGTGATTGAAAATGATAAAAACATTTAGGAGATGATTTATTTAAAACAGGTTGTTCGTCCAATTCAATTATTGGCTTAGTACAATATTTTCTAATAAAATTAGCTTTCTCTTCTCCTTTAATATAAATGAATTCTCCTTTTTCTGTTAAGTTTTTTACTATAGATGAAAAATTATGAAGAGGAATATATCCTGTATTCCAATTGATGCAGTGATGAAATTTCATTAACCATTCTGCTTGCTTGTATGTTTCTGGTGGAAGCATTTGTAGTGGATACGGTGGTTTAAAAATATAATGACTCATTTTATGTCCATCAAACATTGCAAGTTCTTTAGGAATAAACTTGTTGTGTTCATCCTTAAATCCTTGAACATCCATAACTATTCTCATTTTTTATTTAGCAAATTTTTAAAGTACTAAATTTTTTTATTACAAATTGTTTTTTCGAATAGTCTTCAATAAGATTTTTTAGATGTTTAATTTTTTTTAAAAATAGTTCTATTTTTTCTTTTTGTATTTTGTACATTCCATTTGATGTGCAACAAACTATGGTATAGAAACAACTGATCTTATTCGATATATTTTCATTTTAATAATGATATTTGATGTGGTGGGAGAAGTTAAAGTTGTTTAACAATTTTTGTTAATGGATTATAGCTAAATACTTTATCATGTATTATAACACAATACGCAGCTGTTTTTCCCGATATTTTTTCTTTTGTCTCAAATTCAATTCTCATGGTTACTGGGCCGGATTGTAATAAATCTCTCTGATGAGAGCAATTAATGTAAGCAATAGGTGCATTATCTTTAAATTCTTTGGGATTAAATATTGGTTCTATTGGAAAGTTATAATATACTTGACGAAATTCAGAAAACATTTCATACAGGGTAGCAAACTTATTATTTTTAAAATCAAGCTGGAGATCCTGGTAAGGATATCTTTCTGAATTTAAAAACACATTTATATTCCTTAGGTCACAATGATCAAATTTACTCATATCTGATTTTAAATTACCACGTCTATCCTTTTGAAAAGCAATTAGTACATGTCTTGGTGTTTCAATTTTTGTGGAGGTTTTGACAGGCCAATTATGTCTTGTATTTTCTAATAACTCTGGATATTCAATTAATTCCCAACTTCGGAAAGTAAGAAGAATATCATTGTTTTTATCAATAATTTTCGTTAGTGCCAATTCTTGGGGAATGGCCACAGTAAGATGTGGAACTCGCCAACAAAGTTTGGTTATTTTAATTTTCGGTTTTTCATCATCACTTGTGGTTACTAAAGCATTAGTGTCATCATTGCTTCTTATTAGTATTAGTTCTTGTTGTGAATTTAAAATTATTTTGTTATAATCTTCAAAAAATCCCGAGTACATTTTTAATGGGACGCATAGGGAAACGTTTCCTTTTTCATCAGTCATAATTTTTTCTTTAGGTTTCGTTTTTGGATACCATCCAGCATTTTCCAATTTAGCACTTTCGTTTTGATTAAATGATATGTATCCTTTAAGAGTTGAACTAATTCCTACATCTCGAACTGAATCAATTGTAACACCATTTAAAATATAACGTAATTCTTTAAACAAGAATGCTGGAGCATTGTTGATTAATACCGTATTAGCCAATGGAGTATCATCTTCTTTGGTAACTTGAAGTTCTAAATATAATTCACTTTTGCAAGGTAAAGGATATTTTCCTGTTTGTTGTAGAGCAATTCTAATTTCATCATTTAATCCAAGTTTTGTAGGATTTAAAGGTTCAAATGATAGTATTTCCCAGCTTAATATTGATTCATCTACAAGAATATTTTCTTTTACATTTAAATATTCCATTTTATTTTAGTTTCAAACCTAAACTTATCAGAAATTTTTTATTAGAAGGTGTTAACCTTTGAGAGTTTAATTTATTACTAGTTAAATGTCGTTTAGTATCTTTCTTATTAATGTTTTTACAGTAAAATTTTTTTGAAAAATTATAATTTGAGACTTTTTTATTATATAAAATAACCATTATTCATCTATTTTTTTAAGATGTAGTCTTACTGTTACCGTTTCTCCTCTGAAATTGATGAGATCACCGTCTTGATCTACTATTTTAATGTTTATATTGTCTATTACCTTTACAGTAACAGGAAAGTAAAGGACATTTTGTGGTGATTCTATTATTGTAAAACCAGGAGCTACACTAGGAAAAAATTGATGTATTATATGAACAGGTTTTCCATTTAAATATGATCCTTCGGCAATATTACAATCGATGTTTATGGCGTTTACTTTAATAATTTCCGCTGGAAAATCTGAAATGTGCTCCTTAAGACCTTCTAATTCCTTATTTTTAAAACCTAATATTTTTCCTATAGTTCCATCACGAAACGAGATAGGAATATCTGTTTTAATATGTGTTCGTAAAGTATTATTATTGGCATAAATATGAAGAAAAGTACGATTGTCCAAAAATTTTTGAATAAAATTATTTAAATCATCTATTTCATAACTATCTGGTGGTATTCTTATTTCTTTATTTGAGTCATAAATGAAAAGATTATTAGTCTCATCAATATTTGGAATAGCATTAAAAGTTTCAAAATTTACAAGTCCAATGGAATATTCAAAATTTTCATCTAAATATATTGGAGGATGAATATTAACAGAAAGCGTGGGGGAATTACCACTAATGACAAAACTGTACGACATATCTCTTTAAAAATTTTTAACAAAATGAATTAATATTGTTTTTCAACCATTATTATAAAGAAATTTAAGACAGAGCTCACCACAATTTGTTTTGTTAATTGATTGATAATGATCGTAGTTATATTTCACAATATTTTTCTTTTTATCGCTGAAAAAATATTTTGTTAATTCGGTAGATGGTCGCAAATTGCCATAACTATCAAAATATAAAATATTTTTCCCTTTTTTTATGTATGCAGTCCAATGAGTTCCATCACCACTATTCTTATCGAGATTAACAATACCACATTCATTTTTATTAATTTTTTTTGGTAATTTATCTCTCATGAATATACCTCGAAAGTTGGGAATTTTAAGTAGATTAATATATTTACTTAAATCATAATTTGTAAGTGGTTTTCGAAGTATTTGTTTTAACAGTTTTTTGAATAAGGTTTCAGATATAATCCACATCCAGTTTTATATGGTTTTAAATAAAGACCACTTCCTTGTTTTCCTACTGCTATAGATTCCATCATTTTATTATGTCTTTTGGACTCTTCTAATTTTTCTTTAGCAGCTTTTGCATCGTTGACAGCTTTCGCAATACCTGCTGCTCCTCCTCCAAGAGCACCTAAAGCGGACAAACCAGCAAATAAAGGAATAAGAGGTAGAAATCCACCAGTTTTTGGAATTGGTATGATTCTATTTTTTGGTGATAATATTCTACTATCTCCGATAGATCTAAGTGCGGTTTGAATAATATCAGTCAAACTTTTAAATTGTTTTCCGTTTAGTGCTTGTCTTGCTTTTGAAATAGCTTGAGATAAAGTTATTCCTCGTCCTAGACGAGTTTTTCGACTTCTGTTTTTCCTTCTTTTTTTTAATCCCATACCAAATTTTCTTTTAATTTTCATTGCACCTCTTATTCCAAGTGCAGCAGTTTTTTCTCCAAAAGTGGCGTCTTTTGCTCTGAACCTTTCGGCAGCTTTGTCACCTAATAATTTATCAGCAGCGTGTCGGCTTTTTATATCATTTGATTGTGCATAGGCAATGTCATGCTCTTTACAAGCTTCATCCAATAAGTTTATGCCTTTATCGCCTCTAGCTAGTCTCTTTTCTAGTTTGGTTCCAGGTCCACAAAAATTATACCCAGGTAGATGTAATTCAAAAGGTAACTTATTTATTAGAGTATTAATTAAACCACTACCTCTTTTTCTGACTCTTCTTTTATAAATGGATTGTTGCTTATATGAGATTGGCATTATATAATTGAAATCTTGGAACAAACTGACTAGTTTTAAATTAGAACTTACCCTTTATACATCCTCTTATATATGAAAATTGTCAAACAACCTTATTCAATTATTATTAAAGACCATGAGACTTCAAGAAATAATTTTAGAAAACATGGAAAATTGTTTGAAGGCTCTAGTAAAAGGGGGTTAATTATTGGTCCATCAGGGTGTGGTAAAACTAATATCATTATAAGTTTAATTGAAGATCCCAATGGTTTACGGTTTGAAAATTTATATATTTATTCAAAGTCTCTATATCAACCAAAATATGAATATTTGAGATTACTTTTTAAACCATTGAGAGAAATTGGATATTATGAATCCGAAAATGAAGAAAATATTGTTTCTCCACAAGAAATAAAACCAAATTCCATAATTATATTTGATGATATAGTGTGTTGCAATCAGAATGTTGTAAAAGATTATTTTTGTTTCGGAAGACATAAAAATACTGATTGTTTTTATTTGTGTCAAACGTATTCTTCGATTCCAAAACAATTAATTCGTGACAATGCGAATTTGATTGTTATATTTCAACAAGACAAAACGAACTTAAAACATATTTATGATGATCATGTTAATGTTGATATGTCATTTAATCAATTTAATGAGTTATGTTTGATGTGTTGGAAAGATAAATTTGGATTTTTGGTAATAGACAAGGATTCAAATTTAAAATCCGGTCGATATCGAAAAGGATTTGATTCATATATTTTCTTATAAAAATAACAGTTTTGTGAAAAATTTAACTAATCATGAATGAACGCTTAGCAAGAGAGCTTGTTAAGTCAAGGAAAGCTGTTAAACAAAAATATCAAAGTTTAAAAAATGCTGAATTTGAAGCACAATCCAAATTGGAGGAAACCTATAAACCAATAACTCAACCCCTACAACAATTAATTTCAACAATTGGTAAAATTGAATCGGCTGAGGTAAAGGAAGAGCTACAAACACCCATTAAAAAAAATTATGAAACACCAGAAAAAAGATTGTTTCCAACACTAACACCAAGAAAAAAACTACAGTATGGAACATCAACACCAGAAAAAAGAAAGACAGGGAAAACTCCAATTCTTCCTACAGAAGTACCAACAATTATTGATTGGGAAACCAGTATAGCTTCACATAGTCAGATGCCATCTTTACAACAAACAAGTGTCATAGCAGAAACCACCCCTTCTTCAATTTCACAATCTACGGTAGGAAATCTTTCGGATATATTAGAACAAACACGCCAAACAATTCAAACATTTGTCAGTACACCTTTATATCAAGAATATTTATCAGGATTTCATGAATTACCTCGTCAATATATTGACGGAGGGGTAAAAGATGTGGAACATAAGTTTGATCACCTCTATGGAATAGTACATGATTTTGAAACTGAGAAATTCTTTTTGGGTTTAACACAAAGACCTATAGAAATTATCGGTAAAAACATAAAAGTTGAAGGTATAACTTATACAGGTACACCAGGTTTATATGAATTATTATTTAAAAAGGAACCAGTAGGTTATAAAAAACAAGATTTGGAAAATTATATGGATATTTTAAAGAGAACCAATGCATACCGTAGAAATTATGATCCAAATGAGCAGGTACAGGGAAATGGATCACAAAAATATATTTCTATAATAGGGCCTTATTTACAAAATAAAGGAATTACAAAAACTAAAACCATAAATCCCGAAACGCATAATATAGTTCAAGGATTTTTTGACAGACGAAAAGCTCCATACAGGGAAACTCGAATATCTTCGAAAAGAACAGGATCCGGAATAACTTTAAAAGTTAATAAACCTTATACCGATTACGTATATTGGGATAACGTAAATGAACTTGTTGATAGACTTCGACTGTTGGTAGCATCTATGATGGCTGGGAATACAGGACATAACAACGAAATTATTTCTATTATTGAAGAATTGAAAGAAGCCAATATAATTGTATAAAAGAATGTAGTAAATATTGTTACATAACATTGTTAAAATGACCATTGATAAATTTGGACGTCATATTTCTAAAAAGTATACAGTAGATATACCTACAATAGAAAATAAAATACTAGCCAATGTTGAAAATGAAATATTAAAAAATTTTAAAAGTGATGATATTGTTCAAAGATTTGAACCTGTGTTAAAAAATGATATTGTAAATTTAAAAAAGAGAGTTAGTGAAAATGATGAAAATGTGGAATCTATTTCGAAAAAAATTAAGTTATTTGAAGAAAATGTTGTGTCAAACTATGATAACAGGATATTAAATATAAAAAATATTGTCAAAGACAATGATGAACTATTAAAAAGTTTTTCTCAAAAAACATCGAAGTGTGAGGATGATTTTAAAACAATAAAACAGAAATATGATGAAGTAAAGAGTTTTGAAAATAACATAAAAAATGAAATAACATTGGTTAAATCAAAAATAAATGATACTTCTGCAATAGAAAATGTTAAACAAATTATTATAAAAGATATGGTATCAAAGTTCCAAGAATTTACGAACAAACTTAATAATAGGGTTTCTGAAGAAATAGGTAATTTTCAAAACGTTCATGATGGTATGAATAAAAACACACAACAAATAGAGAGAGCTATGAATACACACTTTATAATCCATAAAAAAGATAGCGATAATATTATTGAAATAAATCAGAAAATTAATTCAATTGAAAATAATGCTGAAATAATTCTATTAAACTTGAAAAATTTGGAAAAGAAATTAAACACAGATTTACAAGATGTAGATGAAAAAATTGAAAATAAATTTAAAAATGAAATTTTAAAAAATAGTGAACAAATCATGGAGATAATCTCACAATTAAACAATCTAAAAACAGAATTAAAAACCACTGTTGACGATGAATATTTTCAAAAGATGTTGAATAAAAGATTAGAAAAAGAATTAGAATCTTTAGCAGAACTAATACAAGCTATGATTAACACCTCTATCCATGATTTAAAAAAAGGACTTGCACAACACAGTTCAAAAATTGAAGAAATTTCAACAAAGTTAAATGATTATGAAAAATCTTTGAACGATGTAAGAATTGAAATTGAAAAAGCGATTTTAGATATAAAGAAAATAGAAAAAAAATTGGTAGAAATAAAATTAAATTTAACAAATGTAGAATTTCAATTAGGAAAAGATATAAAAAATCTAGAAAATAAATTGGTAAAAGAAATAAAATCACTAAACGAATTAGTTCAAAGAGCAGCCGAAGTTTCTAGAAAAGAGTTTAATGACACAATGGCATATGCTAGAGAAGAATTAAACGCAACAGTAAGAGAAATGAGAAACGAAAGTATAAAATCACTTGTTGTTTTTGAAACAAAAATTAATGTAAGAATTACCAACATTGAAGATGAAATCAAAAAAGTCAAAGATTCGAATAATGCATCTTTTAAAAATTTGGAATATAAAATCGAAGATGAAATCAAAAAAGTCAAAGATTCGAATAATGCATCTTTTAAAACTTTGGAATATAAAATCGAAGATTTGCTAAAAAAAGATAACAAACAAATAAAATAAGTTATTTAAAGAAGGTATTAAGAAATTTTATTCTAGTACTATGAGTAAAAATATTAAAGAAACAGTTGTAGATGAATTACATAAACCGGCAAGAAGAAGATATAGAAGAAGACGAACTATTGTTAAAAGCCTAAATGACTTATGGCAAGCTGATTTGGTAGAGATGCAACCCTATTCCAAATTTAATAAAGGTTATAGATATATTTTGGTGGTGATAAATGCATTCTCAAAGTATGTTTGGACTCAACCACTTAAAAGTAAAAAAGGAAAAGATGTAACTGAAGCTATGAAAAAAATTTTAGAAAAAACAAGTAAACCGCAAAATTTGCAGACAGATTTGGGAAAAGAATTTTTCAATAAAGATTTTAAAGATCTTATGAATTATTACAAAATTAATCATTATAATACTTACTCTAATCTCAAAGCGAGTATTGTAGAACGCGTAAATCGAACTTTAAAAAATATAATGTGGAAATATTTTAGTAATAGAGGGAATTACCAATGGTACTCTATTTTACCCACTATTATTGAAAAATATAATAACAGTATTCATAGAACTACCGGATATAGACCTGTTGAGGTTAATAAAAAAAATGAGAAAACTATACTGCAAAATTCTTTTACTTTTAAAAAAACATTTGATTTAAAGCGCACTAAATTTAAAGAAAATGATTTTGTTAGAATTTCCAAACAAAGAGAAGCTTTTGAAAAAGGATATACTCCAAATTGGTCAACTGAAATTTTTCAAATTAGAAAGGTTCAGTTAACAAATCCACCCACCTATTTATTAAAAGATAGTAAAAATGAATATATTGAAGGAGGTTTCTACCAAGAAGAGTTACAAAAAGTTAAACATCCAGATGTATTTTTGGTTGAAAAAATTTTAAGGAAGAAAGGGAACCAAGTTTTTGTTAAATGGTTAGGATTCGATAAATCACATAATTCATGGATTCTTAAAAAAGATGTGTTGTAATTAATTTTAAGTAATATTGTATATCAAATTTTTAAATAAAAGACCTATTTATATAACATATTTTTTTATTTATGATAATCCTTTTTTACAACAAATACTAACAATATAATTTTTAAGATGTTTACAACTGAGATTAACAATATAAATTTATATTTTTACATTAAATCTTTCAATATATATTTTTTTTCTATGATCTACATCAAAAATACTTTTAAGAATACTTTCACATTGTTCAACTCGTTTTTCAAATCTTAGTCTGTCAAGATAAAATTTCTGATATTCACTTTTTCGAGCTTGTCTAAATGCAAAGTCCCATGTCACTAATATATAAACTTTATTATTGTTCTCACTGATTGTCACTGATTTCTTCATATTTCTATTGTAATGCACCGGATTTTCTTAACTTGTTTTCTAATTCCTGTTTATGTAGAGATAACATTTCTAAAACAGTTCCGACATTCTCACTGTTTAAATTCTGACATGGATCCAAAACATTATAAATATGAGACAACACATCTCCTGACTGATAATTATAGTGATGAAACAAATTAAAATATTTGGAAAATTCTTGCTTTTTAATTATATGAATTCTGTAGTCAACAAGTTCGTCGATTTCAACTAATTTATCTATTGATTCTTTTCCCAGAATCACATAATGTTCATCCTTTTGAATTCTGATAACAGGAGAATGATTTATTTTTTCAAAAAACACTGTGATTTTTTCAATTTTTAGTGGGTATGCATATGCTTGAGAAGAATAAAAATAATTCACCAACACTCCTTGATTTTTTTGAAGTTCTTTCCATTCTTCTTCATTCAAGTAAATGTGAAATCCATTTCGACCTCCAATTAGAACTTTTGGTGTAAAATCATTTATACCAATTCCAACACAAACAAATTTTGATAAGGAATTGTTAAGATAGTAGATTTTTGAATTTAATAATTTTTCACTACACTGACTAATTTTATCATTAGTTTCACTAGAACTGGATTTATATCCATTAAAATTGCTACTATTAAACATGATGTCTTGATGCTAACTGAAAACTAAAATACTGGGTCTGAATATATCTTATCCACCCCACTCCTCTATAAATTTCAAGGTCAGGCAAGTTTATTAAATTTTTATGACCTATCTTGATAAAACAAAATTGTCAAGAACGACAAAAGTGAAAAACTACCTATTGATAAAATTATATTGAAGATAAATAGAATTAAACAGTTTTTACCTTCCTCATCATTTTTAACATGAGCACAGCTAGAAATCGTAAATGGTTTTTTATTTTTTTCAATCCAGTTAGTGTCAAAAATTGTATTATTTGGATAATGAAAGTAAATTTTGAAAAAATTACTATTAGATTGACTATTATTCATATTATATGCGAAAGCAGTTGAATAATTATTAATATTCATAGCTTTCATATAATTACATATTTCAGGTTTAATAGTAGAGGTATCGTTTTCAAAACACACCATTCCATGTAAAACCCTTGGAGGATAAAGTACATATAAAGTATTATTTAAAATTGAATGCAAAACAATGTAGTTGATAAGGGATGCCATTAAAACACTTTTCAATTTTAATTGTCTATTAACAAAACAATAAGAGATTGAAATAAGACTGAACAGTTTTAATTAATTTTCTACAATATATAGACATTTTTTGCAAAATATTAAATAATTTGTTTACAAATTAGAGACACAAACATGGTTATTAAAACTATTAAAAAATGAAAGATGTTGACATATTTTCTTTCACTTTAAGGACATTAAATAATTTGTTTACCAATTAGAGATACAAACATAGTTATTAAAACTAATAAAAAAATGAAAGATGTTGACATATTTTCTTTCACTTTAAGGACAACAGGTTCACATTTTTTATTTTTTTCACCTAACCACAAACACTCGATTAAGTCACAGTTCTTCCAGTGACGATAATGTTCCTCAATTGGACAATCATCAATTTTCCAGGCAAATATTTCTGCACCACAGTAAAAACATTTACAAACATCATGAATAGCTAAATAATAAAACCCTGATTGGGCTAACACTTTAGGATTTAATTTTCCATTCCAGAATTTAAATGAGGAAAGTCTTTTTTCATATGTTCTATATAATTTGTTATCAATTTCTTTTTCAAAAGATTCTAAACACATATTTATTCTAGACGGTGGTATATTTTATACTGATATAATTTTAAAATTTACCATGTTCTTAAATACTTCAAATTTAGCCTTGAAGAGTAAAACTTTTAATCTTAAAAGAATTTTTTATAATTCATTTTCATGGTCTATTAACCACTGAAAAAATGGAATATCTTGGTGACCCCATGCTAATGTATCATAACTATTGGGAATTTTAAATCTTTTATCATCATTAGAAGTGAGTGCTAATTTGTTAACTAATTCTGTATAAATATTGTGAAGTCGAGATCTAAACAAATACATTGTACAGAAAGCTTTTGAATTTTGTTCTACAACATCTTTATAATGTGTTAATTCTAATTGTTTTTTAATGCTACTTTTCTTTATCCCCTTAGCTTTTTTAAGCAACCCATTTTCTGACTTAACACAATAAGCTTTGGCCCCTGTGCCATAAAAGCTTTCTATTGGTTCACCAGCATATTCATCCTTAAACTTTCCAACAACAGATTTAGTTATTGGTATTTCATGAATATTATTAACATCATAATTTGAAGTATCGAATTTATCAATATTAACCCTAATGTCTTCATAAACATTACTTGTCTTAATTTCCAAAATAAAGGAATCTGTATCTGTGTACAGAAGTTTAATATTATTCTTATATAAAGGTTTTAAAAACCCATAAAAAAAGTCATACATCACCGTTTTTGATATATCTAAAATACTAAAGCCTACATAGACAGGTTTATCATATTGAACTAGTACTTTTCGCATTTGAATTGCTACTAAATTTTCAGAAAATACAGTGACGTCTTTAAATGAAGGTTTGGCAATTAAATTTTCCGCACCATCTTTTCTGTGGTTCTTTGACCATTGAGTAACTAAGCGTATATCGGTTCTTTTGTCAACGTTTTCCATTGTTTTACCGTAGACACTGTTATTTGCCAATTTATACAAATTTTTATGAAATTTATTTGTGGATTCATTTCTTAATTTTGTATTAAGATCAATATATTTTTTTAACCATGGAGACTGTGTAAACTGTATTACTCTATGTATTTTAGTTAATTTCATTCCATATTTAATACACTCTTTTAATAAAGTATAGTGAATTACATATTTCTCCTTATTTCTTAAATTGGGAATTAATTTGAAAGTTTTAGAATTTTGAGGCTTATAATTTTCAGGACAAAACGGAAATTCATTATGAAAATGATGTAAAATTTCTGGATATTCTAAATCAACTTCTAAAACATACCCTTTTTCATTAGTGTCAGAAATATTCATTATGTCTAAATTTTGAATTTGTTGACTTGTTAGCCAAATAAAATCTTTTTGTGGAAGATATTGAGACATAGCATATCCGTAAAGATTAGTTGCGTCAAAGTACATAATATATTTTGTTGGTTGTGATGGATCGTAATTTGAAAGAAATAAATTGTTTGCTATAGATTTCCTACATACACAGGTATTGATTCCTCCTCTTACATTACTTTTAAAAAAATGTAACATATCTGGGTCTGTTAATAGTTCTAATTCTACCCCAGTGTATCTCATACAAGCGTCAAAACTTAAACCTGGAAAAGTGTAATAATGACCCGGATCTAATTTATAAGTCTCTATACAAGTTTTTCTGAAATTTTGAAAAATATCCGCCAACAGTAATACATCTGATTTTAGATAAATCTCAGAGTATTGCCCAATTGTATCACAATTAAATAGTTTCCAAACATTTTTAGCTCTCTCATATTCCTCATCGGTGATATGTTCATCCGTTAAATCGTTATAAAATTGTTTTTTATCTGGTAATTGGGTTTCATTTAATTTTGAAATGTCATCAATATATTTATAAGGGAAAACTCCTTTTTGACGAATATAATTAAATTTTTCTTTATCATTAAAATATTTAAGTACTTCTTTACATTGATCGTCACTAAGAATGGAAGCTAAATTTGACAAAGAATTCGGTAGGAACTGAAATGAGTCAATGAACCTAAGATGTAAAAATTTTGATTTTTTGTGACCTGTTTTCTTATCTAAATATTGATCTACTTCAATGGATTTTTCAAATGATATATATTTTTCTTTATTTTGGGCAATGACAGATAATTGTTCTTTATTAGGACATAAATTTTTTATAAATAGATGACAATCATAATTACGCAAATTATGTAATATTACAGGAATAAAATTTGGTAGGTTATAATTTAAATTACATATTGAATGGGCAGGACCTCTGAATGAACCCGTTAAGTGGCAATGGTCCGCAACCTTATCAGAAATTATAGTTTTATTACATATATGGCAATTGTTGGTATATTCATAATGCAGTTGTTCTAAAGTATTTAATTTTTTCATTGGTTTTGAATGTTTTAAATATTTATTATAGATCTCAAAGACATCTCTTTCTAGATAAGGTATAAAAATTTGATCACAATTGTGACCCGTATAAATTTGAAATTTTGAAAGTGAATCATCAAAAGAGCATTTTATATAATATGCAAATGAATATGGAATGTGTTCAAATTTTTTTTCAGTATATGGAGAAGTAGGATCTAAATTAATAAAATTATTGTTTTCCAGAGGTTTAAGAATACATTCGAAATCAGCATAAATAACGAACGGAACTTCAATTTGTTTTTGTATGTTCTGAAATTTTAAAATATTTCCAGGCATAATATTCCCAAATTTATTAATTTTGCTTTCAATAGAAGGAAGGTTTATCCTTACAAAATCGCAATCCACCGCATTATGTCTAACCAACTGCTGTTCAGTAGTGAAATATTGCAAACAACCATCACATAAAAATTTTTTTCCATTATGTTTAGATATTTGTCGAGAAATTAATCTTGCTAAATTTGAAATATAACAGTAATGAAAATTCCCATTATCATCTCCTATTAATAATAAATTAATGTGACGATCTCGCTTATTTTTAGTATAATGTAAAGGTCCTATAATTTCGATTTCGGTTTTAAAATTCCTTTTTATTTTTTCTAAACCATAAACATTAATAGAAATATTATTAAGATTTTCAAATTTAATTATTTCGTTTAAAGTCATAGGAAATTGAATACCTTGAAAGTTTAAAAGTGTTGTATAATGAGGATATGATTCCACTCTGTCTATTGGTCCTGTAGGTGAATGCAGAGCTGCAACTACTGCCCATGCAAAGCAACATTCGTCGTCGTTTTGAATATTTATCACTGCGTTTTTCTGTCTTATTTCCGTTGGCAGAGGAATATAAGACGAAGCTTTAAGTGGGTTGAATTTGTTTATATTGATTTCCACATGTAAAATTTTCAGTAAAATCCATCCTAAAATTAAATCAAAAAATATATTATAAGCAATTTGATTTTTGAAATTTAAATTTATATTTAAGAAAAGTCGTGTACCTGAATCTTTTTCTGCCAGCTCATCGGCTTTTCGATCCATAATTGCAATCATTTCATCCAATTCTGTAGCTAAGTCAGTGGTACTACATAAAATACGGAATGGCGTATTAAAAGACTTTACATCATGATTATCATTTGAAGGATTCAGGTAGAGGCCAAAAAGTTCCATGTTGAGTTTAACACAGGTGTTTCTTTGAACTTCATAATTAATTGTGTCCATTATTTTTTGCAAAATTTCCGTGAAAAATTCATTAATACTTATGTGATATTTAGTAGCTGAAATTTTATATGAAATGATTCGTTGTTTAAATGCTGATTTAATAACAGAAACGTTATCATCTGTGATTACTAAAGAATTTGTCTTGTGTTTGTTTGTTCGCAAATGGCAGAACCATAATGATTTGCTAATAAATATTTTACAAGATTGACAATATTTTCTTTCACCTAAAATTAAAAATACATCTTTATTAAATATATCTATATAACCCAAGTTAATACTTATTTTGTAAAACTGACACATCTACTTAAAGTTAAACTTACACTTCTTCTTCTTTTTATCTTCTAACTTGGGAATGTTGTTGTGTAAGGTATTCACGTGACGATTTAAATTATCTTGTCTAGTAAAAGTCTTGGCACAGTCTTTGCATTTAAAGACCATCTTTTCTAAAACAATCTCTTATTGTGAAGCTTAAGTCAATTTCAGCAAAGTAAACTGAATGTGTTGAGGTATGAATTTAAATGATGGTGGAAAACTTGGGGGAGGAGCTTTTATGTGAACCAAAGAAAGTTAAGGAGTGGGTTTAAAAATGTTAAGAATGTTTTTATACATTTCATGTGCTCTTTTCCACAATTGCCATTTCTCCTCCTCGGTTTTACCACCACCTTGATTTAAAATTGTGTCTAAAACAAATCCCAAAGATTTTACATTAGACAAATGTTTGTTTTTAATTTTAAAATTTGTTTTAGAGCTAAAACAAAGCTTTGGATATTTATTTGGTAGAATTGTTTCACCCACTACATCCGTTTGGGTAGAAACCGAATTTAGGATTTCATCAAAATCAGGTGGAGAACTTTCAAAAATTTTTGGTGAATTTGGAAATGGGTCAAATGGTTCCCTAAAACTTTTTTGGGCACATGGTATATCAAAGGAATTTTGAGTCGATTCTTCGAAAAGGATAGGTGAATTTTTGTTGGGATGTTCACTTAAAACATCATTCCCCTTAAAAAAACGTCCTAAATCTTCACTAGAATTCGAAATTTTATAATTTTCTTGCGATCCATCCTCCTCCCCAGAAACCCTCCCAGGAACCTCCCTATTACTACTACTAGCATTTTCGAACGAATTAAAAATTTTAAAATTTTTTGGATCGCTAGAAATTTGGCATGACGTTGAAGGAGAAATAGCAGTTGTGTTAGGAATTACTTCAAAATTATCTTCATTTTTAGAAATTTCAAAATTTAAATTTGTATTCTTAATAATTCCAAAGAAATTTTGCGAAATATTAGAACCTGAATCGCTATCACTATCATTAGTTACGTTTTTTGGAATTCCCATTAGTTTTTTAAAATTGTCTAAGTTTTCCAAGTCCTGAGTTGAAATGTCAGGAGTTGCGTCTGTTTTGTCTGTAGTCTCTGAATTTATGTTTGGAGATTCTGGGGTTAAAATAGTTGCTGTTTCCGAAGTTAAAATATTATTTATATCAATATTTTGATCTAAAATTAAATTTTCCATCTCAAAATCTGTTTGTGAAATAATATCTAAATCCGGAAAATCGTCAAATTTATTCAAAAAATTAATATCAGGTTCTATAGAATTTTGAAGTAATTTCTTTTCTAAATTGCTTTCTTGCATTTCTTTAACCATACAATTAAAATTTTGCGTCCTCTGACTTAAATTTTGATTAGCATTTTCCAAAATGGCAGGTTGAATTACTATATTTGAAATGATATTAATTTTTTTCATTCTTAACTATTCAGGAAAAGTGGAAACAAAAGAAGACATACCTTTAAAAAGTTAAACTAAACACAAAAACAATTAAAAATGGATAAATTTAAACTGAACTCTTCAATTAAATAAGACGGACCGAAAACGTACTGAACTGGACTTAAGCTTAGGCTGAACTGATCTTTCAACCGCTTTTATATGAAAGTAGGTCATGCTTTCTCCTTGAAAATAAGATGACCTCAATAAAGGTCATTGACCTCAATAAAGGTCATTGACCCCTAATTTTTAAAATTTTTAAAATTTTTAAAACCCACGAGGATACCACACACACCACACACATACACACCATCACACACATACATACATATACACATACATACACACATACATACATACACACACACACACATACACATACACACACACACACACACACACACACACACACACACAGTAGGGGTGAAGGTTGGGGTAAACAATAATCAGGGACGAAAAAGTAGAAGTGGAAGGAATGACTGAAGCATGAGGCGGTGGGGGCGGCGGCCGAAGGCCGCACCTGAGGCCGAAGGCCGAGGAGTTATAGGGGGCGGGGGCGGCGGAGCGGCGGGGGCGGCGGCCGACAATAATCAGGGACGAAAAAGTAGAAGTGAAAGGAAGGACTGAAGCATGAGGCGGTGGGGGCGGCGGCCGAAGGCCGCCCCTGAGGCCGAAGGCCGAGGAGTTATAGGGGGCGGGGGCGGCGGAGCGGCGGGGGCGGCCGGGTTATCAGCTTTGGGTTCATTAGCTGGTGGGGCAGCGGGAATTGTGCGTGCCGTAAAAGCTGCAAAAAAAAAAGCAGTGAAGATAAAACCGGTGCCGGCTTGTATTTAAAATCGAAAGGAATTGGTTTGTTTCTAAAGCCACATCGTAAAGCTATGGGATAATTTTTAAATCGTAGATCAAAAAACTAATTGAATCCCTACCACTATCTACCATCGATATTGAAAAATAAGCCAAAAAGAAGATAATAAGACACTTTTGAGGCGTTTATATGAAGGATTCATTACCTAGACAAAGTCCTCGACGTTACGAAGTAGCAATAGTAAATTTGGATAGTACGTGTGGTGCAGGGACTCATTGGATAGCTTATAGAAAAAATAATTTTAAAATAACATATTATGACAGCTTCGGCGATTTACCCCCACCGATCGAATTGGTTCAATATCTACAAACAGGATCCGAGCCATCAAAAAATATTTACTATACATACGATCGTCAACAGGATTTTGGAATAGTCTGGTGTGGACATTTGGGCTTAAAGTTTCTTGTCGAATCATCAGCGTGAAAGATGTCATCATCGCCACCATTAACACCGCAAATGGATCGCAATAACTATACTAAAATGTTGCAATCACTGAAAGCATTTCATCTAGCTGGTGGATTAAGGAAAATGACCGTGAAACAGTTAGAAAACATGCCCAAGGAAGTAATGATTGCATTAGCCCCAAATGAAATTCCATTCGTTTGGGATAAGTTGCCCGAGCACCTCAAAAGTGATATCTATACATTAAAATATCAGTGTGGTTGCAAACATTATTTCAGCAGCAATTTAAACGAGGTTACGGCTGATGAGGGTCTTACGGCTATAAAAATATTTTGTTGTTATTGCAAAATCAACGATGTGCGCATAAAAGCAGAAAATAGCATAAAAACATCATTATCTAATGCAGTGAGAAAAGGTGTGAAGATGAATCTTTTTAAATGTTGCCGCTAAGAATAAAATGGAGATGTGTGATGTTTTAATGGTTAGTCATGTCTTATATGTTCACACTAACATAACAATCGAGCGTCTTAAGCGTCGATTTTTATCCACCAATCGAATTACATAAAGAAAACAAATATGGTCTTGCATTGCTGGGATTTTTCACATACAATTCAATTTTTAATGTGGACGAAAGCAACAATAAGTTTGCCTACAAGAAGGAGGGTTACACCACCGAGCCGATACAATTGCAGATTCCACCTGGGGCCTATGAAATAGATGAGATAGGTAGAGCTATGTCGGAGGCTTTGAAGAATTCAACTGAAGAAAAGAACGATGGAATTTTTTACTTGGTCGCTAATAATAATACGCTGAAATGTGAACTGATATCCCAATATACTATAGATTTCTGGGGAGAGGCAAGTATCGGTAAAATGTTATGATTTAAACATACAGTGTTAAAAGGAGACAAAAAGCACGAATCAACCGAAATGGTGTAAATAATGAAAGTACGCACCATACGCGTAGATTGTAATATAATTCCCGGAGCATATATGAATTCTGTGGAAGGTCATATCTTATTCGAATTCGATATCGACGTGGAGCCCGGTTACAAAATCAGTAAAGAAACACAAAATAATAATTATATGCCGGTAGGATGTCAGTTTATCGACAACATTACTCTTCGCATCTTGGACGATAGCGGTGATCTAATCAATTTTCAAGGCGAGAAAATAATCGTGAAATTGGAATTGAAGAAACTTTCATAGAAATGGGTTTTTGCTTCAATCGTCAATTGTGTGTGCTGTCGACTAAGATGGGGGAACCACCGAAACATAATAAAAGTAAAAGAAGAGTTAACGTCAAGGAAAGTCGTTGTCCAGACATTAAATCACAAACATCTCTAAAGTTATCTGCCGAAGACTATAAATTTTTAAAATCAATCGGTCTTAAAGTGCGAAAATGATTTCCACCACCAGCGATAAAATAGAGGTTTTCTCCGAACCCATCTTGGACAATTCCATTATTAGTCTAGAAGAGCATACGTATAAACCATACGGATCTCCATCATTCAACAATTCGGATGAAGTCCGTATCCCCATTAATTTTCAAGATATTATACTGGATATCGCCGAAAGTTACATATACATCGAAGGAAAATTTAAACCCATAGACGCAACGAAAAGATGTTTTTTATCAAATAATGCCCTCGCATTTTTGTTCGATGAAATTCGCTACGAGATGGGAGGTGAGCAGGTCGCCGTGGTTCGTAAACCTGGAGTTACGACGACATTAAAACCATGCTTTCATTCGAAAGTTTGCAACAAAGATCTCTCATGACATGCGGATGGGGTCTCGACGAAGCAAACCAAGATATCGTAGACTCGGCAAGTAACGTATTCTCCGGAAAATTACCATAAAAATATCTTATGGGATTAACCGAAGATTATGCAAAAAGTGTTTTCAACGAAAAACAAAAGCTTATTATGATTATAGCTCGCATTTTTACCAATTGCTACGTCGGCGAAGTAGAGGCAGAAATTAGTATCGACAAAATCGAATGGAAAATTCGTCACATCATTCCAGACGACAAGCAAAAATTGAAAATTTTGTCTCGCATTAATAAAGGTGGAAACAATGCCAGTATTCAAATGGCATATCGTAAATGGGATCTGTACGAATTGCCAGCTTTAAGCCAAACATCTTCCGACGTGTGGGCCTTAAGAACTAGTACAAGTCTGGAGAGACCGCGCTATATACTCGTCAGATTTCAAGACAGCAATAATTGTGACAAAAAAGAAAAAATGCAACCCAGTTTACCCACGCCGACGTATGCGACATTACACTGTATCTGAATTCAACCGTTTATCCATACGAAAGATGGAATTAAGATTTCGCCAAGAAACAGTACGCAGCAGCCTATTACAATTACGAAATCTTCTAAAACAGCTACTACGGGCGCGAAATTAACGATCCGATGATAACGTTCCCGGAATGTATGAAAAACCCCGTTTTTATTATCATTTGCAATCATCAACCAGAAGCTATTAACTCATCGACAATGAATGTGAAATTAGAGTTCCAAACGAGAAAGAATAAATTCCCCAAAGACACTAAAGTGTACGCATTAGTTATTCACGACTCATTTTTTAGTTATAATGTATTAAACGGTTCGGTGACCAATAAATCTATATTTTAATGTATCTATTATATGTAACACAAAATAATGTTAAAATATGGTAATTGTATCAATAAATTTGTAATGAGTGAAGTAGTAGTTTTTTATTTATTTGAAACTCAACAAAAAAAAGTGGACGGAAAAGCCCACTCCTTAAGAAAGGAGTACGGGAGTTTAGATAATGGGGGTTTATTTAGTGGAAAAAAGAACTTGGATAACGCAAGAAAAATTTTTTAAGGCAAAATATGAAAACAACGACTTAGAAAATTTGTAGGAAAGTAACGGTTAGGAATAGGGAAAAAAGTTATAGGAAAAAATTATAAAGGAAATCGAGTACTCTAAGCAAGCATTTTTCCCGATAGTAAAAACGTAAAAAAAGAATTTTTTTCAAAAAAAAATTGAAAAATGGTGAATTCTCGCTAAAGTTGAAGATTTAGAGCAAAATAATATTGGAAAATTAGAAAGAGAATTTTTTTCTACATATGGTAGTATTTTTCAAAATTCAGTAAGATGAAATTTGAAGAGAAGGGTTATAGTAAGTTAGTAATTTGGATTTTTTAAAGCGCTGTAGCTCGGGAACCATTCAAGATAGAAAAAAAAATAAAAGCACTTTAATAGCCCAAAATTTTGAGGAGAATGCAATGATGCAAAAAAAATTATTTTTTTTTCCTTGAAAATGGTGAATACGCGCTAAAGTTGAAGTTTTAGAGAAAAACGGTATTGGGAAATTAAAGAGAGAATTTTTTTCTACATATTGCAGTATTTTTGAAAATTCAAAAAAATGAAATTTGAAAAAAAGGGTTATAAAAAGTTAGTAATTTGAATTCTTTAAAGCGCTATAGCTCGGAAACCGTTCAAGATAGAGAAAGAATAAAAGCACTTGAATTACCTAGAATTTTGAGGAGAATACAATGGTGAAAAAAATTTTGAAAAATTTGAAAATAAAGAAAATATAGACCAAAAATTCCAAAAATCAATAGAAAGGAAGTTTGCGCGTCGGACAGGGTTATCGGGAAGTTGTAGGGGGCGTTTTTTTTAAGGTCCCACCATCTCCCCCACCCACCCGCCTAGGTGGGCAGAAAAATCGATTTGTGATGTTTTCAGAGTGATTGCGCTGCTTCTTCACCATTTTTTTCGCAATTTTTGAAATATCGATTTTTTAATTTGCGGTGGCAGAAGTTCGGATTTTTTTTTTTTTTGGATTCTAGAGAAAATTTACCACAATATATGTATTTTTCGAATTTTTTATCATTAACGGTTACGACGCCAGAGCCCACCCAAGATGAGACAAATTTTTTTTATATTAGAGAATCGGGAAAAAGAATGTGACATACTTCAACACTTCCTTATTACGATTCCATCAAAACATTTTCAAAATTTTCCTTATCTTGCATGAAAATAATTAAAATATATGCATATTTTGCATTTTTTGTAAATATGTAGCAAAGTAATGGTTAGGAATATCAAAAAAAGTTATTTAGAAAAAATGTAGAGAAAGTTTAGTACTATATGCTAGAAAACTTGATGGGGGTAGTTTGTGTCTATAACAGAGATACGGTGAGTTATAAAATCATATTATTCTCAAACATATATATATATATATATATATATATATATATATATATATATATATGTATATGTTGGACAGAACGCTTGTTTAGTACATTTAGTTTTGTGAACTTTGAGAAATAGATTGGGGATTAAAAAAGGTGGAAAATTGATATTTCCTTTTAAATTTCGCAATGACAATTCAAATGATGATTCATCATTTTATCCATAGACTGACAATATATTTTTGATAAAGCCCAAAAGAATGGGCGAAACGTTAAATTTTGATTAGATTGTTTTAAAAACAAAAAACCTCATACCCAAGAAATTTCAGAAAAAATATATATATATATATATATATATATATATATATATATATATATATATATATATATATATATATACATTATGTCGGATATTCTCACGGATGTGATGTGTAATCGAAGGTTTTCGGGCATCCCGTGTATGTGCTGAGTCCCTCTCAGGACTGTAAGGCAGCTGACATTTCGGTGAAATCTCATTCACCATTTCCAAAGCTCACTGTATGGCGTCTACGAGCGAACTGACGCCTGCGACTCCAGTGTTGTCGGTCCCGTGAGCGCGTCGGACGCGTTCGTTTTCCGAATGGTTCCGGACCATCAGGTGACGAGACCTGCTGCGCGTCATCGGCCCTGTTGCCAGTGTTTGTGGTTACGTTGCCGAGTTGTAATCTCTTCCGTTACCAAGCCGCACTGGTTGATGTTTTGCACGCAGATTTTTCCAAGTATTGGGAACACGTTGGCTATCATCTCTGCTATTTAAGTTGTTGGGCCTCTTTGAAATTTCAATAGCCTCCCTTATAACTCTTGTGGACAGGTTTTCACATCTAGATAGCATTTTTGTTCCCGAGAAATTTATCTTATGTCCTGTGTTTAACCAGTGTTGGGCCAGAGCAGAAGAATTTTTTTTTTGCTTGACAGCGTTTATATGTTCATCTCTTCTGGCGCTTATTTTACGGTTGGTTTGGCCTACGTAAGATGAGCTGCACTCTCCGTATGGAATTTCGTACACTCCCTGGTTTTCTAGAGGGATTCTTTCTTTAGGTGTTGGCAAGAGATCTTTTACTTTACGGTCTGTGGTGAAAATGATTTCAATGTTGTGTCTTCTGAGAATTCTTGCGATCTTGTCTGTGGTGCTTCTTACATAAGGAACAAAAGTTTTGGAGCTATTCTCTTGGTTTTCGCGATTTTTTGGGGCCAAGTGTTTGTTTTTTAGAGCCTTGTCTATATATATGTATATATATATATATATATATATATATATATATATATATATATATATAAATAAGTAGATAAGTTTTTGTCCGTGTAATTTAAAATAAAATTTTTATAAAAAAATTGAACCGACTTCTAAAAGAGCGCTAAAAAGTGAAAAATAACTATAAATTTTTATATGAAATTGAACTTTTTGAAGTCGGCGCCAAACTAGTACCTGACAAAATGTGATTTTCATAAACAGATTAAAAATACTTTATTTGTGATTGCTTTCTTACCTTAATTTGTATATATTAGTAGTTATTTATTTCGTGTACAAATAATTTGGCGCCGACTTCAAAAAGTTCAATTTCATATAAAAATTTATAGTTATTTTTCACTTTTTAGCGCTCTTTTAGAAGTCGGTTCAATTTTTTTATAAAAATTTTATTTTTCTATTTTTAGTTTTAGAATTCATTACGATATTCATAAATTATTTGAACTAAGTACTAATCGAGATTAGTGTACCTCGCAATGACTCCAAATTGGCAAAAAAACACCCATTTTATCCAAAGTTGTAAATCATCCTAAAATGAACCACTAAAAATTCTTTTGTTCTTAGAGTTTTCCAAATACCAATCAAATTGGGTAAAACGAATATTTAATCTGTCATAGAAAATCCACTATCTTAAATTTCAAATTAATTTTCCATTGGTAATATAGGCCCCAAAACCTTCCAATATCGATATTGAAAGAAAATAAATTAATTTTTTATCCACCATATTGGATACGCCATAATGAATTTTTTAAAAATAATTCGTCATGTGTGACTCCAAAAACTCTCCCGTACAAATTTTGGTGAAAATCGGACAAAATTGATTTTTTTTGTTCGCCATATTGAATCCGCCATATTGAGTTTTTTAAAAATAATTTCAGATTCTTTATGTGAGGCCCCGAAAACTTCCCCATACCAATTTTGGAGAAAATAGGACAAAATTGATTTTTTCGTCCGCCATATTGGATCCGCCATATTGAATTTTTTTAAAATTATTTTAGATTCGTCATATGCGACTTCGAAAACTCCCCCGTACCAATTTTGGAGAAAATCGGACAAAAATGATTTTTTTGTCGGCCATATTGAATCCGCCAAATTGAATTTTTTAAAAATTATTTTAGATTCGTCATATGCGACCCCGAAAACTCCCCCGTACCAATTTTGGAGAAAATCGGACAAAATTAATTTTTTTGTCGGCCATATTGGATCCGCCATATTGAATTTTTTAAAAATTATTTTAGATTCGTCATATGCGACCCCGTAAACTCCCCCTTACCAATTTTGGTGAAAATCGGACAAAATTGATTTTTTCGTCCGCCATATTGGATCCGCCATATTGAATTTTTTGAAAATTATATCAGATTCGTTATGTGCAACCTCAAAAACTCCCCCATACCAATTTCTGAGAAAATCGGACTAAATTAAATTTTTTTTCCGCCATATTGGATCCGCCATTTTGAATTTTTTAAAAATAATTTCAGATTCGTTGGGTACAACATCGAAAATTCCTCCATACCAATTTCGGAGAAAGTCGGACAAAATTAATTTTTTTGGCTGCCATATTGTAAGCGCCATCTTGGATTTTACTGCACCAATTTCATGTAAAAAAATATGGGACCACCGCAGCAACTTCCTTTACATAACGTAAAAAATTTCATTCAAATCGGTGCAGCCGTTCCGGAGTAATCGGTGTACATACATAAAAAAAAATACATAGTCGACGAATTGAGAACCTCCTTCTTTTAGAAGTCGGTTAATATTAGGACGAAACAGCGCTGTCGCCATCTGTCGGACCCGTAGTTTTTCCATATTTTGGAGTGCTCCGCACTTTTTAACACGAGAATCATGTAGATTGACAAATTTTCACGTCCGCTTCGCCAATATTTTATTCTATTTTATTTTAAATTACACGGACAAAAACTTATCTACTTATTTATTTACTTGTTTGGCTTTGAAACACGCTAAACGATGCTCTCATGGTGGGATCGTTTGGTGCGGCACGTGGCTTTGGCTGTTAAAATAAGCGGTAGGCTTGCTTGTCAGTACCGAAAAATGCGACCCCTATCCTTTGGGCAGCGCGTTTCGTGTACTCGATTTTACATATTTCTGTTTTAATTCACCGTCGCGCCACCATATGACGGTTCTTTTACAAACTTTGTTAATCTGTGTGGTCCTCGTATTATCAAGTGGACCATCGAGATGTCGCCTTTGTCGTCTTATTTGCTGTGTTTTGATTATAAATTCAGCTTTATACGATGCAAAGGCGAGATGATGGTTTGTACCGACTGAGGTGGCCTGACGAGTCCGGAGTTTTTCCATATTTTGGAGTGCTCCGCACTTTTTAACACGAAAATCATGTAGATTGAAAAATTTTCACGTCCGCTTCGCCAATATTTTATTCTATTTTATTATATATATATATATATATATATATATATATATATATATATATATATATATATATATATATATATATATATATATATGCACACCACCTTACCCCCTCCAACTTTCTTGAATGTATATAGGACCGGTATTCGAACTATTTCATCATTACACATTCGACCGTTAACATGGAAGGTACACCAAAAAAGATTATTAGCATTGTCAAGCCATTTGTACTGGGAGCATTATGCAAGTGTGACGAATGTAAACCGGTACCGTCCGCAACGCCGACAACACCGCCAACTCCAGGCCCGCCGGCACATTCAGCAATGCTGGCACAGCCAGTACGGCGTTGGGAACCCGAGCTCGTGGTGCAGCCAAGGAGAAGACCAAGGGCTGCACCTAGGTCGGTGTTAATATCGTTGAGTATTACTCCACGGTAGACACCCGACCCCCCCCCCCCCAGTCGTCCTTTTAAGGACCCCATTATATTTTGATCGTAGTTTAGTAATCATCACTTATGGGGCGAGATAGTCGTTTAACGACGATTTGTCTCGTAGCCTAAGTGCCAAGTTATATGCTTGAGAACCTATGAAAATGTTAACAGTCCAAACAAGGTTTCTATTAATTTTTTTTTTGTAATGCATTCTTCACAAATTGTTAAGAATTGATCTTATTGTCTAAACCAAAAAAAAAAAATTAATTCCTTGTTTAAAGTTAAGCTCTCACCAATACACAACATTTAGAATCCGTTGGTGGGGTGGGGGTAGTTCTATATATATGAGCCATCCGACGAGAGGTCGGCGAAGCCGCGTTCAGTGTTGCGTGCTTCCTTCCGATCTGTCCTTTGCACAGACAGGTGCATGTCGGTACCCTGATGAGTCTAGTGACAGGCGAAACATGTATCTGTGCCGTATCACTGTGGCGGGGAGGGTAAGCTTTGACTTTCTTCTCGGTATGGTGGTACAGGTAGGCCACCATCTCAATGGTGGTGGAATAGGATGAATTGTATTTTATTACAATTTATTCTAACTGTGCAACCTCTAACACAGAAAGGATATGATGGAGCGAAGTTTGAATTCACTCTTTCGCATTTTATTTCACTTACATTCGGAGTTGTATACGTTTGCTGAATGTGATTTCAGCACTACAACAGCATAATGTCGATATAACCACTGTGAATGCATCTCACACGGAGGAATCCGTGAAAGCCGTATAAACATATATAAGCCATCCGACGAGAGGTCGGCGAAGCCGCGTTCAGTGTTGCATGCTCCCCTCCGATCTGTCCTTTGCACAGCCAGGTGCATGTCGGTACCCTGATGAGTCTAGTGAGAGACGAAACATGTACCTCTGCCGTATCACTGTGGGGGGAGGGTAAGCTTTGACTTTCTTCTCGGTATGGTGGTACAGGTAGGCCACCATCTCAATGGTGGTGTAATAGCAAATATATATATATATATATATATATATATATATATATATATATATATATATATATATATATATATATATATATATATTTGCCAAAATATAAAAAAATTGTTTTATCACATACATTTTTATTAAACTAGAAAATATATGTACAAGCTTAGTACTATAACTTAAAAACTAATACTTAAAACTATTTTATTAAACTAGAAAATATATTTACAAGCTTCATACTATAACTTAAAAACTAATACTTAAAACTAGTTAACATCTAGTCTAACATAAGTCTTCCAATTACCTTTTGTATCGTTCACTCAAACTTTTTTTCACCGGTAATTGTTTTTGCATGTCTAATAATTGTTTTTCGAGTTACCTTATTTCACAGTCATTTTCACTCACTTTTTTTACCAAGTCTTTTTTCATTTTATACATGTCCGTCAATTTGTTTTTTTGCGAACTGGTAAAGTTTTCAACCCACTCCGGTTGAAATGTCCCAGAACATTTTGAAGAAGGGTTTAGTGATGAAAGATATGAAACATCGGAAACTGCATCACCTTCAAAATACTGCTTAAACCGCTTCTTCATAGGTTTGCGGTAGCCCAATACCGGAGATAGTGGCGCTTCAGTCTTCACAGGTGAAGACTTTACCTCCGACACTTCTTCTTCACTTACACTGGCCGGTGTTGGCGGAGTTGATTCATCGTCACCTTCAATTATGTTAACTTCGACGGACAATGGCTCTGTCAGTGTTGACTGTGTTAACATGAAATCGGGTAATGGTGTGGGTGTCTTTGGTTTTTTGAAACTAAATTTCATTTTCGAGTGCCCAACACCTTTAATCGCCGAATAAAATTTTGTTTTATCGGCGATTTCCGACTTCTGCATAGTCAACAACTTCTTCAGTTTTGAATTTCTTGGAGAAGATTCCCTGTTAGGCCGCGATGCTTTTCGCACAACCCACATCACTGATAACTTTTATTTTGGGCTCCTTCTCCTCACTCCAACATTCAAGAAATTGCGCAGCCGACTGTACCAACTCTTCGTCTCGACCATCATTCAGGGCTTTGTCTTCGGCATCCTCTTGTTCTCTGCTATACCATTTCTCGAAAACCCCTGGACTCAACACTTCCAAGCCACTCATGTTTTACAACATGCCTTGTTGAGATCCGCAGCTCACGTCAAAGGCATCCAAAAGAGAACTTACACTTCGCGCACTTGACATCTTCGATACAACAACTATTACTATAACTTTAACTTACTACTGCACTGTTTGGTGTTCTGACGAACTGTGAAGAACTCGAGCCAGCAAGTTTGCTTTTATGCCCATTTCCCCCACTAAACCACCTTTATTCCTTTTGTTCGATGCATTAACTCTAATATTTAAACTTGTCAGATGCAAGGCCAAGACCAAGACCGAGGTAACCGGCAATACCAGGGTCGTTTTCAAGGTTGTAATTTTCATGGATTTTTTTATCGCTGTCAAGGTTATTTTAATAAGTAACATATAAATATAGACCTAAACTTGTCAGACGCAAGGCCAAAGTCAAGGTCAAAGTACCCGTCAATACCAGGGTCGTTTTTGAGGTTGTAATTTTCAAGGATTTTTTTTTTGGTCCTGTCAAGGTTATTTTAAAAAGTAACATATAAATAGAATACAGCGATTGAAAAGTACAACATATTCAAACATCATGTTGCCAACTAATGAACAACCTGGTGAAGCAACCAAAACATACAGGCATATCCCAACTGCTTTTTGTTTAAGTTGTCATCATTGTAAAAGACAAGGTATCTGCTGACGGAATGATCTTACACACGATTTCAACTACATTGACCTTCTTAGCGTCAAATTTGTACAATGCGGATTTTGTGGACTTGTTCACTACCAGGGCAAGGACATTAATGAACGCGCCATCCAGAGAAGAAATTAGGTCATAGAAGAAGCTTATCTGTACAGAAGAAATTAACTTAGGTATTTTATTTCTTTATTTGTTTTTTTTTTTGTTTGTATATTTTTATTTTTTAATAATAAAAAATAAAGTTAATTTTTTTGTAATAATTTTCATTTTTTACCGATAAAACAATAGTAAAACGAATCTGTATGTGTATTTATTAAACATCACCTAAAATAACATTAAACTCCCTTTTTTATTCAGGCGTTAACGGTTTCATAGGCTTAATGTCTTTTAAATATGTGTTATATAGAGCTCTTAAATCACACTCGATACGATCCACAAATACTTGAGCTGCATTATTCCTCCGAAATAGCTCAAATTTCGAAAGTGAGTCGTCAAAAGAGCATTTAATTAAATAAACAAAAGAATATGGTTCATGATTAAAACTTTTTACAGTGTAAGAATTTTGTGGGTTTGGTTGTACCCTTTCAACAGGTTTTAAAACAAATTCGAAATCTACATAAACCACGAATGGAACGTGCATTTGCTTTTATATATCCATGAATTTTAAAATATTTTCCGGAACACTCTTTCCAAATTTATCGATTTTTAAATCCACTGAGGGTGTTTGCGTAAAAATGTGGTTACAATCGTAGCTTTGATGTAAAGTTAAAGCTGACAGTGTACTAAAATAAATGAGACAACCATCACAAAAATATATTTTATGTTGTTGACAACTAATTCGACTTGAAACTAAACGTGTTAAATCCCTAATCCAACAATAATGACTCTTTTAACAAGTCGTATCACGAAAATGTTCACCGCCATCTTTACTACTACAGTCTTTTGTAATTAACAATAAATTTACATGTCTATCCAACTTCTTTGACGCATACCTCATGTATTACTTCATTATTTTCATATTTAGATTCGAGACCGTATACGTTAATGGATATGTTGTTCATTTCCTTAAATTTTTTAATGTCACGTAATTTTACTGGAAAATTCATACCTGTTTAATTTAGCACTCTTGAAAAATGGGGGTAGGATGTCTGACGATAGGCGCTGCTGTTGGAGGAAAGAATGCTGATGTTACAGTCCACGGAAAGCAAAATTCGTTCTGGTTAATCACATTGACGACATCTCCTATCCTACATTACGTAATCAGAATGCTCCATATCACTGCTAACCCAATAGGTTGCAATTCTCCTTTTGAATGCACATTCAACGAGTTGTACTCCATGACATACCGGTAAAGAGGAATTATTTTTATGTTGCTGTGTTCATTTATGCGCTGACATATGATTTATTGGAACATCTACATTATATGTAGCGAAATTAATTACCGGAATCACCGATGTATACTCTTCAATTCGAAGCCGTTTTCCTCCAGGCACTTCATTAAATCTCGCCGCACACGATTCTCTTTTATGACGTCTCATTTTATACCTATTGATAAACTTAGAACAGCAAATTTTCACAAACATATGCCATGATTTGTCAAATATTAACCCATGTACTACCTATGCAAGTCAGAGACAACTGATGAATGAAACTGCACCATACCATATATATAAACCATTCAAGGTCACCCCAAACTACGTAACATAACTTCAAGGTCACACACCTAAGATGGCACCCAACAAAGCCAAGGTAGCCTCGAACAAGGTCAAGGTCACACGAACGACCTTAACAGAAGGTCAGGGTCAAGGACAAAACACACGTGCGCTTCCAAGGTCAATGACAAAGACATGCGGGCGGGACCAAAGATGGAGAGGGGGCAAGGTCATGGTCAAGGTCGAGGAGTGGGCGATAATGAGGATCGGGTTATGTTCACTACTTTTCAGTATAATGTGACATATTATTTTATACTTTTTAATTCTTTTTAAAAACGTGATACATTTAAAACATTTTTTTTTATTTAATTAAGTATTCTCAGCTTCTTAGTTTTTCATTTAAAGTGGATTTCAAAATTTGTACCAAACAAACAAAAATCCATTGCAAAATTCGTAGCGAACAGGCAAATAAACAAACGAACAGACAAGGCGGCGAATTAATATTTCATTGCCATCCAGTTCTGTGCTATATTTAAAGTTAATGGCTCTAGCTCACTGAGAAGTTGGTTTAAAAAACCATACCTACAAGAAAGTGAGTTAAGAAAAACGCGGTGAAAACATAAAGTTAATCTTATAATTACCTTAAAATAAAACCTTAAGGTCGATTTTAAGGTCATAATATTGCGTCGCCATCAGGTTTATACCGTGTCCGAAAAAATGTGGGAAAACTCCCGGACATGAAAAAAACACACGAAAGGAATACTACAAGTTCATATAAACTTTTTTCGGAGAGCCGCAATGGAATCAAGATTTTTACAAATAATTATTGAACGACCAGGTATATTTCAATTTTTCTTAATATAATGTTTACCAGGCAAAACCCTTTAAATTTCTATTCAAGAACGGATTGTGAATTACTCACAGCTGCAGGGACGGACTAGCTGTGATATTCATGACCCCATTTTTTTAGGCCGTGTATGATAAGAACTTTGGACAACATTTCTTGAATACCTTTAACTACTGACTAAAAATTAAATACTCATCATTCATGCCGCTAATCCTCACCATTTTCGAAAAAACGTCATTTTATTAATTTATTTGGCGTGTCTCGATAAAAGATACACTTTGTTCGTATCAAAAGTTTAACCCTAAACTTTATGATAAAAAAAATCGATCCAAAATTAGAGTTTACTCTTTAGTAAAAAATGTCTAATTCTGTGAAATACAGTTCGACCTATGGTTGCAAAAATTGTTGTTACAAACGTTGCTAGTTATGAAAAAAATAAATATCCTGCCTGTATTTTAGAACTTGTCAACTTTCACATCGCTGACACATTAATTCTTTACTTAGATATTAACTGACCAATTTTTGGATTTTGTGGTGAAATCAATTGTGAAATAATTCGAAATATGGAATACACGTTTACTGAGTATGCAGATATGCTTCTGATGTATGGTCTTGCTTCTTGCAATGCTTTGGGAGCCAAGAGGTTATATCACGGCAGATATCCTTGATCAATTTCTAAGGGAGAATGGTAAGGTATTCCATTTAATACGCTAATATTATTAAATTTCTCCATAATTTTAGTAAATTTTGGAAAAAGAATTACTGATGCTGATCGGGAAAAAACCGTATGTACGCCGCAGTTAGAGAACAATATTTTAAATGCTGTAGATAATACTGTTTCAACGAGCACTCGAAAATTATCAGCACAGTTTAATACGTCGAAAACAATAATACATGAATTTCTTCAAGAACAACTGTTACATCTGTATCACTTGAAAAAAAGTGCATGAACTGATTCCTGAAGATTTTCCCTGCAGAATGCAGTTTACAAACTGGCTATTGGATCAGCAACGGAATAATATAAACTTCGTTAACATTATTCTCTTCCGGATGAAACAGGTTTTGCCTAAAATGGTATCATACACGGCTCACATGTATGAGCTCACGAAAATCCTCATGAAACTATTATTTCGTATCATCAACATCAGTTCCAATCAATTAATGTCTGGGCAGGAACCATTGGCAATGTTTTGATTGGGCCATTCGTATTAACGGCACGACTTTATTTAGAGTTTCTCCAGAACGCTTTCCATGATTTAGTAGAATACTTACCATTTGAAATCCGCAATAACATGAACTACATGCACGATGAAGCACCACCTCATTTCAGTGCTGCTGTGCTAGAGCACCTGAATAACGTCTATCCAAGCTGTTGGATAGATAGAGGAGGACATATTACCTCGCCCCCTTAATCTCCCGACTAAAGGCCGTTGTATTTTTATCTGTGGGGATATCTCAAAACCTTTGTGTATTCCAGTCCGGTCGATAGTAGGGAGAACTTATATGGAGAATCACGTTTCAATGTGATCCAATAAGAAACAATGCTGAGTTAATGTGGCGAGTAGAGCAGTCCTCAATTCATCGTACCCGAGGTTGTATCATACTTCACGGAGCCCATGTTGAACCTTCTTATGAAGTTTTTAACTAAGCAGTTAGTTTAACTTTTTATTGAAACTATGGTGATAGGGGAAATACCTCTTTTCCATATTCAACCCGACAAAAGTTAGGGGAATAATGGTGTAAATAAAATGAAGTTTTTTCGAAAACGGTTAGGATTAGCGACATAAATTAAGAGTACTTAATTTTTAGTCAATAGTTAGAGGTATGTAAAAAACGTTGTCAAAGTTCATATCCTACAGGGCGTAAAAAATGGATTCATGAGGGTCACAGCTAGTCCGTCTCATTACACTTTCTTGGATAGTGATTTAATCATCTTACTTAGATGATATGAAGAAAAATTAAGTACACCTGGTGGTTCAATAATTATGTGTAAAAAACTTCCCATTCCATTGCAGCTCTTTGGGATCCCATACCTTCGAAGAGGAGGCCTATACGAAAAAGATTTATATAAAGTTGTAGAATTCCTTTCGAGTGTTTTTTTCATATCCGGGTAATTTCCCACATTTTCCCGGAGATCTTGTATATGTTTACCAGATTTCAGTTTCAGTGAATAATCAGAAGTGAAGTTAATCTAGAAACATAAGATTAAGGTCATTATATTGTATTGTCATTAGGCTTATATAGGTTAACCAAATTTTAGCTTGATCGGATAATTGAAAGTTATGTTGACCTTGAAGCCATAATATCGCATAGTTACCGGATTTACAAGCGTGTACCCAATTTCAGCTCATTAGATAATCGCAGGTGAAGTTGACCTTGAAATAACCTTGAAATATACGTTCAAGATCATAATATTGCATCGTCGTCGAACTTATATATGTGTACCAAATTTCAGTTTGATTAGGTAATCAGAAGTGAAGTTGCCCTTGAAATGATCTTGAAATTATTTTATTCCATTGTTATAAGACGTATTGTGTGTACCAAATTCAGCTTGATCGCTAAATAGTCCTAGAAGAGACCTTTAAAAATTCGTTCAAGGTCAGTTTCTAAGTCACAATATTGCATATGTGGACTAAGTTTCATCTTAATTGGATAATCAGAGGTTAAATTGTTCTTGAAATCGCCTAGAAATATAGGTTCAATTTTAGTTTCACGGTCACAATTTTGCGTTGTCATCCGACTTATATATGTGTACCAAATTTCAGCTTGATTGGATAACTGGAAGTGGAGTTCACTTTGAAATGACTATGAAATATACATTCCAGGCCAGTTTCATCGGGTTATATACAGGGTGTCTCAGGGCAACAGTCCATTAGAATATCTCGGGGAGTAATGCGATCTAAACCCTGAAAATTTGAATAATGGGGTGTTCCGTGAACATGAAGTAACAGCAATCATGTCCGATTTTCAGTTATACCGGAAGTTGTCTGGAACTTACTTATTTCAAATAGATCACCCTGCATGTTATAATTTTTTTTCCTTTCTTTGTTTCCGATAACTTTTACTCAAAGTTTTTTGCCCCACTCAACCATTTTTGAGGAAAAAAAAATATAGGATGTCACATAAAATTGAATATCGCTTCAAAAATTAAATATTGAAACTGAGGATTCCGGTTGTGACTTTAGATATTATTGAACTCTAGGAATAATTATCTAAATATGACATTTTAGATACAGGGAAGTGGAGAAGTAACAAATTTTGAGCTCTATCAAAAAATCTATGAAAACTTTTCTTTCAAATACGAGGCTACGTTGTTGATTCATTCAGTAAATAGGCAATAATCGGTCTATATAGGGTGTCCCCATACCTAGCCAGAAGAGTTTTCAACTTATTTACGGCTTTTCGCAAAATTTTTCAAATATCAGTTTTAGTGATTTTTGGCAAGAAGGCCATGATAATCAAACTAATATTGTCTCTGTAATGAGGCGTGTCATTATCAGTTGCAAAAAATTATTTATCGACTATTTGGTACTGTATTTGTTCTCGAAAAATACTGCCTAAAAATGGAAAATATTCAAACGTTGACATAATAAATTTATTTTTTATTCATTGGGAGTGAAACAGAATTATAAGTTGAAGATATGGAGTTTTCCACGCATGATTTCCTAACTTAACACCAATGAGCAGAAAAGAATTTAGACACATTATGAAAAATCATCTGAATTATGGAAAAATTAATTTAGAACGAATTTTACCCAAGCCTTATTAGCGATATTCAATGTGTTGGTATATTTTTCTATATATCAAAAAGCATCTACTCTTTCAACAGAATATGATTTACTAGTTTCCTAACCTCTATTCAAAGCACCTAAACAGAACATGTACCCCTATAAATTTAACATTTTTTAGAATATTCACCTCTGAGGGCGCACCACAATGTGAAGAGTTTCGGGACGTGATTTTTAGTGGAGGTCATATTGAATATTTATATTAAGACTACATTTTGTGATGATTTTAATCTATTACTTGTGTTACTTATTGTTTATCATCACTTACTGTTCATCGACGCAATTTTATATAAAATGTTATCATAATTGAGATGATTTTTCATAATGTTTTTAAATTTTCTTGTGTTCAATGGTGTTAATTTACGATATCTTTGGCTGAAAACTCTGCACATTCGACTTGTAATTTTGTTGCACTTGCCATTAATAAAATAACTCTTCTAGTTAGGTATAGGGATACCCTATACGGACAGATAGGTACTGTTCTTAGCTCATCTACTGCATGAATCAACAACATACCATGGAATTTGGAAAAATTATTTTTTTTTGTACACATACAGCTCAAAATTTGTTACTTTTCCACTTCCCTGTATCTAAAATGTCACTATCAGACATTTCATTATTAAGCCCAATATTATCAAAAGTCACAACCAGAATTCCGAATTTCACTTTTGTATTTTTGAGACGATATTCAATTTTAGGTCAAAATTTGGACAAAATCTCTTTTTCCTCAAAAAGAATTAGAGTAGGGCAAAATAACATTGAGAAAAAGTTATCAGAAATGAAGAAAGGAATGCAAAAAAAAAACATACACGATGATCAATTTAAAATAAGTAAATTTCGGACAACTTCCGGTATAATTGAAAGTCGTACAAGATCGCTGTTACTTCGTCTGAAGAGAGCATCACCGAAAACCACATTATAAAAATCTGCAAGTTTCAAATCGCTTTGATTTCCCAGATATTCTAATGGACGGTTACCTTGAGACACCACCTTTTAGCTTGATCGGATAGTCGAAAGTGAAGATGATTTTTAAATGATATTGAAATATACGCTCAAGGTCAGTTCCACGCTCATAATATTGCATTGTCATCGGTTTTGAACTATGTTTAACATTTCAAGTCTCTTCCTTATCGGAAAGTCAGTTTAAAATTAACAGACAAACAAACAAATACACAGACAAGAAAGGGGGTCAATGAAAACGTGTTAAAAAGCCAGGTAGTTGAGAAAATACATTTTAAAGCTATTTAAAGGCATACTTTTCGATAAAAATAGAAATATATATTGGTATATGGTTTTAATTTATTATTTAAAAGATATTTCTACTCTAAACTGATTTCTTATTACTCACAGAGAGGAAAAATCTTAATATGATTTTATAAACTTATTCAAAAGATGATATTAAATAAACACACTAGAGAAGTTTCGGACATGTAGAACTAAACTTCTTAAATTTAGGTTGAGCAAGAAGACTTCGTTTTGAGTATAAACAAATAATATAATTGATGTTTACTGGTAGAAATAATGATAAAATCTACATTCTTTTAAAGCCATTTAAGTGTACAATACCATGAAAAAATAGTCAGAATATATAATACATGGCATATTCAAAAACATGGCATTTAAATTTTGATCTACTGTGAAAAGAACTATATCAATTAAAGAAAACTCATTCTATGTTGATTCGTGATGATTTCTTGTACGGGTTATTAGGTAAATTAAATACTAACTTGAAATATAGCTTACTATTATCATCTCGCATATTATAACCAAGTATAGAAAATACCTAAAATAATTCGACATACAATATTCTTTCTAAACTGCCACATTTCTAGGGTTCATTAGCCAGCTAGAAACACTTATTGTGTTGTCATTTCCATATGTAAGTTTATTTTTCACAGCTTAATAACTTCGCCAGGTTTTCATATTTAGCAATAGAATTTTGCCAGCACACTCAAAAAAAGGCCCGAGGTCAAATTGGATCATTTTTTTTCGTTCAACCGGAGTATCATTGGATAGAATTTTCAGTATTTTCAAAACATTTCAGGAATAGATGGATTTTTTCAGGTTGTAAAAAGGCATATTGAAGAGGTGTGAATAATACAACTTTTTTTTTGGACTTAAGTAAGGTTTTCTCTATTACCATTTAAGAATCAGCAATACTCTCTCTATGAAATAGTTGTGATCCTGTATACTAAAATTTTTATGTTCTTAATTCTGACGAAATCTGGATGTCATGAAACTTAACTGAAATTGTTGCAAAAAATCTGCAAATTTCTTTTAAGAAACTTGAGGGAATGAGGAAAAAAATTATATAAAGGAATTCTTTGACCTTTCAAAAGCCTTCGATTTCATTAACATCGACTTTGTTGAAGGGTGTTGTGTTGGACTGAATTGTTCTCCGTTATAGAAATACATTTAATCAAATGGAAGTTTGTACTTCCATTGCGTACGCTATTTATCTTTGAATTCTGAACCTTTGCATTTCATACTCTATAAATTCATTCTCTTAGAATGGACTTTAATGAGTCTTTGAGAAGATATAATAAGTTACAAGAACACTGCAGCAAACACTGTTTTTCGCTATTTTTGAAGTTACGTAACAGGACAAGTATAATTTTTATCACTAAGGCAAGTACAGTTTTTATCACTAAACTACATATGATGGTTGAAAGTACTAGTCTTTCCTTTCAACACCTACATTGATTTGTATTGATGTCTTTTTTCATCTCAAAAGTATCGTCGATATAAGAAGTTACAATAACACTGCAGCAAACATTGTTTTTCGCTATATTTGAAGTTACGTAACAGGGCAAGTATAATTTTTATCACTAAGGCAAGTACAGTTTTTATCACTAAACTATATATGATGGTTGAAGGTACTAGTCTTTCCTTTCAACACCTACATTGATTTGTATTGATATTTTTTTTCATCTCAAAAGTATCGTCGATATAAGAAGTTACAATAACACTGCAGCAAACATTGTTTTTCGCTATATTTGAAGTTACGTAACAGGGCAAGTATAATTTTTATCACTAAGGCAAGTACAGTTTTTATCACTAAACTATATATGATGGTTGAAGGTACTAGTCTTTCCTTTCAACACCTACATTGATATGTATTGATATCTTTTTTCATCTCAAAAGTATCGTCGAAATTACAGCAACACTGTCATTTCCAATTTGGTGGATTCAAAACAGTGGACTAACATTTTTGGAAAACTCGAATTTGTATCTTAAACTTTGTAATTAGTAATAGCTGAATATAAAAATGAACTGAAGTTTTAAAAATTTTCATGTTTAAAATGGCGTATTCACTTCAATTCATGATATGGATATAACCTGTTAGTACTATGCTGCAAAAATAGTACCTTTGTGGTATGCCAAGTTCCCTGGGAACCATTTTCTGTTTTGCATAAATTATTAAGATAATTTTTCTTTTTAAAGTATTTATTATAACATTATTCAAAATTTATTGGTCTATACTGTTAGTACACATTTTGCACATTGTGGACAAATAGGCCATTTACAGCATACGCAATGCACGCTGGTCTTCCTGTCACATCCGCTGGGGCAAAAAGCCCATCACTTCCTCTTTGATCTAGGAACAGTTCCTTGGAGTACTTCCTCAACTGGTAAAAAAAGTTCTAATAATTTTCGCAATTCATTAAAGAAACTGTAGAGCAATGTTTTTGCTAGATATTCTCTCTTGAATATATGGCTCACATAGGAAACGTCCAAGTTTTTTTAGAAAAGCATGAGGCGATATATCCTGCCCGTTGCTTGAATACTGAAATTATTCTACCGTTAACTCCAGCAATGTTTAGTGTATAGTAAAAAATTGTCATTGGCCAGCGGCTAGTTTTCTTGGAAGTAGAATATGTTGTCCATTTTTCGTGTAAGGTATCAAAGCCCACTTAACTAAAAATATTATAATTCCAGGTCCGTTTGTTTCGTAATTTATCTTCTTGATATCGTGCATAATAAATATTAATAAAATCGCTTTCTCTTTTTTTGGCATAACGCTGATAATAGTTGTCTTTCCATGAATTCCGGAAAAGGAAGAGCCAGTTGCTCGTTAGCGACTAGCCTGAAATTCTGGTGGTATTTTCCTTTAATTTCTTTTCATTGTAACACCATAAGCAAATTTTATTTTCAATAATTCGTTTGCGGTTCCTGTACAAGAATACTAATTATCTACGGTAATATTTATGTTGGATCTAATGGGTAGATAATTAACTTAGCGAAGTACAACTTGGGAAGGATTCGGTAATGGGCTCCTATTTTGTTGTCCATTTTTAGCGCCCAAGCATACTTCTACATTACAAATGTAATGTGTTTTAGCATCGGTAAAAATTTGTATCTTTATTTTTTACTTTGCCTCGAAAAGGCACTAACCCCACATCTATAGTTAGGTATCTCCTGATGTGCCATTTTCTTTTCTAGTATCAATATCATCAAACCATAGACAGCTCATAAAAAACTAAATTGGACCAAAGTCATCGTAAATCTAAAAATATCTCGTCCAGGGCCATCAGTACTCTACATAAATCTGAGATCTTCAGGATTAGATTTAAAAATAAATTAAAGTGTTTAATTTCGTTTAGATTTATGTCGAAAATGTACAAAAAGTGACACCTAAACTCATAATTGGTTCATACTTTAGCAATTCTTTAATTGATATAGACAACAATTTTTTCTAACGTCTGGTCACTTACTGAAGTGCTTCAGGATTCTAGTGAATCTCTTGGCTGTTCATCTTTAGCTGGATCACGAAGTCCTAGCAAAAAAGAAATAATATTTTCTGCTGGAGTACTACATTCTAAAGGTGCTTTTTTGGACCCTTTCGATCTATCTTTTCCATCTCTTTTCCGTTTCTTCTTATTCTCCTTCTTTTTCTGTATCGCCGTCAACTCTTTGGCTTTTTTTTTATTTTTGGACGCATATTTTCGTCACTAAACTTCCACTCATCATCTGAATCTCCAAAAAATGCACTGACAGTGTAATGGTCGTTAAAAATTTCTTGATCTCTTCTTGATCACTCTGATTAGGATTATCTAAAACCTGCCCTAAAGTATCCCCTTTGTTCTCTACTGTTGCTTCTATAGCTTTTAATGGTCCATTGTTAACATCCTGATCGGGTAATTAATTCCAAAAATTGTCGTCTTGGCATATAGCCGTTAATTTTTCATCTGAGAGACCTTTGCGGGCATATCGCTAAAAAGTAATAAAGTGAAATATGAAGTTATAATTCAATTTTTCAGTTATAGGATCATTCCTCTTTGGACGCTCTTAAAAAACAAGACTTTCGCAATTTTTTTTAGGAAACCTATTATAGATATCGATATAGTTCTAAGTATATAAACTGAAAAAACACGTATATTTTTTTTTTATTAATTGTTAATGTTTTTTTTGTTTAAAAAATGCTATAAAACATAACTCCTGGAAATCCAGATAGGTCTCTGGCGGCATGGATTCAGCCTCGTAGAAACCTCTGAAACAAAAAAGTAAAAATATTTCAGATTCTGTATGAGTATAGTTCTGGAAGTTAGCAGGTTTAGCCAATTTTATGCAAAAATAATAAAATAGCGGACGTTTGAACAAAAAATTTGAAAAAAAGAGTTTTTTTTCGTTAACTTTTGCCAAAAAAAATATAGCAGATATGTAAATTTTTGGTCTGCTAAAAACCTATTCTTGTGGAGAATAGGTGGAAAAATTTCAAGGCAATCGGTTCAATAATTTTTGAGAAAGTACTCCTGCCTACTGAAAAAACGTTGTTTCGAGAAAAACGTGTTCAAAGTTTTATTTTAACAAAAAATCGTAAATAAATCTTACCTAAGCTCAATCAGCAATGCCTGCACCATACAATATTCCTTCTGATTCCTCAAAAAGCTCTTTTTTTTCAATTGAACTTCTTTACGTTTTATTCTGTCCTCTTTTGAAGATCCAGATGACCGATGGTTAGCCGTAACAATGCATTCATTATCACGCGCTACGACAAAACATAATTCGGTAGGCCTGAGTTTAATGCCCATTATCTCCATAATCTTCAGAACTAGCTGGAATCCTAGGTTGAAAATACAGGCTGATATTCTGCATGCGTTTCTAATAATTATTTTACCGTTTAAGATATGTTTTAGAGCCATACTCCAAACGCACATATTGAAATTCTCATTGCCATTCTGGATATTTCCACGCAGACATCTTTCAAGCAACTCGTCCCTCGTTAAATCTTCGGAAATTTGTTTAAAAATATCTTGGACATCTTTAGCAAGAGCCAGAGAATGTTTATAATTCTTTTGAGTTTTAGTTGCCTGAATTTTCCGGTATTTACACCAAGAATCTTCCCCTACAAGACAGTACGTATGTTGTGGCTTTGCGTCTCTAGATATTTTGTGATAAAATCCCGCCCATATCTCGTTGTGCATATTTTCAACGGAGTTTTTACTTCTTTGGATAGCCAAACTATAAATTTTTGATGACTCTTTCATTAATTTTATTTTTAAATTGGCAGGTTTTTTTACTGGAACTGTTATAGCTTTTTAAACTTTTTTCGCAATGACCGTAGCATTTTTCGCTTTTGAAGCTGCCTTTTCGGGTTGTGGTTCATTTTTTTTCAGCTTTCATTGCTGCGTTAAAATTATTTTAGGCATCAACAGCACGTTTAAGAACGCGCTTTGCATCGTTTAAAATGGATTCTAACTTTTTAACTACGAAATCTTCACCCTACGGAGAAGTATCAAGCCGTATTTTATAACTTTTTGAATTTCCGTCACTAATATAGTTTTGATAGCGCACTCCGAACTGCTCCAACGATCGTTCTCTGGGCAGTGCTCTTTATGACTTTCATACCACCGTTTATATTCAATAGTATGTTCTTTTCTCATAATATACATTACTTGAATGAGGTTGATCACATACAAATGTTGAAATTTTTTTTGCCGTACTTGCCTATTAAAGATACTATGTCAACAAGAGATGTAAAATCTCTTTTTATTCAGGAACCATCACCAGAAACAGTCCAATCGTTTTCGTTTAATCCATTTTCGACGTTCAAGGGTTTTTCTTCGCAGATGGTCTGGCGCGTTTCTAAATCGAAAACCGGCTTCACAGCGGTACTAATGGTATTAGTTCACAAAATAAATTGATCCCATGTGTGCCAACACCAGTCAATCGCATTACGACGATTGATTTCGTATCCGCTCCCAATCATAGGGCATGAGTCAATGTATTTTTCTCCGGAAGAATAAATAAGACACATTTTGAAGCCTAATCCACGCTGTCCATATTTTGTTTATTTCACTTCACCATTGCACACTTTGCACTTGAAGTATTGTTGCAACATTGAAAAAACGAAAATAAAAAATTATTACACTATAACCCAGTACATCGAAACTGTTATCATTATTTTTTTTTTAGATTTGCCGCCAACGCACTTATTGGATCAGTCTTTAGTTCATCAGTATACTGAGTCCCGTGAAGTGACCGCCTTCTCTCATTCAAACCAGGACGCTTCGGTGATTTGTTTGTTTTCTATCCATTTCTCTCAATTTGACAATAGCTATACGCCAAATGCGGCTACTACAAACTCCGAAAGATAACTAAGATCGAAATATATTTCAAGGTCTCTTTCCGCTCTGAAATGTGTATACAAACATTTCATATTTAAAATATAATCTTAAACTGCAGTTAGAGATAGATAATGCACGAGCGGTAAAGTCGAAGGACGCGCTCACATAGTAAATTGTAGAGGCGGTAAAAATGGAGTTAACATGCTTCGATCTTTACAGAATTTTGACACAACATTTTTCAATATATCTACTTTTGAGACACGGAAAAAAATCGATTTTTTGAAGTGTTAAAGAGAAATGATCCCTTATCATGAAAATCCACTATAATACAGTCAGAAACACCTCCGTGAAAAGTAAATTATAAATAAGATTGTATTTTTAGAATATATGTTTATGTATTTTTAAATATGTTATTCATTTAACAAAAAAAAAACAAGTACTCACCTTTCTATTGTTACGATTTCATCTATATTTGTATACTTATGGAAATTTCTGTATAAACCTAGAGCACAAGTTTGAGATCTATCAAGAAATATGAATCACGTTTTCGGCACATTACCGTAAAGATTACTCATCACGTCGGAATATTTGTATATACGAAGGCATATCAGTAAGTTGCCCCACTCCTAATTCTGATCGTCCCGATCAGCTTCCATATCTCCATGGTATGGTTTTAACCTGGGCAATTTGCCTTTCTTGCTCTGTGGATTCCATAACCAAACTCTATCACCTTGCTGAAACTCTGCCGAGTTTTTCGTGATGTCATATAAACTGACTAATGCCTTCGGTACCAGGCATTTACAGAATTTGTTGGAATGTTGAACTAATCCAAAGTTGCTTCCAGAACTCCGTAAATGGTTTTCTCCCTGCTTCCCATTATTCTGGTTGTTTGTTCAGCAATGCCTCTGATTGGTTCGCTATCACAATTCTGGGACAGAATAAATTCTTCCATGCCAAACTTAATAATATTAAGCTTATTATACAAGGAGAATCCATGTTGACGAATCAGGTCGATTCCCAGTAAAAACTCCTCTTCTGTGTCGGCAACTAATACAAATTGGTTTCATTTTAGACTTCCAAGTTGAAACTCAACTCACATTTCTCTAACCATATCAGCTGCTTTTCCAGTTATAGTTCTCAACATTACTTTTGTGGACAATGGTAGAATTCTAGATTCTTGGCTTTATCAGAGATACTTCAGCACCAGTATCAAGAGTTATAATAATAGGAGTAGCATTGACTTTTCCTTTAGGTTGAAGTTGATCGTTTCTCATCTGAGCTGTACTCAACTTTGAAACACAACCACAAGTAGCTCTTCGAATTGGAAACTTTTCTCTTTCTTCTATTTTGCTGCAGTGCTTTTATTCTTCCTTACATGGTCTTCTTGAAATGGTATCTGCGTTGTTATGCCGTCTTCCTGGTCTATATTTGATGTTAAAATTGTACTGTTACAATTTTTCCTTGTTCTCCTCTGTGCGGTCTCTGGATGGCGAACTAGACCCTAAATGCACCTAACATTCCCATCTCATGTGTCCAGTTTGTCCACATCTGTAGCACTTTATGTGCCTTCTTAATTCTACCCGATAGTCCCTTCTCATGTGTCCATTTCTTCCACATCTGCCTCTTAATTGCACCCGAGAGTCCTTGTTCATGTATCCAGTTCATCCACATCTATAATGGTTTCGGTCATAACGTGAAGCACCCTTTCTATATTTGACTTTAGAACTGGAGTGTTACAGTTTTTCCTGCTTCTCTTCTATGCGGTCTCTAGATGGTGAGCTAGACCGTAATTGCACTTGACAGTCCCATCTCATGTGTTCAGTTTGTCCACATCTGTAGCACTCAATCTGATCTGCTATAACGTGGAATATCACCTATTTCGTTGAGTTTTTCCTGATTTTTTCTGTATCGTGAAGTATCATCTCTCTTGTCTAGTTTCTTAAGAATTTTAGAAAACATTGCCTCTATTGCTAGGATCAGTGAAAACTTGTTCTCCTCTATAGTAACGACTCTTATTTTAGACATTTGCACATTATAAGCTGCTGCTATTTCCAGATCCTTGCCCATTGCAGTAGTGAACATAACCCGATTCGCTCGATCCCCCCACTCCTCGACCTTGACCTTGACCTTGCTTCACCCCTCTTTGGCCCCGCCCACATGTCTTTGTCATTGACCTTGAAAATGCACGTGTGCTTTGGCCTTGGCCTTGTGTTCAAGGTTGTGTGTGTGACCTTGACCTTGACCTTGGTCGAGACGACCTTGACTTTGTTGAAGGTCACCTTGGGTGTGTGACCTTGAAGATATGTTACGTGGTTAGGGGTGACCTTGAATGGTTTTATATAAGGTATGGGGCAGTTTCATTCATCAGTTGGCTCTGACTTGTATAGGTAGTACATGTGTTAATATTTGACAAATCATGGCATATGTTTGTGAAAATTGCGGTTCTAAGTTTACTAATATTTATAATATGAGACGTCATCAAAGAGAATCGTGTGCGGCGAGATTTAATGAAGTGCCTGGAGGAAAACGGCTCCGAATTGATGAGTATACATCGACGATTCCGCTAATTAATTGCGCTACATGTAATGTAGATGTTCCAATAAATCATATGTCGGTGCATAAACGAACACAACAACATAAAAATAATTCATGTTTGCCGGTATGTCATGGTGTGCAACTCGTTGAATGTGCCTTCAAAAGGAGAATTGCAACCTATCGGGTTAGCAGTGATATGGAGCATTCCGATTACGTAATGTTCTTTGCAGACATTAAATCCAAGGTGGTGGAACTTGTTAATAATTTATTGCGTGTGCATCATGCTTTAAAAGTTAACATGACAGCTGTTGGCGAGTACATGCTTCCATCACAAGAAATATTCAGTGAAAAATCCTTCAACACTGCTAATCAAATAATTAGTGTAGAAAGTGATTTGGATGCCGTTTACCATTCTTTCACCGAATTAATAAAAACGCAGGCGACAGAGTTCCAGGAGAAAGATTCAGGTATGGAAAAATCAAAACCCGATATATTAAACTGATTTTTATATATTATTTTTCTTGTTATAGGATGGGCTCTTGTGCGAATTTTATACTTGGAAGTTGGTATCAACAAGTATATGCCTATGGGTGGCTCATCATACATCAAGTTGCCGTGTTCTATTGAAAAGAAAGGAGCTGTCGTCAATGTGATTAACCAGGACGAATTTTGCTTTGCGTGGGCTGTAACATCAGCATTGTTTCCTCCAACAGCAGAGCCTTCACAGAAGACATCCTACCCCCATTTTTCTAGAGTGCTAAATGTAACAGGTATGGATTTTCCAGTAAAATTACGTGACATTAAAAAATTTGAGGAAATGAACAACATATCAATTAACGTATACGGTCTGGAATCTAAATATGAAAATAATGAAGTAATACATGAAGTTATTGGTCCACTGAGGTATGCGTCAAAAAAGTTGGATAGGCATGTAAATTTATTGTTAATTACAAAAGACTATAGTAGTAAAGATGGCGGTGAACATTTTTGTGATACGACTTGTTCAAAGAGTCATTATTGTTGGATTCGGGATTTATCACGTTTAGTTTCAAGTCAAATTAGTTGTCAACAACATAAAATATATTTCTGTGATGGTTGACTCATTTATTTTAGTACACCGTCAGCTTTAACTTTACATCAAAGCTACGATTGTAACCACATTTTCACGCAAACACCCTCAGTGGATTTAAAAATCGATAAATTTGGAAAGAGTGTGCCGGAAAATATTTTAAAATTCGAGGGTATAGAAAAGCAAATGCGCGTTCCATTCGTGGTTTATGCAGATTTCGAATCTGTTTTAAAACCCGTTGAAACGGTACAACCAAACCCACAAAATTCTTACACTGTAAAAAGTTTTAAACATGAACCATATTCTTTTGCTTATTTAATTAAATGCTCTTTTGACGACTCACTTTCGAAATTTGAGCTATTTCAGGGGAATAATGCAGCTCAAGTCTTTGTGGATCGTATCGAGTGTGATTTAAGGGCTCTATACAACACATATTTAAAAGACATTAAGCCTATGAAACCGTTAACGCCTGAAGAAAAAAGGGAGTTTAATGATGCTAAAATATGTGGTATATGTGAAGGCCCTTTTGAAGAGGGTGAGATTAAAGTACGAGACCACTGTCACATAACTGGTGCAAAAAGATTTGGTGCTGCACATTCCGTTTGTAATTTAAATTATAAATTACCCTCTTTTATCCCTATCATATTTCATAACTTAAGCGGCTACGACAGCCATTTATTTATAAAAGAGTTATGTAAATATGGGGATACAATTGGTGTTTTGGCTCAAAGTAAGGAAAAGTACATATCATTTACCAAAAGCATTTATGTGCACGATTATTTTGATAGTAAATGTGGAAAAGTCAAGAGGAAATATTTAAAGTTGCGATTTATTGATAGTTTTAAATTTCTGTCAACGTCTTTGGAAAATTTAGGCAGCGGTTTAAACGACGACGATTTTATTGAAACGCGGAAACATTTTTCAAATATCAACCAATTTAATTTGATGCGTCAAAAGGGTGTTTTTCCCTATAGCTTTATTGACTCTATAGAAAAAATGGAAAATACATGTCTTCCAAGTAAAGATGAATTTTATGATAATTTACGGGAAGAACATATTAGCGATGAAAGCTATAGAAGAGCAAAAGAAGTATGGCGCTTGTTTGGGTGTAAAACTTTGGGGGACTATTCGGACGTGTATTTAAAATCAGATGTGTTGCTATTGTGTGATGTTTTTGAGCAATTTCGGAATAATTGTTTAAAATTCGATAAACTTGATCCAGCACATTACTATACCCTTCCAAGTTTATCATTTGATTGTATGCTACGTATGACTAAGGTAGAGTTAGAGCTCTTAACTGATATAGACATGATACATTTTTTTAAGAAAGGTATACGCGGCGGCATAAGCCAGTGTACAGAAAGGAAGCACATCGCTAATAATATTTTTTTACCAGACTATGACCCAACAAAACCTTCTTCATTTATAACATACCTTGATGCTACAAATCTATATGGTCATAGTATGTCACAAGCATTACCATATGGTGGTTTTCGATGGTTAAGCGAGCGCGAAATTCTGGATTTAAATATTATGGCTGTTGGTGATGATAGTTTACATGGCTAAGTTTTGGAAGTGGATGTGCATTATCCGACTGAGTTGCATGATGCACATTCTGATCTTCCATTTCTAGTAGAAAATATCATACCGCCAACAGAAAACGCTAAATTACCGAAATTAATTCCTAATTTACAAGATAAAAAAAAATACATTGTACACTATAGAACTTTAAAACAAGCCATCGCCAACGGCTTAGTGGTAATGCAAACCCATCGAGTATTACAGTTTAAGCAATCAAAATGGCTAAAATCGTATATTGATTTTAATACCAATTTACGTAACAAGGCCACCACAAAATTTGCGAAGGACACTTTTAAATTAAAAAATAACGCGATATTTGGTAAAACTATGGAAAATGTGGAAAATCGAAAGGATATAAAATTAGTAACACATTGGGAGAACAGTGTAGGCAGAAATGGAGCTAGAGCACTAATATCCCGCCCCAATTTCAATAGTAGCTCGATATTTACCGAGAACTTTGTTGCTATACATATGAATAAAGTTAAAATATTGTACAATAAACCAATTTATATCGGTTTTTCCATATTAGATATATCAAAGACTGTAATATACGATTTTTATTATAATTTTATTAAATCCAAGTTTGGCGATGATGCTTCGTTACTTTACACCGATACTGACTCGCTTATATTAAAAGTGTATACGGAAAACTTTTATCAAACTATATCAGAAACCCCCGAAAAATTCGATACATCAAATTACCCCGAAATTAATAATTTCAACATAATTAAAAGTAATTCTGTAGTTGGTAGAATGAAAGATGAGTTTCCTGGTGATCCGATAATAAGTTTTTATGGTACCGGCGCGAAGGCTTATTATGTAAAGTCCATTGATAATGAATTAAAAAAAGCCAAAGGTATCAAAAAATGTGTTATCGAGAAAGACCTTCATCAGGAAGACTACCAAAGAATTGTTGAACGGGGTGGTTTGATATTAAGAAAGATGAAGACATTTAGAAGTGAATTACATAACATTTATACCAACATAATAAATAAAGTAGCATTGTCACATAGCGATGATAAACGTTATGTAATTCCCAGTTCAACCAAAACTTTACCTTGGGGGCATGCAGACATAGATTTTTACAAAACAGACCCGGAAGAAAACTTAGCAAATTTAGTCACCGTGTTGGAATCATTTCTAAGTCAGGACAGCACGTAATCTGGAAAATCCATATTTCATTATTTGTATTGTTTTTATTATTTCTATTAAACATACAACATTAATATGTAACGATAGTATTGTAATTTTTTTGTTTTTTTTTTTTTTTTTTTTAAATAAAAAACATGTATTCATTACTTGATTGCTTTTTTATTGAACCTTTATTTTAAAATTATAAATATAATGAAGTGTCGACAAATAACAAACTGTAAAAGTTATTGTTGAAAAATTTGTCTAATAGTAAATTAAACGCACAGGTCTACGAGTAAATGTTTAATGTGAAACAGGTTTGCTGACAAGATCCTCCATAGTCTTTTCAATTTTCAACATTCTAGAGTTAAGTTCATCACGCAGTTCGTCTTGCCTAAGTTCATATATTGCAATAACAGTATCATCAATGTATCCTCTAAGTTCTTGACCGGTTTCAATTAATTTCTTGCGTACGTAACCTTCAAGTTGGTTTCTGAATATATCTTTAATAACAATTGTTGAGTCATGTAAAGCTTTCTGCGTATCTTGCACACACTGAGCAAGGTTATTATCAACATAATTTCGTGTGGTCGCATCTTCTCCTTCAAGAGGTTCTGCTAAATAGCACAATCTTTTGCTTCTCATGTCGTAATCTCCATTAGGTGTAAGTTTAAAACCTATTCCTGAAGGACCTCGCATAAAGTTAAAATCCTTAAATTTTCTTTTGCGACCGAACTTATCAATAGTGTTTACTTCTGACATTGTTATGTGAGACTGATTTGAAACCATTAGATTTCACCCTAATATATGGTTCTATTTCATTAATAAACGGACTCTGCAGAAAAATATTGATTGCAAAACGTATTTTAGGTGATGTTTAATAAATACACATACAGATTCATTTTACTATTGTTTTATTGAAAAAAAAATTAAAATATAACAAAAGATTGAGTTTACTTTTTATTATTAAAAAAAAATAAAAAAAAATAACAAACAAAAAAATTAAAAATTAAGAAATAAAATACATGTTAATTTCTTCTGTACAGGTAAGCTTCTTCTATGACCCAATTTCTTCTCTGGATGGCACGTTCATTAATGTCCTTGAACTGGTAGTAAACTAGTCCACAAAAGCCGCATTGTACAAATTTAACCCTGAAAAGGTCAATGTAGTTGAAGTCGTACGTAAGATCATTTCGCCAGCAGATACCTAGTCTTTTACAATGATGACAAGTTAAATAAAAAGCTTTTGGTATATGACTGTATGTTTTGGCTGCTTCACTAGGTTGTTCATCGGTTGGCAACATGATGTTTGAATATGTTGTACTTTTCAATCGCGGTACTCTAATTATGTATTACTTTTTAAAATAACCTTGACAGGACCAAAAAAAATCCTTGAAAATTACAACCTCGAAAACGACCCTGACATTGACGGGTACTTTGACCTTGGCCTTGGCCTCGCATCTAACAAGTTTAGTACTATATTTATATGCTTCTTTAAAATAACCTTGACAGGGACAAAAAAAAAATCCATGAAAATTACAGCCCTGAAAACGACCCTGGTATTGCCGGTTACGTCGGCCTTGGCCTTGGCCTTGCATCTGACAAGTTTAAATATTATACTTAATGCATCGAACAAAAGGAATAAAGGCGGTGTAGTGGGGGAAATGGGCATAAAAGCAGACTTGCTGGCTCGAGCTCTTCACAGTTCGTCAGAACAGCAAACAGTACAGTGCTAAGAAAAAGTTAATTGTGTGAGTTTGAATATCGAAAATGTCTAGTGTACGGTCTCTTTTAGATGCTCTTGACGTGAGCTGCGGTTCACAGCAAGGCATGCTGGATAACATGAGTGGTTTGGAAGTGTTAAGTCCGGGGGTGTTCGAGAACTGGAATGGCGTGGAGCATGAAGATGCCGAAGACCGAGCCCTCAACGATGGTCGCGACGAAGAGTTAGTTCAGTCGGCAGCGCAATTCCTGGAATGCTGGACGGAGGAGAAGGAGCCAAAAATAAATGTGATTAGTGATGTGGTTGTGCGAAAAGCATCGCGGCCTAGGGAATCTTCTCCGAAAGCTTCGAAACTGAAAAAGCTCTTGACTATGCGGAAGTCGGAAATCGCCGATAAAAAACATTTTATTCGGCGATTAAAGGTGTGGGACAAGGGAAGAAGAAAAAGTTTAACTTTAAGCGTCCCTCCACCCCTGTTCCATTACCCGACTTCCTAAAAACAGCACCAAAAGAGCCATTGTCAGTAGAAGTGGAAGTCATAGAAGGCCCCGATGGACCAACACCACCAACGCCACCAACACCGGCCAGCGTAGAGAATGAAATAGTGTCGGAGGTGAAGTCTTCCCCAGCGCCAGCGCCACTGTCGCCGATATTGGGGTGCCGGAAACCCATGAAGAAGCGGTTTAAGCGTTGTTTTGAAGGCGATGAAGTTTCCGCTGCTTCGTCGTCGTCGTCGTCGTCATCGTCATCGTCTTCACCAAATAAAACCGCGTCTTCTTCGTTAATATATTCGGAGCCATCACAACCGGAGTGGGTCGAAGACTTCACCAACTCTCAGAAGACCAAATTGACCGACATTTATGCCATGAAAAAACGCTTAGTGAAAGAAGTGGACGAGTGTGACAGTGACATTATAGAACTTGAAAAACAATTAGAGATAAAAAAGGTGAAATCTGCGCGGTTAAAAAGACAATTAGAGGACTTCAATAAATTATGTAGTAGGTGTTAGGTAGTTGTAGATATTAGCTTTTAATTTATAGTATTAAGTTTGTAAATATATATATATATATATATATATATATATATATATATATATATATATATATATATATATATTGTAGTTAATAAAAAAGTGTTTGATCAAATTTTTTATATTTTATAATGAGAATAAAAATGACTTGAAAATTTATTTTTGTGTGTTATTTCATATAGGCCCTGTCCCACATAATATTAGGTAATAAAAAAAAGAGTGAATAATCCACTAAAACTACGCAATAGCAATAGTTGTAAATATTTTCTGATAATATTTACAAGTATGCTAAAACATGGTTCGGTTTATGAAGTTAAGGTTCTGTCGCCAGAACTTCTAATACTTTGTATCTCAATATTGTATGTTTTTATGAAAAAAACATAAAATATTGGTTACAAAGTATTATAACCAACTAAAACTACGATCAAATTATTTTGTGGTCCTGAAAAGGACCGTTTGGTTGTAAAACATGCGACTCTTTTATTGAGTTGTGGAGTCGCACGGCCCGTCATCATCAGCGGGGGTGGTGGTGCTGTCCTCTGTGTATTCGATGATGAACCGCCAAAGTTCATCCCATCTAGGATCGTTCGGCTCCCACTCCAAACAATTCTCTGTGGTAGAATCTACCACAGGGCATTGGATGGGTTGTTGTTGTTGTTGTTGTTGTTGAGTCGCTGACATGTTGAACTAAAATGATTGTAATAAGTATTGGCGGTCGTATATATAGAGACAAATTAATGGTGGGGGGTGAAAACAAATGTCGTATTACGTATTGAGACCAAAAGTTGTTTGTGGTCTCAAATACGAACGAACGATTTAGCTGGGTTCCACCAGCACTTAAAGTTTTAATACTTTGTATCTAATATTGTATATTCTATACATACAATATTAGTAACAAAGTACTAATATGTACTAAAACTACGATCAAAGTATTTTGTGGTCCTGAAAAGGACCGTTGTTGTGTGCCCTTAAAAAGGGCCAGGGAGAGTGTGGGGCTTATGGTGCCCCATCCTCGCTGGTCGACCACCAGCTTGACGAATCGCAGGGGCCTTATGGGTCGTCGGGTGTTGGTGATGCTGGAATTTCCAGCACCGCATCTTCCGGCTCTGGCTGCGGCGACGGAGTTTCGAGTCTTTGTAAGACCCAATCGCCCGCATCGTCTAATTCCACTAGACCCGGATCATGGTCATATACTAGCGGAATCGGCTCATCCAAGTCGTCCCAACGTAGGACGTCAATTTCAAAATCCACCTCGTCGTCGTCGTCGAAGACTTGCAGGTCTCCAACGTTGTCGGCTACGGTGTCATCACTAAAGATGGATGAGCCTCGGCTGGCGGGTCTTTCTTCCCCCATGTTCATCGTATGAGGGTTGATGAATATATGACTGTGTAACTGGCCCAGTCTCATATATATAGAACTACCCCCACCCCACCAACGGATTCTAAATGTTATGTATTGGTGAGAGCTTATAGAATTATTGATTTTTTCAAAAACTTTAAATAAGGAATTAGATTTGTTTAGACAATAAGACTTATTCTTAATATTTTGTGAAGAATACATTACAAAAAAAAAAAAAAATAATAGAAACCTTGTTTGAACTGTTAACATTTTCATAGGTTCTCAAGCATATAACTTGGCACTTAAGCTACGAGACAAATCGTCGTTAAACGAATATCTCGCCCCATAAGTGACGATTACTAAACTACGATCAAAATATAATGTGGTCCTGAAAAGGACCGTTTTTGTGGCCCTGACAATGCCAATGATCCTTTTTGGTATATCTTCCATCTTGCCGATCGAATGTGTAATGATTGGACTTGGAAAAAAAAAAAAAAAAACCCTCCCCTACAACTTCCACATACTCCCGTTCGGCGGCCCTAGCCTCCTAACTCAAGAATTTCAATTTTTTCATCTAAATTTTTTGTCATTTTTAAGATTTTCCAAATTTTTTTTTCACCATTGTATTTTACTCAAAATTCTAGGTAATTAAAGTGTTTTTATTTTTTCTCTATCTTGAACGGTTCCCGAGCTACAGCGCTTTAAAGAATTCAAATTACTAACTTTCTATAACCCTTTTTTTCAAATTTCATTTTTTCGAATTTTCAAAAATACTACAATATGTAGAAAAAAATTCTCTCTTTAATTTCCCAATACCGTTTTTCTCTAAATCTTCAACTTTAGCGCGTATTCAGCATTTTCAAAAAAAAAAAAAAATTATAATTTTTTTTACACCATCGCATTCTCCTCTAAATTTTGGGCTATCAAAGTGCTTTTATTTTTTTTCTATCTTGAACGGTTCCCGAGCTACAGCGCTTTAAAAAATCCAAATTACTAACTTATTGTAACCCTTTTCTTAAAATTTCATCTTTCCGAATTTTGAAAAGTACTACCATATGTAGAAAAAAATTCTCTTTCTAATTTCCCAATATCATTTTGCTCCAAAACTTCAACTTTGGCGCGCATTCACCATTTTCAATTTTTTTTGAAAAAAATTTTTTTTTATGTTTTTACTATCGAGAAAAATGCTTGCTTATAGTACTCGATTTCCTCTATAATTTTTTCTTATAACTTTTTTCCCTATTCCTAACCGTTACTTTCCTACAAATTTTCTAAATCGTTGTTTTCATATTTTGCCTTAAAAATTTTTTCTTGTGTTATTTAAGCTCTTTTTTCCACTTAATAAACCACCATTTTCTAAATTCCCGTACTCTTTTCTTAAAGAGCGGGCTTTTCCGCCAGCTTTTTTTTTTGGTTGGGTTTCAAATAAATATAAAACTACTACTTCACTCATTACAAATTTATTGATTCAAGAACATTATTTTGTGTTACATATATTAGATACATTAAAATATAGATTTATTGGTCACCGAACCGTTTAATACATTATAACTAAAAAATGAGTCGTGAATAACTAATGCGTACACTTTAGTGTCTTTGGGGAATTTATTCTTTCTCGTTTGGAACTCCAATTTTACATCCACTGTCGATGAGTTAATCGCCTCTGGTTGATGACTGCCATTGATAATAAAAACGGGGTTTTTCATATATTCCGCGAACGTTATCATCGGATCGTTTATTTCGCGCCCGTAGTAGCTGCTTTGGAAGTTTTCGTAATTGTAATAGGGTGCTGCGTACAGTTTCTTGGCGAAATCTAAATTCCATCTTTCGTATGGATAAACGGTTGAATTCAGATACAGTCTAATGTCGCATACGTCGGCGTGGGTAAACTGGGTTGCGTTTTTTTCTTTCTTGTCGCAATTATTGCTGTCTTGAAACCCGACGATTATATAGCGCGGTCTTTCCAGACTTGTACTCGTTCTCAAGGCCCACACGTCGGAAGATGTTTGCCTTAAAGCTGGTAATTCGTACAGATCCCATTTACGATATGCCATTTGAATACTGGCATTGTTTCCTCCTTTATTAATGCGAGACAGTATTTTCAATTTTTGCTTATCGTCTGGAATGATGTGACGAATTTTCCATTCGATTTTGTCGATACTAATTTCTGCCTCTACTTCGCCGACGTAACAATTGGTAAAAGTGCGAGCTATAATCATAATAAGCTCTTGTTTTACGTTGAAAACACCTTTTGCGTAATCTTCGGCGAATTCCATAAGATATTTTAAGGGTAATTTCCCGGAGATTACGTTACTTGCCGTGTCTACGATATCTTGGTTTGCTTCGTCGAGACCCCATCCGCACGTCATGAGAGATCTTTGTTGCAAACTTCCGAATGAAACCATGGTTTTTAATGTCGTCGTAACTCCAGGTTTACGAACCACGGCGACCTGTTCACCTCCCATCTCGTAGCGAATTTCATCGAACAAAAATGCGAGGGCATTATTTGATAAAAAACATCTTTTCGTTGCGTCTATGGGTTTAAATTTTCCTTCGATATATATGTAACTTTCGGCGATATCCAGTATAATATCTTGAAAATTAATGGGGATACGGACTTCATCCGAATTGTTGAATGATGGAGATCCGTATGGTTTATACGTATGCTCTTCTAGACTAATAATGGAATTGTCCAAGATGGGCTCGGAGAAAACCTCTATTTTATCGCTGGTGGTGGAAATCATTTTCGCACTTTAAGACCGATTGATTTTAAAAATTTATAGTCTTCGGCAGATAACTGTTGAGATGTTTGTGATCTAACGTCTGGACGACGACTAACCTTGACGTTAACTCTTCTTTTACTTTTATTATGTTTCGGCGGTTCCCCCGTCTTAGTCGACAGCACACACAATTGACGATTGAAGCAAAAACCCATTTCTATGAAAGTTTCTTCAGTTCCAATTTCACGATTATTTTCTCGCCTTGAAAATTGATTAGATCACCGCTATCGTCCAAGATGCGAAGAGTAATGTTGTCGATAAACTGACGTCCTGCCGGCATTAACGGCATATAAATATTATTTTGTGGTTCTTTACTGATTTTGTAACCGGGCTCCACGTCGATATCGAATTCGAACAAGGTATGACCTTCCACCGAATTCATATATGCTCCGGAAATTATATTACAATCTACGCGTATGATGCGTACTTTCATTATTTCCACCATCTCGGTTGATTCGTGCTTTTTGTCTCTTTTTAACACTGTATGATTAAATCCTAACATTTTACCGATACTCGCCTCTCCCCGGAAATCTATAGTATATTGGGATTTCAGTTCACATTTCAGCGTATTATTATTAGCAACCAAGTAAAAGATTCCATCGTTCTTTTCTTCAGTTGAAATCCTCAAAGCCTCCAACATAGCTTTACCTATCTCATCTATTTCATAGGCCCCAGGTGGAATCTGCAATTGTATCGGCTCGGTGGTGTAACCCTCCTTCATGTAGGCAAACTTATTGTTGCTTTCGTCCACATTAAAAATTGAATTGTATGTGTAAAATCCCAGCAATGCCAGACCATATTTGTTTTCTCTATTTAATTCGACTGGTGGATAAAAATCGGCGCTTAAGACGCTCGAGTGTCCTGTTAGTGTGAACGTATAAGACATGACTAACCATTAAAACATCACACATCTCGGTTTTATTCTTAGCGGCAACATTTAAAAAGATTCATCGTCACACCTTTTCTCACTGCATTATATAGTGATGTTTTTATGCTATTTTCTGCTTTTATGCGCACATCGCTGATTTTGCAATAACAACAAAATATTTTTCTAGCCGTAAGATCCTCATCAGTCATAACCTCGTTTAAATTGCTGCTGCTGCTGCTGAAATAATGTTTGCAACCGCACTGATATTTTAATATATCGATATCGCTTTTAAGGTGCTCCGGCAACTTTTCCCAAACGAATGGAATTTCATTTGGGGCTAATGCAATCATTACTTCCTTGGGCATGTTTTCTAACTGTTTCACGGTCATTTTCCTTAATCCACCGGCTAGATGAAATGCTTTCAGTGATTGCAACATTTTAGTATAGTTATTGCGATTCATTTGCGGTGTTAATGGTGACGATGATGATGACATCTTTTACGCTGATGATTCGACAAGAAACTTTAAGCACAAATGTCCACACCAGACTGTTCCAAAATCCTGCTGACGATCGTATGTATAGTAAATAATTTTTGATGGTTCCGATCCCGTTTGTAGATATCGTACCAATTCGATCGGTGGGGGTAAATCGCCGAAGCTGTCATAATATGTTACTTTAGAATTATTTTTTCTATAAGCTACCCAATGAGTCCCTGCACCACGCGTACTATCCAAATTCACTATTGCTGCTTCGTAACGTCGAGGACCTTGTCTAGGTAATAAATCCCTCATATAAACGCCTCGAAAGTGTCCTATTCTTTTCTTTTTGGCATATTTTTCTATATCGATGTTAGATAGTGGTCTTCGAGGTAGGGATTCAATTAGTTTTTTGATCTACGATTTAAAAATAATCTCATACCTTTACGATATGGCTTTAGAAACAAACCATTTCCTTTCGATTTTAAATACAGGCCGGCACCGGTTTTATCTTCGCTGCTTTTTTTAACTGCTTTTATGGCGCGCACAATTCCCGCTGCCCCACCGGCTAATGAACCCAAAGCTGATAACCCGGCAAAAATTGGTATTAATGGTAATATTCCACCAGTTTTAGGAATCGGTATTATTCTCGGTGTACGAACCTTCCTTTTGCCACCTGCCGCTTTTACCGATCTACGTGCTGCCGACAGAGCTATTTTAGATGCATTCATGACATTTTTTTCCAACACATTTTTACTTCCGGCTTTTAATAATTCCCTTCGAACTGCTTGTCGAATAGCTGTTCCGAAACTGGCTTTCCGAACATGTCGATTTTTATTAACACCTTTCCTTTTTGAATGACGCGTGCCTTTACTAGATGTTTTTTTTGTTGATAATGATGATGGTACACCCATACCAAAACGTTGTTTTCCTTTCATAATGTTTGTAACTAACCAAGCTGCTGTTTTTTCACCTAAACTGGAATCTTTCGATTTTACTCTATTCCAAGCACTTTGTTCGAGCTCGTAATCCGCTCGATGTCTCGCACTTATGTTGTCTTTATTATGTAAATAGGCTAAATCGTGTTTTTTGCATGCGGCATCCAAAGGATTAATGCCTGAATCACCTCTTGTTACACGTTTTATTACTTTTGTTCCGGGTCCGCAATATTGATAACCAGGAATGTGTACCTCGAATAGTAATTTATTTATTAACGAATTCACAATACCGTATCCAGTTTTGTTGGAAACGTGAGACCGTCCACTTCGTTTGACGCTCGGCAGCTGAATGACAGTTTTTGTGAAAAATTGCCTATAAAATATCAAATTTTCCTAAGATGCGCGTTATCGATCTTAAACAAAAACTTCCTATTGACAATCTCGATGAAAAAGTCGGACTTGGATTTGAAAAGAAGATAATGAAGAGACACGGTCCTCTACTTCCTTCCTCTATTCGCGGCCTGTTAATTGGTCCATCCAATTGTGGAATAACTAATGTCATGATTTCGCTGCTTACACACCCCCTTGGGCTACGTTTCGAAAATGTCTATATTTACTCGAAATCTCTGTATCAGCCGAAATATGAGTATTTAAGGAAAATTTTAGCGCCCATCAAAGGTTTAGGCTACTATGCCTTTAGTGATTCCAGTAATATTGTGGTACCGTCCGATGCAAAACCAAACTCTATATTTATCTTTGATGATGTTATATGTGAAAAACAAGATGTTATAAGATCGTACTTTAGCATGGGACGTCATAAAAATATCGACTCCTTTTACCTAGCGCAAACATATTCGCGAGTGCCTAAACAGCTTGTGCGAGACAACGCCAATTTTATTATTATGTTTAAACAAGATGAGTTGAATATGAAACACATATTTTCCGACCACGTTTCACCGGATCTAACTTTTACTCAATTTCAAGAAATGTGCTCAAAATGTTGGGATAATAAGTATGGATTTTTAGTAATTGATAAAGACAGTGATGTGAAATCGGGAAGATACCGCAAAGGATTTGATAGCTATATATTACTGTAATAATAAGAGAAAACGCTCATTTGATTGTTGAAACGTCCTTTGTTAACATCATGAATAACGCGATCGACTTAAAACGTAAACTAGTGGAAGCTACCAATGCCGTCAGAAAAAAATTTAAACAAATTAAAGCGGCTAAAGAGTTTAATGTTGTGGAATTGGAAAAGTTTTACGAACCCATTTCTAAGCCGTTGACAACTATATCTGATGTGGTTAAGCAACGTCAGCAGCAGCAGCAACAACAACATCAACAACAACAACAACAACAGCAACAACATTATCCAGCTACAAAATCACATAGTCCCAGTACATCAGTGCAGTCGACTCAAATATCAGGTTTTCCCCAACCTACACATTCCTTTCAAACCTCCACACCTATTCAGCAGCAGCAGCAGCATCGCATTTCAAAAGAAGATATTAGCCAATCGGTGTTTGATACACCCTCGACATCAACTAATACATCTCTCGCATCCGCTGACACCACAACTTCCGATACTTTAACGCACACCTGAAAGGATTACGTTCGAAACCATCTCTATACGATACTGTATATGGTGTACGTTTTGGTTCAAAAACAGATCATAACAAAAATTTTATTGGTAATTTAGAGGTGCGTTTTCGAAATGGAAATATTGTCTTATACAAAAAAGGGAAAAATATTGCAGAATATGGTGGATCACCGGCACTTTATGATTTGTTATTTCTTAAAACACCCCCAAGTGTAGGCAAGGAACAACAACAACAATTAAGTGATAATGTACTTTCAACGTACAAGGAAATTTTGGAATCAACGAATGCTGTCTACAACAATTTTAAAAAAAGTGATGGTTTACGGGAGACCAGATGGAACAAATATTTACGAATTATTAAACCTCTGATAATGGGCACAAAATTAGGTGGTACTATTACAAGAAAAAATCTCTCGGAAAAACTACAGTTACCCACAAAAAAGAAATTATCTTCGAAAAAATTTCAATATGTCTACTGGAACAAAGCTAAAGAGTTGGTGGATCGTTTACGTTTGTTGTGGAGTTCCAAAATGGCCGGTCACACTGGACACGAAAATGAAATTATGTCAATCATAGAGGAATTACGAGAAGAAGATATAATATATTAAGCTCAATATTTAATGATATTATTCAGTTCTTCCTTCGATCTGAAACCTTTAGTATTACTAATAATATGGAGCCCAGTCTAGAAAAAATCAAGATTGTTAATGAACTACATAGAACGGCTAGAAAAAATTTTGTAAGACGGCGCACGATAATAAAAGGATACAGAGATTTGTGGCAAATTGATTTGGCTGAAATGCAACAGTATGCTGATGAAAACGATGGTTATCGTTATATTTTGGTCTGTATAAATTGTTACTCGAAATTTGTCTATACCAAAGCCATAAAAAACAAGACTGGTATAGAAGTTACTAATGCGATGAAAAGCATCATTGAAGAGGCATCATATACACCAGCAAATCTGCAAAGTGATCAAGGAAAGGAGTTCTATAATACAAACTTTCAAGCCCTGATGAAAAAATATAATATAAATCATTATTCCACTTACAGCACAAAGAAAGCTGCAATTGTTGAGCGAGTCATAAGGACTTTAAAAAATAATTTATATAAACAATTCTCGACAAGAGGATCTTACAAATGGATACATATATTATCGGCAGTAACAAAAACCTATAACCATTCGAAACATCGCACCATTGGAATGAAGCCTGCAGACGTGCAAGAAAAAACACATATTAAAGCATATGATTATTTAAAAATTGTACCTAAAAAATTTAAGTTTTCCATGGGTGACATTGTGCGTATTAGCAAGTACAAAAGCTTATTCGAGAAGGGATATACGCCCTCTTGGTCAACCGAATTGTTTAAAGTTGTAAAAGTTAACGTTACAAATCCACCTACTTACTTGTTGGAATCGTTAGAAGGTCAGCCTATAAGAGGGTGTTTTTACGAATCAGAACTACAAAAAACAAGCAGTCCTGATGTTTATCTAGTAGAAAAGGTCCTTAGACAACGCAAGAAAAATCACATCGAACAATTATTTGTCAAATGGCTAGGATTTCCCAACCACTTCAACTCTTGGATAGATAAAGCTAATATTGTTTAAATAACATATTGTATGACTATATTTTTTATTTAAAATGTAAAATAAATAAAGAATATATTGTAAAATAAAGTTTTTTATTTCAATCTTCATTATTAAAAACAATGACAATAAAACATCATACACATAAATAACATTTCAATATTCTTGGAGGGAAGGTCCAATTCACCGACGACTACGACGTTATCTTCAAGGCTATGCCACTCGGAGTGCGTTCTCCTATTCTTTAACCTGCTTTTTTTAGATTTTTTTTGAAGTCGAGTCGTACGACAGTGCGCTTAATGAGTCATTTAAAGGCTGATGATAGAGTATTTTCTGCATAACTTCAATTTTTGTTTTAAGCTCACTATTATTTTTGTATATCATGGGGAGGACATCCTTGTTAAATATGTCACATATTACAACTGCAAAATTGTAAAACTTTCTATTAACAAAGTGTTTTGTCACAGCATCGTCATCATCTTTAGGTTCGCCTAAGTTGGTTATGATTTTTCCACCCATATCATACTGCCCATCCGCTGTAAGTTTAAAACCAATCCCTTGTGGCCCAGATAATATATGATATTTTTCATTATATTTCTGACGACCAAATTTATCAATTGTGTTGTTTCCTCGACTCATTTTCAATCTTTACTAAACTATTTTATTTTTATTTGCCCTACTTATATTAAATATTTCAGCTGAGAAAAAGAAACACTGACTATGATCTACTGGGTTGGTATGTTTATAAAAGAAATAAAATAAAACTGTGATTGTAACAGATATTTATTTACAGTTATTTAATTGCACAAATACAAAAATTATAAAAAATTAGTTTTCCATGTCTTCGTTTTCGTTGCTCAAAATTCTATCCCATCCGACACTATTTCGATCGTCAACGTCTTGGGTTGTTGCTGTTGCAGAAACCAATTCATATTTTGCAGCAAGCTCACCTGGTAAATGTGGAATATTGACGAGGTATTCTTTTAATTCTTCTTCAACCATTTCAGCACAAAATGTATCCATGTCTATGGAACCATATAAAAATTTGTCGCACAAGTGTGCCCCAGCCATAAAATTGATTGTATCCCTGATCTCGTTCTTATATTGATCTTTGGTTACATCAATATGCGACCAATCATTTACGCTATCTAACATATCGTGAGCCCTATTTCTTAATTCTCTCCCCAACCAAAATATGTATCTATCTACACATTCGTTGGCGGTCGTCGTCGTCGTCGTCGTCGCATCAGCAGACATCTTTAACAGAAATAATGAACACGCGTAAGTATTCTGACATGTGCAACTATATTTTAAATTTAATTACATCCTTTTTTTCAAACAATTTACATACAATTTACTCCAATGAGCCAAAACGTAATAATGTTCGAGTATTGTTTCCAAAAACTCTAGTGCCCTGCCCCAAATAAGTTAGAGTGTATTTATCTTTAATTTTACTCATAATATCTACAATATCGTCAGATAGTGTTTCGGCCACACGTTTTGGTAAAAAAGTCTCAAATGTGCTATTATCACCGTCATCGTGTAAAGCCACTAAAAGAGTTTTACCAAATCGTGTAGTCATTAAAACCATCTTTACAATTTTATACACTTTGCCTACAATCATTTCGGTAACCTTTTTTCTCTCTAAAACCTAGAAATCTTTGCTAAACATTTCATTAATTTCATCTAGAGTTTCTTTTGCAATACTCATTATTGAAAAAAATGGTATATAAATCCAAAAATTACCGTGAATATAAAAGCACTTTCAGAACACTACACGAACACAATATTTGATGTTTATGCCACTGATATCTGCGACTGTTTGAAGTCACTTCTTCTCCCACGAACCTTTATAGCGGGGTTTCAAGGTCGAATTGTAACAATGGTGGGGATAGCTTAACGATAGAAATAGTGGGAGGAGTATTGAAGATCAAATGACGTCACACATTTAAATTGGTATAAGGATAACTTCAAGGACAAAATATAATGAAACAAATAACTACATTTTATGTACTTTATTCATTGATTTTTTTCTGCCATTCTTCTATGCGTTTAACATTATCACCTAAACCTAATTTCCTTAATTTGTTCAATAATAATTGTTTGTTTTTATATCTAAGAAAATTCTTACAAACTATACTAGCTAAAAGACACACTTCGGCATGGTCCATATACTTAAAAAATACACTAAAGTCCTGAGCCTCCGAATCTTGCATTTCATATGCGTAAAATTCCGAACAGGCTGCAGAAATTAGAAATTCCTCGTACATTTCTCGCACTAAACTTTCCATATTAACTACTACTACGTTAAACTTAAGTCCTACACTCTAATTTCATCTAACACAACCGGATCTGCAATGAACCTAATCAGTTTTTCCAAACAGTCACTAAACCCCAACTTTTTTATCTCACGAACAAAGTCTTGTAAATTTATTGTTTTGCTGCAATATTTACGACATGCATTCGCAGCCTTTTCATATTCATAAGCCAAATCACAATAGCGCGACGCCCATTCTGCTCGACTTTTCATTGCATCATTGAAATAATTATTAGCCGTTTCAGTGAACTCATCGCCCAATTTTTTTACTGTCTCTTGCAAAGCACTATTCATATTATTCACTCATTTTTACATTCACGACACTTTTTTATTGCTGGTGGTGGCCCATCTATATGATGACGATATATTTGTTCATAGTGAATGTAACAGGGTAAGCTTAACTGTAGTTCCTTGTTACACCGATATGACGCTGGCAGCTTATCCCAAATTTGCCGTAAACTCAGCGTATCAACGCAAGTTTTTAAATATTCGAGAGGAAAAAATGCTAGATCCTTCTCTTCAAAATCACACAAACTTTTTAAATTACTCTGATATAAACAAATTACTCTGCCGACTTGCTCTATAATTTTTTCTTTAGATAGTTCCGTATCTGACATTTCACACTGAATGAATGCAAGTAGACTCACACAATTTATAGAACAATTTGCAAGGTCAAAATCATTTCAAGATCATCCCACACTATTACAATGCACAAATAACTACTTCAAGGTCACACACTCAAGATGGCCTTCAACAAAGTCAAGGTCGTCTCGACCAAGATCAAGGTCAAGGTCACACACACAACCTTGAACACAAGGCCAAGGCCAAAGCACACGTGCACTTTCAAGGTCAATGACAAGGACATGTGGGCGGGGCCAAAGAGGGGTGAAGCAAGGTCAAGGTCGAGGAGTGGGGGGATCGAGCGAATCGGGTTATGTTCACTACTCATTGCTTCACTACAATAACTAGGTTCGCACAACATACGATGTATTTCTTGATCCCTGATCCCATCAATAAAACATTGGATCGTAAGCTCTTCTTGGAATTCTTTCGTAGCTCCTGGATAAGCTAGATGTACAAGGCGTCGGGTATAAGTTTCATATTCTTGTAAAATTTCTCCGTTCCTTTGATGTCTGGACTTAAGTTGTGACTGATATAACTAGAGCCGATGCTGATCTCCAAATCTCCTTACCAGCGCAGCACTACGGATTCCATAGTCTTTCTATTGGGTTATAGGAATGGTTTGCAACAACTCCAGTGCTGTTCTACGGAGTGCGATTACTAATTCAGTTGACATCTCTTCGTAGTTCCAGTTATTTGCCATCGCGGCAGCTTCAAATTGCGTTTTTACATTATCCAAGATGCTTGACCATCGTAAGTTGGAGGTATAATGTTCTATCCGGTGGTTATTACTTTATCAGATGGGCCATGCTTCTTTATTTTATTGACTTCTTTCTGAAAGTGCTTCATTTTAGAATCTATAATATCTACTTTTGATTTCATCCCATCTACAATTTCCTTTACTTCTTGTCGCACGGTCGATTCTATAGTGTTAACTTCTCAGCGTACTTATATGTCTTTTCGCATTTCTTGACGCACATCTCCTATCTTTTGTCGCACGGCTGATTCTATACTACTTACTTCTTGGCGTACTTCTCTTATGTCTTTTCGCACTTCGCCTATCTCTTTCTAAAACTCTTGTGTTTATCCTTGTACAGTTTGATCGACTTTTTGTTGTCCTTGTATAAAAGTCTCAGATATCCATTTGGAAAATTTATCTTCATCTTTAATGCCGCGTTCTTCTTCTATTTGGCGGTATTCTTCTTCTTTTTATTTGTCTTTTAGACGATATTGTTCTTCTTTTTGGCGACGGTCTTTTTCTTCCTGTTTTTCTTCCTGGCGCCGCGTTTCTTTACCCTGTTTTCTTGTTGGCGACGCGCTTCTTCATCCTGATTGTCTTGTTGGTGACGCGCTTCTTCATCCTGTTTTTCTTGTTGGCGACGTGCTTCTTCATCCTGTTTTTCTTCTTGTCTGCGTTCTTCTTCTTTTCGACGACGCGTTTGCTGTCTGAAATTTACTATAGAATCTTCTAGAATGTTGTCGAAAATTCAGTTCTAGGCTTCTTTCGTAATGAAAAATCTGATGGCAATGTCCGTTTTTCGCTATTTGTTTTAGTTTCTAAATAGAATTTTCTAGAACTATGTCGACATTTCGGTTCTAAGCTTGTTTATTAACCACAAATTCCATGGTAAAGTCAGTTTTTCAATATTTCTTTTAGTTTTCAAAAATAAATTTCTAGAACTTTATAGGAAATTTTTTTTCTTACTTGATAACAAATCCAAGATTGAAATCCATTTTTCTCTATCTCCTCTAATTTTCAATAGAATTTTCAGGACTCCGGGTGATAATCCGCACTCTGACACCAATTGTTACGGTTTCGTCTCTTAAAAATCGCTCACTGGGTTCGCAGAATAACACCTTTCACTAAGACTTCTAATACTTGTATTATCACAACTCCCTTATTACTACTATTTAATCTTCACTATTTAAAAGCCACTATACAAATCTTAATTATTCAACTATGCGACTCCTATAATACTCTTAACAATAAAATTCTATGACTCCCTATACCACTAACTCTGCTACGCTAATCATATCTCTCTTTATATGCCTAAGAAAATTCTTGTATAAATCTAGAGTATAAAAGCTGAGATATATCTAGAAATGTGAATCACCCTTTCGGTACATTACAATAAAGATGACTCAAAACATCGAAATATTTGCATATACGAGGGCATATTAATAAGTTTTAGTCATTCATAACACTATGAAAAGAGTTATACTTAAACTATGACTGGATCCCAGAGATCCGATTTAACTTAATCTAAATAAAATTTTTATAAAAAAATTGAACCGACTTCTAAAAGTGCGCTAAAAAGTGAAAAATAACCATAAATTTTTATATGAAATTGAACTTTTTGAAGTCGGCGCCAAAGTTTTACCTGACAAAATGTGATTTGCATAAACAGATTAAAAATACTTTATTTCTAATTGCGTTCTTACCATAATTTGTATATATTAGTAGTTATTTATTTCGTGTACAAATAATTTGGCGCCGACTTCAAAAAGTTCAATTTCATATAAAAATTTATGGTTATTTTTCACTTTTTAGCGCACTTTTAGAAGTCGGTTCAATTTTTTTATAAAAATTTTATTTTTCTATTTTTAGTTTTAGAATTCATTTTAATATTCATAAATTATTTGAACTAAGTACTAATCGAGATCAGTGTACCTCGCAATGACTCCAAACTGGCAAAAAAGTACCCATTTTATCCAAAGTTGGAAATCACCCTCAAATGAACCACTAAAAATTCTTTAGTTCTTAGAGTTTTCCAAATACCAATCAAATTGGGTCAAACGAATATTTAGTCTGTCATAGAGAATCCACTATCTTAAATTTCAAATTAATTTTATATTGGTAATATAGGCCCTAAAACCTTCCATTATCGACATTTAAAGAAAATAAATTAATTTTTTATCCACCATACGCTATATTGAATTTTTTAAAAATAATTTTAGATTTGTCATGTGTGACCCTGAAAATCGGACAAAATTGATTTTTTTTTGTCCGCCATATTGAATCCGCCATATTGAGTTTTTTAAAAATAATTTCAGATTCTTTATGTGAGGCCCCGAAAACTTTCCCATACCAATTTTGGAGAAAATAGAACATAATTGATTTTTTCTTCCGCCATATTGGATCCGCCATATTGAATTTTTAGAAAATTATTTTAGATTCGTCATATGCGACTCCGAAAACTCCCCCGTACCAATTTTGGAGAAAATCGGACAAAAACGATTTTTTTGTCGGCCATATTGGATCCACCAAATTGAATTTTTTTAAAATTATTTTATATTCGTCATATGCGACCCCGAAAACTAACCCGTATCAATTTTGGAGAAAATCGGACAAAATTAATTTTTTGTCGGCCATATTGGATCCGCCATATTGAATTTTTTTAAAATTATTTTAGATTTGTCATATGCGAGTCCGAAAACTCCCCCGTACCAATTTTGGAGAAAATCGGACAGAATTGATTTTTTCGTCCGCCATATTGGATTCGCCATATTGAATTTTTTAAAAATTATTTTAGATTCGTCATATGCGACCCCGTAAACTCCCTCTTACCAATTTTGGTGAAAATCGGACAAAATTGATTTTTTCGTCCGCCATATTGGATCCACCATATTGAATTTTTTAAAAATAATATCAAATTCGTTTTGTGCAACCTCGAAAACTCCCCCATACCAATTTCGGAGAAAATCGGACTAAATTAAATTTTTTTGTCCGCCATATTGGATCCGCCATTTTGAATTTTTTTAAAATAATTTTAGATTCGTTGGGTACAACCCCGAAAATTCCTCCATACCAATTTTGGAGAAAATCGGACAAAATTAATTTTTTTGGCCGCCATATTGTAAGCGCCATCTTGGATTTTACTGCACCAATTTCATCTAAAAAAAATATGGGACCACCGCAGCAACTTCCTTTATATAATGTAAAAAATTTCATTCAAATCGGTGCAGCCGTTCCGGAGTAATCGGTGTACATACATAAAAAAAAAAAAATACATAGTCGACGAATTGAGAACCTCCTTCTTTTAGAAGTCGGTTAAAAATAGGTGACTATTTGCAAAATAATAACTACAAAAAGAAAGAAATGAACAATGAACAATACTATTAAATTATTACGTCATCCGCGCCACACGCAAAGTCAATTAGATCTAGATCCTGCCTTAACTTTCACCCTTAGCTGATCTCAATAACCTTACTTTTTATGTACAGTTTTATTTTTCACTAATAAATTGTCTAGTAGGTCGATTTAAGAAAAACTTTGGTTTATTTGAAACTTAATTAAAAGTTTTGGACTTCTAATGTGTGAAATAATGTTTTAAATTACTTAGTATACCTTCGGTTTTCAAGGTATTTCAAATTAAATTAAGTGTGAAATGTCCTATAATTGCGCACAAAAAGTCTTATATATAAGGACAGATTTATCACTGAGTCCAAGCATTTTCAGCATTCTGGATAACCTGTAACTTCTATGAGAGCAATGGAGTGTTTTATGCCAAGCTCTGGAATTCTAATTGTTCGATAGGAACGGAAGATCCCGGTGTAATAAAAATGATTTGTGACACGTACCTGTGTGTCTTTAAGGGGGTAACAAGTATTGAAAGTCATAAAGATAGTGTGTTGACTTCTTAGGGGTGATAACTTTCACTACACTTTACTAAAGGGTAAACGAATACAGGTTTAACTCTATCCCCTAAAATCTGGCAAATGTTGCCTTAATACACTAAATATGGTTTTAGCTGTTAACTGAGACAAACGTAGTTCTGTGTTCTTAGAAAAATCAATCAAAATATTGCTTTCTGAGCTTATGCCAGTTTCCACAACCAGGACTGCACAGACTTTCTCTGACGCTTCTAGAAATCGCCGGAGTGCCAAAACAAAAGAAAAAATAACGAAATATTAACTGCACCCTTGATGAAAGTAGTAAAAGTGGCATGTTTGATACATTTCTAGACACACTTAAATTTTTTTCAAAACCAGTTTTTGATGTGACAGGTGAATAAACTTTTGGCTTTTAATTTAATATTTATTAAAGAGACTATTTGATGAAAATAAAGGATTAATTTATAGTGAGTATTAGCTTTATTGTATGTTAAATAAATATTTATAGTTTTTATTGTAAAGTAACAAAATTGTAATAGCATTTGAATTTTTCATATGATGTATGAAAAACTGGGGGCCAGGCTAACATATAGGTGAGAAGACATTAGCTTCCTTAAAAGAAAACCAATCTATCCAAGATTGGAATTCTGAACCTAAAATCATATTTAGCTTGTCAAAAACTTTCGAAAAAGTATAGTCTGGTTTCAGGTTCTGAGAGCCGATGAAATTTTATCCGCCTGTGTTACTAATGTGCTGACTTTGCATGAATACTTTTTCTTATTTATTAACATGCTCAAACGCCCTTATCAGCGTAAGAATTAAGTCCTAAATTTCGGTGATGCAAAGTATATTGCTAGACTACTGAATTATAGCGTTTGTCAGCTCAAATTTAATATTCAATCATGTAGTAGTATTAATTTAAATATACCAGCCTTATAGGCATTCAGCTATTGTAACTATACAATTACAGTAGGTATAATAAAAAGCAAAAGCGAGACGAAGTGACGTCATTATACCATTTTATGTCTTCTAAATAATCTACTTAATGAATTATGAGTTTACTTACCATAAGGAACATTAGTCCCATTATGCTGTTTAATGCAGATCCATTAAGAATAAATAAACAAGAGAACAAGCAGTTTGTAAATGATTGGGAAATCATAAGAAAGAGCTCAAATTCAAAAAGTTGTCTCAAATATGATATGATATTATGAAGACTAAGGGCTAATCTATCGACTTTTTTGATGATCTCGAAGGTAGCGTCTTTGCACTTTGCATACTTGAGTTGAACCACGAGATGTTGTACACGTTGGTATCTGCTCCTTGTGGCTAATAATAATACTGTTATAATTATACACTTCCAAAAATTATAAACAATCATAATTGCATGTATTATTGGAAGCATTGATAATGACAATATTTTTTTAATACCACCTTCAGAGAGGGCAATATTAATAAAAAGAATATACATCCATACAGAGACAATGAGGGCCACAAATATCAAGTAATAAACTCCGTATTTAGAGATATGTTGTTCGAATTGCGATCTTTCAGTTGGCAGAACTTGGTCGACTGAAGAAAACTCACAGAAAAGATTTTTCCATATAAAGCGTTTCCTAGTAGAGTTAACAATGGAAATACTTGTTATTAGATACCGGCAAAGTGCTGAAGTGAAGCCGAGAAAACTCTCAAGAACAAGGATATTTGAAAAACTAAAACTTCTATTTATCTCCCAGAACATTGCAGCACCAAAAAAAACTGTCAAAATAATTAATATTACAATTTTCTTTCCGTGGTGTTTTCCATTTATTAAAACATTTTCTTGAAAATTAAAATATGGTACAATTCCGAAATAACAACAAAATTTTGCTAATGAACTAAAAAAGAAAACTTTGTTGCCCGAAAGCATGTTTTTTCTATCACTTTCCACTATTTACTAATTATTTTCCCAATTGTTGATATAGAAAGCTATTCTGGAATTGGAATTTCTAAATCGAAAAACATTTAGCGGCTTGTTATCAAAATAATGTCAGTACCGTAATTAGGAATAGGAACTTATAAAAAAATATTTTTCTCATCTTTCTCTTTATAATTTCTAACAGGAACAAAATAAAATTCAAAAATTTTCACTCTTTAATTACTACTTGTTAACATGTTCACTGCTCAAATATAAGTAAATTATCTGCTCATATTCAATTCCTATTTATGATATCTAGTAGACTATATGAACAACTAATGAAAACTTATCGATATAATATTTCTTTCGTTACATTATAATAACAATGATTTATCGCATCAAAATAATATTTCTACTAGGGCGAATTAAAAAATCCCCCTAGTCTTTCATTATACTGCCCCCTCCTAATTCTGATTATTCCAATTAGCTTCGCTTCTTTCGTAACATGGATTCAACCTGTGGTAATGTATTAATTTTGGCCTTTGTACTTCATTGATTTTTTTCAGAACAGTATATCCTTCCCATGATGGCATCAACTTAAGTGACTTCCTCTTTTTTCTCTGTGCTCTTTTAAGGCATCCACCCAGTCTTTAATCTTCATATTTTCATCAGTTGAGCAACCGAACATGATGTCGCAAGGCGATCGACGATCCTTTCCAAATAAGACCTTTCATGAACTGTGAATCCAGAGGCCATTAAGAAGATTGGCAAATATTTGCCCCAACTCTTCTGATGTTTCTTCACAACCTTGGGAGGTGTTCTTCAATAGTCCCGTTTAGTTGTTCAATACTGCTACCTAACTGAGAATATAAAGCTGTTGTTCTGATTTTACGGATGCGAAGTAATTCGCAGAGCTTTTGAAAAAATTTGGATTCAAAATTACGTCCGTGGTCAGAATGTATCTCCAAAGCAATTCCAAATTGGCTGAACACATTGCTGATTAAAATTTCAGCTACTACTGGGGTTAGGGAGGGCAAATATTTCAAGCCATTTACTGAAGTATTCAATAGCAACCAAGATGTATTTGTTGCCTTGTACTCTTTCTGAGAATGGTTCAACTATTTCAATAGCTATCTGTTCAAAAAGTATTCTAACATTATGCTTCTTTATTTTACCTTTGGCTTGGACCTTGGCTAGCTGAACATTTAGAGCATTGTTTAAACCATGATTTTACGTCTGGACAGTAGTTAACCCAATAAAATCTTTCTCGAAGTTTGTCCAAAGTTTTTTTACCTCCTATTCTTCTGAACCATTAGAACTTTGTTTCTGGGTACTACCACTAAGTTTCGATTTCCTCGCCATCGACGTTGTCCCAGGTTCTCCTTAATAATCGGTCTTCACTTAATAGCGAGTCCCACTGAGCCCAACGTGTGCCTAGAATATGATTTCTTTATCCGAGATACCTTCTCGAATAAAATGCGTGGCATTATTTTCTTTAGGGAGCAGAAATGGTGCCGGATCATTGTCTTCAAGTTGGTCTTTTTTTATGTGAGATGTACTCCAATCTGGATCAACGTCAAAAGTGACTCTCCAAATAGGAAACCCTTCTTTTTGTTCTATTTTGCTACAGTGCTTGCATTCTTTCTTAAATGGTGTTCTTGACAAGGTATCTGCGTTATTATGTAGTCTTCCTGGTATAATTTGATATTAAGATTTTAATGTTACAGTTCTTCCTGGTTCTCTTCTGTGGGATCTCTGGATGGTAAACTAGACCTTAATTACACCTGACAGTCCTTTCTCATGTGTCCAGTTCGTCCATATCTGTAGCACTCAATCTGGTTTCTGCTAGAATGTGAATTATCACTTATTCTAAGATTGATTTTAGAATTGCACTGTTGTGGTTTTTCCAGGTTCTCTTCTGTGCGATCTCTGGATGGTGAACTAGATCTTAAGAAACTTAAAATAATAACAATTACGAAAAAAACTAACGTAATTGCTCTCATTGGTCGTTCTTTTAACCAAAAATGTAAAACTCATTTTTGAAAAAAACACGTATAAATACAAATAAACTAACTAGTCATATCCTATCCCTATTCATATGACTATCCAAGAAAGTGTTGTGAATTACTCACAGCTGCAGGGACGCAGTAGCTGTGACACTCATGGCCCCATCTTTTTTTGGGCCCTGTATCATAAAAACATTGACAACGTTTTTTACTTACCTTTAACTATTCACTAAGAATTAAGTACTCTTCATTCATATTGTTAATCCTAACCGTTTTAGAGAAAAAGTCATTTTAATTACACTGTTAGTCCCCTAATTTCTGTCGAGTTAAATGCGAAAAAGAAGAATTTTTCCCTGTCACCATAGTCTTAAAAAATGTTAAACTAATTGCTTAGTTAAAACTTCATAAGATGGTTCAACATGGGCTCCTTGAATTCTGGTACTCTAGCGGGCACGACGAATTGAGGACTGCTGTACCCGCCACATTAACTCAGCATTGTTTCTTACTTGATCACAAATAAACGTGGTTTTCCGTAGAAGTTCCTTCCTACTATCGACCCGAGAAGAATACACAAAGGTTTCCACAGGTAAAAATCTAACGGCGTTAAATCGGCAGATCGAGAGGGCTAGGCAATAGGTGCATATTTTGGGGGTTTTCAAGTGGTAAGTGCTCTACTAAACGTGAAATGCATTCGAAAGGAACTCGAAATAAAGTTCTCCATTCAGTCATGCCGGTAATAAGAATGGTCAAATCAAAAATAGGCAATGATTCCTGTCCAATTAATTGATTCCTGTCCAATTAATTAATTGAATGACACTGATGTTAATGGTGCAAAATAATGTTTGCTTGAAGATTTTTCTCAGACCATACATGTGAGTTGTATAAATTTTGATACCATTTTTGGTAAACCATGCTTCATCCGTGAAGAGAATAGTCTAATGAAGTTTACATTATTTCTTCGCTGATCCAATAGTCAGATTTCAAACTGCATTCTACGGGAAAAATCTTTAGGAATCAGTTCATGCATTTCTTTCAAATGATATGGATATAACAGTTGTTCTTGAAGAAATTCATATACTATTGTTTCCGACGTATTAAACTGCGCTGATAATTTTCGAGTGTTCGTTGAAGGAGTGACATCTACAGCATTTAAAATATTTTTCTCTTATTGCTGCGTACGTGCTGTTCTTCCCGACCAGCATCAGTACCACTTTGCCCAAAATTTCCCAAAATTAGGGAGAAATTTAATATTATTACTTTATTAAATGGAATCATCTACCTTTCGCCCTTAGCCATTGGTCAACTCGCTGAAATGTTCTCTGATCTGGAAGAGTACGATTAGGATATCTGTCGTGATATAACCTCCTGGCTTCCAAAGCATTCCATGATGCAACACCACATTAGATGCATATCTGTACAGGGTGAGTCAACGATTGGATGAAGTAGGTTTGTACCTTTTCGGTGAAATTAACAAAGAAACTATATTTATTGTTTGATACAGTTTATTTTTACGCAGATTTTAAAAATATTTAGGACTCTACAGGGTGAGCCAAAAAACTAGGACAGCATAAAGTTAAATTTTTTTCAATAGAACACCCTATATACGAATCGTATTTTCGATTTAGCTTATAATTTTAAATCTTTTTTATTAAGGGTTTACTATAACAAAACTTTATAGTTTCTGAGATAATTAAGTTTAAAGAAAAAAAGTCACATTTTCAAGCATCAATTCAATCCTAAATAACGTTTTCAATTTTGTGACAAATATATTCAAATTTGGAACTTAGCAAGGCCAAGGACAAGTTAACATAATTTTTACCTAATATTTGCAATAAAAGTTACAGGGTGTTGAACACATCGGCTCAAATTTGAACAAGTTTAAATGAATAAATATCTTTTTTTTAATGGTACACCCTGTATATTTTCATGTTATTTAATAGAGTAATAAAAACCCTAAAAGTTTTATTCAATATATCCTATACCTATTTATAATAGTTTTTGAGATATTTCAGTTTTTCTTATTCTCCATACTTTTTTACAGAAATAGTCTTCATTATCATAGTAGCCATGTAAAATAATAAAAAGAAACTACAGAAACAAACAGAATGTGGTTAAATATGATGAAATACATTATTCGTTATATTACAACGGCAATAGTTTAATTAAACATAATGTGAAAAAATTAACACAACAATAACGACAAGGCAAATACATATTTACTTTTATACTAAATTGAAACAAAAAAAAATACCTATTAAATACCGAGATTAATTATTTCTTTTTAATAAGTGTTCGAATAAACGACCCTCTTGTGCAATGCACAAATTTAGTCTTTTTTGCAGATTTTCTCGGACCCTGGACAAAATTAGTGGCGTTATTGTTCTACAGGTGTTGTTGGTGGATTAATATACACCTTATTTTTAATATAACCCCATAGGAAGAAATCTAATGGGGTGATGTCGCAAGACCTTGGTGGCCACTCAATGAAACCCCCACGTCCAATCCATTTTTGCGGATATCGTTGGTTCAAAAACGCATGAACTTCACGATGGTAATGCGGAGGCGCACCATCGTGCTGGAACCACATACTGTCGAGCTCATCCCTATCGAGACCTTAAAGCAGTTGGGGTAGTTCTTCTTGTAGAAAGTTCAGGTATATATGGCCATTTAGTGGTTCATTAAAAAAGTGGGGTCCAATAATTCGATTATGATGAATACCACACCAAACATTTAATGACCAGTGATTTTGATGTTGCACCTCTCTAATCCAAAATGGGTTTTCTGTGGCATAATAATGCATGTTGCGTCTATTTACGGCACCCTTACTTCTAAAAGTAGCTTCATCACTAAACATTACCTTGCATAATAAATTTGGATTTAATTGAATCTCCGCATTTATTGTACGACAAAAGTTTACACTACTTTCAAAATCATGTCCATGCAATTCTTGGTGTAATTCCATGTGATATGGATGATACCTATATTTCTTGGTAGTGCGATTAGCGGTGGATTGTGATGTTTCACATAATGCTGCTAACTGACGGCTACCAATATAAGGATTTTCCTGAACATTTAACAATACTTGTAGTTCTTTTTCTTCATTAGTTACTGGTTTGTTGACCACTTTACGTTTTGGATAATCAACAGTACCAGAAGAATCAAATCTTTGCATTAAGTTTTGAAAAGTATGGGTATTAGGCTGGCGTCGATCAGGATACTTCATTTTGTAAATTCTTTGAGCAAGAAGGCAATTTTTTTCAGCCTCTCCTATTGTATAAATCATATCTATTAACTCATTCTTTGGAAAATTCATTTTACAATATAAGATGAATGCAAAAAAACCAAACCACACTACATAAAAACCAAAAGAAGCGATTGCGGGTATAAATTTGACACAGAAAAATGTTCTTTTACATTGTTTTTGCCATGGCTACTATGATAATGAAGACTATTTCTGTAAAAAAGTATGGAAAATAAGAAAAACTGAAATATCTCAAAAACTATTATAAATAGGTATAGGATATATTGAACAAAACTTTTAGGGTTTTTATTACTCTATTAAATAACATGAAAATATACAGGGTGTACCATTTAAAAAAAAAAGATATTTATTCATTTAAACTTGTTCAAATTTGAGCCGATGTGTTTAGCTTTTATTGCAAATATTAGATAAAAATTATGTTAACTTGTCCTTGGCCTTGCTAAATTTCAAATTTGAATATATTTGTCACAAAATTGAAAACGTTATTTAGGATTGAATTGATGCTTGAAATGTAACTTTTTTTCTTTAAACTTAATTATCTCAGAAACTATAAAGTTTTGTTATAGTAAACCCTTAATAAAAAAGATTTAAAATTATAATCTAAATCGAAAATACGATTCGTATATAGGGTGTTGTTGCTGAAGTGATTATGATCGCAAAACCTGGCAAACCACCACACGAAGTCTCGTCTTACAGGCCCATAGCACTATTACCTGTTATTTCCAAATTATTCGAGAAATTGCTCATCAAAAGATTAAAGCCAATAATAGAAACAAGAAATCTAATTCCATCCCATCAATTTGGATTTCGTCATAAGCACTCGACTATAGACCAGGTACATAGAATAACCAATATAATAGAAGATGCTTTAGAAAAGAAAAAAGTCTGCTCCACAGTGTTTTTGGATGTGGCCCAGGCTTTTGACAAAGTATGGCATAGGGGCTTGATTCATAAATTAAACCAATACTTACCACAGCAATACTCCGAAATACTTGAATCTTACATCACAGATAGGTATTTCAGAGTTAAACAGGAAGATGCCTACTCAGAGCTAAAAGAAATTAGAGCAGGAGTACCACAGAGAAGTGTCTTAGGACCGATCCTTTACCTGTTATACACATGTGATATTCCTATACTAGAAAATAACATCATAGCCACCTTTACTGATGACACTGCCATCCTAGCTGTAGGAGAAACCAGTGAAGAAGCAGCAGAGAAATTACAAACAGCTGTAAATAAAATCTATGATTGGACAAAGAAATGGCGTATTAAATTGAACGAAACAAAATCAACCCATGTTAACTTTACAAACAAAAACGTGCAATATGTTCCAGTTAGTTTAAATAACAAACAAATTCCATACTCAAATAATGCTAAGTATTTGGGTATTACGTTAGACGCCAAGCTTCGCTGGAGAGCTCACGTTAAAAAGAAAAGAGTAGAACTGGGAATAAAATACAAAAAAATGTACTGGCTAATTGGACGAAACACCACTCTGTCACTACATAACAAGCTACTCATATATGAGCAAATATTGAAACCAGTATGGACTTATGGTATACAGATATGGGGATGTACCAAACAGAGCAACAGGGACATAATACAACGATTTCAAAACAGAGTACTGCGGAACATAGTTAATGCCCCATGGTACATAAGGAACGGAGATATCCACAGGGACCTTAAGATGGACACCGTTGATAACGTAATCAAGTAGTTCGCCAGGAGTCATGAAGATCGACTCCATCAACATGTGAATCCCGAGGCTATCCAGCTCCTTGACAATTCACAGTTAGTGCGGAGACTTAAAAGAACAAAACCTTTCGAGTTAGTGTGATCAGTGAAAAGACTAGTAATGCATGTGAAGAAATAGTGCAATAAATAGACATAACCTAAAGGACTACTGATGGGTAAACTTTAGACTAAGTGAACTCTAGTATTTTAGGGATAAAAGTAAATTGCTCATTGGTCCTATGGACCAGATTGTAATTGTATAAAAGTACTGTTAGCACTTTTATTTATAATAAAAAAAAAAATATAGGGTGTTCTATTTAAAAAAAATACAACTTTATGCTGTCCTAGTTTTTTGGCTCACCCTGTAGAGTCCTAAATATTTTTAAAATCTGCGTAAAAATAAACTGTATCAAACAATAAATATAATTTCTTTGTTAATTTCACCGAAAAGGCACAAACCTACTTCATCCAATCGTTGACTCACCCTGTATACTCAGTAAACCTGTATTCTTTATTTGGAATTATTTAACAATTAATTTCACCACGAAATCTAAAAATCAGTAAATTATTATCCAAGTCAAGAGTCAGTGTGTCAGCGATCTAAAAGTTGACAAGTTTCTTTCGTTCCTGGCAACGTCTGCAACAACAATACATGGTTTGCTTTTGGTGCCGATAAAATAAAACGCACATTCTTTGCGAACCTAGGTCGAGCTGCAATTCACAGAATTAGATGTTATTAACTAAAGTAGTGAACTCTAATTTTGGATCTAATTTCTTTCATCTAAGGTTGGTTGACAGGAACAAATAAGTATCTTTTATCGAAATATTTCAAATACTTGATGTAAATAAAATTACGTTTTTCGAAACGGTTTAGGATTAGCGACATGAATGAAGAGTACTTAGTTTTTAACCAATAGTTAAAGGTAAGTAAAAAACGTCCAAAGTTCTTATCATACAGGGAGTAAAAAATGGGGTCATGATTATCACAGCTAGTCCGTCCCTGCAGCTGTGACTAATTCACAACACTTTCTTGGATATTAATTTGACGGGTCTTACTTGGAATACATAAAATTTAAAAAGAATTGAAATATATCTGGTGGTTTAATAATTTTGTGTAAAACACTTGATTCCATTGCAGCTTTTTGGGAGACCATATCTCTGAAGAGCAGGCCTATAAGAAAAAAGTTTATATGAACTTGTAGTATTCCTTTGACGTGTTTCTTTAATATCTGGGAGATTTTTCCTGTTTTCCCGAATACCCTGTGTAATTATCACAGGTTTACTCACAGCCTTTGCTAATATGCTATTGCTTTTGACCATATAGTTAATACTGTCCTCGACTAAGCATTCTCAAGATAGGTGCAATCTGACAGTAGACCCGTGGTTATATATTTTGGTCTATTTGAGTGAGTTTGAGAGAGTGTAAATAATGGTTACAGAACACAGCCTTTACCGATTGCCTTGACTAACAAGTTTAGAGATATGAACTACTTAATGAATCACGAATAAATTTCAATCTAGTGGATATGTTTCAAGAGTACATCTCATTGAAATATGAGACTTGAGTTAAGATTTTTCTTCAAAAGATAAAGAATATGGTAATAATGTATTCAAGGGTGAGCTTGACAATGCATTTTCGAACTTGATGCGAACCCAAAAAAAAATCATACTAATATTATATGGCCTTCGTGAAAGATCTGAAAGGATATCAAAAAGAATGGTCAGTCATCATCTAGGGCTCGTTCGACAGAAGATATCCATGTCTAATAGTACTAGTTTTGAATACTTACTGCTAAATTAGCTCAATTCTAATGTCAAAACTCAAAGCCTTTATTTATAGTCTATTTCAGGGAGTTTGAATCACATTATTCATGAATTCGACTGATGTGCGTTATTATTGTCCTTGGAGTTATATTGGTATTTGGCTTATATTTTGAAGATTACTCCAAATATCAAACTTAATTTGGAATCTTATGCATAAATAAAATTTTTAGAAAAAAAACTTCTAAAAGTGCACTAAAAAGTGAAAAATAGCTATAAATTTTTATATGAAATTGAAATTTTTGAAATCGGCGCCAAACTAATACCTTACAAAATACGATTCGCATAAACAGATTAAAAATACTTTTAGAAATAATTTGGCGCCGGCTTCAAAAATTTCAGTTTCATATAAAAATTTATAGTTATTTTTCACTTTTTAGCGCACTTTTAAAAGTCGGTTCAATTTTTTTATAAAAATTCTATTTTTCGATTTTTAGTTTTGAATTCATTATGATATTCATCAATTATTTGAACTAAGTGCTAATCGAGATTAGTGTACCTCGCAATGACTCCAAGGTGGCAAAAAAGTAACCATTTTATCCAGAAATGTAAATCACCCTAAAATGAACCACTAAAAATTCTTTGATTCTTAGAGTTCTCCAAATACCAATGAAATTGTGTCAAACAAATATTTAGTCTGTCATAGTAAATCCACTATCTTAAATTTCAAATTAATTTTAGATTGGTAATATAGACCCCAAAACATTTCCATATCGATATTTAAAGAATTTGAGACGTAAATTTCTTAGCCTGACATATTTTATATTATATATTGGGTTTGAATACGCCACAAGAACCCCGTAATATCAATTTTATATAAAACCGGAAAATGTAAAATTTTTAGTCCCTCATATTGTATCTTATTAACCTAATAGTTGTAAAAAATTAACTTCATAATACACCACCTCAACCCCCTAATACCCAATTTGAAAAAATGCGAGTAAGCTAAAATTTTCTTCCTACCATATTGGATCCTCCATATGGAATTTAAAAAAAAAATAATTTTATCGTCTTAATCTAATCTAAATCTAAACCCTTCAAAGCCCCCTAGTACCAATTTTAGATGAAATCCAGAAATTTAAAATTTCTAAACGTTCCTATTGCATCTGACGTATTAGATTTTCTTAAAATGATTTTATATTTGCTATATACGTCCTCAAAACCGATTTAGTTCCACATTTGAACAAAATCGAAAATTGTAAAATCTTTAGTCAGCTATACTGCATTCGCCATATTGAATCCGGAAAAATACTATTAAATTCATAATTCACATCCTCAAAAACCCTCTGTTCCAGTTTTGGAGAAAGTCGAAAAATGTAAAATTTTTAGGACACCATATTGATTTCGCTAGATTGAGTTTATCAAAAATTATTTGAATTTCGTAATTAACACTAACAAAAATCCCCCAATACTGACTTTAGACAAAATCGAGAGATGTAGAATATTTAATCCGCCATCTTACATCCGCCATATTTAATTTTTTTAAATAATATCAGATTCGTAATGTGCTGTCCCAAAAACTCCCCCATATCAATTTTGAAAAAATCGGAAAAAATTAACTTTTTATCCACCCTATTGGATACGCCATATTGAATTTTTAAAAAATAATTTTAGATTCGTCATGTGCGACCCCGAAAACTCCCACGTACCAATTTGACACAAAATTAATTTTTTTTGTCCGCCATATTGGATCCGCCATTTTGAATTTTTTTAAATAATTTCAGATTCGTTGGGCACAATCCGGAAAATTCCTTCATACCAATTTTGGAGAAAATTAGACAAAATTAATTTTTTTGGCCGCCATATTGTAAGCGCCATCTTGGATTTTACTGCACCAATTTCATCTAAAAAAATATGGTACCACCGCAGAAACTTCCTGAACGTAACGTAAAAAATTTCATTCACCGTTCCGGAGTAATCAGTGTGCATATATAAAAAAAATGACGAATTGAGAACCTTCTTCTTTTAGAAGTCGGTTAAAAATGACGACGTTTTAAAGAGTTGCCACATATCGAGAGAGTTCTTACTATTGTGCTTAAGTTACGACTTTTCAGTTTAAACTGAACTTGATCTTTCACTTTTCTCAATATACAGAGTGTCTGGAAAATGTGGCAGAGAGAAAGATGTGGAATACTAAAAGATCATATGAACTTCTTTCGTATCGGCTTCCTCTTCGGGCATATGGGCTCCCAAAGAGCTGCAATGGAAGCAAGTTTTTTACCCATAATTATTGAACCACCAGGTATATTTCAATTTTTTTATTATGATATATCCCAGGTAGCTGTGACACTCAATACCCCATTTTTTTATGCCTTGTGTGATAAGAACTTTAGACAACATTTTTTGCATACCTTTAACTATTGACTAAAAATATCTCTTCGTGCATGTTGCTAATCCTAACCGTCTTCGAAAAAACGTCATTTTATTTATACTGTTAGTCCCCTAACTTCTGTCGGGTTCAATATGAAAAAGAGGAATGTTCCCCTATCATCATAGTTTCTATAAAAAGTTAAACTAACTGCTTAGTTAAAAACTTCGTAAGAGGGTTTAATATCAGCTCCGTGAAGTCTGATACACACTCATGGGCATGACGAATTGAGTGCTCCTGTACCCGCCACATTAACTTAACATTGTTCCTTATTTAATCACAAGTTCCTCCCTACTATCGATCAGAGTGGAATACACCAAGGTTTTGAGGTGTCCTCACAGGTAAAAATCCAACGGCGTTAGGTAAGGAGATCGAGGAAGGCAGGCTATAAGTCTTCTTTTTCCTATCCAATGATTTTGATAAACATAATTCAGGTGCTTCCGGACAGCAACTCTGAAATTAGGTGGTGCCCCATGGTGCATATAGTACATGTTTCGGCGGCTTTCAAGTAGCAAGTGCTCTACTAGATTATGAAAAGGATTCTGGAGGAACTCTGAATAAAGTTCTCCATTCAGTCGTGCCGACAATGAGAATGGTAAAATCAAAAAATTGCGAATGATTCCTGCCCAGACATTAATTGATTGGAACTGATGTTGATGTTGCGAAGCAATAGTTGCATAAGGATTTTCATCAGCCTATATATGTGGGTTGAGTAAATTTATGATACCATTTTTGGTAAACCATGCTTCATTCGTGAAGAGAATAGTGCTAACGAAGTTCACATTATTTCATTGCTAATCCAATAGCCAGTTTACAAACTGCATTCTACGAGGAAAATCTTCAGGAACCAGTTCATGCACTTTTTTGAAAATCATATGGATATAACAGTTGTTCTTTAAGAACTTCATTTACTATTGTTTTCAATGTATTATATTGCGCTGATCATCTGCAGCATTTAAAATATTTTCCTCTAATTATGGCGTACGTACTGTTCTTCCCCGACCAGCATCAGTATTTCGCCTACCATTCTCCCTGAGAGGTTGGTACCAAATCGTTGAAATGTTTTCTGATTTAGAAGAGTACGATTAGGATGTCTGTCGTGATATAACCTCCTGGCTTACAAATCATTGCAAGATGTAAGACCATATATCCGATGCATATCTGCATACTCAATAAACCTGTATTCCATATATAGAATTATTTCACAATTAATTTCACCACGAAATCGACAAATCAATAAATGAATCTCCAAGTTAAGAATTAATGTGTCAGCGATGTGAAAATTGACAAGTTCTAAAATGCAGGCTATTTATTTCTTTAGTATCTAGCAACGTTTGCAACAACAATATTTTGTTTTTGGTGCCGATAAAATTGATAGGAACAAAGATGTATATTTTATCGAAATACGCCAAATACATGATATAAATAAAATGACGTTTTTCAACAATGGTTAGGATTAGCGACATGAATAAAGAGTACTTAATTTTTAGTCAATAGTTAAAGGTATGCAAAAAACGTTGTTCAAAGTTCTTATCAAAAAGGACATAAGAAAATAGGGTCATGAGTTTTACAGCTAGTGCATCCCTGCAGCTGCGAGTAATTCTCAACACTTTCTTGGATAATAATTTGAAGGGTTTTATCTGGTTTAAATCATTAAAAAAATTGAAATATATCTAGTGGTTCAATAATTATGGGTAAAAAACTTGATTCGGGAGCCCATATCTCCGAAGTGTTTTTTCATATCCGAGAGATTTACTACATTTTCGCGGATACCCTGTAAGCCCATGTTATCCCGTACTCTCACACACTAACTCATATACCACAGAATACTCTTTATATTAACTGCTTTGTGAAGAAATTCTAGCTCCAGTCCAGTATTGCAAGGAGTTACACTCTCAAATCGTACACAGTAGTTATATAGCAGAGGTGGATTCTTGATGCTATAACCCCCCGATATCTTTGAGACATTGTAACTTTTCAGCTGGACGTCGAAAACTATAATATATCCTAGTTATAGAGAAATTTACCGGGGAACAATTTCCATAAGATTCTTTACTTAAATCCGTTATTTTATTTCATTAAAAATGCGTATGCTTGTGGTAGCATTTAAAATAAATTTTAAATCCAGGCAAGTTTTCACACTCGATTTTACTAGCAAAAAACATATCGGACTACAAATTTAAACTCCAAAACTGCAACAGACATTTAAAAATATGTACAGACATTTAACAGAACACAGTAACGCAACACCGTCGAGTATTCAGTACAGACGCCACTCTACAACATCAAAATAGTATGAGATTGTAAGATTGTAGCATTTTCATATTTTGGCACATTAATGCTATGATATTTTATAAGCAGGCTAAGTATTTATCAGTTCCGTCATGAAAGTGTGAACGCTATTTTATTGTGGACGTACTTTTATAAAGGCCATCGAGCATATCAGACACTTGACTGATAAATGAAATCTGAAAGAGTGTGAGGGATAGCAAAACTATCATTAGTCAAGGTTTTAAGTTGTCAGCCATCTAGAGCTGCTGGAGTTCAGTTTGGAATTTCCCTTTTGATGGAATAAATGCCGTTTTAGAGGTAAGTGTTCAGGTTTAAAAGGTGATGCATTTTCCCTAAGTATATTTTTTTTAATTGGTTTCCGAAATTTCCATTATTTCATTCTTTTAATTCTTGTTTCAATAAAATCTATACAGAGTGGCGCAATAGTGTGAGAAAATACTCTATCTCCCTTATTTTTAAAAAATTTGAAAAATGTTTCATTATAGTTGTATAATATGAGAATTTCTACAATCTAAAAATATTTTCAATTATACATGGTGTTTTATCACAGCATGGCGCTTAAAAAATCATTTTTTAATTTGATGCTCTGTATATGTTTGCATATTTCGATCACCCTAAGAACTATTCATATGATAGCATGGTTTTGGATGTTATTGCGAAGTTGCCAATTTTTTCAAAAAATTCACCAAATTTTGAGAAAAACTTGGTCTCTTATAATCTACTATATCTTTCAGTCTACAGCAATTATAATAAACAAATTTGACATTGAGGTAGATAAATGTATTACTATATGTCTAGTATAGCGCCTTGACAATTATCTCATACAAGGTGTTTGTGAAAATTTTACCCATTTGATGAAATTTAAATTAAATTTCTTTGATTTTTAAATGAAACACCCTGTATATAACTACTTTATCATGTAGAGCCATTGTTTTGTTATCATTTTCTTAATGTTTTTCTGAACTATCAGCGGTAGTTTTTCCGGTATAATAATTTTTATTAACTGTATACAAAGATACTTTAACCTATTGATATCTAGTAAGCTATGGGTATTACACGAAAGTCGTAGAGGTCAAAGAAATATTTATTGTTTACTGGTCACTAGTAAAGAGTATTATTGAAAATTTTCTAAGCAATATTAAAGTTTTAAAATTAAATGATCTATGATTCTAATACTGAAATAAATAAAGATTTGTATTAATTGTTCGCTCAAAAATATATTACAACTTATATTGTTGTTGTTGTTGTAAAGGAAATGCAAATCATTTAAAAAGACAAGTTTGATTATTTCTTTATATTGAAAGCAAATGGTTAAAGAAGACATAAAGATAAACCTTAAAGTGTCGATTAAACTTAAAGTAGTTATTTAAAAAAAACACTATCTAGTTAGTTATTCAAAAATATCCTCCATCTTTTTGAATACACAGTTCAATACGTTCCTCAAATACACTACGCAAATTGCTACACATTTCGAGTTAAATATATTCAAAACAATTTCTTATTCTAACCCTCATTTCGTCCTTTGTTATAGGCGATATTTTATAAACTTGTCCTTTGATAAACTTCCAGATGCTAAAGTCCATTTTAGTTAAATATGCATATCAAGAGAGCCAAAAAAATAGATGTTCCTCTTCCAATCGAACGATTTGGGCATGTGGGATTTAAAAAAATTATGATTGACTCTGTATGATGGACGGCAGCACCATCATTTACTCTTTGCTCAAAAAAATATGGTCCAATTACGTGGTTACCGAAAATACCTCCTCAAATATTAAAGAACCACTTAGTTTGGGAATTATATTTTACAAAATGTGTATAATAATGAAAAATGTGTCTGTTGGCACTTCCGTTCCTATCAAACGTAGCGTAGCCTCATCTTCAAATAGCGTGAAATCAGCAAAATTTCTTTGTTCATTTATTCGGTTTTGAGTCTACAGGCATAACTCCAATCCTCTCTGATAATCTTCGGAGAACAAGTCTTGAAATAATTGAATGTGAAGAGGGTGCATTTTATGAGCCTTAGGTATTCGCTGAACCGTCAACCTGTCAAGAAAGCGGACGCTCTTCGTTATGCGTATTTTCGGTGAGTGTTAAAAGCACATTTAATTGATTTTCCCCAAATATTTTGGTTATATGCAACACTATGAGTTCTTTGAAAATGCTCCATACGTTTTTCAAATGTACTTCTTTTACTTCTTTCAAACATCAACCAGTCGAGATAGAGGGCGCTGTCCAATATGTGGATTTTCGGTGACTGTTAAATAATTTTGCTCAGTATGAGCACATTTTTTTCTAGTATTTTTCAGGCTGATGTCTCTTGGGAAATCGCTGTTGATATAATCTTTTCGCTAATAGTGCATTCTTGTCACTTGCTTCCAAAACAAAAATTATATCAAACATCTCGGCTTGGGAAAAATTCATTATTTAAAATTTAAACTTTTAAATTATATTTTTTATAAAATAAGTTAAGTCAGTACTCTTTACTAGTGACAGATAAATGATAAATATTACTTTGACGTATACTTCTTTCGTTTAATATTTGTAAAATCAATAGGTTAACGTATTTTTATACACACTGAATAAAAAGGAATATACCGAAAAAACTGACGCTGATAGGTATAGGGAAACTTTAAGACAAGTGAGAGAGAAACAACAACTCTATATGAATGAATGAATGAATGAATGAAAAAGATCATCTATGCCTAGGCCTTTGCGAATCCAAGCAGCCTCGTTAGTTGAACTTGCCTAACTTCGGTAACAAAATTGTATCTCCGAAATATCTCTGTCTCAGTTCGTTGAGTGCTGGGCACTCTCTGAGGACATAGTTAATAGTTTCAGCCTCCTGGAAACACCATCTGCATCCCACCATAATTCGCAGCTCTTTCCACCCCAAGGAGAGAAGCTCCTTAGTACGCCATGCACTAGGCCCAGTTATATGTTCCTTTGCACACCTCATTCCAGGAGCTCCCCTCCACGATTCAATAAATTTGCTTTCCAGCAACGATTTTAATTCCCTTTTGCCAATAGCAATTGGGACAAGTAATATTGATTGGGGTCCATACAGTTCAGTCGCCGAACCCAACTTTGTCAGACGTTCTAGTTCCTCATTCCCGAGTATGCGCTAGTGACCCGGAACCCACAAGAATCTGACTGTGCAGTCTTTCCTTGGCATACCATTTAATACATCCTTGTACTCAGACACCAGTCGCGAAGTTATGATACTGGACTTCAGTGCCAATATCGCAGCCTTAATGTCTGAGCAGATATTTATTACTCTATTCCTGCCTATGTCCCTCTCACAGAGATGGGCGCACTGCAGAATAGCATAAATTTCCGCTGTGAAAATTGTCGCACATTGTCCGAGAAGGTAGTATTTTCTGACTCCTGCGCTCCTGCGGAATACTCAGGCTCCAGCTCTTTCATCTTGTCGAGATCCATCAGTATACCACCAAGATCCATTTTCCGGAAGATTTTGTTCTCCCTCCCAATCATCTCTACTTGGCAGAAATATCTCCAGGGAGAGGTTTCGTTTTAAAAGCGGCGTCATGTAATCTGCCCGTATGGGGAGTGATGGACACCTCTCCATCGCGCTTTCCCAGAGACCTGAGTAGCCGCCCGTTCCAATTCCAAGATGTCCCAGGCAACTGAGACGATAAACAGTCTTCAGGGCCTCGTTCTATATGTATAAGTGAAGAGGAGGCAGGATCGCCAGGACTTCCAGAGCCCTGGTGGGAACAGTCCTCATCGCACTCAATTTTCCCACACAATTCATTTTCTGAACTTTGTCAAGTTGAAGAATATGTTTGAACTTTGTTGTACTACTCCAGCATACAATAGCGACGTACGTTATCATGGGGCGGATCACCATAATGTAGATCCAAAATAGCACTTTAGGTGTCAGTCTCCATGTACACCCAAAGGCTTTTTTACAAGCTCAGAGAGCACATATGGCTGTGTTAGTTCGAGCCTCAATATGGTCATTCCAGTTCAGTCGTGAGTCCTGAATTACTTCCAGGTATTTAACGGTCCCCTTAAGTTAAAGAGTCCCTTCCACCAATGTAATTGTGAGAGGTCTCCACGTTTTCCTCTTTTTTGTAAAGAATACCATCTCGGCCTTGTCTGGATTTATTCAGAGCCCCTCCCTGCGGCATCATCGTTCAGTGATCCGGAGGGCCCGCATCACTGGCCCCTCCAGGTTCCAGATATGGCGACCAAGGCACAAACAGAGGCCTGTCTATACAAACCGGTATCACTCAGTTCACTCAACAGGCTGTCCACTACAAGGCTCCACAGCAAAGGTGACAGCACTCCTTATGGACAGCCCCTACTTGACAGTGCTTTAGCAGTTACATTGTTAAGTTCTGCATATAATATCCTCTTAGTTAACATTGCTCTGATCCATGCGACTATTGTTGGTTCAGAGCCTCGTCTTTGTAGAGCATTGCATATCGAATCGTGAGACGTGTTGTCGAATGCCCCCTCCATATCGATAAAGATACCTAAGGCAGATCGTCCACCCAACTGCGCGTTCTCGACTCTTATGATGAGTCGGTGTCGCGCCACATCTGTGGATTTTCCTGCCTGATAGGCAAATTGCAAAGAATGTAAGGGATATTGCACCATTATTCCTTCCTTAATCTGTCGATCCACCAACCTTTCCAGTGTCTCTCATAAGAAACTGGTCAGGTTGATATGGCGGAAAGACTTCAGATTTGTGTAATCTATTCTTCCTACCTTGGGAATAAAGACTACTTTTGTTTCCCTCTACGCCATCGGTATGTATCCCAAGCTCAAACATGAGCGGAATAGTTTCACCAGGTGGCTTATAATAATATCGGAGGAATTTTGTAGTAAAGCTGGAAATATACCATCATACCATCCTTACCAGGTGACTTGAAAGAGGCAAAAGTTTCTCTACATGAAAAAGTAGTTATATACAGGATTTTCCATTTAGAAAACACAGAAAATTAAATTACATTTCATCAAATATCCACAATTTTGGCGAACGCGTGAGATAATTTCTTAGACCTTTAGTAGGAGGTTTATCTTTCACAGTGTTAATTTTGTGTTGTATAATTGCTGTAGATTGAAAGATATAGTAGAGTATAGAAGAGAATGTTTTTTTTTTTCCAAAATTTAGTGAATTTTTTGAAAAAGTTGGTAATTTCGCAATAAAATTTAAAACCAGATATATCACCTTATTGATAATTCTGGCGGATATCCAAATATGCAAAGACATACAGAGTATGCCTCAAAGAAAACTTTTTTTTTAGTACCACGCTGTCATGAAACATCGTGCATAATTGAAAATATTTTTAAATTATAGAATTTTTCATATTACACAACTTTAATTAAAACATTTTTTCAAATTTTTGAAAAATAGGGAGATATGGTACTTTGTCGCACTATTGCGCCACCTTATATTTATATATATATATATATATATATATATATATATATATATATATATATATATATATATATATATATATGAATAGTTTGGTTATTCCGGGTTTCAATTCGTTCGTTCAAAAAATCGTTTTCACGACGTTTCGCCAACATCTCATTTGGCATTTTCAAGTGCGGTTCGTCTCGTTACTCGCTGAGAACTGATGGTGGTCTCTGAAGAATTTCGAGTTTTGATTAGTTGGCTCGCTGCCTGATTGGGTGGGCGGCTTCGCAGGCTCCTCCCCTCTCCCGAGTGCGATATATTTTGTTCTTGTATGCAGGTCTCTCGTGTACTAGTTGATTTTTGTTGTTTTCTTTCTTGATTTTTTATTAATGTTTTCCATGTAGATGAAAAATTTATAGCATCGTCTCGTTTATTTGGCTGTCCCGCTTTTTCGATTTCTAGGGCCTCTTTTATGACGCGTACCTTGTAGTTCTGTACTGGTGCTATTTCTTTTGTTTTTTCGAAATCGATGGTATGTCCGGTTGTTTGGTGATGTTGAAATAGGGCTGAGGTTGTCTGTTTGTTTTTGAGGCTGTTTTTATGTTCTTGGATTCTTGCTGATATGCGCCTATTTGTTTGTCCTATATAAGTTTGATGACAATCTGCACATGGAATGATGTAAACGCCATGAATTTCAAGGTTGGTCTTGTCTTGGGGATTTCCCAGGATGTAAGCTATTGTTTTTTGTGGTTTAAATATGGGCTGTATGTTGTGTTTTCTTAAGATTCTTCCGATTCTGTCTGTTATTCCTTTTATGTATGGTATTATGGCTTTGTTCCTTGTTTGATCTTGGTCTTTGTTGTAGTCTTTTCTTGTCTTTTTATGGCTTCTTTATATCTGCTTGTGAGAAACCATTCCGTTCTAGAGCTGTTGAAATGTGTCTTATTTCGTCTTGTTTTGTGTCAAGTTCCGTTAGGCGGAGAGACCTTGATACTAATGTGTTGACTACTGCCTGCTTTTGAAAGGGATGATGATGTGACGCTGCATTGAGATATCGGTCAGTATGTGTGGGTTTCCGATATACGCTGAAGCCCAAGGTGTTGTTGAGTTTCCTAGTTAATAGCAGGTCCAAAAAAGGAAGTTTCTTCTCTTGTTCGATTTCTAGCGTGAATGGGATTCTGTGGTGGATATTGTTCAGATATATGAGGAAATCGTCCAGGTGTTCTTTTCCATGTGGCCATATTATAAAAATATCATCGACATAGCGTTTCCAAAATTTCGGTTTTAAAGGTGCCTTTTGCAGTGCCTCTTGTTCGAAATATATCATGAAAAGGTTGGCTATGACTGGTGAAAGCGAAGACCCCATAGGAGCGCCATCTGTTTGTTTGTATATTTGGTTATTGAACATGAAGTATGTGTTCTTTAGGCAGTGTGCTGCAAGTTCAATTGTGTAGTCTGGAAAATCCTCGTTCATGGCAATTTTGTCCAAAGTCTCATCCAGTGGTATGCTTGGATATAGCGATTTTATGTCGAGGCTTGCTAAGACGTCATTTTCTTCGAGGTGAATGTTTTTGATCATTTTAGTCAGATGCTCGGAGTTTTCCACGAAGGAATCAGCCAGTTCGACTCTTGGTTCGATTTCTTGGATCTCAGTTTCTCGAAACGTTTAACATTTAAAAAGGTCTCCTTCCAGTAAAAGTGTAAAATGTTATATCGTAGATTTTCACGGATGGTAGAATGAATAGTTTGGTTATTCCGGGTTTAAATCCGTTCGTTCAAACAATCGTTTTCACGACGTTTCGCCAACATCTCATTTGGCATTTTCAAGTGCGGTTCGTCTCGTTACTCGCTGAGAACTGATGGTGGCCTCTGAAGAATTTCGAGTTTTGTTTAGTTGGCTCGCTGCCTGATTGGGTGGGCGGCTTCGCAGGCTCCTCCCCTCTCCCAAGTGCGATATATTTTGTTCTTGTATGCAGGTCTCTCCTGTACTAGTTAATTTTTGTTGTTTTCTTTCTTGATTTCTTATTAATGTTTTCCATGTAGATGAAAAATTTATAACATCGTCTCGTTTATTTGGCTGTCCCGCTTTTTCGATTTCTAGGGCCTCTCTTATGACGCGTACCTTGTAGTTCTGTACTGGTGCTATTTATTTTGTTTTTTCGAAATCGATGGTATGTCCGGTTGTTTGGTGATGTTAAAATAGGGCTGAGGTTGTCTGTTTGTTTTTGAGGCTGTTTTTATGTTCTTGGATTCATGCTGATATGCGCCTATTTGTTTGTCCTATATAAGTTTGATGACAATCTGCACATGGAATGCTGTAAACGCCATGATTTTCAAGGTTGGTCTTGTCTTTGGGATTTCCCAGGATGTAAGCTATTGTTTTTTGTGGTTTAAATATGGGCTGTATGTTGTGTTTTCTTAAGATTCTTCCGATTCTGTCTGTTATTCCTTTTATGTATGGTATTATGGCTTTGTTCCTTGTTTGATCTTGGTCTTTGTTGTAGTCTTTTCTTGTCTTTTTATGGCTTCTTTATATCTGCTTGTGAGAAACCATTCCGTTCTAGAGCTGTTGAAATGTGTCTTATTTCGTCTTGTTTTGTGTCAAGTTCCGTTAGGCGGAGAGACCTTGATACTAATGTGTTGACTACTGCCTGCTTTTGAAAGGGATGATGATGTGACGCTGCATTGAGATATCGGTCAGTATGTGTGGATTTCCGATATACGCTGAAGCCCAAGGTGTTGCTGAGTTTCCTAGTTAATAGCAGGTCCAAAAAAGGAAGTTTCTTCTCTTGTTCGATTTCTAGCGTGAATGGGATTCTGTGGTGGATATTGTTCAGATATATGAGGAAATCGTCCAGGTGTTCTTTTCCATGTGGCCATATTATAAAAATATCATCGACATAGCGTTTCCAAAATTTCGGTTTTAAAGGTGCCTTTTGCAGTGCCTCTTGTTCGAAATATATCATGAAAAGGTTGGCTATGACTGGTGAAAGCGAGGACCCCATAGGTGCGCCATCTGTTTGTTTGTATATTTGGTTATTGAACATGAAGTATGTGTTCTTTAGGCAGTGTGTTGCAAGTTCAATTGTGTAGTCTGGAAAATCCTCGTTCATGGCAATTTTGTCCAAAGTCTCATCCAGTGGTATGCTTGGATATAGCGATTTTATGTCGAGGCTTGCTAAGATGTCATTTTCTTCGAGGTGAATGTTTTTGATCATTTTAGTCAGATGCAGATATAAAGAAGCCATAAAAAGACAAGAAAAGACTACAACAAAAACCAAGATCAAACAAGGAACAAAGCCATAATACCATACATAAAAGGAATAACAGACAGAGTCGGAAGAATCTTAAGAAAACACAACATACAGCCCATATTTAAACCACAAAAAACAATAGCTAACATCCTGGGAAATCCCAAAGACAAGACCAACCTTGAAAATCATGGCGTTTACAGCATTCCATGTGCAGATTGTCATCAAACTTATATAGGACAAACAAATAGGCGCATATCAGCAAGAATCCAAGAACATAAAAACAGCCTCAAAAACAAACAGACAACCTCAGTCCTATTTTAACATCACCAAACAACCGGACATACCATCGATTTCGAAAAAACAAAAGAAATAGCACCAGTACAGAACTACAAGGTACGCGTCATAAGAGAGGCCCTAGAAATCGAAAAAGCGGGACAGCCAAATAAACGAGACGATACTATAAATTTTTCATCTACATGGAAAACATTAATAAGAAATCAAGAAAGAAAACAACAAAAATTAACTAGTACACGAGAGACCTGCATACAAGAACAAAATGTATCGCACTCGGGAGAGGGGAGGAGCCTGCGAAGCCGCCCACCCAATCAGGCAGCGAGCCAACTAAACAAAACTCGAAATTCTTCAGAGGCCACCATCAGTTCTCAGCGAGTAACGAGACGAACCGCACTTGAAAATGCCAAATGAGATGTTGGTGAAACGTCGTGAAAACGATTTTTTGAACGAACGGATTGAAACCCGGAATAACCAAAGTATTCATTCTACCATCCGTGAAAATCTACGATATAATATATATATATATATATATATATATATATATATATATATATATATATATACATATATATACATATATATATATATATATATATATATATATATATATATATATATATATATATATATATATATATATACACCTTTAATTTATTTTTTTACCCTTATATGCCATAGTGCTGTTTAAATCCATTCCAAGCCTGTTTTTCCTTAATTTTAAGTACCTATACAGAGAAGGAGCGGGCAATAGCAACATCTTTGGACAACTCGACCCGGTTCAAATCTTCGCCTTGAACTCAGCTATTCGAATATTTAAATTATAAATATCTAGCTTATAAGGAAGAAGCTTCAGCTCCATTTTTTTTTTATTAAAAAAAATCCTTATTTTAAAGCGATATTTAAGGGATTAGACATTAATTTTCTCATTTGCCCCTAATCTTCATATCATATGAAGATTTAGGCCTTCAAGAAGAGAACCTTTGTAGATGTCTAAATGTTCACTAAAGAAAAGTTATAGCAATCAACATTTTGCGTCTTGGGACAAACAATTAGCAATATCTCAACAATAAATTTTCCTATTTACTATTGTAAAATATCATTCAATTAAAAAAAAGAGGACTTCCCTTTAAAAGCAAAAAAGTGCAAAAGAAGTTAATTTTGCAACAAAAAATTGATATGAAAAAAAATGGCCGATTTTGAGGTTTTTTAGGCCTTTTTGCAATAACAAATTAACAAAAATGACCGCACAAAGGCGCAGATTTTTAAAATCTCTACAACTTTTATTTAAAACTTTTTTCCCGAAATGTGTTCCTTGGCTTGTAGATTCAAAAAATCTGTTTTAGCCAACTTTGACCACCTCTTGATCCAACCTATATTTTGCTATGTTGTAAAAACGAATTTTTACAAAATTGCAACAATTTAAAATGAGGGTACAACGCTTTTGAGTTCCCTTTTAACAGACATCTAATTCCCTTAGTAAGTTCCGCCCCCATCACCCGATGTGACGGAGCTTTCTGATTGGACCAAGGTTCAGCGTAAATAGGAAATTTCTCCGATTTACAGCGTATTGTTAATGCAAAATTCAGGCAGGAAACCTAGGTTGGGCGCCATGGTTTAACATTACTAATGATTTACAAACAAAATTTCAAATAATTATTTTTATTTTAATTAGTAAAACAAAGTTTTACCATTTCATTTTTTGCTTTCTTTTTTACATAACTCTGATTGGTCTAGACTGTTTTTTAAAGCGTTACCCGGCGATGAATCATCCTGAGTGTATAAAAAGGCACAAAAAATTCCATTCTCTCTCTTATTATTCAGGTCTAACACCGAGGGATAGCGCTTCAGTATTTTTCCGTAGACCTGAATCGGGCCTCCTGTCGCAAACGATCGATTACATGCTTTTTTAGCTGGTCGATCCCCGTGTCGCGAGATCGCCGTCGTTGGCTGTATAGCTAGCACTTGCACAAAGCTAGTGAAAGGCCACGGGGATCTACAATTGGTGGGCTTCTCGAGTGTGCAATTACTCCCCAGTAATTGGCACCGAGATTCCCTTCCAGAAGAGCCAGGAAAAAGCGTGTAATCGCGGCTAGGGAAGTTTTAATTAAACCAACACAAGGCACATGCAAAATTTCCACCAGGAAATTGCAACAAAAGGGTAAGCGGGAATTTATTCCCATAATTTTGCGCCCAAGACCTTGTGTTGAGTTTTGTTTTATTGCAAAAATCGGGCTAGGCTAACCACAGTATTCGATAAGTGTTCGACACTGTGGGAAAAACCAGTCATGCAAGTATTTTAATTTTTCTTGTTCAGAAAGAAGTTATATTATTCATTTTGAACTTTATGTGAAAAACCTTTGAATATTTTTACATAATTCATTTTATGACTCAACTGTCAGTATTTTTCCGTGACCTCGTTCGGTTTCGGAAATTTTTAACATTTTTAAAATAAAACATACATTTAACATTTATTTTTAACAAGATTTGTTTGGAAAAAGGTATAGAAAAAACCTTTTGGATTTTTTCTATCACCAGGCTAATAAGTCATTTCCTAACATTAAAATAAATGTATCATAACTTTGAGTTAAAATCAAACTAAATTTTCAAATTTCCTATAAACAATTAAAAACTTAAAAACTTTACTGTTGTAGAAAAAAGTAAGGGTAATATTAAAATCAATCAAAAACAGTACGGGTAGATAATCAAAAAAGTATGGGTAACTACTCATCCGTAGAAAAAGTATGGGTTACAATAAATACCAGTAAACAAGTAAGGGTAACTGGACTTAGCCGCTGGGGCAAATTTAACATTGTAAATTGAACTTTGAATAATATTTGTGAAGACCAGTTTATTGAACATTAACTTATTAGAAACTTTAATAATTACTGACGAATGTTGAATTAATATATGCCTGATATTAATTAATTAATATTTGGCTGTGTAAATTCATTAATTTAAATTCAGCCCCATCGCGCTAAGAAACTAACCATATCTACAATAAAGAGACTCAATAACAGATTGTGACAATTATTTATTTTTATATCAAAAATAAATAAATAATTTATTTTATTATTTATATGTGAAAGGAAAGTTTCGAACTTATCCTTGATAAGAATTTGTTTAGAATATACTTCGATTTAGTTGTACAGGGTGTAACAAAATAGTAGCCCTATTTAACTTTTAGTTTTAATTTAAATTTTAGTTTAATTACATAGCAATTTCTAACAATAATTAGAATTGAATACTTGGTTAATTTTTTCTTTTTTAAAAAACCTTGTTGAAGAATAAATCAACAAATTTTATTTAGTTTATAAACAAGAGAATTTGTTTATTTTTATACTTATTTTAATTGTTTAAATTTCTCAAAATATTTTATTTGTAAAGGGCCAGGAGACGTCCTGAGAACCTTAGATTAAAGTGCACATATAAAACTAGTTCGAACGTAGGGACATAGTTATTTTATTAATATGATAACTAACTTATTAAATATCAATAACAAACATTAATCAACATCGTTAGGTAAAAACCATAGGCCTAAAGACACGTTAATAACACGGACAATTTTGACTAGACTAAACGATATCCCTTATTTAAATTTTAAATAAAATTTTTTATAATTAATTAAACCCAAATATTTTTAAATATTTTAAAACCCATAGCCCAAATTAATTCAAATAAGCCCCCCGTGATTAAATACTTCTCGCAAATAAAAAAAAAATCTCAGAAATTTCTGACTTTCTCACTAGGAGAAAATTAAATCAAATAATTATTGAAAATTCATTCTTCATTATGTCTAGATCCTTTTTGTTAAATCTTCAGTCCGTGTCCAATGAGGCGGGTGGCTTTCACAGCTCCCCGGGTGGCATTGGAGGGTCCTCTGCGGCGGGTTCGCCCGTCGCCGATTTAGACACGGCGACATCCCCAATTCACCCCACGAACGATGACAAAGACACGATAAGACTTTCTTTTGGATCAGTAAAAGATCTAATTAACAAATTTAATAAAACAGGTTTCCTTAGCGTGAGTGATACGGAAACCCCATACTTTGCTCGAGGAATAAATGTAACCGGGTCCTCAAAACAAAATAATTTGTTTTGAGGAGGAAATTTAATCAATCAAAATTTTGTCAGACAATCTCATGAACATACTACTATCACATCAAATAATCCGAATAGAACATACTATTTAACGCAACAGCTATTAGATTTTATGTAGGTTTTGTTCTTATATTTTTCCCAACACTCCTCTCGGAATTTGTCACTATATTTACCTATGGCTTGAGCTAAATGGAAAAGAACTATTTGTATATCTTTATGTCCACAGATCTGTTATGAGAGATACGACAAAAATCGACTTCAAATTCCTATTCTTCCACTCTAGCACAAAGATGTGTAAAAAATCAGTAAATACGAGCAATTAGATGTTTTCAGTAATCCGAATAATTGCCAAATATTTTCAGTAAACATTTTTGCCGCTAGCCATTTTAAAATAAGAACAAATTTATTTTATTCTTAGGTTAAGTATTTATATAAGTTTCTGCCTGTTGCATTGCTCTAAGCACAACTAGAATTAAAATTTAGGTAAGTTTTTTTTTCATTAAAAAAATTTGTAAGTATTTGCAATTTTATGCTTTACTAAGGTGGTCATAAACATTTTCGAAATCATTCACGTTAGTTCTGAAATTCATGGTATTGGTTTTTTTATATGAATCATTTCTTTTATGGACTTTTTTTTGTAATTTGTTGCTCTGTCTATTATTTCGATATTATTAAAATCAGGGTTAGCTATGTAAATTTTCAATTCCATGTTTCGTTAGTGCTGTATTGTTATTCGTATTATGACTCTGAATACTATATTTTTTGATCAATATATACCTGATTACAATCTAGGCAACTAACTTGATAAATGAAGTTTTTTGTTTCTCCTTTGGAATATCTGGTTTTAATTTAGTATAAAGGCCTTTTGAATTATTAAATGGTTTTTCGACAACCAAAATATTATGTAGTTTTAAAATTGTTTTGTTTGGATGCGTAATTTCAGGTATATTTGATAGTGCAACTTACTTTTTGGTCATTAATGAATTACTGCTTTAAGGTTTATTATTAAGGTGTTTATGTATTCTATTTTTATCATCGGTTCGAAACATTTTCTGGGGTAGTTCTTATTTACTAATGTGATTTTTACTTTTTTTAGATTCTAGAGTCTAAATTGTGGACGGGATAATTTTGCTGCTCTATCTGCTAAGGCTTTAACAACAGTTGTTTTGTATTTTTAAGAGTGTTAGAGTTACAATTTAAATATCTCATCTGAATATAAAAACAAATTGGTTTGCAAAACAAACTTGGTCTCGACGATATATAAATTTTAACTTGAACAGTCCTAAAAAATACAAAACAAATGTTGTTATAGCTTAGCAGATAGAGCAACAAAATTCTCCAATCCACAATTTAGATCCTAGAATCTAAAAAAAGACCGCATTACTAAATAAGAAGTACTAGAATACATAAACACTATAATACTAAGCCGTAAAGTAACAATTCATCAATGACCAAGAAGTATGTCACTCTATCATATATAACTGAAATTACACATCCGATCAAAAAAAATTTTAAACTACATAATATTGTGGTTGCCGAAAAACCGCTAAAAATTTCGAAAGGCCTTTACATTAACTTCAAACCAGATATCTCCAAGGAAGTACAAACAAGCGTTATTGACGAAATTAAATGCCTAGATTGTAAACAGGTTAAACAAAACTGTTTTTAAAAATAGAACCCAAAATCATAAATATAGTATACAAGTCATAACACAAATAACAATGCAGCACTAGCAAAACATGCAATCCAAAATTATATTAAACACCCAATAGCATGAGTTTCAGAACTGACACGAATGATCTCAGAAATATTTATGACCACCTTATTAAGGCGTAATATTGCAGATATTAACAAACTCTATTTTAATAATAAAAAAGACCTGGTCAAACTTTAATTTTAGTCTGCCTAGAGCAGTATGACACGTCGAAGTTTGTATAAATACTTAACCTCAGAAAAATGTAACAAACATTAATTTCAATATTTAATTTTAGTTAAATAAGTTGTGTCGAAGTAAATATCCTTTAAGGTAAGAAAACTATATTTAACTCTTAAAATTTACTCTGAAGATGATTTAAATAAAATAAACCGAGACGTTAGTGAAAAAACAAAAATGCTTTAATTTCACTTAAATTTCCATGAAAATATTGACCGCAAGCTACTAAAAGAAATAATAATTCTAGAACGAAATATATTGCTTTTAGATACGTTTTATTTTAAATTTATTAGATAAAAATGAATTGCTGATAGGACGTTATAAATTAGTATTGGCTAAAAAAACGATATCGATCGATTACTAACTACTACTAATTAGAAACTCTAGGTGCTGGTTCAAAAATATTATAAGACACTCATAGAAAAAATCATAATCGTAAAAGATCTAACAGCTAAATTATAAGTTTTAGGTCTAAAACATGATAAAAGTTACGGGTACGTCCCGGAAATTTTCACAACAAAATTTAGGAAGGATTTACATGTCTAATTTAAAAGTGACATGTCGACTTGCATAGCAATTCATACCCCATAGGATCTCTCTTTGTGTGCGTTTATAATTATGAATTTCTTATTCAAAGCTAACTCTTGATTTTTTTTTATTTCACACTTTAAAAATTAGTAACCAGTTAGCCAAAAGTTATTTTATTTATTAGATTTAGCTAAAACTACACTCTAGAAGAACAAATGCCGGTAAGTAGACTTAAGATAACTGGCAATTCAAATTAATTTTCTATTCGATTATTTTCAAAAATTTTGAAAACCCAAAAGAAACAACCTCTATATTCCACTAAAGAAACATAATTGCACTTTTATTTAGAAAAAACTACATATAAACAAAAAGCAATAACTCTAAATAAAATTATATTTTATTAAAGCACCTTTGCAACCGAAACTACTTTGCTTTGCCAATTTTGAGATTTTTTGGTTGAAATAAAAACAGCGACAAATTGTATTAAATATTGAGTCATCCTCATCAATGATGTAAAAAAAATAAAAAATTTATTTGCATCTATAATATTTCACTCGAACTAAATCCTCAGTAAAACGCTAATGGTCTGAATTATTGGCATTTCTTTAAAGAAAAATTGTATACATAAATTTGTAACTGGGTACAAAATTAGAGTAAAAAATTTCTTGTTTAATAAAAATTCTCTTCTTTTCAATACACATTTTAATATATAATCCGAATCATCTAACGCTTTTTTATACATTTTATTTTTTGTAATTGAAGTAAAAAACCGATGGCAATATTTATTTTTTAATCAAAGTCAATATATATTAATGATTTTGTGCACACACTATATGCATTTATTGCCAGACCTAACTTAGGCGAAATTTATTTAGCAGACCCATTTTATTCTTGTATAGAAAAACTTAGAAATGTAATAAAATATGTTGCACAACAACCAAATAGTGCCACCAATGTTGCCCGCTCAATAACAAAACCCAGCTGCTGTAAATTCGTTTCTTAGCGAAGAAATTTTGAAACACAGACATTCCATTGCTTGATAAAATTGAGATTTTTCTTCAAAGGATTCCTTCACTTTTAGACATGTGGCAGTAAGATTGTCCTTTTCTCGTTTGGTGATATCACAGACGAATATGCAAACTGTTATCGGTGCCTGAAAAATAAAATGAACTGATAATTTTTACTCTATAAATTTATTACTATGTGAATAAATGACAACTGCTTCCTGTTGACCACCAGCCTGGTGGTCAATGATTTTAGGGCCACCTGACTGAGGCACGAATATACTAGAATAATCAGTGTTAATGAAAATATCCTACAAAGATTCTTTACTTTTGACAGATTTATTCTCCGCCTACCTGCCAGATCGTGATAGTACAAAACACGCTTTTCAGGTTCAGAATGTCTCTACAGCATGCCATATGGAGATTAGTATAAGTTAGCTTAGGTTAGTTGATGTATCTGATTAATTTGTAATAATGATTTTTTTACCTCTAATTGGCCCTAATCAATATTTTTAGCTTCCTTAAACATTTAACAAATCATTATACTAATAAGGCTAAACCTTCGAATGATATTTTATTATTATCGTTTTTATTTTGACTTTAAAAAAGTTTTCTTTCTAGATCAAAATAATTTTAATATGATTAAATCGGAGAAATAGTTGAATTTAAACGTTTTTAAGAATTTATAATTTTCCACTGTCAAGCAGTCAAAAGACCTTGACCCCATTTTATAAAAATATTTTGAGAAAGCTTATTCTTTTTCCAATTAGGTTTCGTAATTTATTCAGTAGGCTAAATTCAGTTTTAAAATTACTCGATTTTTATTCGTTGAAATAATATCAATTTCCGTTATTGACTGAAAATGATTAAATTGATCTCATGTAAAATCTTTTATGGTCATTTAGGTAATTCAATGAACGTCTTCCGACCAGTTAAGATCCCAGGAATCGATGGATTAATCCCGGCCCTGCTTCAACGAGGACAGAAAGAAATTTGACAACATAGTGCGTATCAGTCAAAGTAGCCTGAAATTAGGCTACATAGCAGAAATCTGGAGAAGCGCTAGAGTCATCTTCATTCCGAAAGCGAGGAAAAAGGACACTGCACTCCCGAAATCTCTGCGACCTATCAGCCTCACGTCGTTTATTTTAATAATGATGGAGAAATGAGTTAATACTACACTGATACAATTAACAGATGAGATTCAAGACGCTCTGAGCAGGAAGGAAACCGTAGTATGTGACTTTCTTGATATAATAGGGGCTTTTGACAACACTCTACATGAGGCAATCAAAAGATGATAGAATATCAAAGACAGAGATAGGACAGGGCACTATCGCCTTCTGTACCATCAAAAGGTACCCTCACGGGGGAGTACCTTCTCCACTTATGCGGAGCCTAATTGTGGATTGCCTTCTCTTTGATCTAACTGTCCTTGGCATGTCAGGGCTATGTTGATGACATGGTCACAACCGCAATGGGCAAATTCGAGAAAATCCATTACGAACTAGTCCAGAGAGGACTTGAACACACTTAAGGATGGTGCCTTATGATTGAACTAAATGTTTAACCACTCTAGTAGCCTTTAAAAAAAGAATAAACCTAAAGCTGAAACCTATCAAAATCAATGGCAACATTATTAAGTTAAAAGGTTAAATATCTGGGCCAGATCCTAGATAATAAACTTCTCTGGAATAAACACAAAAAAGAAGTAATCAACAAGGCTACAAAAGCCTTGATGATGTGTAGAAAGTTTGCGAAAAAAGCTGGAGCATAAACTCAAAAATCCTGCAGTGAATGTACACTGCAATAGCGAAACAATTCATCACATATGGGGCAATGATCTGGGGTAAAAAAAAAAACAATCTGGTAAAATAGGAGAGCCAAACTCTCGCAGGTTCAAAGACGGGCCTGTGCGAGTATAATTGGAGCAGTTAAAACCTGCCAAACGGCTGCCATGGAAGTAATCTTAAACCTTATACCTCTACATATAATTGTGGAGAGTACGGCTAGGAAGACAATATATAGAATGCTGTGAGATGAAGTTATAAAACGAAGGCCCAATCTGCTATCCAGACATCAATAAATCTGGGCCATGCTCCAAAATGATTTGAAAAAAGTTCAACTTGGTGAAAAAATCAACACAAAGTTGAGTCGCAATAGGAATGGAGCAGAAACACCATTGAAAGAACTTAACAGGAATTCCATTAAATAGTTTACAGATGGCTCAAGAATAACTGAAGAAAATGTAATAGGAGTATATAGACCCAGAGCAAGAACACCATGGAAGTTTTGGCAAGTTACCAAGCATCTTTCATGCGGAAATATACGCCATCAGGAAATTCATTCAATTCAGCAAAGAGAAAAACTGTCATGCTCAGGAGATAATTATCTTGTCGGATAGTCAAGCAGTCAGTGCGCTAAGTTATCAAATAATCATATTTTGCTTCTACAATAATACATGCTAGAATAATAGTCTAGAATCCTACTAGAAAAATAACTATCAAAAGCTTCTAGATGGTATTTCAATAAAGAACAAGATAGTATTCAGGTTGTCCTGGAAACGATTTATAAAAAATTACAGTAAAATTCATTTTGTACTTTTTTTTAATACAAAGTAAAAATTTTTGTAATTCTGAATGAAACTCTTTGGATTGATAAAAGATCAAGATGTTTTATAACTACCTCATAAATTTTGTGTCTGGTAAGGTTAATTAATCTATTTTCCTTTGTCATTAATTTGATTCGTTTTTAATAAAGCTGCACTTTTCCACAATAATAAAAACATTCCAATTAAATTACCGGCGGTTATTTTAGAAAAAATTTTGCCTGTTTTAATTCTGAAATACTCTCAATTATTAATATTGACTTTGAATGAACACTTATTTTTATTATCCCATATGCACAAACACCCATGTCAGTCTGAGAACTGAATGCAGAACTGCAGGGATATGAAGCATATAATCAGACCATTTTACCACCATTGTCATTTAAATTTCGGCGACATTTATAGTTAACTAATACCTAATATGTACCTGCCGGGATTATGGTGTTCTAGTAAAATAAAAATAACCTTCAATAAAAAACAAATATTAAAGATATAAACAATTTAATATTTACTAAGAAAAGTTCCGGAAACATAAAAAGTCCACTTTTTTTTTCTCTATGAGACTTATTAAAATGTTTCGTCAGCTTATATTTAATATTTAAAGATGTAGCCGTATTAAATAAAAAAAAAACTTATTTATAGGAATTCTGCTATTACAATTATTCAATTATAACACGTGTTGCTGGAAAATTAATACAAATATACTACGTAACCGAACAATAACTAAAACAAGTTTAGTTCTGATTGCCTAGCTTAGAACGCTCAAGCTGAAATCAATATATTATTTTTTTTATTTTCAAAAACCTGCCAAATAAATTAAAATTAAGTAAACTTACCATAAAGAAAGTGAATCCCATTATGCTATTTAATAGAGATGCATGAAGAACAGAAAAACAACAGAATAAACAACTTGAAAAAGCTAGAGAAATCATAATAAAGAGCTCAGTCTCAAAAAGTTGTTTTAAGTATGTGATGATATTATGAAGACACAAGGCTAATCTATCGACTTTTTTGATGATCTTGAAGGCGGCTTCCCTGGAATTTCTATATTTGAGTCGACAAAGAAGATGTTGTTGTTGGTACCTGCTTCTTGAGGCTAACATTAATACTGTTATAATAATACACTTCCAAAAAATATAAATAATTAATGTTATATTTATTGCTGGAAACGTTAATAACGCCAATATTTTTCTTATACCACTTTCAGCTAAGGCATCGTAAATAAATAGGATGTACATCCATACAGAGACAACGAATGCCACAAAAACTAAGTAATATACGCCGTATTTAAAAATATGTTTTTCAAATTTCGATTTTTCAGTGGAGAGAATTTGATCAACTGAGAAAAACTCACAGAAAAGATTTTTCCAAACAAGTCGTTTCCTAGAAGAGTTGACAATGGAAATACTTATTACCAGATATCGGAAAATTGCTGAAATAAAGCCGAAAAATTTTTCCATACCCGGAATATTTGCAAAATTTGAACTTGAAATAGTTCCTTCCCAGGATATTGCAGCACCAAAAGAAACTGTCAAAATAACCAATATTACAAGTTTTTTTAAGCAGCGTTTTTCCTTTATTAAAATGTTATCTTGAAAATCAAAATATGGTACAATTTCGAAAAAGCTACAAAACTTTGCTAATGAACTAAAAAAGAAAACTTCGTTGCAAGACGGCATATTTTTTCTATCACTTGCCACTATTTACTGTTCGTATTTTTTCACTTACTGTCGATAAAGAAAATATGTGTAGAAATTAACTAAATGGAAAAACATTAGCTGGATCGTTGTAGTAATAGTCTGGGTGTCTCAGGTAATTTTTAACATTTTGAATTTTTATTTGGTTAGATTTATTATTATTTCGAACCACTTAATGTGCTTACTGCTTTTAGAATCAATTTAAAATTTATGTAACCAAGATTTTGGCAGTGAAATTCTCCAGCAAATATATGGATTCAACTTCGAAAATTACAATGTATATTTAAAGATGTGTATAGACATGCAACAGAATACAATAACGTAATACCCCCGTATATCTAGATCACTCGACAAAGCGTAATAGTGTTACAGCATAAAATCAGATATTGTATAGTTCATCAATCTGTTCCGTGGCGAAAGTCTAATCCTTACCGTTATGTTTATGTTCCTTTATGAATTGCAGGTCAAATACTCGATTGAAAAAAGAGGTTTGAAGTGTAAAAACTTAAGATCATAACGTCTTATTATAGCATTTTGATATTTCCGAATATTCATGATACGATATTTTATATAAACGGAAGTATTTATCCCACTTTTGTGAGTCTTACTAGTTATTACTCACAATTCATTAACCCATTCCGTCGCGAAAGTGTGAGTCTTACCTTATTGTAGATGTTATAGGTACATAGAATGCAGGTCAAATACTTGATTGATAAACGAGGTTCAAAAGTACATGAGTGATGGCAGATGTTAGAATTGTCGTTAGAATTTTGATAGTTAAGGCTTTTGGTTGTCAGCCACCTATAGCTTCAGTAATATCCTTTAAGGGTTTCCTCATTGAAATTCAATGTCTTGTTAGAGGAAAGCCTTTTTCTTATACCCCTTATAAAAAAAATGTTGCAGTGTTTTTCATTATTTTCTCTTTTTATTCCTTTTTACTTAATTTATTTTGCACTCTTTTTCTCGTTTTTTTTTTCAAAAAATCTATACATATCTAAGTAGACAGGTTATTTTTTTACATGAAAACTCTGAGGTAAGAATCCAGAAACAGCAGACTTGGAAAGGAAACTAGCAGCCGAAGTCAAGCTTTAAAGAGAAACAGGTCGGTATAACCTACCCAAGAGAAGTAATTGTTCAAGTTGTTTGACCTTCGCTGACAAAATGTATTTTTAACCGACTTCTAAAAGAAGGAGGTTCTCAATTTGTCGACTATGTATGTTTTTTTTTTATCTATGTACACCGATTACTCCGGAACGGCGAAACCGATTTGAATGAAATTTTTTACGTTATGTTCAGGAAGTTGCTGCGGTGGTCCCATATTTTTTGATAGAAATTGGTGCAGTCATATCCAAGATGGCGCTGATAATATGACGGCCAAAAAAATAATTTTGTCTGACTTTCTCCAAAATTGATATGGGCGAATTTTTGGGGTCGTACACAACGAATCTGAAATTATTTTTAAAAAATTCAATATGGCGGATCCAATATGGCGGACAAAAAAAAACAATTTTTTCCGATTTTCTCCAAAACTGGTAAGAGGGAGTTTTCAGGGTCGTACATAACTAATCTAAAATTATTTTTAAAACATTCAATTTGGCGGACGAAAAAATCAATTTTGTCCGAGTTTCTTCAAAATTAGTACGGGGGAGTTTTCGGGGTCGCACATAACGAATCTGAAATTATTTTTAAAAAATTCAATATGGCGGATCCAAGATGGCGGATTAAAAATTTCACATCTTCCGATTTTGTCTAAAATCAGTATTGGGAAATTTTTATTAGTGTTAATTATGAACTTAAAATATTTTTAGAAAAACTTTCTGGCAGATTCAATATGGTGTCCTAAAGATTTTACATTTTTTGATTTTCTCCCAAATTGATATAGGGGGTTCTTGAGGGTGTAAATTATGAATTTGTAAGTATTTTTTCAGGATTCAATATGGCAAATCCAAGATAGCGGACTAATAATTGTACATTTTTCGATTTTGTTCAAAGGTGGGACTGAATCGTTTTTGAGGATGTAAATAGCGAACATAAGTCTAGAAATTTTAAATTTCCGGATTTCATCCAAAATTGGTGTTAGGGGGCTTTGAAGGGTTTAGATTTAGATCAGATTAAGACTTAAAATAATTTCTTTGAAACTCAAAATAGCGGATGCAATATGGTGGGTTAAAAATTTTACCTTATTCGCATTTTTAAAGATTTGGTATTAGAGGGTTTTCGGAGTCGCGTATTACGAATATGAAGTTAATTTTTTACAACTATTAGGTTGATAAGATACAATATGAAGGACAGAAAATTTCACATATTCCGATTTTGTCTAAAATTGAGATTGTGGGGTTCTTGAGGCGTATACAAACTCAATATGCAGTATAAAATTTATGGAGCTAAGAAATTTACATCTCAGGTTCTTTAAATATCAAAAATTGATATTGTGGAGTTCGTGAGGCGTATACAAACTCAATATGCAGTATAAAATATATCGAGCTAAGAAATTTACATCCCAGGTTCTTTAAATATCGAAAATTGATATTGTGGAGTTCTTGAGGCGTATACAAACTCAATATGCAGTATAAAATTTATGGAGCTAAGAAATTTACATCTTAGGTTCTTTAAGCATCTATATTGGAAGGTTTTGGGGCCTATATTACCAATCTAAAATTAATTTGAAATTTAAGATAGTGGATTTACTATGACAGACTAAATATTTGTTTGACACAATTTTACTGGTATTTGGAAAACTCTGGAAACTGGAAACTGGTATGGGGGAGTTTTCGAGGTTGTATATGATGAATCTAAAATAATTTAAAAAAAATTCAATATGGCGGATCCAATATGGCCGACAAAAAAATCAATTTTGTCCGATTCTCTCCAAAATTGGTACAGGGGAGTTTTCGGAGTTGTATATGACGAATCTAAAATAATTTAAAAAAAATTCAATATGGCGGATCCAATATGGCCGACAAAATAATCAATTTTGTCCGATTTTCTTCAAAATTGGTACAGGGGAGTTTTCGGGGTCGTATATGACGAATCTAAAATAATTTTTAAAAAATTCAATTTGGCGGATCCAATATGGCGGACGAAAAAAATCAATTTTGTCCGATTTTCTCCAAAATTGGTACAGAGGAGTTTTCGGAGTCGCATATGACGAATCTGAAATAATTTTTAAAAAATTCAATATGGCGGATTCAATATAGCGGACGAAAAAATCAATTTTGTCCGATTTTCTCCAAAATTGGTATGGGAAAGTTTTCGGGGCCTCACATAAAGAATCTGAAATTATTTTTAAAAAATTCAATATGGCGGATCCAATATGACGGACAAAAAAATCAATTTTGTCCGATTTTCGCTAAAATTGCTACGGGAGAGTTTTCGGGGTCACACATGACGAATCTGAAATTATTTTAAAAAATTCAACATGGCGTCTCCAATATGGTGGATAAAAATTTAATTTATTTTCTTTAAATATCGATATTGGAAGGTTTTGGGGCCTATATTACTAATCTAAAATTAATTTGGAATTTAAGATAGTGGATTTGCTATGACAGACTAAATATTCGTTTGACACAATTTCGTTGGTATTTAGAGAACTCTAAGAATCAAAGAATTTTTAGTGGTTCATTTTAGGGTGATTTATAATTATATATATATATATATATATATATATATATATATATATATATATATATATATCGATTAGCACTTAGCTTAAATAATTTATGAATATCATAATGAATTGAAAACTAAAAATCGAAAAATAAAATTTTTATAGAAAAATTGAACCGACTTCTAAAAGTGTGCTAAAAAGTGAAAAATAACTAGAAATTTTTATACGAAATTGAAATTTTTGAAGTTGGCGCCAAATTATTTCTAAATGAAATAAATAACCACTAATATATACAAATTATGGTAAGAAAGCAATTACAAATAAAGTATTTTTAATCTGTTTATGCGAATCATGTTTTGTCAGGTATTAGTTTGGCGCCGACTTCAAAAATTTCAATTTCGTATAAAAATTTCTAGTTATTTTTCACTTTTTAGCACACTTTTAGAAGTCGGTTCAATTTTTTTATAAAAATTTTATTATACTGTCAACTTTATGACAACCTAAATATTTCTGTCTGATAATAGCATGAATTCGAAAGCTTGTTATTTCTTGAAAAATTTTTATTGAATGAGCGGTTCTGTTAAAAAAAAATTCACAGTTACATGCATACACCAATTTGCTATAAACATAAAACAATCTTGCTGAATATACTTATTAACACTTTTTAGAAAACCAAATTGGACTCTATTTAATATTTCAGGATTATTAAAAAGATTATCAGCGTTTAAAATGCGCATCAATAATTCTTCACAGGTGTTCAGTCTTGTATACTTCTGTTGTAAGAGCGCTCCACAAGAAGTAGTCGCTTATATTTAACTTTGGAAAACGTGGTGGTACTTGGTACCTCCTATTCATCGGTTGAGATATTGGTCATGTAAATATTACCGAACTCCAATGGAAGAATGGAGTGGGACACCATCATAAATATACCAAAGTCCTTGCCAAAGTAAAACAGACAAATTTTCCGTAAGAAATGGTAAGACCTCTTGCAAAAAATAAAAAAAATAATCCATTTACCCTGTCTGGGACACAGAACACGACAAATAAAGTAGCGATCAAAAATACTTGCCCAAACATTTATTTTAAAGTTATACTGATGGTGTGCAACTTTAATGGCATATGGATTTTTATCAGCATAAACATGTTCGTTGTGCAAGTTGGTGACTCCAGATCCTCTAAACCACGCCTCGTCAGTAAACAAAATTTTCCTACCAAAATTTGGATCACAAACTCTTCTGTTTTGAATAGATCCACAAAATGGGGGGATCATTTGATGAAAGTTCCTGAACCTTTTTGACGTAATATGAATGAACAACTGTTTTTTAAAATATCATTTACAATAGTTTCAGGGATGTCAAATTCACGTTATAAGCAGAGGGTACTATACAGTTGGTTCTTCTTCAACTCTTTCTAAAATTTCCTCTTCTTTTTCAACTGCTCCAGTTGTTCGAATACGACTCCTACCTTGAATTTTTTTCTCGAGCTCCCCGTTTCTCGGAGATGACGCTTAATATTGGCAAATATTTTATGGTTTGGTGTTCGCCAGTTAGGAAATTTCTCCATCTAAACACTTCGACGCCCATTTTCTTGACGAAACTCAAACATCAGAAACATCTCAAACTTCTCGGAGTATGTTCAGTTGATATGTTAATCTAACTTTAATCGACTTCTTAGACAGTGATGACAATTTGTCAATAAATTATTAAATCTCATAGCAACTAAGTCACTCAAAAAATTATTGTTACAGGTATTTTTTATTATCACAGTTTAGTCTCATACACGTGTAATTGAAAATATCTTTTTTCCTGGCGAAACCTCTCATCCAACGAATATTATTCAACAGATAGAAAGGTTCCAAATACATGCGATTATCCCGTAAAAATATCTAGGTTGTCATAACGTTGATACTATAAAAAATCAGAAACTATATTTACAAATGACGTCACTTTTGTAACACACTACCTTATAGCCTGTCGCTAAACCACTGGAAAACAGATCACACACCAAAAATCATAAAATTCAGTTGCCATAATTTCAAGAAATTTGGAAAAAATCAATATATTCTTAAAACTTTACGTCTTCCACCTCCTAAATGAAGTCGAAGTGGATGAATCATACTGAATTTTGTAAATCAAATATTATATTATAATTGAAATGACAAAAAAAATAAGCACAAATAAAATTTTTATTAAAAAATTTGAACCGACTTCTAAAAGTGTGCTAAAGAGTGAAAAATAACTAGAAATTTTTATATGAAATTGAAATTTTTGAAGTTGTCGCCAAACTAATAACTGACAAAATGTGATTCGCATAAACAGATTCAAAATGCTTTATTTGTAATTGCTTTCTTACCATAATTTGTATATATTAGTAGTTATTTATTTCATTTAGAATTAATTGGGCGCCGACATAAAAAATTTCAAAATTTCAATTTCATATAAAAATTTGTAGTTATTTTTCACTTTTCAGGGCACTTTTAGAAGTAGGTTCAATTCTTTATATAAAAATTTTATTTTTGGATTTTTAGTTTTGAATTCATTATGTTATCCAAAAATTATTTGAACTGAGTACTGATTGAGATGACAGCAAGATGGCAAAAAAGTGTCCATTTTATCCAAAATTGTAAATCAACCCAAAATGAACCAATAAATATTCTTTGATTTTTAGAGTTCTCCAAACACCAATGCAATTGTGCCAAACAAATATTTAGCATGTCATAGTAAATCCACTATCTTTAATTTCAAATTAATTTTAGATTGGTAATATAGGCCGCAGAACCAAATCTGAAGAAATGCGAATAAGGTAAAATTTTCAACCCACTATATTGAATTCGACATATTGAATTTCAAAAAAATAAGTTTAATATCTTAATCTAATCTAAACCTTTCAAAGCCCCCTAGTAACAATTTTTTAATGAAATCAGGAAACTTAACATTACTGGACCGTCATATTGCATTTGACGTATTACATTTTCCTAAAAGAATTATTTTATATTCGCTATTTACATCCTCCAAAACGATTTAGTCCCACCTTTGAACAAAATCGAAGAATATAAAATTTTTAGTCCGTTATATTGGATTCGCCATATTGAGTCCTAAAAAAATACTTTTAAATTCATAATTTACACCCTCAAGAACCCTTGTATCAGTTTTAGAGAAAATCGAAAAATGTAATTTTTTTAGGACAACATATTGAGTTTTTAAAAAATTATTTTATTATTTATATATTTTAGATTCGTAAGTAACACCAACAAAAATCCCCCAATATTGATTTTAGACAAAAATGAATTTCATCCGCCATATTGGATACGCCATATTGAATTTTTCAAAAATAATTTCAGATTCGTTATGTACGACTCCTAAAACTCCCCCTTGCCAGTTTTGGAGAAAATTGGGCAAAATTGATTTTTTTGTCCTCCATATTGGATCTGCCATATTGAACTTTTTAAAAATAATTTTAGAAACGTTTTTTGTCCGCCATATTGAATTTTTTAGAAATATTTTCAGATTCGTTGTGTACGACCCCGAAAATTCTTTCGTACCAGTTTTGGAGAAAATCGGACAAAATTGATTTTTTCGTCCTCCATATTGGATCTGCCATATTGAACTTTTTAAAAATAATTTTAGAAACGTTTTTTGTCCGCCATATTGAATTTTTTAGAAATATTTTCAGATTCGTTGTATACGACCCCGAAAATTCTTCCGTACCAGTTTTGGAGAAAATCGGACAAAATTAATTTTTTTGGTCGCCATATTGTCAGCGCCATCTTGGATTTAATTGCACTAATTTCGTCCGAAAAAAATATTGGACCATAGAACATAACGTAGAAAATTTCATTCAAATCGGTGACGCCGTTCTGGATTAATCGGTGTACAAACATAAAAAAATACATAACAGACGAATTGAGAACCTTCTCCTTTTAGAAGTCGGTTAAAAATAAATATCTCGGCAGAAAAAAAGATGGCAAAATAAGAATATTGTCAATTTGTATTACTCTTAGTCGCCATATTAGATTCGTCATGATGAATTTGGTGAATCAAATAATACTTTAAAATAAAATAGCATTAAAAATAATTTGTCAAATAAAAAATGAGTAACTTGGAAGCACAAAAGTAGATAGAATGAGAAAATTGTCACTTTCTTCTAGTTTTAGTTGCACATTGGAGCTGCTTTGTAAATCTTAAAGCGCATATGAGATCTTTGATCTTCAAAACATAAATACTAAAAGTTATTAGTGTATGTTAATTATCAAAATTGGCCGCTAAAATTAAATTCAGGAAAATACTTTTCCTTTGCAAAACATTAAGAACATTTTAAAGTTAAAATCCTTAACCACCAGAAAATGTAAAAAACTGCGGAAATGTGAAGGAAATGCACAACTTTCCTATATTACTGGTTTAGTACAAGATAAATAAAGCGATACTTTTTCACAAAGATAAATAAAATTCAATTAAACTGGTGATGTGGAATAAAGTCTGTTTTCTGTACTATTATATTTATTTAGTGTTTCTGATTTACATGTCCCGACAACTTTAAGAACAATACATTCGTTAATTTATTTTATTTTATTTTTTTGCGTGAAAGAAATCTACAATACTCAGTGTCAATTACCAATATGCTATCATGAAATGAACCGTGTTATTATTACCCAGCATATCCAAATATACATATCACTCTTAGAAATAAGCCCGAGACTTAGGTGAAGCGAAACACCTGACTAGACTACTGCATTATCGAAGATGATCGAAGTTCTGCACAATTTACCGAGTGCATTTTATTTTTCTTTACTGCACTCAATAAAATATCTCGTGAGCCCAGATGAAATTCCCAACCATGTCCTAGTATTCATTTAAATAAGCCATGTTTATAAGAAATCAAATATTGTAACTAGAACAAGTTTAATTAAGTAAGCCGAATCTGACATATACTAGCTAGAGTCGATATAATATCTTACTTCAAATAACCTACTAAATAAGTTGTGAGTAAACTTACCATAAGAAAAATTAGTTCCATTATGCAATTGACTAGAGATCCTTGAAGAACACAGAAACAAGAATATAAACAGCTTGTAAAAGCCTGGGAAATCATCAAAAAGAGCTCAGTTTCAAAAAGTTGTTTCAAATATGTTATGATTTTATGAAGACAAAAGGCTAATCTATCGACTTTTTTGATGATGTCGAAGGCAATCTCGTTGGACTTCCTATACCTGAGTTGAACAAGAAGATGCTGCACACATTGGTACCTGCTTCTTGAGGCTAACAATAATAATATTATAATAATGCACTTCCAAAAATTATAAGTAGATAAAATTATATTTATTGTTGGAACCACTAATAATCCTAATATTTTTTTAGTACCATTTTGGGATAAGGCTAAGTGAATAAAAAGATTATACATCCATAGAGAGACAATAAAAGCCACAAGTACTAAATAATAAACGCCGTATTTATAAACATGATGTTCGAATTTCGATCTCTCAGTGGAGAGAATTCGGTCAACTGAGGAAAACTCTCCGAAAATATTTTTCCATATGAGTCGTTTCCAAGAAGCGTTGACAATGGAAATAATTATTACTAGATACCGGAAAACTATTGAAGTTAGGCCGAGGAAATACTCAAAAATAAAAATATTAGGAACATTAAGACCAATATTGTCATCCCAGAGCATTGTAGTACCTAAGAAAATCGTTAAAATAACTAATATTATAAGTCTCTTCCCGTAGTATTTTTCATTCATCAAAATGTTGTCTTGAAAATTAAAATGTGGTACGACTTCAAAAAAGCTTAAAAACCTTGCTAATGAACTAAAAAAGAAAACTTCGTCACCCGGCAGCATATTTATTCTATCGCTTGCCACTATTTACTAATTATTTCACCTACTGTTGGAATAAAAAACATTTGTGGAAATTAACTATTTTAAATAGAAAAACATTAATTGGCGTATTGTAATAATAGTGACAGTACCGTAACTAGGAAAATTTGTAAAATTTAATCAATTTATATCAAAATCTAAAAATTCTGCATTCTTACAATGCTAAAAATAAAATGGTCAAACTGAAATAAACATATCTTAAATATAACGTTATAATACTTTTATGCAAAACTAATTTTGACTTTTATATTTGATCTTAACGTAAATTAAGATTGTTTTAATTAATTATTAATATTGTAAAATTTTTATTTGACCAAACTTAATTAAATTCATTATTTCGAACTAATAAAAATTCGCATGCGGACACTGGCATTTGGAATCAGTTTTAAATCCACACAGCCATAGTTTTGGAAGCTGAATTTACCAGAAGAAATGCTGATTTAATTCCAAAATTGAAAAGGATATTTTATGCTGCGTATAATCCCGCAACATAACACACTATGTGTGTACGAAGAATTGGGGTCTGTACACTGCGACCTGGTGAGTCTATTGTGGCCCCCTACTGCTGCCAAGCCATTAGAGTTACCTCACCGGCTAGAACAGATCCTCTAGTCCTATTTTCATCAGGAATCTTAGGACAAATTTAGGGTAGGTAGCTCCCCTTCTTCGATTTGGTGTGTTCTCAAGAACCGCATTTTAGGGTTTTGTTTAGCGCTGCACTCTGAAAGGATATGAATAAAGATCTTGTTCTCCTCCTCACAGAATCTGCACTCTTCTTTTTGTAAGACTCCGAGTTTCTTGAAGTACCCCTTCAGGTGGCAATGCCCCGTTAGGACCCCTGTCAGAAGTCTGAGTTGGTTTTTATTTACATGTATTCTTTGACTCTCTAGTAGTTCCCAAGAAGTATCTTCGCTTGTATCATCCTTTGCAGCTCCGTCTAATAATTGGATCTCCTGTTTTCTCCTTTTATTTTTAATTCTTCCAACGGTACGCTGCTACTGATTCCACAGAAAGACCCTGGCCCCAGAAATGGTATCTCAGCCCCTTTCTTCGCGAGTCTGTCTACTATTTCGTTCCCCTCTATCCCGGTGTATTCTGGTATCCACATGAGGGTGACTTTATTATTCTTGCTCAAATGATTTAATTCCTCTAGGCATTCCCAGGCTATCTTGGAGCTGATAACTTGAGAGCTCAGCGCACTAATGGCTGCTTGACTATGCGACATGATGATAGTCTCTTGGCCGTGAAGGTTTTTTCCTTTATTAAATTAGACACATGTCCTAATGGCATGTATTTCTGCCTGGAAAATGCTTGGTGACTTACCCAAGCTTTCGTAGTATCTGGTGCCAGGTACATATACTTCTATTCCGGTTTCTTCCGTTATTTTGGAGCCATCTGTATACTATATAGTGGATTTCTTATTGAGTTTTTCAATGGTATTTCTGTCTCATTCGCGTTTGCGATTCAACTTTGTGCTGAAGTTTTCCACAAAGTTGAATTTCTTTTTCATTTCATCTTGAGGCATATCCCTTATTTGTTGATTTCTGAATAAGAGATTGGGCCTTCGTTTTATGACCTCATCTCTCATCATCCTATAAATTGTCCGCTTCGCCATATTCTCTATAAGTATATATATAGAGTTGTGAGGTTTAGAATTACTTCCATGGCGGCCGTTGGGTAGATTTTCATTGCCCCGCGTATAAATGCACAGGTCAATCTTTGATCTTTCTAGATGTTAGCCATACTGGTTCTTTTGCTCCAGATCACTGCCCCATATGTGATGACTGGTCTCACTATTGCAATGTACATCCACACAAATGATTATCTGCTCACTCGAGATCTCTCGATGAAGGTAACAATAACCGCAAAATATAATTTCAATTAAGAATTTCTAACTAAATATTCCATAGCGAGCCACTAAGTACAAGACTAGTACCTTTCTATATTTTAGGTACAAGGAAGAGAAGCCTTACGAAATAACATAACAACGACAAAGACTATCAGACAATTACCATCAATTATAATACCAACAAAATACATATATGATGGAAGAGGTAAGCGTAAAAATTATTATTTTTATCTGGATTTTAAATAGGGAAGAATAAAAACGTAACACATGGCACGACGGATGTAACACTTATGTTCCAAGTCCGCTAACGAATCAAAGTTGGTTAAATTAATAATCTAAGGAACAGTTAAACTAACAGCAAAGGCAATAGCATTTACATGACAAGAATTTAAGAATTAATTTAATTTAGATTTATTTCTTTAATACGTGTTTAGGATATATGCGAAAACCATAGCACATAACACGGTATACAAATTGTTAATGAAGGAGCTGCAATATGAAATATTACTAGTCACCTAAGATTCAGATTAAATGGTACATTCGCAATTTTAGCTTTGACATTTGGCAAGTTGTAATATATATATATATATATATATATATATATATATATATATATATATATATATATATATATATATATATATATATATATATATATATATATATATGAGCGATGGCAGATGTCATATATCAGAATTATCGTTAGGAGTTTTGTAGTTAAATTTCCCTTTTTAGGAAACCAAGGCTCATTTGGAGGTAAGTTTTCTTATTTAAAAGGTGGTACATTTTTTTATGAAAATATTTTTCAATTTTTTAAGGTTTGTCATTATTTTTTCCTTTTGTTCCTTTTGTCCTTGTATTTTCTTTTGAAATTAAAATTTTGATGGTCTGTCCTCGTAGTGAGTTCTCCAGTTTTCTGTAGGTTTATTTTCCCGTTATTTTTTCAAGAGGATCCATACGTACCTGAGTGGGGAGGGCATTTACACATATGGAGGACCTAGAGTAAGACTCCAAGCCAACAGGCTCACAAGGAGAAGAATGCAGTAAAAATCGAATCCTAGAATTAGATATTTCTATATAACATTTTTGTTTAAGCGAAAGAAGTAATAATCAAAGTTCCTTTACTTCCACTAATATTAAGCGTAATTTTTTAAGTACATTTTTACCATCTATATAACCTAATTATTAGCAAATATAAAATAATCTTAACTTAGAATATACAGATGGTGGTTTAGATAAGCTGAAGTATCAAGTATATTTTTAACACTTATAAACTTTTCGACTTCCTTTAGAAGTATAATGCGGAGCCAGAAACATAATTTTTTATGTATGTATGTATGTATGTTGTTGAAGTTTCCAGCGGCAAATTTTCATAGTACTGAGTGGCGGTCTCTATAGAAGAGAACCGTGTTACTGAAAAATCCTTCAATTTATCTAAGACTTTCCTCTTGCTATAAAAAGGCTACACAGCATTAGTTGAAATTTAGTTTCAATGATATGAAACCTAATAATGGAGTGGAACCTATTTTGAATTATTATTGTGTTTGTAAAGCTAGAGCAAGAACACTGGCAGCGTGGTCACATGTAACATTCATTCTCTGATATACAAGATAGGCGCGGTTTGAATAAAATATGAAATATCCTTCACTCACAGTTTTACTAAAGGTTTACGATGCTACTGAAATTAATAATATTGAAGTACCAGAACCGCTCGTGAGAAACATTACATACATGTGTCTTGTCAGACTATTTTGATTCATTGATATTCATTTATCCATTTATACGACACACCACGCACAACAATACTTGCGCTCACACGAGCGCATGTACACGTGTGTGCGCGTACATACACGCGTTGAACTTTTAATCAGTATAAAAAGAAATATTGATTCCCGAGGTTTGAGGCACATAGGTCAAAAGTTTTTTCATTTCTTTTGTATATGGGTGGTGTTCATTTAATAAAACATTGCTTTCAAAGTCAAACCATGGTTCACTACCGATAAAATTAATTAACTTTGTTATTGAAACAAAAAAATATGCATAAAAAGTACTTCTTTTCATTACAAAATCTTGATAGATTTTCATTAGAATTAAAACCATAGTAAATATAGCAAAATTGTGTTTAAGTGGTTTGAAATCTAAAATAATGAATTAAAAAATAATTCAAGTTTTCTCCATGCTCCTATCCACACCTATGATCAATAAACCAAATTAGTTTGATTCCGTTCCCAAAAAGGATATTTTTCCATGTCATTCCATAGAAATACCACACAACAAACAAATATATCTCACTTTGCAGAGAGGAGAAGCCAGCGAAGACACCTGACCAACCAGAAAGTGAGCTAACTTAACAAAACTCCAGAGAAAACAGAGATCAGTATTAGTTTTGAGTGAGTAATGAGACGTGCCACTCTTGAAAATGCCAAATGAGATTTTGGCGAAACGTCTTGAAAACGATTTTTATAGCAACGGATTGAAATCCAAAAAAACCAAATCATTCATATATGGGGTGTTCGTTAAGTACCTCCTAATTACTCGGGAGCATATAAGAGAGGTCAAAATAACCCTACTTTGTCATAGAAAAAAAAAATCCTAAAGTGCTCCTTAACGGAGTTACAGAACTCTAAAGAGGTACCCAGCGATTTACCTTATCGGCTTTAAATTTTGGATCGAATTGTGTAATTAAGTGAAAATTTAATATTTAATAGAGGTTATAAGCAACCATTAAACCATACCACAGTAGATGTTTTATATCATCAGAGAAGTCAGGAACGGACTTGCAGAGCTGAAAACTGATTTTTTAAATATTTGGTCATTCCTCTTCAAAAAGATACTGTTTATTATTTATTTCGATAAAACTGGAGGTTTTCGAGAAAATCGGTTTTGAATGCGGAAAGCTTAAAAGTTACTGATGCTAAACAGAACAGGTAAAAATAAAACACTCAGGGTGTGCTGATGTGCCTTAATTTATGGGGAAGCGCTATCCCACTTTGAAGGCAAGAAGACTTTATGCTGAAAGATATCCAGCTCAGGCATTTTCAAGTCCAAAAACCATTCAAAGGGGAATGGGTAAAAGATGATTAGAAAATAATTATTAGAGTTAACGAATTAATTTTTTACATGTTTTATCCAGGGTCGTTTTTGCCGCGACGTGGCGGTGAGGGCCCTCCCAGGAGAACACAAGACCCTCACGTAGAGGAACAAATTTTGTAAGATATTGCTGACAACCCTTCAAACAGCATAAGAAAGCTCGCGACACAAAACAATGTTAGAAAATGGATTGTACATGAAACTCTAACAGAACAGTTACTTCACCAGTACCACGTTAAAAGATTACGTTATGTCTCTGGATGATTATCCTGCAAGACTTCAATACTCCAACTGATTTATATGGCAACATAACCTAAATTTAAATTTTCCTATCATTATTTTGTTTACCGATTAAGCCAGTTTTACAAGAGATGGCATAATAAACTCACACAATTTACATTTTTGAGCTGATAAAAACCGCGCGCTATAATTCAGAACAAATACCAACAAAAGTTTATTGTAAATGTAAGGGCTGACATCGTCAGAAATAACCTTGTAAATCTATTTGTTTTGGAAGAAAGATTCAATGGTGAGGCTTATTTCCAATTTTTGTAGCCAAATTTACATAATTTACTGGAAAACGTACCTCTTGGTAGAAGAAAGCAAATATGATACGTGCATGATGGTGTTCCACCTCATTTTAAACATATAGTATGTCAATACTTAACTAACGTTTTTGGCCCTCGATAGATAGGTCAAGGTGGGCCTGTTTTATGGCCACTAAAGTCTCCACACCTAAATCCCTCAGACTTTTACTTCTGAAAACATCTAAAACAACGAGTCTATTCAACACCTGTAAACACTAGAAAAGAACTCCTAGCGAGAATAGCATAGCATTCTGACGAAATCCGTAATAATACCGGAACATTATTTACAGTGTAGAGGTAAAATATTCGAAGAACAAGAAAATATATTGAAATACATGGACCCCATATTGAACATTTCCGGGAATAACATTTAAACGTTTTGAATATTTTAGCATTTTAATAACATTGTAAATTAATTGAGCCCCGATCAACCCTTTGAAAAAAGGAGTGAGACTGCGCTTCTCCATAAATTAAAGCACATCAGCACACCCCTCGTATTTTATTTTTACCTATTTGTGTTTAGCATTAGTAACTTTTGAGTCTTTCGCATAAAAGCCGTTTTAGCTCGAAAACCGCCAGTTTTATCAAAATAAATTAGGAGTACCTTTTTTCAAGAAAAATGGCCGAATATTTAAAAAATCAGTTTTCATTTCTGTAAAATGACACGTTGAAATGATGATCTAAAACATCCACTATAGTATGGTTTAATGAGCCTTTATATCATCTATAATATATTAAAACTTCATTAAATTATAGAAGTCAAAACTTAGAGTCGATAAGGTAAATCGCTGGGTAACCCTTTAAGGCCCTTTATCTCCATTAAGTGGTACTTTACGAATTTTATTATCTACGGCAAAGTTGGGTTATTTTGACCAACCCTGTATGCTCCCGAAAAGTTAGGTGGTACTTGCCGGACATCCTGTATACGTATGTTAGTTTTCATTTTCTGTTATGATGTTTTTGATAATGCAACTATGTTGACTATTACCCATTATTTTGGTTTTACTAGGATTCACAGTGAGTCCAGTTTGTCTTGATTCGAGTGAATGAATAAGAGTGGTGATACTTGATCTTCGATTCTTAGACCTCATTGGACCCTTCACAACCCGCCAGACTACATGCCATTAGAAGACGATCGCATTTGCTAATTCAAGCAGTCCCGTTGCCTGATCTTACTTGACTGCTTCGGGTGATATTAGTGTATCTTCGAAATTTATCAGCTTTGATTCGTTGAGTGACTCTCTGAGAATATGTTTGAGAGTCTTATCCTCCTTCAGGTATCAGCGCGATACTGGGCCATCCGTGATGTCTATCCTGTGAAGATAGCCTCGCAGGTACCATCAGCAATCTCGCCACGATTACCACTTATCTCCTCTTCAGAAAAGAAACTCCTTAGTAAATCGTGCAGTAGGTCTAATTATATGTTGTACATCTCATTGCAGAAGCTTTCCTCCAGTATTCAATAAATTTTCTTTCCAGCAATAGTTTTACTTTTTTTCTTCAAGAGAGAAATTCTCTGACTCCAGTTTTTCATTCTGTCAAGCTTAGTGTGTAAATCACGGGATCTAATTTTCGGAAGAGTTCGCTCTTTGTTCCAATCCTCTTTGCTTGGTAAAAATATCTCAAGATAGACGTTAGGTCTCCAAATCATCTCCATGTAGTCTATTTGTATAGGGAGTGACGGGCATCTCTTCACCAAGCTCATGTTTAATGCTAGCAAATGCCACGTAATAGTTCAAATGCTAGGTGTATTAGTATATTATATTCTATTCTTTCCAGTATTGTGCTAAATATATGTTGTCTATGGTGCCAAGCCTTCTTCTATTAGTTGATACGAGTCTAATTTTACTATCAGTAGATTATTACCCTAATTTACAGCCAATTTGCGATTGTACGGTGAAAGACAGTCTTTGGTTAATTTTTGGACTCTAAATGAGAAAATGATGGTAAAAACTTCCTAAAAAGTAAGATTTTTGAGTTATGATTTTTTCAGTAAAAATAAATGAGAATTTTAATCAACTTATGTTAAAAAGTAATTTGTAATATACCGAGACGCGATTTTTTCAAATTAACGTTTTCTATAAATTACGGAAAATGTACACAATCTGGCAACACCACGGGGGGGAATGTCTAGGGATGACAAGTCAACCAGGAATTTTCAACCCATTAGGGCTTAAAATAATGAAAGTACCCATTTAAACCCATACAATCCAGATTTCACTCTGCTTCGTAGCCGAATCTACTTATAGATAGCCACTGTATACGAGAAATATTCCGTCGTTTTTCGAACTTCCAATACCTGATGTTTCTAGAGAATACCAGAAGTACGGAACGGCTATAAAAGCAGCTGGCCAGCAGTCGTATCATTAGTATTGGTTTAGTATTAGATAGAGAAGCGAAGTGCGCGAACAAGCCAATAAAGTAAACTGACGCCTGTAAACCTAATGTCACATCTTTAAGCCGACGTACGCAATAATACAAAAATGTCTAAAGTAGAGAAATGTGGCCGTGTTAACTTCACGGATAGTTTTTGCGACATACATGATCAGTTGCAGAAAAGCACAATTAACAAAATGACCAAAGTAGCTTATTATACGTATTTTGGATGTCTTGTTGGCGATCAAAATCAAGACTGGGCTCCTCACATATGTTGCCAAACCTGTGCAGCAAATCTAAGTAACTGGTTAAAAGGCAAACGCTCTTCTGTTGTGCCTTTTGTAGTTCAAATAATTTGACGAGAACCAAAAAATCGTTTTAATGACTGTTACTTTCGCATGACAAAAGTGTCTGGTTTTTCAAGAAAGAGTAAACATTATACTGAATATCCGGATATTCCCTTAGCAATAAAACCGGATCTTCATGGAAAAGGTTTACCAGGTCCAGCGCCTCAGGCAAAATGGAAAGAAGATTTGTATGATGATAAAGCAGAACCCGATAATCTGTCAGAAAAGCCGATTCTTATTTTCCAGAAAATCAAGGAAAAGCACCCCATTTAATCGAACAGCCTGAATTAAATGATCTATTTCGGAACCTCCACTTGTCCAAAAAGCATGCTGAAGTATTAAAATCTAGATTACAACAGTGGAATTTACTAGTCACTGGAACCAAGGTTACAATATTTAGGAACCATAACCAGAAACGATCCTTGTTTGTGTTAATCCAAATAGTGTTATGGAAAAGTAAATATATATATATATATATATATATATATATATATATATATATATATATATATATATATATATATATATACATATTGTTATAGTTTTATTATTTCACGAACAAAAATATAAATAATTTTACCAAAATACCAACAATCAATGATTATCTCAGCCGAAAAAACTAAATGTATGACAACCTCAAAAGAACCCCTCCGATGCAAACTAGAACTAGACGGTCAAATAATACAACAAGAAATGAGTTTCAAATATCTAGGAATCGACATAACTAGTTATGGCAACATCGAAATTGAAGTAAGAGGGCAGGTGGCCAAAGCAAATAAAGTGGCGGGTTGTCTCAACGACGTGATCTGGCGAAACAAACACTTACAACAAGAAACAAAGGTTCGGATCTACAAAACCACAATTAGACCTATTATGACATACACCTCAGAAACACGGTCAGAGACGACAAAAACGAAACAACTATTGGAGACTACAGAAATGAGAATACTTCGACGAATAACAGGAAAAACGCTACTAGACAGAGAAAGAAGCGATAACATCAGGCAATCATGCAACACAGACTGCATTAATGAGTGGGTCCTACAGCGTAAGACACAATGGAACAAACACATAAGCCGAATGACAGAGGATAGACTGGTAAGGATCGCACGAGATAAATCGCCTAGTGGTACACGCAGTAGAGGTCGACCACGGAAAAGGTGGAGCGATAATTTAAGTCCAGAATGAGGAAAATCGAAGAAGGAACAGGTCAGGGACCTATTATAGAAGGTAGAAGAAGAAGAAGAAGACCAACAATCAAGCCAAAATTCACCATAAATTAAACTCTTATTTTCATCAAGTAGTTTCTTTAATACATATAAAATAAAAGCTAAAAGTTTTTGTCACTGTCACATCAAAAACCGGTTCTGTAAAAAATTCAAGTGTGTCTAGAAATGTATCAAACACTCCACTTTTGTCACTTTCATCAAGGATGTAGTTATTTAATCTTTTGTTTTTTTTTTTTTTTTGGGCTCTTGAGATTTCTAAAAGCGTCAGTAGAGGGATTCTGGGCCAGGTCTTGGTTGAGAAAACTGGCATAAGCTCGAAAACAATATTTTGGCTGATTTCTCTAATTATACAGCAATACGTTTATCCCAGTAAACAGCTAAAATCATATTTAATGTTTTAGGGTAACATTTGCCAGATTTTGGGGGATGAAAGTTAAAACTGTATTCGTTTACCCTTAAGTAAAGTGTAGTGAACGTTATCACCTCTAGGAGGTTAACACCATATTTGTGACTTTTGGTACTTGTTACACCCGTAAAGACAAACAGGTACATGCCACAATCAGATTTTATTAAACCGGAATCTTCCTTTTCTATTTAATAACTGGAATTCCACGCCGGAGCCTGGCATAAAGCACTCCATTGCTCCCAAAGAAGTTACAGGTTAGTGCTTGCTGAAAGGACTTAAACTCAGTGATAAAACCACACTTCAGGTATTAGAACTATATATAATAAACTGTGGTATTACCTAATTTATCGCATGCTTTCATTTTCCCCCTGTGATTGGGAACTAATAAGACTTTCTGCGTGCGATCACAGGACGCTTTAATTTAATTTAAGTTAAAATACCTTGTAAACCGAAGGTATACGTATACAATAGGTAATTTAAAACATTATTTCACCCAGTCCAGCACTTTTAATTTAGTTCCTAAATCGGCGTACTAGATAATTTATTAGTTCAAAATACAACTTTACATAAAAAGTAAGGTTATTCAGTTCAGCCGATAGTGAAAATTAAGACCTGACCTAGATCTAACTGACTTTGCGTTTGGCGCGGATGACATAATAATTTAATATTATTATTCATTGTTCCTTTCCTTGTCTTTTTTTGTAGTTATTATTTAGCAAATAGTCACATATTTCTTTATTTTTAAGATGAAATTCACATAAACTGTAATTCAGAATCCTTTTTTTATTATTAAATATAGATTTTAACTGTTTTTGAAATCGGGGTGTTTTATTTTTGGATCTAGTTGTTTCCTGTTTTCGTTAACATCATCGCTTCTTCTTACCGACGGGCCTAAAACAGGTGGCGCTTTGAATTTATATACCCCCCCTAATCTCCGACATGCTAGCCTAGGTACTGCCCAAAAGAAGGAGCGATCAACACCGAAAAAAATAACCACCTGTACCGAAGCATTCAATATCTAATTTTCATTCATTCGTTTTAATTTTAGTTCTCTTTCTCGCGTCGCGTAGCAATATATATATATATATATATATATATATATATATATATATATATATATATATATATATATATATATATATATATATATATATATATCGGACTCATTTCAATATTGAAACCATTTTCCATTTTCCAATTCCCACAGACAAGATTGTAAGAATTCTCAGGAGACACAATATTGAAACCATTTTCACCACAGACCGTAAAGTAAAAGATCTCTTGCCAACACCTAAAGAAAGAATCCATCTAGAAAACCAGGGAGTGTACGAAATTCCATGCGGAGAATGCAGCTTGTCTTACGTAGGCCAAAGCAACCGTAAAATAAGCGCCAGAAGAGACGAACATATGAACGCTGTCAAGCAAAATAACAACTTCTTCTGCTCTGGCCCAATACTGGTTAAACACAGGACATAAGATAAATTTCTCGGGAACAAAAATGCTATCGAGATGTGAAAACCTGTCCACAAGAGTTATAAGGGAAGCCATTGAAATTGCAAAGAGGCCCAGTAAATTAAATATCAGAGATGATAGCCAACATCAACCAGTTCAACTTAGTAACGAATCAGATTACAACCCGGCAACGCTACCCCAAACACTGGCAACACAGCCGATGACGCGCAGCAGGTCACGCCACATGATGGGCCGGAACCATTCGGAAAACTGGAATTTTTTCGTTGTTGAATTCGCAGTCAGGATACTTTCAACTCACATTTTCTTTTGTATCTGTTGACTAATATAATAATATCTGTTAGCAGCTTGTGCTTATGCGATAGTAGGCTTATGAGTTGGTAATTTTCTCACTCATATCAAATCTAAATGTGACGTGGTGCATGCTATGATATGGTCTGTTTAGACAAGTCGGTAAACCAGACGAGGTTTTCTGGCTAAACTTCTGTTAGACCAGATCCTTTCACCCATTTTTAATGGTGTAGGGTTTATTTAGACTCCATTTCACAGTAAATAAAAAAAAACGGAAAAGAAAAATAATGAGTTAAATTTAAGTACCTAAAACTTAAATGTTAATAGAAAATTTTACCCACTATTGGATCATTGTCATTTAATTTATGAAAAATTTCCTGGAATACCTGCATCCACTTCTATATATGGATCTGTTCATTGTACATATTGTTATTTTTTTTTTCAACCATTTTCCGCGTTTAACTTAACACAAAAAAATAAAGCACTTTTTCTGTCGCGAACCGATACGCTTTAATCAGCACAGTAAAATCGTTAGAAATATTGGCAACTGATTCTTAACAGAGCACCATTTGAGATGCAGTTCGATATTCTGTAAATATGGCGACAAAAATTTGCATCAACAGTTTTTCTTTGATGTTAGATAATGTATAAGTGACTTAATTAGGTGCAAGAAATGGACAAATAAATTTAAAAAAGTAGCTTTTCTAACACAAAAATTATGATACTTATATTTTGTAAAAACATCTAATTTCTTTTTTCTTATCAAATCAGCTATAAAAGTACCTAAAAAGGGTGTATTGAAAATATTTTTGAAAGTTGTTTAAAAAAAAATTATTGTTAAAAAAATTAAAAATAAATATTTAGTTTTGATTCATCATTTGAGAAATAATTCTATATTAAATTAGTTTCCAATTCTTTACACCGAGAAGAAATAATTCTAAGATTCCATAAAATTTCAAAAAAGAAGCAATTGAATAAATAAACTGGAAAAGCTTCGGCTATAAAAAACAATACTCATCAAGTTTAAGTTAAGCAACAAGACTTCGTTTCAAGTATAAACAAATAAAATTATGTTTACCTCTAGAAATAGATATGAAACGAATATTTTTTTAACATCACTTAATTGTTCGATATAATGAATAAAATCGTTAGTATTTATTGACGTAGACAAAACTGAAGTGTAAGACAGTAAATAAATAAATATTCTAAAATATTGCGTTTAAGTTTTGATCTTTAAGGAAAAGAGCCTTATCAGTTAAAGAAAACTCCTTTTATTTCGATTGTTTCTTGTTAGAGTTGTTGAGGGAAATAAATATTGGGTTAAATAAAATCTTGCTATTCTCTCCCACCATATTATAATCAAGTTAAAAAATATCTAAACTAATTAATAATAATTATGTATTTATACCTTAATCTAATATAGTTAACCAAATAGGTTTACTTAATTTACAGGATAATATAACTTTCTAGACACAGAGGGTCAAAGATGGCTCCTAAGTGATGTCCATTCTGATCAACTTAACTCAAACTTAAGAAAACTATATAAAAATTAAACATGAAAAAGTAAAAGTTATTAATTACTTAAATTATATGTATACAAGGTATCCAAGATAATGTGGAAAATCTCCCGGATATGAGAAAAATACGTGAAATAAATACTACAAATTCATATAAACTTTTTTTGTATAAGCTTCCTCTTCGGAGATATGAGCTACCAAAGACTGCAATTGAATCAAATTTTTTATACATAATTATTGAACCACCAGGCATATTTGAATTTTTTAAATATGACTTATACCAGGTAAGATACTTCAAATTACTTTCCGACAAAGTGTTGTGAATTACTCACAGCTGCAGGGACGGACTAGCTGTGACACTCATGACCCTATTTTTTTCGCTCTGTATAATAAGAACTTTGGACGACGTTTTTTTCATACGTTTCACTATTGACTAAAAATTACGTCACCGTAGTTTCAATAAAAAGTTAAACTAACTGCTTAGTTTTTGAGGACTACTGTACCCGCCACATTAACTCAGCATTGTTCCTTACTTGATCAAAATGAAACGTGATTCTCCGTAGAAATTCCTCCCTACTATTGACCGGAGTGAAATACATCAAGGTTTTGTGGTGTCCCCACAGGAAAATGTCGAACGGCGTTAGGTCAGGAGATCGAGGAGTTTACGCAATAGGTCCTCCTCTACCTATCCAATGGTTTGAATGGACCTTATTCAGGTGCTCCCGTACAGGAACGCTGAAATGAGGTGGTGCCCTATCGTGCATGTAGTACATATTTTGGCGTGTTTCAAGTGGTAACTGCTCTATTAAATCGTGAAAAGTGCTCTGAAGGAACTCCAGCACTATTTAGATGTGCCGGCAATATGAATGGTCCAATCAAAAAATTGCCAATGATTCCTGCTCAGACATTAATTGATTGGAACTGATGTCGATCATGCGAAACAATAATTGCATGAGAATTTTTGCCAGCCCATATATGTAAGTTGTGTAAATTTAAGATATTATTTTTGGTAAAGCCTACTTCATCCGTGAAGAGAATAGTGCTAATAAAGTTTACATTATTTCATTACTGATCTAATAGCCAGTTTACAAACTGCATTCAACGTGGAAACTATTCAGTAATCAGTTCAGGCACTCTTTTCAAATGATATGGATATAACAGCTGTTCTTGAAGAACAACACATACTATGGTTTTCGACGTATGAAACTGCGCTGATAATTTTCAAGTGCTCGTTGAAGGAGTGTCGTTCTTCCCCGACCAGCATCAGTATTTCTTTTCAGAAAATTTCCTAAAATTACGAAGAAATTTCAGAATGTTAAACAGAATCGCCTACCATTCTCCCTTAGACGTTTGTCAGATCATTAAAATGTTTGCCGATTAGGATATCTGTCATGATATAACCTCCTGGCTTCCAAAGTATCGCAAGATGCAAGATCAAACATCAGATGCATATCTGCATACTCAATTAATGTGTATTCCATATTCCGAATTATATTACAATTAATTTCACCATCGAAATACGCCAAATACATGATGTAAATTAAATGACGTTTTTTCGAAAATGGTTAAGAGTAGTGAACATAACCCGATCCTCTTCATCCCCCTACTCCTCGACCTTGACCTTGACCTTGCCCCACCCCTCTTTGGCCCCGCCCACATGTCCTAGTCATTGACCTTGAAAGTGCACGTGTGCTTTGCCCTTGGCCTTGACCTTGCGTCCAAGGTTTGTGTGTGACCTTGACCTTGATCTTGGTCGAGACGACCTTGACATTGTTGGAGGTCACCTTGGGTGTGTGACCTTGAAGATATGTCACGTGGTTTGGGGTGACCTTGAATGGTTTTATATAAGGTATGGGTCAGTTTCATTCACCAGTTGGCTCTGACTTGTATAGTCAGGCATATGTTTGTGAAAATTGCGGTTCTAAGTTTACTAATAGTTATAATATGAGACGTCATAAAAGAGATTCGTGTGCGGCGAGATTTAATGAAGTGCCTGGAGGAAAACGGCTCCGAATTGAAGAGTATACATCGACGATTCCGGTAATTAATTGCGCTACATGTAATGTAGATGTTCCAATAAATCATATGTCAGCGCATAAACGAACACAACAACATAAAAATAATTCATGTTTGCCGGTATGTCATGGTGTGCAACTCGTTGAATGTGCCTTCAAAAGGAGAATTGCAACCTATCGGGTTAGCAGTGATATGGAGCATTCCGATTACGTAATGTTCTTTGCAGACATTAAATCCAAGGTGGTGGAACTTGTTAATAATTTATTGCGTGTGCATCATGCTTTAAAAGTTAACATGGCAGCTGTTGGCGAGTACATGCTTCCATCACAAGAAATATTCAGTGAAAAATCCTTCACCACTGCTAATCAAATAATTAGTGTAGAAAGTGATTTGGATCCCGTTTACCATTCTTTCATCGAATTAATAAAAACGCAGGCGACATAGTTCCAGGAGAAAGATTCAGGTATGGAAAAATCAAAACCCGATATATTAAACTGATTTTTATATATTATTTTTCTTGTTATAGGATGGGCTCTTGTGCGAATTTTATACTTGGAAGTTAGTATCAACAAGTATATGCCTATGGGTGGCTCATCATACATCAAGTTGCCGTGTTCTATTGAAAAGAAAGGAGCTGTCGTCAATGTGATTAACCAAGACGAATTTTGCTTTGCGTGGGCTGTAACATCAGCATTGTTTCCTCCAACAGCAGAGCCTTCACAGAAGACATCCTACCCACATTTTTCTAGAGTGCTAAATTTAACAGGTATGGATTTTCCAGTAAAATTACGTGACATTAAAAAATTTGAGGAAATGAACAACATATCAATGAACGTATACGTTCTGGAATCTAAATATGAAAATAATGAACTAATACATGAAGTTATTGGTCCACTGAGGTATGCGTCAAAAAAGTTGGATAGACATGTAAATTTATTGTTAATTACCAAAGACTGTAGTAGTAAAGATGGCGGTGAACATTTTTGTGATACGACTTGTTCAAAGAGTCATTATTGTTGTATTCGGGATTTATCACGTTTAGTTTCAAGTCAAATTAGTTGTCAACAACATAAAATATATTTCTGTGATGGTTGCGCCTCAGTTATTTTAGTACACCGTCAGCTTTAACTTTACATCAAAGCTACGATTGTAACCACATTTTCACGCAAACACCCTCAGTGGATTTAAAAATCGATAAATTTGGAAAGAGTGTGCCGGAAAATATTTTAAAATTCGAGGGTACAGAAAAGCAAATGTGCGTTCCATTCGTGGTTTATGCAGATTTCGAATCTGTTTTAAAACCCGTTGAAACGGTACAACCAAACCCACAAAATTCTTACACTGTAAAAAGTTTTAAACATTAACCATATTCTTTTGCTTATTTAATTAAATGCTCTTTTGACGACTCACTTTCGAAATTTGAGCTATTTCGTGGAAATAATGCAGCTCAAGTCTTTGTGGATCGTATCGAGTGTGATTTAAGGGCTCTATACCACACATATTTAAAAGACATTAAGCCTATGAAACCGTTAAAGCCTGAAGAAAAAAGGGAGTTTAATGATGCTAAAATATGTGGTATATGTGAAGGCCCTTTTGAAGAGGGTGAGATTAAAGTACGAGACCACTGTCACATAACTGGTGCAAAAAGATTTGGTGCTGCACATTCCGTTTATAATTTAAATTATAAATTATCCTCTTTTATCCTTATCATATTTCATAACTTAAGCGGCTACGACAGCCATTTATTTATAAAAGAGTTATGTAAATATGGGGATAAAATTGGTGTTTTGGCTCAAAGTAAGGAAAAGTACATATCATTTACCAAAAGGATTTATGTGCACGATTATTTTGATAGTAAATATGGAAAAGTCAAGAGGAAATATTTAAAGTTGCGATTTATTGACAGTTTTAAATTTCTGTCAACGTCTTTGGAAAATTTAGGCAGCGGTTTAAACGACGACGATTTATTGAAACGCGGAAACATTTTTCAAATATCAACCAATTTAATTTGATGCGTCAAAAGGGTGTTTTTCCCTATAGCTTTATTGACTCTATAGAAAAAATGGAAAATACATGTCTTCCAAGTAAAGATGAATTTTATGATAATTTACGGGAAGAACATATTAGCGATGAAACCTATAGAAGAGCAAAAGAAGTATGGCGCTTGTTTGGGTGTAAAACTTTGGGAGACTATTCGGACGTGTATTTAAAATCAGATGTGTTGCTATTGTGTGATGCTTTTGAGCAATTTCGGAATAATTGTTTAAAATTCGATAAACTTGATCCAGCACATTACTATACCCTTCCAAGTTTATCATTTGATTGTATGCTGCTTATGACTAAGGTAGAGTTAGAGCTCTTAACTGATATAGACATGATACATTTTTTTAAGAAAGGTATACGCGGCGGCATAAGCCAGTGTACAGAAAGGAAGCACATCGCTAATAATATTTTTTACCAGACTATGGCCCAACAAAACTTTCTTCATTTATAACATACCTTGATGCTACAAATCTATATGGTCATAGTATGTCACAAGCATTACCATATGGTGGTTTTCGATGGTTAAGCGAGCGCGAAATTCTGGATTTAAATATTATGGCTGTTGGTGATGATAGTTTACATGGCTACGTTTTGGAAGTGGATGTGCATTATCCGACTGAGTTGCATGATGCACATTCTGATCTTCCATTTCTAGTAGAAAATATCATACCGCCAACAGAAAACGCTAAATTGCCAAAATTAATTCCCAATTTACAAGATCAAAAAAAAATACATTGTACACTATAGAACTTTAAAACAAGCCATCGCCAAAGGCTTAGTGGTAATGCAAACCCATCGAGTATTACAGTTTAAGCAATCAAAATGGCTAAAAGCGTATATTGATTTTAATACCAATTTACTTAACAAGGCCACCACAAAATTTGCGAAGGACACTTTTAAATTAAAAAATAACGCGATATTTGGTAAAACTATGGAAAATGTGGAAAATCGAGAGGATATAAAATTAGTAACACATTGGGATAACAGTGTGGGCAGAAATGGAGCTAGAGTACTAATATCCCGCCCCAATTTCAATAGTTGCTCGATATTTATCGAGAACTTTGTTGCTATACATATGAATAAAGTTAAAATATTATACAATAAACCAATTTATATCGGATTTTCCATATTAGATATTTCAAAGACTGTAATATACGATTTTTATTATAATTTTATTAAATCCAAGTTTGGCGATGATGCTTCGTTACTTTACACCGATACTGACTCGCTTATATTAAAAGTGTATACGGAAAACTTTTATCAAACTATATCAGAAAACCCCGAAAAATTTGATACATCAAATTATCCCGAAATTAATAATTTCAACATAATTAAAAGTAATTCTGTAGTTGGTAGAATGAAAGATGAGTTTCCTGGTGATACGATAATAAGTTTTTATGGTACCGGCGCGAAGGCTTATTATGTAAAGTCCATTAATAATGAATTAAAAAAAGCCAAAGGTATCAAAAAATGTGTTATCGAGAAAGACCTTCATCAGGAAGACTACCAAAGAATTGTTGAACGGGGTGGTTTGATATCAAGAAAGATGAAGACATTTGGAAGTGAATTACATAACATTTATACCAACATAATAAATAAAGTAGCATTGTCACATAGCGATGATAAACGTTATGTAATTCCCAGTTCAACCAAAACTCTACCTTGAGGGCATGCAGACATAGATTTTTACAAAACAGACCCGGAAGAAAACTTAGCAAATTTAGTCACCGTGTTGGAATCATTTCTAAGTCAGGACAGCACGTAATCTGGAAAATCCATATTTCATTATTTGTATTGTTTTTATTATTTCTATTGAAGTAGTGGATATATGAGAGAAGGAAAGAGGAGGAGGAGGAGTAAGAAGAGTAAATCATCAACACTTTTCATCCTCCTCCTCCTCTTTTCTTCTCTCATAATACTTTTCAAATCTCTCATTATACTTATTAAAAAACCTCGTGTCATCAACACTTTTCATCCTCCTCCTCTTTTGTTCTCTCATTAAACTTTTCAAAAAGCCTCGTATACATCACCTTGAGTTTAATCTTAAAGTTAACAACATGGCTAACCTTTCATCGAATCCGATCATAGTAGGAGATCTAACCTTATGTTTGACCTTGAGGTGGATAACCTTATTTGACCATGAAGTCGATATAAAGTCCTACCACCAATGAATTTTCACTTCAGTAAATTTATAAAATAGATACGTGGAGCAACAAAAGATGGTAAATTAAATACCAACAAATAATAAGTAAATAATAAGTAAATAATTTTATATTTAATAGTAAATATTACAAAGTAAATATTAAAAAATCCATTCAAAAATTTATGGATAATAATATTGAAGAAGAAGATCCAGATCTAGATGAATTAATTGGAGTATTGGATTACAATACACATCTTAACGAAGAAAAATTTCAGAAGAACTTCAGAAATTGTTTAAACTACGATATAAATAATTTCGAACAAATTGAAGCTGACTCTGGTGACTCCGATATTGAAGAAGATAATGAAGAAGACAGTGCTAGTGCTAAATTTTGTTTAGTGAAACATAAGTACACTGATCCCAAAGAAGTTGTGTTCTGTATTACTCAGAGTTATATCGTAGTGTTTGTAGTGACGGAAAATCAAGAAAAAACTCTTTGTCACGCATGCTATCAAATTATACAATTTTATCAAAGGGCAGGGGCTCATAGACATGTAAATACTCATAATAAGAGAAAATTAAAACGCTTAAGCAATGATTTACATTGCGATATGTGTTCAAGACAGTTGTATCAAATTATTACCCCCAAAGTTTGTTTAATTTGCAATAGTAGTGTTAAAAATATTGATTTAGATTGGGACGCAAATGTTCCAGTGGTGCCAATATAATGCCTGGTAAAAAACCAATATATAAAAACGGTAGGAAGTCGCGAAGGGTAAAAAAAAAAGTTGTTAATGAAATAATTGAAAATAAAACCGAAGAATGTCCTATATGTCTTGAAGATATATTATCTAATAAAATGATATCACCAGAACCTTGTAATCACAGATTTTGCATCCCTTGTTTAGGAATGTGGATGTTAATTAATAAAACATGTCCAATCTGTCGCAATGAACTATGTGTAATTAAATGTGAAAATGAAGAAACTGTAGTCCTAGAATATTTAGATTAGAATGTATTATTTAATATTTATGTATTGCAAACCACTTCATAAATGTGAAAATGAAGAAATTATAATCCTAGAATATTTATTTTAAAATGTATTATTATTTAATTTTTATTATTTTAAAATTATTATTGTTTGTATTTAATTTATCCATTTATTCTTATCTTATTGGAATAAAGAATTGAACAATTTCGAAAAAAAATGTTTTATTTATAAGAATAACGAACAAACATAACAACTAAATACAAGAGTTTTGATTATTCATAATAGATTGAAAAAATATTTTAAATTAACCACCCTGTTCAAAAATTCTTAATCCTTTCTTATTTTAGAGAGTTTCAAATCTAAAATTAATAAGTTTATAAATATGAAAGAAAAATATTATAGGAAATTTAGGTACAGTTATCTTCATACTCCTTTATAATTAGATCAATTAAATAAAATTTACATTACCTTAAATCGTCTCCGTTACTATTCACTATCACTTAAACACTTTAACTTAACCTAAAAATAGTTTCACTTAACACTGTCCCTAAACTTGGTCTATTGTTTGTATCTGTCAACTGAAAAAAAAAATCAATTAGTATTTTGATATTAGGAAGACTAATAATAAATTTAATATAAGCTTAATATAAGCTACTTACTTTGTAGTGGAATCGACTTCGTCACACTGGACTGGTTCCTCCGGATTTATCTGAGGTTCCGCTTGAGGATCCTCATTTTCCTCTGGATTTGTCGAGGAGGTTATGGATGGTACTTGTACCGGAGGAGGAACGTTGACTCTTCTTCTTATTACAAGTCTATTACCATCCATAACCTGAATTTCATAATTTCTGTTCCTGAACATATTGATAATTAAATGAAATAATAAAAATTAAAATTTAGGAAGACAGCACTGGTGATGAACCAAAAATGAAAAAGTCACCTCGCAAAACAGTCATTTTATGAAAGTACGTCAAGGTAAAATTTCGATTTTTAAATCGCGGAGAGGGCCCCTCATACCGCCCCTATACTCCTCCTATAACCCCCCCGCCCCGCCCCCCGAATGGAAAGGGGGGGGGGCGCGGCCTTCGGCCGCGCGTGCTGCCTTCCAGGGAGCGGGGGGCCTTCGGCCCCCCGCCCCTGGACCCCTCCCCAGTCGAGATGCCCCGAAAAAACCTTGTGTTTTTTATAGGCCCGCAAACCTCTCGAGTTTTTATAGTTACAGCACATTTTAGGACGTCTCACTGAGAGTTATAGGGGACCCTAAGGTAAGATGCTCCGAAGAGAATTTTGTGTTTTATACGCCCGCAAACCTCTCGAGTTTTTATAATTACAGCACATTTTAGGGCGTCTCACTGAGACTTATAGGGGACGTAGCTCCCTAAACAGCTCAGCAGAGGGACTCAGCTGGGGGGCTCAGCGGGGGGAAGGGAAGAAAGGGGAAGGAGGCTTTGCGGGGGAAGGGGGCGGGGAAAAAATTTTGCGGGGGAAGGGGGGAGGGGGAAGGGGGGAGGGGAAGGGGGGAGGGGGAGGGGGCTCCGCGGGGTGTGACGCGCAGAATTGAGGTCATTGACCTTTATTGAGGTCACTATACGTACGAGGACAAACCGTGGTCTGCTTTCATATAAAACGGTCGAGGATCAGTTTATAGCAAGCTTATGTCGAGTTTACCACGCTTTAAATTTAAAGTCTCCAATTTTAGTTTGTTTTAGTTTGTTTTAGTGTGTTTTAGTTTGTTGCTGTCAAGTGTACTCAAATTTTAAAGGTATGTCTTTTCCTTTTGCCTCAACTTCCACTGAACAGTTAGGAGTGGTGAACAAAATTAATATAATTTCAAATATAATAATTCAGCCTGCTTTTTTGAAAAATGAAAATGAAAGTGACAACCAAAATTTAAGTCAGAGAACCCAAAATTTTAACGCGATGATTAATACGATGCAAGAAAAAAATTTAGAAAACAAATTACTCCAAAGTTGTTCAGAAACGAACATAAAATTTTTAGAAAATTTGGAATATTTGCCTGAACTAGAGAATATTTCGGAGACAGATTTTGACTTTCAAAATTCAATTTTATCACAAAATTTAGATTTTAATAATATTTTAACGCCGGAAACCCCAAATTTTTTAACTCAAGATTTAGATGTAACAACGGACACTCCCATTACAAATACTCCCGACATATTAACTCAAGATTTAGATAATATCGACAATTTTAAAAAGCTAATGGGGATTCCCAAAATTAATAAAAATTTAACAAATTATCAGAGTAAAAGTGACAATGACAGTGACAATGATTCGAGTTCAAATAAATCACAAAATTTTTTTGGAATGTTGAAAACTAGAAATTTTGAAAGTGAAAACAATTCTGGAGGAATACCGGGTAATTCTTCATTTTCTCCTCTATCTCCGTTCAAAATTTCAACTAATCAAAAAAAAAATAAAATTTCGGAATCGACTAGTAGTGGAAATATGGGGGTTGATGTTTTGGGGGAGGAGGATGGTTCACGGGATAGTTACAAAATTTCAGATTGTAGTGAAGATTTGGGAGCATCGTTTACTAGTGGTGGTGGTTCCCAAGAAATTCTTCCAATAATAAGTGAACCATCTGAAAAAAATGAAAATTTTAGTCAAAATTCAATTCCGTGCGGCCAAAATACCTACTGTGAATTAAATTTTCCAAATTCTCCAATAATTTTTGAAAACTCGCCACCAGATTTCGATGAAATTTTAAATTCTGTTTCTACACAAACAGAGACAGTTCAAAATTCTGTTTTAACACAAACGGAAGTGTCAATCCCCTTCGAAAACGATTATCCGAAACTAAGCTTTCATTCAAAATCAAATTTTAAAATTAAAAATAAACATTTGTCTTATCAAAGATCATTAGGATTTGTTTTGGATTCTATTTTAAATTGCGATCCTAATAAAACAGCTGAGGAGAAAAGGAAGATGTGGGAAAGGGCGATAGAACTTTATAAAGCTACTCTTAGCTTTTTCCATCCCATTCCTTAACTCCCCTCCTACTTCTTTTCCACCATTTAAATTCATACCTGACCGTGTTACCTTCAGTATGTTAAAATCGACTTGGGCTTCACAAAAAGAGATTCGTTTTAGAAAAATGGATTTTAAATGTGAAGAGTGCTTCAAAATTTTTACTCGAAAAGACAATTTGAATCGCCACAAGAAGATAATTCACTCTAACAATGGCCCCCAGTTAGAACAGAAGAAGAAAAGCTGTAAGTTTAATTTTAAATAGAAATTTTGTTTCAATTTAATAATTAGTTATTAATTTGATGAATTAGAGGCAAATTTAATAAAGAATTTATTAAATTTTAGGTGAAAGAAGATATTGTCAATTCTGCAAAATATTTATAAAAAAGTCATTATGGTTCTGTCATTTGAGAACAAATAAACACAAAACCAATTCAATGGTGGTTAGGGATGAAAATGTGTCTGTAATAAAATCGTCATTTAAGGAAAGAATCATTTCATATAAAATATCATCGACTCAATACCAAATCAACATTTATGATTTTTTCTCCGAAATACAACAAAAAATAATTGAGGTAATCAGTTATGAAATCCAAAGACACACCTGCATCAAACTCAACATGGAGTTATTTGGTCTTTACTTAAATCCTTCCAATGAAAGTCATGAAGTTAAGTCTTTCAATACCCCATTTCGGATTTTATGTAATAGTTCAGAATTAACGCAAGAACTAGAAGATATTATTAAAATTATTGACCGGAAAGCTGATGAACTGGCAGAAAAAGATTCGGGTAAATTATTTTTTATTAAATATTTAGTAACTAAACTTAAACCAAAAATACATTTGTTGTTAATTATTCTTCTTTAATTTCAGGATGGATTTTAATAAAAATATTACACGTTGAGCTTAACATCAACAAGTACAACCCCTTAAAAGCTTCTTCATATATACCGCTACCGTCAGAGATCAAGTTGAAAAATGCTGTAGTCAACGTTCAAAACAATGATGAATGTTGTTTCGCCTGGTCTGTGGTTGCAGCTCTTCATTCACCTAACGGACCAATTGAAAAGGTGGAGTCGTATCCACATTTCACCACTATTTTAAACTTTAAAGGTATCAATTTTCCTTTAACTTTAAAAGACATAAGTAAATTTGAAAATTTAAACAATATTTCGGTTAATGTTTATGGATTAGAAAAAATCAAGAATAATTTAAAAACTCAATTCGAAATTATAGGACCTTTACATTATACAAAAAATAAGCGAGAACGTCACCTTAATTTATTATTAATTGGAGATGATAATGGAAATTTCCATTACTGTTATATTTCGGATTTATCTAGATTAATTTCAAAACAATTATCTAAACATCATGGGAAAAAATTTTTATGCGACGGTTGTTTACAATATTTTACTACTGAAGAATTATTAGTCAGGCATAACACATATGATTGCGATTTTGTAAGAATAAATCTACCTTCAACTGAAACCAAAATAGATAGATTTGGAAATATTATTCCCGAAAATATTTTAAAATTTCAGAATATACAAAAACAAATTGAAGTTCCATTTGTTATATATGCAGATTTTGAATGCATTCTTAAGCCTTTAAATAATGAAATTAATGATGTAGATCCAAGTTCTCCATATACTGAAAAAAAATGTCAACATATTCCATATTCGTTTGCTTATTATATAAAGTGTTCATTTGATGATTCAATTTCCAAATTTCAAAATTATATGGGTCCCAATTGTGCACAAATTTTTATAACTTACTTAGAAAGAGACGTTCTTAATATTTACAATAAATATATGAAAAAGTTAATACCAATGAAAAAATTAAATGTGTTGGAACAATTACATTTTGAATATACGAATGATTGTCATATATGTGATAAACCTATAATTTCGGATAAGGTTGCTGATCATTGTCATTTAACAGGTTCCTATAGAGGTCCGTCACACTCTATATGCAACTTAAATTATAAATTATCTAATTCCATTCCGGTAGTTTTACACAATTTGCGTAATTATGATTCTCATCTGTTTGTAAAAAATTTATGTCCAAATCATGAACAATTATTTGTCATAGCCCAGAATAAAGAGAAATACATTTCATTTCAAAAATCTATTGAAGTAGATCAATATTTAGATAAAAAGACTGGTTTCACCAAGTCAAAATTTCTATATCTTAAGTTTATTGATTCATTTCAGTTCCTACCATATTCTTTGTCAAATTTAGCTTCCATCCTTAATGATGAACAATGCAAAGAAGTGTTCAAATATTTTAATGAAAAGGAAAAATTTAAGTATATCCGTCAAAAAGGCATTTTCCCTTATAAATATATTGATAATATCGCCAAATTAAATGAAACGGAGTTACCAGATAAAAAAAATTTTTATAATGACCTCACGGATGAACACATTACTGATGAAGAATATGAGAGGGCTAAAAATGTTTGGAATTTATTTGAATGTAAAACAATCGGTGAATATTCCGATTTATATCTTAAATCTGATGTATTACTTTTGGCAGATGTTTTTCAAAATTTTAGAAAAACGTGTATGGAAACTTACAAACTTGATCCTGCACATTATTATACTTTTCCAGGTTTAAGTTTTGACGCTTGTTTAAGATAGTGGAGTCGAATTGGAGTTAATAACAGACCCAGATATGTTACATTTTTTTAAAGGTAGTGTAAGAGGAGGAATCAGTACCTGTGTATGTAGGAAATCTATAGCAAACAATTTATTTCTTTCAAATTATGATCCATTACAACCATCTAAATATATTATGTATTTTGATGCAACTAATCTTTACGGATATGCGATGTCTCAATATCTGCCCGAAAAAGATTTTGTTTGGTTATCAAATCAACAAATTCAAAATTTAGATATAATGAATATATCTGAGACTAATGACAAGGGTTATGTGCTAGAGGTTGATTTAGAATATCCTGAAAATTTACACAATTTACATAATGAATTTCCATTCTGTCCAGAAAATTATAAGCCTCAAAATTCTAAAACTTTTAAATTAATTCCAAATTTAAAAAATAAAGAAAAATATGTAATTCACTATACTTTATTAAAACAATGTATTCAATATGGAATTAAACTAACTAAAATTCATCGGGTTTTAGAGTTTACACAATCTCAATGGTTAAAAAAATTTATTGATCTAAATACAAATTTAAGAAATCAATCTAAAAATCAATTTCAGAAAAATTCTTATAAATTGGCAAATAATAGCATCTACGGAAAAACAATGGAAAATGTGGATAAAAGGACAGATATACGATTGGTTACACAATGGGCAAAAAATCATAGAAAAGATGGGGCAGAAAATTTAATTGCTAAACCATCATTTAAAGATGTAACAATATTTTCAGAGAATTTAGTAGCTGTGCAAATGAGTAAAGTGTTAGTGCAATATGATAAACCTGTCTATGTAGGCTTTAGTATTTTAGATATATCAAAAACGGTGATGTATGACTTTTTTTATGGGTTTTTAAAACCCTTATATAAGAATAATATTAAACTTCTGTACACAGATACAGATTCCTTTATTTTGGAAATTGAGACAAGTAATGTTTATGAAGACATTAGGGTTAATATTGATAAATTCGATACTTCAAATTATGATGTTAATAATATTCATGAAATACCAATAACTGAATCTGTTGTTGGAAAGTTTAAGGATGAATATGCTGGTGAACCAATAGAAAGCTTTTATGGCACAGGGGCCAAAGCTTATTGTGTTAAGTCAGAAAATGGGTTGCTTAAAAAAGCTAAGGGGATAAAGAAAAGTAGCATTAAAAAACAATTAGAATTAACACATTATAAAGATGTTGTAGAACAAAATTCAAAAGCTTTCTGTACAATGTATTTGTTTAGATCTCGACTTCACAATATTTATACAGAATTAGTTAACAAATTAGCTCTCACTTCTAATGATGATAAAAGATTTAAAATTCCCAATAGTTATGATACATTAGCATGGGGTCACCAAGATATTCCATTTTTTCAGTGGTTAATAGACCATGAAAATGAATTATAAAAATTATTTTAAGATTAAAAGTTTTACTCTTCAAGGCTAAATTTGAAGTATTTAAGAACATGGTAAATTTTAAAATTATATCAGTATAAAATATACCACCGTCTAGAATAAATATGTGTTTAGAATCTTTTGAAAAAGAAATTGATAACAAATTATATAGAACATATGAAAATAGACTTTCCTCATTTAAATTCTGGAATGGAAAATTAAATCCTAAAGTGTTAGCCCAATCAGGGTTTTATTATTTAGCTATTCATGATGTTTGTAAATGTTTTTACTGTGGTGCAGAAATATTTGCCTGGAAAATTGATGATTGTCCAATTGAGGAACATTATCGTCACTGGAAGAACTGTGACTTAATCGAGTATTTGTGGTTAGGTGAAAAAAATAAAAAATGTGAACCTGTTGTCCTTAAAGTGAAAGAAAATATGTCGACATCTTTCATTTTTTTATTAGTTTTAATAACTATGTTTGTATCTCTAATTTGTAAACAAATTATTTAATGTCCTTAAAGTGAAAGAAAATATGTCAACATCTTTCATTTTTTAATAGTTTTAATAACCATGTTTGTATCTCTAATTTGTAAACAAATTATTTAATATTTTGAAAAAAAAAAATGTCTATATATTGTAGAAAATTAATTAAAACTGTTCAGTCTTATTTCAATCTCTTATTGTTTTGTTAATAGACATTTAAAATTGAAAAGTGTTTTAATGGCATCCCTTATCAACTACATTGTTTTACATTCAATTTTAAATAATATTTTATATGTACTTTATCCTCCAAGGGTTTTACATGGAATGGTGTGTTTTGAAAACGAAACCTCTACTATTAAACCTGAAATATGTAATTATATGAAAGCTATGAATATTAATAATTATTCAACTGCTTTCGCATATAATATGAATAATAGTCAATCTAATAGTAATTTTTTCAAAATTTACTTTCATTATCCAAATAATACAATTTTTGACACTAACTGGATTGAAAAAAATAAAAAACCATTTACGATTTCTAGCTGTGCTCATATTAAAAATGATGAGGAAGGTAAAACTGTTTAATTCTATTTATCTTCAATATAATTTTATCAATAGGTAGTTTTTCACTTTTGTCGTTCTTGACAATTTTGTTTTATCAAGATAGGTCATAAAAATTTAATAAACTTGCTTGACCTTGAAATTTATAGAGGAGTGGGGTGGATAAGATATATTCAGACTCAGTATTTTAGTTTTCAGTTAGCATCAAGACATCATGTTTAATAGTAGCAATTTTAATGGATATAAATCCAGTTCTAGTGAAACCAATGATAAAATTAGTCAGTGTAATGAAAAATTATTAAATTCAAAAATCTACTATCTTAACAATTCCTTATCAAAATTTGTTTGTGTTGGAATTGGTATAAATGATTTTACACCAAAAATTCTAATTGGAGGTCGAAATGGATTTCACATTTACTTGAATGAAGAAGAATGGAAAGAACTTCAAAAAAATCAAGGAGTGTTGGTGAATTATTTTTATTCTGCTCAAGCATATGCATACCCACTAAAAATTGAAAAAAATCACAGTGTTTTTTGAAAAAATAAATCATTCTCCTGTTATCAGAATTCAAAAGGATGAACATTATGTGATTCTGGGAAAAGAATCAATAGATAAATTAGTTGAAATCGATGAACTTGTTGACTACAGAATTCATATAATTAAAAAGCAAGAATTTTCCAAATATTTTAATTTGTTTCATCACTATAATTATCAGTCAGGAGATGTGTTGTCTCATATTTATAGTGTTTTGGATCCATGTCAGAATTTAAACAGTGAAAATGTCGGAACTGTTTTAGAAATGTTATCTCTACATAAACAGGAATTAGAAAACAAGTTAAGAAAATCCGGTGCATTACAATAGAAATATGAAGAAATCAGTGACAATCAGTGAGAACAATAATAAAGTTTATATATTAGTGACATGGGACTTTGCATTTAGACAAGCTCGAAAAAGTGAATATCAGAAATTTTATCTTGACAGACTAAGATTTAAAAAACGAGTTGAACAATGTGAAAGTATTCTTAAAAGTATTTTTGATGTAGATCATAGAAAAAAAATATATATTGAAAGATTTAATATAAAAATATAAATTTATATTGTTAATCTCAGTTGTAAACATCTTAAAAATTATATTGTTAGTATTTGTTGTAAAAAGGATTATGGTAAATAAAAAATATGTTATATAAATAGGTTTTTTATTTAAAAATTTGATATACAATATTACTTAAAATTAATTACAATACATCTTTTTTAAGAATCCATGAATTATGTGATTTATCGAATCCTAACCATTTAACAAAAACTTGGTTCCCTTTCTTCCTTAAAATTTTTTCAACCAAAAACACATCTGGATGTTTAACTTTTTGTAACTCTTCTTGGTAGAAACCTCCTTCAATATATTCATTTTTACTATCTTTTAATAAATAGGTGGGTGGATTTGTTAACTGAACCTTTCTAATTTGAAAAATTTCAGTTGACCAATTTGGAGTATATCCTTTTTCAAAAGCTTCTCTTTGTTTGGAAATTCTAACAAAATCATTTTCTTTAAATTTAGTGCGCTTTAAATCAAATGTTTTTTTAAAAGTAAAAGAATTTTGCAGTATAGTTTTCTCATTTTTTTATTAACCTCAACAGGTCTATATCCGGTAGTTCTATGAATACTATTATTATATTTTTCAATAATAGTGGGTAAAATAGAGTACCATTGGTAATTCCCTCTATTACTAAAATATTTCCACATTATATTTTTTAAAGTTCGATTTACGCGTTCTACAATACTCGCTTTGAGATTAGAGTAAGTATTATAATGATTAATTTTGTAATAATTCATAAGATCTTTAAAATCTTTATTGAAAAATTCTTTTCCCAAATCTGTCTGCAAATTTTGCGGTTTACTTGTTTTTTCTAAATTTTTTTTCGTAGCTTCAGTTACATCTTTTCCTTTTTTACTTTTAAGTGGTTGAGTCTAAACATACTTTGAGAATGCATTTATCACCACCAAAATATATCTATAACCTTTATTAAATTTGGAATAGGGTTGCATCTCTACCAAATCAGCTTGCCATAAGTCATTAAGGCTTTTAACAATAGTTCGTCTTCTTCTATATCTTCTTCTTGCCGGTTTATGTAATTCATCTACAACTGTTTCTTTAATATTTTTACTCATAGTACTAGAATAAAATTTCTTAATACCTTCTTTAAATAACTTATTTTATTTGTTTGTTATCTTTTTTTAGCAAATCTTCGATTTTATATTCCAAAGTTTTAAAAGATGCATTATTCGAATCTTTGACTTTTTTGATTTCATCTTCGATTTTATATTCCAAATTTTTAAAAGATGCATTATTCGAATCTTTGACTTTTTTGATTTCATCTTCAATGTTGGTAATTCTTACATTAATTTTAGTTTCAAAAACAACAAGTGATTTTATACTTTCGTTTCTCATTTCTCTTACTGTTGCGTTTAATTCTTCTCTAGCATATGCCATTGTGTCATTAAAATCTTTTCTAGAAACTTCGGCTGCTCTTTGAACTAATTCGTTTAGTGATTTTATTTCTTTTACCAATTTATTTTCTAGATTTTTTATATCTTTTCCTAATTGAAATTCTACATTTGTTAAATTTAATTTTATTTCTACCAATTTTTTTTCTATTTTCTTTATATCTAAAATCGCTTTTTCAATTTCAATTCTTACATCGTTCAAAGATTTTTCATAATCATTTAACTTTGTTGAAATTTCTTCAATTTTTGAACTGTGTTGTGCAAGTCCTTTTTTTAAATCATGGATAGAGGTGTTAATCATAGCTTGTATTAGTTCTGCTAAAGATTCTAATTCTTTTTCTAATCTTTTATTCAACATCTTTTGAAAATATTCATCGTCAACAGTGGTTTTTAATTCTGTTTTTAGATTGTTTAATTGTGAGATTATCTCCATGATTTGTTCACTATTTTTTAAAATTTCATTTTTAAATTTATTTTCAATTTTTTCATCTACATTTTGTAAATCTGTGTTTAATTCCTTTTCCAAATTTTTCAAGTTTAATAGAATTATTTCAGCATTATTTTCAATTGAATTAATTTTCTGATTTATTTCATTAATATTATCGCTATCTTTTTTATGGATTATAAAGTGTGTATTCATAGCTCTCTCTATTTGTTGTGTGTTTTTATTCATACCATCATGAATGTTTTGAAAATTACCTATTTCTTCAGAAACCCTATTATTAAGTTTGTTCGTAAATTCTTGGAACTTTGATACCATATCTTTTATAATAATTTGTTTAACATTTTCTATTGCAGAAGTATCATTTATTTTTGATTTAACCAATGTTATTTCATTTTTTATGTTATTTTCAAAACTCTTTACTTCATCATATTTCTGTTTTATTGTTTTAAAATCATCTTTACACTTCGATGTTTTTTGAGAAAAACTTTTTAATAGTTCATCATTGTCTTTGACAATATTTTTTATATTTAATATCCTGTTATCATAGTTTGACACAACATTTTCTTCAAATAACTTAATTTTTTTCGAAATAGACTCCACATTTTCATCATTTTCACTAACTCTCTTTTTTAAATTTACAATATCATTTTTTAACACAGGTTCAAATCTTTGAACAATATCATCACTTTTAAAATTTTTTAATATTTCATTTTCAACATTGGCTAGTATTTTATTTTCTATTGTAGGTATATCTACTGTATACTTTTTAGAAATATGACGTCCAAATTTATCAATGGTCATTTTAACAATGTTATGTAACAATATTTACTACATTCTTTTATACAATTATATTGGCTTCTTTCAATTCTTCAATAATAGAAATAATTTCGTTGTTATGTCCTGTATTCCCAGCCATCATAGATGCAACCAACAGTCGAAGTCTATCAACAAGTTCATTTACGTTATCCCAATATACGTAATCGGTATAAGGTTTATTAACTTTTAAAGTTATTCCGGATCCTGTTCTTTTCGAAGATATTCGAGTTTCCCTGTATGGAGCTTTTCGTCTGTCAAAAAATCCTTGAACTATATTATGCGTTTCAGGATTTATGGTTTTAGTTTTTGTAATTCCTTTATTTTGTAAATAAGGCCCTATTATAGAAATATATTTTTGTGATCCATTTCCCTGTACCTGCTCATTTGGATCATAATTTCTACGGTATGCATTGGTTCTCTTTAAAATATCCATATAATTTTCCAAATCTTGTTTTTTATAACCTACTGGTTCCTTTTTAAATAATAATTCATATAAACCTGGTGTACCTGTATAAGTTATACCTTCAACTTTTATGTTTTTACCGATAATTTCTATAGGTCTTTGTGTTAAACCCAAAAAGAATTTCTCAGTTTCAAAATCATGTACTATTCCATAGAGGTGATCAAACTTATGTTCCACATCTTTTACCCCTCCGTCAATATATTGACGAGGTAATTCATGAAATCCTGATAAATATTCTTGATATAAAGGTGTACTGACAAATGTTTGAATTGTTTGGCGTGTTTGTTCTAATATATCCGAAAGATTTCCTACCGTAGATTGTGAAATTGAAGAAGGGGTGGTTTCTGCTATGACACTTGTTTGTTGTAAAGATGGCATCTGACTATGTGAAGCTATACTGGTTTCCCAATCAATAATTGTTGGTATTTCTGTAGGAAGAATTGGAGTTTTCCCTGTCTTTCTTTTTTCTGGTGTTGATGTTCCATACTGTAGTTTTTTTCTTGGTGTTAGTGTTGGAAACAATCTTTTTTCTGGTGTTTCATAATTTTTTTTAATGGGTGTTTGTAGCTCTTCCTTTACCTCAGCCGATTCAATTTTACCAATTGTTGAAATTAATTGTTGTAGGGGTTGAGTTATTGGTTTATAGGTTTCCTCCAATTTGGATTGTGCTTCAAATTCAGCATTTTTTAAACTTTGATATTTTTGTTTAACAGCTTTCCTTGACTTAACAAGCTCTCTTGCTAAGCGTTCATTCATGATTAGTTAAATTTTTCACAAAACTTTTATTTTTATAAGAAAATATATGAATCAAATCCTTTTCGATATCGACCGGATTTTAAATTCGAATCCTTGTCTATTACCAAAAATCCAAATTTATCTTTCCAACACATCAAACATAACTCATTAAATTGATTAAATGACATATCAACATTAACATGATCATCATAAATATGTTTTAAGTTCGTTTTGTCTTGTTGAAATATAACAATCAAATTCGCATTGTTACGAATTAATTGTTTTGGAATCGAAGAATACGTTTGACACAAATAAAAACAATCAGTATTTTTATGTCTTCCGAAACAAAAATAATCTTTTACAACATTCTGATTGCAACACACTATATCATCAAATATAATTATGGAATTTGGTTTTATTTCTTGTGGAGAAACAATATTTTCTTCATTTTCGGATTCATAATATCCAATTTCTCTCAATGGTTTAAAAAGTAATCTCAAATATTCATATTTTGGTTGATATAGAGACTTTGAATAAATATATAAATTTTCAAACCGTAAACCATTGGGATCTTCAATTAAACTTATAATGATATTAGTTTTACCACACCCTGATGGACCAATAATTAACCCCCTTTTACTAGAGCCTTCAAACAATTTTCCATGTTTTCTAAAATTATTTCTTGAAGTCTCATGGTCTTTAATAATAATTGAATAAGGTTGTTTGACAATTTTCATATATAAGAGGATGTATAAAGGGTAAGTTCTAATTTAAAACTAGTCAGTTTGTTCCAAGATTTCAATTATATAATGCCAATCTCATATAAGCAACAATCCATTTATAAAAGAAGAGTCAGAAAAAGAGGTAGTGGTTTAATTAATACTCTAATAAATAAGTTACCTTTTGAATTACATCTACCTGGGTATAATTTTTGTGGACCTGGAACCAAACTAGAAAAGAGACTAGCTAGAGGCGATAAAGGCATAAACTTATTGGATGAAGCTTGTAAAGAGCATGATATTGCCTATGCACAATCAAATGATATAAAAAGCCGACACGCTGCTGATAAATTATTAGGTGACAAAGCTGCCGAAAGGTTCAGAGCAAAAGACACCACTTTTGGAGAAAAAACTGCTGCACTTGGAATAAGAGGTGCAATGAAAATTAAAAGAAAATTTGGTATGGGATTAAAAAAAAGAAGGAAAAACAGAAGTCGAAAAACTCGTCTAGGACGAGGAATAACTTTATCTCAAGCTATTTCAAAAGCAAGACAAGCACTAAACGGAAAACAATTTAAAAGTTTGACTGATATTATTCAAACCGCACTTAGATCTATCGGAGATAGTAGAATATTATCACCAAAAAATAGAATCATACCAATTCCAAAAACTGGTGGATTTCTACCTCTTATTCCTTTATTTGCTGGTTTGTCCACTTTAGGTGCTCTTGGAGGAGGAGCAGCAGGTATTGCGAAAGCTGTCAACGATGCAAAAGCTGCTAAAGAAAAATTAGAAGAGTCCAAAAGACATAATAAAATGATGGAATCTATAGCAGTAGGAAAACAAGGAAGTGGTCTTTATTTAAAACCATATAAAACTGGATGTGGATTATATCTGAAACCTTATTCAAAAAACTGTTAAAACAAATACCTCGAAAACCACTTACAAATTATGATTTAAGTAAATATATTAATCTACTTAAAATTCCCAACTTTCGAGGTATATTCATGAGAGATAAATTACCAAAAAAAATTAATAAAAATGAAAGTGGTATTGTTAATCTCGATAAGAATAGTGGTGATGGAACTCATTGGACTGCATACATAAAAAAAGGGAAAAATATTTTATATTTTGATAGTTATGGCAATTTGCGACCATCTACCGAATTAACAAAATATTTTTTCAGCGATAAAAAGAAAAATATTGTGAAATATAACTACGATCATTATCAATCAATTAACAAAACAAATTGTGGTGAGCTCTGTCTTAAATTTCTTTATAATAATGGTTGAAAAACAATATTAATTCATTTTGTTAAAAATTTTTAAAGAGATATGTCGTACAGTTTTGTCATTAGTGGTAATTCCCCCACGCTTTCTGTTAATATTCATCCTCCAATATATTTAGATGAAAATTTTGAATATTCCATTGGACTTGTAAATTTTGAAACTTTTAATGCTATTCCAAATATTGATGAGACTAATAATCTTTTCATTTATGACTCAAATAAAGAAATAAGAATACCACCAGGTAGTTATGAAATAGATGATGTAAATAATTTTATTCAAAAATTTTTGGTCAATCGTACTTTTCTTCATATTTATGCCAATAATAATACTTTACGAACACATATTAAAACAGATATTCCTATCTCGTTTCGTGATGGAACTATAGGAAAAATATTAGGTTTTAAAAATAAGGAATTAGAGGGTCTTAAGGAGCACATTTCAGATTTTCCAGCGGAAATTATTAAAGTAAACGCCATAAACATCGATTGTAATATTGCCGAAGGATCATATTTAAAAGGAAAACCTGTTCATATAATACATCAATTTTTTCCTAGTGTAGCTCCTGGTTTTAAAATAATAGAATCACCACAAAATGTCCTTTACTTTCCTGTTACTGTAAAGGTAATAGACAATATAAACATTAAAATAGTAGATCAAGATGGTGATCTCATCAATTTCAGAGGAGAAACGGTAACAGTAAGACTACATCTTAAAAAAATAGATGAATAATGGTTATTTTATATAATAAAAAAGTCTCAAATTATAATTTTTCAAAAAAATTTTACTCTAAAAACATTAATAAGAAAGATACTAAACGACATTTAACTAGTAATAAATTAAACTCTCAAAGGTTAACACCTTCTAATAAAAAATTTCTGATAAGTTTAGGTTTCAAACTAAAATAAAATGGAATATTTAAATGTAAAAGAAAATATTCTTGTAGATGAATCAATATTAAGCTGGGAAATACTATCATTTGAACCTTTCAATCCTACAAAACTTGGATTAAATGATGAAATTAGAATTGCTCTACAACAAACAGGAAAATATCCTTTACCTTGCAAAAGTGAATTATATTTAGAATTTCAAGTTACCAAAGAAGATGATACTCCATTGGCTAATACGGTATTAATCAACAATGCTCCAGCATTCTTGTTTAAAGAATTACGTTATATTTTAAATGGTGTTACAATTGATTCAGTTCGAGATGTAGGAATTACTTCAACTCTTAAAGGATACATATCATTTAATCAAAACGAAAGTGCTAAATTGGAAAATGCTGGATGGTATCCAAAAACGAAACCTAAAGAAAAAATTATGACTGATGAAAAAGGAAACGTTTCCCTATGCGTCCCATTAAAAATGTACTCGGGATTTTTTGAAGATTATAACAAAATAATTTTAAATTCACAACAAGAACTAATACTAATAAGAAGCAATGATGACACTAATGCTTTAGTAACCACAAGTGATGATGAAAAACCGAAAATTAAAATAACCAAACTTTGTTGGCGAGTTCCACATCTTACTGTGGGCATTCCCCAAGAATTGGCACTAACGAAAATTATTGATAAAAACAATGATATTCTTCTTACTTTCCGAAGTTGGGAATTAATTGAATATCCAGAGTTATTAGAAAATACAAGACATAATTGGCCTGTCAAAACCTCCACAAAAATTGAAACACCAAGACATGTACTAATTGCTTTTTAAAAGGATAGACGTGGTAATTTAAAATCAGATATGAGTAAATTTGATCATTGTGACCTAAGGAATATAAATGTGTTTTTAAATTCAGAAAGATATCCTTACCAGGACCTTCAGCTTGATTTTAAAAATAATAAGTTTGCTACCCTGTATGAAATGTTTTCTGAATTTCGTCAAGTATATTATAACTTTCCAACAGAACCAATATTTAATCCCAAAGAATTTAAAGATAATGCACCTATTGCTTACATTAATTGCTCTCATCAGAGAGATTTATTACAATCCGGCCCAGTAACCATGAGAATTGAATTTGAGACAAAAGAAAAAATATCGGGAAAAACAGCTGCGTATTGTGTTATAATACATGATAAAGTATTTAGCTATAATCCATTAACAAAAATTGTTAAACAACTTTAACTTCTCCCACCACATCAAATATCATTATTAAAATGAAAATATATCGAATAAGATCAGTTGTTTCTATACCATAGTTTGTTGCACATCAAATGGAATGTACAAAATACAAAAAGAAAAAATAGAACTATTTTTAAAAAAAATTAAACATCTAAAAAATCTTATTGAAGACTATTCGAAAAAACAATTTGTAATAAAAAAATTTAGTACTTTAAAAATTTGCTAAATAAAAAATGAGAATAGTTATGGATGTTCAAGGATTTAAGGATGAACACAACAAGTTTATTCCTAAAGAACTTGCAATGTTTGATGGACATAAAATGAGTCATTATATTTTTAAACCACCGTATCCACTACAAATGCTTCCACCAGAAACATACAAGCAAGCAGAATGGTTAATGAAATTTCATCACTGCATCAATTGGAATACAGGATATATTCCTCTTCATAATTTTTCATCTATAGTAAAAAACTTAACAGAAAAGGGAGAATTCATTTATATTAAAGGAGAAGAGAAAGCTAATTTTATTAGAAAATATTGTACTAAACCAATAACTGAATTGGACGAACAACCTGTTTTAAATAAATCATCTGTGCCCTTTCTAATGTATTCTTTATGTATAAAAATTTTTTTATGAATGAATAAATTAACAATGAATGTAATAATATTTTTTTTATTTATCCACATCCCCACATTACTAACAGAAAATTATATTTTCCTATCTTTACATAATCAAATATTTAAACATAACAGCCGTTACACAATAATAAAACAACTATAAAAATTTAAATATTTTATTTCACACTAACTTTAATTAACCAATAAATCAATACATAAATTTATTTCTTTATTGAGTCCAATTTTTTTAAGTTCATCAAAGAATTTTAACACATTTTTAGTCTTCAAAAATTCACTACACAATTCTGCTGCTTTTTTACAAAAATTTGCATGATCAACATATTTTATATATAACAATAAATCTTGACCCTCACTTTCTTCTTCAACTAAACAAGATAAATATCTGGAACATGCTTCGTTCATAATGAACCCTTCATAAAGATCCCTCACAAAATTTTCAATTTTAGGCATCATCTTCACCACGCAATTTGATTAGTTCTTGTAATACAACAGGATCTCTAATATATTGGTTTAAATGACGAACTTCATGATGAAACCAACTTAACTTCACTAATTCACGTATAAACTGTACAATATCTTTCTTTTGAAAATAACGTTCGCACAATTTCACAGCCTCTGTATGGTTTTTGGATATATCCAAATAATATTGAAACCAAGATGGACCACTATCAACTGCATAATGTTCGAACTCAAAAGCAGAACTTTTACATTTTTTATAAAATTTTTGAATTAATAAATTTAATTCACTTTCGTTAGAAGCAGAAGACATATTTCATTTTAGTATGTTTTAAGCTGGTAAAGTGTTGCTTTTATAATCAAAATTTAAAGAAGGGATACAAGGTCATGTTAACATGTATACGAAGTAACTCGAATGTATACGAAGTAACTCGAATGTATACGAGATAATTCGAATGAGAAAACAAAAGAGGAGGAGGATGAAAAGCGTTGATGATACGAGGTTTTTTAATAAGTATAATGATAGATTTGAAAAGTATAATGAGAGAAGAAAAGAGGAGGAGGATGAAAAGTGTTGATGATTTACTCTTACTCCTCCTCCTCCTCTTTCCTTCTCTCATATATCCACTACTTATTGAACATACAACATTAATATGTAACGATAGTATTGTAATTTTTTTTAATAAAAAACATGTATTCATTACTTGATTGCTTTTTTATTGAACCTTTATTTTAAAATTATAAATATAATGAAGTGTCGACAAATAACAAACTGTAAAAGTTATTTTTGAAAAATTTGTCTAACATCAAATTAAACGCACAGGTCTACGAGTAAATGTTTAATGTGAAACAGGTTTGCTGACAAGATCCTCCATAGTCTTTTCAATTTTCAACATTCTGGAGTTAAGTTCATCACGCAGTTCGTCTTGCCTAAGTTCATATATTGCAATAACAGTATCATCAATGTATCCTCTAAGTTCTTGACCGGTTTCAATTAATTTCTTGCGTACGTAACCTTCAAGTTGGTTTCTGAATATATCTTTAATAACAATTGTTGAGTCATGTAAAGCTTTCTGCGTATCTTGCACACACTGGGCAAGGTTATTATCAACATAATTTCGTGTGGTCGCATCGTCTCCTTCCAGAGGTTCTGCTAAATAGCACAATCTTTTGCTTCCCATGTCGTAATCTCCATTAGGTGTAAGTTTAAAACCTATTCCTGAAGGACCTCGCATAAAGTTAAAATCCTTAAATTTTCTTTTGCGACCGAACTTATCAATAGTGTTTACTTCTGACATTGTTATGTGAGACTGATTTGATACCATTAGATTTCACCCTAATATATGGTTCTATTTCATTAATAAACGGACTCTGCAGAAAAATATGGATTGCAAAACGTATTTTAGGTGATGTTTAATAAATACATATACAGATTCATTTTACTATTGTTTTATTGGAAAAAAAATTAAAATATAACAAAAGATTGAATTTACTTTTTATTATTAAAAAATAAAAAAATATAACAAATAAAAAAATTAAAAAATAAAGAAATAAAATACATGTTAATTTGTTTTGTACAGGTAAGCTTCTTCTATGACCCAATTTCTTCTCTGGATGGCACGTTCATTAATGTCCTTGAACTGGTAGTAAACTTGTCCACAAAAGCCGCATTGTACAAATTTAACCCTGAAAAGATCAATGTATTTGAAGTCGTACGTAAGATCATTTCGCCAGCAGATACCTAGTCTTTTACAATGATGACAAGTTAAATAAAAGCTTTTGGTATATGACTGTATGTTTTGGCTGCTTCACTAGGTTGTTCATCAGTTGGAACATGATGTTTGAATTTGTTGTACTTTTCAATCGCTGTACTCTATTTATGTATTACTTTTTAAAATAACCTTGACAGGGCCAAAAAAAAAATCCTTGAAAATTACAACCTCGAAAACGACCCAGGCATTCATGGGTACTTTAACCTTGGCCTTGGCCTTGCATCTGATAAGTTTAGTACTATATTTATATGTTTCTTTAAAATAACCTTGACAGGGACAAAAAAAAAATCCATGAAAATTACAACCTTTAAAACGACCCTGGTATTGCCGGTTACGTCGGCCTTGGTCTTGACCTTGCATCCGACAAGTTTAAATATTATACTTAATGCATCGAACAAAAGGAATAAAGATGGTATAGTGGGGGAAATGGGCATAAAAGCAGACTTGCTGGCTCGAGCTCTTCACAGTTCGTCAGAACACCAAACAGTGCAGTAGTAAGATAAAGTTATAGTGTGAGTTGTAGTATCGAAGATGTCATTAAGTGTAAGGTCTCTTTTGGATGCTCTTGACGTGAGCTGCGGTTCGCAACAAGGCATGTTGGAAAACATCAGTGGCTTGGAAGTGTTAAGTCCGGGGGTATTCGAAAATTGGAACGGCAGGGAGCAAGAAGATGCCGAAGACAGAGCCCTGAATGATGGTCGCGACGAAGAGTTGGTGCAGTCGGCTGCGCAATTCCTCGAATGTTGGACGGAGGAGAAGGAGCCGAAGATCAGCGTAATTAGTAATGTGGTTGTGCGAAAACCATCGCGGCCTAACAGGGAATCTTCTCCGAAAGCTTCCAAATTAAAGAAGCTTTTGACTATGCGGAAGTCGGAAATCGCCGATAAAAAAACCTTTTATTCGGCGATTAAAGGTGTGGGGCAAGGAAAGAAGAAGTTTAACTTTAAGCATCCCTCCACCACTGGTTCCATTACCCGACTTCCTGAAAACAGCACCGCAAGAGCCGTTGTCCGTAGAAGTGAAAGTGATCGAAAGCCCCGATGGACCAACACCACCAACACCGGCCAGCGTAGAGCAGGAAGTAGTGTCGGAGGTAAAGTCTTCCCCAGCGCGACTGTCGCCGATATTGGGGTGCCGGAAACCTATGAAGAAGCGGTTTAAGCGGTGTTTTGAAGGCGATGAAGTTTCCGCTGCTTCGTCGTCGTCGTCGTCGTCATCGTCGTCTTCCCCAAACGAAACCGCTAGTTGTAGGTATTAGCTTTTAATTTATAATATTAAGTTTGTAAATATATATATACATATATATATATATATATATATATATATATATATATATATATATATATATTGTAGTTAATAAAAAAAAGTCTTTGATCAGATTTTTTTTTATTTTATAAAGAGAATAAAAATGGCTTGAAAATTTATTTTTGTGTGTTATTTCATATAGGCCCTTTCCCACATAATATTATGTAATAAAAAAGAGTGAATAATCCACTAAAACTACGCAATAGCAATAGTTGTAAATATTTTTTGATAATATTTACAAGTATGCTAAAACATGGTTCGGTTTAAGAAGTTAAGGTTCTGTCGCCAGAACTTCTAATACATTGCATCTCAATATTGTATGTTTTTATGAAAAAAAAAACATAAAATATTTGTTACAAAGTATTATAACCAACTAAAACTACGATCAAATTATTTTGTGGTCCTGAAAAGGACCGTTTTGTTGTAAAAACATGCTACTCTTAATTGTGTTGTGGAGTCGCATGGCCCGTCATCATCAACGGCGGTGGTGGCGGTGCTGTCCTCAGCATATTCGATTATGAACCGCCAAAGTTCTTCCCATCTGGGATCGTCCAACTCCCACACAAGACAATTGTCTGTGGAAGAATCCACCACAGGGCATTGGATAGGTTGCTGTTCACTCGCAGACATGTTGAACTGAAATGATTGTAATAAGTATTGGTGGTCGTATATATAAAGACAAATTAATGGTGGGGGGTGAATACAAATGTCGTATTACGTATTGAGACCAAAAGTTGTTTGTGGTCTCAAATACGAACGAACGATTTTGCTGGGTTCCACCAGCACCTAAACTTTTAATACTTTGTATCTAATATTGTGTATTCTATACATACAATATTAGTAACAAAGTACTAATATGTGCTAAAACTACGATCAAAGTATTTTGTGGTCCTGAAAAGGACCGTTGTTGTGTGCCATTAAAAAGGGCCAGGGAGAGTGTGGGGCTTATGGTGCCCCATCCTCGCTGGTCGACCGCCAGCTTGACGAATCGCAGGGGCCCTGCGGATCGTCGGGTGTCGGTGATGCTGGAATTTCCAGCACAGCATCTTTCGGTGAGTCCGGCTCTGGCTGCGGCGACGGAGTTTCGAGTCTTTGTAAGACCCAATCGCCCGCATCGTTTAATTCCACGAGACCCGGATCGTGGTCATACAGCAGGGGAATCGGCTCATCCAAGTCGTCCCAACGTAGGACGTCAATTTCAAAATCCACCTCTTCATCGTCGAAGTCTTGCAGGTCTCCAACTTTGCCTGCGACGGTGTCATCGCTAAAGATGGATGAGCCTCTGCTGGCGGGTCTTTCTTCCTCCATGTTCATCGTATGAGAGTTGATGTATATATGACTGTGTAACTGGCCCAGTCTCATATATATAGAACTACCCCCACCCACCAATGGATTCTAAATGTTGTGTATTGGTGAGAGCTTATAGAATTATTGATTTTTTCAAAAACTTTAAATAAGGAATTAGATTTGTTTTTTTTTTTTTTGTTTAGACAATAAGACTAATTCTTAACATTTTGTGAAGAATACATTACAAAAAAAATTAATAGAAACCTTGTTAGGACTGTTAACATTTTCATAGGTTCTCAAGCATATAACTTGGCACTTAAGCTACGAGACAAATCGTCGTTAAACGAATATCTCGCCCCATAAGTGACGATTACTAAACTACGATCAAAATATAATGTGGTCCTGAAGGGCCTGGGGGGAGGGTCGGGTGCCTACCGTGGAGTAATACCCAACGATATTAACACCGACCTAGGTGCAGCCCTTGGTCTTCTCATTGGCGGCACCGTCGCCATCGCTAGTGGTGTCGGTATTGCGGGTGGTGCCGAAAGTGCTGCTCCTGGTGCGGTATCCCCGCACTCCTCACACTTGCATAGTTTGCCGGGCACGAAAGGCCTGACAGTGCCAATGATCTTCTTTGGTGTATCTTCCATCTTGACGGTCGAATGTGTAATGATGAAATAATTCTAATACCGGCCTCTATATACATTCAAAAAGTTGGAGGGAGTAAGGTGGAGTGCATATATGCATTATATATAAGTTTGAGAATAATATGATTTTATAATCACCGTATCTCTGTTATGGTCACAAACTACTAATTATTTTCAGGTAAGGTAAGGAAAATTTTGAAAATGTTTTGACGGAATCGTAATAAGGAAGAGTTGAAGTATATCACACTGTTTTTCCCGATTCGCTAATATAAAAAAAAAATTTTCGTCTCATTTTGGGAGGGCTCTGGCGTCGTAACGGTTGACGATAAAAAATTGGAAAAATACATATATTGTGGGAAATTTTCTCTAGAATCCAAAAAAAAAATTTCCGAACTTCTGTCACCGCAAATTAAAAAAATCAATATTTCAAAATTGCGAAAAAATGGTGAATGAGCCGCGCAATCGCTCTGAAACCATCAGAAAACGATTTTCACGCCACAAATGGGTGGACTGGGTTAGGAGGAGGGGGTGTGCCGCGTAGCGCGGAGTCGGCACACTAAAAAAAAGCACTAATGACCTCCCCTACAACTTCCACATACACCCGTTCGGCGCTCTAGCCTCCTAACTCGAGAATTTCAATTTTTTCGTCTAATTTTTTTTCATTTTTAAGATTTTTCTAATTTTTTTTCATCACCATTGTATTCTCCTCAAAATTCTAGGTAATTAAAGTGTTTTTATTTTTTTTTCTATCTTGAACGGTTCCCGAGCTACAGCGCTTTAGAAAATCCAAATTACTAACTTACTATAACCCTTTTCTTGAAATTTCATCTTTCCGAATTTTGAAAAGTACTACCATATGTAGAAAAAAATTCTCTTTCTAATTTCCTAATATTATTTTGTTCCAAAACGTCCACTTTGGCGCGCATTCACTATTTTCAATTTTTTTTTGAAAATTTTTTTTTTTACGTTTTTACTATCGAGAAAAATGCTTGCTTATAGTACTCGATTTCCTCTATAATTTTTTCTTATAACTTTTTTCCCTATTCCTAACCGTTACTTTCCTACAAATTTTCTAAATCGTTGTTTTCATATTTTGCCTTAAAATTTTTTTCTTGTGTTATTTAAGCTCTTTTTTCCACTTAATAAACCACCATTATCTAAACTCCCGTACTCCTTTCTTAAAGAGCGGGCTTTTCCGTCCGCATTTTTTTGTTGGATTTCAAATAAATATAAAACTACTACTTCACTCATTACAAATTTATTGATTCAAGTACCATATTTTAACATAATTTTGTGTTACATATAATAGATACATTAAAATATAGATTTATTGGTCACCGAACCGTTCAATACATTATAACTAAAAAATGAGTCGTGAATAACTAATGCGTACACTTTAGTGTCTTTGGGGAATTTATTCTTTCTCTTTTGGAACTCCAATTTCACATCCACTGTCGATGAGTTAATCGCCTCTGGTTGATGACTGCAATTGATAATAAAAACGGGGTTTTTCATATATTCCGCGAACGTTATCATTGGATCGTTTATTTCGCGCCCGTAGTAGCTGCTTTGGAAGTTTTCGTAATTGTAATAGGCTGCTGCGTACAGTTTTTTGGCGAAATCTAAATTCCGTCTTTCGTAGAGATAAACGGTTGAATTCAGATACAGTCTAATGTCGCATACGTCGGCGTGGGTAAACTGGGTTGCGTTTTTTTCTTTCTTGTCGCAATTATTGCTGTCTTGAAACCCGACGATTATATAGCGCGATCTTTCCAGACTTGTACTCGTTCTCAAGGCCCACACGTCGGAAGATGTTTGCCTTAAAGCTGGTAATTCGTACAAATCCCATTTACGATATGCCATTTAAATACTGGCATTGTTTCCACCTTTATTAATGCGAGACAGTATTTTCAATTTTTGCTTGTCGTCTGGAATGATGTGACGAATTTTCCATTAGATTTTGTCGATACTAATTTCTGCCTCTACTTCGCCGACGTAGCAATTGGTAAAAGTGCGAGCTATAATCACAATAAGCTCTTGTTTTACGTTGAAAACACCTTTTGCGTAATCTTCGGCGAATCCCATAAGATATTTTAAGGGTAATTTCCCGGAGAATACGTTACTTGCCGTGTCTACGATATCTTGGTTTGCTTCGTCGAGACCCCATCCGCACGTCATGAGAGATCTTTGTTGCAAACTTCCGAATGAAACTATGGTTTTTAATGTCGTCGTAACTCCAGGTTTACGAACCACGGCGACCTGCTCACCTCCCATCTCGTAGCGAATTTAATCGAACAAAAATGCGAGGGCAGTATTTGATAAAAAAACATTTTTTCGTTGCGTCTATGGGTTTAAATTTTCCTTCGATATATATGTAACTTTCGGCGATATCCAGAATAATATCTTGAAAATTAATGGGGAACGGACTTCATCCGAATTGTTGAATGATGGAGATCCGTATGGTTTATACGTATGCTCTTCTAGACTAATAATGGAATTGTCCAAGATGGGTTCGGAGAAAACCTCTATTTTATCGCTGGTGGTGGAAATCATTTTCGCACTTTAAGACCGATTGATTTTAAAAATTTAAGTCTTTGGCAGATAACTGTTGAGATGTTTGTGATCTAAAGTCTGGACGACGACTAATCTTGACGTTAACTCTTCTTTTACTTTTATTATGTTTCGGCAGTTCCCCCTTAGTCGACAGCACACACAATTGACGATTGAAGCAAAAACCCATTTCTATGAAAGTTTCTTCAGTTCCAATTTCACGATGATTTACTCGCCTTGAAAATTGATTAGATCACCGCTATCGTCCAAGATGCGAAGAGTAATGTTGTCGATAAATTGACGTCCTGCCGGCATTAACGGCATATAAATATTATTTTGTGGTTCTTTACTGATTTTGTAACCGGGCTCCACGTCGATATCGAATTCGAACAAGGTATGACATTCCACCGAATTCATATATGCTCCGGAAATTATATTACAATCTACGCGTATGATGCGTACTTTCATTATTTCCACCATCTCGGTTGATTCGTGCTTTTTGTCTCTTTTTAACACTGTATGATTAAATCCTAACATTTTACCGATACTCGCCTCTCTCCGCAAATCTATAGTATATTGGGATTTCAGTTCACATTTCAGCGTATTATTTTTAGAGACCAAGTAAAAGATTCCATCGTTCTTTTCTTCAGTTGAAATCCTCAAAGCCTCCGACATAGCTTTACCTATCTCATCTATTTCATAGGCCCCAGGTGGAATCTGCAATTGTATCGGATCGGTGGTATAACCCTCCTTCATGTAGGCAAACTTATTGTTGCTTTCATCCACATTAAAAATTGAATTGTATGTGTAAAATCCCAGCAATGCCAGACCATATTTGTTTTCTCTATTTAATTCGACTGGTGGATAAAAATCGGCGCTTAAGACGCTCGAGTGTCCTGTTAGTGTGAACGTATAAGACATGACTAACCATTAAAACATCACACATCTCGGTTTTATTGTTAGCGGCAACATTTAAAAAGATTCATCTTCACATCTTTTCTCACTGCATTAGATAGTGATGTTTTTATGCTATTTTCTGCTTTTATGCGCACATCGCTGATTTTGCAATAGCAACAAAATATTTTTCTAGCCGTAAGATCCTCATCAGCCGTAACCTCGTTTAAATTGCTGCTGCTGAAATAATGTTTGCAACCGCACTGATATTTTAATATATCGATATCGCTTTTGAGGTGCTCGGGCAACTTTTCCCAAACGAATGGAATTTCATTTGGGGCTAATGCAATCATTACTTCCTTGGGCATGTTTTCTAACTGTTTCACGGTCATTTTCCTTAATCCACCGGCTAGATGAAATGCTTTCAGTGATTGCAACATTTTAGTATAGTTATTGCGATCCATTGGCGGTGTTAATGGTGACGATGATGATGACTTTTTTTACGCTGATGATTCGACAAGAAACTTTAAGCACAAATGTCCACACCAGACTGTTCCAAAATCCTGTTGACGATCGTATGTATAGTAAATAATTTTTGATGGTTCCGATCCCGTTTGTAGATATCGTACCAATTCGATCGGTGGGGGTAAATCGCCGAAGCTGTCATAATATGTTACTTTAGAATTATTTATTCTATAAGCTACCCAATGAGTCCCTGCACCACGCGTACTATCCAAATTCACTATTGCTGCTTCGTAACGTCGAGGACCTTGTCTAGGTAATGAATCCCTCATATAAACGCCTCGAAAGTGTCCTATTCTTTTCTTTTTGGCATATTTTTCAATATCGATGTTAGAGAGTGGTCTTCGAGATAGGGATTCAATTAGTTTTTTGATCTACGATTTAAAAACAATCCCATACCTTTACGATATGGCTTTAGAAACAAACCATTTTCTTTCGATTTTAAATAAAGGCCGGCACCGGTTTTATCTTCGCTGCTTTTTTTACAGCTTTAATGGCGCGCACAATTCCCGCTGCCCCACCGGCTAATGAACCCAAAGCTGATAACCCGGCAAAAATTGGTATTAATAGTAATATTCCACCAGTTTTAGGAATCGGTATTATTCTCGGTGCACGAACCTTCCTTTTGCCACCTGCCGCTTTTATCGATCTACGTGCTGCCGACAGAGCTATTTTAGATGCATTCGTGACATTTTTTCCAAAACATTTTTACTACCGGCTTTTAATAATTCCTTTCGAACTGCTTGTCGAATAGCTGTTCCGAAACTGACTTTCCGAACATGTCGATTTTTATTAACACCTTTCCTTTTTGTATGATGTGTGCCTTTACTAGATGTTTTTTTTGTTGATAATGATGATGGTACACCCATACCAAAACGTTGTTTTCCTTTCATAATGTTTGTAACTAACCAAGCTGCTGTTTTTTCACCTAAACTGGAATCTTTCGATTTTACTCTATTCCAAGCACTTTGTTCGAGCTCGTAATCCGCTCGATGTCTCGCACTTATGTTGTCTTTATTATGTAAATAGGCTAAATCGTGTTTTTTGCATGCGGAATCCAAAGGATTAATGCCTGGATCACCTCTTGTTACACGTTTTATTACTTTTGTTCCGGGTCCGCAATATTGATAACCGGGAATGTGTACCTCGAATGGTAATTTATTTATTAACGAATTCACAATACCGTGTCCAGTTTTATTGGAAACGTGAGACTATCCACTTCGTTTGACGCTCGGCATCTGATTGACAGTTTTTGTGAAAAATTGCCTATAAAATATCAAATTTTCTTAAGATGCGCGTTATCGATCTTAAACAAAAACTTCCTATTGACAATCTCGATGAAAAAGTCGGACTTGGATTTGAAAAGAAGACAATGAAGAAACACCTCTACTTCCTTCCTCTATTCGCGACCTGTTAATTGGTCCATTCAATTGTGGAAAAACTAATGTCATGATTTCGCTGCTTACACACCCCCTTGGGCTACGTTTCGAAAATGTCTATATTTACTCGAAATCTCTGTATCAACCGAAATATGAGTATTTAAGGAAAATTTTAGCGCCCATCAAAGGTTTAGGCTACTATGCCTTTAGTGACTCCAGTAATATTGTAGAACCGTCCGATGCAAAACCAAACTCTATATTTATCTTTGATGATGTTATATGTGAAAAACAAGATGTTATAAGATCGTACTTTAGCATGGGACGTCATAAAAATATCGACTCCTTTTACCTAGCGCAAACATATTCGCGAGTGCCTAAACAGCTTGTGCGAGACAATGCCAATTTTATTATTATGTTTAAACAAGATGAGTTGAATATGAAACACATATTTTCCGACTACGTTTCACCGGATCTAACTTTTACTCAATTTCAAGAAATGTGCTCAAAATGTGGGGATAATAAGTATGGATTTTTAGTAATTGATAAAGACAGTGATGTGAAATCGGGAAGATACCGCAAAGGATTTGCAGTAATAATAAGAGAAAACACTCATTTGATTGTTGAAACGTCCTTTGTTAACATCATGAATAACGCGATCGACTTAAAACGTAAACTAGTGGAAGCTACCAATGCCGTCAGAAAAAAATTTAAACAAATTAAAGCGGCTAAAGAATTTCATGTTGTGGAATTGGAAAAGTTTTATGAATCCATTTCTAAGCCATTGACAACTATATCTGATGTGGTCAAGCAACGTCAGCAGCAGCAGCACCAACAACAACAACAACAATAACAACAACAACAACAACAACAACAACAACAACAACAACAACAACAACAACAACAACAACAACAACAACAACAACAACAATAACAACAACAACAACTTTATCCAGCTACAAAGTCACATAGTCCCAGTACATCAGTGCAGTCGACTCAAATATCAGGTTTTCCCCAACATACACATTCCTTTCAAACCTCCACACCTATTCAGCAGCAGCAGCAGCAGCATCGCATTTCAAAAGAAGATATTAGCCAATCGGTGTTTGATACACCCTCGACATCAACTAATCCATCTCTCGCATCCGCTGACTCCACAACTTCCGATACGTTAAACGCACACCTGGAAGGATTACGTTCGAAACCATCTCTATACGATACTGTATATGGTGTACGTTTTGGTTCAAAAACAGATTATAACAAAAATTTTATTGGTAATTTAGAGGTACGTTTTCGAAATGGAAATATTGTCTTATACAAAAAAGGGAAAAATATTGCAGAATATGTTGGATCACCGGCACTTTATGATTTGTTATTTCTTAAAACACCCCCAAGTGTAGGCAAGGAACAACAATTAAGTGATAATGTACTTTCAACGTACAAGGAAATTTTGGAATCAACGAGTGCTGTCTACAACAATTTTAAAAAAAGTGATGGTTTACGGGAGACCAGATGGAACAAATATTTACGAATTATTAAACCTCTGATAATGGGCACAAAATTAGGCGGTACTATTACAAGAAAAAATCTCTCGGAAAAACTAAAGTTACCCACAAAAAAGAAATTATCTCCGAAAAAATTTCAATATGTCTACTGGAACAAAGCTAAAGAGTTAGTGAATCGTTTAAGTTTGTTGTGGAGTTCCAAAATGGCCGGTCACACTGGACACGAAAATGAAATTATGTCAATCATAGAGGAATTACGAGAAGAAGATATAATATATTAAGCTCAATATTTAATGATATTATTCAGTTCTTCCTTCGATCTGAAACCTTTAATATTACTAATAATATGGAGCCCAGTCTAGAAAAAATTAAAATTGATAATGAACTACATAGAACGGCTAGAAAAAATTTTGTAAGACGGCGCACGATAATAAAAGGATACAGAGATTTTTGGCAAATTGATTTGGCTGAAATGCAACAGTATGCTGGTGAAAACGATGGTTATCGTTATATTTTGGTCTGTATAAATTGTTACTCTAAACTTGTCTATACCAAAGCCATAAATAACCAGACTGGTATAGAAGTTACTAATGCGATGAAAAGCATCATTGAAGAGGCATCATGTACACCAACAAATCTGCAAAGTGATCAAGTAAAGGAGTTCTATAATACAAACTTTCAAGCCCTGATGAAAAAATATAATATAAATCATTATTCCACATACAGCACAAAGAAAGCTGCAATTGTTTAGCGAGTCATAAGGACTTTAAAAAATAATTTATATAAACAATTCTCGACAAGAGGATCTTACAAATGGATACATATATTATCGGCAGTAACAATAACCTATAACCATTCGAAATATCGCACCATTGGAATGAAGCCTGCAGACGTGCAAGAAAAATCACAAATTAAAGCATACGATTATTTAAAAATTGTACCTAAAAAATTTAAGTTTTCCATGGGTGACATTGTGCGTATTAGCAAGTACAAAAGCGTATTCAAGAAAGGATATACGCCCTCTTGGTCAACCGAATTGATTAAAGTTGTAAAAGTTAACGTTACAAATCCACCTACTTACTTGTTGGAATCGTTAGAATGTCAGCCTATAAGAGGGTGTTTTTACGAATCAGAACTACAAAAAACAAGCAGTCCTGGCGTTTATTTAGTAGAAAAGGGCCTTAGACAACGCAAGAAAAATCACACCGATCAATTATTTGTCAAATGGCTAGGATTTCCCAACCACTTCAACTATTGGATAGATAAAGCTAATATTGTTTAAATAACATATTGTTTGACTATAATTTTAATTTAAAATGTAAAATAAATAAACAATATATTGCAAAATAAAGTTTTTTTATTTCAATCTTCATCATTAAAAACAATGACATTAAAACATCATACACATAAATCACATTTCAATATTCTTGGAGGGAAGGTCCAATTCACCGACGACTACGACGTTATGTTCAAGGCTATGTCACTCGGAGTGCGTTCTCCTATTCTTTAACCTGCTTTCCCTTTTTTTAGATTTTTTTTGAAGTCGAGCCGTACGACAGTGCGCTTAATGAGTCATTTAAAGGCTGATGATAGAGTATTTTCTGAATAAATTCAATTTTTGTTTTAAGCTCACTATTATTTTGGTATATCATGGGAAGGACATCCTTGTTAAATATGTCACATATTACAACTGCAAAATTGTAAAACTTTCTATTAACAAAGTGTTTTGTCACAGCATCGTCATCATCTTTAGGTTCGCCTAAGTTGGTTATGATTTTTCCACCCATATCATACTGCCCATCCGCTGTAAGTTTAAAACCAATCCCTTGTGGCCCAGATAATATATGATATTTTTCATTACATTTCTGACGACCAAATTTATCAATTGTGTTGTTTCCTCGACTCATTTTCAATCTTTACTAAACTATTTTATTTTTATTTGCCCTACTTATATTAAATATTTCAGCTGAGACAAAGAAACACTGACTATTATCTACTGGGTTGGTATGTTTATAAAAGAAATAAAACAAAACTGTGATTGTAACAGATATTTATTTACAGTTATTTAATTGCACAAATACAAAAATTATAAAAAATTAATTTTCCATTTTCGTTGCTCAAAATTCTATCCCATCCGACACTATTTCTATCTTCAACGTCTTGCGCTGTTGCTGTTGCAGAAACCAATTCATATTTTGCAGCAAGCTCACCTGGTAAATGTGGAATATTGATGAGGTATTCTTTTAATTCTTCTTCAACCATTTCTGCACACAATGTATCCATGTCTATGGAACCATATAAAAATTTGTCGCACAAGTGTGCCCCAGCCATAAAATTTATTGCATCCCTGATCTCGTTCTTATATTGATCTTTGGTTGCATCAATATGCGGCCAATCATTTACGCTATCTAACATATTTCTTAATTCTCTCCCCAACCAAAATATGTATCTATATACACATTCGTTGACGGTTGTCGTCGTCGCATCAGCAGACATCTTTAACAGAAAAAATGAACACGCGTAAGTATTCTGACATGTGCAATTATATTTTAAATTTAATTACATCCTTTTTTTCAAACAATTTACATATAATTTACTCCAATGAGCCAAAACGTAATAATGTTCGAGTATTGATTCCAAAAACTCTAGTGCCCTGCCCCAAATAAGTTAGAGTGTATTTACTTTTAGTTTTACTCATAATATCTACAATATCGTCAGATAGTGTTTCGGCCACACGTTTTGGCAAAAAAGTCTCAAATGTGCTATTATCACAGTCATCGTGTAAAGCCACTAAAAGAATTTTACCAAATCGTGTAGTCATTGAAACCATCTTTATAATTTTATACACTTTGCCTACAATCATTTCGGTAACCTTTTTTCTCTCTAAAACCTCGAAATCTTTGCTGAACATTTTATTAATTTCATCTAGAGTTTCTTTTGCAATACTCATTATTGAAAAAATGGTATATAAATCCAAAAATTACCGTGAATATAAAAGCACTTTCAGAACACTACACGAACACAATATTTGATGTTTATGCCACTGATAGCTGCGACTGTTTGAAGTCACTACTTTTCCCACGAACCTTTATAGCGAGGTTTCAAGGTCGAATTGTAACAATGGTGGGGATAGCTTAACGATAGAAATAGTGGGAGGAGTATTCAAGGTCAAATGACGTCACACATTTAAATTGGTATAAGGATAACTTCAAGGACAAAATATAATGAAACAAATAACTACATTTTATGTACTTTATTGATTGATTTTTTTCTGCCATTCTTCTATACGTGTAACATTATCACCTAAACCTAATTTTCTTAATTTGTTCAATAATAATTGTTCGTTTTTATTTCTTAGAAAATTCTTACAAACTATACTCGCTAAAATACACACTTCGGCATGGTCCATATACTTAAAAAATACACTAAAATCCTGAGCCTCCGAATCTTGCATTTCAAATGCGTAAAATTCCGAACAGGCTGCAGAAATTAGAAATTCTTCGTACATTTCTCGCACTAAACTTTCCATATTAACTACTACTACTACGTTAAACTTAAGTTCTACACTCTAATTTCATCTAACACAACCGGATCTGCAATGAACCTAATCAGTTTTTCCAAACAGTCACTAAAGCCCAACTTTTTTATTTCAGGAACAAAGTCTTGTAAATTTATTGTTTTGCTGCAATATTTACGACATGCATTCGCAGCCTTTTCATATTCATAAGCCAAATCGCAATAGCGCGACGCCCATTCTGCTCGACTTTTCATTGAATCATTGAAATAATTACTAGCCGTTTCAGTGAACTCATCGCGCAGTTTTTTTACTGTCTCTTGCAAAGCACTATTCATATTATTCACTCATTTTTACATTCACGACACTTTTTTATTGTTGGTGGTGGCCCATCTATATAATGACGATATATTTGTTCATAGTGAATGTAACAGGGTAAGCTTAACTGTAGTTCCTTGTCACACCGATATGGCGCTGACAGCTTATCCCAAATTTGTCGTAAACTCAGCGTATCAACGCAAGTTTTTAAATATTCGAGAGGAAAAAATGTTAGATCCTTTTCTTCAAAATCACACAAACTTTTTAAATTACTCTGATATAAACAAATTACTCTGCCGACTTGCTCTATAATTTTTTCTTTAGATAGTTCCGTATCTGACATTTCACACTGAATGAATGTAAATAGACTCACACAATTTTATAGAACAATTTGCAAGGTCAAAATCATTTCAAGATCATCCCACACTATTACAATGCACAAATAACTACTTCAAGGTCACACACCCAAGATGGCTTCCAACAAAGTCAAGGTCGTCGCGATCAAGGTCAAGGTCAAGGTCTCACACACAACCTTGAACACAAGGTCAAGGCCAAGGACAAAGCACACGTGCACTTTCAAGGTCAATGACAAGGACATGTGGGCGGGGCCAAAGAGGAGTGGGCAAGGTCAAGGTCGAGGAGTGGGGGATGAAGAGGATCGGGTTATGTTCACTACTGTTAAGATTAGCGATATGAACAAGGAGTACTTAATTTTTAGTCAACAATTAAAGATATGTAAAAAACGTTGTCCAAAATTCTTATAATACAGAGCGTAAAAAAATGAGGTCATGAGTGTTATTGCTAGTCCACGCCTGCAGCTGTGAGTAATTCACAACACTTTGTCGGATAGTAATTTGAAGGGCCTTATTTGGTATAAAAAAATTTAAATATACCTGGTGGTTCAATAATATTGTGTAAAAACTTGATTCAATTGCAGCTCTTTGGGAGTCCTTATCTACGAAAAGGAGGCCTACACGAAAAAAGTTAATATGAACTTGTAGTATTCCTATCACGTGTTTTTTCCTTATCCGGGAGATTTTCCACATTTTTTCGGACACCCTGTAGACTGACACCAATTTTGAGTTTTATTTATAGAAATAACTCTTGAAAAAAAAATTAAACTTTCATTAAAGAGATACTAATATATTTAATACGCCAGAAGTTTGAAACAATCTGGGAAAGCAACATCGAACGTACACACTTATGATCTAAAAATGATTCGTCGGTATAGATGTTGTGAACTTTCGTAACATAGAATTTTATGGCAAAAACAAGAGTCATGTAACCATCTCGTACCCTCCATATTCAGACACTATATATCGAATAACTTAAGATATATTCTTTGTCATTTACGAGCTTCAAAAATAAATCGCAAAGAAAAGTTTTGCACTTTTTCTTTTTTTTTGGTTTCTAAATCGTTTTAAAGCACTAGCGAGTCACACAGTAAGATCTCAAGCTTTATAGACAAATCATGGCGATAACTGTAAAGAGGTTGAAGTCTAGCATAAGCTTACTGAATTTATTGTTGAACAAAATATCCAAATCTTTAACTCCAGTGGATAGAATCGAATCATCAATCTTTATATTTGTACAGTTTTTAGCAGTCTTTATATAGATTATTTCTCTAAATACCCTTAGAAAGCATATTTATAAGAAATAATGCCGCAAAGAAACCAAATGATTTGCTATAATGTCTTGGTCGATAGCGTTGCAACGTTCAAAAAGATAGTGTCTTTTAAAAGAGAAATATACCTGAGTGCCATCCACATAACCAGATGATTTTTACCTCCTTTAAACACTTGGTAAAACACAAAGTATAGGCGACTTATATTACAGCCGTACGGCAAACCAGAACTTACGGTAGCTCTTCTGATATCTCTCCATCCAATCCAACGCACGGCGTGGCTAAGACTGATTTTTAATAACAAAAACTACTACTATACTTTTCGAAAGATTTTGGTGAGCTAAATCCGAATCTGGCTTCAAAATTACTCCACTATGTCAGGTTTATGAGATATCTTGACCTAAAAGTGCAAAAAACATTGGTTTTTGACATATGTAAAATCACAAGGTAATTTTTTTCCACATTAGTAGAAGAAGCTGAAATTATGAACCTTTCTTTATAAAATCAATTTGAAATGTCCAGTTTCTTTTTTTTTTTACCAAGATGTGCTAATTTTAATTCTGTGACTCACCAATCTACAGGAATGCAAGCCAAAAATATGGTAGAAGATACCTCCTTGAGTGTACTTTTCTAAATTCATTTTGATGAAAATTCAAAATGTCGCATTCAATATAGCGGTCAAAAATTTCCAAGCTATCCAGGAATAATTATCCTTGTTGAGTCTAGCTTCTTTTATGGAAGTATTAGGATCTACTATGGTAGCTTTGTTATAGCTAATAAATTAAATTTTATCTTTTATATTATCAATATCAAATATATTTCTCCATGAAAGTTATTCCAATCAGCTATAAATTGTGGTATATATTTATATCATTTACATTTCTATATTCATTGAAGATAATTTGTTTTAGTTATTTGGTAATACAAACTTACAAAATATAAATTCATGGTCCAATATTAATGGGGCGGAAAAAGTATCAACATTTGTTACTAAATCTGGATTAGGAATCAAAAAAGGGTCAACAAGGGAGACAGAAAGAAGTGGCTAAGGATTAGTAGTTAATTAAATAAGCTCTAGAGGCTACACTTCCATATAATGTTCTCTCTGAATTTCCGAGTTTTCAGGATTTGGTAACTAGCTAGGTAACCTTATAGTTATATCATGTTCATCTGTACGCTTGTAGGATTCAGTAATATAACTTCATTAGGTTTTCATGTTTAGCATTGAAATTCTACAAGGGCACGCTTTTTTTATATATTCCCGGGTCCGTCCTAAAGCCGGATGCACTGCGACCAGAGTAGGCCTATTGTGCTCAACCTAGACATTACAGCCACTCTGTCAACCTATCCCCCTGGCTCAATCTGTACAGTCCCGCTAAGGAATTCAATTTCACTGACCCGAAAGCTTGTCCAAATCTCACCAGTGACTCACAGTCACATATGATATGCTTCATCGTTTCCTCGGCTTGTCCATATAGTCTGCAGCCGAGGTTTCCGTTATATAGATTCATTCAATTCAGATGTACTTTGACGGGCATGTGTCCCGTCATTATACCCGTAATAGTCCTTAATTTATTTCTACTCATTTGTAGTAGTTTCTTTGCCAGTTTCGGGTCCGGATTCCCAATAAATAGCTTGCTGTGGTTTAAACCTTGTCTGGTTATCCAGTGATTTTTATGTTCTCTTTTGATCCATTCTTTAACTGCTTCTCGGGCCGCGCACCGCGGCACCCCCAAGGCCGGTTCTGGATCAATGTATTGAGATGCTGACCCTGCTCTAGCTAGCTCATCAGCTTTTTCGTTTCCATGTATGCCTTCGTGTCCTGGTAGCCACTTTAACATAACTCTGTTGTCTTTTGCCAGAATTTCCAACTCACTCTGACATTCCCAAACCAGCCTCGATGATACCTTTTGGCCCTTGAGGGCCCTTAGGGCTGCCTGGCTGTCAGAGTAAATGAGGATTTGCTTCCCTTTATAAGCTCTCCTGTTTATCTCGTCTGCGCACCGTAAGATTGCGTATATTTCTGCCTGGAACACTGTTGGGTATTTTCCAAGGGGAAGGGTTAGTTCCTTCCTCGGTTGCAACCTATATATCCCAGCTCTAGTACCCTCACTACTTTTTGAACCGTCAGTGTACCAGATACTTGCACCTGAGAATGTTTCCGGTCTTTCTCTTTTACTTGCCATTCGATCCTCTATTGTGACTTCAAACGGTATATTATAACGGTAGCTCGAGTTCATATAGTCCGTGTCCATTTCCAACTCAGGGCTCCTGATTTTTTTACATATGTTTTTATGTCCTGACATCGTCATTTGCGATTTTACTGTTGAGCGATTTAGTCGGTGGAGTCCCATTCTTGCCTCTGCCCGAATCACTATGTGTAGCGGAGGCAGATCCAGGATACACTCCATTGCCGAAGTGGGGGTCGATTTCATGGCCCCAGTAATACACAAACAGGCAACCCTTTGTATTCCACTCAGCTTTGTCATAGTTGCTCTCTGCATTACCTTGGGCCACCAGACCAAGGCTGCGTAAGTGATGGCTGGTCTCACAATACTGGTGTATTACTAATGTACCATTTTCGGTGAGAGACCCCATGTTTTCCCACATAATCTTCTAACAGTCATATGAGATGTTTCCGATTTTTTTGGCTAAGTTTTGCACTTGTTTGTTCCAGGTCAGCCTGGAGTCTAAAATCACCCCCAGATATTTTACTTCTCTGGCAAGTGGTATTATGTTTCCTTGGAGGATGATGGGACCAAGATCCTCTATCCTTCTCCGTTTTGTAAAGGGGATTAGGACAGTCTTTTGAGGACTTATATTGAGTCCCTCCTGCCTTACCCATCTTTCTACAACTTTAAGAGCCCTCTGCATTCTCTCTCTTACTGTTGTATTAAATTTGCCTTGGGTTAAGATTACCAAGTCATCTGCATATCCCAGTACAGAGTGACCCTCCCCACTCAGGGTTCGCAGAAGCCCATTCATTACTAGGTTCCAAAGCAGTGAGGAGAGGACCCCCTTGCGGACACTCCCCAGTCACCCGTGCCATCAGCGACTCTCCAAGCAGTTCTGTACAGATCACTTTGTCTTTTAATATATTTTCAATCCACCTGCAACAGGTTTCTTCCAGGTTGATGTTCCTTATTGCAGTGATGATTGATTGAAAAGACGTGTTGTCGAACGCCCCCTCTATGTCTAGAAATGCTCCTAGAAGCACTTCTCCATTTTCCAGAGTGTTTTCCACCTTGCTAACCAAGTCGTGGAGCGCTGTCTCTATAGATCTCCCGGTTCTGTATGCATGCTGGCTCCGATGAAATGGACTGTTTACCATTAATTCATCTCTGACATGCCTATCCAACAGCTTCTCGAGAGTTTTAAGGATAAACGACATTAGACTGATTTGTCTAAATGCCTTTGCTGTAGAATAGTTGGGTTTTCCAGGTTTTTGAATGAACACTACCCTGGTTAACCTCCAAACCTTTGGTACATATCCTAGAGCCAGAGTGGCTCTTAATATGCAGCAAAGTCTGTTGATCAACAGGTATGGACCCTGCTGTAGCATTGCTGGATAAATCCCGTCCGGTCCCGGCGATTTATATGGTTCAAATGAGTTTATGGCCCATTTTATCTTTTCACAGGTGATCACCTTTTTTGCCGTTTGCCAATTGTCCTTGGTGGCTCTCACAGCAGTATTTATCTCTGCTCCAGTCCTCCAAGTCTCCGGTGATTTCTAAATTATTGTTGACCCTGGGAAGTGAGCCCGAAATAACTCGGTCATTGTTTCTTTCCCAGTATAGGTGTGCTCCCCTGTATTTGTTTTTAAAGAGTTTATTGATGGTTGCGTATCCTTTGAGAGTATCTTTCGGAGTCTGGCACATTCTGGGGTCGTTTCGATCTCCTCACAGTGCTTCCTCCATGATTCTCTCTTAGCCTTACGCAAGTTCTTGTTGTATTCAGTCAGGGCCAGTCTATATTCTTCCCAGTTTCCTGTTATTTTCGCCTTGTTCCATAGTTTCCTAACTTGTCCTCTATTCGCCTCTAATTCCGCATTCCACCACGGCACATTGCGAGTAGAATGTTGAGTGATCTGAAGACAGTTAGCTTCAAAGGCTGAAACTGTGGCTTCTGTTAGTTGTTCTGCCATCAGTTCTACTTCTATTATGTTGCCTACCGAACTTTTGATTTCCGCTAGTCTTTGTTCTAGGTCTAAGCAGTAGTTTCCCCAGTTTGTCCTCCGCGGATTCCGGTAGTTTAGTTGTTCCCGTTCTATACCCGTTATTTCAAACCTGATGCACCTATGGTCAGAACAGCTCGCCTCCCTAGATACATGCCAGTTTTTTATGAAGTTGCCAGGATATGTCGTGCTTAACGTTATATCAATAACCTCCTGCCTTTGTCTGGTGACGAAGGTGGGTTCATTGCCTTTATTCATTATGTCTAAGTTATTTACCATTATGAATTCAAAGACTGACTTACCTCTTTGGCTGATGTTTATGCTGCCCCAAGCATCGTGATGAGCATTGGCATCACACCCAATAATCAGCTGCGATCCATTTCCTCTGCAGTCTCTCACCAGGTCTGCCACTGCTCTTGGTGGTGGTTCTTCCAGGTCATCATAGGGGAAGTAGGCTGAGCCGATAGTGATGGTTGTTGGTCCAGTTCCCCTTGTTGCTATTTTTGCGGCAACAAGATCTCTAGAAATGTGTTTTGTTAGTGCAAGCACTTTTAGGTGTTTTTTATACAATATACAGGTCCTTGGGTTATCGGCTGTTCTGCAATATGTGAGCTCACATCCGATTCCCGTAATCCCTTTTACTTTCCCCTGGTGTATCCAGGGTTCTTGAATGAGGGCGATGTCACAGTCCTTCATCTCCCTGCACAGAGCGGCCGAAGCCGCCCTACTCTGTTGGAGGTTTGCCTGTATCACCCTCACTTTTCTTTCCGGTTCCCAGACTACGGAAGGTCACCTTCCCGAATTTGTAGAATGCCTTGAACTGGTTTTGTTCAAGGCATTTAAAGGATGCCGCATCAACCGAGAAGGCCAGTGTTTGACCTTTCTCGTCTATTTTGCGGCTTAAATTCGTCCAATCACTTACCTTCAGCCAGGGGTTCTGGGTTCCCAGGCGTGTTCTGGCTTTTTCTACCTCGTCTGTCCCTGGTAGCCAGACAAGGACTTTAGGTCTTTTGGGAAGATCCTTAGCCTCGACTATTGCCAGGTCTACTCCTTCCCATAAATTCCCTAGTTTTGCAATAGATTCTTGCAACCAGGTTTTTGTATTTACATTGGCACACGTGATTCATAGAATGCCTCCTGTGTACTTATTTCCCTCAAACTGTGGTGGATTGCCACTGCTAGAGGGGGTCTCATCCATGATCTCTAGAAGCCTATTTAGAATTAGGTCAGCTTGGATCTGGTGAAGTCATGAAGTCAGGGTGGCGACTATGCAGAATCGCCATCCTGAGATCACTTAATGCCCTGCTGTAAGAGGCTCCAGCCTGTCCTACTTGACTTCTGGTTCTCTTCGCAGGTCGTTTGTCTTCAGGGGAGGTACTCGAGTCCGAGTGCAGCCGTTTGCTGGTTGCACTCCCCTCTTTTTTGCCTTCGGACCCCGACTTTGGTTTTTCCTTAGTCCAAGTCCCCGCTGCCATTTTCTGTGCCTTCCGGATCTTCCTTTTCTGGGCTCCGGAAAGCTTCTTTCCCTGCGGGTCAACTTTCGTTTTCCCTCCAGGGTCTGTTTTCCCAGTGTCTGATTTTTCGGTGGGACTTTCGCCCATCCTACTAGATTCAGCCACTAGAGTGTTGTCAGAGGAGTCTTCTTCTATGAGATCCACCTCTGATAGTTTGTCGGAGTCACTCATTGCTGAGTCCTCCTTTAATAAAATTTCTTCTTTTCCTCTTTCCTCATTCATATTCCCACGAGTATGGGAGAAAGGGTGATCCACGCCGGCAGAGCTCCCTTTACCGACGCAAGGCTGTATTACTTTGGGATTTCGCCCGGTTTCCCAAAGGCACCGTCTGGAACAACTGATAGACCCAGTTGCCATGCACCCTCTCGGCACGGTGGCCACACGTTAGAGTTAAGCCTGTGTTAAGTGTTGGTGTAAAGGTGCGCCCGTCTGCAGTCAACGGATCGATACCGCCCACCTGCAGACGGCCCAGTGTGAAGTGATGTGTTAGTGTAGATACCACTGTGCAGTTGTATCCCTCTTAGTTTGGTTCCTAACCACAGAGACCTTTCCAGCTTGGTCGTACCTGCCGGCAGTTTGAACTGCCGCTGGCTTAGCTCTCTGTGTCATTGAAACTCGCAAGCTCCACCGGAACGTCAACCCGTGGAGACTTCGGGGGGTAAGGGCACCTTTAAACTAACTTATTATTTTCGCACACTCGATCAAGCGAAGTATCAATAATTTAGATTTTCAGTATTTTCTAAATTATTCAGGAACTAATGAAATTGTTACAGTTTAAAACGGCCGTTTAGTAATTAGCAACACTGTCCCCATGAAATAATTGGGACCCTGTATAGTAGAATTTTTAAATTCCTAATTCTAGTCTGTTGCGAAATTCAACTAAAACCATTTCAACAACATATAAATTTTGTCAAAGTGAATTAATCCAATTTTCCTACCATATTTCTATTTTATTAAACTACACTTTTCCACATTAAGTAAAACGGTCCAGTTAAGCTAATGGTACTGAAATACTATGCGCTAAGTAATATTTTATTATATTTAGTGTTGCTTATTTACATTTTTAAAAAAAAAAGTAAATTTTTTGCATGGACGAATTCCATAATACTTTCAATTACCAATGAGCTGCCTTAATATGGATATCTTTTTATTAAATAACATGCACAAAAACCTATATAACATCAAGAACTAAGCCCAAAACTTTGGTGGCATGAAGCATACCGTTTGACCACTGCATGGCAGAAATCGATTAAATTTCTGCATAATTTACCAACATTTATTGGTATAATAATAACAGATATTTATATACCTGAATTACAGAGTTTTAGTTTGTCACGGTTCAATTTTGCGCTTAAGCTCACTATGGCTAATTTATTTAATTTAACCTTATTTTGCAAATTCTGTCATTATAAGCAACACAGTGTCATTTTTCTCATTTATATTTGATGGAAATGAATGTATATTGGGTTGCAGAAATTTGGAAATTTCTATTGATGTATTAATATATATTTCTTAAATTTAAGTGTAACTACTGGGATACTTATTAGATTTATTATTTTTGTTTTGATTAAAATATGCTAACGATGAACGAATTAGCTTAACTAACAAATGCATTTTAGCCGACTGTTGTTGCTCGGTATCTTAGTGCACAAGCAGGGCCAAGGTTATAAATGGAGGCCGTTTTTTCTTGATTTTTCACTTTTTCCTGGTTTGATTCGGCCAAAGCAGCTGCAGACTTCCATCTCAATTTTTAGTTACAAAATTTTTGGGATTCTGAGATAAAAAGATAAAGATTATCCCGGTAATTTTGTTGAGTTTTGGTGTACCATATCTTTTGCCAGATTGGCGGTTATGGTTTCTTTTACCGAGATAAACCTGGAGACAGAGATTTTGAGCAGTTTGCACGGGTCAAGGAAGGAATCAGTCTGACCCCAGAAGATCGGGTAAGGAACTTTAAAATAATTACTGTTAAAACGATCCTGCATATTTTTTTTATTTATTAGAAGATTTCAGCTCAAAATTGATTTCTTCCTAGGGAAATTGAAGCATAATTTAAAACCAACCGTTATGTTATTCTAAGTCTCATTTAGACCATTAATTAACCACGTGTAATATTATTAAGAAATATTTTGTGGTTTTAGGGCCGATCAATTCTTTTTTTTTTGTGATAAATATATAGTTCTTGAATTTTGAAATTTGTAAGTTTTTTGGTTTCTAATATTTGCTGCCAAGCAGTGCTTAAATTTTATAATTTGTTATCTCTAAGAGTTGATTTTGATAGTACTTTTATTACCAATTGAAGTTTGCACTATATTTTGCTATGACTCCTGGACGTATCACGATTTTCCCAATTTTCAGTTATATTAATTTTTTAATATTGATATTAAAGTATTTTGCACTGTATCCAATCTTAGGGCCCCTATTTGGGTTTACTGTTGATAAATTTAAAGTTTTCTTTGCATCGTGATACGTTCATAGCCGCATTAACTGTCAGTTTGATTCCAGCAATCTTTCTTTTTTGTGTGGTTGACTGCAATGCTTGAGTATTAGAGACTGGCTTATTTAGTGAAATTAGGAAGTCTTTCCGATCTTCTAGTGTTTTTAATAAAAGTTAATTTCTGAACGCGTATCCTGTCTTTTCATATTGTATTGTAGTAATTTATTTGATCATATTTTGAGTATATCTATTTTATTGTTATTTCTATGTAGAGTTATTATAGAGTTGATTGAGACTCGTTCCATTTTAGCCAGGTTTAACCCAATTTATCTGGAAATAATTAATGTTAATAAACCAAGTATTGTAACGTCATCACACAGTGGTGAAGAGGTCTGAATTTTATGTCCAGTTTCGTGATGATTGATTTAATTGAAGAACTAATTACATTTTATGGTAAATTTTTGTTTAAAATTTTGTTAAAGTAATTATTGGTAAATTTAATTATGGTTGGATTATTTTTTTATATTTACATAAATAGTTTTTTTTTTATTTTAATAAACCTGTTGTTGATTATTTTGTGTAAATAAGTGGAGTCATACTGTAAAATTTACTTGTGCATTTTTACCACATTATTACTCCTATGTAACAAATTTTAAAATTTAGGCACTGGATGGCAGCAAATATTAAAAACCCAAAAGAAATGTTGAGCCCCAAAAACTCGAAAATATATCTTAATAATATTACACGTGGTTAATTTAAGGTCTAGATGAGACTTAGAATAACATAACGGTTGGTTTTAAATTATGCTTCAATTTCATTAGGTAAAAATCAAATTTGAGCTGAAATCTTTTAATGAATAAAAGAACTATGCAGGATCGTTTTAACAGAAATTATTTTAAAGTTCCTTACCCGTTCTTTTTAGGTCAGATTGATTCCTTCGTTGACCCGTGCAAACTGCCCAAAACCCCTGTCTTCAGGTTTATTCCGGTAAAAAAAAAACAGTAACCACCAACCTGGCAAAAGACACGGTACACCAAAACTTAACAAAATTACCGGGATAATCTCCGTCTTTCCATCTCAGAATCACAAAAATTTGGCAAATAAAAATTGAGATGGAAGTCTGCAGCTGCTTCGGCCGAATTAAACCAGGAAAAAAGTCAAAAATCAAGGCAAAACGGCCTACATTTATAACCATGGCCCTGCTTGAGCAATAATCGACTTCCGCTAGGCGCGTTTAATTGCCACGTCAAAATGACAGCTCAAAAGAAAGACATCGGGCAACAACAGTCGGTTAAAATGCATTTGTTAGTTAAGCCAATTCGTTAATCATGAGCATTGTTCAGTCAAAACAAAAATATTATATCTAATAAGTTTTCCAGTAGTTATTTTTAAATTCAAGAAGTATATATATTAGTACATCAACAGAAATTTCCTAATTTCTGCAACTCAATATACGTACAATCCATCAAATGTAAATGGTAGGGAAAAAAACAATATGTATGTGAATACAAAAACAAGGTAGCAGTAAATTGTGTGTGAGTGATTTTGATAAGAAAATACCTAAGCACAGTGTAATGAAATACCAAAGTAGAACAAAATAATGACAAATAAAATTAATCGAAACTGTACTTATGAAATGCTTATCTTGAAAGGATCGCTGGTAAATACTTAAGGAAAATGTTACTGTATTGCCCACAATGACAGTATTTGCAAAATAAGGTTAAATTTTCAGTTTCACTTGAAAACGGCTAGAGATAACTACTAGCCGAAACGTCGTGATATTCAACAAAAATAAAGACAATGGAAGTCCAACAGATATCTATTTCTTCGTTAAATTAAATATTTTAGCCTTAGCGAGGTTTAACGCATAATTGAACCCTGACAAGTTTAACAAAAATTAATAAAAGTAATAGGCGTAAACAATTAAAAACTAATAAACTTGTAAAAAAGACAAGAAAATTTAAGTATTTCCAAACAAAAGTTATGCAATCGTGAAAAGTGTACTTCTTTTTAGAAATTAATAAAATGTTTTGTCAGCTTAGATCTAATTTTTAACCATGTAGTAGCATTAATTTCAATTAACCATTTTCATAAACATTCAGATATTGCAAATATTCAGTTACATTAGGTATTTATGAAAAGCAAAAGCAACTAAACGATTTAATAAAATAACAACTAAGCAAGTTTAATTTTGCAAGCCGACTCTGGCATGAACTAATTGAAACCTATGTACAACTTTGTTTATTCTAAATAACGCACTAAATAAATTATGAGTAAATTTACCATAAGGAAAATTAGTCCCATTAGGCTACTTAATAGAGATCCTCCAAGAACAGAAAAACAACAGAATATACAGACTGTAAAAGCTTGGAAAATCATCAGAAAGAGCTCAGTTTCAAGAAGTTGTTTCAAATATGTCATGATATTATGAAGGCAAAAAGCCAATCCATACATTCTTTTGATCTTCTCAGACAATCTCTCTGGACTTTTCATATTTGAGTTGAATAACAAGATGTTTCACATGCTGGTATCTGATTCTTGAAGTTAGTAATAAAAGTGTTATAATAATACATTTTTAAGAAACATAAATAATCAATATTAGATTTATTACTGGTAGTATCGATAATGCCAATATTTTTTTAATACCATTTTCGGATAAGACAAGGTTAATAAAAACAATATACATCCATACACAGACAACGAAAGCCACAAAAATTAAGTAATAAACGCCGAATTTAAAAACATGTTATTCGAATTTCGATTTTCAGTGGAGAGGATTTGGTCAACTGAGGAAAATTCACAGAGAGATTTTTCCATATAAGTCTTCTCCTAGAAGAGTTGACAATGGAAATACTTACTACTAGATACTGGCAAATTGCTGATATTAGACCGAGAAAAATCTCAAGGATAATAATATTTGAAATATTTAAATTTATAGTTTCTAGCCAGAACAGTGCAACCCCTAAGAGAACTGTCAAAATAATTAATATTACATGTGTTTTTCTATAATATTTTTCATTTATTAAAATATTATCTTCGAAATCAAAATATGGCACAATTTTGAAAAAGCTTGAAAACTTTGCTAAAGAGCTAAAGAAGAAAACTTCTTTGTCCGAGGACATATTTCTCCTATCACTTGTTATTATTTATTAAGTTTTTCGCGTATTGTTGATACAAAATATTTGTGGAAGTTAGTGTTTCTAAATGGGAAAATATTAATTATCTTCTTATAACAATAGTGTCAGTACCGTATTTAGGAATTTTGTGTAAAAATATGAACAGAAAATGGTGCAACTTAAATGAACAGAAAATGATGCAACTTAAATAAACATATCTTAAATGTTACTTTAAATGAGTAGCAGTTTTGTGCAAAAATAATTTTAACTTTGATATTTGATTTTAACCTAGAAACAAAGGGTGTCTCAAGTAATTATTAATATTACGATTTTTTTCTATTAGATCGAATTAGCCTAAATCTATTCATATTACTAAATACGCTTGCTTAAAGTGGAATAAGAATCAATTTTAAATCCAGGCAAGTTTATCACACTCTAATTCATCAGCAAGAAATCTATAATACATAGAGACTTAGGTTCCAGAAGTGCAAAAAATATTTAAAGATGCGTATAGATACTGGTTTTTAAAATGAGTAGGCTCAATGACTTGCAATAAAGGGAAAAAACAAATGTTGATTTATTACATCAAATTACTAGAGTATAGTGGAAAGCTAGTAGCAGCTCCAGCGAACAAAAACGCCGAGCTATCCTCTATGCCGGAAAGTAGGAGTGGACATATTTAGGTCGCTACTGTATCGGAGCTAGGGTAAATGCAAAAGCCTTCCACAATGTTGTTTGGAAATAACTTTCTACTCAGTGCTTTGAAATTAAATATAACAATAAACCAAAGATTCAGACGCAAATTAAACTCGATAAAGATAGTTATAATAAAAATCTTTAATTAAAATTTAAAATGTAGAGTTGTTAGGGAGCGTTCATAGAAAAAAAAGAAAAAAATCCAATCACATTAATACTAAAGACCGCCCACTGGCCTAAAGCATACCTGTTCAGTTTATGATCATAGATTTATACTTATTACGCAACAAATAATACTAATTAAGAATAAGATCCTTAAATAAAGATGTAAAAGTGATTCAAGGTTTCCCTGAGAAATGGCGAGTCTGTCAGTTGTTTAATCTCTCGGCTACGGGGTAGGCTCTGATGTAATCACTGGACGGGAACACGCATATAGGGCCGATAGCTGTTATGTTTTAACCTGTAGGGTAGACTGCAGTTATAAATTAAAAAAAAATAAGTAATTAACTGTTTTACTAATCATACAAGATAAATAATAGTAAATAAACATCTATAAACGTCTAATAAAAAAGTAGTCCGACTCCAGGTGATCACCGAAATTTACTATAGAATATAATTAGTTACTCGATTTAATCACCATGAAACTGGAAATAATATTACGAACTCGAGACCACTGTGTGATAACGTTAACGTTTGGTTTATTAACATTAATTAGTATTCAATAAATTGTCTTAAACTTGGATAAAATAAAACATTAATTTACTCTAAGGCAAGAACAATAGAATAAATATACTCAAACTATGATGATAATAATTACTACAATACGGATGCCAAGCGTTTGCAGCAATTGAGTATAAGAAAACACACGATTCAGCTACTAAGATACTCCACCAAGAGTTAGCTGATAAGTTAAACCTATTGCAGGAGGAAAAGTGCCTTATCACAAATACAATCCAAAGCCTATTCTTGAGAACAACCGAACGACTCTGACGGATCAGACATTTGCTCATAATAGACCAGACATTATACTAACAGATAAAATTTCTAGGTGAACACTAATTGACATTGCTGTGCCTAACAATAAAAACCTATGGCCAAAATACAACGACAAGATTGCCAAATTCAGAGATCTGGAGGTCCAAATCCGAAGACAATGGGCAATGAACAGCGTCCAAACGATTCCCACAATACTGTCGACAACTGGAGTGATACCAAAGAACCTCCTGCAGAACATCAAGGGACTGGACCTTGGTGAGCATCTGTATAAACCGATGCAGAAAAGAGTTCTCCTTGCAACCTCGCGAACCGTCCGAAAGTTCGTAGGAAATACAGCAGACTACATCACCGATAGGACTCGATAACATGGAAAGGGTTCCCACAGAGCTTCATACTTTTGGTATCTTTGTATACCTGGTATGAGTCAAAATTCTCTGGAGGGAGTGCGAAGTGTGAGTATTAGTTTCAGAAGCCCATTTTGGGTCCAACGCTGTTTGCAACTGCCCACTCTGGATCAGACGTTGCTATGCTAGTTTTGATCCGTCACAGGTATTTAATTTTTTCTGGTACCACCCATATCTGGGACTCATTCCCCTATTCGCCACCCGGGGAGGCGCCCGATGGGGGACCAGCACCCCTCACGAGTAAATTTCAGAGGAGTCTAATAGAATTTCTTCGTTGATATTTGCAAACTTTCCAAAATCACTGTCTCCAGGTTTATCCCGGTAAAAAAACTATAACTGCCAACCAGGCAAAAGATACAGTACTCCAAAAACTCAATAAAATTACTATGGCCAAATTCAAATTAGACCTTAAACTTATTCGGCGGTAAGGATCAATTTTGAGCCTAATTCTTTCTGAGTCACAAAAATCTATGAAACATTGTCTTAATAAACTGTAATTAATAGATCTTACCAGATTTCAGAGGAGTCTAATAGAATTTCTTCATTGATATTTACAAACTTCCTAAAATCACTGTCTCCAGGTTTATCCCGGTAAAAAAACTATAACTCCCAACAAGGCAAAAGATACGGTACTCCAAAAACTCAACAAAATTACTAGGATAAAAAATGACTTTTCATCTCAGAATCTCAAAAAAATTGTCAAATGAAAATTGAAATCGAAGACTGCAGTCACTTGGGCAGAATTAAACCAGAAAAAAGTGAAAATCAAGGGAAAATGGCCTCGATTTTTAACCTTGGCTCAGCTTGCGCATTAGTCGCCTTCCGTTAGATGCATTCAATTGCCACGTTTGAAAGAATTGACAACTCAAAAAGAATGGCACTGGGCAACAAGAGTCGGATGAAACTGATTTATTACATAAGCCAATTCGTTAATTATTAGCATTCTCCGCTCAAAAAAATAAATAAATAAATAAATAAGTAAATAAAAATCAAATAAGTATTCCAATAATTAATTTTAAATTAAAGAAATACGTTTCCAATAAAGGAATAAATTTCCTGCAACCAAACATACATATAATTCCATTCAAATATTAATAACGGAAAAAAACGAGATATATCTGAATACAAAAGTTATAGCAGTAAGTTCAATATTAACAAGAAAATACCAAAGCACAGTGTAGTGAAATACCTTACTTTACGAAAGGTATTTCTTCAAAAAATCCCTGGGAAATACTTAAGGAGAATGATGCTGTGTTGCTCATAACGAGAGTTCTTGCAAAAATAAGGTTAAATTAACTGAATTAGTTATTGAACTTAATTGAACCGTGACAAGAAAGAGAGAACACGGTAATGTAAGTAGTGAACATAACCCGATCCTCTTCATCTCCCCACTCCTCGACCTTGACCTTGACCTTGCCCCCACCCCTCTTTGCCCCCGCCCACATGTCCTTGTCATTTACCTTGAAAGCGCACGTGTGCTTTGTCCTTGGCCTTGACCTTGTGTTCAAGGTTGTGTGTGTGGCGTTGACCTTGACCTTGGTCGAGACGACCTTGACTTTGTTGGAGGTCATCCTGGGTGTGTGACCTTGAAGGTAGGTTACGTGGTTTGGGGTGACCTTGAATGGTTTTATATAAGGTATGGGGCAGTTTCATTCATCAGTTGGCTCTGACTTGTATAGGTAGTACATGTGTTAATATTTGACAAATCATGGCATATGTTTGTGAAAATTGCGGTTCTAAGTTTACTAATAGTTATAATATGAGACGTCATAAAAGAGAATCGTGTGCGGCGAGATTTAACGAAGTGCCTGGAGGAAAACGGCTCCGAATTGAAGAGTATACATCGATGATTCCGGTAATTAATTGCGCTACATGTAATGTAGATGTTCCAATAAATCATATGTCAGCGCATAAACGAACACAACAATATAAAAATAATTCATGTTTGCCGATATGTCATGGTGTGCAACTCATTGAATGTGCCTTCAAAAGGAGAATTGCAACCTATCGGGTTAGCAGTGATATGCAGCATTCCGATTACGTAATGTTCTTTGCAGACATTAAATCCAAGGTGGTGGAACTTGTTAATAATTTATTGCGTGTGCATCATGCTTTAAAAGTTAACATAGCAGCTGTTGGCGAGTACATGCTTCCATCACAAGAAATATTCAGTGAAAAATCCTTCAACGCTGCTAATCAAATAATTAGTGTAGAAAGTGATTTGGATGCCGTTTACCATTCTTTCACCGAATTAATAAAAACGCAGGCGACAGAGTTCCAGGAGAAAGATTCAGGTATGGAAAAATCAAAACCCGATATATTAAACTGATTTTTATAAATTATTTTTCTTGTTATAGGATGGGCTCTTGTGCGAATTTTATACTTGAAAGTTAGTATCAACAAGTATATGCCTATGGGTGGCTCATCATACATCAAGTTGCCGTGTTCTATTGAAAAGAAAGGAGCTGTCGTCAATGTGATTAACCAGGACGAATTTTGCTTTGCGTGGGCTGTAACATCAGCATTGTTTCCTCCAACAGCAGAGCCTTCACAGAAGACATCCTACCCCCATTTTTCTAGAGTGCTAAATTTAACAAGTATGGATTTTCCAGTAAAATTACGTGAAATTAAAAAATTTGAGGAAATGAACAACATATCAATGAACGTATACGGTCTGGAATCTAAATATGAAAATAATGAACTAATACATGAAGTTATTGGTCCACTGAGGTATGCGCCAAAAAAGTTGGATAGACATGTAAATTTATTGTTAATTACAAAAGACTGTAGTAGTAAAGATGGCGGTGAAAATTTTTGTGATACAACTTGTTCAAAGAGTCATTATTGTTGGATTCGGGATTTATCACGTTTAGTTTCAAGTCAAATTAGTTGTCAACAACATAAAATATATTTCTGTGATGGTTGCATCATTTATTTTAGTACACCGTCAGCTTTAACTTTACATCAAAGCTACGATTGTAACCACATTTTCACGCAAACACCCTCAGTGGATTTATAAATCGATAAATTTGGAAAGAGTGTGCCGGAAAATATTTTAAAATTCGAGGGTATAGAAAAGCAAATGCGCGTTCCATTCGTGGTTTATGCAGATTCGAATCTGTTTTAAAACCCGTTGAAACGGTACAACCAAACCCACAAAATTCTTACACTGTAAAAAGTTTTAAACATGAACCATATTCTTTTGCTTATTTAATTAAATGATCTTTTGACGACTCACTTTCGAAATTTGAGCTATTTCGTGGGAATAATGCAGCTCAAGTCTTTGTGGATCGTATCGAGTGTGATTTAAGGGCTCTACATAACACATATTTAAAAGACATTAAGCCTATGAAACCGTTAACGCCTGAAGAAAAAAGGGAGTTTATTGATGCTAAAATATGTGGTATATGTGAAGGCCCTTTTGAAGAGGGTGAGATTAAAGTACGAGACCACTGTCACATAACTGGTGCAAAAAGATTTGGTGCTGCACATTCCGTTTGTAATTTAAATTATAAATTACCCTCTTTTATCCCTATCATATTTCATAACTTAAGCGGCTACGACAGCCATTTATTTATAAAAGAGTTATGTAAATATGGGGATAAAATTGGTGTTTTGGCTCAAAGTAAGGAAAAGTATATATCATTTACCAAAAGCATTTATGTGCACGATTATTTTGATAGTAAATGTGGAAAAGTCAAGAGGAAATATTTAAAGTTGCGATTTATTGACAGTTTTAAATTTCTGTCAACGTCTTTGGAAAATTTAGGCAGTGGTTTAAACGACGACGATTTTATTGAAACGCGGAAACATTTTTCAAATATCAACCAATTTAATTTGATGCGTCAAAAGGGTGTTTTTCCCTATAGCTTTATTGACTCTATAGAAAAAATGAAAAATACATGTCTTCCAAGTAAAGATCAATTTTATGGTAATTTACGGGAAGAACATATTAGCGGTGAAAGCTATAGAAGAGCAAAAGAAGTATGGCGCTTGTTTGGGTGTAAAACTTTGGAGGACTATTCGGACGTGTATTTAAAATCAGATGTGTTGCTATTGTGTGATGTTTTTGAGCAATTTCGGAATAATTGTTTAAAATTCGATAAACTTGATCCAGTACATTACTATACCCTTCCAAGTTTATCATTTGATTGTATGCTGCGTATGACTAAGGTAGAGTTAGAGCTCTTAACTGATATAGACATGATACATTTTTTTAAGAAAGGTATACGCGGCGGCATAAGCCAGTGTACAGAAAGGAAGTGGATGTGCATTATCCGACTGAGTTGCATGATGCACATTCCGATCTTCCATTTCTAGTAGAAAATATCATACCGCCAACAGAAAACGCCATATTGCCGAAATTAATTCCTGATACACAAGATAAAAAAAATACATTGTACACCATAGAACTTTAAAACAAGCCATCGCCAACGACTTAGTGGTAATGCAAACCCATCGAGTATTACAGTTTAAGCAATCAAAATGGCTAAAATCGTATATTGATTTTAATACCAATTTACGTAACAAGGCCACCACAAAATTTGCGAAGGACACTTTTAAATTAAAAAATAACACGATATTTGGTAAAACTATGGAAAATGTGGAAAATCGAAAGGATGTAAAATTAGTAACACATTGGGATAACAGTGTAGGCAGAAATGGAGCTAGAGCACTAATATCCCGCCCCAATTTCAATAGTAGCTCGATATTTACCGAGAATTTTGTTGCTATACATATGAATAAAGTTAAAATATTGTACAATAAACCAATTTATATCGGATTTTCCATATTAGATATATCAAAGACTGTAATATACGATTTTTATTATAATTTTATTAAATCCAAGTTTGGCGATGATGCTTCGTTACTTTACACCGATACTGACTAGCTTATATTAAAAGTGTATACGGAAAACTTTTATCAAACTATATCAGAAAACCCCGAAAAATTTGATACATCAAATTACCCCGAAATTAATAATTTCAATATAATTAAAAGTAATTCTGTAGTTGGTAGAATGAAAGATGAGTTTCCTAGTGATTTGATAATAAGTTTTTATGGTACCGGCGCGAAGGCTTATTATGTCCATTAATAATGAATTAAAAAAAGCCAAAGGTATCAAAAAATGTGTTATCGAGAAAGACCTTCATCAGGAAAACTACCAAAGAATTGTTGAACGGGGTGGTTTGATATTAAGAAAGATGAAGACATTTAGAAGTGAATTACATAACATTTATACCAACATAATAACTAAAGTAGCATTGTCACATAGCGATGATAAACTTTATGTAATTCCCAGTTCAACCAAAACTCTACCTTGGGGGCATGCAGACATAGATTTTTACAAAACAGACCCGGAAGAAAACTTAGCAAATTTAGTCACCGTGTTGGAATCATTTCTAAGTCAGGACAGCACGTAATCTGGATAATCCATATTTCATTATTTGTATTGTTTTTATTATTTCTATTGAACATACAACATTAATATGTAACGATAGTATTGTAATTTTTTTTTTAATAAAAACATGTATTCATTACCTGATTGCTTTTTATTGAACCTTTATTTTAAAATTATAAATATAATGAAGTGTCGACAAATAACAAACTGTAAAAGTTATTGTTGAAAAATTTGTCCAATAGTAAATTAAACGCACAGGTCTACGAGTAAGTGTTTAATGTGAAACAGGTTTGCTGACAAGATCCTCCATAGTCTTTTCAATTTTCAACATTCTAGAGTTAAGTTCATCACGCAGTTCGTCTTGCCTAAGTTCATATATTGCAATAACAGTATCATCAATGTATCCTCTAAGTTCTTGACCGGTTTCAATTAATTTCGTGCGTACGTAACCTTCAAGTTGGTTTCTGAATATATCTTTAATAACAATTGTTGAGTCATGTAAAGCTCTCTGCGTATCTTGCACAAACTGAGCAAGGTTATTATCAACATAATTTCGTGTGGTCGCATCGTCTCCTTCTAGAGGTTCTGCTAAATAGCACAATCTTTTGCTTCCCATGTCGTAATCTCCATTAGGTGTAAGTTTAAAACCTATTCCTGGAGGACCTCGCATAAAGTTAAAATCCTTAAATTTTCTTTTGCGACCGAACTTATCAATAGTGTTTACTTCTGACATTGTTATGTGAGACTGATTTGAAACCATTAGATTTCACCCTAATATATGGTTCTATTTCATTAATAAACGGACTCTGCAGAAAAAAATGGATTGCAAAACGTATTTTAGGTGATGTTTAATAAATACACATACAGATTCATTTTACTATTGTTTTATTGGAAAAAAAATTAAAATATAACAAAAGATTGAATTTACTTTTTATTATTAAAAAAATAAAAAATATAACAAATAAAAAAATTAAAAAATTAAGAAATAAAATACATGTTAATTTCTTCTGTACAGGTAAGCTTCTTCTATGACCCAATTTCTTCTCTGGATGGCACGTTCATTAATGTCCTTGAACTGGTAGTAAACTAGTCCACAAAAGCCGCATTGTACAAATTTAACCCTGAAAAGGTCAATGTAGTTGAAGTCGTACGTAAGATCATTCCCCCAGCAGATACCTAGTCTTTTACAATGATGACAAGTTAAATAAAAAGCTTTTGGTATATGACTGTAAGTTTTGGCTGCTTCACTAGGTTGTTCATCAGTTGGCAACATGATGTTTGAATATGTTGTACTTTTCAATCGCTGTACTTTATTTATGTATTACTTTTTAAAATAACCTTGACAGGACCAAAAAAAAATCCTTCAAAACTACAACCTCGAAAACGACCATGACATTGACGGGTACTTTAACCTTGGCCTTGGCCTTGCATCTGACAAGTTTAGTACTATATTTATATGTTTCTTTAAAATAACCATGACAGGGACAAAAAAAATCCATGAAAATTACAACCTTGAAAACGACCCTGGTATTGCCGGTTACGTCGGCCTTGGTCTTGGCCTTGCATCTGACAAGTTTAAATATTATACTTAATGCATCGAACAAAAGGAATAAAGGTGGTGTAGTGGGGGAAATGGGCATAAAAGCAGACTTGCTGGCTCGAGCTCTTCACAGTTCGTCAGAACACCAAACAGTGCAGTGGTAAGATAAAGTTATAGTGTGAGTTCTAGTATCGAAGATGTCATTAAGTGTAAGGTCTCTTTTGGATGCTCTTGACGTGAGCTGCGGTTCGCAACAAGGCATGTTGGAAAACATCAGTGGCTTGGAAGTGTTAAGTCCGGGGGTATTCGAAAATTGGAACGGCAGGGAGCAAGAAGATGCCGAAGTCAGAGCCCTGAATGATGGTCGCGACGAAGAGTTGGTGCAGACGGCTGCGCAATTCCTCGAATGTTGGACGGAGGAGAAGGAGCCGAAGATCAACGTAATTAGTAATGTGGTTGTGCGAAAACCATTGCGGCCTAACAGGGAATCTTCTTCGAAAGCTTCCAAATTAAAGAAGCTTTTGACTATGCGGAAGTCGGAAATCGCCGATAAAAAAACCTTTTATTCGGCGATTAAAGGTGTGGGGCAAGAAAAGAAGAAGTTTAACTTTAAGCATCCCTCCACCACTGGTTCCATTACCCGACTTCCTGAAAACAGCACCGCAAGAGCCGTTGTCCGTAGAAGTGAAAGTGATCGAAAGCCCCGATGGACCAACACCACCAACGCCACCAACACCGGCCAGCGTAGAGCAGGAAGTAGTGTCGGAGGTAAAGTCTTCCCCAGCGCGACTGTCGCCGATATTGGGGTGCCGGAAACCTATGAAGAAGCGGTTTAAGCGGTGTTTTGAAGGCGATGAAGTTTCCGCTGCTTCGTCGTCGTCGTCGTCGTCATCGTCGTCTTCCCCAAACGAAACCGCTAGTTGTAGGTATTAGCTTTTAATTTATAATATTAAGTTTGTAAATATATATATACATATATATATATATATATATATATATATATATATATATATATATATATATATATATATATACATATATATATATATATATATATATATATATATATATATACATATATATATATATATATATATATATATATATATATATATATATATATATATATATATATATATATATATATATTGTAGTTAATAAAAAAAAGTCTTTGATCAGATTTTTTTTTTATTTTATAAAGAGAATAAAAATGGCTTGAAAATTTATTTTTGTGTGTTATTTCATATAGGCCCTTTCCCACATAATATTATGTAATAAAAAAGAGTGAATAATCCACTAAAACTACGCAATAGCAATAGTTGTAGATATTTTTTGATAATATTTACAAGTATGCTAAAACATGGTTCGGTTTAAGAAGTTAAGGTTCTGTCGCCAGAACTTCTAATACTTTGCATCTCAATATTGTATGTTTTTATGAAAAAAAAAACATAAAATATTGGTTACAAAGTATTATAACCAACTAAAACTACGATCAAAGTATTTTGTGGTCCTGAAAAGGACCGTTTTGTTGTAAAAACATGCGACTCTTAATTGTGTTGTGGAGTCGCATGACCCGTCATCATCAACGGCGGTGGTGGCGGTGCTGTCCTCAGCATATTCGATTATGAACCGCCAAAGTTCTTCCCATCTGGGATCGTCCAACTCCCACTCAAGACAATTGTCTGTGGAAGAATCCACCACAGGGCATTGGATAGGTTGCTGTTCACTCGCAGACATGTTGAACTGAAATTATTGTAATAAGTATTGGTGGTCGTATATATAGAGACAAATTAATGGTGGGGGGTGAAAATAAATGTCGTATTACGTATTGAGACCAAAAGTTGTTTGTGGTCTCAAATACGAACGAACGATTTTGCTGGGTTCCACCAGCACCTAAACTTTTAATACTTTGTATCTAATATTGTGTATTCTATACATACAATATTAGTAACAAAGTACTAATATGTGCTAAAACTACGATCAAAGTATTTTGTGGTCCTGAAAAGGACCGTTGTTGTGTGCCGTTAAAAAGGGCCAGGGAGAGTGTGGGGCTTATGGTGCCCCATCCTCGCTGGTCGACCGCCAGCTTGACGAATCGCAGGGGCCCTGCGGATCGTCGGGTGTCGGTGATGCTGGAATTTCCAGCACAGCATCTTCCGGTGAGTCCGGCTCTGGCTGCGGCGACGGAGTTTCGAGTCTTTGTAAGACCCAATCGCCCGCATCGTTTAATTCCACGAGACCCGGATCGTGGTCATACAGCAGGGGAATCGGCTCATCCAAGTCGTCCCAACGTAGGACGTCAATTTCAAAATCCACCTCTTCATCGTCGAAGTCTTGCAGGTCTCCAACGTTGTCGGCTACGGTGTCATCACTAAAGATGGATGAGCCTCGGCTGGCGGGTCTTTCTTCCTCCATGTTCATCGTATGAGAGTTGATGTATATATGACTGTGTAACTGGCCCAGTCTCATATATATGGAACTACCCCCACCCACCAATGGATTCTAAATGTTGTGTATTGGTGAGAGCTTATAGAATTATTGATTTTTTCAAAAACTTTAAATAAGGAATTAGATTTGTTTTTTTTTTGTTTAGACAATAAGACTAATTCTTAACATTTTGTGAAGAATACATTACAAAAAAATTAATAGAAACCTTGTTAGGACTGTTAACATTTTCATAGGTTCTCAAGCATATAACTTGGCACTTAAGCTACGAGGCAAATCGTCGTTAAACGAATATCTCGCCCCATAAGTGACGGTTACTAAACTACGATCAAAATATAATGTGGTCCTGAAAAGGACCGTTTTTGTGGTCCTAAAAGGACCTGGGGGGAGGGTCGGGTGCCTACCGTGGAGTAATACCCAACGATATTAACACCGACCTAGGTGCAGCCCTTGGTCTTCTCATTGGCGGCACCGTCACACACCGCCTGGTGGTGTCGGTGTTGCGGGTGGTGCCGAAGGTGCTGCTCCTGGTGCGGTACCCCCGCACTCCTCACACTTCCATAATTTGCCGGGCACGAATGGCCTGACAATGCCAATAATCTTCTTCGGTGTATCTTCCATCTTGACGGTCGAATGTGTAATGATGAAATAATTCTAATACCGGCCTCTATATACATTCAAAAAGTTGGGGGGGGTAAGGTGGAGTGCATATTTGCATTATATATAAGTTTGAGAATAATATGATTTTATAACTCACCGTATCTCTGTTATGGACACAAACTACCCCCTCCACTTTTCTAGCATATAGTACTAAACTTCCTCTACATTTTTTTCAAATAAATTTTTTTGATATTTCTAACCATTACTTTGCTACATATTTACAAAAAATGCAAATTATGCATATATTTTAATTATTTTCAGGCAAGGTAAGGAAAATTTTGAAAATGTTTTGACGGAATCGTAATAAGGAAGAGTTGAAGTATATCACACTATTTTTCCCGATTCGCTAATATAAAAAAAAAAATTTTGTCTCATTTTGAGTGGGCTCTGGCGTCGTAACTCCCCTACAACTTCCACATACTCCCGTTCGGCGCTCCAGCCTCCTAACTCGAGAATTTCAATTTTTTCGTCAAAATTTTTTTCATTTTTAAGATTTTTCATATTTTTTTTTTATTTTATAAAGAGAATAAAAATGGCTTGAAAATTTATTTTTGTGTGTTATTTCATATAGGCCCTTTCCCACATAATATTATGTAATAAAAAAGAGTGAATAATCCACTAAAACTACGCAATAGCAATAGTTGTAGATATTTTTTGATAATATTTACAAGTATGCTAAAACATGGTTCGGTTTAAGAAGTTAAGGTTCTGTCGCCAGAACTTCTAATACTTTGCATCTCAATATTGTATGTTTTTATGAAAAAAAAAACATAAAATATTGGTTACAAAGTATTATAACCAACTAAAACTACGATCAAAGTATTTTGTGGTCCTGAAAAGGACCGTTTTGTTGTAAAAACATGCGACTCTTAATTGTGTTGTGGAGTCGCATGACCCGTCATCATCAACGGCGGTGGTGGCGGTGCTGTCCTCAGCATATTCGATTATGAACCGCCAAAGTTCTTCCCATCTGGGATCGTCCAACTCCCACTCAAGACAATTGTCTGTGGAAGAATCCACCACAGGGCATTGGATAGGTTGCTGTTCACTCGCAGACATGTTGAACTGAAATTATTGTAATAAGTATTGGTGGTCGTATATATAGAGACAAATTAATGGTGGGGGGTGAAAATAAATGTCGTATTACGTATTGAGACCAAAAGTTGTTTGTGGTCTCAAATACGAACGAACGATTTTGCTGGGTTCCACCAGCACCTAAACTTTTAATACTTTGTATCTAATATTGTGTATTCTATACATACAATATTAGTAACAAAGTACTAATATGTGCTAAAACTACGATCAAAGTATTTTGTGGTCCTGAAAAGGACCGTTGTTGTGTGCCGTTAAAAAGGGCCAGGGAGAGTGTGGGGCTTATGGTGCCCCATCCTCGCTGGTCGACCGCCAGCTTGACGAATCGCAGGGGCCCTGCGGATCGTCGGGTGTCGGTGATGCTGGAATTTCCAGCACAGCATCTTCCGGTGAGTCCGGCTCTGGCTGCGGCGACGGAGTTTCGAGTCTTTGTAAGACCCAATCGCCCGCATCGTTTAATTCCACGAGACCCGGATCGTGGTCATACAGCAGGGGAATCGGCTCATCCAAGTCGTCCCAACGTAGGACGTCAATTTCAAAATCCACCTCTTCATCGTCGAAGTCTTGCAGGTCTCCAACGTTGTCGGCTACGGTGTCATCACTAAAGATGGATGAGCCTCGGCTGGCGGGTCTTTCTTCCTCCATGTTCATCGTATGAGAGTTGATGTATATATGACTGTGTAACTGGCCCAGTCTCATATATATGGAACTACCCCCACCCACCAATGGATTCTAAATGTTGTGTATTGGTGAGAGCTTATAGAATTATTGATTTTTTCAAAAACTTTAAATAAGGAATTAGATTTGTTTTTTTTTTGTTTAGACAATAAGACTAATTCTTAACATTTTGTGAAGAATACATTACAAAAAAATTAATAGAAACCTTGTTAGGACTGTTAACATTTTCATAGGTTCTCAAGCATATAACTTGGCACTTAAGCTACGAGGCAAATCGTCGTTAAACGAATATCTCGCCCCATAAGTGACGGTTACTAAACTACGATCAAAATATAATGTGGTCCTGAAAAGGACCGTTTTTGTGGTCCTAAAAGGACCTGGGGGGAGGGTCGGGTGCCTACCGTGGAGTAATACCCAACGATATTAACACCGACCTAGGTGCAGCCCTTGGTCTTCTCATTGGCGGCACCGTCACACACCGCCTGGTGGTGTCGGTGTTGCGGGTGGTGCCGAAGGTGCTGCTCCTGGTGCGGTACCCCCGCACTCCTCACACTTCCATAATTTGCCGGGCACGAATGGCCTGACAATGCCAATAATCTTCTTCGGTGTATCTTCCATCTTGACGGTCGAATGTGTAATGATGAAATAATTCTAATACCGGCCTCTATATACATTCAAAAAGTTGGGGGGGGTAAGGTGGAGTGCATATTTGCATTATATATAAGTTTGAGAATAATATGATTTTATAACTCACCGTATCTCTGTTATGGACACAAACTACCCCCTCCACTTTTCTAGCATATAGTACTAAACTTCCTCTACATTTTTTTCAAATAAATTTTTTTGATATTTCTAACCATTACTTTGCTACATATTTACAAAAAATGCAAATTATGCATATATTTTAATTATTTTCAGGCAAGGTAAGGAAAATTTTGAAAATGTTTTGACGGAATCGTAATAAGGAAGAGTTGAAGTATATCACACTATTTTTCCCGATTCGCTAATATAAAAAAAAAAATTTTGTCTCATTTTGAGTGGGCTCTGGCGTCGTAACTCCCCTACAACTTCCACATACTCCCGTTCGGCGCTCCAGCCTCCTAACTCGAGAATTTCAATTTTTTCGTCAAAATTTTTTTCATTTTTAAGATTTTTCATATTTTTTTTTCACCATTGCATTCTCCTCAAAATTCTAGGTAATTAAAGTGCTTTTATTTTTTCTCTATCTTGAACGGTTCCCGAGCTACAGCGCTTTAAAAAATCCAAATTACTAACTTACTATAACTTTTTTCTTGAAATTTCATCTTTCCGAATTTTGAAAAATACTACCTTATGTAGAAAAAAATTCTCTTTCTAATTGCCTAATATTATTTTGCTCTAAAACTTCAACTTTGGCGCGCATTCACCATTTTTCAATTTTTTTTGAAAAATTTTTTTTTACGTTTTTACTATCGAGAAAAATGCTTGCTTATAGTACTCGATTTCCTCTATAATTTTTTCCTATAACTTTTTTCCCTATTCCTAACCGTTACTTTCCTACAAATTTTCTAAATCGTTGTTTTCATATTTTGCCTTAAAAATGTTTTCTTGTGTTATCTAAGCTCTTTTTTCCACTTAATAAACCACCATTATCTAAACTCCCGTACTCCTTTCTTAAAGAGCGGGCTTTTCCGTCCGCTTTTTTTTTGTTGGGTTTCAAATAAATATAATACTACTACTTCACTCATTACAAATTTATTGATTCAAGTACCATATTTTAACATTATTTTGTGTTACATATAATAGATACATTAAAATATAGATTTATTGGTCACCGAACCGTTTAATACATTATAACTAAAAAATGAGTCGTGAATAACTAATGCGTACACTTTAGTGTCTTTGGGGAATTTATTCTTTCTCGTTTGGAACTCCAATTTCACATCCACTGTCGATGAGTTAATCGCCTCTGGTTGATGACTGCAATTGATAATAAAAACGGGGTTTTTCATATATTCCGCGAACGTTATCATCGGATCGTTTATTTCGCGCCCGTAGTAGCTGCTTTGGAAGTTTTCGTAATTGTAATAGGCTGCTGCGTACAGTTTCTTGGCGAAATCTAAATTCAATCTTTCGTAGGGATAAACGGTTGAATTCAGATACAGTCTAATGTCGCATACGTCGGCGTGGGTAAACTGGGTTGCGTTTTTTCCTTTCTTGTCGCAATTATTGCTGTCTTGAAACCCGACGATTATATAGCGCGGTCTTTCCAGACTTGTACTCGTTCTCAAGACCCTCACGTCGAAAGATGTTTGCCTTAAAGCTGGTAATTCGTACAGATCCCATTTACGATATGCCATTTGAATGCTGGCATTGTTTCCACCTTTATTAATGCGAGACAGTATTTTCAATTTTTGCTTGTCGTCTGGAATGATGTGACGAATTTTCCATTAGATTTTGTCGATACTAATTTCTGCCTCTACTTCGCCGACGTAGCAATTGGTAAAAGTGCGAGCTATTATCATAATAAGCTCTTGTTTTACGTTAAAAACACCTTTTGCGTAATCTTCGGCGAATCCCATAAGATATTTTAAGGGTAATTTCCCGGAGAATACGTTACTTGCCGTGTCTACGATATCTTGGTTTGCTTCGTCGAGACCCCATCCGCACGTCATGAGAGATCTTTGTTGCAAACTTCCGAATGAAACCATGGTTTTTAATGTCGTCGTAACTCCAGGTTTACGAATCACGGCGACCTGCTCACCTCCCATCTCGTAGCGAATTTCATCGAACAAAAATGCGAGGGCATTATTTGATAAAAAACATCTTTTCGTTGCGTCTATTGGTTTAAATTTTCCTTCGATATATATGTAACTTTCGGCGATATCCAGTATAATATCTTGAAAATTAATGGGGATACGGACTTCATCCAAATTGTTGAATGATGGAGATCCGTATGGTTTATACGTATGCTCTTCTGGACTAATAATGGAATTGTCCAAGATGGGCTCGGAGAAATCCTCTATTTTATCGCTGGTGGTGGAAATCATTTTCGCACTTTAAGACCGATTGATTTTAAAAATTTATAGTCTTCGGCAGATAATTGTTGAGATGTTTGTGATCTAACGTCTGGACGACGACTAACCTTGACGTTAACTCTTCTTCTACTTTTATTATGTTTCGGCGGTTCCCCCATCTTAGTCGACAGCACACACAATTGACTCGTGTACCTCGAATGGTAATTTATTTATTAACGAATTCACAATACCGTGTCCAGTTTTATTGGAAACCTGAATTTGACGCTCGGCATCTGAATGACAGTTTTTGTGAAAATTTGCCTATAAAAAATCAAATTTTCCTAAGATGCGCGTTATCGATCTTAAAAAAAAACTTCCTATTGATAATCTCGATGAAAAAGTCGGACTTGGATTTGAAAAAAAAAGATAATGAAGTGACATGGTCCTCTACTTCCTTCCTCTATTCGCGGCCTGTTAATTGGTCCATCCAATTGTGGAAAAACTAATGTCATGGTTTCGCTGCTTACACAGCCCCTTGAGTACGTTTCAAAAATGTCTATATTTACTCGAAATCTCTGTCTCAACCGAGATATGAGTATTTAAGGAAAATTTTAGCACCCATCAAAGGTTTAGGCTACTGTGCCTTTAGTGATTCCAGTAATATTGTGGAACCGTCCGATGCAAAACTAAACTCTATATTTATCTTTGATGATATTATATGTGAAAAACAAGATGTTATAAGATCGTACTTTAGCATGGGACGTCATAAAAATATCGACTCCTTTTACCTAGCGCAAACCTATTCACGAGTGCCTAAACAGCTTGTGCGAGACAATGCCAATTTTATTATTATGTTTAAGCAAGATGAGTTGAATATGAAACACATATTTTCCGACCACGTTTCACCGGATCTAACTTTTACTCAATTTCAAGAAATGTGCTCAAAATGTTGGGATAATAAGTATGGATTTTTAGTAATTGATAAAGACAGTGATGTGAAATCGGGAAGATACCGCAAAGGATTTGATAGCTATATATTACTGTAATAATAAGAGAAAACGCTCATTTGATTGTTGAAACGTCCTTTGTTAATATCATGAATAACGCGATCGACTTAAAACGTAAACTAGTGGAAGCTACCAATGCCGTCAGAAAAAAATTTAAACAAATTAAAGCGGCTAAAGAGTTTAATGTTGTGGAATTGGAAAAGTTTTACGAACCCATTTCTAAGCCGTTGACAACTATATCTGATGTGGTTAAGCAACGTCAGCAGCAGCAGCAGCAGCAACAACAACAGCAACAACATTATCCAGCTACAAAGCCACATAGTCTCAGTACATCAGTGCAGTCGACTCAAATATCAGGTTTTCCCCAACCTACACATTCCTTTCAAACCTCCACACCTATTCAGCAGCAGCAGCAGCAGCATCGCATTTCAAAAGAAGATATTAGCCAATCGGTGTTTGATACACCCTCGACATCAACTAATACATCTCTCGCATCCGCTGACACCACAATTTCCGATACTTTAAACGCACACCTGAAAGGATTACGTTCGAAACCATCTCTATACGATACTGTATATGGTGTACGTTTTGGTTCAAAAACAGATCATAACAAAAATTTTATTGGTAATTTAGAGGTGCGTTTTCGAAATGGAAATATTGTCTTATACAAAAAAGGGAAAAATATTGCAGAATATGGTGGATCACCGGCACTTTATGATTTGTTATTTCTTAAAACACCCCCAAGTGTAGGCAAGGAACAACAACAATTAAGTGATAATGTACTTTCAACGTACAAGGGAATTTTGGAATCGACGAGTGCTGTGTACAACAATTTTAAAAAAAGTGATGGTAAACGGGAGACCAGATGGAACAAATATTTACGAATTATTAAACCTCTGATAATGGGCACAAAATTAGGTGGTACTATTACAAGAAAAAATCTCTCTGAAAAACTACAGTTACCCACAAAAAAGAAATTATCTCCGAAAAAATTTCAGTATGTCTACTGGAACAAAGCTAAAGAGTTGATGGATCGTTTACGTTTGTTGTGGAGTTCCAAAAACGCCGGTCACACTGGACACAAAAATGAAATTATGTCAATCATAGAGGAATTACGAGAAGAAGATATAATATATTAAGCTCAATATTTAATGATATTATTCAGTTCTTCCTTCGATCTGAAACCTTTAATATTACTAATAATATGGAGCCCAGTCTAGAAAAAATCAAAATCGTTAATGAACTACATAGAACGGCTAGAAAAAATTTTGTAAGACAGCGCACGATAATAAAAGTCTATACCAAAGCCATGAAAAACAAGACTGGTATAGAAGTTACTAATGCGATGAAAAGCATCATTGAAGAGGCATCATATAAAACAACAAATCTGCAAAGTGATGAAGGAAAGGAGTTCTATAACAAAAACTTTCAAGCCCTGATGAAAACATATAATATAAATCATTATTCCACTTACAGCACAAAGAAAGTTGCAATTGTTGAGCGAGTCATAAGGACTTTAAAAAATAATTTATATAAACAATTCTCGACAAGAGGATCTTACAAATGGATACATATATTATCGGCAGTAACAAAAATCTAAAACCATTCAAAACATCGCACCATTGGAATGAAGCCTGCAGACGAGCAAGAAAAAACACAAATTAAAGCATACGATTATTTAAAAATTGTACCTAAAAAATTTAAGTTTTCCATGGGTGACATTGTGCGTATTAGCAAGTACAAAAGCTTATTCGAGAAGAGATATACGCCCTCTTGGTCAACTGAATTGTTTAAAGTTGTAAAAGTTAACGTTACAAATCCACCTTCATACTTGTTGGAATCGTTAGAAGGTCAGGCTATAAGAGGATATTTTTACGAGTCAGAACTACAACAAACAAGCAGTCCTGGCGTTTATCTAGTAGAAAAGGTCCTTAGACAATGCAAGAAAAATCACACCGATCAATTGTTTGTCAAATGGCTAGGATTTCCTAACCACTTCAACTCTTTGATAGATAGAGACAATATTGTTTAAATAACATATTGAATGACTATAATTTTAATTTAAAATGTAAAATAAATAAACAATATATTGTAAAATAAAGTTTTTTTATTTCAATCTTCATCAATAAAAACATCGACAATAAAACATCATACACATAAATAACATTTCAATATTCTTGGAGGGAAGGTCCAATTCATCGACGACTACGACGTTATCTTCAAGGCTATGCCACTCGGAGTGCGTTCTCCTATTCTTTAACCTGCTTTCCCTTTTTTAGATTTTTTTTTGAAGTCGAGCCGTACGACAGTGCGCTTAATGAGTCATTTAAAAGCTGATGATAGAGTATTTTCTGAATAACTTCAATTTTTGTTTTAAGCTCACTATTATTTTGGTATATCATGGGGAGGACATACTTGTTAAATATGTCACATATTACAACTGCGAAATTGTAAAATTTTCTATTAACAAAGTGTTTTGTTCGCCTAAGTTGGTTATGATTTTTCCACCCATATCATACTGCCCATCCGCTGTAAGTTTAAAACCAATCCCTTGTGGCCCAGATAATATATGATATTTTTCATTACATTTCTGACGACCAAATTTATCAATTGTGTTGTTTCCTCGACTCATTTTCAATCTTTACTAAACTATTTTATTTTTATTTGCCCTACTTATATTAAATATTTCAGCTGAGAAAAAGAAACACTGACTATGATCTACTGGGTTGGTATGTTTATAAAAGAAATAAAACAAAACTGTGATTGTAACAGATATTTATTTACAGTTATTTAATTGCACAAATACAAAAATTATAAAAAATTAATTTTCCATTTCTTCATTTTCGTTGCTCAAAATTCTATCCCATCCGACACTATTTCGATCGTCAACGTCTTGGGCTGTTGCTGTTGCAGAAACCAATTCATATTTTGCAGCAAGCTCACCTGGTAAATGTGGAATATTGACGAGGTATTCTTTTAATTCTTCTTCAGCCATTTCAGCACAAAATGTATCCATGTCTATGGAACCATATAAAAATTTGTCGCACAAGTGTGCCCCAGCCATAAAATTGATTGCATCCCTGATCTAGTTCTTGTATTGATCTTTGGTTGCCTCAATATGCAGCCAATCATTTACGCTATCTAACATATCGTGAGCCATATTTCTTAATTCTCTCCCCAACCAAAATATGTATCTATCTACACATTCGTTGACAGTCGTCGTCGTCGCATCAGTAGACATCTTTAACAGAAATAATGAACACGCGTAAGTATTCTGACATGTACAACTATATTTTAAATTTAATTACATCCTTTTTTTCAAACAATTTACATACAATTTACTCCAATGAGCAAAAACGTAATAATGTTCGAGTATTGTTTCCAAAAACTCTTGTGCCCTGCCCCAAATAAGTAGGAGTGTATTTACCTTTAGTTTTACTCATAATATCTACAATATCGTCAGATAGTGTTTCGGCCACACGTTTTGGCAAAAAAGTCTCAAATGTGCTATTATCACCGTCATCGTGTAAAGCCACTAAAAGAGTTTTTCCAAATCTTGTAGTCATTGAAACCATCTTTACAATTTTATACACTTTGCCCACAATCATTTCGGTAACCTTTTTTCTCTCTAAAACCTCGAAATCTTTGCTGAACATTTCATTAATTTCATCTAGAGTTTCTTTTGCAATACTCATTATTGAAAAAATGGTATATAAATCCAAAAATTACCGTGAATATAAAAGCACTTTCAGAACACTACACGAACACAATATTTGATGTTTATGCCACTGCTATCTGCGACTGTTTGAAGTCACTTCTTTTCCCACGAACCTTTATAGCGAGTTTTCAAGGTCGAATTGTAGCAATGGTGGGGGTAGCTTAACGGTAGAAATAGTGGGAGAAGCCTTCAAGGTCAAATGACGTCACACGTTTAAATTGGTATAAGGATAACTTCAAGGACAAAATTTAATGAAACAAATAACTACATTTTATGTACTTTATTGATTTACATTTTTCTGTCGTTCTTCTATACGTGTAAAATTATCACTTAAACCTAAATTTCTTAATTTGTTCAATAATATTTGTTCGTTTTTATTTCTTAAAAAATTCTTACAAATTATACTCGCTAAATTATACACTTCAGCATGGTTCATATACTTAAAAAATACACTAAAATCCTGAGCCTCCGAATCTTGCATTTCAAATGCGTAAAATTCCGAACAGGCTGCAGAAATTAGAAATTCTTCGTACATTTCTCGCACTAAACTTTCCATATTAACTACTACTACGTTAAACTTAAGTCCTACACTCTAATTTCATCCAACACAACCGGATCTGCAATGAAACTAATCAGTTTTTCCAAACAGTCACTAAACCCCAACTTTTTTATTTCACGAACAAAGTCTTGTAAATTTATTGTTTTGCTGCAATATTTACGACATGCATTCGCAGCCTTTTCTTGTTCAAAAGCCAAATCACAATAGCGCGACGCCCATTCTGCTCGACTTTTCATTGCATCGTTGAAATAATTACTAGCCGTTTCAGTGAACTCATCGCCCAATTTTTTTACTGTCTCTTGCAAAGCACTATTCATATTATTCACTCATTTTTACATTCACGACACTCTTTTATTGCTGGTGGTGTCCCATCTATATAATGACGATACATTTGTTCATAGTGAATGTAACAGGGTAAGCTTAACTGTAGTTCCTTGTCACACCGATATGGCGCTGGCAGCTTATCCCAAATTTGCCGTAAACTCAGCGTATCAACGCAAGTTTTTAAATATTCGAGAGGAAAAAATGCTAGATCCTACTCTTCAAAATCACACAAACTTTTTAAATTACTCTGATATAAACAAATTACTCTGCCGACTTGCTCTATAATTTTTTCTTTAGATAGTTCCGTATCTGACATTTCACACTGAATGAATGTAAATAGACTCACACAATTTTATAGAACAATTTGCAAGGTCAAAATCATTTCAAGATCATCTCACACTATTACAATGCACAAATAACTACTTCAAGGTCACACACCCAAGATGGCCCCCCCAAAAAAGTCAAGGTCGTCCCGACCACGGTCAAGGTCAAGGTCACACACAACCTTGAACACAAGGTCAAGGCCAAGTACAAATCACACGTGCACTTTCAAGGTCAATGACAAGGACATGTGGGCGGGGCCAAAGAGGGTGGGGGGGCAATGTCAAGGTCAAGGTCGAGGAGTGGGGGATGAAGAGGATCGGGTTATGTTCACTACTGGTTAGTACTCAAACAAATAAAATAAGTAATCAAAGCAAAGCACAACTATCTCTACAAGAAATACAGACCTAGCCTCCGAGATATTGAGCTGCCGTAGGCATTCGTCTCTATACCAAAAGAGAGTGAAGATCTAATAAGATTCAAGCAGGAAGAAAGAAGAATAAACCAAAAGGCAAATAATACCGATACCTAAAACGAAAAAACTATGAGAATAATATTTAAAAAGTTAATACTGGTGTAAGCGATTGATTAGAATATCAAATGACTTTTATCTCAAGTCATGATCGGTAATCGGACTTTCGGAGGAATTAAAAAAGGATAAATTTATTTAAAAAAGTTTGCTTGCTTATCTGCAGACTCCCAGGAAGACAATATTAATTGATTTGTAATAATTTGTATATTAGGACTATTTTCACTTATCTTTTCTTCTTAAAATTTAGGAAACAAATGAATAGTCTGACACTCGTATTAATAATAGACAAAGCCAGTTACAGTCTGTACCGCCTTTCAGTAGTTCTGGTTCAAGTCTAGATATGTTTGTTATCGTGCGAGCGTAATACAAGTTTTTATAAAGTACAAATAGTGACCACAAGTGAATTATATAAATACACAGGTACAAAAATTGTGTGTGTGACTCCATATGGACTACTAGGGAATCAATAATTTACATATTAGGTTACGGCCGTATATTTTTGTCAAATCTTTGTATAAAATGGACATTTCCAGATTGGTAAAAAAATATTTCGTCTCAAAATTTATATTACCAAAGTAATAGTTATAAGACCGAACTAAAAACTCTCCGTTGTGTATCAGTCAATCTACGATTTCCATTTTCATATCAATATTGAAAATTCCTTTCAAATTATCTAGTGGGGAGTGATCGATTCTTCCATTTATATAGTTCAGTCTGCTGTGTATTACACCCGACTAAACATGTCTTTAAAATTATCCAAACTTTTTTTGTTATTAAGTGTTGCTCTTTGTATATGTCCACGAGCGTATTGTAAGACTAAAACACTAAAAACACTTTACGTGATATTTATAATTCTTTACATTGCTGGATTTAGTTTCGCAACTATTTTTTCGTATTTACAAATATATTCTTTCTTCTCAGCGCCTTTGAGAATTTTGGTCATGCTCAATGATACTATTAACCATTGCATTAACATCATACTGTCAATAAAGCTATGGTGCAATGAAACCAAAATTTGTTTAATTACAAGAATGTTAAAATTGATAACAGCTGATTTTATGACAGAAAATATCTTTAAAATAAATTTAGACATAATTATTCTTTTACCATTTATACCACCAATATTAACAATAATTAATTTTTATTACATGTCTTATGAAATTGGAATGAGTCCATATAACGCAATAAACGTTTATTTAAATTATTGTATGATTAGAGTAGAAGCAATAATATTGGCATATTTTTTAATAATTTTTGCAACAAAAAATCAAATAAAAATTCTTAACGACAGATTAAAATTTCCAGAAAGTCCAAATGCTCTTATGGAATATGAAAGATTACAAAGTACGTTGACTGATTTAATTGAAACAACAAATCAACTATTTGGATTCACAATTGCAGTATATATTTTATTATGCATAACCACAATTATTGAACTTTCAGTCGACTTAATTTTTTTACGTCGAAATTTAGTGACATATTCAGATCCTCTTCAAATATTATTACTTTTATCTTGTTCACTCGTAAGTATTACTATATTATATAGAACAGATCATATATTAGTTTATGTATGAATTAGATATTGTTTTTAAAAAACTAAATTTTGTATGTAGTTTTTTTTAACACAATTTAGCATTAGTTAGTATTAGGAGCAGGTTGTATTCCGGTGGTATATTGCTTATATATGCGTACATATTGAATATCGATCAACCGCTTTGGGTTTTAATAAGATCGTTTTCAGGCCTCAAACTGTAAAAACAAAAGAATGCAATCAGTAAACAGGGCTTAGGTAGTCACCTATCACACTCACTTTCCAAAGGATATACTTCAATCTTGCCATTTGGAGAACAGCGTCTAATGTCAGGGCAATTCCAGCATTATTCAATTAAGAGAAACTAATTACACAATGAAATTTGAAACAAGTAAAATAATACGAATATGAAAATTAATAGAAACATACTGTTTTGCCAAAATCACATGACTAAAATAAGGTTCCTATTCATCTCTTTGCACATTTTCTTCAGGTTGCCTCTAATAGGTTGTCATTTCAGCATTTTTGTAAATATTTCTCAGATCCAATCTAGCTTTCGGTTTTTTGTCAATTCGTTAATATTCTCTATCTTTCATGCTAATCTGATATCTGTGCTCCTAATTCTATCTCTGAGTGTTTGGTTTTATGTCAACAGTCAGATCTTAAATCAATTACCACGAGAGGATGGTTTTAGTCTTCGCAAGTAGGTATCGAATCAATCTGATATTTTTGTGACTGTATGCGATTCAGATTGTCAGCAAGATTTAGCATTCCCTAACAACGATTCTGTAATTAAAATTTTCAGTTTTATTTGATCATCTTTTAACTTGTTAGGATATTCGATTTCCTTGAATTTTCCACTTCCATTTCCTTTTTTGCGAAGTATCTTATGTAATATTTATGGACGCTTGGCATCGATTGGAATCAAACTGTATATAAGTCACTGGGCTCAATTTCAGTCAGTTAAAGAGAATAAATATTCCTCTTAGACTGATTATAAGACAATATACATCATGCATATATATTTTCGATTTTTGGATATCTTTGACACCTCGTATTTTTTATTTGCGCAGAAATGAAAGTACCCTATCTTAAAAAGAATCTAGATTCCCTGCTTAGAGCTAGTTAATGCAGTACCTTTAGTTAATTTATTGCATTCATTGAGTAAAATATATTCTGATAAAATCAATTTTAACAAAATTTTTACTTAGTATGACTCAACTACGATTCTTATTTGATTACTTTATAAATTTGTACATTTCTACCATCGTAGGTTTTTGTTTCCGTTCAAGCATGTCATGATTCTATTTGCTTTGGTAATTTGATTATTTACTTTATATTCTAGTTCCCTGAAACTATATTATTTAGTGTTATTTCTAGATACCTGAAGTTTATGTTTTGATTGATAATACTTCAGTCTAGTTTTAACTTGCATTTAACTGGTTCAGCAGCGATAATGATGCATTTTATATTTTCTGAACAAATTTCCATGTTAAATTGCTTTGCCGCACTTATTAAAGCGTTATTTGAATATCGTCTTCGCTGTGTGCATTGCAGACGATGTTCAGTGATTTTCCTCTCATCAAGTGCCCTCTGGGTTCTCTACCTTCATTTTGATCTTATCCAGCACAAGACTAAATAATAAAGTATTTAAGTTTTAATAGTTGTCTCAGGTGACCTTCTATACTTGCTTCTGTGGCGAGGTTCATGATTATACAAGAATTTTCTTTCGCTTTTTCAGTTTTTTTTTTAATTATTTAAACTATACATTATAGTTCCAGTAGATTTCACGAAATATTCTAACGCCCGGTTTTTAGGGCGTGACTATTGATATAAAAGAATCAGGCCTTTGATTTGCTTCGGCTTAGTTTATTAAAGGAATTACATAGATAACAGTACAATTTATCAAATTTCTAAACTTGCTCAAAAATATTGAAGCATTTTATAATATATGCAATCATTTCTATTTTAATATGGCATATTGGTTTTTAAATGTTTATTCACTTTAAATTATTACAGAATACCCGACTCGATGCTCAGTTTTAGATGTCAATGGAATATTAACTAAATGATAAAAATCTATTATTTTCTATTAATGTTCATCTAAATCGGGAGTTTTCTGTAGAGTCAGTGTATGTGATTAAGTCTAAGTTTAGTTGCTCCAAGATGTTTACTTCAAACATTGCTTTATAGCTTTTCTCAGGCAGTTTATTTGTAGGAAGCACACCATACCAAAATTTTGTTTATCTTCTTTTATAAACCTATTTCCAGAAAAATGCTCTGATTGGACTTAATCGTCTGGTATAAAATAATTATGATCATGACCAATTTGTACAACCGTTGGATTGGAAATTTCTTGTCTTTTGGAAAACTTCAATAATTAGTTAAGATTTATATCCATAAGATTAAACTGATTCCTGTTAAATTTTCAATTCCAATATAAGATAAAATTTGAAGTAAATACGTGCATTAAATGCTTTAAAAAAAATCAAATTCCTGTTTGAAATTAACAGTAAAACGTTAAATTAAATGTATTAAACAAGCAAAAGTAAAAATAAATGATTGTCAAAATTAAAAGTATTTAGTCAATGTCAAGAATGTATTTTCACCAATAATAATAAAAACTAAGGGAATTCATTTCCACCAAACAAATATTTTCACGTAATGACACGGATCACGATGGGGATATTTTTGATAAAAGGGAGATATACATGAGCGGTTCAGTTTTATATGACCAATTCAGGTTGACGGAAGGACGTTGTGACGTTAGTCAATTTGATTTTTGATCGTTATCACGTGAAGGAGATTTAATTGCATTTTGATTATTAAATAAAAATAAAATTCCTTGAAAATAAAAAAAAAATTGTATTTTTTAGTATTTCTATTATGGAAACTATCGTTTCACGGTAAAATTATATTTTTATTTGAATAGAGTCAACATTCCTATTGTTGTCACGCCTACAATATGTAGTAAAAAGGAAGATAAAAGAGACGTAGATACGGAGATTACTAGGGAAGGATTGGAGAAATCAAGTGCAAACGACGAAAAGCGGGAAAAAAGAAACGAAAAACATAGGCAAGAAGACTTGGGTAACTTGAGTTATGATTGTCAAATGAAGGTTATAAACTTCTGGCTTTAAGGTTGAAACAGAAGAATCTCCTGAAAAAAGGTACAAAGATTTCAGTTTATATGAACAGAGAGCTGAAGTTGCGATCATTTTTCACCCTCACAGAAATTAGTATACTACAACAATATCGCCAGACTAATGAATAGTTAGAAAGCTAGTGTCTATAAACTAGAAGAGTCATAGTTTCATCTATTCGTAGCCTGAAGGCGATATTGCTTTACAACATGAACGTTATGGCTCCTATAACAATAGCTCACTTCACAGTACCCAAAGAGTTTTACGAAAACTATTGGAATTGTTCTAGGCATGCAGAACGGAAATATTAAATACTCTTGCTACAAAAGAAAGGAATAGCAAAAATGAAAGTCACTGCAGCCTAGATCTTCATGTCATAGTCATGAAATTGCCTCTTGTAGATGAACTGAAAATTTTAATTTCTTCACTTAATCTGAAACTTAGCTTAGTGAGATAGTTCGTGAGGGCATTGGATAAAAAAGGTAACTGTTTCAAATAAATAGCTCAAAAATGCACAAATGCAGTGATTCCAAGCTCGAGGCCGGAATTTTTGATGATCCGCGATTCGAACTCTCTTCAACGATTCCAGTTGCACAATCCACATGGATACAGAGGAAGCCGCATAGGCTAATTTCCGCAAGATTTCTTAAAATTTCCTAAGAAATAATAAAAATCAGGTTTATGAAAAACTGGTGAGTGATATGACTAAAGATATAATTAAAAACTATTAGATTTTGGGGTATAATATGAGTATCAGTTGCACTGGATGATTTCAAAGATATGGAGAAGCCACCAAGTAATATGTGGTGTAAATATGATGACCGACTATTACTGGAAGTAGAAACGAGATGTCGAAACAGACAGGGCGAATTGTTAGCGGCGTCCACATCGTAGATCGTTCGAAAAAAAAAAACAAGTGCGTTATCACAAACAGACAAGAGACGATGACTAGGATTAAATGATCATATCATATTTCCTCCCACTCACTCTTATTAATTAATTAATTAATTAATTAATTAATTAATAATATATTTATTCTACTTTTGTTACTCGTGAGAGACAAGGGGACATCACGAAGGTAAAGCACCCTAGAGGGAACAGAAGCCTGCCACGTTATTGTTCCTGAGTTCCCCAGAATGCAGATTTTGTAAAGAGAAATATCCTGACCTTAGAGAGTCACAGGGTTATTGATTATTTGGGTATGACGTTTGAAGCTTTATAATTTATAGACTTAGAGAGCATAGCAGTTTCAAACATTTAAAATTTCGCTGTTTGAAATCTTATGAGTCTATTTCTCACTTATGGGGTCACGGAGTTTGATTGTTAATGGGAATTGGAGGTTATTGGGTTTGGGGGGTTATAGGTTTCGAAGTTATTGGGATTGGGGTTACGGGGTTGAAGTTTTATGCTTTATAGGTTTAAAGAGCATAGGTGTTTCAAATATACTGAATTTCGCGGTTTGAACGTTCACTGGGTTATGAACTTACGTGGTTATTGAGTTTAGGGGGTTTTGAGCTTATTGGTATTTTGAAAATTGTTAAAGTTTTTGTTTAGATTTCATTGAGTTTTAACATTTTTAGCCTTTTTTTTTAGGTTAAACAAAAAACCTGATGTAATGAGGTTATTTGGACATCGGATTCGGTTTCAGCATGGCCAATTACATACAGTAAGGTGGGTCAGGTTCTGGCAAAAGTATTTTCGATTTTTTGTGTGGAATTGTACCACAGTTCGTGTACATGTGCATAGAAGTCTGTGAAAGGATAAATGCCATTTGAAATTTAAAATATTTAGAAATCTCAGTAGTTTCAATTTTGTATTCCACTTACTTGAAATTCTGGATTGGTTGTTGTTGAATGATTGATTAGACTTGTCGCTTTATGTCCCTGTCCCTATATTATACGCTGTGAGAATTTAGTTCTAAAACATCATATCTTTCATTAAAAATATTATGAACAAGTGTAATTTATATAAGGAAAAAGGAAAAGGTTTACTATTATATTAATAATTTATATACTCTTGGTATTTTAATTGTCAAAAAAAGTTCGTCAATGGTATATTTATTAGGATTATCGTTTTAATATTTTAGATCGTAATTATGTTAGCAGTCTACTAAATGTATTGTTTGTATTTTTTTTTGTAATTGTTGACCTATAAATGTGATGAGTGATAGTGTTTATCGATTACTATAAAAATTGTGTAATATAGAAGTAGTGAACATAACCCGCTCCTCATCATCCCCCCGCTCCTCGATCTTCACCTTGACCTTGCCCCACCCCTCTTTAGCCCCGCCCACATGTCCTTGTGATTGACCTTGAAAGTGCACGTGTGCTTTGTCGTTGGCCTTGACCTTGTGTCCAAGGCTGTGCGCGTGACCTTGACCTTGATCTTGTTCGACGCGACCTTGACTTTGTTGGAGGTAATCTTGGGTGTGTGACCTTGAAGATATGTTACGTGGTTTGGGGTGACCTTGAATGGTTTTATATAAGGTATGGGGCAGTTTCATTCATCAGTTGTCTCTGACTTGTATAGGCAGTACATGTGTAATATTTGACAAATCATGACATATGTTTGTGAAAATTGCGGTTCTAAGTTTACTAATAGTTATAATATGAGACGTCATCAAAGAGAATCGTGTGCGGCGAGATTTAATGAAGTGCCTGGAGGAAAACGGCTCCGAATTGAAGAGTATACATCGACGATTCCGGTAATTAATTGCGCTACATGTAATGTAGATGTTCCAATAAATCATATGTCAGCGCATAAACGAACACAACAACATAAAAATAATTCATGTTTGCCGGTATGTCATGGTGTGCAACTCGTTGAATGTGCCTTCAAAAGGAGAATTGCAACCTATCGAGTTAGCAGTGATATGGAGCATTCCGATTACGTAATGTTCTTTGCAGACATTAAATCCAAGGTGGTGGAACTTGTTAATAATTTATTGCGTGTGCATCATCCTTTAAAAGTTAACATGACAGCTGTTGGCGAGTACATGCTTCCATCACAAGAAATATTCAGTGAAAAATTCTTCAACACTGCTAATCAAATAATTAGTGTAGAAAGTGATTTGGATGCCGTTTACCATTCTTTCACTGAATTAATAGAAACGCAGGCGACAAAGTTCCAGGAGAAAGATTCAGGTATGGAAAAATCAAAACCCGATCTATTAAACTAATTTTTATATATTATTTTTCTTGTTATAGGATGGGCTCTTGTGCGAATTTTATACTTGAAAGTTAGTATCAACAAGTATATGCCTATGGGTGGCTCATCATACATCAAGTTGCCGTGTTCTATTGAAAAGAAAGGAGCTGTAGTCAATGTGATTAACCAGGACGAATTTTGATTTGCGTGGGCTGCAACATCAGCATTGTTTTCTCCAACAGCAGAGCCTTCACAGAAGACATCCTACCCCCATTTTTCTAGAGTGCTAAATTTAACAGGTATGGATTTTCCAGTAAAATTACGTGATATTAAAAAATTTGAGGAAATGAACAACATATCAATGAACGTATACGGTCTGGAATCTAAATATGGAAATAATGAACTAATACATGAAGTTATTGGTCCACTGAGGTATGCGTCAAAAAAGTTGAATAGACATGTAAATTTATTGTTAATTACAAAAGACTGTAGTAGTAAAGATGGCGGTGAACATTTTTGTGATACGACTTGTTCAAAGAGTCATTATTGTTGGATTCGGGATTTATCACGTTTAGTTTCAAGTCAAATTAGTTGTCAACAACATAAAATATATTTCTGTTATGGTTGCCTCATTTATTTTAGTACACCGTCAGCTTTAACTTTACATCAAAGCTACGATTATAACCACATTTTCACGCAAACACCCTCAGTGGATTTAAAAATCGATAAATTTGGAAAGAGTGTGCAGGAAAATATTTTAAAATTCGAGGGTATAGAAAAGCAAATGCACGTTCCAGTCGTGGTTTATGCAGATTTCGAATTTGTTTTAAAACCCGTTGAAACGGTACAACCAAACCCACAAAATTCTTACACTGTAAAAAGTTTTAAACATGAACCATATTCTTTTGTTTATTTAATTAAATGCTCTTTTGACGACTCACTTTCGAAATTTGAGCTATTTCGTGGGAATAATGCAGGTCAAGTTTTTGTGGATCGTATCGAGTGTGATTTAAGGGCTCTATACAACACATATTTAAAAGACATTAAGCCTATGAGACAGTTAACGCCTGAAGAAAAAAGGGAGTTTAATGATGCTAAAATATGTGGTATATGTGAAGGGCCTTTTGAAGAGGGTGAGATTAAAGTACGAGACCACTGTCACATAACTGGTGCAAAAAGATTTGGTGCTGCACATTCCGTTTGTAATTTAAATTATAAATTACCCTCTTTTATCCCTATCATATTTCATAGCTTAAGCGGCTACGACAGCCATTTATTTATAAAAGAGTTATGTAAATATGGGGATAAAATTGGTGTTTTGGCTCAAAGTAAGGAAAAGTACATATCATTTACCAAAAGCATTTATGTGCTCGATTATTTTGATAGTAAATGTGGAAAAGTCAAGAGGAAATATTTAAAGTTGCGATTTATTGACGTTGTTGCGTTTTAAATTTCTGTCAACGTCTTTGGAAAATTTAGGCCGAGGTTTAAACGACGACGATTTTATTGAAACGCGGAAACATTTTTCAAATATCAACCAATTTAATTTGATGCGTCAAAAGGGTATTTTTCCCTATAGCTTTATTGACTCTATAGAAAAAATAGAAAATACATGTCTTCTAAGTAAAGATGAATTTTATGATAATTTACGGGAAGAACATATTAGCGATGAAAGCTATAGAAGAGCAAAAGAAGTATGGCGCTTGTTTGGGTGTAAAACTTTGGGAGACTATTCGGACGTGTATTTAAAATCAGATGTGTTGCTATTGTGTGATGTTTTTGAGCAATTTCGGAATAATTGTTTAAAATTCGATAAACTTGATCCAGCTCATTACTATACCCTTCCAAGTTTATCATTTGATTGTATGCTGCGTATGACTAAGGTAGAGTTAGAGCTCTTAATTGATATAGACATGATACATTTTTTCAAGAAAGGTATACGCGGCGGCATAAGCCAGTGTACAGAAAGGAAACACATCGCTAATAATATTTTTTACCAGACTATGACCCAACAAAACCTTCTTCATTTATAACATACCTTGATGCTACAAATCTATATGGTCATAGTATGTCACAAGCATTACCATATGGTAGTTTTCGATGATTAAGCGAACGCGAAATTCTGGATTTAAATATTATAGCTGTTGGTGATGATAGTTTACATGGCTACGTTTTGGAAGTGGATGTGCATTATCTGACTGAGTTGCATGATGCACATTCTGATCTTCCATTTCTAGTAGAAAATATCATACCGCCAACAGAAAACGCTAAATTACCGAAATTAATTCCTAATGTACAAGATAAAAAAAATACATTGTACACTAGAACTTTAAAACAAGCCACCGCCAACAGCTTAGTGGTAATGCAAACCCATCGAGTATTACAGTTTAAGCAATCAAAATGGCTAAAATCGTATATTGATTTTAATAAAAATTTACGTAACAAGGCCACCACAAAATTTGCGAAGGACACTTTTAAATTAAAAAATAACGCAATTTTTGGTAAAACTATGGAAAATGTGGAAAATCGAAAGGATATAAAATTAGTAACACATTGGGATAACAGTGTAGACAGAAATGGAGCTAGAGCACTAATATCCCACCCAATTTCAATAGTAGCTCGATATTTACCGAGAACTTTGTTGCTATACATATGAATAAAGTTAAAATATTGTACAATAAACCAATTTATATCGGTTTTTCCATATTAGATATATCAAAGACTGTAATATACGATTTTTATTAAAATTTTATTAAATCCAAGTTTGGCGATGATGCTTCGTTACTTTAAACCGATACTGACTCGCTTATATTAAAAGTGTATACGGAAAACTTTTATCAAACTATATCAGAAAACCCCGAAAAATTTGATACATCAAATTACCCCGAAATTAATAATTTCAACATAATTAAAAGTAATTCTGTAGCTGGTAGAATGAAAGATGAGCTTCCTGGTGATCCGATAATAAGTTTTATGGTACCGGCGCGAAGGCTTATTATGTAAAGTCCATTAATAATGAATTAAAAAAGCCAAAGTTATCAAAAAATGTGTTATCGAGAAAGACCTTCATCAGGAGGACTAGCAAAGAATTGTTGAACGGGGTGGTTTGATATTAAGAAAGATGAAGACATTTAGAAGTGAATTACATAACATTTATACCAACATAATAAATAAAGTAGCATTATCTTATAGCGATGATAAACGTAATGTAATTCCAATTCAACCAAAACTCTACCTTGGGGGCATGCAGACATAGATTTTTACAAAACAGACCCGGAAGAAAACATAGCAAATTTAGTCACCGTGTTGGAATCATTTCTAAGTCAGGACAGCACGTAATCTGGAAAATCCATATTTCATTATTTGTATTGTTTTTATTATTTCTATTAAACATACAACATTAATATGTAACGATAGTATTGTATTTTTTTTTAAATAAAAAACACGTATTCATTACTTGATTGCTTTTTTATTGAACCTTTATTTTAAAATTATAAATATAATGAAGTGTCGACAAATAACAAACTGTAAAAGTTATTGTTGAAAAATTTGTCTAACAGTAAATTAAACGCGCAGGTCTACGAGCAAATGTTTAATGTGAAACAGTTTTGCTGACAAGATCCTCCATAGTCTTTTCAATTTTCAACATTCTAGAGTTAAGTTCATCACGCAGTTCGTCTTGCCTAAGTTCATATATTGCAATAACAGTATCATCAATGTATCCTCTAAGTTCTTGACCGGTTTCAATTAATTTCTTGCGTACGTAACCTTCAAGTTGGTTTCTGAATATATCTTTAATAACAATCGTTGAGTCATATAAAGTTTTCTGCGTATCTTGCACACACTGAGCAAGGTTATTTATTATCAACATAATTTCGTGTGGTCGCATCGTCTCCTTCAAGAGGTTCTGCTAAATAGCACAATCTTTTGCTTCCCATGTCGTAATCTCCATTAGGTGTAAGTTTAAAACCTATTCCTAAAGGACCTCGCATAAAGGTAAAATCCTTAAATTTTCTTTTGCGACCGAACTTATCAATAGTGTTTACTTCTGACATTGTTATGTGAGACTGATTTGAAACCATTAGATTTCACCCTAATATATGGTTCTATTTCATTAATAAACGGACTGTGCTGAAAAAAATATTGATTGCAAAACGTATTTTAGGTGATGTTTAATAAATACACAAACAGATTCATTTTACAATTGTTTCATTGGAAAAAAAAATTAAAATATAACAAGAGATTGAATTTACTTTTTATTATTAAAAAATAAAAAAATATTACAAATAAAAAAATTAAAAAATAAAGAAATAAAATACATGATAATTTGTTCTGTACAGGTAAGCGTCTTCTATGACCCAATTTCTTCTCTGGATGGCACGTTCATTAATGTCCTTGAACTGGTAGTAAACTAGTCCACAAAAGCCGCATTGTACAAATTTAACCCTGAAAAGATCAATGTAGTTGAAGTCGTACGTAAGATCATTCCGCCAGCAGATACCTAGTCTTTTACAATGATGACAAGTCAAATAAAATGCTTTTGGTATATGACTGTATGTTTTGGCTGCTTCACTAGGTTGTTCATCAGTTGGCAACATGATGTTTGAATATGTTGTACTTTTCAATCGCGGTACTCTATTTATGTATTACTTTTTAAAATAACCTTGACAGGACTAAAAAAAAATCCTTGAAAACTACAACCTCGAAAACGACCCTGACATTGACGGGTATTTTGACCTTGACCTTGGCCTTGCATCTGACAAGTTTAGTACTATATTTATATGTTTCTTTTTAAAATAACCTTGACAGGGACAAAAAAAAATCCATGAAAATTACAACCTTGAAAACGACCCTGGTATTGCCGGTTACGTCGGCCTTGGTCTTGGCTTTGCATCTGACAAGTTTAAATATTATACTTAATGCATCGAACAAAAGGAATAAAGGTGGTGTATTGGGGGAAATGGGCATAAAAGCAGACTTGCTGGCTCGAGCCCTTCACAGTTCGTCAGAACACCAAACAGTGCAGTAGTAAGTTAAAGTTACAGTGTGAGTTGTAGTATCGAAGATGTCATCAAGTGTAAGGTCTCTTTTGGATGCTCTTGACGTGAGCTGCGAATCCCAACAAGGCATGTTGGAAAACATCAGTGGCTTGGAAGTGTTGAGTCCAGGGATTTTCGAAAATTGGAACAGCAGGGAGCAAGAGGATGCCGAAGACAAAGCCCTGAATGATGGTCGAGACGAAGAGTTGGTGCAGTCGGCTGTGCAGTTCCTTGAATGTTGGACAGAGGAGAAGGAGCCGAAGATCAACGTCATTAGTGATGTGGTTGTGCGAAAAGCATCGCGGCCTAACAGGGAATTTTCTCCAAAAGTTTCCAAGTTAAAGAAGTTTTGACTATGCAGAAGTCGGAAATCGCCGATAAAAAAACCTTTTATTCGGCGATTAAAGGTGTGGGGCAAGGAAAGAAGAAGTTTAACTTAAGCGTTCCATTACCCGACTTCCTGAAAACATCGCCGCAAGAGCTGTTGTCCGTAGAAGTGGAAATAATCGAAGGCCCCGATGGACCAACTCCACTGATACCGGCCTTTGTAGAACAGGAAGTAGTGTCGGAGGTAAAGTCTTCCCCAGCGCCACTGTCACCGATATTGGGATGCCAGAAACCTATAAAGAAGCGGTTTAAGCAGTGTTTTGAAGGCGATGAAGTTTCCGCTGTTTCGTCGCTGTCGTTTTCAAACAAAACCGCTTCTTCTTCTTTAATATGTTCCGAGACATCTCAACCGGAGTGGGTTGAAGACTTCACCAACTCGCAGAAGAGCAAACTGTCGGACATTTATCGAATGAAAAAAAACTTAGTGAAAAAAATAAGTGCGTTTGAAAGTGACATTTTAGAACTGGAAAGAAAATTAGAATTAAAAAAGGTGGAATGTGTGCGATATAAAAGACAATTAGCGGACTTTAATAGATTTTGTAGTAGGTGTTAGGTAGTTGTAGGTATTAGCTTTTAATTTATAGTATTAATTTTGTAAATATATATATTTTGTAGTTAATAAAAAAATTCTTTGATCAGATTTTTATATTTTACAAAGAGAATAAAAATGACTTGAAAATATATTTTTTGTGTGTTATTTCATATAGGACCTTTCCTACATAATATTAGGTAATAAAAAATAGTGAATAATCCACTAAAACTACGCAATAGCAATAGTTGTAAATATTTTTTGATAATATTTACAAGTATGCTAAAACTTAGTTCGGTTTAAGAAGTTAAAGTTCTGTCGCAAGAACTTCTAATAATTTGCATCTCAATATTGTATGTTTTTATAAAAAAAAAAAACATAAAATATTGGTTACAAAGTATTATAACCAAATAAAACTACGATCAAAGTATTTTGTGGTCCTGAAAAGGACCGTTTTGTTGCAAAAGCATGCGACTCTTTATTGTGTTGTAGAGTCGCACGGCCCGTCATCATCAACGGCGGTGGTGTCGGTGCTGTCCTCAGTATATTCGACTATGAACCGCCAGAGGTCTTCCCATCTGGGATCATCCAACTCCCATTCAAGACAATCGTCCGTGGCAGAATCTACCACAGGGCATTGGATAGGTTGTTGTTCACTGTCAGACATGTTGAACTGAAATGATTGTAATAAGTATTGGTGGTCGTATATATAGAGACAAATTAGTGGTGGGGGTGAAAACAAATGTCGTATTACGTATTGAGACCAAAGCTGTTTGTGGTCTCAAATACGAACGAACGATTTTGCTGGGTTCCACCAGCACCTAAATTTTAATACTTTGTATCTAATATTGTATATTCCATATATGCAATATTAGTAACAAAGTACTAATATGAACTAAAACTACGATCAAAGTATTTTGGGGTCCTGAAAAGGACCGTTGTTGTGTGCCCTTAAAAAGGGCCAGGGAGAGTGTGGGGCTTATGGTGCCCCATCCTCCCTGGTCGACCACCAGCTTGACGAATCGCAGGGGTCCTGCGGATCGTCGGGTGTCGGTGATGCTGGAATTTCCAGCACCGCATCTTCCGTCGAGTCCGGCTCTGGCTGCGGCGACGGAGTGTCGAGTCTTTGTAAGACCCAATCGCCTGCATCGTTTAATTCCACGAGACCAGGATCGTGGTAATACAGCAGCGGAATCGGCTCATCCAAATCGTCCCAACGTAGGACGTCAATTTCGAAATCCACCTCATCGTCGTCGAAGTCCTGCAGGTCTCCAACGTTACCGGCGACGGTGTCATCGCTAAAGATGGATGAGCCTCTGCTGGCGGGTCTTTCTTCCTCCATGTTCATCGTATGAGAGTTGATGTATATATGACTGTGTAACTGGCCCAGTCACATATATATAGAACTACCCCCACCCCACCAACGAATTCTAAATGTTGTGTATTGGTTAGAGCTTTTACAATTATTGATTTTTTCAGAAACTTTAAATAAGGAATTAGATTGTTTTTTTTTGTTTAGACAATAAGACTAATTCTTAACATTTTGTAAAGAATACATTACTAAAAAAAATTAATAGAAACCTTGTTTGGACTGTTAATATTTTTATAGATTCTCAACCATATAACTTGGCACTTAAGCTACGAGACAAATCATCGTTAAACGAATATCTCGCCCCATAAGTGACGATTAATAAACTACGATCAAAATATAATGTGGTCCTGAAAAGGACTATTTTTGTGGCCTTAAAAGGGCCTGGGGGGAGGTTCGGGTGTCTACCCAACGATATTAACACCGACCTAGGTGCAGCCCTTGGTCTTCTCATTGGCTGCACCACGAGCTCGAACTGCCAAAGCCGTACTGACGGTGTCGCCGTCGCTGGTGGCGTCGGTGTTGCGGGCGGTGCCGAAGGTGCTGCTCCTGGTGCGGCACCCCCGCACTCCTCACACGTACATAACTTGCCGGGCACGAATGGCCTGACAATACCATAAATCTTCTTCGGTGTATCTTCCATCCCGACGTTCGAATGTGTAATGATGAATTAATTCTAATACCGGCCTCTATATACATTAAAAAAGTTGGAGGGGGTAAGGTGGTGTGCATATATGCAGTATATATATATATATATATATATATATATATATATATATATATATATATATATATATATATATATATATATATATATATATATATATGTTTATACGGATTCCTCCGTGTGAGATGCATTAGCAGTGGTTATATCCACATTATGCTGTTGTAGTGCTGAAATCACATTCAGCAAACGTACAACTATATGCAACTCCGTATGTAAATGAAATAGAATGCGAAACAGTGAATGCAAACTTCGCTCCATCATATCCTTTCTGTGTTAGAGGTTGCACAGTTAGAATAAATTGTAATAAAATACAATTCATCCTATTCCACCACCATCGAGATGGTGGCCTACCTGTACCACCATACCGAGAAGAAAGTCAAAGCTTACCCTCCCCGCCACAGTGATACGGCAGAGATACATGCTTCGTCTCTCACTAGACTCATCAGGGTACCGACATGCACCTGGCTGTGCAAAGGACAGATCAGAAGGAAGCATGCAACACTGAACGCGGCTTCGCGCTAATGCATCTCACACGGAGGAATCCGTGAAAGCCGTATAAACATATATAACCCATCCGACGAGAGGTCGGCGAAGCCGCGTTCAGTGTTGCATGCTTTCTTCTGATCTGTCCTTTGCACAGCCAGGTGCATGTCGGTACCCTGATGAGTCTAGTGAGAGACGAAACATGTATCTCTGCCGTATCACTGTGGCGGGGAGGGTAAGCTTTGACTTTCTTCTCGGTATGGTGGTACAGGTAGGCCACCATCTCGATGGTGGTGGAATAGGATGAATTGTTTTTTATTACAATTTATTCTAACTGTGCATCCTCTAACACAGAAAGGATATGATGGAGCGAAGTTTGCATTCACTGTTTCGCATTTTATTTCATATATATATATATATATATATATATATGAAATAGAATGCGAAACAGTGAATGCAAACTTCGCTCCATCATATCCTTTCTGTGTTAGAGGATGCACAGTTAGAATAAATTGTAATAAAATATATATATATATATATATATATATATATATATATATATATATATATATATATATATATGATTTTATAACTCACCGCGTCTCTGTTATAAACACAAACAACTACCCCCCTCCACTTTTCTAGCATATAGTACTAAACTTCCTCAACATTTTTTCAAATAATTTTTTTTGATATTCCTAACCATTACTTTGCAACAAATTTTAAAAAAATGCTGCGTAGCGCGTTAGCGCGAAAGAAACACACTAAAAAAACCCTAAGAACCTCCCCTACAACTTCCACATACTCCCGTTCCGCGCTCCAGCTTCCTAACTCGAGAATTTCAATTTTTTGGTTTAAATTTTTTTTATTTTAAAGATTTTTCAAATTTTTTTTCACCATTGTATTCTCATCAAAATTCTAGGTAATTAAAGTGTTTTTAGTTTTTCTCTATCTTGAACGGTTCCCGAGCTACAGCGCTTAAAATATCCAAATTACTAATTTACTATAACCCTTTTCTTCAAATTTCATCTTTCCGAATTTTGAAAAATACTACTATGTATAGAAAAAAAATACTCTTTCTAATTTCCTAATATTGTTTTGCTCTAAAGCTTCAACTTTGACGTGCATTCACCATTTTTTCAATATTTTTTTGAAGAAATTATTTCTTTACGTTTCTACTATCGGGAAAAACGTTTGCTTATAGTACTCGATTTCCTCTATAATTTTTCCCTATAACTTTTTTCCCTGTTCCTAACCATTACTTTCCTACAAATTTTCTAAATCGTTGTGTTCATATTTTTCCTTAAAAAAATTTTTCTTGCGTTATCTAAGTTCTTTTTTCCACTAAATAAACCTCTATTATCTAAACTCCCGTACTCCTTTCTTAAGGAGCGGGCTTTTCTGTGCCCTGTTTTTTTTGTTGGGGTTCAAATAAATATAAAACTACTACTTCACTTATTACAAATTTATTGATTCAAGTACCCTATTTTAACATTATTTTGTGTTACATATAATAGATACATTAAAATATAGATTTATTGGTCACCGAACCGTTTAATACATTATAACTAAAAAATGAATCGTGAATAACTAATGCGTACACTTTAGTGTCTTTGGGGAATTTATTCTTTCTCGTTTGGAACTCCAATTTCACATCCACTGTCGATGAGTTAATCGCCTCTGGTTAATGACTGCAATTGATAATAAAAACGGGGCTTTTCATTTATTCCGCGAACGTTATCATCGGATCGTTTATTACGCGCTCGTAGTAGCTGCTTTGGAAGTTTTCGTAATTGTAATAGGCTGCTGCGTACAGTTTCTTGGCGAAATCTAAATTCCATCTTTCGTAGAGATAAAGGGTTGAATTCAGATACAGTCTAATGTCGCATACGTCGGCGTGGGTAAACTGGGTTGCGTTTTTTTCTTTCTTGTCGCAATTATTGCTGTCTTGAAACCCGACGATTATATATGCGGTCTTTCCAGACTTGTACTCGTTCTCAAGGCCTACACGTCGGAAGATGTTTGTCTTAAAGCTGGTAATTCGTACAGATCCCATTTACGATATGCCATTTGAATACTGGCATTGTTTCCACCTTTATTAATGCGAGAGAGTATTTTCAATTTTTGCTTATCGTCTGGAATGGTGTGACGAATTTTCCATTCGATTTTGTCGATACTAATTTCTGCCTCTACTTCGCCGACGTAGCAATTGGTAAAAGTGCGAGCTATTATCATAATAAGCTCTTGTTTTACGTTGAAAACACCTTTTACGTAATCTTCGGCGAATCCCATAAGATATTTTAAGGGTAATTTCCCGGAGAATACGTTACTTGCCGTGTCTACGATATCTTGGTTTGCTTCGTCGAGACCCCATCTGCACGTCATGAGAGATCTTTGTTGCAAACTTCCGAATGAAACCATGGTTGTTAATGTCGTCATAACTCCAGGTTTACGAACCACGGCGACCTGCTCACCTCCCATCTCGTAGCGAATTTCATCAAACAAACATGCGAGGGCTTTATTTGATAAAAAACATCTTTTCGTTGCGTCTATGGGTTTAAATTTTCCTTCGATATATATGTAACTTTCGGCAATATCCAGTATAATATCTTGAAAATTAATGGGGATACGGACTTCATCTGAATTGTTGAACGATGGAGATCCGTATGATTTATACGTATGCTCTTCTAGACTAATAATGGAATTGTCCAAGATGCGTTCGGAGAAAACCTCTATTTTATCGCTGGTGGTGGAAATCATTTTCGCACTTTAAGACCGATTGATTTTAAAAATTTATAGTCTTCGGCAGTTAACTGTTGAGATGTTTGTAATCGAACGTCTGGACGACGACTAAACTTGACGTAAACTCTTCTTTTACTTTTATTATGTTTCGGCGGTTCCCCCATCTTAGTCGACAGCACACACAATTGACGATTGAAGCGAAAACCCATTTCTATGAAAGTTTCTTCAGTTCCAATTTCACGATTATTTTCTCGCCTTGAAAATTTATTAGATCATCGCTATCGTCCAAGATGCGAAGAGCAATGTTGTCGATAAACTGACGTCCTGCCGGCATTAACGGCATATAAATATTATTTTGTGGTTCTTTACTGATTTTGTAACCGGGCTCCACGTCGATATCGAATTCGAACAAGGTATAACCTTCCACAGAATTCATATATGCTCCGAAAATTATATTACAATCTACGCGTATGATGCGTACTTTCATTATTTCCACCATCTCGGTTGATTCGTGCTTTTTGTCTCTATTTAACACTGTATGATTAAAACCTAACATTTTACCGATACTCGCCTCTCCCCGGAAATCTATAGTATATTGGGATTTCAGTTCATATTTCAGCGTATTATTATTAGCGACCATTGTTCTTTTCTTCAGTTGAAATCCTCAAAGCCTCCGACATAGCTTTACCTATCTCATCTATTTCATAGGCCCCAGGTGGAATCTGCAATTGTATCGGCTCGGTGGTGTAACTCTCCTTCATGTAGGCAAACTTATTGTTGCTTTCGTCCACATTAAAAATTGAATTCTATGTGTAAAATCCCAGCAATGCCAGACCATATTTGTTTTCTCTATTTAATTCGACTGGTGGATAAAAATCGGCGCTTAAGACGCTTGAGTGTCCTGTTAGTGTGAACGTATAAGACATGACTAACCATTAAAACATCACACATCTCGGTTTTATTCTTAGCGGCAACATTTAAAAAGATTCATCTTCATACCTTTTCTCACTGCATTAGATAGTGATGTTTGTATGCTATTTTCTGCTTTTATGCGCACATCGCTGATTTTGCAATATCAACAAAATATTTTTCTAGCTGTAAGATCGTCATCAGCCGTAACCTCGTTTAAATTGCTGCTGAAATAATGTTTGCAACCGCACCGATATTTTAATATATCGATATCGCTTTTGAGGTGCTCAGGCAACTTATCCCAAACGAATGGAATTTCATTTGGGGCTAATGCAATCATTACTTCCTTGGGCATGTTTTCTAGCAGTTTCACGGTAATTTTTCTTAATCCACTGGCTAGATGAAATGCTTTCAGTGATTGCAACATTTTAGTACAGTTATTGCGATCCATTTGCGGTGTTAATGGTGACGATGATGATGACATCTTTTACGCTGATGATTCGACAAGAAACTTTAAGCACAAATGTCCACACCAGACTGTTCCAAAATCCTGTTGACGATCGTATGTATAGTGAATAATTGTTGATGGTTCCGATCCCGTTTGTAGATATTGTACCAATTCGATCGGTGGGGGTAAATCGCCGAAGCTGTCATAATATGTTACTTTAGAATTATTTTTTTCTATAAGCTATCCAATCCCTCATATAAACGGCTTGAAAGTGTCCTATTCTTTTCTTTTTGGCATATTTTTCTATATCGATGTTAGACAGTGGTCTTCGAGGTAGGGATTCAATTAGTTTTTTGATCTACGATTTAAAAATAATCCCATACCTTTACGATATGGCTTTAGAAACAAACCATTTCCTTTCGATTTTAAATGTAAACCGGCACCGGTTTTATCTTCGCTGCTTTTTTTACAGCTTTTACGGCACGCACAATTCCCGCTGCCCCACCGGCTAATGAACCCAAAGCTGATAACCCGGCAAAATATGGTATTAATGGTAATATTCCACCAGTTTTAGGAATCGGTATTATTCTCGGTGTACGATCCCCCTTTTTGACACCTGCCGCTTTTACCGATCTACGTGCTGCCGACAGAGCTATTTTAGATGCATTCATGACATTTTTTTCCAACACATTTTTACTTCCGGCTTTTAATAATTCCTTTCGAACTGCTTGTCGAATAGCTGTTCCGAAACTGACTTTCCGAACATGTCGATTTTTATTAACACCTTTCCTTTTTGTATGACGTGTGCCTTTACTAGATGTTTTTTTTGTTGATAATGATGATGGTACACCCATACCAAAACGTTGTTTTCCTTTCATAATGTTTGTAACTAACCAAGCTGCTGTTTTTTCACCTAAACTGGAATCTTTCGATTTTACTCGATTCCAAGCACTTTGTTCGAACTCGTAATCCGCTCGATGTCTCGCACTTATGTTGTCTTTATTATGTGAATAGGCTAAATCGTGTTTTTTGCATGCGGCATCCAAAGGATTAATGCCTGGATCACCTCTTGTTACACGTTTTATTACTTTTGTTCCGGGTCCGCAATATTGATAACCGGGAATATGTACCTCGAATGGTAATTTATTTATTAACAAATTCAAAATACCGTGTCCAGTTGTATTAGAAACGTGAGACCGTCCACTTCGTTTGACGCTCGGCATCTGAATGACAGTTTTTGTGAAAATTTGCCTATAAAATATGAAATTTTCATAAGATGCGCTTTATCGATCTTAAACAAAAACTTTCTATTGACAATCTCGATGAAAAAGTCGGACATGGATTTGAAAAGAAGATAATGAAGAGACACGGTCCTCTACTTACTTCCTCTATTCGTGGCCTGTTAATTGGTCCATCCAATTGTGGAAAAACTAATGTCATGTTTTCGCTGCTTACACACCCCCTTGGGCTACGTTTCGAAAATGTCTATATTTATTCGAAATCTCTGTATCAACCGAAATATGAGTATTTAAGGAAAATTTTGGCGCCCATCAAAGATTTAGGCTACTATGCCTTTAGTGATTCCAGTAATATTGTGGAACCGTCCGATGCAAAACCAAACTCTATATTTATCTTTGATGATGTTGTATGTGAAAACAAGATGTTATAAGATCGTACATTAGCATGGGACGTTATAAAAATATCGACTCTTTTGACCTAGCGCAAACATATTCGCGAGTGCCTAAACAGCTTGTGCGAGACAATGCCAATTTTATTATTATGTTTAAACAAGATGACTTGAATATGAAACACATATTTTCCGACCACGTTTCACCGGATCCAACTTTTACTCAATTTCAAGAAATGTGCTCAAAATGTTGGGGTAATAAGTATGGATTTTTAGTAATTGATAAAAATAGTGATGTGAAATCGGGAAGATACCGCAAAGGACTTGATAGCTATATATTACTGTAATAATAAGAGAAAACACTCATTTGATTGTTGAAACGTCCTTTGTTAACATCATGAATAACTCGATCGACTTAAAACGTAAACTAGTGGAAGGCTACCATTGCCGTTAGAAAAAATCTAAACAAATTAAAGCGGTTAAAGAATTTAATGTTGTGGAATTGGAAAAGTTTGATGAACCCATTTCTAAGCCGTTGACAACTAAATCTGATGTGGTCAAGCAACGTCAACAACAACAACAACATTATCCAGCTACAAAGTCACATAGTCCCAGTACATCAGTTCAGTCGACTCAAATATCAGGTTTTCCCCAACCTACACATTCCTTTCAAATCTCCACACCTATTCAGCAGCAGCAGCATCGCATTTCAAAAGAAGATATTAGCCAATCGGTGTTTGATACACCCTCGACATCAACTAATACATCTCTCGCATCCGCTGACACCACAACTTCCGATACTTTAAACGCACACCTGAAAGGATTACGTTCGAAACCATCTCTATACGATACTGTATATGGTGTACGTTTTGGTTCAAAAACAGATTATAACAAAAATTTTATTGGTAATTTAGAGGTGCGTTTTCGAAATGGAAATATTGTCTTATACAAAATAGGGAAAAATATTACAGAATATGGTGGATCACCGGCACTTTATGATTTGTTATTTTTTAAAACACCCCCAAGTGTAGGCAAGGAACAACAATTAAGTGATAATGTACTTTCAACGTACAAGGAAATTTTGGAATCAACGAGTGCTGTCTACAACAATTTTAAAAAAAGTGATGATAAACGGGAGACCAGATGGAACAAATATTTACGAATTATTAAACCTCTGATAATGGACACAAAATTAGGCGGTACTATTACAAGAAAAAATCCCTCGAAACAACTAAAGTTACCCACAATAAAGAAATTATCTTCAAAAACATTTCAATTTGTCTACTGGAACAAAGTTAAAAGTTGGTGGATCGTTTACGTTTGATGTGGAGTTCCAAAATGGTCGGTCACACATTGGTCACGAAAATGAAATGATGTCAATCATAGAGGAATTACGAGAAGAAGATGTAATATATTAAGCTCAATATTTAATGATATTATTCAGTTCTTCCTTCGATTTGAAACCTTTAATATTACTAATAATATGGATCCCAGTCTAGAAAAAATCAAAATTGTTAATGAACTACATAGAACGGCTAGAAAAAATTTTGTAAGACGGCGTACGATAATAAAAGGATACAGAGATTTGTGGCAAATTGATTTGGTTGAAATGCAACAGTATGCTGATGAAAACGATGTTTATCGTTATATTTTGGTCTGTATAAATTGTTACTCTAAATTTGTCTATACCAAAGCCATAAAAACAAGACTGGTATAGAAGTTACTAATGCGATGAAAAGCATCATTGAAGAGGCATCATATACACCAACAAATCTGCAAAGTGATCAAGGAAAGGAGTTCTATAATACAAACTTTCAAGCCCTGATGAAAAAATATAATATAAATCATTATTCCACTTACAGCTCAAAGAAAGCTGCAATTGTTGAGCGAGTCATAAGGACTTCAAAAATAATTTATATAAACAATTCTCGACAAGAGGATCTTACAAATGGATACATATATTATCGGCAGAAAAAAAAACCTATAACCATTCGAAACATCGCACCACTGGAATGAAGCCTGCAGATGTGCAAGAAGAAACGCAAATTAAAGCATACGATTATTTAAAAATTGTACCTAAAAAATTTAAGTTTTCCATGGGTGACATTGTGCGTATTACCAAGTACAAAAGCTTATTCGAGAAGAGATATACGCCCTCTTGGTCAACTGAATTGTTTAAAGTTGTAAAAGTTAACGTTACAAATCCACCTACATACTTGTTGGAATCTTTAGAAGGTCAGGCTATAAGAGGGTATTTTTACGAGTCAGAACTACAACAAACAAGCAGTTCTGGCGTTTATCTAGTAGAAAAGGTCCTTAGACAACGCAAGAAAAATCACACCGATCAATTGTTTGTCAAATGGCTAGGATTTCCTAACCACTTCAACTCTTGGATAGATAAAGCTAATATTGTTTAAATAACATATTGAATGACTATAATTTTAATTTAAAATGTAAAATAAATGAAAAATATATTGTAAAACAATTATTTTTTATTTCAATCTTCATCATCAAAACAATGACAATAAAACACATATTGGCTATGCCACTCGGAGTACGTTCTCCTATTCTTTAACCTGCTTTCCCTTTTTTTAGATTTTTTTTTTGAAGTCGAGCCGTACGACAGTGCGCTTAATGAGTCATGTAAAGGCTGATAATAGAGTATTTTCTGAATAACTTCAATTTTTGTTTTAAACTCACTATTATTTTGGTATATCATGGGGAGGACATCCTTGTTAAATATGTCACATATTACAACTGCAAAATTGTAAAACTTTCTATTAACAAGGTGTTTTGTCACAGCATTGTCATCATCTTTAGGTTCGCCTAAGTTGGTTATGATTTTTCCACCCATATCATACTGCCCATCCGCTGTAAGTTTAAAACCAATCCCTTGTGGCCCAGATAATATATGATATTTTTCATTACATTTCTGACGACCAAATTTATCAATTGTTGTTTCCTCGACTCATTTTCAATCTTTACTAAACTATTTTATTTTTATTTGCCCTACTTATATTAAATATTTCAGCTGAGAAAAAGAAACACTGACTATGATCTACTGGGTTGGTATGTTTATAAAAGAAATAAAACAAAACTGTGATTGTAACAGATATTTATTTACTGTTATTTAATTGTACAAATACAAAAATTATAAAAAATAATTTTCCATGTCTTCATTTTCGTTGCTCAAAATTCTATCACATCCGACACTATTTCGATCGTCAACATCTTGGGCTGTTGCTCTTGCAGGAACCAATTCATATTTTGCAGCAAGCTCACCTGGTAAATGAGGAATATTAACGAGGTATTCTTTTAATTCTTCTCCAACCATTTCAGCATAAAATTTATCCATCTCTATGGAACCATATGTAAATTTGTCGCACAAGTTCGCCCCAGCCATAAAATTGATTCCATCCCTGATCTCGTTCTTGTATTGATCTTTTGTTGCCTCAATATGCGGCCAATCATTTCCACTATCTAACATATCGTGAGCCATATTTCTTAATTCTCTTTCCAACCAAAATATGTATCTATCTACACATTCGTTGACGGTCGTCGGCGTCGCATCAGCAGACATCCTTAACAGAAATAATGAACACGCGAAAGTATTTTGATATGTTCAACTATATTTTAAATTTAATTACATCCTTTTTTTCACACAATTTACATACAGTTTACTCCAATGAGCCAAAACATAATAATGTTCGAGTATTTTTTTCAAAAACTCTAGTGCCCTGCCCCAAATAAGTTAGAGTGTATTTCCCTTTAGTTTTACTCATAATATCTACAATATCGTCAGACAGTGTGTCGGCCACACTTTTTAGCAAAAAAGTCTCGAATGTGCTATTGTCACCGTCATCGTGTAAAGCCACTAGACGAATTTTACCAAATCGTGTAGTCATTGAAACCATCTTTTCAATTTTATACACGTTGCCTACAATCATTTCGGTAACCTTTTTTCTCTCTAAAACCTCGAACTACACAAACACAATATTTGATGTTTATGCCACTGATATCTGTGACTGTTTGAAGTCACTTCTTTTCATACTAACCTTTATAGCGAATTTTCGAGGTCGAATTGTAACAATGGTGGGGGTAGCTTAACGGTAGGAATAGTGGAAGAAGCCTTCAAAGTCAAATGACGTCACACGTTTAAATTGGTATAAGGATAACTTCAAGGACAAAATATAATGAAACAAATAACTACATTTTATGTACTTTATTGATTTACATTTTTCTGTCGTTCTTCTATACGTGTAACATTATCACTTAAACCTAAATTTCTTAATTTGTTCAATAATATTTGTTCGTTTTTATTTCTTAGAAAATTCTTACAAACTATACTCGCTAAAATACACACTTCGGCATGGTCCATATACTTAAAAAATACACTAAAATCCTGAGCCTCCGAATCGTGCATTTCGTATGCGTAAAATTCCGAACAAGCTACTACTATATTAAACTTAAGTCCTACACTCTAATTTCACTTAACACAACCGGATCTGCAATGAAACTAATCAGTTTTTCCAAACAGTCACTAAACCCCAACTTTTTTATTTCACGAACAAAGTCTAGTAAATTTAATGTTTTGCTGCAATATTTACGTCATGCATTCGTAGCCTTTTCATATTGAAAAGCCGAATCACAATAGCGCGACGCCCATTTCGCTCGACTTTTCATTGCATCATTGAAGTAAATACTTGCCGTGCACTCATCGCCCAATTTTTTTACTGTCTCTTGCAAAGCACTATTCATATTATTCACTTATTTTTACACTCACGACACTTTTTTATTGCTGATGGTGGCCCATCTATATAATGACGATATATTTGTTCATAGTGAATGTAACAGGGTAAGCTTAACTGTAGTTGCTTGTCACACCGATATGGCGCTGGCAGCTTATCCCAAATTTGCCGTAAACTCAGCGTATTAACGTACGTTTTTCAATATTCCAGAGGAAACAATGCTAAATCTTTTTCTTCAAAATTACACAAACTCTGATATAAACAAATTACTCTGCTGATTTGCTCTATAATTTTTTCTTTAGATAGTTTCGTATCTGACATTTCACACTGAATGAATGTAAATAGATTCACACAATTTTATAGAAGAATTTGTAAGGTCAAAATTATTTCAAGATAATCCCACACTATTACAATGCACAAATAACTACTTCAAGGTCACACTCCCAAGATGGCCTCCAACAAAGCCAAGGCCGCCGCGGCCAAGGTCAAGGTCGCACGCTTAGCCTTGCGCTCAAGGTCAAGACCAAGGACAAAGCACCCATCCACTTTCAAGGCCAATGACAAGGACATGTGGGCGGGGCCAAAGATGGGGGGTTGTCGAGGTCAAGGTCGAGGAGTGGGGGGATACTGAGGATCGGGTTATGTTCACTACTAATATATATCAAAGACCTCGAAGTGTATTACAAAACAAAAGACATATTTTGATTTATCGAATATCCCGTAATGATATAATCAATAAAAATTTTAAAATAAGTTGAAAATATTAAAAAAAAAGCAAAGCAGTATATGTTGGAAGAATTATTTAAATTATCTACAATGGTAATCTTTATATAAATGTAAAGTTAAAAAGACTGAACTCTTAACACAAAAGAATGTCTCAAATAAGGTATTTTTTGTTTTTATGTGCGAGTGATCTTTACCTATCTCTATGTATTTCACATAATTTTTACATTACATCATAAATGTGGATGAATTATTTTTTCTCCACGTAGCTGCCAGTCGGTAAACATTTCATCAAAGTGCGCAAAATACAGTCACAGGAATTAGTATTAAGTGGCCTATTTATTTCTCCCTTATCAAACCTATGGGTTTCATAGCATCACTGGCAGGTTAAACAATAATGATATAAAACCAAACTAACAAAAATAATCAAAGCTATAGTTTTGGCCAAGTTGAGTAATAGTTATCTGTGAACAAAAATTAAGCCACGTAAAGTACAGAGAAATTATGTACCATTGAATTTTGTCTTTAAAGATTTTGACAGAAATAAAGAAGAATAGACAAAAAAAAATGAAACTGATAGTTTAAACGAAAAACTTACAAAATAATTGAAACATTTAAAAAGTTAATATCGATGTAAGCGGTTAATTAGAATATCGAGTGATCTTTATCTCAAGTCATGATCGATAATCGGACTATCGAAGGAATTAAGAAATAATAATATTATTAAAAAATTTTGCTTATTATCTCCAAACTCCTAAAGAAGACAATTTTTGTGATTCATTTTAACTTGCATACCATATCAAATCTATTTTTATTCATATTTTATATTTTCTTCTCCAAATTCATAACACGAAGAAATGGTATTTGCCTTTTGAACTCATATTAATAACTAATAGACAAATTAAGCAGTCAATTCTGTATCGCCTTCTTTGCAGCTTTTAAATTTTACAAATAGTTTGAGCACAAAATGAATAAATACTTAGACAATAATTTAATGAATCATCTATCTATAAATAAGTATTTTTTTGTTAATTCTAAGGATTACGTAAGTACGTGAGTACACTTTTTATTAGGTTTATTGTGATATTTATGGAACATATAATTTTTTTTTCACATGGAACTCTTGAAGGTTGCAGTCATTCTCTGGGGGTCCCTACGTATTATTTTAAGGATCAATGATTTACACATATTTTTGTAAAATTCTGATATAAAGTGGACGTTTCCAGATTCGTAAGGAACTTGTCGAATTGAAATCCCAATTATCGAGGCATAATAAATTGGATTCATCGATCTACAATTTCCATTTTCATAACAATGTTGGCAATTACTTTTAAATTATCTAGTGCGGAGGGTCCGATTCGTCCATTTATATAGTTCAGTTAGCTGCGTATTATACCGAACTAAACATGTCTTTCAAATTATCTAAAATATTTTTGTTAATAAGTGTTGTTCTTTGTGTATGTCCACGAATGTATTGTAAAACTAAAACACTAAAAGCACTTTACGTGATATTTATTATAATTTACGTTACTGGATTTAGCTTCAACACTATTTATTCATATTTACAAGTATATTTTTCACTCTTGGCGCCTTTGAGAATTTTGGCCATACTCAATGATACTATCACCGATTGCATTAACATTATAGTGTCAGTTATAATATGGCGTAATGAAACCAAAATTTATTTAATTTTAAGAATGCTAAAATTATTGACAGCTGATATTATGGCAAAAAATATTTTTAACATAAAATCAGACAAGATTATTGTTTTACCGTTCATACCACCACTACTAACAATAATTAATTGGTATTACGTATCTTACGACAATAAAAAGAAATTTGGAGTGAGTCCATATTTTGTATTAGAGTCGTATTCTAATTACGGTATGCTTAGAGTGGAAGCAATAGTATTGGCATTTTTTTTAATAATTTTTATAACAAAGAATCAAGTAAAGTTTCTAAACCACAGATTAAAATCACCAGAAAGTCCAAGTGCTCTTCTAGAATATGAAAGATTACAAAGTACATTGATTGAATCAATTGAAATAACTAACGAACTCTTTGGATTCGTAATTGCACTATATATTTTATTATGTCTAACCACAATTATTGAACTTTCCGTCTCCTTAATATTTTTATCGAATGTTATATCACTTTCGGATCCTATTGAAATATTACTAATTTTATTTTGTTCACTCGTAAGTATTACTGTATTATATAGAACAAAGCATACATTAATATAAGTATCAATTAGATATTGTATTTAAACATACAAATTTTTTATGTAATTTTTTTAACACAGTCAGTAGTAGTTGACATTGTATCAGGAAGAACTCAAAAAAGAAAGAAAAGTTGTTTATATCTGCTTAGATGTCAAATATTGACCAACCGCCTTGGGTCTTAATATAATATTCTTCAGGTCTCAAGCCCTAAAAACCAGCGAATGTGATCAAGGAATATTGCTCAGTTACTCACCTGCCACACTCCCCAAACGATACACTTCAACCTTGCTATTTGGAGAGCAGCCTCTAATATTAGCGCCGCTCCAATATTGTTCAATTTAAAAAATAATTGAAAGTAATTACACAATGAAAACTAAAGCAATTAAAACAACGTGAATACAAAGATTAAGAGAAACATAAAATTTTGCAAAAATCATATGATTAAAATAGGTTCTTTTTCACTTTTCTGTCCGTTTCCCTTCAGGTTGCATCTAATAGGTTGAAATTCCTGCCTTTTCGTGGACATGTCTTACATCTACGCCCTTTTGGGGAATGTTCTCTATCAATTTTGAGTATTCTACGTTCATCTAGCAGAATGCTAATTTAACTGTTCTAATCTATCTTTCGGTTTTTTTGTCCATTCGTTGATATTCTCTCTCTTGCATGCTCATTTGATATCCGTGCTTCTAATTCTGTCTCTGAATGTTCGGCTTTACGTCTGTAGTTAGATCTTTGGCCAGTTACTATAAGGGGGTGATTTTAGTATTCACAAATAGGCTTCGAATTATCGATATTTTGGTGGCTGTATGATCCTCAGATTGTCAGCAAGATTTAGCATCCACTAACAACAATTTTCTGGTTAAAATTTTGGGTTTAATTTGGTTACCTTCTTTGAATATATTTTTTTATTCTTGTGATCCTAAAAATAACACATATAGAGCTTGCCAGGATATTTCATCCCCTTAGATTTTTCGCTCCCATTTCCTTTAATATGAATTATCTTATGCAATATGTATGGACGCTTGCCATTGGTTGAGATCAAGCTATTTATAAGGTAGTGGCAAGTCTCTTGGTTCAATTCCAATCAGAATTAACTCAGTTAAAGGGAGGCTGATTCTAAGTCACTATACATCAGCTAAGATACATTATTTTAGTGATAGTAATGAAAAGAATTTTGCTCATGTTGTATATTTCCGTATTTTAGATGTCTTTGAAACTTCGCATGTATTTTTGTTTGAACAGAAACGAAAATACCTTCTTTTAAAAGAATCTCGAATCCCCGCTTAGTGCTGTAGCGCAGTACTGCTACCTAATTTACTTTCAATAATTAAAATATATTGTGATAAAATCAGTTTTAACAAAATTTTTATTGATGTAGCTCAAGTATGGTTCTTGCTTGGATTATGACTTCCTTGAATAGATGGAAGACATTTGTCAATAACCGAGGCACTTCTTCATTTTATCCGTGTCGCCGAGGTTTTCTGCGGTATATGTAATTATTTTTCTGATAATTGCTTTATATATTTATGCATTTATATCATCTCATAAGTTTTTGTTTGTCCAAATTGTATATAAATGAGGGATAAAATATAATGAGGGTGAAAATGTTTGAGATCCAATCAATATTTAAGAATAAAGTATATTAAATTAATCAATGGATGTATTGCTTTTTAGTCATCGATGATTAGAAAATTTCATTAAATATTAATTTACTTTAGTGTTACTCGAATTTATTTGTTTTAAATTATTAATTGAGACAATATTTCTTGTTTAAAAGTGAATTTTATTTTATTTTTTGACATTAAATAAATTTCGTTACTTCGATAGTTTAAAAATGCATTTACAGCTATGAAGAACCTTTTTATTTTTGACATAGGATTTTTAGTTTAATAAATTTAGATATTCTTTTTACATACTAAAGTTTAAAGTAGATCAATATATGCGTAGAAATTTGAAATGCACTTGAAAAACTACTTATCGATTTGTATACTGTACCTACTAAAAAAAGGGTATCAGTACTATATTACTCGTCAATACCATATTTAAGTACCTTATCTATTATTAAACACATATTTACGTGTTGTATATGGAGTAAATATTTTCAATGCAACAAATATTATATATATATATATATATATATATATATATATATATATATATATATATATATATATATATATATATATATATATATATATATATATATTGTCGTATGACTATAAAGTTTAGTGTTGGATAAAGACTACGTGAGTGAAATCTGCTATCTTATGAATTGAAGTGAATACGCCATCCTAAATATGACCAAAAAAGATCAACAAAAATATCCAAGTACATTTTGAAGGGAAAGACCAGTTCTTTCAACTATCACATATATTTTAGCGATAAAAATTAATCTTTTCCTATTACATAGCCTCAAAAATAGCAAAAAAAAACTTTGATTTTTACACCTTTAAATTAGAGTATCACAAAAACTCGAAGTAACATGTTATTTCTGACTTGAAATTCGAATTTAGCGTGTAGAAAACCTTCGAAAAAGCATAATCTGGTTTCAGGTTCTGAAATTTATTAGCCTGTGTTATAAAAAGGAAACAGAGATAAATACTTCTTTAGAATCAATATCTATAGTCCTAATAATTTTGCTTTGCTGATGATATCATGAAAAGTTCAATAAGTTCTTCATTTTCCGTTTGGTTATTTATAACTGTTTTAAATTTTGCAAAAATAACATAGCTACACAAAAAAAATCGAAAATATTATTCCTGGGACCTGACCTATCTTACCAAATGAAACCGATCATGCTAAATCCGAATCAGACATCCAAACAACCCAATCACGTCAGTTTTTTCTCTAACCAAATAAAAATAGGCTAAAAATTATAAAACGCAACAACATTAAAACAAAAACCCAAACAAATGCCATAATTCCAAAACCTCAATAATTCGCAAATCTCATAACCCCAAAATTCAATAAAAACATAACCTCATAACTCCATAATCCAGTAAAATAGAGACTTATCAGCATTTAGACCGCGAAATTTAGTATGTCTGAAATAGCTATGCTCTTTATCCCCTAACCCTATAGCCCCAACCCCCAAATCCCATAGCCTAGTGAAGAAGAGAGTTATACACTTTCCCATGCATTAGAGTGTCGTATTTAATCCAGATGTTGTTCAGAGAATCTCCATATAGTTGACGGTGAGTAACGGGGTTGATCTGTGATTCGGCAGAGACTCTGGATAATGGTATTTATGCCATCATGGCAAACAATGAGAAAGCGGGTACGCAGACTTCGTCATTTTGCAACCCAGCTTTGTAAAAATGGACGCTTTAGTCTTTACAAAGTATTAAGCTGCCAAAAAAGTACTGATGCCGTCTACGTTACATACAAGTATCTGATATATTAAATCAGAATATAAACTAGAAACCTGCTGCCGATACGGTACGAACTCTTACGACGCCTCCACGTGGCCCTCTCTTGGATTTTCAAGGTTTGAGGGGAAGGTCCAGGCACCGCGGCAACTGTGATGCCCCTGACGTTCCAAACCTTATTTCCTTACTAGAGGATTCCATGGAACTCGAACCCTCATGCAGAAAACTATTCCCGGATCTCCCGACGGCGTTTCCGAGTTCTTTTGGGTTACCCTGACGAATTATTTTACAAGGACCGACTTTTTGACAATTCTTCTGATAGGTTCCGGAATAGGAACTGAATTATCTTTCACTCAATGGGTGTGTGAATTATATAAAGATTATTAATATATAAAATAATTCAAAATAAATCTGCACCACATTGGCATACCATCTGTGCGAACTGCTATAACATATTAACAACATGTTAAAACAAGAAGGATCATTCCAATTTAAATTACCCAGCAACTGTCATATGGAGCTTGACACAATAAAGAGAGAGTTGTTTCTTCTGCATGACCGTTACTTATAGATTCAATACGTAAAGCTATTTTAATTTCAACGAATTGTGGTGAGGTCGACAATAAGGCCATAGAAATTGAAGATAGAGGAGATGTAGATATGGAGATTAGTAGAGAAGAATCGGGGAAATCAAGTGCAATCGACGAAGAGAAGCAAATGAGAAACAAGATGCTTCAAAAATTTTCACAAAAAGAATTAAGTGACTTATGAAGACAGTTAGGATTGTCAAAAGAAGCTAATGGACTTTTAGCTTCAAGTTTAAAACATAACAATCTCCTGGAAAAAATTGCAATTGTTCCAATTTATAGGAATAGACAGCAGGAGTTTCGATAACTTTTCAACCAGGATAAATCACAGGAATTAATATATTGCAACAATATCGCCGAACTAATGCATAGTTTGAAAGCTGGTGTCTATAAACCAGAACAATAGTTGCATTATAAACTCCTCTATTCGCAGTCTAAAGGCGATATTGCTTCATAACACGAACGTTCTGACTCCTACACCAACAGTTCATTCCAGAGTATGGAATGAGTCTTACGAAAACGTTAAAATCATTCTAGAAAAAAAAATGAAATATTATAAACTACATAGACTAGTTTCCTCAAATTTTCTCAGAACTTCCTAGGGAATAACAAAACTCAGCATTATGAAAAATGGGCGCGTCAGATGATTAAAAACTATTTGATTTTAGAGTTGCATTGGGTGACTTCAAAAATATGGAAAGGCGCTACCAAGGATTATGTGATGTAAATATGATGGCGGACCCTTATCGAAATTAGAAATTAGGAATGAGATGTAAGAATAGACAGGGCGAATTCTAAGCGGCGTCCGCTTAGTAGATCGTTCGAACAAATGCTTTATCACAAGCGGTCAAGGGACGATGGATAGGATTAAATAATCACATCATGGTTTCTCCGACTCACTCTTATTTATTAATTAACTAATTTATTTATTAATTAATTTATTCAATTTTTGTTACTTGTGAGAGGCAAGAGGATCTCACGAAAATAAAACACCTCATTGGGAACAGATGGCTGCTACGTCCATTTCCTGGACTGGCCAAAATCTAGGTTTAACCCTTCCTCAAAACTTTGAAGTTTTATGATTTATAGACTTAAAGATCACAGCTGTCTCAAACGCTCAGAATTTGGCGGTTGCTGCTGCGTCCGCTTCATTATTCCTGGACTGGCCAAAATGTAGATATACCCCCTCCTCAGAACTTTGAAGTGATGATGATTTATATACTTAAACATGACAGCTGTCTTAAACACTCAGAATTTCGCTGTTTGTCTATTTCTCACTGAGTTATATAGTTATCGGGTTTGGAGAATTTTGGCGTTTGGAGATTTTGGGGTTAAGGGTTTTGAAGGTGAAGTGGTTTCAGGTTATGGAATTTTTTGGATTTGGAGGTTATTGGAATTGGGGGTTATGGAGTTATTGGTATTATGGGTTTATGGGGTTGAAGTTCTATGATTTATGGAATTAAAAAGTTTCAAACATACCGAATTTCGCGGATTGAACACTTATACGCTTTTATCTCACTGGGATATGTGGTAACGGTGGTTATTGAGGTTTAAGAAATTGCTTAGGTTTTTGTTTTGATGTTGTAGAGTTTTATCAATTTTGTCATATTTTCTGAGGTTAAGAACATAACTTGATGTCATGGGGTTATATGGACATCGTATTCAATTTCAAAGTAGTTAATTATGTATAGTAAATTAGATCTTATACCGACAAATATATGTTCGATTTTTTTGTAGAGCTGTGATAATACATACTATATATGTGCATAGAAGTCTGTGGACGAATAAAATGCTATTGAAAATTTAAAACATTTAGAAATGTCTATAGTTTCAATCTCGTACCACATTTTCTTGAAATCCTAGATTCGTTATTGTTGAATGAATGGACGGATCACCTTACGTCTCCTGGTCCTGTCTTCTACGATGTGAGAATTAAATTCTAAAATACTTAAATCTCTAATTAAAAAAAACTACAAGCAACTGTATTCTATATTAGAGATAAGAAAAAAATGACCATTATAAAAAATATTTAGAACTCTTGGTATTTAAATTGACAAAAGAAAGTTCGTCCCTGGTATTTTTATTCGGCCTAGCGTTTTAATATTTTAGATCGTAATTATGTAAATAGTCTACTAAATTTTTTTTTGTTTGTTTTTTTCTATTTGTTATTATTGGTCTATAAATGTGATGAGTGATATTGTTTATCGATTACCATATAAAATTTTATAATACAGGGACACTTATAAATATATTGGTATATTATTGTACATATTTGTGTATTTGTTTATCAGTAATTTAATAATACCTATAAAACCTTATTAAACATAATAAAAAAAATTCCTAATTTCTTTTCTAAATTCCTCTTTTTTTAGTATATTATGGGATACTAGCATTTACTCCCGTCATGGCTTCACCGGCAAATTATATATAGGTCATAAAATTATAGATATCCAATTAATTTTAACTTAAATCATCTGACTCCCAATAATTCATATATTTACATTATATATGCATGATATACAAAAATTTTATGAAAATCGTTTCAATAGTTTCCGGCTTATTAGGCTCTTGACTATGTCAAAAAAAGGGAGGGGTAAAAAAACTAAAACATTAAGGTGTTTTATCATTCCACACGTTCACGTGACCTCCAAATATGACAAACTCACAAAGTGCTACCAGATTAAGGACTGCATTTTTGAGATTAAGGTAGATTTGTTCACTTTTCAGTTTTTTGAGTTTTACTCGATAATATGCATTTTTCGTAGGTACATATTCTATCCAAATGGTACCTTATAAAGTCCAAAGAAGTAATTTTTCAAAAAAAAATCCACCACAAAAACCAAATTTATAAAACAAAAGCAAAAAATTGCAAACATTTTTTAAAAATTTATTCCCCATAACCTTTTTGCAAATGAAATATAGGTATTGCTTCATAAAAAATAAATCCAATATTATGCCTGTTAAAATTGACTCCTGCTGAAGTCTGTACGATGAAAATTAATTGATATTTGGCGTCTCAAACTTTGCTACTTTTCTCGATATTAGCAAATTTTTCCTTTTTTTTTCCAAATTTCGTCCCTCAACCTTTTCGTAAGCGAATTTAGGTCTAGACATTACCCCCTACAAAAGAGAGCTGACATCATGTTCATTAAAATGATTTTTAGCAGAAGTCCCTATAGTGAAAATCGCAGAAATGGCCTTTTAAAATTTTCAACTTTTTACGATTTTTAAAACTTTTTACCCGGTCATTCCGTAATTTTATATTTTTGAGTGAAAATTTTTCTTTATTTAGTGCAAAAATTACACTACTTCATAGCCAATTTGCGGCTGTAATATAAGAGGCAGTCTTTGGTTAATTTTTGGTCTTTAAATATGAAAATCATAGTATAAAATTCCGAACACGTAATATTTTTGAGTCACGATTTTTTCAACTAAAATAAATAAGTATTTTAATATCATTTTGTCTTCACGTTGCCAAATTTACGTTTTTCATAAGTTATGGAAATTGTGCACAATCTGGCAACACTACGTGGAGGTGTCTAGGGATGATAAGTCAACCACGAAGTCTCAACCTCCTAGGGCTTAAAATAACGGAAGTACTCATTTAAACCCATATGAATCCCAAATTTCACTTTGCCCCCTAGCCGAATCTACTTATAGATGGCCCCTGTATACGAGAAGTACCCGTCGTTTTTCGAACTTCCGACACTCGATGTTTCTAGAAAATACCAGAAGGACGAAACGCCTATAAAAGCAGCTGGCCGGCAGTCTTTCATCAATATTGGTTTAGCGAGTAGTGGTCAGTATTAGATAGAGAAGCGAAGTACGCGAACAAGCCAATAGTAAGTGCCTTATATTAGAGTTATCTTTGTGTCGAATAAAGTTAGTTGACGTCTGTAAGCATAGTATCACATCTCTGGACCGACGTAAACGACAGTACAAAAATGTCTAAAATAGAGAAACCTGGCTATGTTAACCCCGCGGACAGTTTTTGCTACATATGTGGTCAGTTTACCTCTAAATCGCAAAAAGGACAATTAACAAAATATCAAAGTGGCTTATCATAAGTATTTTGGATGTCTTGTTGGCGATCAAGATTGGGACAGGTCTCTTCACATATGTTGCCAAACCTGTGTAGTAAATCTAAGTAACTGGTTAAATGGCAAACGCTCTTTTATGCCTTTTGCAGTTCCATTGATTTGGCGAGAAACAACAAGTAATTTTAACGACTTTAATTTTGCATGACAAAAGTATCTGGTTTTTCAAGAAAGATCAAACTTAATATTGAATATCCAGATATTTCTTTAGCAATAAAACCGGTTCTTCAAGGAGAAGTCTTATCAGTTTCAGCGCCGCCGGCAAAATGGGAGGTTTAGAAATATATGATGATAAGGCAGTACTCGATAATGTATCAGAAAAGGACGATCCTTATTCTTTCGAAAGTAAAGGAAAAGTACCCCATTTAATTGAACAACCTGAATTAAATGATGTAGTTCGGGACCTCCACTTGTCCAAAAACCATGCTGAAATATAAGGGTCTAGATTATAAGAATAGAATTTACTAGCCACTGGAACCAAAGTTACATTATTTGGGAACATAACCAGGCGCTATCCTCATTTTTTACTCTGCAAGATAAAATGGGTGTTTGTGATAATCCAAAGAGTGGTACGGAAAAATTAAAATTTGCACATAACCCGGACGAATTGCACTTATTTCTAGGTTTTTGCTAAAATAAGTTTAAAAGCGATTCTTCTCCATAATGATAATAAAAGACTCTATTTCTCTTGCACATGCCGTTGACAGGGAGGAAACATACGAAAGTATGTCACTTATTCTAAATGCAATAAATTATGACACGTATAAGTGGCAAATGTGTGGTGACCTAAAATTCATAGGACTATTACTAGGGCTTCAGGGTGGATTTACGAAGTATTGCTATTTTCTTTGTGTTTGGGAGAGTAGAGCAAGACAGAGTCATTACCAAATTAAGTGATGTTGAATTCGCTACATGGAGTTCTTTAAAAACAATTATTTCGAAGTTTTCAGGAAAGAAACGTGTAGAAACTACGAAAAACCTGTAGAAGAACTACCTCAAAGCTACTGAAGAATGAGATGTCTCTTAAAATACACTTCTTGCACTCCCATGTGTATTTGTGTAAATAAATCCTTTTATCCTTAAAATATCTTGTTTTTTTATTATTTTGGACTTGTATTAAATAAAAATAACTGATACATTCTATAACTCAGAACTATACGTGGTGGAAAATTTTCGTTATTGAATTCGCAATTGGGATGCTTAAACTCCCATGGACAGTGGAATTTTTTTTTGTATTTGTCGGCTAGTGTTATTTTTATCGAGACTCTTAAGTAATTCACGCAAAATTGCTCGTTTTAGGGCTCTTAATAACTTTGCACAAAAATATTTTGTATTGGAACTCTTAAGGAATTTTAAGAAATTAAATTTGTATTGAAGCTCTTGATGAATTTTTTACCCAACCGAATTTTTTATTTTTTTAAACTGATGATCACGGAATGCCAGCTTGTTATTTTTCGGGCCATAAATAATAAGTACGCAAGTAGTTATGCCGGCTTTTATAACTCTGTAGTTACTTTTAGTCTAGAATTATTTCTTCTTTCGTCATCACATTCAAGTAGGATTTTTTAAAGTTTTTCAAAGATCTTGCTGACAATCACGTTTAGAATGCACAAGTCCGGAGCACGTTAAATAGGAACGAGAACTCCGGAATTTTAATATGTATTACTGTGGTCGTCTATCAGATCTGATGCGCGAATCTTCATCGAACAGCAGAATTCTGTTGTGGTTCCTTTACTAATACTGAATATTATCGGGTACCAGAGTTCGCTACTGACGCATTTGCCACTTACAAACTAGATTTTATGGCTTTTCTATTGCGTTCCAGGAAACGTCTAATTATTTTTTACTTCTCTACACACATGTTGAAAAAATCCAAGTTCTTCTTGAAAGGAAACTCAAGAATAATCTCTTTTGAGATTAGTCGTCAGTGACCCACCTATCGAAAATCCCCGGTACCTTCCTCTGTTGTAGTGCAAATCATAAAATACTCAGTAATGGCCGAGAATTTCGCGTTACGAAATTCGCAGTTAAGAATTTAAAATTTTGACATATTCAATGGCACATCAGATTCTGCTGCTGTGCCAAGAAAATGTGAGCTAATAAATAATTCTGACAACGCGCTCAGACTCTTAGCATAGAGGCAGTCTTGACCTAAATCGATAAACCGAAGCTATAGTTATGTCGGTTACTCTGCTGCTAACATTATCGAGGCTACATTTCCTTCCGTAGCTCGAATATATATTTTTTAAATTTTTAAATGTTTTTCAAATAGTTTGTATAACATAGGCGCATTGTCAATAAGAGGAGAAATACACGTTCTTCAACTAAAAAAACAGTTTGAATAGACTAACTCGGGAGAATTCGTCAAACCGGTCCCTCCAGGTTTAGTATTATGGATGATGCATGCTTGCGGGTATATGGTGTTTTATCTCTATTGGTCTGTCGAGGACCATTATTAGAATCGACAACCTAGCTTCCTAATATCCTACCGACACTGTTGCGAACCGGACAAGCACGAATAGTGTCGCCCCTTCTCTTATAACCTGTTATTACTGGTAAACGTTGTCGTAGAACCAACAAGCCTGGGATAATATTGTACCATTTCTTTCTTTCCTACTGCTATTCATACTCACATGTATATAATTCCGTCAATTTCAGCATTGTTCCGTAATTGTCAGGAATATCTTGACTGTTAAGTGCAAATCGATGTCATTAGAGATGTATAACGTCTGTTATCTGTATCCATCGATTGTTGTCGACGCTACCGCTATCGTTCAGCGTACCGTCGGGTGTCGATGTTGTATATTACCGTGACCGTATTGCCTATCGCCTCGACGTAAATAACGCGTATTCTCACCCAACTGTGGGATATCCTGGCCTAGATATATCTTGACCGTTAAATGTTTTGCATCAATGATCATAGTGTAAAACATCAAGTATTTTTTTGTTTATTTAAGCAGATATTCAAAATGGAGCTGTGAGCTTTTTTGCGCTGTTAGAAGGGTTATAAGCAATCTCGTCCAGGATGTGGTCTTCTCACTCAGGATTTTTTGCTCTTCCTGGACGCAAAAAAAAAAGATTTTTCTCGAAAATACTTATTTTTTTCGAAATAAATATTGATAAAATATCTTTATTTTAGATAATTATATAGAGTATCTAAAAAATCACGTTTTATTTCTGTGAAAATTTGGGTCGTATGAGTTAGTGGTGAGTCCGTTCCGGACTTTTTGTAATCTCAAAGTTTGATTTTACTCTGTTTAAGCGAGTTTGTATCAGTTATAAAATGTGTTAAAATTTCACAACATCTTAGTTTACTGAAAAGTTACACCGGTAAGTTAAATAAAGGAGGCATAGATAGGCCACTCAATAATAATTTCTGTGACTGCTTTCTGCGCCCTCTGGACAAATGTTCGCCTACTCGCAACTACGGATTAATTAAGGAAAAAAATAATTTATTCGCATTTAGAATGTAATGTAAAAATTATGAGAAATACATAGATATGGGTAAAGATCAGCTGTTCATTGCCCCCTCTGCCACAAATATCAAAAATATTTATTGAAGACATCCTTTTTTGAATATATTTATATCAAAATAGTATCAAATTTTAGATAGTATAAGTAATTCGTCTAACATGCATTGTTTTGTTTTTTACCATTTTCAATTTATTTTCAAACTTTTATTGATTATATCATTGTGGGTGCTTGATAAATGAAAATATTTTTTTTTCTATTTTTTTTTATTTTGAGGTGTTTGGTATTTTTATTCGTGGAGAACATTAGTGTCATACAAACAAAAAAACTTGAATTAAACATAAATTATGTTTAAAACAAAACGAAACATGTCCTTTTCACAACTTACAAGAATAATGTTGGTATAATTTCTATAGAATTGTCAAATTGCACAGCAAATACAAGACAGAAAAAATGACTCAAATAAAAACTTTTTACATTTATGACAGAGTGCTCGAATAAGAGCTAATCTTTACCCACCTCATTTTAATTGTAATAAATTTTAATCAATTTTCTATATCGTATCTCATTAAAATTTACTAAAATTAAAAATAATTTGTGGATTCGATTTGTTTTAATAAGCCTTTAATTTTGATAAAGTTTAGATTTTCTTAGTAGGATTTTAAATTTTTTATATAAAAATGAGAAAAAAACATAAAAAATATACACAATTATATAAATTTTACTGGTAAATATGGATGGATGTTTCAATATATGTCCGAAATTACATACAGGTATTTTTGTAGTACCCTCTCAGAATGTATAGGAAAAAAAATTTCTTGTATATATATATATATATATATATATATATATATATATATATATATATATGTATATATATATATATATATATATATATATATATATATATATATATATATATATATATATATATATATATATATATTTTCTTAGTAGGATTTTAAATTTTTTATATAAAAATGAGAAAAAAACATAAAAAATATACACAATTATATAAATTTTACTGGTAAATATGGATGGATGTTTCAATATATGTCCGAAATTACATACAGGTATTTTTGTAGTACCCTCTCAGAATGTATAGGAAAAAAAATTTCTTGTATATATATATATATATATATATATATATATATATATATATATATATATATATATATATATATCTGCCCATGAATACTAAGGTATTTAGGGGTAATCTTGAACTCTATACTAACCTGGAATAAGCATGTGGAAAAGATAACGAAGAAATCAGAAACAACCCTTATGATTGTTAGAACGTTATGAGAGAAAATGTGGGTTCCCTCACCAAAAATGAATTATGGTTTATAGACCATTATGATAACACCAACGGTTACATTATATGGTGGTCCAAGGTAGTGCAAAGAACAGCTATGACCAAGCTAGGTGACATAAAAGGGGCTGTCTGTGTGAGCATCATGGGGGTTATGAAATTGGCCCCAAGCGGATCATATGATCTCAGGCTACTGCTACAATATACCGTTCTAAGTTATTATAGAGGATCGAAGGGTAAGTAAACAAGCTGAACAGGAGCCATTTTCCAGAACATTTATCTGGCACACTGAGAGTTTAAAAACCAGAGAAGGTACCGTAGCTGGGATATATAAGCTACAACCAAGAAGTGAAATTACTTTTCCCTTAAGAAAATATCCAACAGTATTCCAGGCAGAAATATATGCAATTTTACAATGTGCAGATGAAATAAAATGGAGGGCTTACCAAGGGAAGCAGATTAATATTCATCCCCACAACCAAGTAGCTCTGAAGACCATTTGAGTCAAAAGGTATTATCTAAATTTGAATGGAAACGTCAAAGTGAACTTACAGCTCTGGCAACGGATAACAGAGTTACATTAAAGTAGGTACCGGGGCATGAATGCATACATGAGAATGAGAAAGCTGATGAGCTAGCTCATCATCTCAATATATTGTTTCAGAACCGACTCTTGGGGTGCCATGGTATGGGATGCGAGAAGTTGTTAAATAATGAATCAAAAAAAGAGCATAAAAATCACTGGACAGTCACAGTAAGCTATTTATTGGAAATCCTGACTCAAAAATAGCAGAGAATGTTCAACAAATGAGCAAAACCAATTAAGGGAAATCGCAGACATAATGACGGCACCCATGGCAGTCTAAGTTTATCTGAATAAAATGAACCTTTACAACGGTAACTATGCTACAGACTATGTGGTCAAGCCGAGGAAATGGTAAAGCACTTCATATGTGATTGCAAGTCACTAGATTGGAAGAGGCAATAAACCTTCAGGTCAACAAACATGGAACCGAACAAAATACTAACTCTATCCTTAGCAGACTTGTTCAAATTCGTTCAGGAGGTTAGGTAAACAGAGTGACTGTAAATCAAGGGTGAGCACAATAGGCCTATACTAGCCGCAGTGTATTCGGCTTCAGGATGAACCTATGAAAAAAAGGCATCATCACATATTACTCTATTTTCTACACCAATAAAAAAAAGTTTTCATGTTTGTCATAAACAGCACTAGGCACTAATGATATTTTATCTTAAATATACACAGAAGTGCCTTTGGTTCCAAATGTGTTATTTTTCAAAATTTTTTATTTGGAAATCATAAGTACCAACATCAACTAATATATCTCATCAGTATCTTGGGTGCCATCTAATGATAATCATTGGCAAAATGTTTGTATGAAGCTAGCACCAAAAAGTTTTATTCTACTGTAATGTACCGACCTCTTACTTGAACACCTTTGTGACACAACTATTTAAATAAAAGTGTGATTCTGATCTCAATTCTTAAATAATTTTCTTCACAAATTTTATTTTTTTTTAAATGATACTTTATATTGACAACAAACAGAAATAGAATACTCATATTTCACAGCTTCTCTATACAACCGTTGTGCCTTAGGATTGAATTGGCTTGATGTGTAGTTCCACAGATTTCAGTAGATAATGGTATTCTATAAAAAAATATTAAATATTAATTTTATATATAACATTATTATAATTTTTTTCATAACTCTAAAATACCTGCTCAATTCTTGTTTGGTTTTATAAAGTTCTTTTTGTATTTTTTCTGAACATCCCATCTTAAATCAAGAATTATTATATGAAAACATTTTTAATTTCTCATATGGGGCCAAAAATTCAAAACTATTTTTTAAAAATAGATCTGAAATAAGGATGTGTTACATACCTGTTGATGTAGTGGACGAAGTATATATCTCCTCAGCTTCCCTAGTAATAAGAGTTACTTATATGTCCTCTTTTAGCAAAAAGGAACCTGGATCACAAGTCAACTTGAAAAGATTGACTTAATTTGAGAATCGCATTATTTGTAAGGTAGAAGTTTCGTCTTGACTTTAGTTCTGCCTATAAAAAGTAATTCCTATATTGGACACAAAAAGAAATAACTATTAGTACTAAAATAATAGTAATACTAAGCTTTAGTATATAAAACTTAAAAGCATAATTACTTAATATAAAATTGTTCACTTATCGACACAGCTCAAAATAATTGGGAACAAATGTATACAACAAATTAAAATTATTAATAAACATGATTGAAATTTTATCATCCACACTGAAATACTGATGACATACAATATAGCTTCTCTTGACTAAATTAAAATTTAATGTTAATAACTTGGGATTAGCCTTTCTGTGGAATCAGTAGCAGAATAATGCTGGAAGAACTAAAGATAGAAGAAGAAAGCAGTAGATCCAATTATTGGACGGAGCTGCAAAGATTGAGACAAGCGAAGATACTCCTAGAATGCGGTTCTTGGGAACACACCAAATCGAAGAAGGGGAGCTACCCACCTGGAAGCCGTCCAACATCTTAAAGTTCCTGAGGAAAATAGGACTGGAGGACCTGCTTTAGCCAATTAGGTAACTTTTACGACTGGGCAGCAGTTGGGAGGCACAATGTATCTACCAGGTCGCAATGTACAGACACCAATTCTACACACATACTTCCTAGGATTGCCACACAGAAAAATTAACTCACCAAATCGTTTTTTTCTTTTGATTTTCGAGATTATTAAAACGATATCTGGTGGAAGTTGAATAAATAAACCAGAAATGCAATGATTCATGTATCTGTTTATATTAATGTCTTCACAGCATACTTAAAAATCTTCTTCTTCTTCTTCTTCTTCTTCTAGGTAGAAACAAGTTCTGTTATCTATACAATGCCTCATCGATCCTCGTTTGAGGTCGAAATCCAGCTGTCTCTCCATCTTTTGGGGGGCCATCCAGGCGTCCGTTTGGTGTTTGGTTTCTCTCTCATCACGGTTTTTGGTAGTCTGTCATCATCCATTCGTGCCACGTGATCTCTCCATTGCTTACGACGGTTTCGAACCCACTTCACAACATCTCCCACTCCGCTGTCCTCGCGTATTTTTGCGTTTCTTATTCTATCTCTTAAACTTGTTCCCGTGAACATTCTCAGCGTTTTCATTTCTGTGGTCCTCATAATTTGTTTTGTCTTTGTGGTTTCATTTCTTGTTTCTGCGCCGTAGGTCAGTATCGGTCTTACACAGACCTTGTAAATTATTGCTTTGCTCTCAACCGTCATATGTTTATTGTTCCAGATTATGTCTCTTAATTGGCCTGATATTATGGCCGCTTTGTTGGCTGTGTGCGTACTTCTTCCGTTACTGCCCTGCTACTTGTTATATGTGCTCCTAGATATTTAAACTTCCCAACCTGTTCGATATGTTTGTCATCAACCATTAGTTTGCATCTTACCGGTTCTTTTGCTATTACCATTGCTTTGGTTTTCTCCACAGATATCTTCATATTATACTGTTTGGCTGTTCGATTGAGATGGAAAAGCATTCTTTGTAAGTTGTCCTCGTTATCTGCTGTCAAGGCTACATCGTCTGCAAAGCATATAATCTGAACGGTATTGTGTCCCATTGGGTACCCAATATTTGTGCTTTTTACGTCATCAGTGATTTCGTCCATGATTACATTGAAAAGTGTTGGACTTAGGCTATCACCCTGTTTTATTCCTATGGATAGAGGGATTTTCTCTGTTAGAGTGTTATTTGTTTTAATTACCATGGTGTTTTTGGAATTCAGTTCGTATAGTATGCCTATAATTGCTTCGTCTACTTGTTTTCTTCGCAGTAATTCTGTTATGTGTTCCAGTTTGACTCGGTCGAACGCTTGTATAAGGTCCACAAAACAAATGAACAGCGGTTTATCGTATTCGATAGATTTTTCAACCAGCTGTCTGATAATAAATATACCGTCGAGAGTAGAGCGGTTATTCCGGAAGCCCGGCTGTTCTTCGCACGCCTCAAACTTGTCTACGATCCGTTGTGACAGTATTTTGGTTAACAATTTTGCTGGACTGTTCAGTAGGCTGATTCCCCTGTAGTTTTCGGGTTGCTTCTTTGATCCTCTTTTGTGGATCGGAATTGTGATGCTTTTCCACTATTCGTTGGGTACTGACGTTGTGCGGAGTATTTTTTGAAATAGAACAGTGAGCTCTGTGACAAGGCTGGGGCCTCCTTACTTTAGCATTTCATTCGTAATTTGGTCGGTACCAGGTGATTTTCTGTTTTTTAATTTCTTAATTGTCAGGTGCATCTCTGCTCCACTGATGTTAACATCTGTTAGTTCTGTGATTTGTTGTTGGTTTTCGTCTACGTTGTTTTCTGTAGCTGGTGCCTGGAGTATGTCCTTAAAATGGCTGACCCATTGTTGGCTGTCGATTGAATTTAGTTGAACGTATTCATTGACTGTTTTTTTTCTGTTCCTCAGCATGTTCCATATTTTCTTTTGTCCTCGATATAGGTCGTGTTTCATGTCTTTTGAATACTTTTCCCAGTATTCTTTCTTTAGTTGAGCTATTTGACTGTTGATTCTTTTTCTCACTGTTTTGTACTCTTCGAAATGGTTTGTTGTTTTGTGCTGTCGGTATTTTGTATATGCTTGTCGTTTTTCCTTTGCTAGTATTTTCACCTCTTCTGTAAACCATGGTTTTGTATTGCTTCGCTTGTTCGTGCTAACTGTTCGTGTTCCGATAGCCTCCCTGGCGCTCTCTTGTATATTTCTTTTCAGTTTTCCCCAGGCTTCCTCCACTCCGTTTCGGTCAATATTAGCATAGAAGAAATATACCAAGAATTCCTATCCTGTGCTATAATTTTGACGCTCCTAAACGGTACGCCAAACTGGTACGCCGTCTCATTCATAAAAGGCAATTTACAATATTGTCAGTAACTGATATCTATATCAGTATTTTAATGTGTTATACATACTTTTGTTAGAAACAAGTATAAAAGATTTAAATTTTCGAATTTATCAATGACCGAGTTTTACTTAGCATTTCCAATCCTCCCATAAGAATGAGCCGTCTTAGTATAATTCGTTAATGATATTAGCTAACTCAAGAAGTAAATTTAGTTACCAATTTCTTAACTATGATTTTTAAAAGCAATGCCCAATATACTGAAAAGGCCGATAACTTAATCATACAAGACTCATTTAATTACAAATGCAACAAAATAAATTTTATAAATCTCGGGCATATTTAAACAAAGTGATAGAACCTGTCAGATGACAGGTCGGTAAATTATGCTTCTAATTTTTGTTGTGCTAATGCCACCTATTAAAATATTCGCCAACTAAATACTACGTCTCAGTTTTCTCGTACAGAATGCCGTGACCTTGTTTACGGCCCTATGGAGTCCTATACATCCGTTGCGGCACCTTAGGAAAAAAAATTATAACAAGCACTCGGGTTGTTTTGACGTCCCTAGTGTCCGAGGATTTGACACATACTTCCCTAGGTCATGTAAAATTGTCAGTTATTCCGTATGCTACACAAGTGCGTTTCTTACCACTTTCAACCAAGGAAAATTAAAACGACGCCATTGGCAAATTTTTTTGATTTATTTCTATAAGTATGGGATTCTCAAATAGTTCTACGCAAAATGTTAAATTTATCTTTTTTCTTCTAGTTTAATGCCTCTCTGGTACTAAAAAAGTGTCTGTAAAGGTTGCAAACTAAAAATGTTATTTACTAGTTAAATAATTTTTACACTTACAGACAGTTCTAAACTGCGAAAGGCATACATGATGCATAACTTTACTTAGTTTACTCATATTTGTATTGTTTCGTACCAAACTACTATGGTCAGTCGCTTTTACTCATACAAGATAGTTTTAAATGTCTCTAAACAGATTTATTTCAGTTTTGTTTACATTGACTTGTCTTCGCACAGAATGTAGAAAATTGAACTAATCGAGTTTAAGCGGACGAGATCTGACGGAACTTGACTAGCTTGATACGAATTAACATTTAATTAAAGAAAATTTATTTTTTAATTGTAGATTAACATTACATTCTTAGCAGTGATTGGAGAAGAACTCTCAAAAGAATTAAATAGAACAGTTAATATTTGTTATAATACCATGGAAAATATATATCTTATTAGACGACAACAAGAAATCTACGATCAACTGCAAATCATAGCTACCAAATCATTTCAACTGAGAACTAAAAAATTTAGCGCAGCGGGATTCCTCGTAATAGACCATTCCCTATTTATATTTCTATTCCATAATGTGTGCACTTATTTGATCGCTGCCTGCCAATTCGTGTCAGCGACTCTTTCCTAAATCATAAGAATTAGTTTCATTTTATTATGGCACAGCACAGAGTGTTCTTTCACCTCTAGTAAAATATTTAAAAATTATATAAGAAGCACTATACTAAAGCACATTAATTAAATCACTAGATGTTAAATCTGACGAGATTTATATTTTAAGTAGACAAAAACTTTAAACAGAAGTATTTTAGTCCCACTGATGAAATTACCAATTGCACAACATTCAGCTTAAATAAAATTGTATGCGTATCCTCTTACTTATTTTTCTAATTATATTTAAGGCTGTTCAAAGACACTTGAATCATAAACTCATATGTGTTCACCTATGGTTATTTATTTTTCATAAAATATTCTTACATTTTGCTAATTAGTGAAAACTGAATTTAAGAATACTGTAGAGAATTATCTACTTAAGAATTTATAATAAGGAGTTAATTATTTATGTTATATTATTGGTTTATAATGATGCCAATTTGGTATTTGCTTATACTTGCACATATGTATCTGTAGTTTGTTATTGGGAAAACAAAGAAAATAATCTCAAAATATATCTATTTATTTATAAACTTAGAAACACATATAAGTATGGTAGAGAAAATTAAATGTTAAGTAATATTTTAAAGCAACTCAACCACGGCGCTGTCGTTTGATATGATTTTTTGTTAACGTTACACGTTTTTGTGTGATATAAAAATTATTAAAAACTATTTTATTAAACAGTGTTTTATTAAAATTGTCGCTAGGAATATACAAAACCAGTCAAATAAATAACCTAATCCTTAATTTAGCCATCCAGTACTATAAGTACATAGTTAATAAATAAAACATAAGTAAAATAAAAGGCATATATTTACAATTTTCAACATCTTTTGGCTCTCTAAAAATTCTTCAAAATGGCAGCCTTTCACCCACCTATTGCAAAACAGTTTAATATCTGATGAGTGACCCATCCAGCAACAAATTTATCTGCGCGTACAACAAAATTTCAATTTGAATTACACTTCCATCAATATAAACTTAGTGAATGCTGCTTTATAAAGTTACTTTGTCGAAAGAGAAAGCTAAAAATAGAGGGAGATCGAAATAAATTTGCTGAGGAAACAGGATGCATAAGGAACAAGACATAGAACGATCTAGATCAGAGTAATAACTTACATTGAAATTTTTATTTGTTAAATAAAAGGTAAAATTACCTATCTACACGTCAGCCTCGATAGGATAAAATGATTTGATATAAATTTATTGACATGGTTGTATATAGCATACAATATGTGATTGGCTTAGGCTATAATTGTATTCTTTTTTCTCAGCAAATTCGGAATTCATTTTCGAAATTTTGTCCAATCCTGGTCGTCGCTAACTTGCATAGATATAAACTTTCTTACCTATTACTATCACCACCAGACATAATATACACAAATTGACACAAACTCCCTAAATAGAATCATTACCTCATTTTTTTGTTGGACAGCAGAACAAAACACGACCACTGGGTTAAAAAATATTGGCCTATGCAGGAAAACTTAACGACTGGAAAACATAACGTTATAAATCCACCTTTGGTTCCTAGAGAAAAAATAATTTTGCTTGCATTGGATGTAAGACTGGGACTGATGAAACAGTATATGAAGATGTTGGATAAAACAGGCCTTTGTTTTACTTATATAACATATTCAGAAAATTTCACCACAGATGCGACTTTTGCTAAAAGATAACACTTTAGTACATTTAATGAATGATTTAGAATCGGCGGCCTGGATTTCTTTTGTAAACATTGTGTTACATTAACTTTAACTACATAATTTAATAGCCGACCTTGTGATAATTAATCCCGAACTTTATTATTAACAGAATAAAATTTAAAACCGTTAAAGAACACTATTAGTAGTGAACATAACCCGATCCTCTCTATCCCCCCACTCCTCGGCCTTGACCTTGACCTTGCCCCATCCCTCTTTGGCCCCGCCCACATGTCCTTGTCATTGACCTTGAAAGTGCACGTGTGCTTTGGCCTTGACCTTGTGTTCAAGGCTGTGTGTGTGACCTTGACCTTGACCTTGGTCGAGACGACCTTGACTTTGTTGAAGGTCATCTTGGGTGTGTGACCTTGAAGATATGTTACGTGGTTGGGGGTGACCTTGAATGGTTTTATATAGGGTATTGGGCAGTTTCATTCATCAGTTGGCTCTGACTTGTATAGGTAGTACATGTGTTAATATTTGACAAATCATGGCATATGTTTGTGAAAATTGCGGTTCTAAGTTTACTAATAGTTATAATATGAGACGTCATAAAAGAGAATCGTGTGCGGCGAGATTTAATGAAGTGCCTGGAGGAAAACGGCTCCGAATTGAAGAGTATACATCGACGATTCCGGTAAATTAATTGCGCTACATGTAATATAGATGTTCCAATAAATCATATGTCAGCACATAAACGAACACAACAACATAAAAATAATTCATGTTTGATGGTATGTCATGGTGTGCAACTCGTTGAATGTGCCTTCAAAAGGAGAATTGCAACCTATCGGGTTAGCAATGATATGGAGCATTCCGATTACGTAATGTTCTTTGCAGACATTAAATCCAAGGTGGTGGAACTTGTTAATAATTTATTGCGTGTGCATCATGCTTTAAAAGTTAACATGACAGCTGTTGGCGAGTACATGCTTCCATCACAAGAAATATTCAGTGAAAAATCCTTCAACACTGCTAATCAAATAATTAGTGTAGAAAGTGATTTGGATGCCGTTTACCATTCTTTTACCGAATTAATAAAAACGCAGGCGACAGAGTTCCAGGAGAAAGATTCAGGTATGGAAAAATCAAAACCCGATATATTAAACTGATTTTTATATATTATTTTTCTTGTTATAGGATGGGCTCTTGTGCGAATTTTATACTTGGAAGTTGGTATCAACAAGTATATGCCTATGGGCAGCTCATCATACATCAAGTTGCCGTGTTCTATTGAAAAGAAAGGAGCTGTCGTCAATGTGATTAACCAGGACGAATTTTGCTTTGCGTGGGCTGTAACATCAGCATTGTTTCCTCCAACGGCAGAGCCTTCACAGAAGACATCCTACCCCCATTTTTCTAGAGTGCTAAATGTAACAGGTATGGATTTTCCAGTAAAATTACGTGACATTAAAAAATTTGAGGAAATGAACAACATATCAATTAACGTATACGGTCTTGAATCTAAATATGAAAATAATGAAGTAATACATGAAGTTATTGGTCCATTGAGGTATGCGTCAAAAAAGTTGGATAGGCATGTAAATTTATTGTTAATTATAAAAGACTGTAGTAGTAAAGATGGCGGTGAACATTTTTGTGATACGACTTGTTCAAAGAGTCATTATTGTTGGATTCGGGATTTATCACGTTTAGTTTCAAGTCAAATTAGTTGTCAACAACATAAAATATATTTCTGTGATGGTTGCCTCATTTATTTTAGTACACCGTCAGCTTTAACTTTACATCAAAGCTACGATTGTAACCACATTTTCACGCAAACACCCTCAGTGGATTTAAAAATCGATAAATTTGGAAAGAGTGTGCCGGAAAATATTTTAAAATTCGAGGGTATAGAAAAGCAAATGAGCGTTCCATTCGTGGTTTATGCAGATTTCGAATCTGTTTTAAAACCCGTTGAAACGGTACAACCAAACCCACAAAATTCTTACACTGTAAAAAGTTTTAAACATGAACCATATTCTTTTGCTTATTTAATTAAATGCTCTTTTGACGACTCACTTTCGAAATTTGAGCTATTTCGGGGGAATAATGCAGCTCAAGTCTTTGTGGATCGTATCGAGTGTGATTTAAGGGCTCTACACAACACATATTTAAAAGACATTAAGCCTATGAAACCGTTAACGCCTGAAGAAAAAAGGGAGTTTAATGATGCTAAAATATGTGGTATATGTGAAGGCCCTTTTGAAGAGGGTGAGATTAAAGTACGAGACCACTGTCACATAACTGGTGCAAAAAGATTTGGTGCTGCACATTCCGTTTGTAATTTAAATTATAAATTACCCTCTTTTATCCCTATCATATTTCATAACTTAAGCGGCTACGACAGCCATTTATTTATAAAAGAGTTATGTAAATATGGGGATAAAATTGGTGTTTTGGCTCAAAGTAAGGAAAAGTACATATCATTTACCAAAAGCATTTATGTGCACGATTATTTTGATAGTAAATGTGGAAAAGTCAAGAGGAAATATTTAAAGTTGCGATTTATAGATAGTTTTAAATTTCTGTCAACGTCTTTGGAAAATTTAGGGTGCGGTTTAAACGATGACGATTTTATTGAAACGCGGAAACATTTTTCAAATATCAACCAATTTAATTTGATGCGTCAAAAGGGTGTTTTTCCCTATAGCTTTATTGACTCTATAGAAAAAATAGAAAATACATGTCTTCCAAGTAAAGATGAATTTTATGATAATTTACGGGAAGAACATATTAGCGATGAAAGCTATAGAAGAGCAAAAGAAGTATGGCGCTTGTTTGGGTGTAAAACTTTGGGGGACTATTCGGACGTGTATTTAAAATCAGATGTGTTGCTATTGTGTGATGTTTTTGAGCAATTTCGGAATAATTGTTTAAAATTCGATAAACTTGATCCAGCACATTACTATACCCTTCCAAGTTTATCATTTGATTGTATGCTACGTATGACTAAGGTAGAGTTAGAGCTCTTGACTGATATAGACATGATACATTTTTTAAAGAAAGGTATACGCGGCGGCATAAGCCACTGTACAGAAAGGAAGCACATCGCTAATAATATTTTTTTACCAGACTATGACTCAACAAAACCTTCTTCATTTATAACATAACTTGATGCTACAAATCTATATGGTCATAGTATGTCACAAGCATTACCATATGGTGGTTTTCGATGGTTAAGCGAGCGCGAAATTCTGGATTTAAATATTATGGCTGTTGGTGATGATAGTTTACATGGCTACGTTTTGGAAGTGGATGTGCATTATCCGACTGAGTTGCATGATGCACATTCTGATCTTCCATTTCTAGTAGAAAATATCATACCGGCAACAGAAAACGCTAAATTACCGAAATTAATTCCTAATTTACAAGATAAAAAAAATACATTGTACACTATAGAACTTTAAAACAAGCCATCGCCAACGGCTTAGTGGTAATGCAAACCCATCGAGTATTACAGTTTAAGCAATCAAAATGGCTAAAATCGTATATTGATTTTAATACCAATTTACGTAACAAGGCCACCATAAAATTTGCGAAGGACACTTTTAAATTAAAAAATAACGCGATATTTGGTAAAACTATGGAAAATGTGGAAAATCGAAAGGATATAAAATTAGTAACACATTGGGATAAGAGTGTAGGCAGAAATGGAGCTAGAGCACTAATATCCCGCCCCAATTTCAATAGTAGCTCGATATTTACCGAGAACTTTGTTGCTATACATATGAATAAAGTTAAAATATTGTACAATAAACCAATTTATATCGGTTTTTCCATATTAGATATATCAAAGACTGTAATATACGATTTTTATTATAATTTTATTAAATCCAAGTTTGGCGATGATGCTTCGTTACTTTACACCGATACTGACTCGCTTATATTAAAAGTGTATACGGAAAACTTTTATCAAACTATATCAGAAAACCCCGAAAAATTCGATACATCAAATTACCCCGAAATTAATAATTTCAACATAATTAAAAGTAATTCTGTAGTTGGTAGAATGAAAGATGAGTTTCCTGGTGATCTGATAATAAGTTTTTATGGTACCGGCGCGAAGGCTTATTATGTAAAGTCCATTAATAATGAATTAAAAAAAGCGAAAGGTATCAAAAAATGTGTTATCGAGAAAGACCTTCATCAGGAAGACTACCAAAGAATTGTTGAACGGGGTGGTTTGATATTAAGAAAGATGAAGACATTTAGAAGTGAATTACATAACATTTATACCAACATAATAAATAAAGTAGCATTGTCACATAGCGATGATAAACGTTATGTAATTCTCAGTTCAACCAAAACTCTACCTTGGGGGCATGCAGACATAGATTTTTACAAAACAGACCCGGAAGAAAACTTAGCAAATTTAGTCACCGTGTTGGAATCATTTCTAAGTCAGGACAGCACGTAATCTGGAAAATCCATATTTCATTATTTGTATTGTTTTTATTATTTCTATTAAACATACAACATTACTATGTAACGATATTATTGTAATTTTTTTTTTAAATAAAAAACATGTATTCATTACTTGATTGCTTATTGAACCTTTATTTTAAAATTATAAATATAATGAAGTGTCGACAAATAACAAACTGTAAAAGTTATTGTTGAAAAATTTGTCTAATAGTAAATTAAACGCACAGGTCTACGAATAAATATTTAATGTGAAACAGGTTTGCTGACAAGATCCTCCATAGTCTTTTCAATTTTCAACATTCTAGAGTTAAGTTCATCACGCAGTTCGTCTTGCCTAAGTTCATATATTGCAATAACAGTATCATCAATGTATCCTCTAAGTTCTTGACCGGTTTCAATTAATTTCTTGCGTACGTAACCTTCAAGTTGGTTTCTGAATATATCTTTAATAACAATTGTTGAGTCATGTAAAGCTTTCTGCGTATCTTGCACACACTGAGCAAGGTTATTATCAACATAATTTCGTGTGGTCGCATCGTCTCCTTCAAGAGGTTCTGCTAAATAGCACAATCTTTTGCTTCCCATGTCGTAATCTCCATTAGGTGTAAGTTTAAAACCTATTCCTGAAGGACCTCGCATAAAGTCAAAATCCTTAAATTTTCTTTTGCGACCGAACTTATCAATAGTGTTTACTTCTGACATTGTTATGTGAGACTGATTTGAAACCATTAGATTTCACCCTAATATATGGTTCTATTTTATTAATAAACGGACTCTGCAGAAAAATATGGATTGCAAAACGTATTTTAGGTGATCTTTAATAAATACACGTACAGATTCATTTTACTATTGTTTTATTGAAAAAAAAAAATTAAAATATAACAAAAGACTGAGTTTACTTTTTATTATTAAAAAATAAAAAATATAACAAACAAAAAAATTAAAAATTAAGAAATAAAATACATGTTAATTTCTTCTGTACAGGTAAGCTTCTTCTATGACCCAATTTCTTCTCTGGATGGCACGTTCATTAATGTCCTTGAACTGGTAGTAAACTAGTCCACAAAAGCCGCATTGTACAAATTTAACCCTGAAAAGGTCAATGTAGTTGAAGTCGTACGTAAGATCATTTCGCCAGCAGATACCTAGTCTTTTACAATGATGACAAGTTAAATAAAAAGCTTTTCGTATATGACTGTATGTTTTGGCTGCTTCACTAGGTTGTTCATCAGTTGGCAACATGATGTTTGAATATGTTGTACTTTTCTATCGCGGTACTCTAATTATGTATTACTTTTTAAAATAACCTTGACAGGACCAAAAAAAAAAATCCTTGAAAATTACAACCTCGAAAACGACCCTGACATTGACGGGTACTTTGACCTTGGCCTTGGCCTCGCATCTAACAAGTTTAGTACTATATTTATATGCTTCTTTAAAATAACCTTGACAGGGACAAAAAAAAATCCATGAAAATTACAACCTTGAAAACGACCCTGGTATTGCCGGTTACGTCGGCCTTGGCCTTGGCCTTGCATCTGACAAGTTTAAATATTATACTTAATGCATCGAACAAAAAGAATAAAGGTGGTGTAGTGGGGGAAATGGGCATAAAAGCAGACTTGCTGGCTCGAGCTCTTCACAGTTCGTCAGAACACCAAACAGTACAGTGCTAAGATAAAGTAAATAGTGTGAGTTTTAATATCGAAGATGTCGAGTGTACGGTCTCTTTTAGATGCTCTTGACTTGAGCTGCGGTTCGCAACAAGGCATGCTGGATAATATTAGTGGTTTGGAAGTGTTAAGTCCGGGGGTATTCGAGAATTGGAATGGCATGTAGCATGAAGATGCCGAAGACAGAGCCCTCAATGATGGTCGCGACGAAGAGATAGTTCAGTCGGCAGCGCAATTCCTCGAATGCTGGACGGAGGAGAAGGAGCCAAAAATCAATGTGATAAGTGATGTGATTGTGCGAAAAGCATCGCGGCCTAGGGAATCTTCTCCGAAAGCTTCTAAATTGAAAAGCTCTTGACTATGCGGAAGTCGGAAATCGCCGATAAAAAAACATTTTATTCGGCGATTAAAGGTGTGGGACAAGGGAAGAAGAAAAAGTTGAACTTTAAGCGTCCCTCCACCCCTGTTCCATTACCCGACTTCCTGAAAACAGCACCACAAGAGCCATTGTCGGTAGAAGTGGAAGTGATAGAAAGCCCCGATGGACCAACACCACCAACGCCACCAACATCGGCCAGCGTAGAGAAAGAAATAGTGTCGGAGGTGAAGTCTTCCCCAGCGCCACTGTCGCCGATATTGGGGTGCCGGAAACCCATGAAGAAGCGGTTTAAGCGGTGTTTTGAAGGCGATGAAATTTCCGCTGCTTCGTCGTCGTCGTCGTCATCGTCATCGTCTTCACTAAATAAAACCGCTTCTTCTTCGTTAATATATTCCGAGCCATCGCAACCGGAGTGGGTCGAAGACTTCACCAACTCTCAGAAGAGCAAATTAACAGACATTTATGAAATGAAAAAACGCTTAGTGAAAGAAGTGAACGAGTGTGACAGTGACATTTTAGAACTTGAAAGACAATTAGAGATAAAAAAGGTGAAATCTGCGCGGTTAAAAAGACAATTAGAGGACTTTAATAAATTATGTAGTAGGTGTTAGGTAGTTGTAGATATTAGCTTTTAATTTATAGTATTAAGTTTGTAAATATATATATATTGTAGTTAATAAAAAAAAGTGTTTGATCAAATTTTTATATTTTATAATGAGAATAAAAATGACTTGAAAATTTATTTTTGTGTGTTATTTCATATAGGCCCTGTCCCACATAATATTAGGTAATAAAAAAAAAGTGAATAATCCACTAAAACTACGCAATAGCAATAGTTGTAAATATTTTCTGATAATATTTACAAGTATGCTAAAACATGGTTCGGTTTATGAAGTTAAGGTTCTGTCGCCAGAACTTCTAATACTTTGTATCTCAATATTGTATGTTTTTATGAAAAAAACATAAAATATTGGTTACAAAGTATTATAACCAACTAAAACTACGATCAAATTATTTTGTGGTCCTGAAAAGGACCGTTTGGTTGTAAAACATGCGACTCTTTTATTGTGTTGTGGAGTCGCACGGCCCGTCATCATCAACGGGGGTGGTGGTGGTGGTGCTGTCCTCTCTATATTCGATGATGAACCGCCAAAGTTCATCCCATCTGGGATCGTTCGACTCCCACTCCAAACAATTCTCTGTGGTAGAATCTACCACAGGGCATTGGATGGGTTGTTTTTGTTGTTGTTGTTGTTGTTGAGTCGCAGACATGTTGAACTAAAATGATTGTAATAAGTATTGGTGGTCGTATATATAGAGACAAATTAATGGTGGGGGGTGAAAACAAATGTCGTATTACGTATTGAGACCAAAAGTTGTTTGCGGTCTCAAATACGAACGAACGATTTAGCTGGGTTCCACCAGCACTTAAAGTTTTAATACTTTGTATCTAATATTGTATATTAGTAACAAAGTACTAATATGTACTAAAACTACGATCAAAGTATTTTGTGGTCCTGAAAAGGACCGTTGTTGTGTGCCCTTAAAAAGGGCCAGGGAGAGTGTGGGGCTTATGGTGCCCCATCCTCGCTGGTCGACCACCAGCTTGACGAATCGCAGGGACCTTGCGGGTCGTCGGGTGTTGGTGATGCTGGAATTTCCAGCACCGCATCTTCCGTCGAGTCCGGCTCTGGCTGCGGCGACGGAGTTTCGAGTCTTTGTAAGACCCAATCGCCCGCATCGTCTAATTCCACTAGACCCGGATCATGGTCATACACTAGCGGAATCGGCTCATCCAAGTCGTCCCAACGTAGGACGTCAATTTCAAAATCCACCTCGTCGTCGTCGTCGAAGACTTGCAGGTCTCCAACGTTGTCGGCTACGGTGTCATCACTAAAGATGGATGAGCCTCGGCTGGCGGGTCTTTCTTCCTCCATGTTCATCGTATGAGGGTTGATGAATATATGACTGTGTAACTGACCCAGTCTCATATATATAGAACTACCCCCACCCCACCAACGGATTCTAAATGTTATGTATTGGTGAGAGCTTATAGAATTATTGATTTTTTCAAAAAATTTAAATAAGGAATTAGATTTGTTTAGACAATAAGACTTATTCTTAATATTTTGTGAAGAATATATTACAAAAAAAATAATAGAAACTTTGTTTGGACTGTTAACATTTTCATAGGTTCTCAAGCATATAACTTGGCACTTAAGCTACGAGACAAATCGTCGTTAAACGAATATCTCGCCCCATAAGTGACGATTACTAAACTACGATCAAAATATAATGTGGTACTGAAAAGGACCGTTTTTGTGGCCCTAAAAGGGCCTGGGGGGAGGGTGGGGTGCCTACCGTGGAGTAATACCCAACGATATTAACACCGACCTAGGTGCAGCCCTTGGTCTTCTCATTGGCGGCACCGTCGCCGTCGCTGGTGATGTCGGCGTTGCAGGCGGTTCCGAAGGTGCCGCTCCTGGTGCGGTACCCCCGCACTCCTCACACTTGCATATTTTGCCGGGCACGAATGGCTTGACAATGCCAATGATCCTTTTTGGTATATCTTCCATCTTGCCGATCGAATGTGTAATGATGAAATAATTCTAATACCGGCCTCTATATACATTCAAAAAGTTGTAGGGGGTAAGGTGGAGTGCATATATGCATTATATAAGTTTGAGAATAATATGATTTTATAACTCACCGTATCTCTGTTATGGACACAAACTACCCCCCTCCACTTTTCTAGCATATAGTACTAGACTTTCTCTACATTTTTTTCAAATAAATTTTTTTGATATTTCTAACCATTACTTTGCTACATATTTACAAAAAATGCAAATTATTCATATATTTTAATTATTTTCAGGCAAGGTAAGGAAAATTTTGACTGTCGATGAGTTAATCGCCTCTGGTTGATGACTGCAATTGATAATAAAAACGGGGTTTTTCATATATTCCGCGAACGTTATCATCGGATCGTTTATATCGCGCCCGTAGTAGCTGCTTTGGAAGTTTTCGTAATTGTAATAGGTTGCTGCGTACAGTTTCTTGGAGAAATCTAAATTCCATCTTTCGTAGGGATAAACGGTTGAATTCAGATAGTCTATTGTCGCATACGTCGGCGTGGGTAAACTGGGTTGCGTTTTTTTCTTTCTTGTCGCAATTATTGCTGTCTTGAAACCCGACGATTATATAGCGCAGTCTTTCCAGACTTGTACTCGTTCTCAAGGCCCACACGTCGGAAGATGTTTGCCTTAAAGCTGGTAATTCGTACAGATCCCATTTACGATATTCCATTTGAATACTGGCATTGTTTCCTCCTTTATTAATGCGAGACAGTATTTTCAATTTTTGCTTGTCGTCTGGAATGATGTGACGAATTTTCCATTCGATTTTGTCGATACTAATTTCTGCCTCTACTTCGCCGACGTAACAATTGGTAAAAGTGCGAGCTATAATCATAATAAGCTCTTGTTTGACGTTGAAAACACCTTTTGCGTAATCTTCGGCGAATCCCATAAGATATTTTAAGGGTAATTTCCCGGAGAATACGTTACTTGCCGTGTCTACGATATTTTGGTTTGCTTCGTCGAGACCCCATCCGCACGTCATGAGAGATCTTTGTTGCAAACTTCCGAATGAAACCATGGTTTTTAATTTCGTCGTAACTCCAGGTTTACGAACCACGGCGACCTGCTCACCTCCCATCTCGTAGCGAATTTCATCGAACAAAAATGCGAGGGCATTATTTGATAAAAAACATCTTTTCGTTGCGTCTATGGGTTTAAATTTTCCTTCGATATATATGTAACTTTCGGCGATATCCAGTATAATATCTTGAAAATTAATGGGGATACGGACTTCATCCGAATTGTTGAATGATGGAGATCCGTATGGTTTATACGTATGCTCTTCTAGACTAATAAGGGAATTGTCCAAGATGGGCTCGGAGAAAACCTCTATTTTATCGCTGGTGGTGGAAATCGTTTTCGCACTTTAAGGCCGATTGATTTTAAAAATTTATAGTCTTCGGCAGATAACTGTTGAGATGTTTGTGATCTAACGTCTGGACGACGACTAACCTTGACGTTAACTCTTCTTTTACTTTTATTATGTTTCGGCGGTTCCCCCATCTTAGTCGACAGCACACACAATTGACGATTGAAGCAAAAACCCATTTCTATGAAAGTTTCTTCAGTTCCAATTTCACGATTATTTTCTGGCCTTGAAAATTGATTAGATCACCGCTATCGTCCAAGATGCGAAGTGTAATGTTGTCGATAAACTGACGTCCTGCCGGCATTAACGGCATATAAATATTATTTTGTGGTTCTTTATTGATTTTGTAACCGGGCTCTACGTCGATATCGAATTCGAACAAGGTATGACCTTCCACAGAATTCATATATGCTCCGGAAATTATATTACAATCTACGCGTATGATGCGTACTTTCATTATTTCCACCATCTCGGTTGATTCGTGCTTTTTGTCTCTTTTTAACACTGTATGATTAAATCCTAACATTTTACCGATACTCGCCTCTCCCCGGAAATCTATAGTATATTGGGATTTCAGTTCACATTTCAGCGTATTATTATTAGCGACCAAGTAAAAGATTCCATCGTTCTTTTCTTCAGTTGAGATCCTCAAAGCCTCCAACATAGCTTTACCTATCTCATCTATTTCATAGGTCCCAGGAGGAATCTGCAATTGTATCGACTCGGTGGTGTAACCCTCCATGTAGGCAAACTTATTGTTGCTTTCGTCCACATTAAAAATTGAATTGTATGTGTAAAATCCCAGCAATGCCAGGCCATATTTGTTTTCTCTATTTAATTCGACTGGTGGATAAAAATCGGCGCTTAAGACGCTCGAGTGTCCTGTTAGTGTGAACGTATAAGACATGACTGACCATTAAAACATCACACATCTCGGTTTTATTCTTAGCGGCAACATTTAAAAAGATTCATCTTCACACCTTTTCTCACTGCGTTAGATAGTGATGTTTTTATGCTATTTTCTGCTTTTATGCGCACATCGCTGATTTTGCAATAACAACAAAATATTTTTCTAGCTGTAAGATCCTCATCAGCCGTAACCTCGTTTAAATTGCTGCTGAAATAATGTTTGCAACCGCACTGATATTTTAATATATCCATATCGCTTTTGAGGTGCTCGGGCAACTTTTCCCAAACGAATGGAATTTCATTTGGGGCTAATGCAATCATTACTTCCTTGGGCATGTTTTCTAACTGTTTCACGGTCATTTTCCTTAATCCACCGGCTAGATGAAATGCTTTCAGTGATTGCAACATTTTAGTATAGTTATTGCGATCCATTTGCGGTGTTAATGGTGACGACGATGATGATGACATCTTTTACGCTGATGATTCGACAAGAAACTTTAAGCACAAATGTTCACACCAGACTGTTCCAAAATCCTGCTGACGATCGTATGTATAGTAAATAATTTTTGATGGTTCCGATCCCGTTTGTAGATATCGTACCAATTCGATCGGTGGGGGTAAATCGCCGAAGCTGTCATAATATGTTACTTTAGAATTATTTTTTCTATAAGCTACCCAATGAGTCCCTGCACCACGCGTACTATCCAAATTCACTATTGCTGCTTCGTAACGTCGAGGACCTTGTCTAGGTAATAAATCCCTCATATAAACGCCTCGAAAGTGTCCTATTTTTTTCTTTTTGGTATATTTTTCTATATTGATGTTAGATAGTGGTCTTCGAGGTAGGGATTCAATTAGTTTTTTGATCTACGATTTAAAAATAATCCCATACCTTTACGATATGGCTTTAGAAACAAACCATTTCCTTTCGATTTTAAATACAGGCCGGCACCGGTTTTATCTTCGCTGCTTTTTTTTACTGCTTTTATGGCGCGCACAATTCCCGCTGCCCCACCGGCTAATGAACCCAAAGCTGATAACCCGGCAAAAATTGGTAGTAATGGTAATATTCCACCAGTTTTAGGAATCGGTATTATTCTCGGTGTACGAACCTTCCTTTTGCCACCTGCCGCATTTACCGATCTACGTGCTGCCGACAGAGCTATTTTAGATGCATTCATGACATTTTTTTCCAACACATTTTTACTTCCGGCTTTTAATAATTCCCTTCGAACTGCTTGTCGAATAGCTGTTCCGAAACTGGCTTTCCGAACATGTCGATTTTTATTAACACCTTTCCTTTTTGTACGACGCGTGCCTTTACTAGATGTTTTTTTTGTTGATAATGATGATGGTACACCCATACCAAAACGTTGTTTTCCTTTCATAATGTTTGTAACTAACCAAGCTGCTGTTTTTTCACCTAAACTGGAATCTTTCGATTTTACTCTATTCCAAGCACTTTGTTCGAGCTCGTAATCCGCTCGATGTCTCGCACTTATGTTGTCTTTATTATGTAAATAGGCTAAATCGTGTTTTTTGCATGCGGCATCCAAAGGATTAATGCCTGGATCACCTCTTGTTACACGTTTTATTACTTTTGTTCCGGGTCCGCAATATTGATAACCAGGAATGTGTACCTCGAATGGTAATTTATTTATTAACGAATTCACAATACCGTATCAAGTTTTGTTGGAAACGTGAGACCGTCCACTTCGTTTGACGCTCGGCATCTGAATGACAGTTTTTGTGAAAAATTGCCTATAAAATATCAAATTTTCCTAAGATGCGCGTTATCGATCTTAAACAAAAACTTCCTATTGACAATCTCGATGAAAAAGTCGGACTTGGATTTGAAAAGAAGATAATGAAGAGACACGGTCCTCTACTTCCTTCCTCTATTCGCGGCCTGTTAATTGGTCCATCCAATTGTGGAAAAACTAATGTCATGATTTCGCTGCTTACACACCCCCTTGGGCTACGTTTCGAAAACGTCTATATTTACTCGAAATCTCTGTATCAACCGAAATATGAGTATTTAAGGAAAATTTTAGCACCCATCAAAGGTTTAGGCTACTATGCCTTTAGTGATTCCAGTAATATTGTGAAACCGTCCGATGCAAAACTAAACTCTATATTTATCTTTGATGATGTTATATGTGAAAAACAAGATGTTATAAGATCGTACTTTAGCATGGGACGTCATAAAAATATCGACTCCTTTTACCTAGCGCAAACATATTCGCGAGTGCCTAAACAGCTTGTGCGAGACAACGCCAATTTTATTATTATGTTTAAACAAGATGAGTTGAATATGAAACACATATTTTCCGACCACGTTTCACCGGATCTAACTTTTACTCAATTTCAAGAAATGTGCTCAAAATGTTGGGATAATAAGTATGGATTTTTAGTAATTGATAAAGACAGTGATGTGAAATCGGGAAGATACCGCAAAGGATTTGATAGCTATATTTTACTGTAATAATAAGAGAAAACGCTCATTTGATTGTTGAAACGTCCTTTGTTAACATCATGAATAACGCGATAGACTTAAAACGTAAACTAGTGGAAGCTACCAATGCCGTCAGAAAAAAATTTAAACAAATTAAAGCGGCTAAAGAGTTTAATGTTGTGGAATTGGAAAAGTTTTACGAACCCATTTCTAAGCCGTTGACAACTATATCTGATGTGGTTAAGCAACGTCAGCAGCAGCAGCAGCAGCAGCAACAACAACAGCAACAACATTATCCAGCTACAAAGCCACATAGTCTCAGTACATCAGTGCAGTCGACTCAAATATCAGGTTTTCCCCAACCTACACATTCCTTTCAAACCTCCACACCTATTCAGCAGCAGCAGCAGCAGCATCGCATTTCAAAAGAAGATATTAGCCAATCGGTGTTTGATACACCCTCGACATCAACTAATACATCTCTCGCATCCGCTGACACCACAACTTCCGATACTTTAAACGCACACCTGAAAGGATTACGTTCGAAACCATCTCTATACGATACTGTATATGGTGTACGTTTTGGTTCAAAAACAGATAACAAAAATTTTATTGGTAATTTAGAGGTGCGTTTTCGAAATGGAAATATTGTCTTATACAAAAAAGGGAAAAATATTGCAGAATATGGTGGATCACCGGCACTTTATGATTTGTTATTTCTTAAAACACCCCCAAGTGTAGGCAAGGAACAACAACAATTAAGTGATAATGTTCTTTCAACGTACAAGGAAATTTTGGAATCAACGAGTGCTGTCTACAACAATTTTAAAAAAAGTGATGGTTTACGGGAGACCAGATGGAACAAATATTTACGAATTATTAAACCTCTGATAATGGGCACAAAATTAGGTGGTACTATTACAAGAAAAAATCTCTCGGAAAAACTACAGTTACCCACAAAAAAGAAATTATCTTCGAAAAAATTTCAATATGTCTACTGGAACAAAGCTAAAGAGTTGGTGGATCGTTTACGTTTGTTGTGGAGTTCCAAAATGGCCGGTCACACTGGACAAGAAAATGAAATTATGTCAATCATAGAGGAATTACGAGAAGAAGATATAATATATTAAGCTCAATATTTAATGATATTATTCAGTTCTTCCTTCGATCTGAAACCTTTAGTATTACTAATAATATGGAGCCCAGTCTAGAAAAAATCAAGATTGTTAATGAACTACATAGAACGGCTAGAAAAAATTTTGTAAGACGGCGCACGATAATAAAAGTATACAGAGATTTGTGGCAAATTGATTTGGCTAAAATGCAACAGTATGCTGATGAAAACGATGGTTATCGTTATATTTTGATCTGTATAAATTGTTACTCTAAATTTGTCTATACCAAAGCCATAAAAAACAAGACTGGTATAGAAGTTACTAATGCGATGAAAAGCATCATTGAAGAGGCATCATATACACCAACAAATCTGCAAAGTGATCAAGGAAAGGAGTTCTATAATACAAACTTTCAAGCCCTGATGAAGAAATATAATATAAATCATTATTCCACTTACAGCACAAAGAAAGCTGCAATTGTTGAGCGAGTCATAAGGACTTTAAAAAATAATTTATATAAACAATTCTCGACAAGAGGATCTTACAAATGGATACATATATTATCGGCAGTAACAAAAACCTATAACCATTCGAAACATCGCACCATTGGAATGAAGCCTGCAGACGTGCAAGAAAAAACACATATTAAAGCATATGATTATTTAAAAATTGTACCTAAAAAATTTAAGTTTTCCATGGGTGACATTGTGCGTATTAGCAAGTACAAAAGCTTATTCGAGAAAGGATATACGCCCTCTTGGTCAACCGAATTGTTTAAAGTTGTAAAGTTAACGTTACAAATCCACCTACTTACTTGTTGGAATCGTTAGAAGGTCAGCCTATAAGAGGGTGTTTTTACGAATCAGAACTACAAAAAACAAGCAGTCCTGACGTTTATCTAGTAGAAAAGGTCCTTAGACAACGCAAGAAAAATCACATCGAACAATTATTTGTCAAATGGCTAGGATTTCCCAACCACTTCAACTCTTGGATAGATAAAGCTAATATTGTTTAAATAACATATTGTATGACTATATTTTTTATTTAAAATGTAAAATAAATAAACAATATATTGTAAAATAAAGTTTTTTATTTCAATCTTCATCATTAAAAACAGTGATAATAAAACATCATACACATAAATAACATTTCAATATTCTTGGAGGGAAGGTCCAATTCACCGACGACTACGACGTTATCTTCAAGGCTATGCCACTCGGAGTGCGTTCTCCTATTCTTTAACCTGCTTTCCCTTTTTTTAGATTTTTTTTGATGTCGAGCCGTACGACAGTGCGCTTAATGAGTCATTTAAAGGCTGATGATAGAGTATTTTCTGCATAACTTCAATTTTTGTTTTAAGCTCACTATTATTTTTGTATATCATGGGGAGGACATCCTTGTTAAATATGTCACATATTACAACTGCAAAATTGTAAAACTTTCTATTAACAAAGTGTTTTGTCACAGCATCGTCTTCATCTTTAGGTTCGCCTAAGTTGGTTATGATTTTTCCACCCATATCATACTGCCCATCCGCTGTAAGTTTAAAACCAATCCCTTGTGGCCCAGATAATATATGATATTTTTCATTATATTTCTGACGACCAAATTTATCAATTGTGTTGTTTCCTCGACTCATTTTCAATCTTTACTAAACTATTTTATTTTTATTTGCCCTACTTATATTAAATATTTCAGCTGAGAAAAAGAAACACTGACTATGATCTACTGGGTTGGTATATTTATAAAAGAAATAAAATAAAACTGTGATTGTAACAGATATTTATTTACAGTTATTTAATTGCACAAATACAAAAATTATAAAAAATTAATTTTCCATGTCTTCGTTTTCGTTGCTCAAAATTCTATCCCATCCGACACTATTTCGATCGTCAACATCTTGGGCTGTTGCTGTTGCAGAAACCAATTCATATTTTGCAGCAAGCTCACCTGGTAAATGTGGAATATTGACGAGGTATTCTTTTAATTCTTCTTCAACCATTTCAGCACAAAATGTATCCATGTCTATGGAACCATATAAAAATTTGTCGCACAAGTGTGCCCCAGCCATAAAATTGATTGTATCCCTGATCTCATTCTTATATTGATCTTTGGTTACATCAATATGTGACCAATCATTTATGCTATCTAACATATCGTGAGCCCTATTTCTTAATTCTCTCCCCAACCAAAATATGTATCTATCTACACATTCGTTGGCGGTCGTCGTCGTCGTCGCATCAGCAGACATCTTTAACAGAAATAATGAACACGCGTAAGTATTCTGACATGTGCAACTATATTTTAAATTTAATTACATCCTTTTTTTCAAACAATTTACATATAATTTACTCCAATGAGCCAAAACGTAATAATGTTCGAGTATTGTTTCCAAAAACTCTAGTGCCCTGCCCCAAATAAGTTAGAGTGTATTTATCTTTAGTTTTACTCATAATATCTACAATATCGTCAGATAGTGTTTCGGCCACACGTTTTGGCAAAAAATTCTCAAATGTGCTATTATCACCATCATCGTGTAAAGCCACTAAAAGAGTTTTGCCAAATCGTGTAGTCATTGAAACCATCTTTACAATTTTATACACTTTGCCTACAATCATTTCGGTAACCTTTTTTCTCTCTAAAATCTCGAAATCTTTGCTAAATATTTCATTAATTTCATCTAGAGTTTCTTTTGCAATACTCATTATTGAAAAAATGGTATATAAATCCAAAAATTACCGTGAATATAAAAGCACTTTCAGAACACTACACGAACACAATATTTTATGTTTATGCCACTGATATCTGCGACTGTTTGAAGTCACTTCTTTTCCCACGAACCTTTATAGCGAGGTTTCAAGGTCCAATTGTAACAATGGTGGGGGTAGCTTAACGATAGAAATAGTGGGAGGAGTATTCAAGGTCAAATGACGTCACACATTTAAATTGGTATAAGGATAACTTCAAGGACAAAATATAATGAAACAAATAACTACATTTTATGTACTTTATTGATTGATTTTTTTCTGCCATTCTTCTATACGTGTAACATTATCACCTAAACCTAATTTTCTTAATTTGTTCAATAATAATTGTTTGTTTTTATTTCTTAGAAAATTCTTACAAACTATACTAGTTAAAAGACACACTTCGGCATGGTCCATATACTTAAAAATTACACTAAAATCCTGAGCCTCAGAATCTTGCATTTCATATGCGTAAAATTCCGAACAGCCTGCAGAAATTAGAAATTCTTCGTACATTTCTCACACTAAACTTTCCATATTAACTACTACCACGTTAAACTTAAGTCCTACACTCTAATTTCATCTAACACAACCGGATCTGCAATGAACCTAATCAGTTTTTCCAAACAGTCACTAAACCCCAACTTTTTTATTTCACGAACAAAGTCTTGTAAATTTATTGTTTTGCTGCAATATTTACGACATGCATTCGCAGCCTTTTCATATTCATAAGCCAAATCACAATAGCGCGACGCCCATTCTGCTCGACTTTTCATTGCATCATTGAAATAATTACTAGCCGTTTTAGTGAACTCATCGCCCAATTTTTTTACTGTCTCTTGCAAAGCACTATTCATATTATTCACTCATTTTTACATTCACGACACTTTTTTATTGCTGGTGGTGGCCCATCTATATAATGGCGATATATTTGTTCATAGTGAATGTAACAGGGTAAGCTTAACTGTAGTTCCTTATCACACCGATATGGCGCTGGCAGGTTATCCCAAATTTGCCGTAAACTCAGCGTATCAACGCAAGTTTTTAAATATTCGAGAGGAAAAAATGCTAGATCCTTCTCTTCAAAATCACACAAACTTTTTAAATTACTCTGATATAAACAAATTACTCTGCCGACTTGCTCTATAATTTTTTCTTTAGATAGTTCCGTATCTGACATTTCACACTGAATGAATGCAAATAGACTCACACAATTTATAGAACAATTTGCAAGGTCAAAATCATTTCAAGATCATCCCACACTATTACAATGCACAAATAACTACTTCAAGGTCACACACCCAAGATGACCTCCAACAATGTCAAGGTCGTCTCGACCAAGGTCAAGGTCAAGGTCACACACAACCTTGAACACAAGGTCAAGGCCAAAGCACACGTGCACTTTCAAGGTCAATGACAAGGACATGTGGGCGGGGCCAAAGAGGGGTGGGGCAAGGTCAAGGTCAAGGTCGAGGAGTGGGGGGATAGAGAGGATCGGGTTATGTTCACTACTACTATTTTTAAGTCTGTGTTCCCTACAAATTATTGATAGTGAAGCTCAAGGGCCTCCAATCTAAATTTGGAACATGTAGATTTAGGAAGAAAAAATGTGTGTGCAAAATAAAAACTAAAAAAACAATAAACAATTTATTAATAATAAATATTGAAAATGGTGGTTCACCTAATATTGAAATGATAAATTAAAAGGTTACTATCCTTAAATCGAAAACTATAGCATAATGTGTGTAGTCAAAATTAAAAGTTAAAAAAACATAAAGAATCTTTTTGAATTAACCTTGTAGTCTATCAAAACGTAAATAAATTTCCTTTCTATAACTTTTTAAAATTAGTGAGAACATTCAGAAAGTTCACAATATTGACAAGATAAAATGAGAAAGTTACAATAATAATAGGAGAGTTAAAAAAGTTTCAATAGTTCAATAGGAGAAAGTTGGTCAAACATTAGCCGAATACAAAAAAATAACAATGGTTTGTTTTAATAGATAAAACTGGTCTGCCCTTTTACTAGTTACATCAAATATAAATTTAAAGATAAAAATAAATGGAAGATATGTTTAGGTAATTAATACACAGCCTGTTGTTTCAAGATAATATGTGTCGAAGATATTTTAAGATAATTCGTCTTCTGCGGTGAGATAAAATAAGATATTAAGGATATTCGATTTCTTTACTCTTTGAAGAGACTAATTGGTGGAGTCAAAATTTAACAAATTACTCTTCAAATAAGCTAAAAATGAAATATAAAAACTAAGACTCACCTGTAGTCCCCTGACGAAGTGGGTGTGGGTTGGAATTCGAATATCCTTTTTTTATGGCTTTGATCTCAATATGCTTCGTATGGTGTTTACTATCCAAGTTTCCCCAGATAAACATTCTATCAGCTAAGGAATTTATAGATTGTACAATAGCAGGTACCTTGTTAATACGTTTACCCTGGTGGTAGTAATAAAAAACATAAAAATAGGCAGTACAACTCTTAACACAATATTAAGTTGCCAAAACGCTTATTCAGAGTAGCAACATGTCTTTAAGATAGTTTCCTCCATGAATTCATATCAAAATCGCCTCCTATGAATTTAGAAAAATTGCTGAACAATGAATATTATCGTTAAATGCCAAATAAATTTATTTTCTACAGATAAATTTATTAAATTTAAGCAAGCTTAAGCAAAAACAGAAAATTTGTATCTCAGGGAAGATAATTTGTTAAATTTTGGAAAAATTCTCAAAATAACAAAGAAGCATACCTTGGTCTTTTGCAGTAGGCATACGAAGATGTAGAGTTCATGATTCCAGTCTTCCATCACAGAAACACCTTCAAACAAAGAATGTTTGACAGATTTTTAAGCAGATCTATTGTATTCTTGTATAGAAAAGTTTAGAAATGTGATAAAATATGTTGCACAACAACTAAGTAGCACAATGAACGATGGTGATTCTATGACAAAAATCAAGTAGCTGTAAATTCGTTTCTTAAGGAGACAATTTTAAAACGTAGATATTCCATTGCTTGATGAAGTTGAGATTTTTCTGCAAAAGATTCCTTCACTTTGAGATACATGCTAGTAAGATTGTCCTTTTCTCTTTTGGTTATGTCACATACGAAGATGCAAACTGTTATCGGAACCTGAAAAAAATTATAACTATATAGACAGTTTGTATAACTATATCAATAAATTACAATTGCGTCTTATTGACCACCGTCATGATAGAAGTTTATATTTCCAAATTATTTGCTGACCTAGTCATTTTCGCTTGAGGCATGATTATACTAGAGTAATAAATATTGGTGAAAAATCGTAATTTATTTTTGCGAACCAGTTATTTCTGAAACACTAAAGTGCCTTTTTCCTCTTGATAGAGCCATTCTCCGCCTCGCGACTGAATTGCGATACTACAGAATGCATTAGAAGACAGATCTGTCGAAAAGAGAACTTTGCTATTTTAAACCAAACTGTTTATTCAGCATGTCGGATGGAGATGTGTGTAAGTGATGTATTTAAAGTATATAGGTTTCGAATAACTTCCGGTAAGTAGCACAAAATCGCTGTTATTTTGTTGGAAGAATGTATCACCGAAAATCCCATTATACACATTTCCAGGATTCAAATCACATTTCTTTCCGAAATATTCTAAAGGACGGTCACCGTGAGACACCCTGTATCCTCATATCGTTACAATATCGATTAAAAGATCATCTATATAGTTTTAAAAAGTTATATAGTAATGAAAAATAAAGGTGACGGTCTTAATATAGAAAAAATTATTATTATTAATACATGTATAACTACCATAATAACCTTTCCGTTCCCAAATTTTTCGCAAGTAAAAAAGACAATACCTTTATGTTTTGACTGGTTTCGTTCTTGTTCAATTCAAATTTGTTCTGAGTTTTGCAAAATTAATTCGTTTAAATAAATTATTTCAAAAAATTAATGCATGTTTGTTTTCTTTGCAAAATTAATGTCAAAACTAAATTCTAAAGGAAAAATAAATTAAAAAGAATTCTAAAGGAAAAATAAATTAAAAATTATTCTTATCATGTCAAATTATATTTTGTTATTAACTCTAAAATTGCAGGAAATCCATTAGCCCCCGTTGTAAACAATAAATAATATCTGTATGAATGAAATACGGAGAATTTTATTTTTTCAATAGTTTTGCAAAATTAGCTTCTTTAAATAATTATTTTCTACTTTTTTTATGTGAGAAATGACATATCCAAATTATTATTGAATATACTAAAATATATCTTTTACGAAGATGGTAAGATGAAAATCGAGTGGTCAGTAACATCCAATTTCTCGCTGAATGATTTAGAAATTTGTGTTTCGATTTGTTGACATGCAGAGGTGTTATAGTTTGATGATGTTTGTCTTGTTTTTATTAATCTTTTGGTAATCTATTTGTTCACAGATGTTGTTTTAGGTTTTAACCTCTCTACATTGCAAAATTATCTTTATATTTCTGACACAATGACTTCATTTTCTTTTTCTGTACATTAGGGAAGTATAAGTACAATTTTTTTAATTGAAATTTCACAGGACATATTTATTCAAAAATTCACCGATTTATCGAATGTGCTTTCTGTTTAATAAGTTTGGGATTTTCATCTAATACTATTAGCTTTAGGCAATATAAATTCAATATACAGAATATACGCTTTTTACATTCAAACTGCAACTTAATTTAAGGTCTGTTCAGAAATATAATAAATAAAAAGCTTAAGCTACTATACTATTCAAATAAATTTCTTAATCATACAACTAGTTTAAAAATATTATAATCCCTGTTCTTAAGAGCTTTGTAGACAAAATTTCACTTCTCTCAGTAATATTTTTTAACTATGAAGAGGTGATTTAGTATAATTTTAACATGGTGTAACAATTTATTCATGTACATAGCTTTACCGTCATCATAAAAATACAATTACAAGGAGCATTTTTGTCAATATTATGCTTATGCCAGTACTTTTCTGTAGATTTGAATGCGTTTTGTGGTTTAAACTTGAAGGTTTTTCTACACTAAGTCAAATTAGAAACAAGAAATTTTCAGAAGTACTCTTTATGTAATATATCTACTTTTCAAGGGAGAAAAACAGGAGTATAATAAAAACATTTATTGCAAATAAATTTCAAGTTTAACAAAGTTTTAGCAACGTTACTAGTAGACGTAAATTCTCATTTGACGATAAATATGAAAACCTACTCCCAAACGAATATAACAAATATAGATAAAATAACAGATTATGCAAATAAAATATAAGGTTCGCACAAACATACAGATACACAAACATACAGACACGAATATGTATCACACAATTTTAAGATAAAATGACTACAAAGAATATAACATATCTTTTTATATTAGAACTTTGGAGAAATTATATTTATTTTCTAAAAATCTTTTTACTTCCTTCTTATTGCTATTACTTAATCTTAACAATATTGGTAAGACTATGAGAAATGATGTTCTATGTTAGTCGCTTTTTGAATAGTAATGATTTAGGGCTTTTGCCGCCAGTCATTTTTTGACCCGTAAACCATGTGCCATTTTTTTTGTTTTCCGTAGACCCCTTGTCTTCCTACCATTGAATTATTGCAATTTTACCAGCTTAAGCATCTTTTCGATACTTATGGCCTTAATATGGTAATCAAATAAACAATACAGCGAGTCGGAAATAGTATGAAAAATATCAACGTAAGAGCTAAGAAATTTGAATGGGTTTATTTTAGAGTAGAAAATATGACAATAAAAAAGTGTTTAAGTTCCAACTCATATCTTTATTGATTTAAACGACACAAAATTAAATCTTGTAATAGATTTATGGGAAGAAAATACACCAAATAAAAATCAATCCTTTTCTTCTACTAATCAAATCTTATAATAGGTGAGGGACGATGCTGGCCAAATTAGCTCTTCCTTTATAATATGCGGTTTCCTTATCAGTAGAAAGATATAGTAAAACAACCTCAAATAATCTCTTTTTGACTTTGAAGCGAATAACATACTCTCCAATATGGGTCTCTTTTAAGGTTTTTCTTTTATTGTGAATCACCAGCGTCTAGGCAACGTTTTTGGTTGGCGAACATGTCATTAGATGGCACCAGGGCACTAAAAATGAAACCATAATTTACTGAACTGCCATCTGTTACCTTCTTTAAATCTGGCGATGATTTGTGAAATTTATATTCTTGTTTTTGGGTTTAGATGAGTCTGAGATGTTTAAATTATTGGCTTTTCCATATATACAACTGTGCATTGTTTTTAAGAATCATAGTGAAGAAATTGGTAAGTAAATGTTATACTTGATTAAGGTTATATCGACCGAAACATATTATCAACTCTTTCTCTAGATATCAATATCCCAAATTTTGTGTTGTTTCCAATAAGTGCATCTGTTTAAAGTATAATATATTTTAAATTTTTTTATGATGACAATACTTATGAGCAGATACAGGAATTGTTGTGACCCTGTTTGTGTTACTTCAACTTTAAACAGATCATCCCAAATTATTAACGTTAAATCCTAATTTAGTCAATAGAAGTTATTTTATATGTCGGCAGATTTCAGTGAAGATGGTAAAAGTTCAAGCATATACATTAATGATATTAATTTACCTTTACCGAATTTACCGACAAAAACAGGTGAGTTGTAAACATTTTTTCTCAATTGTTTTAAGCTGTGTCCATTATAAGTGAACGATTTTATAATAAGTAACTATACTTTAAGGTTCTATGTAATAAAATTTATTAAGTGAACGATTTTATAATAAGTAACTATACTTTAAGGTTCTATGTAATAAAATTTATTTTTCCTGTCGTTATAATACTAGTAATTATTTATCTTCCAACATAAGAACTATGTTTTGATAGGCAGAACAAAAATGAGGACATAACTTCTACCTTATAATAGGATGCGAACTTCCAGTGAGGTCAATCTTTTAAGTAGGGATTGGTTATACAGGTTCCTTCTTGCCAAGAGATGGCATATATGTAACCCTACCAATAGGGAAGTTGGAAAGATATGACCTATATCCACCATATCAACAGGTATGTATTACATTCTCATTTCAGATCTATTTTAGAATATAGTTTTTAAGTTTTGGCCCAAATGAGAAACTTTTGTTTTTTAATTTCTTAGGCAAATGTTATAATAAAAAATGTTTTGATAAGATATAATTTTTAGGCTAGTATGGGATGTTCAAAAAATAAATAAACAGGCGATTTAGAGTTCATGAAATAAAAATTTAAATATTGTGATGTCATACATAAAAATTAATATTTGATTTTTTTTATAGAATACCTTTTCCACTGAAATCTGTGGCTGTTAGACCTCAAGCCAATTAACTCCTAATGAAAGGTACTCGCATAGAAAATCTATGGAATATATTCTTTCTGTTTCTGTTTGTTGTACACATACAATGCTATTAATAGAAAATTAAAATTAGCGAAAAAAAAATTTTATGAGTTAAGATCAGAATCAAAGTTTTATTTAAGATAGTTGAGCCACAAGCTGTTAGGCACGAGGTGATTATTTTACAGTAGAAGAAAATCTTTTGGTGCTAGCTCTGTACAAACATTCTGCCAATGACTATCGTTTTATAGCAAAGTTGTTTCATTTATCATCCAGGACATTGATGGAATACAATAGTTGATACTGGAATTTATGGTTCCCCGATGGAAAAAACATAACTCACTCTGAACCAAAGGCACTTTTAGGCATATTGATATTTACTGTAATATCATTACTGCATAGTGTTGTTTATGACAAAGATGAAGACCAGCTCGTTGGTGTGGAAAATGGGAAAATATGAGGAAATGTCTTAGTATTCATGGGCAAAGATATATGCAGGAAATGGAAGCAAAATATTTGCTTCACACAAATTCTGAATGGGTACAACAAAAATAGTTCCAAATCTATATTAAAAACATCAATCCACATTTTGCAGTCAAATTTATATAAATAAATATTTTAAGTTGTGCCAATCTTTATACTTCTGTAAAAAATATCTTCCACTTACATAAATTATTTTTAAAAGCGTAAACATAAAAAATTCTGGATGTAACCTACTTCGAGCACAAGGCAATGATCTACTAAAACAGTTCTGAATGTTACGGAATAGTAAATGTTGTGTCTTCAAAATAAACAGGTATTTAAATAACATTTTTAAAAACTTTGGATTTCAACATTCAACAGTCTCTTTGCATATCGAACCTAGCTTATGGTTACACAAAAAATATTTTTAATTTTGACAAATGAGATACGATATTCATATTTGATTAAAATTTATTACAATTAAAAAGGAGATGGGTAAAGATCAGCTATTTTTCAAGCCCTCATACATAAATATAAAAATATTTTATTTAAGTCATTTTTTTCCTTCACATATTTACTTGAAGTATGTAAATTGATATTTCTATAAAAATTACTCTTGCAAGTCGTCAAAAATATGTTCTGCGATTTGTTAACATTTTTTATTTTTGATCTACTTTTTTGTTTGGATAAAATTGATGCCCCCAATGAACCAAAATAAACTAATATATATATCAAAGACCTTGAACTGTATTACAAAACAAGAGAAATATTTCGATTTATCGAGTACCCCACAATGACATAATCAATAAAAACAAAGCAGTGATGTTGGACAAATTACTTATATGACTTACAAGGGCCATTTCTATATAAATGTTAAGTTAAAGAACTGAACTAAATATTAACACAAAATAATGTCTTAAATAAAGTTTTTTTATATTTGTATGCGAATGGGCGAAAAACAGCTGATCTTTACCCATTTTTATGTATTTTACATAATCTTTACATTACGTTCGTAAGTGTGAGTCAATTAATTTTTTCCTACGTAGCTGCCAGCAGGTGAACAGTTGATTAGAGGACGCAGAACGCAGTCACAAAAATTAGTATTAAGTGGCATATTTATCCCTCCCTTATCTAACCTATGGATTTCATAGTGTCACTGCATAAAATTATGTTACATATAAAATACATAAGCAGGTGTTTGTTAGATCATAATGATACGAAACCAAACTTCAAATAATCAAAGTATACTACCCACATTCTCTTTAAATTCAGCCATATTTAACAGTTGTTATTAGTGAACAAAAATAAAGTTTTAAATATAATAAGACAACAATTCGAAATTGATTTCCCACGTAAAGCACAGAGAAATTATGTACCATTGAATGTATCTATAAATATTTGACAGAAATAAAGAAGAATAAACAGAAAGAAAATGAAGCTGATGGCTTAAACGAAAAACTAACAAAATAATTGAAACAATTAAAAAGTTAATTCCGATGTAAGCGGTTAATTAGAATATCGAATGATCATTATCTCAAGTCATGATCGGTGGTTGGAAATAATTAAAAAATAAATAATGTTATAAAAATTTTGCTTGCTTATCCCCAGAATCCTAAAGAAGACAATTATACTGATTGATTTTAACTTGTATACCATATTAAATATATTTTTATTCGTCTTTTCTCCTCAAAATTCAGAAAACGAACACATACTGTTTGCGTCTTAAATTCTTGTTAATAATAGACAAATTAAGCAAGTCAGTGCTAATCTGTGCCGCTTTCTTTGCATTTGTGGTTCAAATTTAGACATGTTTGCTATCGTGAGAATTAGCGCAATGCAAATTTTTAAAACTTACAAGTAGTTTGAGCACAAAATGAATAAATACTGGGGGTTCCTATGGACTACTTTGGGAATCAATGATTTATAAATATTTTTGTCAAATCTTTGTATGAAGTGGACGTTTCCAGATTAATAACAAACATTTCGTCTCGAAATCCCTATTACCGAAGTAGTAGCTATTAGTCGAAAATGAAAACTCTTCCTTGTATATATTCAGTTTTGGCATAATAAATTGGATTTATCGATCTACAATTTCTATTTTCATATTGCTTTTAAATTATCTAATGGGGAGTGACCAATTCTTCCATTTATATAGTTCAGTTTGTTGCGTATTATACCGAACATGTCTTTTAAATTATCCAAAATATTTTTGCTTTTAAGTGTTTTTCTTTGTTTATGTCCACGAACGTATTGTAAAACTAAAATATTAAAAGCTCTTTACGTGATATTTATAACAATTTACGTTACTGGATTTAGCATCTCAACTATTTATTCATATTTACAAATATATCCTTTACTCTCAGTGCCTGTGAGAATTTTGGCCATACTCAATGATATTCTCACCAATTGCTTTAACATTATAGTGTCAGTAATACTATTGTGCAACGAAACCAAAATTTGTTTAATTGTAAGAATGTTTAAATTGATAATAGCTGATATTATGACAAAAAATAAAATTAAAATAAAATTAGACGTGATTATTCTTTTACCGTTTATACCACCAGTACTAACAATAATTAATTACTGTTACTTATCTTACAATGAATATAAATTTGGAGTTAGTCCATATTTTGCCATAGAGTCGTATTTTAATTATAGTATGCTTAGACTACAAGCAACAATATTGGTATTTTTTTTAATAATTTTTACAACAAAAAATCAAGTAAAGTTTCTTAACGAGACATTAAAATCACCAGAAAGTACAAGTGCTCTTATGGAATATGAAAGATTACAAAGTATATTGATTGAATTGATTGAAACAACTAACGAATTATTCGGATTCGTAATTGCACTATATATTTTATTAAGCCTAACTGCAATTATTGAACTTTTAGTCGCCTTAATTTTTTTACATCGAAATGTATTCGCACTTTCAGATCCAATTGAAATATTAATATTTTTATCTTGTTCACTCGTAAGTATTACTACATCACATAGAACATAGCATACATTATTTTCAGTATTAATAAAATTCTTTTTTTTAACAAACTAGATTTTGTACGTAATTTTTTTAACACAAGTTAGTATTGACCAACATTAATCGCAGATTTCAAAAAAGAAAAAAAAATATTTGTTTATATCTGTATACACGTTCAATATTTATGAACCGCTCTGGGTCTTATTAAAATCGTCTTCAGGCCTCAAGTCTTAAAAACAAGAGAATGTGTTCAAAAATATTGCTTAGGTACTCACCTATCACACTTTATCTCCAAATCCTCCTAACATCAGCGATACTCCAACATTGTTCAGTAAAAAAAATAATTGAAAGTAATTAGATAATGAAAATTAAAACAAAGTTAATACAAAGATTAACAGGAACATGGAATTTTGACAAAATCAGATGATTAAAATAAGGTTCCTTGTCATCTTTCTGTCCGTTTTTCTTCAGGTCGTCTCTAATAGGTTATCATTCTAGCATGGAGAGTTCTCACATCTACCCTCCTTGAGGAATGTTTTCTAGTTATTTTGAATATCCTGTCCATTCGTTGACCGTCTCTGTCGTGCATCCTCATCTCATATCAGTGCTTTTTATATTGTCTTTGAGTGTTCAACTTTACGTCTACGGTCAGGTCTCAAATCAATTACTATGAAGAGATGGTTGAAATCTTCGCAAGTAATCTATTACTAGGGCTTCAGGGTGGATTTACGAAGTAGTGCTGTTTCCTGTCTTTGGGACAGTAGAGCAACACAGAGCTATTACCAAGTAAAGAATGGTTTCAGAGAAATCTATATATTCCAGGTCAAGCCAATGTAAAGAATATATACAAATTGATCCCAAAAAATCTCTTAAAGAAATGTTTCCTAAAATAATGAATATTTGTTGGACCACAAATTAGAAAAATACTAAGGGTCAAACAGTTTTATCAAAAATTAAGTGATATTGAATTAGCTGCGTGGAGTTCTTTTAAAACAATTATTTCGGAGTTTTTAGGGAACAAAATAGCTAAAAACTACGAAAAACTTGTAGAAGAACTACTTGAAAGCTACTCCAAAATGGACTGTTGCATATCTTTGAAAATACACTTCTCGAATTCACTTTTAAATATTTTCCCAGAAAATTTAGGCGCGGTTAGTGACGAGCAAGGAGAAAGATTCCACCAAGACATATTAAGAATGGAGCAACGCTCCAAGGCAGATAGGATCCAGCAATAATGGGGGATTATTGTTGGTTCCTTATGAGAGAAAAAGATCAGGGATACAAACGAAAGACAGCATTTGCAAAAAAGTTATATAGAAAAAACTTACTATAGATATCTTGTTTTTTTTTATTGTTTTGAACTTGTGTATAAATATTATATAAAAATGTTTGTATTAAACAAAAATACCTGATACAGTCTATAAATCAAAATTTGTTCGGTGTGGAAAATTTTCGTTTTTGAATTCGCAAGCAAAATGCTTTAAACTCCCACGGACAACCAGTATAATATCAGTAGCAATTTTTTTTAATTTGTTGACTAGGGTTATTTGTATCGAGGCTATTACAAATAATAACTACGCAAATAGTTATTCTGGCTTTTATAGCTGTAGTTATTTTTAGCCAAGAATTAATTCTTCTTTCGTTGTCACAATCGGGTAGGATTTCTTCAACAAAACCTGCTTAAACTTTTTCACAGTTCTTCGCAAAATCTTGCTGAAACTGGTCACTTTCGAGTAAACTTCTTTATGTACATGATTTACTACAACCTACGGTTCGTTTTGCAGAATTTTGTAGTTTTCGGCAATCGCGCTTAGCATGCACGAGTTCGTCGCACATTTAATAAGAACGAGAACCCCAGAATTTTAACATGCATTACTGACGTCGTCTATCAGATCTAATGCGCGAACTTCAATTGAACAGCAGAATTAAGTTGTGGTTCCTTCCCCGATACTGAACATTATCAGATACCAGATTTCGTTACGCACTTACGACTAAAGAACGAGATATTCTGACTTTTCTATTGCGCTCCAGGAAACCTCCAATTATTTCTTACTTCTCTACATACGTGTTGAAAAAATCCAAGATCTTCTTGGGAGAAAATTGAAGATTAATCTCTCTCGAGATTACTCGAGTACCCACCTTTTGAAAATTCCCGGTAAATTCTTCTATTGTAGTGCAAATCATAGAATACTCTAGATAATTTCGCATTACGAAATGAGTGAGTGGTCCAAGACTCGTAAACACCATCTGTTCGCAATTAAGAACTTAGAACTTTGACATATTCAGTAACACATCAGATTCTGCTGCCATGCCAAGATAATGTGGGCGTAATATAGAATACTGAATACACGCCCAGACTCCTAACATAAAGGCAATCCTGACCTAGATCGATAAACCAAATCTATAGGCATATCGGTTACTCTGCTTCTGATTTCATCGATTCCACATTTCCGTAGCTAGAAAATATATATATATATATATACATATATATATATATATATATATATATATATATATATATATATATATATATATATATATATATATATATATATATACATATATATACATATATATATATATATATATATATATATATATATATATATATATATATATATATATATATATATATATATACATATATATATATATATATATATATATATATATATATATATATATATATATATATATATATATATATATATATTAAATGCTTTTTAGCAATTTCTACAACATAAACATATTGTCCATTGGAGACGAAATAACTGAAAGAACAGTCCGTATGGACTAACCCGAGAGCATTTTTCAGACCATGCCCTCCAAGTCTGATATTATGAATGATGCATGCTTGTGGGTATATGGCGTTTTACCAACTTATGTTCATCCTTTCTCTTTTGATCTGTTGAGATCCTTTATAAGCATAGGCAACCTAGCTTCCTAATATCCAACCGACACTGTCGCGAACCCGACAAGTAAGAATAGTGTCGCTCCGTCTCTTATATCCTGCTGTTACTTATAAACATTGTCACAGAACCAACAAGCCTAGAATGGTGTTGTACCATTTCTTCCTATCCTACTGCCATTCATATTCACATGCATATGAATGTCGCACAGAAGAATTGTGAGTGAGATCTTTTATGTGAAGCAAATCGTTTTTCTTTTAATTTTCAAGATTAGGAAAACGATATCTGATCGTTGTTGAATCAATAAAACCAGAAATCCAATGGTTCCTGTATCTGTTTATTTTTATTGTCTTCATAGCACAATTAAAAATATATTATAATTTTAATAGAAATTAGCTAGTTTAAACTTAGTGAAGAAGACCAGAAATTTTGGATGTTTATATATAAAGCATTAATAATATATGTCGTTTCGGTCAATATAACCTTAATTAAGAATCAAATCTAGTTACCAATTTCTTTACCATGAATTTTAAAAACAATTAACAATACACCAAAAAGGCATATAACTTAATCATCTAAGACTAATCTAAACACAAATACAACAAATTGAATTTTAAAGATCTTCGTCATATTTATACAAAGATGACATGTCGGTAAATTACGGTTGTACTTTTTGGTGCACTAACGCCATCTACTGAAATGTTCACCAACTAAAAATGCCGTCTCACTGCTCTCATAGAGAATGCTCTGACCCTGTTTACGACCCTACGGATTCCTATACATCCTTTGCGGCACCTTGGGAAAAAAATTATAAGAAGCACTAGGGTTATTTTGACGTCACTAGTCTAACATATACTTCCTGAAAAAATGTAAAATTTTTAGTTTTTCTGTACGCTGCACAAGTGCATTTCTTATCACTTTCAACTCAGGAAAAGTGAAACAACGCCCTTGGCAAAATTTTTTGGTTCATTTATGAGATTCTCAAATCGTAGTACGCAAAAAGTTAAATTTATCTTTTTTCTTGTAGTGTAATGCCTCTCTGGTACTAAAAAATGTCTGTAAAGCATGTAAAGTCAAATGTTATTTACTAATTAAATTACTATTACACTTTCACTTTACTTAGTTTACTCATATCTCAATTATTTTGTACCAAATTATTTAATCACTTTTACTCATATGATACTTTTAAATATCTCTAAGCAGATTTATTTCAGTTTTAGTTCTCATGATTTGTTTTCGCACAGAATGTAACAAATGGAACTAACCGAGTTTAACCGGACGCATTCTGACTGAACTTGACTAGCTTGGTACGAAATAACAATTAAAGAAAATTTATTTTTTAATTGTAGATTAACATTACATCATTAGCGGTAATTGGAGAAGAACTTTCAAAGGAATTAAATAAAACAGTTAATATTTGTTATAATACCATGGAAAATATATATCTTATTATTCGACAACAAGGGATCTACGATCAACTGCAAATCATCGCTAACAAATTATTTCAACTGAGAACTAAAAAATTTAGCGCAGCAGGATTCTTTGTAATAGATCATTCCCTATTTATATCTATATTCCACAATGTGTGCACTTATTTGATCGCTGCCTGCCAATTCGTGTCAGCAACTCTTTCCTAAACCCTAAGAATTTGTTTCTATTTATTATGGTACAGCACGGAGTGTTTTTCACCTCTAATAAAATATTTAAAAATTATAAAATAATCACTACGCTAAATCACAGTGATGCTAGATGTTAAATCTGACGAGATTTAGATTTTAAGTACACAAAAACTTTAACCAGAAATATTTTAGTCATATGTGTTCCCAACGGTAACATATTTTTCATAAAATATTCCTGTATTTTCCTAATTATTGAAAACTATATTGAAGAATAATGTATTGAGTTATATACTCACGAATTTAGAAACAGGAATTAATTATTTATGTAATATTATTAGTTTATAATGGTGGTATTGTATATATATATATATATATATATATATATATATGTTTATGCGGCTTTCACGTTTTGACTTTCTTCTCGGTATGGTAGTACAGGTAGGCCATCATCTCGATGGTGGTGAAATAGTATAAATTTGCGTTTTATACCAATTTATTCTAACTGTGCAACCTCTAACACAGAAAGGATAAGATGGGGAGAAGTTTGCATTTACTGTTCGTATTTTACTTCATATATATATATATATATATATATATATATATATATATATATATATATATATATATATATATATATATATATATATGTAGTGTGCTAATAGAAAAGCAAAGAAAATAATCCACAAAAATATATATTTATTTATAAATTCATAAACACATATAAGTATGGTAGAGAAAAATCAATGCTACTAATATTTAAAAGCAGCTCAAAAATGGACTTGTCGTTGGACACGATTTTTTATTACCGTTACGATTATTTGTGTTATATAAAAATTATTAAAAACTCATTTATTAAACAGTGTTTTATTAAAATCTCTGCTAGAAATATATAGAACCATTCAAATAAATAGCCCCATTCTTAATTTAGTCATCTACTATTATAGGTACATAGTTAATAAATAAAACATAACTAAAATAAAAGGCATATATTCACGCTTTCCAACTTCATTTGGTCCTCTTAAATTTTTCAAAATAGCAGCCTTAAAATGATGCCAATTTTCACCAAAAGGGGCCTTTTTCACAGATTACGTGATGAAAAAATCGAGTATTCTTGGACCAACCTCTTGAAAAACAGTATAATATCTGGTGAGTGACTCATCCAGCAACAAATGTATCATTGTGTAAAACAAAATATCAATTTCAACTACACCTTCACCAATATAACTTTAGTGAATGCTGCTTTATTAAGTTACTTTGTAGAAAGAGAAAGCTAAATATAGAGAAAGATTAAAACAAATGCGGTAAAGAAACAGGGTGTAAAGGAACAAGTCAGAAAAAGAATTAGATCACAATAGTAGTGAACATAACCCGATTCTCTCCATCCCCCACTCCTCGACCTTGACCTTGACCTTGCCCCAGCCCTCTTTGGCCCCGCCCACATGTCCTTGTCATTGACCTTGAAAGTGCATGTGTGCTTTGTCCTTGGCCTTGACCTTGTGTTCAAGGTTGCGTGTATGACCTTGACCTTGACCTTGGTCGAGATGACCTTGACTTCGTTGGAGGCCATCTTGGGTGTGTGACCTTGAAGTAGTTATTTGTGCATTGTAATAGTGTGGGATGATCTTGAAATGATTTTGACCTTGCAAATTGTTCTATAAAATTGTGTGAGTCTATTTACATTCATTCAGTGTGAAATGTCAGATACGGAACTATCTAAAGAAAAAATTATAGAACAAGTCGGCAGAGTAATTTGTTTATATCAGAGTAATTTAAAAAGTTTGTGTGATTTTGAAGAGAAGGATCTAGCATTTTTTCCTCTCGAATATTTAAAAACTTGCGTTGATACGCTGAGTTTACAGCAAATTTGGGATAAGCTGCCAGCGCCATATCGGTGTGACAAGGAACTACAGTTAAGCTAACCCTGTTACATTCACTATGAACAAATATATCGTCATTATATAGATGGGCCACCACCAGCAATAAAAAAGTGTTGTCAATGTAAAAATGAGTGAATAATATGAATAGTGCTTTGCAAGAGACAGTAAAAAAATTGGGCGATGAGTTCACTGAAACGGCTAGTAATTATTTCAATGATGCAATGAAAAGTCGAGCAGAATGGGCGTCGCGCTATTGTGATTTGGCTTATGAATATGAAAAGGCTGCGAATGCATGTCGGAAATATTGCAGCAAAACAATAAATTTACAAGACTTTGTTCGTGAAATAAAAAAGTTGGGGTTTAGTGACTGTTTGGAAAAACTGATTAGTTTCGTTGCAGATCCGGTTGTGTTAGATGAAATTAGAGTGTAGGACTTAAGTTTAACGTAGTAGTAGTTAACATGGAAAGTTTAGTGCGAGAAATGTACGAGGAATTTCTAATTTCTGCAGCCTGTTCGGAATTTTACGCATTTGAAATGCAAGATTCGGAGGCTCAGGATTTTAGTGTATTTTTTTAGTAAATGGACCATGCCGAAGTGTGTATATTAGCGAGTATAGTTTGTAAGAATTTTCTAAGAAATAAAAACCAACAATTATTATTGAACAAATTAAGAAATTTAGGTTTAGGTGATAATGTTACACGTATAGAAGAACGGCAGAAAAAAGTCAATCAATAAAGTACATAAAATGTAGTTATTTGTTCCATTATATTTTGTCCTTGAAGTTATCCTTATACCAATTTAAATGTGTGACGTCATTTGACCTTGAATACTCCTCCCACTATTTCTACCGTTAAGCTACCCCCACCATTGTTACAATTCGACCTTGAAAACTCGCTATAAAGGCTAGTGGAAAAAGAAGTAACTTCAAACAGTCGCAGATATCAGTGGCATAAACATCAAATATTGTGTTCGTGTAGTGTTCTGAAAGAGCTTTTATATTCACGGTAATTTTTGGATTTAGATGCCATTTTTTCAATAATGAGTATTGCAAAAGAAACTCTAGATGAAATTAATGAAATGTTCAGCAAAGATTTCGAGGTTTTAGAGAGAAAAAAGGTTACCGAAATGATTGTAGGTAAAGTGTATAAAATTGTAAAGATGGTTTCAATGACTACACGATTTGGCAAAACTCTTTTAGTGGCTTTACACGATGACGGTGATACTAGCACATTTGAGACTTTTTTGCCAAAACGTGTGGCCGAAACTCTATCTGACGATATTGTAGATATTATGAGTAAAACTAAAGGTAAATACACTCTAACTTATTTGGGGCAGGGCGCTAGAGTTTTTGGAAACAATACTCGAACATTATTACGTTTTGGCTCATTGGAGTAAATTGTATGTAAATTGTTTGAAAAAAAGGATATAATTAAATTTAAAATATAGTTGCACATGTCAGAATACTTACGCGTGTTCATTATTTCTGTTAAAGATGTCTGCTGATGCGACGACGACGACCGTCAACGAATGTGTAGATAGATACATATTTTGGTTGGGGAGAGAATTAAGAAATATGGCTCACGATATGTTAGATAGCGCAAATGATTGGCCGCATATTGATGCAACCAAAGATCAATATAAGAACGAGATCAGGGATGCAATCAATTTTATGGCTGGGGCACACTTGTGCGACAAATTTTTATATGGTTCCATAGACATGGATACATTTTGTGCTGAAATGGTTGAAGAAGAATTAAAAGAATACCTCGTCAATATTCCACATTTACCAGGTGAGCTTGCAGCAAAATTTGAATTAGTTTTTGCAACAGCAACAGCCCAAGACGTTGACGATCGAAATAGTGTCGGATGGGATAGAATTTTGAGCAACGAAAATGAAGACATGAAAAATTAATTTTTTATAATTTTTGTATTTGTGCAATTAAGTAACTGTACATAAATATCTGTTACAATCACAGTTTTATTTTATTTCTTTTATAAACATACCAACCCAGTAGATCATAGTCAGTGTTTCTTTTTCTCAGCTGAAATATTTAATATAAGTAGGGCAAATAAAAATAAAATAGTTTAGTAAAGATTGAAAATGAGTCGAGGAAACAACACAATTGATAAATTTGGTCGTCAGAAATGTAATGAAAAATATCATATATTATCTGGGCCACAAGGGATTGGTTTCAAACTTACACTGGATGGGCAGTATGATATGGGTGGAAAAATCATAACCAACTTAAGCGAGCCTAAAGCTGATGACGATGCTGTGACAAAACACTTTGTTAATAGAAAGTTTTACAATTTTGCAGTTGTAATATGTGACATATTTAACAAGGATGTCTTCCCCATGATAAGTAGTGTAAAAAGTGATTAGTAAAACGTCCGCAGGCGATATATTAGATAATGTGGTTGGTAATGCAGGTAATGGTACTTATTATTCAAGTTGTGTGTGTAATTGGCGTGTTAATTGTCAGTTTGATTTATTGCGGCACTCTAAGTGTGTGTTAGGCGTGTAATAAGTAGTTGTTATACAGGGTGATACAAAAAAGTAAGTACATAAAATTAATTACAGTTCAGGAACTCCGCGTCTGGGGTGGCAGCTGGGGCGGGCGGTCTGTTGTTGAGTGCAGGGTTTTTTGTATGTTGTTGGTACTGTGTTGTGTATATTTGTAGAGAGAGATGTGAAATAATTGTGTATTTGTTTATATTTTGATATTTATTTCTATGTGTATGAAAAGATCCCGGACTATATAGAAATGCCCACGGACTATTGCAGAATTACGTGTGCGGTTGGTATTCCGCTCGAAGGCATTTATGCGAGTATGTATTTAATTTATGGCGATATTATCTGGTTAGCGAAGAAATAACTATAAAAATGTAAATGTTATTGGGTTAGCGTTAATAGTTGTTGATATCTAGAATGAGGAAAGCAATTCTAATCTGGTTGGTTTATAATTTTAAGGATTGGATATATTTTTAAATAAAAGAAACTAAACAAAAATTAATTGAAATTTATTAATGTAGTAAACTTATTTACCAAGGGATCTGAAGTCTTTTTATATCTAATTATTTACCCTAAGGTTTTTATGTTACAAATAAAAAGATGTAAATCCAGAGTGAGTGGGTCAGTGTCGAAAAGAGTGCTTTTTCCATTGGGAGGATGGGACAATTTTCGAAGTCATATAGGTCGAGCTCTGCACTATATGAGGTTGCTCCTAGTTAGCAGGTGTTTCTTTCTAAAATTTATGGGTAGTCATCTGTAAAATTTTAGAGAAATGTTTTTTTTGTTAAATAAATTTTTGTGTAAAAAGTTTAAGTATAATTTAGAAAAAATTAAAGCTATTGGTACTTTATGAAACGCTTACATTTTTCATATACCGTTTTTAGTGATGATCCTGTTAAGGTTCAAAACGTCAATATGAGTTAATTTCATTAAAAAGAGGGAGGTAAATTTGTTATATCTTGGATTTAAATTATTTGAATAGCAAGAAATTCCAAACTTGGTGGATTAATATATTTTATTGAAGACATGTATTAAAAATAATAAAAAGTTAAATTTATATTATTAAAAAAATTCTTACCTTTATAAGTCATCATCGGAGCTTTCTATGCTATGCTAAATAATTGTATAAATAATAAACATTACTTAGTGCGCAGATGCATTTTTGATTTAAATGGTAAAAACATAGAGGTTCAGATGGTTTTAAACATGGTTGTTCTGGAAGTTCTGTAACAGGTTTAGAAGAGTATTTTCGAATGTAGTTTGTTTTTTCTTTTCCTTTGACAAATACGTGATTCGCTTTGGATGTTAATTCTCTAATAATATTCGGGAGCTGGTGCAATGGAGTAAATCCTTCCGACCAATCGATACAATGATGATTTTTCATTAACCATAGAGCTTGTCGGTGCAGTTCATTTGTTAATAATTTAATGTGAAAGGGTTTTTTAAAAACATAATGACATACTTGTGATCCATCATAGGCGGCCAGTTCCTTTGGTACAAATTGGTTATTTTTAGTTTTGAACCCCTGAATGTCTATTACTAAATTCATGTTATTTTTGTACTGAAGGGTCTATGTGGTTTGAAGTAACTACTACGACAAAGGAAAAAATGTCAAATTTGAGAAAAAAAATGAACCGGTTTTACAAATTTGGCAATAATTACCTTTAAAGTTATTAATTATTAATGTACATTTATGGTATTTTTTAAAATAATGAATGTATTTATATACAACAAATTTTTGGTTGTTTTTTTTTAAATAACTATAGCAATTTTTACAAATTTCATATACTTTATTATTTACACTAATTATATATTTATATTTTTTGATAGAAAAATTACCTAAACTAGAATTATCGATATTGTTTAAAAATATTTGGCAACATGGTTCAATTAATCCGCTATTTAAATTAATGTGGAGAATACAGTCAAATATATCACATTTAAAAGTTTCAAAATAGATTTTCCAAAGACTATGTCGATTTTTGAAAAGTTGTTTTTGAACTGAAAAAGGTAATTGGAGATTGCCTGTTAATAGTTTTACAAAACCATTAGGAATACTAAATACTGGTTTGAAACAATTTCCTAAAGAAATAATAAATAAACTTTTAGGATTATATATCTTTTCTTTTTCATTATAATTTTGAATAAAACTATTTTTATATGACGAAAACATTTTACTTACACTTTTACTTTGTCTTGTATCTAATGTAAATGATTTCAGTTTGCAAACATTAGGTAATAAATGCAGTATTTATATGCAATTGCGCACCTAGTTTGTGATTTTTTATTTCCATCAAGGCGAATAAGGTGAATGTGCAACGTATATAAATAGAAGAATTTAAACGGAAAATTATTGTAATAATCAAGTAGTTTCGATCGTCAGAAAGAAAGAAAAGAAACGTAAGTAGATTTTCCATTTTATTTTTTATAATGTCTGATTTTAATGACGTTGAAGATTTTGTTTTTAGTGAGTGTGAAAATATAATAAAAAATAAAAAAGTACCTTCTCTAAAATCCTTTGCATCAAAAGCTATTTTGAGAAAATTAACAAGTGGATTAGGTATTATAACATTACCTATACCATCACAATTAAAAAGCCAGCTTTTAAATCAATTTAAAAATGTGTATTTAGAACAGGAAAAAAATAATAATTTTTTAATTAATTCTATACTTCAGTTTGAAGAGGGTGTTTTAGAATATTATTTAAGATTATATAAAAAATGGGGTGGTTTTCACAATGGGGGAATTAATTCAGTTAGTTTTTTGGATTTTATCGACGATTATATAAGACATGAAATAATTTGGGGGTGCTATAGTATATGCTGGTATGGGTGTGTTATAATATGTTGCCCCGAATGTTTTAAGAGGGTTTATTGGTCTATTTGGTCCAGATGTAATTTAACTTATGCAAAATTTAAAAAAATAAAACATAAAGAAGATATTTCTAGAGAATCTCTTTTACAAGAAATTGGGGGTAATATCAGCTGGTGTCAAATTTGTTGTTCTGTATTATGTTTTAAATTAATTTCAATTTCAGCTCAAAATATTATAGGTTTTTCTAAAGAAAATATATACGAAACATTTGGGGTATTCACTAACACTTTATAAAATTAATCTATTTTCCTCGCTTATTTTATTTTCACACTCAAAAAGTAAGAAATTAATCTTCAAACACAACTCACCCTTCATTTTTATTTGCAGAACATGAATACACTTGAAACTCTTAATTTTCTAGGAAAATTAGACTATGAGGTGATTAAATTTGCGGATGTGCCTATAAATGTAAAAAAACCTATTTTACAATTCAGAGCGGTCGACACGGTATACGGCCGAAGAATTCTGATAGTTTTCGAAGAGGGGAAGGCTCTATGGTTACCCGAACGCTTTAAGGATTTGTCAGATGAATACCTAGAATCAATAAATAAGGGTAAAAAAGTCCTATTTATTTATAGGGGAAAAAGGAAGATATCAACAGGTCGCGAAATTAATGACATTGAGTTCGAATTTTTGAGTGAGTGAGAATGTCGGGGGTTACAAAGCTAGAACCAGTAATCGTGGAGTCAGCTTTTAAATGTAGATTACTTACTATAGAAATTAGAAATACTTTAGGTTTTTTAGATCCTATCAAATTTTTACAGGAAATCGAAATAATATTCCCCGACTTGGTTAAAAGAGTCCATCATTTCCCGTGTAAAATTAATGTAACTATGTTGGGAAAATTTATTATTCCTAAAGGGGGTGAAAATGATTCAGATTCGGGGGAAGATATAAATCAAAGAGATATTTTTATAAGTACTAAAAACGAAATTTTATATAATATTAATTTAGCAAAAAAATTTTATAAAGAGAATATTTTTGATGTAATTTTAAGAAAATTATCAGAATTCAGTGATCAGGGATCGGGGTATACTCTTAAAGAAATAATTAAATTAGATATCAAAATTAATAGATGCACAATTTTTTCGGTCGGGGCTTGTTACAGAGATTTACCTGATGAAATTAAACGTAAAAAATGCTGTGTAAATATTCAAACAAATGATGGTGCATGTTTTGCTTGGGCTGTAACTTCAGCATTGGAGCCGGCTAAAAATAATGTTCATAGAGTTAATTCATATAGACATTATTCTGAAGTTTTAAGTCTAGAAGGAATAAGTCAACCATTTACTCTTAATCAGTTATCAAAATTTGAAAAACAAAATAACTTAACTGTAAATATATATACCATTAAAGAAAAAAATAAATCAAATAAATTTTATGTCGGGAAAACAATTACGTTGATTAGTGAAAGTGAGAGCGAAAATGAGAGCAATGATGAAGTTACACCCGAAACACAAAAAGATAAATATGAAATAGTACCTATAATTGTTTCAGATGTTATTAAACCAAAGCATATTAATTTGTTATTAATACAAACTAAGGAGGGAAATGATAGGATAAATGAAAATGAAACGCGTTATCATTTTTGTTGGATCAAACATTTTAGTAGACTACTCGGAAATCAATACAAAACACGCGGAACAAAAAAATTTATTTGTTACAGATGCCTATCATTTTTCTCAACTGAACAAAAGTTAAACAGTCACAGTACTTACTGTTCAGAATTTAAAAGTGTAAAAAGCGTAATGCTCAACGAAAAAAATAAGTTTGTATATTTTAAAAATTTTTCTCATAAGGAAAGGGTCCCCTTTGCACTGTATTGTGATTTAGAAACTTTACCAATTTCAATTGCAAATTCTATGCCTTCACCTGAATGTTCTTATATAACAGCCACAGAAAAACATATTGCGTATAATATAGGTTACTTTCTGCACTGTTCTTATGACAAATCACTATGGAAATTTGAATCTTATTCGGGTCGAGACTGTATTGATTGGTTTATAAGTGAATTGTATAAAGTCGCTGAATTTGTTTGTAAAACATTTGATAATATTATCCCCATGAGAAAACTAAACCCTCAGGAATTAGTTAATTTTGAAGAATCCTCTGTATGCCATATTTGTGAGCAAGCTTTCTCTGAATCTGATTTTAAGGTTAAAGATCATTGTCACCTAACTGGGAAATTCAGAGGTGCAGCGCATTATACTTGTAATTTGAATTATAAGCTTCCAAATTTCATTCCAGTGGTATTCCACAATCTATCTAATTTTGACAGTAAATTTTTTATTCAAAAGCTTTGTTCTGATTTGGAGGGTCCTATTACAGTGTTACCTTATAATAAGGAAAAATATAAATGTTTTACAAAGAAACTTAAATTGAAAATCTCAAAAGATAACCGTGAGTACTATAAAATTATACACTTAAAGTTTATAGATAGCATAAATTTTTTATTATTTAGTTTGGAACGCCTTTCATCATTTTTAACGAGCTACGAAATTAGTGAATATATGCTCCATAATTGGCCTATAGAACATATTAGACTTTTGTTTAAGAAAGGCGTCTTCCCTTATAGCTACGTAAATTCTTTTGAAATCTTATATGAATCTCAATTACCGCCAAAAGATAAATTTTTTGATAAAATAAAAAATAAACATATTTCTGATATAGACTATAAACATGCTCAAAATGTTTGGTCAGCCTTCAAATGTAAAAATATCTTAGACTATTCGAATATATATATGAAAACAGACATTCTTCTTTTAGCAGATGTTTTTGAGTCGTTTAGGAATCTTACTATAAAAACTTATAAAATTGACCCTATTTTTTATATTGGAACCCCGAGTTTATCCTGGTCTTTAATGTTATACACCACAAGAGTAAAAATTGAGCTTCTTACAGATATTGACATGTTACATTTTATAGAACGGGGTATCAGAGGTGGTTTGTCAACATGTATTCATAGACACGCTAGGGCTAATAACAAATATATGGAGAATTATGATAAAAACTTGGAGGATGTATTTTTAATGTATTTCGATATAAACAATCAATATGGATTTGCGATGTCCCAAACTCTTCCCTTGTGTGAATTTCGATGGTTAAAATCCAATGAAATTAAAAATTTAGAAATAAAAAATGTCCCATCTGATGCATCAGTAGGTTTTATTTTAGAGGTTGATTTAGAATACCCCACTGAATTACACGATTTACACTCAGATTTACCGTTTTGCCCACAACGTTTAGCACCTGAGGGGGGTAAACAAAAGAAACTTTTAGCTACTCTTTACGACAAAAAAAATTATGTAATACATTACATTGCGCTTCAACAATGTCTTAAACATGGTCTTAAATTAAAGAACATTCATAGAGTTTTAAGTTTTCAGCAATCTGCCTGGATGGAGCCTTATATATCGTTAAACACTCGCTTAAGAGCGCAGGCTGTAAATGAGTTTGAAGTGCATTATTATAAATTAAATAATAATGCTTGTTTTGGAAAATCGATGCAAAATGTAAGAAAATTTAGAGATGTCAAATTGATATCAAAATATGAGGGTTCGTACGGGGTAAATTATTATATTTCTAAACCAAATTTTAAAGACAGAGTAATTTTCGATGAAGGGTGTGTTGCTGTTGAATTAAATAGATGTAAAGTATATTTTAATCAGCCCATATTTATCGGTTTTACAGTTTTAGATTTAGCAAAGGTTCGGTTATACAAATTTCATTATGAATATATGTTGAACAAATATCCTCTTGACCGTTTAAAATTATGTTATTCTGACACTGATTCGGGTATCTATTTAATTAAGACTAGCGATGTATATGAAGATATTAAGGGTGATTTAACTAAGTGGTTTGATACTTCAGATTATCCATCTAACAACCCATATGGTATTCCACAAGTGAATAAAAAAGTAATGGGTGTAATGAAAGATGAGTTGAGTGGTAAAATATTAGAAGAATTTGTTGGTCTTAGACCTAAAATGTATTCATTTAAGGTTCACAAAACAAGCGAAAGTAAGTGTGTTGCAAAGGGGACTCCTTCACAAACAATAAGGACATTAAATTTAGAATACTATAAAAAATGTTTACAGAGTGGTGAACGCTTGAGAAAAGAACAATATTTAATTAGATCGGTGGGTCAGAATGTATATACTTTTGAACAAAATAAAATTGTATTAGATAGGTCAGATGATAAGCGGAAAATATGTGAATGTAACATTAAAACTTTACCATATGGGCATTATTCTTTGCGAGATGATTTGTAAAGCATCGTTTGTCTTGAATATTAGTATTTTTCTCTTTTAAATGATATATTGTACTTTAAATTTCCTAGTTATTATATTAAAACAAAAATTTATATAAATTTATTTTAATCACTGTAGGGTGTATATAATAACCATGTCATCGTTACCGACAAAGAAACAAAGAACCACCAAACTAAGACGTTACGAAATAAGACAAACATGTGTTGTGTGTGGGTATACTCACACTAAAATTAAAACTTTAAACCCAGTTCCGAATTGTGTGTTTCTAATGAAAAATAAAAACCTATTGTTCTCAGTGTCTGTGTTTTTATTTATATTCCTTTTTCCTCTCCTTTAAAACAAAGAAATAGGGTAACAACTAATAAAGTGCAATTTATTAAGTTATTGAATAAAAAAAGGAAAAATCTACAAAATTTCATCAATTCGATCTTACCTCGTAATTAGATCTTTTACTGCTTATCAGAGACCCTGTATCAGCGTATAGATGATGGTGCGGGGGCGGGAGCGGGCGCTACATATTTTGGTCCAGACATCTGTTAAACACCACCATCATCACTATTTTTCTCTATATATACTAAATTAAAATCTCGAAAAAATAAATAAGTAGACATTCATTTGTATAAGGTTAAAGGGAATGAAAACATTAGTAAAAACGAGTCTCGACAAGTTTAAAGCATTTTTTCTACGGCTGGTGGGTGTGGTAGGTTAGTTCTAACAAAAACGTATATTTAAAGTAGCGAACAAAGGATAATTATTAGTTGTTATATCCGAATGTGCTTGGAAAGTTTAGATTCAGATAAAGTTAGGAAGAGTTTTGAAGAAAGACTCTTGACATTTAAAAATTGGAGGGGTGCCGTCAACCCAATTAACTTAGCAAAGGCAGGATTTTATTTTACACAATACCTAGATATTTGCCAGTGTGCTTATTGTTCAGTTGAAATTTTTAAGTGGAAAAAGGAAGATTGCCCGATAGAGGAACACTATAAGATTGCATCACATTGTAGTCTTGCGCACATCTTATGGTTGGGTAAAACGTTTAATAATAATCAAAGGGAAGCACTAACATCGAAAAAGAATTATTGGACAGTTGTTTTTTTTATACTTACATTACTACTGCTATTAGTGGATCCAACAGTGTTTTGTAAAAAAAGTTAAAAACAAACAAAATGAAATTTATTTTACTCTATTGGTTGACAGCTAGTAATATATTATATATTCACTATCAACCGAAAGTTGCCGAGTCTCAAATATGTTTTAATAAAAGTAACAATACCGAAATAGACTGTTGTTCTTGTAAAGCAATGAAGATTACCAGAATTAATGAAGATTTGCCGGTTTTTTCGTATACTATGGATAACTTCGAGTTGGAAAAAAGTGATTTCAGGTATTTCAAAATAATTTACACATATTCAAACAGGAGTAAATTTAATTCTGAGTGGGTACCTTTCAATGAGAATTCTTGCCACGACATCTCCTGTAATTTCTTTCTATGCTACAGTTTGTGTTGTGCAATATTGATAGCCTCGAGCATTGTAATTTTTATATTTTATAAAAAGTTAAGATAGAGTCCCCACTTTTTTAATTTTTCAACTCCTCGACAACTGACATATAAAAGATAACCGCAGTCTGAAAATCTAGTGTGTGCGCGTATGTACGTCAAATAGAAAATGGTGAATACGTTTGTTTCGAGCAGTACTAATACAGGATCGATACCAAATTATATAGTCCAGTACGAAAGTTGTGGCCTTTTAAATGGCAAACTTTATTATTTAAACAATTCGAATACGAAATATGTGAACATAGGATTAAACCTTCGAGATGAATTTTTACCATGCATAGAACTTGCTGCCAGTAAAGCATTTGATGGGTCCGTATTACTGAACGAGGACGATTGGAAGTGTTTACTACAACATCAAGGGACAATTACAAGTTATTTCTATTGTACTGGTTATTTTGATGTTCCTATTAGATTCAACAACTTTACCATTTATTTTGACCAAATTGATGATTATAATGTGGTGAAGATAAAACACGACAATCAACGTTATATTTATTTTGGTTGTGAAAGCATCAACAAACTATGGGATTTAATACCTGTAATTGAATATCGACTAAACATGATAAAAAACCAACAATTTGAAAAATACTTTAATACGCTGAAAAACGATGCAAACAGGCAACAAGGTGATTTGCTCACAAATGTTTATAATATTCTGTCGCCGAAACAAAACCCCAACAATGAAAATATTAGCACTATGTTGGAATTACTTACAAAACACCCTGATTTACTCGAGTATAAGTTGAAATATCAAATAAAGAAGCCCACCTACTATTATGAAGAAATCAGTAACATTTAACGAATCGAAAAATCAAGTGTACTTTATGGTAGTGTGGAACTTTGCGTACAGAAAGGCCAGAGAATGGGACTTTGAAGCCTTCTCAAATAGGATCCATTTTCAAAGAAGAATAAAAAATCTCGAATCTATTTTAGATAGTATATTAAATGTAAATTATAGATTATTTATTTATAATCAAAGGTTTAATAAAACAAATATTTTTGTTCAATTATTGTAGTTTTATTTTATACATTTTAAAAAATAATATATTTAACAATATAATTAAACTTGTCGAACCATTTTTGTAAGAGGAGTGTAGCTAAATACTTTATCATGAAGAATAAGACAATAGGCTGAAGTACCCTTTTCTGTTTCTTTACTAGTTTCAAATTCAATACGCATTACAACAGAACCACTTTGCATATTTATCTTTTGGTGCGAACAATCTATATATGCAATTGGGCATATGCTTTTAAATTCTTCAGGGGTAAAAATTGGTTCTGTTGTTTTTTCGTAATACGATGTTCTGAAATTTGCAAACATTTCATAAAGAGTTGCAAATTTATTTTCTTCAAAGTTTAGATACAAGTCGTGGTACGGATATCTTTCAGAATTTAAAAAGACTCGAATATTAGTTAGGAAGCAATGATCAAATTTGCTCATATCCTCCTTTATTTTGCCCCTTTTATCCTTCGATAATGATAATATACAATGGACAGGGCTTTCAAGAGTGTTGGCGGTCTTAACTGGCCAAGTATGTCGTGTAGTTGAAGGTAACGCTGAATACTCCACCAGCTCCCAACTTCTAAAACCCATAACAATTTCGATATTTTTCTCTAATATTTTAGTAAGAGCTAACTGTTGCGGTATATCAACTGTAATATGTGGCACTTTCCAGCACAATTTTTCAAATTCTACTTTTGGCTTTTCACTTTCGTCTTCGCATATTACTGCATCTAAATCGTTGCTAGCACGAATTAAAACCAATTCTTGTTTCATCCCCATTATAATCTTCTGATAATCTTCAAAGAATCCCATCAGCATTTTTAAAGGTATACAGACATTGAATGCCCCCTTATCGGTAACGGTCATACTAGAATCAGATTTCGGAAACCACCCGGCATTTTGCATTTTGATACTTTCATTGGTATTATAGGATAGATACCCTTTAATTGTAGATGTCAAACCAACATTTCGAATAGAATCAATCGTTACACCGTTTAATTCATAACGAATTTCTCTAAATAGAAAAGTCACCCCGTTATTAATAAACTTAAGTTTGGTAGCCCTAGTTCCATCATCCTTGGTTAATTTTCCTTCAATATATAAAAGACTCTCACAAGGTAATGTGTAAGTATCAAGTTCTTGAATAGGAATCCTAATTTCATCGTTATACTCAAATTTTGATGTAACAAAGGGTTGATACGTGTGTAATTCCGAGCTTAAAATAGAATTGTCAACAAGAAGCTTTTCGGTAATGTTTAAAAGGTCCATTATTATTTTGGAAACACTTTAAATCCTAAGGTACGTAAAAATTGACGATTTTTTGCTGTCAATCGTTTCAGGTTTGATTTCGAACTAACAATGTTTTTTTGAGTTGTTTTTTTATAAACAGTTTCAGGCTTTGTAAGTTTTACTTCTTTCAATTTATTATTATATCTAATAACCATTGTTCTTTATTGTTCTCGTTAGATGGAGTCTCACAGTAATAGTTTCACCTCTAAAATTAATTAAATTATAATCTTGATCAACCACTTTTATAGTTATATTGTTAATTGTTTTAACACTAACAGGAAAATACAAAATGGGTAGTGGGGATTCTACTATCTTATGACCAGGGGGCACAGATGGAAAAAATTGATGAATTATGTGAACAGGATTGCCATTGTGGAAAGAACCTGTCACTATATTACAATCAATGCAAATGGCGTTTACTTTTAAAATTGCTATAACATTATCGGATTCCATTCTCCTTTTACCAGGAATAATCCTTTTTTCAAAACCAAGCAATTTTCCAATGGAATCTTCGTGAGTAAAGTCAATCGGATGAGAACACTTGATTATCGTCTTTAGAGTGTTCGTATTACCCCTGATATATAAATCGAATTTTTCCATAGGAAATTTCTCGTACATTTCCCTTTTAATAGTTCTTTCTAAATCGTTAATTTCATAAGAACCTTCTGGAATTGTTATAACTTTGGTACCCACATAGAATTTATTAGAACCCCTTTCTATATTTGGTATTGTGAAAAATGTTTCAAAATCTGCCAAACCAATAAAGTAATCTTTGTCATCTTCTAAATATATTGGTGGATTAAAATTTGCACTCAAAACCGATTCATTTCCGGAAATTGTGAAAGTAGTGGACATTTTGTCTCTCTAACAGGTTATATTTAAATGTTAAAATTTTGTTATTTGCAATTATTATATAAAAACATAATACAGTGTTGTCTGCATTTAGAAGAACCATAAGTTTGTAAACTATCATAATTATATTTTATTCTATTATACCCTGAACTATTAAAATAATAAATCAGTTCAAGGGGCGGCCTTAGGTTTCCAAAAGGATCGAAATAAATAATTTCTTTTTGTTTCTTAATATAAGCAGTCCAGTGAGATCCCTCACCATCTTTATCGTCTAGATTAACGATACCACATTCAAAATTTCTAATCTTCCTAGGCAAATTATTTCTCATAAAGACACCTCTAAAATGAGGTATTTCTAATGTCTTAATAATTTTATTCAAATCGATATTAGATAACGCATGCCGAGGAAGACTTATTGGAAGTTTTTTTTATAAGGTGCCAAAAACATTCCTCGTCCTTTCTTACTCGATTTAATTTTTAACCCTTTGCCCTTTGCTAGTGTTTCCATTGCTTTATTGTGTCTTTGGGACTCTTCAAGTTGTTTTTTTGCAGCCTTAGAATCATTGACAGCTTTTGCTATTGTTGCTGCACCTCCCCCTAATGCCCCCAACGCACCCAAAAGTGGAAAGAGTAATGGTAAAATACCACCTATCTTTTTTGGGGTTTTAATTATACGTTTCCTCTTAGCTCTACCCTTCAACCCCTTCCCACGTTTAACCCGCTTTTTGTTCACTATTCTTGAAGCCTGTTCATTTTTTTTCAAACCCATTCCTAGCTTTCGTTTAATTCGCATTGCACCTGTAACACCTAAAGCTGATAGTCGTTCTGGTATAGAAGAGTCCTTGGCAATAACACGCTCCCAAGATTTTTCCGCCAAGAGTTTATCAGCTTTATGTCTGGCTTCTAAATCCTTATACTGTGAGTAAGCAATATCGTGCTCCTTACAAGCACTATCTAATGGATTTATTCCTTTTTGATTAATTCGCTTGTCTAGTTTGGTTCCAGGACCACAAAATCTGCAAATTAAAAACACTTTCTTAACATAACTTAAATAAACGGTGCTATTTTTTTATGTATACTCACCTATATCCTGGAATATGCGCTTCAAAAGGTAGATTACTGATAATTTTATCAAATAAACCCGATCCTTTCTTCACACGACCTCGGCTGTGAATAAAAGTAGGATCTTGATGAACTATCATTTTATAGCACCTCTTAAAAACTACTAAGCCAATTTCCATTATTACTAACCTATAAATATGCTTTTAAAATATTTACAAGTTAGTTTTTAGAATAACATAGTGATATGAAGATTCGAAAATCTAAAATTACGCTCCCCATTTCTAACATTGATGTTAAAACTGAAATAAAAAAATATCAAAAACATGGTGGTTTATCTGGAGGGCAATCAAAAAGATGTTTATTAGTTGGTGCCTCGGGATCAGGAAAAACTAATGTTATGATATCCTTAATTGAACACCCAAACGGTTTAAGATTTGAAAATATATATCTTTTCTCGAAATCTCTTCATCAACCTAAATATGAGTATCTAAGACAGCTTATAAAACCAATAAAAGAAATAGGTTATAATGAATATGAAGAGGGTGGTGACATTATACCACCAGCCGAAGTTAGTCCAAATTCGATAATAATATTTGACGACATTGCTTCTTGTAATCAAGATATAATTAGAGACTACTTTTCTTTTGGACGTCACAAAGATGTAGATTGTTTTTATTTATGTCAAACGTATTCATCAATTCCTAAACAACTGATTCGTGATAATGCAAACTTAATAATAATGTTTAGACAAGACAATACAAATTTAAAACACGTTTTAGATGATCATGTTAGTGTTGACATGTCATATCAACAGTTCAAAGAATTATGCCAAAATTGTTGGAAAGATAAATATGGGTTTATAGTTGTTGATAAAGATTGTGAAATGACGAAAGGAAGGTATCGTAAGGGTTTTGATAGATTTATTTCACTATAAATTAAAAGTAATTATTAGAAACACCATCAGTCGCTAAAAAATTAACATGGATAAACACACATCCCAACAACTTGTTAAAACGCGAAAAGCCGTTAAAGAAAAGTATCAAAAACTAAAATCTGACACGGCAGCGACAGAATTTAAATTAGAAAAATCTTATAAGCCAATAATTCAACCTCTAAAACAACTCATAACAAAAATCGATCACACAGAATCAATTATACCAAAACAAGAAATTAAAGAAGAAGATTATGATCGTTATGTTTTTCCATATGTTTCTACACCCAAAAAAAAAACCAAATTGAAAATACCTGAAGCCCCACAAGTTCCTACAGAGATGCCATCGTTTTTTAATGAAAATAGATATGGTAATTTGTTAAATAAAACTGCTCGTGAAGTACCATTTCAAGAAACTAGTGTAATTGCAACAGCCGATGACACAGAGCAGGAAATACAAGACCTAACACCCACAGCAACTCTAGAGGATATAATTAATCAAACTAGACAAAGCATACAACAGTATGTAGGTCAACCTGGTTATGATGAGTATCTAGACTATTTTGATGAATTACCTAGATCATACATTGATGCAAATATACGTGACACAGAAAACGAGTTTGATCATAAATTTGGAATTATTCACGATTTTCAAGAAAATAAATTTACCTTAGGTTTAACACAAGCACCTATAGACTTTATTGGAAAAGATATATAGGTTAAAACAATCAAGTACCCTGACACCGTTGGATTATACGAACTTTTATTTAAAAAGGAACCTAAATTGTATACATCAAAAGATTTAGAGAATTACATGGATATATTAGAACGAACAAATGCATATAAAGATGAAACAGGAAATATAATTACAAGTTCAAATCGATATGCAAAATTTAGACGAATTATTTTACCTTATTTGCATAAAAAAGGATTAACAAAAAAGGGATCGAAAATCTTAAGTGACATTGCTCGTGATATATCTGTGTCATCACAATTTGTCAAACCTCCTCCACCTACCAGAACTATGCGACCAAAAACTGGCAAATTAGGGAAGGGAATAACATTAAAAACCAACAAACAAAATGTTGATTATGTATATTGGGATAATCCGAATGAATTAGTGGATAGACTTCGATTATTGATGTCTTCTTCAGCTGCAGGGCACACCTCCCATACAAACGAAATCATTTCTATAATCGAAGAGTTAAGAGAGGCTAAATTAATTCAATAAAAGTAAACGTTTCAAACAATTTACAATAGTTTAATCATGTCAATTGATAAATTCGGAAGTCACATTTCCAGCAAAAATTTTGATAAAAATGTGTATTATCAATGTTTTATTCCATTACTAGCTAGTGACTTAGAAAACAAATTCACGTTAGGAACTTCAACTACTGTCTTTTCCTATAAAATTAATAAAAAAAGCTATAATTGGGTTTATCCTTTACCTTCTGGAACCATTGAAACTTGTAGAAAATTTCACCGAGAAATTAAGTTTATATTAAACCACAAACTTATTGACACCCTTGAAGGGGAAACTTTATCGGAAGGAGATAAGATTTTGATAATAAGGTCTTTGGATTCCCCAAAAACAGGAGACGGAATAATAGAGTTAGTCATAAAGGTGGCTGTTTCCAACGATGAGTACGACTAATATCAAACAAATAATTGTAAATGAATTGCATAAACCCGCTCGTAAAAATTATGCTCGAAGAAAGACAATTATTAAGGGGCTTAAAGATCTTCTTCAAATAGATTTAATTTCACTTATCCCTTATGCCAAATTTAATCGAGGTTTCAAACACGTTTTGGTAGCCATTGACGCATTCTCAAAATATGTTTGGGTTGAACCAATTAAAGATAAAACAGGTAAAACTGTTACAAATGCCATGAAAAAAATACTTAAAATGAAAAATGCCGTTCCTCGAAATCTTCAATCTGATAGGTAATATAGAACTCAGTTTATTATTATTTATTTATTGTCTACTAATATACCACTTTTTTTATTTTAGGGGTGGAGAATTCTACAATCCACATTTTAAAAAATTAATGGATGAATATAATATAAACCATTATAGCACATTTTCTAACCTTAAAGCTAGTATAGTCGAAAGGGTAATTCGAACTTTGAAAACCAAATTATGGAAGCAGTTTAGTTTACAAGGAAACTATAAATGGTTAAATAATTTAGATAAAATTGTATATAATTACAATAATACAAAACACTCTGTTATCGGACTTAAACCGAGGGATGTGACAAAAAAAAATGAAAAAGAAATTTTATCAAAAACATATAGCCCTATAAAAATCATTGATTCAAATCCTACTAAATTTAAAGTGGGGGACTTTGTAAGAATAAGTAAATATCGTAGTATTTGAAAAAGGATATACACCCAATTGGTCAAATGAAATTTTCAAAATTAGCAAGATACGTGAAACTAATCCTCGAGTTTATCTTCTGACGGATAACAATAGCGATGAGATTCAAGGCACGTTCTATACCAGCGAACTTCAAAAAGTGAAATATACTGAAATGTATCTTGTTGAACGCATCTTAAAAAGAAAGGGTGATAAAGTTTATGTAAAATGGCTAGGATTTGATAATAGACATAATTCGTGGATTAACAAAAGTGAATTAGTCTGATACGCATGTCTATAAAAAGCTATTTATATTACTTCAAACCACATAGACCCTTCAGTACAAAAATAACATGAATTTAGTAATAGACATTCAGGGGTTCAAAACTAAAAATAACCAATTTGTACCAAAGGAACTGGCCGCCTATGATGGATCACAAGTATGTCATTATGTTTTTAAAAAACCCTTTCACATTAAATTATTAACAAATGAACTGCACCGACAAGCTCTATGGTTAATGAAAAATCATCATTGTATCGATTGGTCGGAAGGATTTACTCCATTGCAACAGCTCCCGAATATTATTAGAGAATTAACAGCCAAAGCGAATCACGTATTTGTCAAAGGAAAAGAAAAAGCAAACTGCATTCGAAAATACTCTTCTAAACCTGTTACAGAACTTCCAGAACAACCATGTTTAAAACCATCTGAACCTCCATGTTTTTACCATTTAAATCAAAAATGCATCTGCGCACTAAGTAATGTTTATTATTTATACAATTATTTAGCATTCTTAAAAGGTTGATAATTCTATAAATTACTCATTATTAATATTACCAGCGTTGTGTGCACATTATAACCATAATGGATTGTTCTAAAATATGGGATGATATTTCAACATTTCCAGGCCTCCAAAATAATTTCATTATCTTTTTTCAAGATAAATTGAACTGGAATATACTATCAAAAAAACAAAAACTAAGTGAAGATTTTATTCGTACATACCTTACAAAAGTTAACTGGGACTACATATCTCAGTATCAAGTATTAAGTGAAAAATTTATTACTGAATTTCAAACATCGGTGAATTGGGACTATATTTCTACATATCAAAACTTATCTGAAGAATTTATTAGAAGGCACAAACAACAAGTTACCTGGGAATATATAACCAAATTTCAAAGAGTTACTCCAGAATTTCTGACTGAAATGAAACCATACATCGAACGAAGACAAAATATTTTTGAATATGAATAATTTTTAAATATACCTCGTATATGTATATAGTTATTTAAATAAATAATTGTCAATATATAAAATAATTATTTACTATTTACCATTTACCAAAAACAGACCTAAACCGCACACACCCGTATTTTCTATAACATCCTCTAGAATTGCTTTACACATTATAGATATCAATTACCTACTATTAACGCTAACCCAATAACATTTACATTTTTATAGTTATTTCTTCAGTAAACCAGATAAACCTCCCATAAATTATAAACCAGCCAGATCACATTATGTAAATTAATTACATACTCGCATAAATGCCTTCGAGCGGAATACCAACCGCACACGTAATTCTGCAATAGTCCGTGGGCATTTCTATATAGTCCGGGCTCTTTTCATACACATAGAAATAAATATCAAAATATAAACAAATACACAATTATTTCACATCTCTCTCTACAAATATACACAACACAGTACCAACAACATACAAAAAACCCTGCACTCAACAACAGACCGCCCGCCCCAGCTGCCACCCCAGACGCGGAGTTCCTGAACTGTAATTAATTTTATGTACTTACTTTTTTGTATCACCCTGTATAACAACTACTTATTACACGCCTAACACACACTTAGAGTGCCGCAATAAATCAAACTGACAATTAACACGCCAATTACACACACAACTTGAATAATAAGTACCATTACCTGCATTACCAACCACATTATCTAATATATCGCCTGCGGACGTTTTACTAATCACTTTTTACACTACTATGATATACCAAAATAATAGTGAGCTTAAAACAAAAATTGAAGTTATTCAGAAAATACTATATCATCAGCCTTTAAATGACTAATTAAGCGCACTGTCGTACGGCTCGACTTCAAAAAAAAATCTAAAAAAGGAAAAGCAGGTTAAAGAATAGGAGAACGCACTACGAGTGGCATAACCTTGAAGATAACGTCGTAGTCGTCGGTGAATTGGACCTTCGCTCCAAGAATATTGGAATGTTATTTATGTGTATGAAGTTTTATTGTCATTGTTTTTAGTGATGAAGATTGAAATAAAAAACTTTATTTTACAATATATTGTTTATTTATTTTACATTTTAAATTAAAATTATAGTCATACAATATGTTATTTAAACAATATTAGCTTTATCTATCCAAGAGTTGAAGTGGTTGGGAAATCCTAGCCATTTGACAAATAATTGATCGGTGTGATTTTTCTTGAGTTGTCTAAGGACTTATTCTACTAGATAAACGCCAGGACTGCTAGTTTTTTGTAGTTCTGATTCGTAAAAACACCCTCTTATAGGCTGACCTTCTAACGATTCCAACAAGTAAGTAGGTGGATTTGTAACGTTAACTTTTACAACTTTAAACAATTCAGTTGACCAAGAGGGGGTATATCCTTTCTCGAATAAGCTTTTGTACTTGCTAATACGCACAATGTCACCCATGGGAAACTTAAATTTTTTAGGTCTGGAATGCATCTAAAATAGCTCTGTCGGCAGCACGTAGATCGGTAAAAGCGGCAGGTGGCAAAAGGAAGGTTCGTACACCGAGAATAATACCGATTCCTAAAACTGGTGAAAATATTACCATTAATACCAATTTTTGCCGGGTTATCAGCTTTGGGTTCATTAGCCGGTGGGGCAGCGGGAATTATGCGCGCCATAAGAACTGTAAAAAAGAGCAGCGAAGATAAAACCGGTGCCGGCCAGTATTTAAAATCGAAAGGAAATGGTTTGTTTCTAAAGCCATATCGTAAAGGTATGGGATTATTTTTAAATCGTAGATCAAAAAACTAATTGAATTCCTACCTCGAAGACCACTATCTAACATCGATATAGAAAAATATGCCAAAAAGAAAAGAATAGGACACTTTCGAGGCGTTTATATGAGGGATTCATTACCTAGACAAGGTCCTCGACGTTACGAAGCAGCAATAGTGAATTTGGATAGTACGCGTGGTGCAGGGACTCATTGGGTAGCTTAAAGAAAAAATAATTCTAAAGTAACATATTATGACAGCTTCGGCGATTTACCCCCACCGATCGAATTGGTACGATATCTACAAACGGGATCGGAACCATCAAAAATTATTTACTATACATACGATCGTCAATAGGATTTTGGAACAGTCTGGTGTGGACATTTGTGCTTAAAGTTTCTTGTCGAATCATCAGCGTAAAAGATGTCATCATCGCCACCGCAAATGGATCGCAATAACTATACTAAAATGTTGCAATCACTGAAAGCATTTCATCTAGCCGGTAGATTAAAGAAAATGACCGTGAAACAGTTAGAAAACATGCCCAAGGAAGTAATGATTGCATTAGCCCCAAATGAAATTCCATTCGTTTGGGATAAGTTGCCCGAGCACCTCAAAAGCGATATCGATATATTAAAATATCAGTGCGGTTGCAAACATTATTTCAGCAGCAGCAGCAGCAATTTAAACGAGGTTACGGCTGATGAGGATCTTACGGCTAGAAAAATATTTTTTTGTTATTGCAAAATCAGCGATGTGCGCATAAAAGCAGAAAATAGCATAAAAACATCACTATCTAATGCAGTGAGAAAAGGTGTGAAGATGAATCTTTTTAAATGTTGCCGCTAAGAATAAAACCGAGATGTGTGATGTTTTAATGGTTAGTCATGTCTTATACGTTAACACTAACAGGACACTCGAGCGTCTTAAGCGCCGATTTTTATCCACCAGTCGAATTAAATAGAGAAAACAAATATGGTCTGTCATTGCTGGGATTTTACACATACAATTCAATTTTTAATTTGGACGAAAGCAACAATAAGTTTGCCTACATGAAGGAGGATTACACCACCGAGCCGATACGATTGCAGATTCCACCTGGGGCCTATGAAATAGATGAGATAAGTAAAGCTATGTCGGAGGCTTTGAGGATTTCAACTGAAGAAAAGAACGATGGAATCTTTTACTTGGTCGCTAATAATAATACGCTGAAATGTGAACTGAAATCCTAATATACTATAGATTTCCGGGGAGAGGCGAGTATCGGTAAAATGTTAGGATTTAATCATACAGTGTTAAAAAGAGACAAAAAGCACGAATCAACCGTGATGGTGGAAATAATGAAAGTACGCGTCATACGCGTAGATTGTAATATAATTTCCGGAGCATATATGAATTCTGTGGAAGGTCATACCTTGTTCGAATTCGATATCGACGTGGAGCCCGGTTACAAAATCAGTAAAGAACCACAAAATAATATTGATATGCCGTTAATGCGGGCAGGACGTCAGTTTATCGACAACATTACTCTTCGCATCTTGGACGATAGCGGTGATCTAATCAATTTTCAAGGCGAGAAAATAATCGTGAAATTGGAACTGAAGAAACTTTCATAGAAATGGGTTTAACGTCAAGGTTAGTCGTCGTCCAGACTTTAGATCACAAACATCTCAACAGTTATCTGCCGAAGACTATAAATTTTTAAAATCAATCGATCTTAAAGTGCGAAAATGATTTCCACCACCAGCGATAAAATAGAGGTTTTCTCCGAACCCATCTTGGACAATTCCATTATTAGTCTAGAAGAGCATACGTATAAACCATACGAATCTCCATCATTCAACAATTTGGATGAAGTCCATATCCCCATTAATTTTCAAGATATTATACTGGATATCGCCGAAAGTTACATATATATCGAAAAAAAAATTTAAACCCATAGACGCAACGAAAAGATGTTTTTTATTAAATAATGCCCTCGCATTTTTGTTCGATGAAATTCGCTACGCGATGGGAGGTGAGCAGGTCTCCGTGGTTCGTAAACCTGGAGTTACGACGACATTAAAAACCATGGTTTCATTCGGAAGTTTGCAACAAAGATCTCTCATGACGTGCGGATGGGGTCTCGACGAAGCAAACCAAGATATCGTAGACACGACAAGTAACGTATTTGCCGGGAAATTACCCTTAAAATATCTTATGGGATTCGCCGAAGATTACGCAAAAGGTGTTTTCGACGTAAAACAAGAGCTTATTATGATTATAGCTCGCACTTTTACCAATTGCTACGTCGGCGAAGTAGAGGCAGAAATTAGTATCGACAAAATCGAATGGAAAATTCGTCACATCATTCCAGACGACAAGCAAAAATTGAAAATACTGTCTCGCATTAATAAAGGTGGAAACAATACCAGTATTCAAATGGCATATCGTAAATGGGATCTGTACGAATTATCAGCTTTAAGACAAACATCTTCCGACGTGTGGGCCTTGAGAACGAGTACAAGTCTGGAAAGACCGCGCTATATAATCGTCGGGTTTCAAGACAGCAATAATTGCGACAAGAAAGAAAAAAACGCAACCCAGTTTACCCACGCCGACGTATGCGACATTAGACTGTATCTGAATTCAACCGTTTATCCCTACGAAAGATGGAATTTAGATTTCGCCAAGAAACTGTACGCAGCAGCCTATTACAATTACGAAAACTTCCAAAGCCGCTACTACGGGCGCGAAATAAACGATCCGATGATAACGTTCTCGGAATATATGAAAAACCTCGTTTTTATTATCAATTGCAGTCATCAACCAGAGGCGGTTAACTCATCGACAGTGGATGTGAAATTGGAGTTCTAAACGAGAAAGAATAAATTCCCCAATGACACTAAAGTGTACGCATTAGTTATTCACGACTCATTTTTTAGTTATAATGTATTAAACGGTTCGGTGACCAATAAATCTATATTTTAATGTATCTATTATATGTAACACAAAATAATGTTAAAATAAGGTAGTTGAATCAATAAATTTGTAAGGAGTGAAGTAGTAGTTTTATATTTATTTGAAACCCAACAAAAAAAAGCGGACGGAAAAGAAAATTTGTAGGAAAATAACGGTTAGGAATAGGGAAAAAAGTTATAGGAAAAAATTATAGAGGAAATCGAGTACTATAAGAAAGCATTTTTCTCGATAGTAAAAACGTAAAAAAAAAAAAATTCAAAAAAAATTGAAAGATGGTGAATGCGCGCCAAAGTTGAAGTTTTAGATTTGGATTTTTTAAAACGCTGTAGCTCGGGAACCGTTCGAGAAAAAAAAAATAAAAGCACTTTGATAGCCCAAAATTTTGAGGATAATGCGATGGTGTAAAAAAAATATTATTTTTTTTTTTCGAAAATGCTGAATACGCGCTAAAGTTGAAGATTTAGAGAAAAACGGTATTGGGAAATTAAAGAGAGAAGTTTTTTCTACATATTGTAGTATTTTTAAAAATTCGAAAAAATGAAATTTGAAAAAAAGGGTTACAGAAAGTTAGTATTTTGAATTCTTTAAAGCGCTGTAGCTCGGGAACCGTTCAAGATAGAGAAAAAATAAGAGCACTTTAATTACCTAGAAATTTGAGGAGAATACAATGGTGAAAATTTTTTTTGAAAAATTTGAAAATAAAGAAAATATGAACCACAAAATTCCAAAAATCAATAGAAAGGAAGTTTGACCGCCGGACGGGAGTAGTGGGAATAGGGGGCTCCTAGTTGACCCCCCCACCACTTTTTTGATTGGTCAGCCAAGAATGACCTTGTTTCTGATTGGCTGCCCAAGTTCGCCCCCTATTCCGATTGGTTACGTAAACTCCACCTGTTTTTTCTTTAGCTCCGCCCATCAAAATTTTTCTCTGCAACACCATCATGTATGCACTTCAGTTCGAACAGCGAACCGGTGTAGACGTCTTCTATGGAGCCGAATTGTCTTAGAATTTAAATTTAAATAATGGGTACGATTGAAACATTTTCAGATTTTGAGAAGGCCACAGATTGAATAGACGCGATGTAGAATCGAGAAACTCTATGAAAATTTGTGTTTTCGGGGTGGAATTGTTAAAAGACTCGCGAAAATGAATGCAATTTAAGATTTTCGTAAGAAAATCAGGGAACTTGCGCATTGAACCAGGGTGTACAAGGAAGATTACGTAATCTAAAGTTATGCTCTTGTCTTTGAACTTTGCAAATTTGGTAATATCCCTGCATAGGGTTGAAAACAGCAGGACATAAATAAGATATTCAAAGTGCAGGATGTATAGTCCATAGGTCAAATATTATAAAGACATTGTGAATTAAAACAGCATTTATAGCTGTCTTTTGTATGGGTCAGGATTAAAAAAGTTTTAAAAATTTTGTGTGGCCATTTTTTTTTATTTTTTTTTAGGGTGAAATTCGCCCGTTTCAAATTTTCGATTATCAGGAATACAGAAGTTAATGAAGATATATCAGAACCTGACATTGATGGTATGCTGTTACTATCCTTAGTGGTGGAAGCCCTACATCGATATGTTACGTTCTCCTTCTTACTCTTCTTCTTTCTTTAGCTCCGCCCCTCATCTTTTTTCAATCCATCGCTACTACATATGCATTTTAGTTTGAATAGCGAAGCCGTGCGGACGTCTCTTATGTGGCGGTGAACTGTCTTGGAATGGAAATTTAATTAATGGATTTCAGATCTTGAGAAGACCACAGACTGAATAAGTGCGGTACAAAATCGGAAAACTATGAGTTTTTGTATCTTTTTGGTGTGAAATTGTTAAAAAACTCACGAAAATGAATGTCATTTAAGGAAATTAGGGAACTTGCACCTTGGACCAGCATGTACAAGAAAGATTTCGTGACCTATTGTTATACTCTTGTCTCTGAACTTGGCATATTTGGGACTATCCCTGTGTAGGGTTCCAGACAAAAGAATATAAACAAGGTATTCAAAGTGCAGGATATATAGGCCATAGGTCAAATATTATAAATACATTATGAATTAAAACAACATTTATCTGGCTGTTTTCTACGGGTGACTGAAAAAGTGTTAAAAAATTTGTGTGGTCTTTTTTTTAGGGTAACATTACAGTGTTTAAAATTGTTTTAAATTTTCGATTATTAAGAGTACAGAAATTAGTGAAGGTATATCAGAAAAAGATATAGATTGTATTCTGCAACTCTTCTTAGTCGTGGAAGTCCTATATCGATTGGTTACGTAAACTACACCTTTTTTCTTTGGCTCTACCCCTCGTCTTTTTTCTCTTTAACACTATTATGTAAGCACTTCAGTTCGAACAGCGAAGCCGTGCAGACATATTTTTGAGAGCTGAATGGTCTTGGAATTTAAATTTAATTAATGGATTTTAGATCATAATAATACCACAGACTGAATAAGTACGGTGTAAAATCGGAAAACTACGAATTTTTGTGTCTTTTCTGGGTGAAATTGTTAGAAAACTCGCGAAAATTAAGATTTTCGTAAGTAAATTAGGATAGTTGCACCAGGGTGTACAAGGAAGATTATATAAACTAAAGTAATATCCCTGCATAGGGTTAAAAACAAAAGTAATATCCCTGCATAGGGTTAAAAACAAAAGAACATAAACAAGATATTCAAAGTGCAATTTGAATATTCTATAGGCCAAATATTAAAAGACATTGTGAATAAAAACAATATTTATGGAATTTTTAGCGTAAAATAAAGGCTGTTTCAATTTTTCGATTATCAGGAGTACAGAAGTTAGTTAAGGTTTATTCCAACGAGATATTGATGGTTTCGTGCGACTATTCATAATAGTGAAAGTGCAGGTTTGCCTCCTATATTGATTGGTTACATAAACTACACCTGTTATTTATTTAGCTCCGCCCCTCATCTCGTTCCTCTCCAGCATCGTTATGCATGCACTTTACTTTGAGCAGCGAAGCCGTTCGGTCTTAGGCAGGCTATCGAGTAGGTATATAGAGACTTTTCGAAACAACGTTATAAATAATGTACGATAATTCGAAAAAATTTAATAATTTCCTAATCGGAACGAAATTTTGGGGTTAGATTTTTATGTATGTGGGCGATCATTGTTGAAATATTACAGGCTTAAATTGCAAACCCTTCGTGTAAGGGTAACTACCCTCAATTTAGTATGTGGTTTTCCGATTCTTTTTAGTAGTGTTCTATTTTAAGGGTGTGCGAAGACGTTAAATCAGTAAATAACGATTGGGGTAGTTTCAACCCCTAATTTTATTTTTTGAACTGTGCGATAGGGAGTTAACCTTTTCGATTGATTCTCTGGGGTTGAACAGAGAGGTTCTTCAGCCATCGTGGTTGGTGGTTTTAAAGATGATCATTATATTCCTAGAGGGTAGTTTTTGTGTATAACTGAAAAGAGTTACGGGCTGCACTGAGAGAATTTAAGTGTGTGCATTAGGAGGCATTTTCACCCAACCACTTGATAGTAACAATAATTTTGGGTTGGGGTAGTTTTCACCCCTATTTTTGATGCCGTATTGCGAGCTTATTACTTGATGCCTTTTAACGAAGTTTTGGGGTTAGATTCCTATGTATGTGCGCGATCATTGTTGAGATATTACAGGCTTAAATTGCAAACCCTTCGTGTAAGGGTGACTACCCCCAATTTAGTATGTGGTTTTCCGATTCTTTTTAGTAGTGTTCTATTTTAAGGGTATACGGAGACGTTAAATCAGTAAATAACGATTGGGGTAGTTTGAACCCTTAATTTTATTTTTTGAACTGTGCGACAGGGAGTGAACCTTTTCGACTGATTCTCTGGAGTTGAACAGAGAGATTCTTCAGCCATCGTAGTTGGAGGTTTTGAAGATGATCATTATATTCCTAGAGGGTAGTTTTTGTGTATAACTAAAAAGAGTTGCGGGCTGCACTGAGAGAATTTAAGTGTGTGCGTTAGGGGGCATTTTCACCCAACCACTTAATAGTAACAAGAATTTTGGGTTGGGGTAGTTTTTACCCCTATTTTTGATGCCGTATTTTGAGCTTATTACTTGATGCCTTTTAACGAAGTTTTGGGTTTAGATTCCTATGTATGTGGGCGATCATTGTTGAAATATTACAGGCTTAAATTGCAAACCCTTCGTGTAAGGGTAACTACCCCCAATTTAGTATGTGGTTTTCCGATTCTTTTTAGTAGTGTTCTATTTTAAGCGTGTGCGGAGACGTTAAATCAGTGAATAACGATTGGGGTAGTTTCAACCCTTAATTTTATTTTTTGAACTGTGCGACAGGGAGTGAACCTTTTCTATTGATTCTCTGGGGTTGAACAGAGAGGTTCTTCAGCCATCGTGGTTGGAGGTTTTGAAGATGATCATTATATTCCTAGAGGGTAGTTTTTGTGTATAACTGAAAATAGTTGCGGGCTGCACTGAGAGAATTTAAGTGTGTGCATTAGGAGGCATTTTCACCTAACCACTTAATAGTAACAAGAATTTTGGGTTGGGGTAGTTTTCACCCCTATTTTTGATGCCGTATTTTGAGCTTATTACTTGATGCCTTTTAACGAAGTTTTGGGGTTAGATTCCTATGTATGTGGGCGATCATTGTTGAAATATTACAGGCTTAAATTGCAAACCCTTCGTGTAAGGGTAACTACCCCCAATTTAGTATGTGGTTTTCCGATTCTTTTTAGTAGTGTTCTGTTTTAAGGGTGTGCGGAGAAGTTAAATCAACAAATAACGATTGAAGTAGTTTCAACCTCTAATTTTAATTTTTGAACTGCGCGACAACGAGTGGACCTTTTGGTCGAAACTCTGAGATTAAACAGAGAGGTTCTATAGCCATCGTGGTTGGAACAGCAAGCAGAGCTACAGCAACAGAGCTACAGCAAGCAGAGCTACAGCAGGCGGAGCGACAGCAGGCAGAGCTACAGCAAGCAGAACGACAGCAGGCAGAGCTACAGCAAGCAGAACGACAGCAAGCAGAACGACCGCAGGCAGAGCTACAGCAAGCAGAGCGAGAGCAGGCGGAGCGACAGCAGGCAGAGCTACAGCAAGCAGAACGACAGCAGGCAGAACGACAGCAGTCAGAGCGACAGCTGGCGGCAAATAAGAGTGAATTAGATAAATTTATTCGCATGAAATCTAAGCCGAGCTTAAATAGGAATGAAACAAGGTGTGCCGCATCTAGATTTAAGTCAATGGTTTATTCCTATTTAAACTTAGATAATATATGTAATAATTTATCTAATTCGACTTTAAAAGACGTTAAAAATTGTATTCAACGACAAGGCGATCTTCTTTTAAATTTGGGAAATATATTTTTTAAAAAAAAATCCATGTTTTTCTTCAAGTTAAAAAGTGAATCCAAAAGTTAATTCAAAAGTAAATCCAAAAGTTTTCTAAATTGCGCGAGCTGAAAAAATTGCTAATTATTCTATGTCATTGGGTCTTGATAGATCAAAATTGTATTTATTTAAAAGCGACACGGCCCTAACCGATTCCATTTTAAAATGACTCTCCTTTGCACACACTGCTTAAGAGAATTTAAAAGAAAATCACATATTGTACGCCACCTTCGAGAAAATTTTGTCAATAACGAAAACACCTTTAACTTGGAAGATTATATAATTAATCGTAAGTATTTTTTTATAACATATTTAGCTATAATTTTCCTTTTAATTTTTCTTTTTATTATTAATAAAGGTTTACAGAGGAATTAAAAAATAATAATTGTTTCAGTTGATGAACTACTTTCAAGGCCTCCAATGCGATTTTGCCAAGATTGTGAAGTAAATGTCAAATCTAATTCCTGGAGCACACACTTGAGGACAAATATTCATAAAAACAGGAGCTGCATAAAATATGGAAATGGAATTGACATTATCAGGAGTGCATTTAAATGTCGAATAGCTTCCTACAGAATATATTCGCAGAATTATCACATCGACATCAAAAAGTTTCAGCAAGATATTGGTAATAAAGTGCAAACATTAATACGCCAGCGTCAACAAGAATTTACATGTGCTAAAGTAAATTTGGAATTATTTGGAATATATTATTCTCCAACTTTAACCTCTACTTCAATTAAGTCATTTAATACACCGTTCTTCATTGTAACCCATACAACTGATCTACAACAGCTTTACGATGATTTATTCAAGATTATTGAAACCAAAGCAGATGAATTGCCGGAAAGAGACTCAGGTAATTATTATTTAATCTCAAGAGCTAAGTTTTCTTAATATCACTTGTACATCTCTAACAAATATTATTCAGAACTAATTTTTTAATTCCTATTACAGGGTGGGCTCTACAAAGAATTCTGCATTTGGAAGTCAACATCAATAAGTACAACCCATTGAATGCCTCCTCCTACATTAAGATGCATCACTTTTCTAAATCAATAGTGAATGTGATGAATGAGGACAATTGCTGTTTCGCCTGGGCAGTGGTTTCAGCAGCATACCAGCCAACCGGTAATCCTCGAAAGACCTCATCATATCCAGACTTCAGAGACGCTTTCGATTTTACAGGTATTGAATTTCCAGTAAAATTATTAGATATAAAAAAGTTTGAGGAAAAAAATAATTTGTCCATAAATGTATATGGAGTTGAAAAATTTTTAAGGGATAATAAAAAGGTATATGAGATTGTCGGTCCTTTACATTATAATAATGAAAAGAAAAAATTACATATTAATTTGCTTTTAATAAGTTCTGATGATGGAAATAACCACTACTGTTGGATAAAGGATTTAGGTTGCTTGGTATCCAAACAATTATCAAAAAAGAAAATAAAAAAATACTTATGTGATGGATGCCTTCAATATTTTGGAACATATGAAAAACTTAACACACATTTAGAACGTGATTGTAGTTTTGTTCGAATTGAGCTTCCTTCAGATAATTTGATTTTGGATAAATTTGGCAATTATATTCCTGCAAATATATTAAAGTTTCAAAATATTCAGAAACAGTATAAAGCTCCTTTTGTTATTTATGCCGATTTTGAATGTTATTTGAAAAACATTGAGTGCCAACAATCTACACCTGATTCGACAACCTCATATACTATTAAAACTGCTGAACATATACCCTATTCATTTGCTTATTATATTAAATCATCATTTGATGAGAATGTTGTGTGTCTTAAACTTTATAGAGGTACAGATTGTGCTATAAAATTTATTGAATACATTGAAAATGATGTAAAAGAAATTTGTAAAAAATATTTAAAATATCAAGTACCATTGAAAGATTTATCATCTGTGGAACAGATTGAATATGAAAATTCTAGCATTTGTTATGTATGTGAAAAACCTTTTTCAAAAGGAAATTTCATAAAGTGTAGGGATCATTGTCATATTACAGGTAAATATCGAGGAGCCGCCCACTCAATATGTAATTTGCATTTTAAACCTCCAAAATATATACCAATAGTATTGCATAATTTAAAAAACTATGATTCTCACCTATTTATTAAATCGCTTTGCTATAATAAAGAAAATATTAGTGTTATAGCTCAAAATAAAGAAAAGTATATTTCTTTTAGTAAGGAAATTTTCGTTGATGTGTCAGAAAAGCGGAAACCAGTTGCTTTGCGACTACGCTTTATAGATTCTTTTCAATTTCTCCCAGAGTCTTTAGAGTCACTATCACAAACTCTACAAGATTCACAATGTTTTGAAATTAAAAAGTTTTTCTCAAATGCTGATGAATTTCGATACATTAGACAAAAAGGGGTATTTCCATACTCTTACATAGATTCCAACGAAAAATTAAATGAAAAATCTCTACCATTGATTGATAAATTTTATAATAACTTAACCGATGAAAATATCTCTCCTCAAGACTACAATCGTGCTGTAGAAGTGTGGAATCTATTTAAGTGTTCTACAATAGGGGCTTATTCCGATATTTACTTAAAATCAGATGTTTTACTTTTGGCTGATGTTTTTGAAAATTATAGATCCACATGTATTAAAACCTATAAGTTAGATCCTGTTAATTATGTCACTAGCCCTTCTATGTGCTGGGATGCAATGATGAAATTAACTAATGTAGAATTAGAATTATTAACGGAACCAGATATGCTTCATTTTTTCAAAAAAGGTGTTCGTGGTGGGGTTAGCACTTGTTCCAAACGCAAATCTGAAGCAAATAATCCATTCTTAGAAAATTTTAATCCTGAAAGACCTACAACATATATCGCTTACTTAGACGCCACAAATTTGTATGGTTATGCTATGAAACAATATTTGCCTGAAAAAAATTTTGCTTGGGTACCTAAGCTCGAAATAGAAACTTTAAATATATCCGAACTTTCAGATACATCATCTATAGGATACATATTTGAAGTTGATTTAGAATATCCAAATTATTTACATGATAGTCATAATGATTTCCCATTTTGTCCTGAACAATATACACCACCAATTTCAAACCACTCAAAATTAATTCCAAACTTACATAATAAATATAACTATATCATTCACTACCGATATCTGAAACAATGTCTACAATTTGGACTCAAAATCATAAAAATACACAGAGCAGTTAAGTTTACACAATCACCATGGTTAGCGGAATATATAGATTTAAATACAAATTTACGAAATTTATCTAAAAATAAATTTGATAAAAATTGTTATAAATTGGCAAATAATTCAATTTTCGGTAAAACCATGGAAAATGTTGATAGGCGAGCAGATATTAAATTAGTATCTCAATGGGAAAGACAGGGTAATAAATTTAGTGCCGAAAAACTTATTTCTAAACCTCAATTAAAGGATTTTAAAATTTTCTCTGAAAATCTAGTTGCTCTTCAACTTCAACAGGTTTGCATTGAATACAATAAACCAATTTATGTTGGGATGAGTATTCTGGATATTGCAAAAACTGTAATGTATAATTTTTTTTATGGGTATTTAAAAGTAAAATATGGTAATAATTTAAATTTATTATATACGGATACTGATTCCTTAATTCTTGAAGTTCAGACCCAAAACTTTTATGAAGATATGAAGCTAAATCTGGATAAATTTGATACTTCTAATTTTTCTGAACAAAATATTCATTGCATGCCTATTACAACATCAGTTGTTGGTAAATTTAAAGATGAGTACAAAGGGATTCCCATTGAAAGTTTTTATGGAACTGGTGCTAAAGCATATTGTATAAAATCCAAAAATAGTGTAGATAAAAAAGCAAAAGGCGTTAGTAGATCATGTATAAAAAATCAATTAACATTATCAGATTATAAAGATGTTGTTGAGAAAGGTGACAAAATATTCTGCACCATGTATGTATTCAAGTCAGATATGCATAATATATACACTAATTTGTTAAATAAATTGGCATTAACAACTCATGATGATAAAAGATATTGTATACCAAATTCCACAAAAACTCTTGCATGGGGACATAAGGATATTTTGGAAACAGATTTTTTTGATAAAGATATGAAAATGATGTATGATACTCTAACTTTTTTAAGTTCTGGAAACGAAAATGGATCTAAAAATAAAAAACCGCGATTAGAATTAACTACTCCTAGTAATTTTTCATCTTTATAAAGACATCATTTTATATGATGATAAATTATGTAAGTCGTTTTTGAAGCTTTAAAAGTTGGAGGGGGAACTGAATCCAAAAACATATATATTGTATAGAAATACCATTATTTGTTAGTAATATTACAACAATGACTGCTGCATCTTTAATAGTTTTAGTTTCCCTTGTTGGAAATGTGATATATGTAAATTACATTCCTTATACAGTTAGGGCTGATATATGTATAAATGCCCTCAAAAATGAAACCGACTGCTACAAACAGATGAAAATGACATATCTTGTTGGAAATTCACACTTTTTTACCTATAATGTAACTGATTCTGCTTTGTGTGAAAATACATACATAAAAATTAAATATTCCATGACAAACAAACCATTACAATATTCAGATTGGATTCCTTTCAATAATAAAAAAGAAGAATCTTGTCATTGTGTCTGTTGTTATATATTTGTTATTATATTTACAGCAGCAATATTTATTTGTACATGTTTAATTTTATTGTATTTCATGAAAAAATATCTATAAAAATATTTAATAAATGTTAAAAAAATAATATAAATTTTGTTTTTTATTGATTCTCGTTAGTATAAAGACATTTAAAGTTTATCCCCTCCTCTTAAATGGAGAGGGAAAATAAGTTTACCCCTCCACTTGAGAGGAGAGGGAAAATGTATAAAATTTAGGAGCAAACGGATTGATAGTTAGTTTTTTGAGAGCAAGCAGATAGCCAGTTAGTTTTTGAAATACATCATTTAAAATGTTCAGTAATCAGAGTAAAAATATATTTGAAAATTCACCATTAAAAAAGAAAATAAAAAAAACAATTATAAATTCTACAAAATATAATTTAAATAATTCTAACTCTAAATATGCTGCGATTGGTTTGTGGGTGGAAAGTGATTTTCTACCATGCATTGAACTTGGTGGTAAAAATGGTCAGTCTGTGATATTAAATGAAGATGATTGGAAGAACTTATTGCAATATCAAGGAGTTATAACAAATTATATGTTTTCACCAAATGTTTTCAATGAACCGATATATTTGCAAAATTTATCTATTCATTTTGAAAAGATTGGTGAATTACCAATAGTGAAGATTGTGAAAAGCTGTGATTTTATTTACTATGGAAATGAAACTGTGTGCAGACTATGGGAACAAATTCCACTTATAGAATATAGACTAAATGTTTTACAAAAACAAAACTTTCGACGTTATTTCAACGTTTTTAGAAATAACAATTTTTACGACGGAGATTCTTTTGACAAAATATATAATGTCCTTTCTCCAAAACAAAATCTAAATAGTGAAAATGTGTGCTCCATGCTGGAACTGCTGTTGAATCATCCCGAAGAACTAGAACAAAAATTAAAGTCTAAGCACTATTATGAAGAAGACAGTATCTATTGATGAATCAAGAAACCAAATTCATCTGATGGTTGCTTGGAACTTCGCCTACAGAAAAGCTCGTATGACTTCTGAAGAGTTTATAAATCAAAAACATTTTAGAAGAAGGATTAAATTGACTGAAGAAATTTTAAATCCCATATTAGACTCTGATTATAGGAATATTGTATTTAAAAAATGTTTATGTAATAAGCTTATTTTTAAATAAAACAAATATATATAAAAAATCATTTTTTTTTATTACAAACATCAATTATTATTACAGCATTAATTACTATTACATCACATCTCTCTTGAAGATCCAAGAGTTATAAGATTTATCTAATCCTAACCATTTTACAAATACTTTGTTTCCTTTCTTTCTTAACACTTTTTCCACCAGATATACATTTGGGTGTCTTACTTTTTGAAGTTCTTCTTCATAGAAACCTCCTTGAATATCTATCCCATTTCCATCTTGAATCAAATACGTTGTTGGATTAGTAAGCTGGATTTTTTTTATTTGAAAAATTTCGTTTGACCAGTTGGGCGTGTAACCTTTAGAAAATTGTTCGCGAATCTTGCTTATTCGTACTCTATCACTAACACGAAATTTTGGTGATCTGGGATCCACAGTTTTCCTATGAGTATAAGCTGATTTCAAGATTTCCATTTCATTCTTTTTGTTAACTTCGTTTGGTTTTTTTCCGATTGTTGAATGCTTAGTATTATTGTATTCTGTAATTATTTCTTTAAGAAAGCTGATCCATTTATAATTACCTAGTAAACTAAAATTTTTCCACATTTTGTTTTTTATCGTTCTATTTACTCTCTCTACAATACTAGCTTTCATATTAGAAAATGTGTTGTAATGATTAATTTTGAACTGCTCCATAAGTTTCTGAAAGTCTTGATTAAAGAATTCTTTACCCTGATCAGTATTCAGATTTGTTGGGGGAGTTTTTAAAGTTAATAGAATTTTTTTCATTGCAGCTGCTACATCTTTACCAGTTTTGGATTTTACAGGTTCTGCCCATACAAATTTAGAAAACACATTTATTACCATTAAAATATATCTTAAACCCCTATTAAATTTCGCATATGGCTGCATTTCTATCAGATCAGCTTGAAATAGATCATTAAGCCCTTTTACAATTGTTCGTCTCCTTCTATATCGCCTTCTCGCCGGTTTATGTAATTCATTTACAACGTCTTGCTTAATTTTACTCATTATTAATTTATACCTTACTCTCGAAAATAAATCCCACAAATAACTTTACCTCCTTCTAAACCGTTTATAAAAGCCCTTTATCGCTGATGTTGTAAAATATAAAAAAATCATCTCAGTTTTTTTTAGTAAGTTCTTTAATTTTATTTTCCATTGCTTCAAATGATTTTTTATTTTCATTTATAATTTCTTTTATTGACGAATTTATTTGGGTGATGTTGTTAGTAAGATCAGAAATTTTTACATTAAATTTATTTTCCATTGTTTCAAATGATTTGTTATTTTCATTTCTAATTTCTTTTATTGACGAATTTATTTGGGTGATGTTGTTATTAAGATCAGACATTTTTACATTAAATTTAGTTTCCAAAAGAACATTTGATAACGTATAATCTTTTTTGAAACCACCTAATGTTGAATTCATTTCTTCTCTTGCATAATTCATTGTATCATTAAATTCTTTTCTAGAAACTTCAGCAGCTCTTTGAACTAATTCGTTTAAAGATTTTATTTCTTTTGTTAATTTATCTTCTAGATTTTTTATATCTTTTCCTAATTGAAATTCTGCATTTGTAATATCTAATGTCATTTTCACAATTTTTTTTTCTATATTTTTTATGTCTGACGCTGTCTTTTCAGCTTTGTGTAGTATATCTGTATAAGATGTTTCAAGTTCTTTTATGAGTAAAGAAGTCTCCTCGATTTTTGAACTATTATTTTTAATTTTAATTAATACATCCTTTTTAGAAACTTCTATTATAGCTTGCACTACTTCTAGTAAGGATTCTAATTCTTTTTGTAATTTCTCATCGATTGCCTTTGTAAAATTTCCCTCGTCAAAAGACGTTTCAGATTTGGTTTTCAGATTGTTTAATTGCTTTAGTATATCCTCGATTTTTTCATTATCTTTTGTAATTTGATCTTTGAATTTTGTTTCAATTTTTTCATTTTCGTTTTGAAAATCCTCCTTCAATTTGTCTTCTAAATATTGTAAATTTGATTTATATGCATTGATTTTAATTTCAAATTCTTTAATTTGTTCTTTAAATTCATTAACTTTGTCGGTATCTTTTTTGTGAATTAGGAAATGAGTGTTCATTGATTTTTCAAGATTTTGTGTATTTTTATCCATAACGTCATGTATTTTCTTAAAATTCCTTACTTCTTCTGCTACTCTATCATTAAGCAAATTAGTAAAATTTTGAAACTTTGATGTAATTTCCTTGGAAATACTGTTCTTGACATTGTCAATTGCTGAAGTATCCTTAATTATTGATTTAATTGAAGTAATTTCATTTTTTATTTCATTTTCAAAATCATCAACTTTATCATATTTTAACTTCACTACGTCAAAGTCATTTGCATATTTAGAAACTTTCTGAGAAAATTTTTCTACTACCTCATCATTTCCATCAACAGTATTTTTCAAATTAATTATCTTGTCCTTATATTCAGGAATAACTTTATCCTCAAATAACTTAATCTTTTTTGCAATATTTTGTATATTGTTATCATATTCATTTATTCTCTTATTTAAATTATTAACATCGCTTTTCAACCTGGGATCTAAATTTTGAATTAATTTGTTTTCAATATATTTGACATCGCTTTTAAAAATTTTTATTATTTTCTCTTCAACATTTGATAATATTTTATTTTCTAGTGATAATAATGTGTTTAGAGCAGATTTTTTTGAAATATGACGACCAAATTTATCGATGGTCATTTTAGAAATGTTTAAAAGTATCTATTATGTCCTTTTATATAATAATATTCGCTTCTCTTAGTTCTTCAATAATGGAAATAATTTCATTGTTATGACCAGTGTGTCCCGCAAGCATGGATGCTACCAATAGTCGAAGTCTCTCAACAAGTTCGTTTACATTATCCCAATATATGTAATCTGTATTAGGTTTATTAACTTTTAAAGTTATACCAAATCCGGTTTTTTTTGAAGACACTCGACTTTCTCTATATGGAGCTTTGCGTCTTTCAAAAAATCCCTGGACTGCTTGTTGAGATTCGGGATTTAGAGTTTTAGTTTTTGTAATTCCTTTGCTTTGCAAATAAGGTCCTATTATAGAAATATATTTATGTGATCCATTCCCCTGCACCTGCTCATTTGGATCATTATTTCTACGGTATGCATTGGTTCTTTTTAAAATATCCATATAATTTTCCAAATCTTGTTTTTTATACCCTATTGGTTCTTTTTTAAATAATAACTCATATAAACCTGGTGTACCTGTATAGGTTATTCCTTCAATTTTGATGTTTTTACCAATAATTTCGACAGGTTTTTGAGTTAAACCCAAAAAGAATTTCTCGGTTTCCAAATCATGAACTATTCCATATTGGTGATCAAACTCATGTTCAACATCTTTTACACCGCTATCAATATATTGGCGAGGTAATTCATCAAATCCTAATAAATATTCTTTATATAAATCTGTATCAACAAATGTTCTAACTGTTTGCCGTGTTTGTTCCAGTATATCTGAAAGATTTCCTATTGTGGAGTGTGAACCTGAAGAAGGGTTTGTTTCTGCAATAATACTTGTTTGTTGTATAGATGGCATTTGACTTGCTGAAGCTAAACTCGCGTCCCAGTCAATAATCGATGGTATTTCTGTAGGAAGGAGTGGAGTTTTTCCCGTCTTTCTTTTTTCTGGTGTTGATGTTCCATATTGTAATTTTCTCTTTGGTGTTAGTGTTTGAATTGATCTTTTCTGTGGTGTTTCATAAATTTTTTTAATTGGTGTGTGTAGCTCTTCCTTTATTTCAACAGGTTCAATTTTACCAATCGTTGAAATTAATTCTTGTAAGGGTTGAGTTATCGGTTTATATGTTTCCTCCAATTTAGTTTGCGCCTCAAATTCCGCATTTTTTAAACTCTGATATTTTTGTTTAACAGCTTTTCTTGATTTAACTAGCTCTCTTGCTAAACGTTCATCCATGATTGGTATAATTTACCATCAAACGTTTATTTTTATAAGTAAATATATGAATCAAATCCTTTTCGATATCGGCCAGATTTCACATTAGAGTCTTTGTCTATTACTAAAAATCCAAATTTATCTTTCCAACATATTAAGCACAACTCATTAAATTGGTTTAATGACATATCAACATTAACATGATCATCATAAATATGTTTTAAGTTTGTTCGATCTTGTTGAAATATAACAATTAAATTTGCATTGTCACGAATTAATTGTTTCGGAATAGAAGAATATGTTTGACATAAATAAAAACAATCAGTATTTTTGTGTCTTCCGAAACAAAAATAGTCCTTTACAACATTCTGATTACAACACACTATATCATCAAATATTATTATAGAGTTTGGTTTAACTTGTTTTGGTGAAACAATTGTTTCTTCATTTTCAGATTCATAGTATCCAATTTTTTCAAAGGTTTAAAAAGTGTTCTCAAATATTTATACTTTGGTTGATATAAGGATTTTGAATAAACATACAGATTTTCAAATCGCAAACCATTCGGATCTTCAATCAAACTAATAATAACATTGGTTTTGCCACAGCCTGACGGGCCAATAATTAACCCTCTTTTACTATTTCCCTCAAACAGTTTTCCATGTTTTCTAAAACCATTCACTGAACTTTCATGATCCTTAATTGTTATAGAGTATGGTTGTTTCTCAACTCTCATTTTATATATAAAACAAACTATTAATATTCAGTATTGTGATGTAACTGGTTAGTTATCACTAGGATTGCAACTATATATAATGTTTCCATCACATAATAAACGAATCATTTACAAGACAAACAGCAAAAGGAAAGGAAGTGGTTTAGTAAACTCATTAATAAATAAATTACCCTTTGAATTGCATATTCCTGGTTATAATTTTTGTGGACCTGGAACAAAATTGGAAAAACGATTGTCAAGGGTGATAAAGGTATAAATTTATTGGATGAGGCTTGTAAAGAACACGATATTGCTTACTCACAATCAAATGATATAAAAAGAAGGCATTTAGCTGATAAAGTATTAGCTGACAAAGCTTTATCAAGGTTCAAAGCTAAAGATTCTAGTTTTGGGGAAAAAACTGCTGCACTAGGAATTACTGGTGCTATGAAAATTAAAAGAAAATTAGGTATGGGACTTCGAACGAGAAGAAAGTTCAAGCGAAAAACTCGAAAAGGACGAGGACTATCATTATCTCAGGTAATTTCAAAAGCTAGAAAAGGAATTAAGGGGAAACGTTTTAAAGACCTAAATGAAAGTATTCAAACTGCTTTAAAAGCTATTAAAAAAACTGGTAAAGTGTTACCTCCAAAGAAAAGGGTAATTCCAATCCCAAAGACTGGCGGATTTCTTCCACTTATACCTTTATTTGCTGGTTTGTCTGCTCTTGGTGCTCTTGGAGGAGGGGCTGCAGGTATTGCTAAAGCAGTAAATGATGCAAAAGCAGCCAAAGCGAAATTAGAAGAATCTAAACGACACAATCAAATGATGGAGTCCATTGCGGTAGGAAAAAAAGGAAGTGGACTTTATTTAAAACCCTATAAAACAGGATGTGGATTATACTTGAAACCTTATTCAAAAAACTGCTAAAACATATACCTCGAAAAGCACTTACAAATTACGATTTACTTAAATACGCTAAATATTTACAAATTCCCAACTTTCGTGGTATTTTTATGAGGGATAAATTACCAAAAAAGATAAAGTTAATTGAAAGTGCAATTGTCAATCTAGATAATCACAGTGGTGTTGGTACTCACTGGATAGCATATACAAAAAAAGGAAAAAACATAATATATTTTGATAGTTATGGTAATTTGCGACCCCCTTCTGAATTAATTAAATATTTTTATAGCGACCAAAATAATAATATTGTTAATTATAATTATAACAGTTATCAAAACTTTAACAAAACAAATTGTGGTCAATTGTGTCTAAAATTTCTTTATAACCATATGTAACACCTAATTTTAGTTTATTATTAAACATATTTTTAAAGTAAAATGTCATATAGTTTTGTTCTTAGCGGCAATTCCGCTATTTTAACATCAGAGTTACATCCTCCAATATATTTAGATGAAGATGTTGAATATGTTATCGGTCTTGTAAATTTCGAAACATTTAATGCAATTCCCAATATTGATGTTGGGAATAATGTATTAATTCATGATGAAAATTTAGAAATAGCCATACCCCCAGGTAGCTACGAATTAGAAGACATAACAGATTTTTTAAAAAAACACTTGGATGAGGATAAAATTAGTTTTAGTCTTTATGCAAATAATAATACTTTACGTACACATCTTAAATGTTCAGCCCCCATAACTTTTCGTGAAGGAACTATTGGTAAATTATTAGGGTTTAAAAATGGGCGATTGGAAGCCAACATTGAACATATATCAGATTTTCCCGCGGAAATAATTAAAGTAAATTCAATAAATATAGACTGCAGTATTGCAGAGGGATCATATTTAAACGGGAAACCTGTTCATATAATACACCAATTTTTCCCGAGCGTTGCTCCAGGGTTCAAAATAATTGAGTCACCTCAAAACGTCATATATTTCCCAGTCACCGTTAAAGTAATTGATAAAATAGCCATTAAAATAATAGATCAGGAAGGTGATTTGGTTAATTTTAGAGAAGAAACCATATCCATCAGACTACATCTTAAAAAAGTAGATTAAAGATGGTAATATTATATAACAATAAATCGGCAAACTTTACTAGAAAATTTAATAATAAAAACATTAATAAGACAAGAAAGAAACCAACTTCCTTTAGTAGGAAATCAAACTTCCAAAGGTTAACACCTTCTAATAGAAAATTTCTTCAAAGTTTGGGTTTTAAACTTAAATAAAAATGGATTATTTAAATGTAAGAGAAAATGTATTGGTTGATGAATCAATATTAAGCTGGGAAATTCTTTCTTTCGATCCTTTTAATCCTACAAAACTCGGACCAAATGATGAAATCAGAATTGCTTTGCAACAAACAGGAAAATATCCTTTACCTTGCAAAAGTGAAATTTATGTGGAATTGCAAGTAACTAAAGAAAATGATTCCCCTTTAGCTAATACTGTTTTAATTAATAATGCTCCGGCATTTTTATTTAAAGAATTACGCTATATTTTAAATGGTGTTACTATTGACTCCGTTCGGGATATTGGTATAACTTCAACTCTTAAGGGATATATTTCATTTAATCAAAATGAAAGTGCTAAATTGGAAAATGCCGGTTGGTATCCGAAAACAAAATCTAAAGAAAAAATTATGACTGATGACAAAGGTAATGTTTCATTATGTATACCATTAAAGATGTATTCAGGATTTTTTGAAGATTATAATAAGATTATTCTTAATTCACAACAAGAACTTATTCTAATAAGAAGTAATGATGATACAAATGCATTATTATCCAGTAATGAAGATGAAAAACCCAAAGTTAAAATTACCAAGTTGTGTTGGAGAGTTCCTCATCTTACTGTAGCGATTCCGCAAGAATTAGCACTTACCAAAATTATTGACAAAAATAGTGATATACTAATAACCTTCCGAAGCTGGGAATTAGTTGAATATCCAGAGTTATTGGAAACTACGAGGCACAACTGGCCCGTAAAAACATCTACAAAAGTCGAAACGCCACGTCATGTTCTAATTGCTTTTCAGAAAAATAGACGTGGTAATCTAAAAATGGATATGAGTAAATTTGATCATTGTAATTTAAGAAATATGAATGTCTTTTTAAATTCAGAAAGATATCCTTACAATGATCTTCAACTTGACTCTGAAAATAATAAATTTGCTACTTTGTATGAAATGTTTACAGACTTTCGTCAAGGGTATTATAACTCTCCAGTGGAACCAATTTTTAATCCGAAAGAATTTAAAGAAAATGCTCCTATAGTTTACATTAATTGTTCACATCAAAGAGATTTACTACAAACAGGTCCAGTAACCATGAGAATTGAATTTGAAACCAAGGAAAAAATTCCCCCTAAAACAGCGGCATATTGTGTCATAATTCATGATAAAGTTTTCAGTTACAATCCATTAACAAAAATTGTGAAACAGTTGTAATACAATTTCCTTAAGATAAAATACTCTTTTTAAACAAACCGCTACTTACGCTTAAGAGCGCACGCGTCAATTTTGATATTTATTAACGTAGCGAAACCAGAATTCTTCATTTATATAATGTCTTACGAGATTTCAGTTCGAGTATTAGATTTTCAACTTCAGTTGCAGAAATTAAAAAAACAAATAAGTGAATATCAATTAAAAGTAGAAATGATCAAGAAATTCAAATATTTGAAAATATGAAACTTATTCTAGATCTTCAAGGATTCAAAATTGAAAATAATAAATTTATTGTAAAGGAATTAGCAGCGTACGATGGGCAAAAGACAAGTCATTTTATTTTCAAAGCTCCATTTCCGATGGGTCATTTACCATCCTATTTACACAAACAAGCTCTGTGGTTAATAAAAAATTACCATTGCATTGAATGGTGTGAAGGATTTACACCATTACACAAATGTGGAGATGTCATAAGAGATTTAAGCGCTAAGGTGGACTATGTTTATGTAAAAGGGGAAGAAAAGGCAGATTTCGTAAAGAAGTATTCCATGAAACCAGTTATCGAGATTGATGAACAACCCACCCTAAAGAAAATGGATCCTTGCTGCTTTTATCATCAAAAAATACCATGTGTATGTGCATTATCAAATGTTTATTACCTTTACAACAATTTTTTTATGTAATAAAAGACTTGATTACAAATTATGTGTTTTATTTTCTAACATTGTTTTAATACATGAAATATTATTATTTAATCCTAGTTCTTGAAGTTTACATATTAAAATATCTATATTTTTATTTTTTAAATATTCGCTACAACATTTAGCTGCTAGTAAACATAATTCCGCATGTTCCATATAATTTAAAAACAATATAATATTCTGCGCTTCACTTTCTTGACCTTCATATGCATAAAACTCGGAACAGGCTGCGGACATCAAAAACTCTTCATACATTTCTCTTATTAATAATTCCATAATAAATCCTACACTAAAACCTCCCTGTTTCTCAATATCTCTTTATCTCTCTCTTCCTCTTCCACGATTTCTTTTAATATATCAGGATCTTTTATATAATCCTTCAATATCCTTAAAAAGTAACTGAATCCTATTTTCTTTATTTCATGAAAGAACTTCGGCAAATTTTGGGTTTTTCTATAATTTAAACAGGCTTCTGCAGCTAATTGGTATTGGAAGGCAGTCTCATAATATACCTGTGCCCACTCGGGGTGTGTTTTCCTTAGCATTGCATTCTTTAATTCGGAATTTTGAAGTTTAGTAAACTGTTTACCTAATTTGATTATTTCATTTTGCAAATCACTGTTCATAACTACCACTTATTTTTAATTTAACACTGTTCTTTATTAGTGGTGAATCTTCTATATAAGCTTAAGACTAGTTGTAAATGAATGTAGCTCGCTCAGATTCAGTCCTTTAAAATACCAGCTCCCCTCCAACTGCTACCAGCTCCCCTCCAACTACTGTGGTGGTTAGGAAGGAGGTAGGAGGTGGAGCAAAAAGAGGCGGAGTTTATGAAACCAATCGGAATAGGGGGCGAACTTGGGCAGCCAATCAGAAACAAGGTCATTCTTGGCTGACCAATAAAAAAAGTGGTGGGGGGGGTCAACTAGAAGCCCCCAATTCCCACTACTGACGGGGTTAACGGGAAGTTGTAGGGGGCGGTTTTTTTTTTTCTAAGTGCCCCCAACTTCCCACCCGCCCGCCGAGGAGGGCGGAATAATCGATTTTTTATGTTTTCAGAGCGATTGCGCAGCTCCTTCACCATTTTTTCGCAATTTTGAAATATCGATTTTTTAATTTGCGGTGACAGAAGTTTGGGAAATTTTTTTTGGGTTCTAGAGAAAATTCCCCACAATATATGTATTTTTCCAATTTTTTATCATTAACGGTTACGACGCCAGAGCCCACCCAATACGAGCCAAAATTTTTTTTTTATATTAGCGAATCGGGAAAAATGGTGTGATATACTTCAACTCTTCCCTATTACGATTCCGTCAAAACATTTTCAAAATTTTCCTTACCTTGCCTGAAAATAATTAGAATATATGCACAATTTGCATTTTTTGTAAATATGTAGCAAAGTAATGGTTAGAAATATCAAAAAAATTTATTTGAGAAAATGTAGAGAAAGTTTAGTACTATATGCTAGAAAAGTGGAGGAGGTTAGTTTGTGTCTATAACAGAGATACGGTGAGTTATAAAATCATATTATTCTCAAACTTATATATATGCACTCCACCTTACCTCCTCCCACTGAATGTATATAGAGGCCGGTATTAGAATTATTTCATCATTACACATTCGACCGTCAAGATGGAAGATACACCGAAGAAGATTATTGGCATTATCAGGCCATTCGTACCCGGCAAACTATGTAAGTGTGAGGAGTGCGGGGGTACCGCACCAGGAGCAGCACCTTCGGCACCACCCGCAACACCGACACCGCCAGTACGGCTTTGGCAGCCCGAGCTCGTGGTGCCACCTAGATCGGTGTTAATATCGTTGGGTATTACTCCACGGTAGACACCCGACCCTCCCCCCAGGCCCTTTTAGGGCCACAAAAACGGTCCTTTTCGGGACCATATTATATTTTGATCGTAGTTTGGTAATCGTCACTTATGGGGCGAGATATTCGTTTAACGACGATTTGTCTCGTAGCTTAAGTGCCAAGTTATATGCTTGAGAACCTATGAAAATGTTAACAGTCCAAACAAGGTTTCTATTATTTATTTTTTTTTTGTAATGCATTCTTTACAAAATGTTAAGAATAAGTCTTATTGTCTAAACAAAAAAAAACAAAAAAAAAACAAATCTAATTCCTTATTTAAAGTTTTTGAAAAAATCAATAATTCTATAAGCTCTCACCAATACACAACATTTAGAATCCGTTGGTGGGGTGGGGGTAGTTCTATATATATATATATATATATATATATATATATATATATGAGACTGGGCCAGTTACACAGTCATATATACATCAACTCTCATACGATGAACATGGAGGAAGCCAGCAGAGCCGGACTCGACGGAAGATGCGGTGCTGGAAATTCCAGCATCACCGACACCAGACGATCCGCAGGGCCCCTGCGATTCGTCAAGCTGGTTGTCGACCAGCGAGGATGGGGCACCATAAGCCCCATACTCTCCCTGGCCCTTTTTAAGGGCACACAACAACAGTCCTTTTCAGGACCACAAAATACTTTAATCGTAGTTTTAGCACATATTAGTAATTTGTTACTAATATTGTATGTATAGAATATACAATATTAGATACAAAGTATTAAAAGTTTAGGTGCTGGTGGAACCCAGCTAAATCGTTCGTTCGTATTTGAGACCACAAACAACTTTTGGTCTCAATACGTAATACGACATTTGTTTTCACCCCCCACCATTAATTTGTCTCTATATATACGATCACCAATCCTTATTACAATCATTTCAGTTCAACATGTCTGAGAGTGAACAGCAACCTATCCAATGCCCTGTGGTAGATTCTACCACAGACAATTGTCTTGAGTGGGAGTTGGACGATCCCAGATGGGAAGAACTTTGGCGGTTCATAATCGAATATGCTGAGGACAGCACCGCCACCACCGCCGTTGATGATGACGGGCCGTGCGACCCCACAACACAATAAAGAGTCGCATGTTTTTACTACCAAATGGTCCTTTTCAGGACCACAAAATACTTTGATCGTAGTTTTAGTTGATTATAATACTTTGTAACCAATATTTTATGTTTTTTTTTTCATAAAAACATACAATATTGAGATGCAAAGTATTAGAAGTTCTGGCGACAGAATCTTAACTTCTTAAACCGAACCATGTTTTAGCATACTTGTAAATATTATCAAAAAATACTTACAACTATTGCTATTGCGTAGTTTTAGTGCATTATTCACTCTTTTTTATTACCTAATATTAAATGGGAAAGGTCCTATATGAAATAACACACAAAAAATATATATACAAGTCATTTTTATTCTCTTTATAAAATATAAAAATCTGATCAAAGACTTTTTTTTTATTAACTACAATATATATATATATATATATATATATATATATATATATATATATATATATATATATATACATATATATATATATATATATATATATATATATATATATATATATATATATATATATATATACATATATATATATATATATATATATATATATATATATATATATATATATATATATATATATATATATGTATGTATATATATATATATATATACAAACTTAATACTATAAATTAAAAGCTAATACCTACAACTACCTAACACCTACTACATAATTTATTAAAGTCCTCTAATTGTCTTTTATATCGCACACATTCCATCTTTTTTAACTCTAATTGTCTTTCCAGTTCTAAAATGTCACTCTCACATGCACTCACTTTTTTCACTAAGTTTTTTTTCATTCGATAAATGTCCGATAGTCTGCTCTTCTGCGAGTTGGTGAAGTCTTCAACCCACTCCGGTTGCGATGTCTCGGAACATATTAAAGAAGAAGCGGTTTCGTTTGGTGAAGACGACGACGAAGCAGCGGAAAATTCATCGCCTTCAAAACACCGCTTAAACCTCTTCTTCATAGGTTTCCGGCATACCAAGCGGCGACAGTCGCGCTGGGAAAAACTTTACCTCCGACACTACTTCCTGCTCTACACTGGCCGGTGTTGGTGGCGTTGGTGGTGTTGGTCCATCGGGGCCTTCGATCACTTTCACTTCTACGGACAACGGCTCTTGTGGTGCTGTTTTCAGGAAGTCGGGTAATGGAACAGGGGTGGAGGGATGCTTAGAGTTAAACATCTTCTTTCCTTGCCCCACATCTTTAATCGCCGAATAAAAGGTTTTTTTATCGGCGATTTCCGACTGCCGCATAGTCAAAAGCTTCTTTAATTTGGAAGCTTTCGGAGAAGATTCCCTGTTAGGCCGCGATGGTTTTCGCACAACCACATCACTTATTATGTTGATTTTCGGCTCCTTCTCCTCCGTCCAACATTCGAGGAATTGCGCAGCCGACTGCACCAACTCTTCGTCGCGACCATCATTTAGGGCTCTGTCTTCGGCATCTTCTTGCACCCTGCCGTTCCAATTTTCGAATACCCCCGGACTTAACACTTCCAAGCCACTGATGTTTTCCAACATGCCTTGTTGCGAACCGCAGCTCACGTCAAGAGCATCCAAAAGAGACCTTACACTCGATGACATCTTCGATACTACAACTCACACTATAACTTTATCTTACTACTGCACTGTTTGGTGTCCTGACGAACTGTGAAGAGCTGGAGCCAGCAAGTCTGCTTTTATGCCCATTTCCCCCACTACACCACCTTTATTCCTTTTGTTCGATGCATTAAGTATAATATTTAAACTTGTCAGATGCAAGGCCAAGACCAAGGCCGACGTAACCGGCAATACCAGGGTCGTTTTCAAGGTTGTAATTTTCATGGATTTTTTTTGTCCCTGTCAAGGTTATTTTAAAGAAACATATAAATATAGTACTAAACTTGTCAGATGCAAGGGCAAGGCCAAGGTCAAAGTACCCATCAATGCCTGGGTCGTTTTCGAGGTTGTAATTTTCAAGGATTTTTTTTTTGGTCCTGTCAAGGTTATTTTAAAAAGTAACACATAAATATAGTACAGCGATTGAAAAGTATAACATATTCAAACATCATGTTGCCAACGATGAACAACCTAGTGAAGCAGCCAAAACATACAGTCATATACCAAAAGCTTTTTATTTAACTTGTCATCATTGTAAAAGACTAGGTATCTGCTGGCGGAATGATCTTACCTACGACTTCAACTACATTGACCTTTTCAGGGTTAAATTTGTACAAAGCGGCTTTTGTGGACTAGTTTACTACCAGTTCAAGGACATTAATGAACGTGCCATCCAGAGAAGAAATTGGGTCATAAAAGAAGCTTACCTGTACAGAAGAAATTAACATGTATTTTATTTCTTTATTTTTTAATTTTTTTGTTTGTTATATTTTTTTATTTTTAACCGACTTCTAAAAGAAGGAGGTTCTCAATTCGTCGACCATGTATTTTTTTTATGTATGTACACCGATTACTCCGGAACGGCTGCACCGATTTGAATGAAAATTTTTACGTTATATTCAGGAAGTTGCTGCGGTGGTCCAATATTTTTTTAGATGAAATTGGTGCAGTAAAATCCAAGATGGCGCTTACAATATGGCGGCCAAAAAAATTAATTTTGTCCGATTTTCTCCAAAATTAGTATGGAGGAATCTTCGGGGTTGTACCCAACGAATCTGAAATTATTTTTAAAAAATTCAAAATGGCGAATCCAATATGGCGGACAAAAAAAAATTTAATTTAGTCTGATTTTCTCCAAAATTGGTATAGGGGAGTTTTTGAGGTTGCACATAACGAATCTGATATTATTGTAAAAAAAATCAATATGGCGGATCCAATATGGCGGATCAAAAAATCAATTTTGTCCGATTTTTACCAAAATTGGTAAGGGGGAGTTTACGGGATCGCATATGACGAATCTAAAATAATTTTTAAAAAATTCAATATGGCTGATCCAATATGGCGGACGAAAAAATCAATTTTGTTCGATTTTCTCCAAAATTGGTACGGAGGAGTTTTCAGAGTCGCGTATGACGAATCCAAAATAATTTTTAAAAAATTCAATATGGCGGATCCAATATGGCCGACAAAAAATTAATTTTGTCCGATTTTCTCCAAAAATTGATACGGGGGAGTTTTTGGGATCGCATATGACGAGTATAAAATAATTTTAAAAAAATTCAATTTGACGGATTCAATATGGCCGACAAAAAAATCGTTTTTGTCCGATTTTCTCCCAAATTGGTACGGGGGAGTTTTCGGAGTCGCCTATGACAAATCTAAAAAATTCAATATGGCGGATCCAATATGGCGAACGAAAAAATCAATTTTGTCCTATTTTCTCCAAAATTGGTATGAGGAAGTTTTCGGGGCTTTGCATAAATAATCTGAAATTATTTTTAAAAAACTCAATATGGCGGACAAAAAAAATCAATTTTTTCCGATTTTCACCAAAATTGGTACGGGAGAGTTTTCGAGGTCACATATGACGAATCTAAAATTATTTTAAAAAATTCAATCTAGCGTATCCAATATGGTAGATAAAAAATTAATTTATTTTCTTTAAATATCGATATTGGAAGGTTTTGGGGCCTATATTTCCAATCTAAAATTAATTTGAAATTTAAAATAGTGGACTTTCAATGACAGACTAAATATTCGTTTGACCCAATTTGATTGGTATTTGGAAAAATCTAAGAACTAACGAATTTTTAATGGTTCATTTTAGGGTGATTTACAACTTTGGATAAAATGGGTACTTTTTTGCCAGTTTGGAGTCATTGCGAGGTACACTAATCTCGATTAGTACTTAGTTCAAATAATTTATGAATGTCATAATGAATTCTAAAACTAAAAATAGAAAAATAAAATTTTTATTAAAAAATTGAACCGACTTCTAAAAGTGCGCTAAAAAGTGAAAAATAACCATAAATTTTTATATGAAATTGAACGTTTTGAAGTCGGCGCCAAATTATTTGTACAAGAAATAAATAACTAATAATATATACAAATTATGGTAAGAAAGCAAATACAAATAAAGTATTTTTAATCTGTTTATGCAAATCACATTTTGTCAGGTATTAGTTTGGCGCCGACTTCAAAAAGTTCAATTTCATATAAAAATTTATGGTTATTTTTCACTTTTTAGCGCACCTTTAGACGTCGGTTCAATTTTTTAATAAAAATTTTATTTAATAATAAAAAGTAAAGTCAATCCTTTGTTATATTTTATTTTTTTTCCAATAAAACAATAGTAAAATGAATCTGTTTGTGTATTTATTAAACACCTAAAATACGTTTTGCAATCCATATTTTTCTGCAGAGTCCGTTTATTAATGAAATAGAACCATATATTAGGGTGAAATCTAATGGTTTCAAATCAGTCTCACATAACAATGTCAGAAGTAAACACTGTTGATAAGTTCGGTCGCAAAAGAAAATTTAAGGATTTTAACTTTATGCGAGGTCCTTCAGGAATAGGTTTTAAACTTACACCTAATGGAGATTACGACATGGGAAGCAAAAGATTGTGCTATTTAGCAGAACCTCTAGAAGGAGACGATGCGACCACATGAAATTATGTTGATAATAACCTAGCTCAGTGTGTGCAAGATACGCAGAAAGCTTTACATGACTCAACAATTGTTATTTAAGATTATTCAGAAACCAACTTGAAGGTTACGTACGCAAGAAATTAATTGAAACCGGTCAAGGACTTAGAGGATACATTGATGATACTGTTATTGCAATATATGAACTTAGGCAAGACGAACTGCGTGATAACCTTAACTCTAGAATGTTGAAAATTAAAAGACTATGGAGGATCTTATCAGCAAACCTGTTTCACATTAAACATTTACTCGTAGACCTGTGCGTTTAATTTACTGTTAGACAAATTTTTCAACAATAACTTTTACAGTTTGTTATTTGTCGACACTTCATTATATTTATAATTTTAAAATAAAGGTTCAATAAAAAAGCAATCAAGTAATGAATACATGTTTTTTATTTAAAAAAGAAATTACAATACTATCGTTACATATTAATGTTGTATGTTCAATAGAAATAATAAAAACAATACAAATAATGAAATATGGATTTTCCAGATTACGTGCTGTCCTGACTTAGAAATGATTCCAACACGGTGACTAAATTTGCTAAGTTTTCTTCCGGGTCTGTTTTGTAAAAATCTATGTCTGCAAGCCCCCAAGGTAGAGTTTTGGTTGAATTGGGAATTACATAACTTTTATCATCGCTATGTGACAATGCTACTTTATTTATTATGTTGGTATAAATGTTATGTAATTCACTTCTAAATGTCTTCATCTTTCTTAATATCAAACCACCCCGTTCAACAATTCTTTGGTAGTCTTCCTGATGAAGGTCTTTCTCGATAACACATTTTTTGATACCTTTGGCTTTTTTTAATTCATTATTAATGGACTTTACATAATAAGCCTTCGCGCCGGTACCATAAAAACTTATTATCGGATCACCAGGAAACTCATCTTTCATTCTATCAACTACAGAATTACTTTTAATTATGTTGAAATTATTAATTTTGGGGTAATTTGATGTATCAAATTTTTCGGCGTTTTCTGATATAGTTTGATAAAAGTTTTCCGTATACACTTTTAATATAAGCGAGTCAGTATCGGTGTAAAGTAACGAAGCATCATCGCCAAACTTGGATTTAACAAAATTATAATAAAAATCGTATATTACAGTCTTTGATATATCTAATATAGAAAATCCGATGTAAATTGGTTTATTGTATGTCTAGCAACAAAGTTCTCGGTAAATATCGAGCTACTATTGAAATTGGGGCGGGATATTAGTGCTCTAGCTCCATTTCTGCCTACACTGTTATCAAAATGTGTTACTAATTTTATATCCTTTCGATTTTCCACATTTTCCATAGTTTTACCAAATATCGCGTTATTTTTTAATTTAAAAGTGTCCTTCGCAAATTTTGTGGTGGCCTTGTTACGTAAATTGGTGTTAAAATCAATATACGCTTTTAGCTATTTTGATTGCTTAAACTGTAATACTCGATGGTTTGCATTACCACTAAGCCGTTGGCGATGGCTTGTTTTAAAGTTCTATAGTGTACAATGTATTTTTTTTTATCTTGTAAATTAGGAATTAATTTCGGCAATTTAGCGTTTTTTGTTGGCGGTATAATATTTTCTACTAGAAATGGAAGATCAGAATGTGCATCATGCAACTCAGTCGGATAATGCGCATCCACTTCCAAAACGTAGCCATGTAAACTATCATCACCAACAGCCATAATATTTAAATCCAAAATTTCGCGCTCGCTTAACCATCGAAAACCACAATATGGTAATGCTTGTGACATACTATGACCATATAGACTTGTAGCATCAAGGTATGTTATAAATGAAGAAGGTTTTGTTGGGTCATAGTCTGGTAAAAAAATATTATTAGCGATGTGCTTCCTTTCTGTACACTGGCTTATGCCGCCGCGTATACCTTTCTTAAAAAAATGTATCATGTCTATATCAGTTAAGAGCTCTAACTCTACCTTAGTCATACATCAAATGATAAACTTGGAAGGGTATAGTAATGTGCTGGATCAAGTTTATCGAATTTTAAACAATTATTCCGAAATTGCTCAAAAATATCACACAATAGCAACACATCTGATTTTAAATACACGTCCGAATAGTCCCCCAAAGTTTTACACCCAAACAAGCGCCATACTTCTTTTGCTCTTCTATAGCTTTCATCGCTAATATGTTCTTCCCGTAAATTATCATAAAATTCATCTTTACTTGGAAGACATGTATTTTCCATTTTTTCTATAGAGTCAATAAAGTTATAGGGCAAAACACCCTTTGACGCATCAAATTAATTTGGTTGATATTTGAAAAATGTTTCCGCGTTTCAATAAAATCGTCGTCGTTTAAACCGCTGCCTAAATTTTCCAAAGACATTGACAGAAATTTAAAACTGTTAATAAATCGCAATTTTAAATATTTCCTCTTGACTTTCTCACATTTACTATCAAAATAATCGTGCACACAAATGCTTTTGGTAAATTATATGTACTTTTCCTTACTTTGAGCCAAAACACCAATTTTATTCCCATATTTACATAACTCTTTTATAAATAAATGGCTCTCGTAGCCGCTTAAGTTATGAAATATGATAGGGATAAAAGAGGGTCATTTATAATTTAAATTACAAACGGAATGTGCAGCACCAAATCTTTTTGCACCAGTTATGTGACAGTGGTCTCGTAATTTAATCTCAACCTCTTCAAAACGGCCTTCACATATACCACATATTTTAGCATCATTAAACTCCCTTTTTTCTTCAGGCGTTAACGGTTTCATAGGCTTAATGTCTTTTAAATATGTGTTATATAGAGCCCTTAATTCACACTCGATACGATCCACAAAGACTTGAGCTGCATTATTCCTAAGAAATAGCTCAAATTTCGAAAGTGAGTCGCCAAAAGAGCATTTAATTAAATAAGCAAAAGAATATGGTTCATGTTTAAAACTTTTTACAGTGTAAGAATTTTGTGGGTTTGGTTGTACCGTTTCAACGGGTTTTAAAACAGATTCGAAATCTGCATAAACCACGAATGGAACGCGCATTTGCTTTCCTATACCTTCGAATTTTAAAATCTTTTCCTGAACAATCTTTCCAAATTTATCGATTTTTAAATCCATTGAGGGTGTTTGCGTGAAAATGTGGTTACAATCGTAGCTTTGATGTAAAGTTGAAGCTGACGGTGTACTAAAATAAATGAGGCAACTATCGCAGAAATATATTTTATGTTGTTGACAACTAATTTGACTTGAAACTAAACGTGATAAATCCCGAATCCAACAATAATGACTCTTTGAACAAGTCGTATCACAAAAATGTTCACCGCCATCTTTACTACTACAGTCTTTTATAATTAACAATAAATTTACATGTCTATCCAACTTTTTTTTTGACGCATACCTCAGCGGACCAATAACTTTATGTATTAGTTCATTATTTTCATATTTAGATTCCAGACCGTATACGTTAATTGATATGTTGTTCATTTCCTCAATTTTTTTAATGTCAGGTTATTTTACTGGGAAATCCATACCTGTTAAATTTAGCACTCTGGAAAAATGGGGGTAGGATGTCTTCTGTGAAGGCTCTGCTGTTGGAGGAAACAATGCTGATGTTACAGCCCACGCAAAGCAAAATTCGTCCTGGTTAATCACATTGATGACAGCTCCTTTCTTTTCAATAGAATACGGCAACTTGATGTACGATGAGCCACCCATAGGCATATACTAACTTCCAAGTATAAAATTCGCACAAGAGCCCATCCTATAACAAGAAAAATAATATATAAAAATCAGTTTAATATATCGAGTTTTGATTTGTCCATACCTGAATCTTTCTCCTGGAACTCTGTCCCCTGCGTTTTTATTAATTCGGTGAAAGAATGGTAAACGGCATCCAAATCACTTTCTACACTAATTATTTGATTAATAATCTACATTACATGTAGCGCAATTAATTACCGGAATCGTCGATGTACACTCTTCATTTCGGAGCCGTTTTCCTCCAGGCACTTCATTAAATCTCGCCGCATACGATTCTCTTTTATGACGCCTCATATTATAACTATTAGTAAACTTAGAACCGCAATTTTCACAAACATATGCCATGATTTGTCAAATATTAACACATGTACTACCTATACAAGTCAGAGCCAACTGATGAATGAAACTGTCCCATACCTTATATAAAACCATTCAAGGTCACCCCAAACCACGTAACATATCTTCAAGGTCACACACCCAAGATAACCTCCAATAAAGTCAAGGTCGTCTCGACCAAGGTCAAGGTCAAGGTCACACACGCAACCTTGAACACAAGGTCCAGGCCAAGGACAAAGCGCACGTGCCCTTTCAAGGTCAATGACAAGGACATGTGGGCGGGGCCAAAGAGGGGTGGGGCAAGGTCAAGGTCGAGGAGTGGGGGGATGGATAGAATCGGGTTATGTTCACTACTCGGAATAATAATTTACACTGATATTTTCAGGAAAATTATTTATCTACACGTCAGCCTCGATACGATAAAATAATTTGAATTAAATTTATTGACATTTTGCTATATAGCCTACAATATATCATTAGCTCAGGCGATAATTATACTCTTTTTTTTCAGCAAATTTCGAATTAATTTTTGCTTTTTTGTCCAATTCTGGTTTCCTCTAACTTGCGTAGATATAAACTTTATTACATATTAGTATCACCAACAAAGAGATAATATAAACAAGTTGCCACAAACTCTCTAAATAGAATCCTTACCTTATTTGCTTGTGGAACAGCGGCACAAAAAACGACCACTAGGTGAAAAAACGTTGCCCTGTGAAGGAAAACTTAACGACTTGAAAACAAAACGTTATAAATCCACCTTTGGTTTCCAGAGCAAAAATAATTTTGCCTACATTGGATGTAAAATTGGAACTGATGAAACAATATGTGAAGACATTGAATAAAACAGGCTTTTGTTTTACTTTATAACATATTAAGAAAATTTTCTGAATTGTGTACAGTGAAACTAAAAGCTGGCATTATTGATGGACCACAGAAATGACAACTTTTGTTGAAAGATAACAATTTGGTACATTTAATGAATGGCTTAGACTAAGCGGCATAGATTACTTTTGTAAATATTGTGTTACATTAACCTTAACTTTATAATTTAATAAGCGAAGTTGTGATTATTAATGCGAAACTTTATTCTTTACAGAATAAAGTTTAGAACAGTGTAAACTACATATTTTTAAGTTTGCGTTCCCTAGAATTTATTGATAGTGAAGCTCAAGGATCACCAATCTAAATTTAGAACATCAAGGGTAGGAAAAATCAATGTATGTTCAAAATAAAAACCAAAAAGAACAATAAACAATTTATTAATAATAAATATTGAAATTATTATTCACCAAATATTAAAATGATAAACTCTTGATAACTTTTCAAAATTCATAAGAACACTCAGAAAGGTCATAATATTGACAAGATAAAATAAGAAAGTTACAATAGTGATCAGAGAATATAAGAAAGTTACAATAATAATAGGAGAGTTAAGAAAGTTTCAATGAAAGATATGTTTAGGTGATTAATATACAGTCTGTTGCTTCAAGATAATATATGCTGAAGATATCTAAAAACAATTTGTCTTCTGCAATGACATGATGAGATAGGATAAGATAGTAAGGATAGTCGATTTCCTTAGACTTGGAACAGACTAATAGGTGGAGTCAAAATTTTACAAATTAACTTCAAATAAGCAAAAAACGAAATATGAAAAGTAAGACTCACCTGCAGTTCCCTTGATGAAGTTCTTTGAAACTAGAGAATCTTTTTTTGACGGTTTTGACCCCAATATGCTTTGCAGGGTGTTTACTAGCCAAGTTCTCCCAGATAAGCATCAGCTAAGGAATTTATAGATTGCACTATAGTAGGTACCTTGTCAATACGTTTACCCTGGTGATAGTATTAAAACATAAAAATAGGCATTACAACTCTTAACACAATATTAAATTGTCAAAAGGCTTTAGCAACAGGTAGTTTAGGTAAAGAAAATAGATAATTCACAGCAGTAACAGATTTTTAAGATAGTTTCTATGGATTCAGGTCACGATTGCCAATTATGAATTTAGAAAAATTGCTGTACAGTGAATATGATCGTTAAGTGCCAAATAAATTCCATCACAGAAACATCTTTAAACAAAGAATGTTTGACAGATTTCTAAATTTGACGGAACAAATCATCCAATATAATAAGGTGCCTAAACCTATAAAATAATTCAAAATTCTTTTATAAAAAATAAGTTACGTTATAAAAGAAATAAGTACCTCTTTTCTATTCACTTAAACACCATTTTGAAGACAAAATCCTAACAAATGTTATAAAGGTTCCAGAAACGGCTATTACTTGCGATCGATTATCATCAACTCCACTATGTCAGCTGACTATGAAAGCTGGAACGGATGGAGTAATTATAACCCTCTACAGCGGAGTAAGAAAAAATAGTGCCGAAATAAAAAAAAATTCCGTGACAATAAAATAATTAGCCCTTTAAAAGTCGCAAAATTCGTATTACTTGGGAATAAGCTATAACACAAAAACTACACGCAGTATAGAAAAATATAAATACAGTTAGAATCTGGATAATTGGTAAACTAAAAAATTACATTAGTTTTGGCCGTACCAAAACCACTACAGGCATGTGTAATGTACTCATGTTTGAAAAGTAAAATAGTTCATAGTTGGGCGCCATCTTTATATTAGCAGATGAAGACCAGAAAAGGGTGCTCGTTAAACATTTTGTAGTTCTAAAATTAGATTATTTTTTCTATATTTCTTGAGGAGTTTCTACGTTTTAAAAAACATATTTTTATGTAGCTAGAAAAGGCAATGATTCAAATTAAAAAACATAAATGATAATGATGCCCATACTGGGAAAATTTGATATATTACTAAACAGTAACTGGCACTGATTATCTTGGATTTTATTTTTTGGATCAAAAAGTTCATCCCACTTTGACATGTAAAACAAATTATATTAAATATTTTTTTTCCGGAATAAGTTTGCAAATACAACTTAAATATCTCCATTAAAATGCTAACAGTGTTATTCGTATGCTCTAAGAAAAATTGTGCTCACACTTTTATATTTGGGTACAAAATTGCAATGAAACTAGTTTAGTTTAAAAAATTTTTCCTAACTTTAAATAATCATGGTGATTTAAAGTATAGTTTTGACAAAAGAAATAAATTTTCACATACAATTCGAACCACTTAATTGCTTTTTTTTACGTTATAACTTTCCTTATTGAATTAACAACTGACAGAAATATTAAATTTTTTAAATCTGTTACTACACAATATTGAAAATGTTGTACGAACGCTGTATATAGTTTTTACTACCCCTAACTTAAGTAGGTCTTATTAGCCAGATATATTTTATTATTGTATAGAAAAGTTGAGAAATGTAATAAAATATGTTGCACAACAACTAAATAGCGCAATCAACGTTGCTCGTTCGATGACAAAAAATCCAGCAGCCGTAAATTCGTTTCTTAGGGAGGCAATTTTAAAACGCAGGCATTCCATTGCCTGATAAAGTTGAGATTTTTCTTCAAAATATTCCTTCACTTTAAGGCACGTGGTAGTAAGATTATCTTTTTCTCTTTTGGTTATGTCACATACGAAGATGCAAACTGTTATCGGAACCTGAAAAAAATGAGAGTTGTAATGTTAACTATTTAGACAGTTTGTATAACTATATCAATAAATTTCCATTTGCCTCTTTTTAACTACCAGCCTGGTGGAAGTTTATGTTTCCAAATTATTTGCTGACCTACTAATTTTCGCTTGAGGTATGATTAAATTTGTGTAATTCGTATTGGTGAAAAATCGTAATTTTCTGCAGCACTAAAGTTTCTTTGTCCTTTTGATAGATCCATCCTTCGTTTCGCTACTGGATTGCGTTACTACAAAACGCTTTTGAGGACAGATTTGTCGAAAGGAAAACTTTACTATTTTAAGTCAGACTGTTTATTCATCATGTCGCATGTTGAATAGTTTAAGTTAATGTACCTGATTGAATCGTAATAATAATTTTTTAATCGACATTTTCAATTCCAATTTAACACTATTTTCTTTATATGGAACAACCTATATAATTTATCGATAGAGTGTTTATGTATATTCAAACTAATATTAACATGTTTGCCTTTATCTATAAGGATTTAAAAAAAATATTATTAAAAAAATAAGCGATTTTTATTGGAGCATTACTACTGTTACTAGAATAGAAACCAATTATGATTTGTTTTGTATGAAGTACAAACCGAGCAGATGCTTTGCAGCTTTATACAACTCTTTTTTGTAGGCTTTTCAGTATTAAAAATATCAATATTATTAGTATTAATAAAAATAAAAAGTAATATTTATACCTAATGCTTAGTTCAGGCAACAATAAAAAAAAATAGTATGAATAGCTAGCCACGATTCTTTTTATTCTATGTCGTGTTAAGAGTGTGTAAGTTTTGGCATTTAATAATCATTCAAAATAGGTTGTTTCATTAAAAAAGGCGTAAAACGGAGTAGAAAATATATTTAAATGGTAATTTTGAACACCCTGTACAAAAAAATTAAACATCGTACTATTGTGAAATAAAACACTTACTACTCAATACTTCCAAATTTTCGCAAAAAAACTAGGAAACTGTAGTGTGGGTTTTACAAATTAGGTAAAATATTAATTTTGGCCAAAAATTATTTAAAAATTTAATAATTCGCCATCGTCGCATTTTAAGGCAAAAAATTTTAATGTTGGTAAAAAAAAATGCTGGTAATTTAATTCCAAATAAATAATAAAATGGTTACACCTTTTCGAGATAATCTGTACATGTTAAATTATTTTTAAAATATTTGTTTGCTAACTCCATTCCATTCGCCTACAAAATTTTTCATTAATATGACGATTGAGTCGTATTCAAATACGTCGTTCTAATTGAATTGTATTATTAATATTGCGTTTCTTTTAATACTGGAAAATCACCAAAAGATAATTGTATAGAGCGGCAAAGCATCTATTAAATTTATACGTCATATAAAAATCTTATTTGATTTCATCCTCGTAAAAATCTTAATGCAGAGGAAAATTCGAGTATCTCTAGTTAAACCACAATTTCAGAGAAAACTGTTGGAGATACAGGCAAATATGTTCGTATCAGTTTGAAGATAATAAATACTCTATCAACACTCAACGTATATCCCAATATCCCATATGCCCAAACTTTTACCTGTGTCCATTGAAGGCTGGGCGAAATTGGAGGATTCAAAAATTATTTTGGTATTAAAGAATGACCAAGATTATAGAGAACGAAAGCTTTCACGGCTTTAGTCAAGTTGAAAAGCATGGTTCTTGGGTGTAGACTGTGTCAAATTGGAATTATCGTCCGACGTTTCGCCTACGATTGCACAAGACAACTTTAGGTATCTTTACTCGAGATTAGACCACTGAATGACCATCGAAGAGCAACAGCCCGATATTTATACCCGACTAGTGCTCGGCGAACTGTGATGCAGCATTATAATCGATTTCCCCATGTGATGTAGACTGTAACCTCTATCTCTATTAATATTATTTGGATATTTTCAAATTTCGAGTGATTCTCTAATTTTACGTTTAAAGAAACCAGACACTGATGTTAACATCTTAGTTTATTTTATATTAAAAGTGTGATTTGTGAAATGCTGGTGTTCAGCTATTGCAGATTGTACAATTTGTTTATTTTTAATACATCTTTCGCGTTGCTTAAGCCTAGTAGATAGAGACCGTCCTGTTTGACCCTCATACATTTTACTACAAGGGAAAGATATTTTATAAACGTTTTGTGTTTTTAATAGTATTGCGTCCTTTGGTGACTTCAAACATTGCCCAATTTCCTTACATGTATTGAAAATTGTCCAAATGTTTGATTTTCGGAGCAATTTGGCAATCTTGTGGATGATTCCATGTATGTAAGGCAAAACAATACTGTAGTTGAGGTTTTATATTTATTAATAGAAAGTTTAATATCTTCAGCGCAATATCCATTGTTTCTCAGAGCATTAGGCAGTTTTTCTGTTTCTGATTTCAGTGATGGTTCGTCACATGTTGAACGAGCTCTATGTACCAAAGAGTCAATGACGGATTATTTTTGAGGATGATGGTGTGACGTTGCATTGTGACATCGATTTGTGTGTGTTGATTTTCTGTACACAGAATATATTAATTGGCCATTATCTTTCCTTTGTACTAGTATAACGAGAAAGGCAAAGGCACCCCTTAATTCAGTTTCCATAGTAAATTTTATACTAGGGTGTTGTTGGCTTTGATAATTCAGGAAATTATGGAAGTTATCTGCGCCATGTGGGCAAATTACGAACGTATCAATGCACCAAAATTTAGGTTTTAGAGGAGCAGAAGACGAGTTTTCAAAGCATCCATGAAGATGTTCGCTACCATAGGTTACAGTGGAGATTCCATGCTCCCGAAGTCTGCTCATAGAAGGTTCCTTGAAAAGTAAAATAAGTGGATATCAGACATGTTTTAATTAGTTCTAGTGGCCTGAAGTCCACGTTGTTATTTCATAACAGATATTATGGAAACTAAAACATGTAAAGGACAACATTTGTATACAGGGATCACAGAGTTTTTAACAAATTCAGTTTTTCTATAAACCGATGTAAAAGTTTAGCCAAATATTCACCTATTTTGTAAGTTGGTGAGTCTATTGCGCTAACGATTGGACGTAGTGAAATCTTGGAGCTGCTTTGTTTAACGGCTTTCTTTTTTTGTGGTGTGAGGTTGGAGACGTTGATTAGAGATGTCAGATTCATTTAGATTTTGTTTGTTGGATCAGTTTAAATGACTCTGTAAGTATTGTTGTCCAAGAGCTTGTTTATTTTTTCAGTTCATTTGTCTTTATTCATAACAACAGTGCAGATATGTAGATGATACGTTCGTAGTGTGGCAAGATAACCTCCATAATTTCTTGCATCATTTAAACCACTTCACTATGGAAACTGAATCAAAAAGTGCCCTTCCATTTGTCAATATACTAGTACAAAGAAAATATAATGGCAAATTAAAACATTCTATGTACAGAAAACTAACATGTACAAATCGATATCTCAATGCAACGTCACACCATCATCCTTCTCAAAAACAATTTGTCATTAACTCTTTGGTACTTAAAGCTCTTTCGATATGTGACGAAAAAATCATTGAAATTAGAAACAGAAAAATTGACTAATGCTCTGAGAAGCAACCGATATTGCGCTGAAGATATTAGACGTTTTATTAATAATCATAAAACCGAACTACTCAACAAAATGTCCTAAATGTACCATCTATGGACAGTGTTGTCTTGCTTTACATACACGAAACCACCGACGAGATTGCCAAATCGCTCCAAAAATCAAAAATTCGGTCTACATCATATGTGGAGATCGATTATAATACTGGATAGGGGTTCGCTGAGTACCATTCGAGTATAAATACCTGGCTGTTGTTCATCGATAGTCATTATCATATACAACCGATATTTTTATTCGAGTTCTCCAACAATTTTTGAAAAGCATCACAAAAAGTATAGATACGAGGGGAGGGCATTCTAAAAATATATTACAATTCTTTTTTTTTTCGTTATTAGTTTTTGAAATAATCAGTAGGAAAGCGCTGGGAACACGGACTGAGGAGAACTTAAGGCCTCTCTGCAAAATCTGGAGAAAACGGAAACCCAGCTCCAAAAGTTGAAAATTTAAGGAATCCAGCGATATCTCCGGGGCAGAAGTGCTTCAAAAGAACCAAGCTTAATGAGTCGGTTGGAGAAACACCTAAGACTGCAACTGGAAAAATATAAAACCAAGCTTTTACTGCGCTAAGGATGACAATTGTGCCGGGTAAATACTCGGAAAAAACGTTGATCCCGGAGCGGATTAAACAAATTCAAATGACACTTCAACAATAAAATTTCGGAGTGCTAAACTGGAAAAGGTCCGCAGTTTACGAGTACATCTCGAGAGGCGGAGATGCTGGTCTTTACTTGTGTAGATGAGCAGACGAAAACCCGGTTGGAGGTAAGGGTCCCATTATGACGCTTTGAGAGGATGCGGACTAGGAGTAAGAATAAAACAAGAAATTGGGTCTTTCTTGGAATAAAAAGAAGGATGAAACAAAAAACATTTTTTCACCGCGTCAAGCGGGGTATATTTTCAAAATATCTCACAAAATAATTAAATATTTTTTGTTTGAAAAATAACATATTACAGAGGTCTTAATAATGCAACTTTTTTCTGACTTAATCAAGATTCTATCATATACCGTTTAAGAAGTAGCAATACTCTCCCCATGAAATAGTGATGACTCTGTAAAACCAGAATTTTTATATTTTCAATTATAACAAAATATTTGAATTCTAACTTCCGTACATCTCAAACTGCTGTCAAAAGTTTATAAATTTTCGTTTAAAAAATGCAAATGAGAAAACTTGAAGTGCAAGGTATCTTTGATCTTACAAAAATGTTCAATCTTTTTAGCATCGTTTCTCTTGATGAGCGCAATACTAGAAATATTTACTCAAATAGACGCTTGCACGTACGATATGTATGAGTACCTCAGACATCAGTTCTGAATCCGCTTAATTTCATACTATCAGAATGGAATTTTATGAATCTTTCAGAATATGTAAAATTTGAAAAACACTATTCATGTTCTATTTCTTTTGACGTAAATTAAATATTTTCTCTAAGTCAGTAAGACATAAGAATAAAATAAGTTCAAAGCATTCAGCTTTTTAATTTATTTAATAACGGGTATTTGCAAAAATGAAGAGCAAATAAACAACGAAACAAAATAATAAGTAAGCAAGTTTCATTCTGGAGACCGATCTTGGCATGCGCTAGCTGGAATCAATATATATATATATATATATATATATATATATATATATATATATATATATATATATATATATATATATATATATATATATATATATATATATATATATATATATATTATATTTATTCTAAATGATCTACGTAAAAAATTACTAATTCACTTACCATAAGGAAAATAAGACCCATTAAGCTATTTAATAGGTATCCATTTAGAATATACAAACAACAGAATAAACAGTTTGTAAAAGCTTGGGAAATCATCAAAAAGAGCTCAGTTTCAAAAAGTTGTTTAAAATTTGTTATGATATTATGAAGACAGAAGGCTACTCTATCAATTTTTTTGATTATCTCAAAAGCAGCGTCTCTGGACTTTTCATACTTCAGTTGGAGAAGAAGACGTTGCACACGTTGGTATCTGCATCTTAAGGCTAACAATAATACTGTTAGGATAATACATTTCCAAGAAGAATAAATAATTAAGATTATATTTGTTACTGGAAGCGTTGATAACACCAATATTTTTTTAATACCAGTTTCGGATAGGAGAAGGTAGCTAAAGAGAGCATACATCCATGCAGAGCAAATAAAAGCTACAAGTACTAAATAATAAACGCCGTATTTAAAAACATGTTTTTCGAATTTCGATCTTTCATTGGAGATAATTTGATCAACTGATGAAAACTCACAGAAAAGATTTTTCCATATGAGTCGCTTCTTAGTAGAGTTGATAATGGAAATAATTATTAATAGGTATCGGCCAAGTGTTGAAATTAAGCCGAGACAAGTTTCAAGAACAAGAATATTTGTAATACCTCTTGTTCTCTCCCAAAACATTGTAGCACTTAAAAAAACTGTCAAAATAACTAATATTAAAACTTTCTTCGTGTGGTGTTTTTCATTTATTAAAATGTTATCTTGAAAATCAAAATATGGTACAATTCCAAAAAAACTTGAAAACTTTGCTAATGAACTAAAAAAGAAAACTTCCTCGCCAGACGGCATATTTCTTTTACCGCCTGGAACTATTTAGTAACTAATTGTTTCACCTATTGTCGATAAATTTAAAAGCATTTGTGGAAATTAACTTTTCTAAGTGACAAAACATAAATTAGTTTATTGTAGCAATAGTGTCAGTACCGGAATTAGGAAGCATTGTAAAATTGAACAACACAAAAATGTAAATATTGAATATTCCACAACCTTATACTACTAAAAACAAAACCATCCTACTGAAATGAATATTTTAAATATTTTGGTCATAGTACTTTTATACAAAATTTATATTGATTCTAAAATTAGATTTTAACCTAAAAACAAATGATTTCTCTAGTACAAATTATTTCAATGTCAGTCAAACGAAATCTGTACATCCACCGCAACGGTGCGAAATTTAAAAATTAAAATTTCTGTAAGAAATAAATGAATCTTTTACTCCTGTGATTAACAAGTTATCTATATGCATTTTCCTTTCAAATAGTTAAAGGAAAAAATATACATTAACACTTTATTTTGCGCTACTCCGGTATATGTATAGATGTTCAATTGGCGATATTTTTAAATCTAAATTGCGCTTCTCCAATCCTGGCTTTTCACACAATGCAAAAGGGAAAGAAGAGTAAAAGCGGAATTCTCCTCTCCACGTGACCTTAAGCGAATATAGTTACACAAACTCCTTCCTTGGGGCACACTTCCTATAGCAGAAATACACTTCTGTACGATATCGTGGATTAGCTGAGAGACGAAATTATCATTGATCGCTCGAACTGCTCGGTCGACAGGAAAAAAAAAATAAATTTCAGTCTGGGAATGAACAATTTTTATCAGTAAAAAATTCCAAATATTTTTATGTCATTGGTTACCGAAATTTCAATATCATAGTGTAAATATTGAATACAGGGTGTCCGGTAAGTACCTCCTAATTTTTCAAGAACATATAGGGCAGATCAAAATAACCCTATTTTGTTATGAAAAAAAATTCCTAAAGTGCTGCTTAACGGAGATACAGAGCCCTAAAAGAGTACCCAGCAATTTACCTTAGCGGCTCTAAGTTTCGAACCGACTTGTAAAATTTAATGAAATTTTAATATTTTATAAAGGCTATAAAGACTCATTAAACCATAGTAAAATAAATATTTTAGATCATTAGAGAAGTCATGATCAGACTTGCAGCGATACTCATTGAGCCAAATTTTTGACAGGTGTCATTTTACAGAGCTGAAAACTGATTTTTTAAATACTTTGGTCATTCCTCTTCGAAAAAGGTAATCTTAATTTATTTCGATAAAACTGACGGTTTAATAGTAAATCGGTTTTTATGCGAAAAACTCAAATGCTAAACACAAGCAGGTAAAAATCAGGTTGGTATTGTTAATACCTACATGATTGACGGAACTTGTTAAAACTGACTTCAAATAAAAATAATTTGTAAAAATGGAAAAATATTCTTATGCAGTATGCTGATATGCATTTAATTTATGATAAAGGGCTGTCAAATTCTTCGAAGGTAAGAAGACATTATGCGGAAAAGTCCAAAAACATTTCACAGGGTTGATCGAAGCCTAAAGGGAACATGATAAGAAAATAATTATTAGATTTAATGAATTAATTTTTCATATGTTTTATTCAGGGTCATTTTTGCAGTGACGTGGCGCTAAGAGGCCTCCCAGAAGAGCACAAGATCCTCACGTAGATGATTTTTCCGCAAAAAATTCAATCATCCAAGTAGTTTATATAGTAACATATCCTAAATCTAAAGTTTTCTAACTTTATTTTGTTTACCGATGAGGCCGGTTTTACAAAACATGGCATAATAAACTCACACAATCTTCATGTTTAGGTTCACTATATAATTCAAAACAAACACCAACAAAGGTTTATTGTAAATACGTGGGCTGGCATCACCGGAAATAATCTTATACCTTCATTTGTTTTGGAAGAAAGAATCAATGATGAGATTTATTTACAATTTTTGCAACAAAATTTAAATAATCTATTAAAAACCTTCTTCTTAATAGAAGAGTGCAAATGTGATTCATGCATGATGGTGTTCCACCTCATTAACGTTCTTGACCCTCAATGGATAGATCGAGATGGGTCTGTTTTATAACCACCAAGGTCTCCAAACCTATATCCGTAATAACGCCAGAATATAATTTGAAGTGCAGAGGGAAAACATTTGAAGAGTAGGAAAATGTACTGAAGTCCGTAGGGCCCATATTGAATATTTGCCAAATTACCATTTAAACGTTTTTAATATTTTTGAATTTTAATAACATTGTAAATTAATTGAGCCCAGATCAACCCTTTGAAACGCCTCTGGATTTACAATGTTCGAGCTGGAAATCATTCAGCATATCATATTAGTAGTGAACATAACCCGATCCTCTCCATCCCCCCACTCCTTGACCGTGACTTTGACCTTGCCCCACCCCTCTTTGGCCTCGCCCACATGTCCTTGGCATTGGCCTTGAAAGTGCACATGTGCGTCGTCCCTGGCCTTGACCTTGTGTTCAAGTTTGCGTGTGTGACCTTGACCTTTAGCTTGGTCGAAACGACCTTGACTTTGTTGGGGGCCATCTTGGGCGTGTGACCTTGAAGATATGTTACGTGGTTTGGGGTGACCTTGAATGGTTTTATATAGGGTATGGGGCAGTTTCATTCATCAGTTGGCTCTGACTTGTATAGGTAGTACATGTGTTAATATTTGACAAATCATGGCATATGTTTGTGAAAATTGCGGTTCTAAGTTTACTAATAGTTATAATATGAGACGTCATAAAAGAGAATCGTGTGCGGCGAGATTTAATGAAGTGCCTGGAGGAAAACGGCTCCGAATTGAAGAGTATACATCGACGAATCCGGTAATTAATTGCGCTACATGTAATGTAGATGTTCCAATAAATCATATGTCGGCGCATAAACGAACACAACAACATAAAAATAATTCATGTTTACCGGTATGACATGGTGTGCAACTCGTTGAATGTGCCTTCAAAAGGAGAATTGCAACCTATCGGGTTAGCAGTGATATGGAGCATTCCGATTACGTAATGTTCTTTGCAGATATTAAATCCAAGGTGGTGGAACTTGTTAATAATTTATCGCGTGTGCATCATGTTTTAAAAGTTAACATGACAGCTGTTGGCGAGTACATGCTTCCATCACAAGAAATATTCAGTGAAAAATCCTTCAACACTGCTAATCAAATAATTAGTGTAGAAAGTGATTTGGATGCCGTTTACCATTCTTTCACCGAATTAATAAAAACGCAGGCGACAGAGTTCCAGGAGAAAGATTCAGGTATGGAAAAATCAAAACCCGATATATTAAACTGATTTTTATATATTATTTTTCTTGTTATAGGATGGGCTCTTGTGCGAATTTTATACTTGGAAGTTAGTATCAACAAGTATATGCCTATGGGTGGCTCATCATACATCAAGTTGCCGTGTTCTATTGAAAAGAAAGGAGCTGTCGTCAATGTGATTAACCAGGACGAATTTTGCTTTGCGTGGGCTGTAACATCAGCATTGTTTCCTCCAACGGCAGCGCCTTCACAGAAGACATCCCACCCCCATTTTTCTAGAGTGCTAAATTTAACAGGTATGGATTTTCCAGTAAAATTACGTGACATTAAAAAATTTGAGGAAATGAACAACATATCAATTAACGTATACGGTCTGGAATCTAAATATGAAAATAATGAAGTAATACATGAAGTTATTGGTCCACTGAGGTATGCGTCAAAAAAGTTGGATAGACATGTAAATTTATTGTTAATTACAAAAGACTGTAGTAGTAAAGATGGCGGTGAACATTTTTGTGATACGACTTGTTCAAAGAGTCATTATTGTTGGATACGGGATTTATCACGTTTAGTTTCAAGTCAAATTAGTTGTCAACAACATAAAATATATTTGTGTGATGGTTACCTCATTTATTTTAGTACACCGTCAGCTTTAACTTTACATCAAAGCTACGATTGTAACCACATTTTCACGCAAACACCCTCAATGGATTTAAAAATCGATAAATTTGGAAAGATTGTTCCGGAAAAGATTTTAAAATTCGAAGGTATTGGAAAGCAAATGCGCGTTCCATTCGTGGTTTATGCAGATTTCGAATCTGTTTTAAAACCCGTTGAAACGGTACAACCAAACCCACAAAATTCTTACACTGTAAAAAGTTTTAAACATGAACCATATTCTTGTGCTTATTTAATTAAATGCTCGTATCGAGTGTGATTTAAGGGCTCTATACAACACATATTTAAAAGACATTAAGCCTATGAAACCGTTAACGCCTGAAGAAAAAAAGGAGTTTAATGATGCTAAAATATGTGGTATATGTGAAGACCCTTTTGAAGAGGGTGAGATTAAAGTACGAGACCACTGTCGCATAACTGGTGCAAAAAGATTTGGTGCTGCACATTCCGTTTGTAATTTAAATTATAAATTACCCTCTTTTATCCCTATCATATTTCATAACTTAAGCGGCTACGACAGCCATTTATTTATAAAAGAGTTATGTAAATATGGGGATAAAATTGGTGTTTTGGCTCAAAGTAAGGAAAAGTACATATCATTTACCAAAAGCATTTATGTGCATGATTATTTTGATAGTAAATGTGGAAAAGTCAAGAGGAAATATTTAAAGTTGCGATTTATTGACAGTTTTAAATTTCTGTCAACGTCTTTAGAAAATTTAGGCAGCGGTTTAAACGACGACGATTTTATTGAAACGCGGAAACATTTTTCAAATATCAACCAATTTAATTTGATGCGTCAAAAGGGTGTTTTTCCCTATAACTTTATTGACTCTATAAAAAAAATGGAAAATACATGTCTTCCAAGTAAAGATGAATTTTATGATAAAAAGGTATACGCGGCGGCATAAGCCAGTGTACAGAAAGAAGCACATCGCTAATAATATTTTTTTACCAGACTATGACTCAACAAAACCTTCTTCATTTATAACATAACTTGATGCTACAAATCTATATGGTCATAGTATGTCACAAGCATTACCATATGGTGGTCTTCGATGGTTAAGCGAGCGCGAAATTCTGGATTTAAATATTATGGCTGTTGGTGATGATAGTTTACATGGCTACGTTTTGGAAGTGGATGCGCATTATCCGACTGAGTTGCACGATGCACATTCTGATCTTTCATTTCTAGTAGAAAATATCATACCGCCAACAGAAAACGCTAAATTACCGAAATTAATTCCTAATTTACAAGAAAAAAAAATACATTGTACACTATAGAACTTTAAAACAAGCCATCGCCAACGGTGGTAATGCAAACCCATCGAGTATTACAGTTTAAGCAATCAAAATGGCTAAAATCGTATATTGATTTTAATACCAATTTACGTAAGAAGGCCACCACAAAATTTGCGAAGGACACTTTTAAATTAAAAAATAACGCGATATTTGGTAAAACTATGGAAAACGTGGAAAATCGACAGGATATAAAATTAGTAACACATTGGGATAACAGTGTAGGCAGAAATGGAGCTAGAGCACTAATATCCCGCCCCAATTTAAATAGTAGCTCGATATTTACCGAGAACTTTGTTGCTATACATATGAATAAAGTTAAAATATTGTACAATAAACCAATTTATATCGGATTTTCCATATTAGACATATCAAAGACTGTAATATACGATTTTTATTATAATTTTATTAAATCCAAGTTTGGTGATGATGCTTCGTTACTTTACACCGATACTGACTCGCTTATATTAAAAGTGTATACGGAAAACTTTTATCAAACTATATCAGAAAACCCCGAAAAATTTGATACATCAAATTACCCCGAAATTAATAATTTCAACATAATTAAAAGTAATTCTGTAATTGATAGAATGAAAGATGAGTTTCCTGGTGATCCGATAATAAGTTTTTATGGTACCGGCGCGAAGGCTTATTATGTAAAATCCATTAATAATGAATTTAAAAAAGCCAAAGGTATCAAAAAATGTGTTATCGAGAAAGACCTTCATCAGGAAGACTACCAAAGAATTGTTGAACGGGGTTTGATATTAAGAAAGGTGAAGACATTTAAAAGTGAATTACATAACATTTATACCAACATAATAAATAAAGTAGCATTGTCATATAGCGATGATAAACGTTATGTAATTCCCAATTCAACCAAAACTCTACCTTGGGGGCTTGCAGACATAGATTTTTACAAAACAGACCCGGAAGAAATTTAGTCACCGTGTTGGAATCATTTCTAAGTCAGGACAGCACGTAATCTGGAAAATCCATATTTCATTATTTGTATTGTTTTTATTATTTCTATTGAACATACAAAATTAATATGTAAAGATAGTATTGTAATTTTTTTTTTAAATAAAAAACATGTATTCATTACTTGATTGCTTTTTATTGAACCTTTATTTTAAAATTATAAATATAATGAAGTGTCGACAAATAACAAACTGTAAAAGTTATTGTTGAAAAATTTGTCTAACAGTAAATTAAACGCACAGGTCTACGAGCAAATGTTTAATGTGAAACAGTTTTGCTGACAAGATCCTCCATAGTCTTTTCAATTTTCAGCATTCTAGAGTTAAGTTCATCACGCAGTTCGTCTTGCCTAAGTCCATATATTACAATAACAGTATCATCAATGTATCCTCTAAGTCCTTGACCGGTTTCAATTAATTTCTTGCGTACGTAACCTTCAAGTTGGTTTCTGAATATATCTTTAATAACAATTGTTGAGTCATGTAAAGCTTTCTTCGTATCTTGCGCACACTGAGCAAGGTTATTATCAATATAATTTCATGTGGTCGCATCGTCTCCTTCAAGAGGTTCTGCTAAATAGCACAATCTTTTGCTTCCTATGTCGTAATCTCCATTAGGTGTAAGTTTAAAACTTATTCCTGAAGGACCTCACATAAAGTTAAAATCCTTAAATTTTCTTTTGCGACCGAACTTATCAACAGTGTTTACTTCTGACATTGTTATGTGAGACTGATTTGAAACCATTAGATTTCACCCTAATATATGGTTCTATTTCATTAATAAACGGACTCTGCAGAAAAATATGGATAGCAAAACGTATTTTAGGTGATGTTTAATAAATACACATACAGATTCATTTTACTATTGTTTTATTGGAAAAAAAAATTAAAATATAACAAAAGATTGAGTTTACTTTTTATTATTAAAAAATAAAAAAATATAACAAACAAAAAAAAATAAAAAATAAAGAAATAAAATACATGTTAATTTCTTCTGTACAGGTAAGCTTCTTCTATGACCCAATTTCTTCTCTGGATGGCACGTTCATTAATGTCCTTGAACTGGTAGTAAACTAGTCCACAAAAACCGCATTGTAATAATTTAACCCTGAAAAGGTCAATGTAGTTGAAGTCGTACGTAAGATCATTTCGCCAGCAGATACCTAGTCTTTTACAATGATGACAAGTTAAATAAAAAGCTTTTGGTATATGACTGTATGTTTTGGTTGCTTCACTAGGTTATTCATCAGTTGGCAACATGATATTTGAATATGTTGTACTTTTCAATCGCTGTACTCTATTTATGTATTACTTTTTAAAATAACCTTGACAGGACCTAAAAAAAAAATCCTTGAAAATTACAACCTCGAAAACGACCCTGACATTGACGGGTACTTTGACCTTGGCCTTGGCCTTGCATCTGACAAGTTTAGTACTATATTTATATGTTTCTTTAAAATAACCTTGACAGAGACAAAAAAAAATCCATGAAAATTACAACCTTGAAAACGACCCTGGTATTGCCGGTTACGTCGGCCTTGGTCTTGGTCTTGCATCTGACAAGTTTAAATATTATATTTAATGCATCGAACAAAAGGAATAAAGGTGGTGTAGTGGGGGAAATGGGCATAAAAGCAGACTTGCTGGCTCGAGCTCTTCACAGTTCGTCAGAACACCAAACAGTGCAGTGGTAAGATAAAGTTATAGTGTGAGTTGTAGTATCGAAGATGTCATCGAGTGTAAGGTCTCTTTTGGATGCTCTTGACGTGAGCTGCGGTTCGCAACAAGGCATGTTGGAAAACATTAGTGGCTTGGAAGTGTTAAGTCCGGGGGTATTCGAAAATTGGAACGGCTAGGAGCAAGAAGATGCCGAAGACAGAGCCCTGAATGATGGTCGCGACGAAGAGTTGGTACAGTCGGCTGCGCAATTCCTCGAATGTTGGACGGAGGAGAAGGAGCCGAAAATCAACATAATAAGTGATGTGGTTGTGCGAAAAGCATCGTGGCCTAACAGGGAATCTTCTCCGAAAGCTTCCAAATTAAAGAGGCTTTTGACTATGCGGAAGTCAGAAATCGCAGATAAAAAAACTTTTATTCGGCGATTAAAGGTGTAGGACAAGGAAAGAATAAGTTTAACTTTAAGCATCCCTCCACCCCTGTTCCATTACCCGACTTCCTGAAAACAGCAGCGCAAGAGCCGTTGTTCGTAGAAGTGAAAGTGATCGAAGGCCCCGATGGACCAACACCACCAACGCCACTAACACCGGCCAGAGTGTCGGAGGTAAAGTCTTCCCCAGCGCCACTGTCGCCGATATTGGGGTGCCACAAACCTATGAAGAAGCGGTTTAAGCGGTGTTTTGAAGGCGATGAAGTTTCCGCTGCTTCGTCGTCGTCATCATCGTCTTCCCCAAACGAAACCGCTCCTTCTTCTTTAATATTTTCCGAGACATCGCAACCGGAGTGGGTTGAAGACTTCACCAACTCGCAGAAGAGCAAACTATCAGACATTTATCGAATGAAAAAAAAACTTAGTGAAAAAAGTGAGTGCGTGTGAGAGTGACATTTTAGAACTGGAAAGACAATTAGAGTTAAAAAAGATGGAATGTGTGCGGTATAAAAAACAATTAGAGGACTTTAATAAATTATGTAGTAGGAGTTAGGTAGTTGTAGGTATTAGCTTTTAATTTATAGTATTAAGTTTGTAAATATATATATATATATATATATATATATATATATATATATATATATATATATATATACGTATATATATATATATATATATATATATATATATATATATATATATATATTGTAGTTAATAAAAAAAAGTCTTTGATCAGATTTTTATATTTTATAACGAGAATAAAAATGACTTGAAAATATATTTTTTGTGTGTTATTTCATATAGGCCCTTGCCCGCATAATATTAAGTAATAAAAAAGAGTGAATAATCCACTAAAACTATGCAATAGCAATAGTTGTAAATATTTTTTGATAATATTTATAAGTATGCTAAAACATGGTTCGGTTTAAGAAGTTAAGGTTTTGTCGCCAGAACTTCTAATACTTCATGCATCTCAATATTGTATGTTTTTATGAAAAAAAAAACATAAAATATTGGTTACAAAGTGTTATAACCAACTAAAACTACGATCAAAGTATTTTGTGGCCCTGAAAAGGACCGTTTGGTTGTAAAAACATGCGACTCTTTATTGTGTTGTGGAGTCGCACGGCCCGTCATCATCAACGGCGGTGCTGTCCTCAGCATATTCGATTATGAACCGCCAAAGTTCATCCCATCTGGGATCGTCCAACTCCCACTCGAGACAATCTTCTGTGGTAGAATCTACCACAGGGCATTGGATAGGTTGCTGTTCACTCTCAGACATGTTGAACTGAAATTATTGTAATAAGTATTGGTGGTCGTATATATAGAGACAAATTAATGGTGGGGTGTGAAAACAAATGTTGTATTACTTATTGAGACCAAAAGTTGTTTGTGGTCTCAAATACGAACGAACGATTTTGCTGGGTTCCACCAGCACCTAAACTTTTAATACTTTGTATCTAATATTGCATATTCTATACATACAATATTAGTAACAAAGTACTAATATGTGCTAAAACTGCGATCAAAGTATTTTGTGGTCCTGAAAAGGACCGTTGTTGTGTGCCCTTAAAAAGGGCCAGGGAGAGTGTGGGGCTTATGGTGCCCCATCCTCGCTGGTCGACCACCAGCTTGACGAATCGCAGGGGCCCTGCGGATCGTCGGACGTCGGTGATGCTGGAATTTCCAGCACCGCATCTTCCGTCGAGTCCGGCTCTGGCTGCGGCGACGAAGTTTCGAGTCTTTGTAAGAACCAATCGCCCGCATCGTTTAATTCCACGAGACCCGGATCGTGGTCATACACTAGCGGAATCGGCTCATCCAAGGCGTCCCATCGTAGGACGCCACCTCTTCGTCGTCGAAGTCTTGCAAGTCTCCAACGTTGCCGGCGACGGTGTCATCGCTAAAGATGGATAAGCCTCTGCTGGCAGGTCTTTCTTCCTCCATTTTCAGCGTATGAGAGTTGATGAATATATGACTGTTTAACTGGCCCAGTCTCATATATATAGAACTACCCTGTGTTGTGTGGTGTGCAGCGCGTTAGCGCGAGAGCACCACACGATAAAAAAAAAGCTCTAATGACCTCCCCTACAACTTCTACATACTTCCGTTCGGCGCTCCAGCCTCCTAACTCGAGAATTTCAATTTTTTCGTCTAAATTTTTTTCATTTTTAAGATTTTTCAAATTTTTTTTCACCATTGTATTCTCCTCAAAATTCTAGGTAATTAAAGTGCTTTTATTTTTTTTCTATCTTGAACGGTTCCCGAGCTACAGCGCTTTAAAAAATCCAAATTACTAACTTACTATAACCCTTTTCTTGAAATTTCATCTTTCCGAATTTTGAAAAATACTACTATATGTAGAAAAAAATTCTCTTTCTAATTTCCTAATAGTATTTTGCTCTAAAACTTCAACTTTGGCCCGCATTCATCATTTTTCAATTTTTTTTTTGAAAATTTTTTTTTTACGTTTTTACTATAGAGAAAAATGCTTGCTTATAGTACTCGATTTTCTCTATAATTTTTTCTTATAACTTTTTTCCCTATTACTAACCGTTACTTTCCTACAAATTTTCTAAATCGTTGTTTTCATATTTTGCCTTAAAAATTTTTTCTTGTGTTATTTAAGCTCTTTTTTCCACTTAATAAACCACCATTATCTAAACTCCCGTACTCCTTTCTTAAAGAGCGGGCTTTTCCGTCCGCTTTTTTTTTGTTGGGTTTCAAATAAATATAAAACTACTACTTCACTCATTACAAATTTATTGATTCAAGTACCTTATTTTAACATTATTTTGTGTTACATATAATCGATACATTAAAATATAGATTTATTAGTCACCGAACCGTTTAATACATTATAACTAAAAAATGAGTCGTGAATAATTAATGCGTACACTTTAGTGTCTTTGGGGAATTTATTCTTTCTCGTTTGGAACTCCAATTTCACATCCACTGTCGATGAGTTAATCGCCTCTGGTTGATGACTGCAATTCATAATAAAAACGGGGTTTTTCATATATTCCGCGAACGTTATCATCGGATCGTTTATTTCGCGCCCGTAGTAGATGCTTTGGAAGTTTTCGTAATTGCTGCGTACAGTTTCTTGGCGAAATCTAAATTCCATCTTTCGTAGGGATAAACGGTTGAATTCAGATACAGTCTAATGTCGCATACGTCGGCGTGGGTAAACTGGGTTGCGTTTTTTTCTTTCTTGTCGCAATTATTGCTGTCTTGAAAGCGCGGTCTTTCCAGACTTGTACTCGTTCTCAAGGCCCACACGTCGGAAGATGTTTGCCTTAAAGCTGTTAATTCGTACAGATCCCATTTACGATATGCCATTTGAATACTGGCATTGTTTCCACCTTTATTAATGAGAGACAGTATTTTCAATTTTTGCTTGTCGTCTGGAATGATGTGACGAATTTTCCATTCGATTTTGTCGATACTAATTTCTGCCTCTACTTCGCCGACGTAGCAATTGGTAAAAGTGCGAGCTATAATCATAATAAGCTCTTGTTTTACGTTGAAAACACCTTTTGCGTTATCTTCGGCGAATCCCATAAGATATTTTAAGGGTAATTTCCCGGAGAATACGTTACTTGCCGTGTCTACGATATCTTGGTTTGCTTCGTCGAGACCCCATCCACACGTCATGAGAGATCTTTGTTGCAAACTTCCGAATGAAACCATGGTTTTTAATGTCGTCGTAACTCCAGGTTTACGAACCACGGCGACCTGCTCACCTCCCATCGCGTAGCGAATTTCATCGAACAAAAATGCGAGGGCATTATTTGATAAAAAACATCTTTTCGTTGCGTCTATGGGTTTAAATTTTCCTTCGATATATATGTAACTTTCGGCGATATCCAGTATAATATCTTGAAAATTAATGGGGATACGGACTTCATCCGAATTGTTGAATGATGGAGATCCGTATGGTTTATACGTATGCTCTTCTAGACTAATAATGGAATTGTCCAAGATGGGTTCGGAGAAAACCTCTATTTTATCGCTGGTGGTGGAAATCATTTTCGCACTTTAAGACCGATTAATTTTAAAAATTTATAGTCTTCGGCAGATAACTGTTGAGATGTTTGTGATCTAAAGTCTGGACGACGACTAACCTTGACGTTAACTCTTCTTATACTTTTATTATGTTTCGGCGGTTCCCCCATCTTAGTCGACAGCACACACAATCGACGATTGAAGCAAAAACCCATTTCTATGAAAGTTTCTTCAGTTCCAATTTCACGATTATTTTCTCGCCTTGAAAATTGATTAGATCACCGCTATCGTCCAAGATGCGAAGAGTAATGTTGTCGATAAACTGACGTCCTGCCCGCATTAACGGCATATCAATATTATTTTGTGGTTCTTTACTGATTTTGTAACCGGGCTCCACGTCGATATCGAATTCGAAAAAGGTATGACCTTCCACAGAATACCATATATGTATTCTCCGGAAATTATATTACAATCTACGCGTATGATGCGTACTTTCATTATTTCCACCATCTCGGTTGATTCGTGCTTTTTGCCTCTTTTTAACACTGTATGATTAAATCCTAACATTTTACCGATACTCGCCTCTCCCCGGAAATCTATAGTATATTGGGATTTCAGTTCACATTTCAGCGTATTATTATTAGCGACCAAGTAAAAGATTCCATCGTTCTTTTCTTCAGTTGAAATCCTCAAAGCCTCCGACATAGCTTTACCTATCTCATCTATTTCATAGGCCCCAGGTGGAATCTGCAATTGTATCGGCTCGGTGGTGTAACTCTCCTTCATGTAGGCAAACTTATTGTTGCTTTCGTCCACATTAAAAATTGAATTGTATGTGTAAAATCCCAGCAATGCCAGATCATATTTGTTTTCTCTATTTAATTCGACTGGTGGATAAAAATCGGCGCTTAAGACGCTCGAGTGTCCTGTTAGTGTGAACGTATAAGACATGACTAACCATTAAAACATCACACATCTCGGTTTTATTCTTAGCGGCAACATTTAAAAAGATTCATCTTCACACCTTTTCTCACTGCATTAGATAGTGATGTTTTTATGCTATTTTCTGCTTTTATGCGCACATCGCTGATTTTGCAATAAAAACAAAATATTTTTCTAGCTGTAAGATCCTCATCAGCCGTAACCTCGTTTAAATTGCTGCTGCTGAAATAATGTTTGCAACCGAACTGATATTTTAATATATCGATATCGCTTTTGAGGTGCTCGGGCAACTTTTCCCAAACGAATGGAATTTCATTTGGGGCTAATGCAATCATTACTTCCTTGGGCATGTTTTCTAACTGTTTCACGGTCATTTTCCTTAATCCACCGGCTAGATGAAATGCTTTCAGTGATTGCAACATTTTAGTATAGTTATTGCGATTCATTTGCGGTGTTAATGGTGACGATGATGATGACATCTTTTACGCTGATGATTCGACAAGAAACTTTAAGCACAAATGTCCACACCAGACTGTTCCAAAATCCTGCTGACGATCGTATGTATAGTAAATAATTTTTGATGGTTCCGATCCCGTTTGTAGATATCGTACCAATTCGATCGGTGGGGGTAAATCGCCGAAGCTGTCATAATATGTTACTTTAGAATTATTTTTTCTATAAGCTACCCAATGAGTTCCTGCACCACGCGTACTATCCAAATTCACTATTGCTGCTTCGTAACGTCGAGGACCTTGTCTAGGTAATAAATCCCTCATATAAACGCCTCGAAAGTGTCCTATTCTTTTCTTTTTGGCATATTTTTCTATATCGATGTTAGATAGTGGTCTTCGAGGTAGGGATTCAATTAGTTTTTTGATCTACGATTTAAAAATAATCCCATACCTTTACGATATGGTTTTAGAAACAAACCATTTCCTTTCGATTTTAAATACAGGCCGGCTCCGGTTTTATCTTCGCTGCTTTTTTTTACTGCTTTTATGGCGCGCACAATTCCCGCTGCCCCACCGGCTAATGAACCCAAAGCTAATAACCCGGCAAAAATTGGTATTAATGGTAATATTCCACCAGTTTTAGGAATCGGTATTATTCTCGGTGTACGAACCTTCCTTTTGCCACCTGCCGCTTTTACCGATCTACGTGCTGCCGACAGAGCTATTTTAGATGCATTCATGACATTTTTTTCCAACACATTTTTACTTCCGGCTTTTAATAATTCCTTTCGAACTGCTTGTCGAATAGCTGTTCCGAAACTGACTTTCCGAACATGTCGATTTTTATTAACACCTTTCCTATTTGTGTGACGTGTGCCTTTACTAGATGTTTTTTTTTTGTTGATAATGATGATGATACACCCATACCAAAACGTGGTTTTCCTTTCATAATGTTTGTAACTAACCAAGCTGCTGTTTTTTCACCTAAACTGGAATCTTTCGATTTTACTCTATTCCAAGCACTTTGTTCGAGCTCGTAATCCGCTCGATGTCTCGCACTTATGTTGTCTTTATTATCGTGTTTTTTGCATGCGGCATGCAAAGGATTAATGCCTGGATCACCTCTTGTTACACGTTTTATTACTTTTCTTCCGGGTCCGCAATATTGATAACCGGGAATGTGTACCTCGAATGGTAATTTATTTATTAACGAATTCACAATACCGTATCCAGTTTTATTGGAAACGTGAAACCGTCCACTTCGTTTGACGCTCGGCATCTGAATGACAGTTTTTGTGAAAAATTGCCTATAAAATATCAAATTTTCCTAAGATGCGCGTTATCGATCTTAAACAAAAACAATCTCTATGAAAAAGTCGGACTTGGATTTGAAAAGAAGATAATGAAGAGACACAGTCCTCTACTTCCTTCCTCTATTCGCGGCAGGTTAATTGGTTCATCCAATTGTGGAAAAACTAATGTCATGATTTCGCTGATTACACACCCCTTGGGCTACGTTTCGAAAATGTCTATATTTACTCGAAATCTCTTTATCAACCGAAATATGAGTATTTAAGGAAAATTTTAGCATCCATCAAAGGTTTAGGCTACTATGCCTTTAGTGATTCCAGTAATATTGTGGAACCGTCCGATGCAAAACCAAACTCTATATTTATCTTTGATGATGTTATATGTGAAAAACAAGATGTTATAAGATCGTACTTTAGCATGGGACGTCATAAAAATATCGACTCCTTTTACCTAGCGCAAACATATTCGCGAGTGCCTAAACAGCTTGTGCGAAACAATGCCAATTTTATTATTATGTTTCAACGTACAAGGAAATTTTGGAATCAACGAGTGCTGTCTACAATAATTTTAAAAAAGTGATGGTTTACGGGAGACCAGATGGAACAAATATTTACGAATTATTAAACCTCTGATAATGGGCACAAAATTAGGTGGTACTATTACAAGAAAAAATCTCTCGGAGAAACTACAGTTACCCACAAAAAAGAAATTATCTTCGAAAAAATTTCAATATATCTACTGGAACAAAGCTAAAGAGTTGGTGGATCGTTTACGTTTGTTGTGGAGTTCCAAAATGGCCGGTCACACTGGACACGAAAATGAAATTATGTCAATCATAGAGGAATTACGAGAAGAAGATATAATATATTAAGCTCAATATTTAATGATATTATTCAGTTCTTCCTTCGATCTGAAACCTTTAATATTACTAATAATATGGAGCCCAGTCTAGAAAAAATCAAAATGGTTAATGAATTACATAGAACGGCTAGACAAAATTTTGTAAGACGGCGCACGATAATAAAAGGATACAGAGATTTGTGGCAAATTGATTTGGCTGAAATGCAACAGTATGCTGATGGAAACGATGGTTATCGTTACATTTTGGTCTGTATAAATTGTTACTCTAAATTTGTCTATACCAAAGCCATAAAAAACAAGACTGGTATAGAAGTTACTAATGCGATGAAAAGCATCATTGAAGAGGCATCATATACACCAACAAATCTGCAAAGTGATCAAGGAAAGGAGTTCTATAATACAAACTTTCAAGCCCTGATGAAAAAATATAATATAAATCATTATTCCACTTACAGCACAAAGAAAACTGCAATTGTTGAGCGAGTCATAAGGACTTTAAAAAATAATTTATATAAACAATTCTCGACAAGAGGATCTTACAAATGGATACATATATTATCGGCAGTAACAAAAACCTATAACCATTCGAAACATCGCACCATTGGAATGAAGCCTGCAGACGTGCAAGAAAAAACACAAATTAAAACATACGATTATTTAAAAATTGTACCTAAAAAATTTAAGTTTTCCATGGGTGACATTGTGCGGATTAGCAAGAACAAAAGCTTATTCGAGAAAGGATATACGTCCTCTTGGTCAACCGAATTGTTTAAAGTTGTAAAAGTTAACGTTACAAATCCACCTACTTACTTGTTGGAATCGTTAGAAGGTCAGCCTATAAGAGGGTGTTTTTACGAATCAGAACTACAAAAAACAAGCAGTCTTGGCGTTTATCTAGTAGAAAAGGTCCTTATACAACGCAAGAAAAATCAAACCGATCAATTGTTTGTCAAATGGCTAGGATTTCCCAACCACTTCAACTTTTGGATAGATAAAGCTAATATTGTTTAAATAACATATTGTATGACTATAATTTTAATTTAAAATGTAAAATAAATAAACAATATATTGTAAAATAAAGTTTTTTTATTTCAATCTTCATCATTAAAAACAATGACAATAAAACATCATACACATAAATAACATTTCAATATTCTTGGAGGGAAGGTCCAATTCACCGACGACTACGACGTTATCTTCAAGACTATGCCACTCGGAGTGCGTTCTCCTTTTCTTTAACCTGCTTTCCCTTTTTTAGATTTTTTTTTGAAGTCAAGCCGTACGACAGTGCGCTTAATGAGTCATTTAAAGGCTGATGATAGAGTATTTTCTGAATAACTTCAATTTTTGTTTTAAGCTCACTATTATTTTGGTATATCATGGGGAGGACATCCTTGTTAAATATGTCACATATTACAACTGCAAAATTGTAAAACTTTCTATTAACAAAGTGTTTTGTCACAGCATCGTCATCATCTTTAGGTTCGCCTAAGTTGGTTATGATTTTTCCACCCATATCATACTGCCCATCCGCTGTAAGTTTAAAACCAATCCCTTGTGGCTCAGATAATATATGATACTTTTCATTACATTTCTGACGACCAAATTTATCAATTGTGTTGTTTCCTCGACTCATTTTCGATCTTTACTAAACTATTTTATTTTTATTTGCCCTACTTATATTAAATATTTCAGCTGAGAAAAAGAAACACTGACTATTATCTACTGGGTTGGTATGTTTATAAAAGAAATAAAACAAATCTGTGATTGTAACAGACATTTATTTACAGTTATTTAATTGCACAAATACAAAAATTATAAAAAATTAATTTTCCATGTCTTCATTTTCGTTGCTCAAAATCCTATCCCATCCGACACTATTCCGATCGTCAACGTCTTACGCTGTTGCAGAAACCAATTCATATTTTGCAGCAAGCTCACCTGGTAAATGTGGAATATTGATGAGGTATTCTTTTAATTCTTCTTCAACCATTTCAGCACAAAATGTATCTATGTCTATGGAACCATATAAAAATTTGTCGCACAAGTGTGTCCCAGCCATAAAATTGATTGCATCCCTGATCTCGTTCTTATATTGATCTTTGGTTGCATCAATATGCGGCCAATCATTTACGCTATCTAACATATCGTGAGCCATATTTCTTAATTCTCTCCCCAACCAAAATATGTATCTATCTACACATTCGTTGACGGTCGTCGTCGTCGCATCAGCAGACATCTTTAACAGAAATAATGAACACGCGTAAGTATTCTGACATGTGCAACTATATTTTAAATTTAATTATATCCTTTGTTTCAAACATTTTACATACAATTTACTCCAATGAGCCAAAACGTAATAATGTTCGAGTATTGTTTCCAAAAACTCTAGTGCCCTGCCCCAAATAAGTTAGAGTGTATTTACCTTTAGTTTTACTCATAATATCTACATCGTCAGATAGTGTTTCGGCCACACGTTTTGGCAAAAAAGTCTCAAATGTGCTATTATCACCGTCATCGTGTAAAGCCACTAAAAGAGTTTTACCAAATCTTGTAATCATTGAAACCATCTTTACAATTTTAAACATTTTGCCTACAATCATTTCGGTAACCTTTTTTCTCTCTAAAACCTCGAAATCTTTGCTGAACATTTCATTAATTTCATATAGAGTTTCTTTTGCAATACTCATTATTGAAAAAATGGTATATAAGTCCAAAAATTACCGTGAATATAAAAGCACTTTCAGAACACTACACGAACACAATATTTGATGTTTATGCCACTGATAGCTGCGACTGTTTGAAGTCACTTCTTTTCCCACTAACCTTTATAGCGAGGTTTCAAGGTCGAATTGTAACAATGGTGGGGGTAGCTTAACGATAGAAATAGTAGGAGTATTCAAGGTCAAATGACGTCACACATTTAAATTGGTATAAGGATAACTTCAAGGACAAAATATAATGAAACAAATAACTACATTTTATGTACTTTATTGATTGATTTTTTTCTGCCATTCTTCTATACGTGTAACATTGTCACCTAAACCTAATTTTCTTAATTTGTTCAATAATAATTGTTCGTTTTTATTTCTTAGAAAATTCTTACAAACTATACTCGCTAAAATACACACTTCGGCATGGTCCATATACTTAAAAAATACACTAAAATCCTGTGCCTCCGAATCTTGCATTTCAAATGCGTAAAATTCCGAACAGGCTGCAGAAATTAGAAATTCTTCGTACATTTCTCGCACTAAACTTTCCATATTAACTACTACTACTACGTTAAACTTAAGACCTACACTCTAATTTCATCTAACACAACCGGATCTGCAATGAAACTAATCAGTTTTTCCAAACAGTCACTAAAGCCCAACTTTTTTATTTCACGAACAAAGTCTTGTAAATTTATTGTTTTGCTGCAATATTTACGACATGCATTCGCAGCCTTTTCATATTCATAAGCCAAATCACAATAGCGCGACGCCCATTCTGCTCGACTTTTCATTGCATCATTGAAATAATTACTAGCTGTTTCAGTGAACTCATCGCCCAATTTTTTTACTGTCTCTTGCAAAGCACTATTCATATTATTCACTCATTCTTTACATTCACGACACTTTTTTATTGCTGGTTGTGGCCCATCTATATAATGACGATAGTGAATGTAACAGGGTAAGCTTAACTGTAGTTCCTTGTCACACCGATATGGCGCTGGCAGCTTATCCCAAATTTGTCGTAAACTCAGCGTATCAACGCAAGTTTTTAAATATTCGAGAGGAAAAAATGCTAGATCCTTCTCTTCAAAATCACACAAACTTTTTAAATTACTCTGATATAAACAAATTACTCTGCCGACTTGCTCTATAATTTTTTGTATGAATGAATGTAAATAGACTCACACAATTTTATAGAACAATTTGCAAGGTCAAAATCATTTCAAGATCATCTCACACTATTACAATGCACAAATAACTACTTCAAGGTCACACACCCAAGATGGCCCCCCAACAAAGTCAAGGTCGTCTCGGCCAAGGTCAAGGTCACACACCCAACCTAGAACACAAGGTCAAGGACAAAGTACACGATCACTTTCAAGGCCAATGACAAGGACATGTGGGCGGGGCCAAAGAGGGGTGGAGGCAAGGTCAAGGTCGAGGAGTGGGGGGTGAAGAGGATCGGGTTATGTTCACTACTCATATTCTTGCTTTCGAAGAGTGAGACAGCATTTCCCCATAATTTAAAGCACATCAGCACACCCTGCGTATTTTATTTTTACCTGTTTGTGTTTAGCATTAGTAAATTTTGAGTTTTTCGCATAAAAACCGATTTATCTCGAAAACCGACAGTTTTATCGAAATAAATTAAGAGTACTTTTTTTGAGGAGGAATGACCAAAGTATTCAAAAAATTAGTTTTACCTGTTGAAAATTAGGCCCAACGAGTATGGCTGCAAGTCTGTTCCGGACTTCTCTGATAATCTAAATCATCTACTGTAGTATGGTTTAATGAGTCTTTATGGCCACTTTAATATATTTCATTAAATTATACAAGTTGGTGCAAAACTTAGAGCCAATAAGATAAATCGCTGTGTACCCTTTTAGGGCTATGTACCTCCGTTAAGGGGCACACTAGAAATTTTTTTTCTGTGACAAAGTAGGATTATTTTGACCTTCCCTGTATGCTCCCGATAAATTAGGAAGTACTTACCGGACACCCTGTATAATAACATAAAAGCAATTGGGGATATAAAAATGTATGATGGTTGATGAACTCTCAAAATATACATAGGGCAGTAAATGTAAATATTTCCTAAATAAACAGTAAACATCTGGAATTCTCCAGAGCACAACTCAACGAAATAAAACAACACTTGAATATGCAAACTGATTTAAGAATTAAACCATAAGAAATACCTAAAGGGATCAAAATGGGTGCAGAAAAAAATTCTGCAGCAACATCTACAGGATAAATTTTGATTTATCTATAACTCCACGTCTAAATATAACTATAAACTTAAGTGAAGACATAACACAAAGAAAAAAATAACAAAATAGACAATCGTGCAGAAAAAGAATAGCAAATTGTAACTATTTTTTATTTGCAATAGCAACAGATTCCATTCTATATCGCCTATTGAAGAAGAAGAAATGGACGTAACAAACCAAGAAACGGAATTTACCCCTAACAAACAACAAAACTAGAAGGAATTTAAAAAGAAAAAGCAGAATTCAATCGATACCAAGTGAGGTTTACTAATAATTGCACAATGATTGTCAAAGATTAAAAAAAATATACAATGGAAGAATATAGAATATCATACGTATGCTAGCAAGACAAACAAAATCCATGCCTTGTAATCAAAGGATTAGATAATAGCTCAGACCCAGAAGATATAACAAACGAGTTCATCAACATATATAAACTGAACAGGAAAGAAATTTTAACAATGAAGACAAAATTTTAATTGCTGTGCATGGTTGTAACATATAACGACACAAATTTGTGGCAATTACAATATAATGTAAAATGTCTAAGCAACGTAAAAGTTTAAAAGGAACTACTATGTTTTATACCACTAAATTTATTAAGAAAACAGTGACTGCAGTTTCAACTTACAGAGTCATTTTCAAACTGAATAACAAAGGTAGACTAAGTATTCAATACAAAAACATGAGAAAATTTAACAATAAATAAAAACTACCTGAGATATTTCATTATTACAAAGGGGGAGGTACTAAATTTTGGGAACTAATCATTATTTGGCGACAACAAATAACGGGAAAAACCCAAGTTCTGTCTGGTCATTAAGCAAATTTAAATTTTTATTTCTACTATGTTTATATATTTCTAAAGATTCAAGAATATTTAACTTTTGGCCCTTTGTTGAATAATGCAATATGTCAGTGTTGCCCAAATCAGGAAAACTGTGGTTGTGTTCTAAGCAATGGTTGGCAAAGCTCGAGTCTGTGTTTTGTAGTCTATATGATCGGGGGTGTTCTGAAAGGCGAGTTTTAAAGCTTCTACCACTTTGTCCAATATACAAGCTATCACACTCTGAACATTTTAACTTATAAACTCCTGATTTATCAAATTTATTAATTTTATCTTTATCATTGTAAAGGATAGTGGACAGATTGAGTTGAGATTTAAAGGCTACTTTTATGTTATGTTTAGAAAGAGTATTAGCTATGTTTTCTGATAGGGCACCACAGTATGATAAAGATATATAAGATGGACTATCTTTATCATTTTTTATTTTAGGATATATTGAATTAAAAGCTAGTTGTTTTTGTTTTTTAATTATTAATTTCTTTATGGTTTGTTGGGAGAAATTGTTTGATACTGCAATCCTTTCAATGATATTTAGTTCCTCTTGAAGATCTTCTTCAGAGAGAGGCAAAGAGAATGCTCTATGTATCATTGAATTTTATGCAGCCATTTTGTGTTGTAAGGGGTGAAAAGAATCATTAGATATAGTATTACCTGTAAACGTTGGTTTTCTAAAAATTTTAAATTTACACTGATTATTGAGGTGAGATATGGTGAGATCAAGAAAATTTATTTTATGGTTATTTTCAGTTTCCAGAGTAAATTGAATTTTTGGATGGCAATTATTAAGGAATTGTAAGAATTTTTGAAGCTGTCTAGTAGTGCCTTTAAAACATGCCAGAACATCATCTACATATCTGTACCAAAATTGAATATGGTTTTTGCTTAAAGGGGAATTAAGAATTTTATTTTCTAAGTTTGACATGAAAATGTCTGCTAGGAGAGGGCTAAGAGGAGAACCCATTGGTAAGCCTGAATTTTGTAAATAAAATTTGTTATTAAACTGGAAATAGGTTTGTGATAGGCAAAGTTCGAAAGAGGACAAGATTTCAGAAGTAACTATTGGATTTATATTTCGTTCCTGTAAGATTTTTTGGATGAGTATAAAACATTGATCTGTTGGAATATTAGAAAATATGCTTTTTATGTCAAAAGAAACTAGTATGGAGTTATCTGGGATTTTTATGTTTTTTAGTTTTTGGACGAGATCTACTGAATTATTTCAACTGTGATTTGGTTTAAAGTTGCTTATTTGTTTGAAGAATGAATTTAGTTTCATACTGAGTTCTCTCGTGGGGCTATTTATGTATGAAACGACTGGGCGAATGGGATTTCCTGGTTTGTGATTTTTTATAAGGCTATAAAGTTTTGGTGCTTGTGGGTTCATATTGATTATTCTTTTTTTATCGAATTCTGAAAAGATGGTTGTTATATTTGACAGGGTTTGTTTCAAATTTGTTTGAAAAACTTTTGTAGGATCGCTTTTAATTTCTGTAATATTTTCGGATTGAATAAATGCCTCTATTTTATTGACATATTCAACTTTTGGTAAAATAACTGTTGCATTTGATTTATCTGCTCTTGTTATTATTAGATCATTATCTTTTACTTTCTCTCTTATACTTTTTACTGTGTCTAAAGCTGTATTATTGGATTTTAAATTAGTGGATTTTATGTTTTTTAATTGTTCCAGTAGTTAAGTCAATATTATTGGTGTGTTCTATTTTGTTTAGAGCTAGAGTACTTTCCGATATGATGGAATCGATAATATTTTTATTGTTTATGTGAGGTGTAAATTTGGGACCTTTTGATATTAGATCTATTTCTTTACTATTAAAACCTACGTCTGACAGATTTATGACTCTTTCACTAAAATTTTGATTGGACCGTGGTGTTTTGTTAGTTGTTTGGGAAAATTTACATGACTTTAAATGGTTAAGTTTTTTAGATTGAGTTTCAAATTTTTTGTGGATAATTATGCTAATTTTTGATCTAATACTATCGTCTAAAATATCGAATTCAATTGGGTGAAGTTTATAAGTCAATTCAGAATGTAATACAGAAATTAAAAGCGATCCTACAAAAGTTTTTCAAACAAATTTGAAACAAACCCTGTCAAATATAACAACCATCTTTTCAGAATTCGATAAAAAAAGAATAATCAATATGAACCCACAAGCACCAAAACTTTATAGCCTTATAAAAAATCACAAACCAGGAAATCCCATTCGCCCAGTCGTTTCATACATAAATAGCCCCACGAGAGAACTCAGTATGAAACTAAATTCATTCTTCAAACAAATAAGCAACTTTAAACCAAATCACAGTTTAAATAATTCAGTAGATCTCGTCCAAAAACTAAAAAACATAAAAATCCCAGATAACTCCATACTAGTTTCTTTTGACATAAAAAGCATGTTTTCTAATATTCCAACAGATCAATGTTTTATACTCATCCAAAAAATCTTACAGGAACGAAATATAAATCCAATAGTTACTTCTGAAATCTTGTCCTCTTTCGACCTTTGCCTATCACAAACCTATTTCCAGTTTAATAACAAATTTTATTTACAAAATTCAGGCTTACCAATGGGTTCTCCTCTTAGCCCTCTCCTAGCAGACATTTTCATGTCAAACTTAGAAAATAAAATTCTTAATTCCCCTTTAAGCAAAAACCATGTTCAATTTTGGTACAGATATGTAGATGATGTTCTAGCATGTTTTAAAGGCACTACTAGACAGCTTCAAAAATTCTTACAATTCCTTAATAATTGCCATCCAAAAATTCAATTTACTCTGGAAACTGAAAATAACCATAAAATAAATTTTCTTGATCTCACCATATCTCACCTCAATAATCAGTGTAAATTTAAAATTTTTAGAAAACCAACGTTTACAGGTAATACTATATCTAATGATTCTTTTCACCCCTTACAACACAAAATGGCTGCATACAATTCAATGATACATAGAGCATTCTCTTTGCCTCTCTCTGAAGAAGATCTTCAAGAGGAACTAAATATCATTGAAAGGATTGCAGTATCAAACAATTTCTCCCAACAAACCATAAAGAAATTAATAATTAAAAAACAAAAACAACTAGCTTTTAATTCAATATATCCTAAAATAAAAAATGATAAAGATAGTCCATCTTATATATCTTTATCATACTGTGATGCCCTATCAGAAAACATAGCTAATACTCTTTCTAAACATAACATAAAAGTAGCCTTTAAATCTCAACTCAATCTGTCCACTATCCTTTACAATGATAAAGATAAAATTAATAAATTTGATAAATCAGGAGTTTATAAGTTAAAATGTTCAGAGTGTGATAGCTTGTATATTGGACAAAGTGGTAGAAGCTTTAAAACTCGCCTTTCAGAACACCCCCGATCATATAGACTACAAAACACAGACTCGAGCTTTGCCAACCATTGCTTAGAACACAACCACAGTTTTCCTGATTTGGGCAACACTGACATATTGCATTATTCAACAAAGGGCCAAAAGTTAAATATTCTTGAATCTTTAGAAATATATAAACATAGTAGAAATAAAAATTTAAATTTGCTTAATGACCAGACAGAACTTGGGTTTTTCCCGTTATTTGTTGTCGCCAAATAATGATTAGTTCCCAAAATTTAGTACCTCCCCCTTTGTAATAATGAAATATCTCAGGTAGTTTTTATTTATTGTTAAATTTTCTCATGTTTTTGTATTGAATACTTAGTCTACCTTTGTTATTCAGTTTGAAAATGACTCTGTGAGTTGAAACTGCAGTCACTGTTTTCTTAATAAATTTAGTGGTATAAAACATAGTAGTTCCTTTTAAACATTTCCCGAAGATGATTAACTACCACATAGTAACGGCTACCAGCATCAACTTTTCAACGTAAAAGATTTTTTTTGGGAAAGAAACAGGTTTATTTATGAGTTCATCCAGTACAAAAACCGTTAAAGTTAGGGATGTGCTGCCTCTAACTGCTACAGAAGAGCAAGGAGCATGCACTATGCAGAACTACAAAAAACGGTTGAATATATGAATAATGTTTTTAGCGTCTGTACAAATTGTAACAAGTGGCATGTTCATTGACAAAAGATGTCCCGTTCATATTTACAAGGTAGATAATTCAAACAAAATCAGAAAAAACAACAATAGCAGAACCTTAACTACAAACAAACACTAATACCTGAAAAATATCTTTGGAATGCAACCAAGACAAGTGGTCTAACTAGCGTCAGGGCAAATAATGGCATCGTAAGTATGTCGGAGAAAGAATATGCCGAATTAAGAAAAAGAAACCAACATGGAGAGCCTATCAGGAACAGCTAATTCGGTAAGTGACTTTTTAACTGCCTTCAATGAGTTTAACAATGTCACTGATATTATTGAAATTGTATTTTTTTTTCAGATTTTATCAATGTAATTTAAAACACAAATAGTAATCTCGAAAAAGCTACAGCTATTTTAAATTTTGTTGATAACAATCTCGAAAAATATAATTTCTATTGTTTGTATTAATAATTCTTCAATAATTTTAATATTCTAGTACTCTTTTTTCTATTTCTGATCAAAGTCTGAAATTTTCTAATGGCGCGAATCTCAGAGCTTTTATTTCTTCCATGATGTTTTCTATAAGTATCTTATTATGAAGCTACTTGGGGTGAAAAACACTCACTATTCAAACCCCTGTCTAGAGAACCTGCCCAGAATATCACACTCCCTCATGGCTGGACTGAGGATCGGACAAACGAGGCTGGCACATGGCACATTTTATTAATCTCAAAGCTTTTATTTCTTCCATGATGTTTTCTATGAGTATCTTATTATGAAGCTACGTGCGGTGAAAAACACTCTGTTTTTAAACCCCTGCCTAGAGAACCTTCCCAAAGTATCATTATCCCTCACGGCTGGACTGAGGATCGGGCAAACGAGGCTGGTACATGGCACACTTTATGATCCCTCAGACCCCCTATGTGCGACCTTGGTAACCTACCTTATCCATTAAACGTATTTTTACAAACTGTTCTAAATTCTCTCCCATATTAGCCGATTTTGGTATTAATGGGCCCCTCAAGGGGAAGCTTTCATATGAAAACAAGAAGAGAGTGGATACCTTACCTAAAGCCTCCTCTTTGTGCTCATGGGATTATACCCATATTACATTCCCTCCCTTTCTTTCCATTTTCTCCTCCCAATGGATTTACCTAAAATAATTCAGTCGTTACATTTTATTTTATTTTATTAAAAATGTAGTTAGTCCACCACTTTTTCCTACATCCATGAATGTTTGTACAGTATACGTCCTTGACCCAATTTTAACTTGTTCATATTCGCTGCGACCGACAGTTCACTTACTAACATTATATCTATATTGCGTGTTTAGAATATAAACATTAATCTCTTAGCGGACACTAAAAATCAATATGGATTGTCGTGTTCTTAATAACAAAAATCAATCAATCTTTCTATAAATACATTTTATTAGTATGTTCAAAGGCCTTTCTTTTTGTAAGAAGTTGATTTGTTATTCTGTATTGCTGTTGGATAAGTGTTTTGTTAAATTTTTGTGGTCTTCTTGTATTATCGGCTTAATTTGAATTCCTAAATTGTTTGATTTTATACTTTGGATTTGCTCTATATGCTTCTAATATCACTCAAAATATTATTTTCTTGGGCTATTTTATGTTTGTTTCTTTATTTAAGAGATGTTGAAGAAGATATACATTTTTTTCTAATGGTTGCAGCACTGTGACTTTCGTAAAGTTTCACCCTATCCTTCTCCTATCCCCATATTTCACTTTATGATATCATCGAACATCCCTAAATATACACAAATACTTTTTGAAAATATATGGAGAAGCAAATAGAAATAGTGTACCACGCAAAAAAACATTTTCAACAGAAGTACCTTATTTTTATTGTATGTCAACGTATAAGAAGGGGTCCAGTTAAAAAGAAAAGACTTTCTGATGTTTCACAGGCCATGAGATTGTTAAAAACAACTAAAATTTTAACAAATGTATTATATGATTCTTATAGAATAAATTATTATCCAATAAATGAGATGCGAGTGCAAAAAGATGCTTCCGTTCTATGACAATATACATTGTAGTAACACAACTTTGAGAAAATAGTTGCAGAAATGGATTATAGACTTAAAATTCTTTAAAGCATGCGACAATTATGGAAAATAGTAAAATATTAAAATGATCTTTATCATACTTAGAAATAGAAGAAAAATAAAAAACTGAAAATTGAGATATGTATCTATGAAACATAATATGATAAGAATGCTACTGCTAAAAAGGTTGAACAAATGAGTCCAACAACTGTAATGTGTTATTGTCTGCTCATAAAGGGGCTTATTTCCTAATTCTGCACTGTGAATTAACCAAAGGATGGGTTAAAAATTGTTATAGTTTTGTTATTTAACAATCAAAACTATAAATATTTATACCAATAATATTAAAATACTCACCATAACTTATCGCCTTATTTTAATCAAAAAGTCTTTTTAATAAATATTAAAATAAAAACTAAAAGCCGAATTCACTTCAAACAATTTTAAAACCATTCTAAATTAAAAGTAGGTGGCTTAAACTGATAAGAGTAACAATAAATCAAGCAAGTTTTAAACCCTCAAAACACAAACATAAAAAATCATTTTGTTTTATTAGTGAACCAATAAGAATGAGAAATATTATTTATTTTCGATATATAACTATTTCCCTTACATATTTCAAGACATTACCGCAAGGTTCTTATCCTTAATAGCCCTATATATGCGTTTATTTGTTGACATGTGTAATATAAATTAAGACAATATCATAAGCAAAACAAAACTGGCCGACTAGAAGATTTAAATTTCATGGCAACTAGATCGGGTTTAAATCTTAAATCTCCTTAGTGAATCTGGTGGTACAAGTTTATTCATCTTCACATATATCAAAATTTTCCACTTTTTAATACTGTCATTAAGGGTGTAGTTAATCTATTGTTTTTTTCTTTTGTTTTTGGCTCTCTAGAGATTTCTAGAAGTGCCAGACCGTTAGGGTCAAACCTTGGTTGAGTAAACTGGCATAAGCTTAGAAAGGAATATTTTTGCTGATTTCTCTAAGAATATAGGACTACTTCTATCCCAGTAAATAGCTAAAACTATATTTAGCATTTTAAGGCATCATTTTCAAGATTTTGAGGATAAGGAAAATTAAAACTGTATTCGTTTACCTTGAAGTAAAGCGTAGTGAATGTTATCGCTCCTAAGACGTCAACATACCATGTTTGTGATTTTTGCTACTTGGTATATCTTTAAAGACAAAGAAGTACGTATCACAAATAGTTTTTATTAAACAAAGATCTTGCGTTCCTGTCTAACAATTGAAATTCCATGCTAGAGCCCGGCATACAACACAGCATTACTCACACAGAGGCCACCGGATATCCAGCTGGCTGAAAGTGCTTGAACTCAGTGATAAAACGTCCTTTCGGGTACTAGAACTACGTTAGAAATTATGTTATTACCGACTTTATCGGATAATTTGATTTTTTACTTGTAATTGGGAACCAACAAGACTTTCTGTGTGAAATAATGGGACACTTTATATTTAATTTAATGTGTCTTGTAAACTCAGGGCATACGTACACACAAAATAATTAAGAACATTATTTCATACATTAGAAGTTCATCACTTTTAATTAGGTTTGAATAAAAATACCTTTATTGTTGGTTGACGTACTTGATACTATACACTGAACAACAGCCAAAATGAATCCAAAATAAAATCGACTAAATCTTGCAATTTTTAGTGTGTTAAAACCGATATTAAGCTTACCTTTTTAATATTAGTTCAAGTTTTATAGGCATGTGATGTCATGTCTCCTACATATTAACAATTTAACTGCAAGAATGCACGTGGTATATTTCTATTGTTATAACAATAGAGATGTTCGACGTTACCAAATATACGTTTTCCCCAAGTAAAGGAAAGTTTGCACAATTTGGCAATGCGGATCTTCAGAGAGCTGCTTTTTACTAAATAGCCCCTGTATTCAAATCAATGATAAATGCCACTTCTGGTAATATTATGGAATTGAACAGAAAATTCTCGAATATTCTCTAAAAATGTAGAAACCGTATTTAGGTACAGCTGCAAAGCGGAGAGGTTAGTCAGTCGAAGTTAGTGAATCGAATAGAATAGTAGAGATTGTAAGATGTTTCGAAAGTGTGTAAATAATCCAGATCACTGCTTTTATGTTTGTGGTGAGATTACGTTTGCGTCTCAGAAGCGGTCTATTACCCCATTGATAAAAAAAAGGCATATCAGCTTTATTTCGGTTGCAATTTTAAAGTTTAAGACAAGCAGTGGATGCCCCATATGTGCTGTACTGCATGCGCTTCAAGTTCGAGAAACTGGTTAAATAATACAAAACGATCTCTGCGGTTTGCTGTCCCAGTGATCTGTCGAGAGCCTTCAAATCATGATAATAATTGCTATTTCTGGATCACACCTCGTGTTGAGTAAAGCACAAATATATCCAAGAAGAAAAAGTCGCTTATGAACTATCCAAATATACCATCTGCTATGAGACCTATGCCTCATAGTGACGAGCTTCCTATTCCAGAAGCCCCAGAAACATTCACTTACAAATTAGATAATTAACGATTTCTCAGGAAGAAGATATGCGATCAACATCAAGAGATCCTGACTTCACACTCAGCAATTATACCACCAACTGCACAAAATAACTCAATCAGAATTAAACGATCTTGTGGGAGACTTAGAACTTCCAAAAAGTTAAGCAGAGTTACTAGGATCAAGATTGCAGCAGTGGAACTTATTAGAAGACGATGTTTCCGTATGTATTTTTCGTAAACGCCACTCAAGCCTAGCATCATTTTTTAACATGGAAAAGAACTTAGTTTTCTGCAACAACCTTAGCGGTTTAGTAGAATCTTTAAATATAAACTACAGGCTAGAGGAACGAAGATTGTTTATAAACAGTTCAAAATCATTACTATTGGATATGGAAAATATTTTACCATCTACTCCTGTTGGATATGCAGTTCACATCAAAGAATTATGCGAGATATAAAGTACCTATTGACAAGTACAGAATACGATGAGGACCACTGGCAGATCTATGGCAACTAAATACAGATGGGCCAGCTTTTCAGTACCTACGTCAGAAATTTCTGAGGCTAAATATAGCAAAATATGAAGAAGGTATTTTTGTGAGGCCACAGATTCGAAATATTCTGAAAAAGAAACATTTCAACAGCACTCTATCAGATGTTCAAAAACTGCATGGAATGACTTTCGCCTCGTGGTCACTAATTTCTTCAAAAATAAAAAAAGCTGATAATTACATTACTCTTGTTGAAAATATGCTTTCATCGTATCAACATGTCTCTAAAAATCCACTTCTTACACTCATATCTGGATTATTTTCCTGACAACTGTGAAGCTGTAAGTGATGAGCACAGCAAACGCTTCTATCGGGATATATCTACAATGGAGCAAAGATAGGAAAGTAGAAAGCTTCCACGCTTGCCGACTACTGTTGGACTCTTTTTAGAGATGATCCAGAAACAATTCACAAAAGAAAAGCAAAAAGACAGGATATTTAATGTCTCTACAAGTGTAAAGGTATGTATTTTTTTTTATTTTGTTATAAATAAAATGAAAAAACCTTGTTCTTTGTAAATTGCAACTAAGTTTTTAATTTCATTGTCGTTTTTGTATTTAGTGCCCCAAAATTAACAAAATACAACAAATAAACTAAAATTTGTTGCGTAGCGTTGTTAGTGCAAAATACAAACAATTGAACTCAAAAGTAAAATTAGTTAGATCAGCTGCCTGACTAGATTAAAGCTGGACTTAAAACTATCCGACCTTGCGTTTTGCGCGAATGACATCTTACTGTCAATAGTATTATGGTTCATTATTTTTCGCCTTGTTGTTTTTTGTTGTAGTTTATCTTTAGCATATAGATACATATTTTATAGATTAAATTAATCCACAAATATTTGATATACCAAAATCATTTTTTTTATTGTTGTATATTGATTTTAAATGTAACTAGTATCCTTTTGTATTACTTTAAAACTCGTTGTTTCTTGTTTTCGATGACATCATTGCTTCTTCTTATCGACTGGCTTAAAAATAGGTGGCGCTTTGAATATATATAATTCTCCCTAATCTCCGGTATGCTAGCATAGGCACCGCCTTAAAGAAGATCAACACCAAAAAAATAACTACTTGCATCGAAGCTGTTTAATAACATTGCAGCAACAAAGTTAAAGCACATTCGCGTTTTAATTATGTCTTCTCCTGGCAACAATAGAAATTTAGTATTTTTTTTTTCATGCGGTAGCAAAATGTTTTAAAGTTATGAAGAAAAAAATGGAAAATGCAACATAGATTATCATAAGGAGACGCAAAATTGACACTGTATTTGGTAACTCATTTTGCCATTTAAAAAAAAAAGTATTAGAATTCCAAATACCTCAATTTTCGAACAAATCTTGAACTTTACTCGAAATAATAGTCTTTAGATGAGCTACACGCCAAAAGATCTGACACACAATAGGTTATTTAGCATATTGCGGAACAAAATTATCACACAGTTTTGAGGTTACTTCCATGCTTTTGTATATTTAACCCCATTGAAATAATTTCAAGTCAAGTGAAGAAGCACATCAGACTATTAAATAACTTTCCAAAATTTGATTGAAAAGTTATAAAAATAATTCAGTCAGAGATATCAAAAATGAGTAGGAAATATTGAAGAAAAAAGTAGAGAAAGTGATTAAGTATGAATATGAATATCATTATTATCATCATATTTATTATCATAAAGTTAAAAGACGAGAGCATCGGTGAGCTTGATAAAGTGTGGAGGATTCAGTAAGCGAAAAGGAGGCTAAAGAATATTAGTTTTTCAAATCACTAACAAGAAAGGTACCTGAAGTGTCCGGCTCCGATTTTAATGAAACTTCAATATGTTGTAGAGGGTATAAAAATAGTTATTTTTTATATGCGGAGATTCATTTTAACGAGGTAAAAACCGCCCATAAAGTTCACCCCTAAAAAGAGTACTTTTGAAATATCTCAAGTTCTAAATGGGATATCTCTACAAAACAAAATGAAAATTACTTGTTTTTTGAAATGATGTTGAATTAAGGTATTTTCATGCCCAAGAATATCATTCCTTATTTTATATAAGGGTAAACCATTTATTTGCGCAATTAATTTAATTCTAAAAATTACGAAATTTAATATAAATTCTAATTAACAAAATAAAAATTCTTTGTTATTTGAAATGATATTAAACTATGGTGTTTTCACCCCCAAGAATATCATCCTTTATTTTTTATTAGGGTAACCATATATTTGCGCATGTAATTTAGTTGAAAAAATTATGAAATTTAATGGATTTGTTTGAAAATATTTTTTCACGAATAAATAATAAGAAAATATAAACTTATTTCATTGGTTAAGCGTTCATGTCTGTAAATTATTATAGTTCATGACAAATAGTGATTTCCTATTCTGTTACGCTCATTTAAATTAAAGTTTGACAATTTTAAGAATAATAATATATGTATGAGATGATGGATTCCTTTTATAAAAAAAAAAGGAATAATATCCTTGGAGTGAAAATTACATAGTTTAACATCATTTCGAAAAACAAGTAACTCAAATTTTGTTATTGTTTTGTAAAGATATCTCAATTAGAATTTGAGGTTTGAAAAAATGTATTTGGGGGTGAGTCACCCTCTTTTACTACTTCATTTTTTGAAACCTTAAAACATGTCAACTTGAATTAATTGTGGAATTTATGGAAAAAATACCTTGAAACATTTTCATTAAATTTCGTAATTTTTTTATTAAATTTCGTGCGCGTATAGATGGTTTACCCTTACAAAAAGAAGCGATGATATTCTTTGGGATGAAAGTTCAACATCATTTTAAATAACAAGTAATTTTCATTTTGTTTTGTCAAGATGTATTAATTAGACTAGCGATTTAAAAAAAATTATTTGCAGGTGGCTCACCCTCTTTTATTAGTTATTTTTAGAAACCCCGAAACCCGTCAATTTAAGTTACTTATGGATTCGTGAAAAAAATATTTTTAAACAATTATACTGAATTTTGAAATTTTTAGAATTAAATTACGGGCGCGAATAGATGGTTTACCCTTACAAAAAATAAGGGATAATATCTTGGAGGATAAAAAAATAAAATTTAACATCATTTGGAAGAGCAAGTATTTTTCATTTTGTGTTGTGGAGATATCTCACTTAGAACCTGAAATATTTCAAAAATACTATTTTTAGGGGTGAACTTTAGGGGCTGTTTTCACCCCGTAAAAATGAATCATCACAGATAAAAAAAAATACGTTTCTTATTTTTGTACCCTGTACAACATATGGAAGTTTCATTAAAATCGTGGCCGGACACTTCAGGTACCTTCCTTGTAAGTAGTATTTTGTTTTATATATATATATTACTAAGTGTTTAACTAGCTGGTCATCTAAGGAAAAATTACAGATAATTATGGCGCAATCTTGATATTAGGGATGCATCCGATACCAATATCGATACTGATATATTGGCGATATCGCTGGTTTTCCAATGTATCGGAATCGGCGATATTAGTTTGTCGATTCACCGATACATTTTGAATTCCGCGCGATCACCATCCATCGTGTAAACTCGCCATCTTCGCGCTTAGTTCGTTCATGTAAATCCTGCTCAATTTATTTACGCTTGGGAAATTCCCGCGTGCTATAATTTCGCTTCGCTAGTTGCTTGTTGTCAATTGTTGCTTTCGACGCATAATAAAATAAGTAATTAATTTCTTTGTAGCAGTGACTTTTTATTGTGGAATTTTATTTACTAAATACGTATATAGTAACTACGTAATCATAAGCGTGGTAAAAAACAAAAGTTAATCAATAAATATGTCAACCTCGAAACAAAGAAATTCTAGATGGAATCACTTTGAAATATCCGCATTAGAAAATTTTAAAGTAATTATATTTGTTGTAAAGAAAACGTGGTACCAATTCAAAAAACTATAACACATCGAACTTGTGGATCCACATGAAAAGACACTATCAGAATGAATTGGACACCGCTTCAGTGCCGAAGACAACAAAGAATGATGACAGGGGCCCTCTACTTAAGAGACAAGCAACTCTAACAGAGATGATAACTAAAAAATTATTTTATTAAGATGATGATACTAGGGTAAAAAAATAGCTCGTACTTTTGCTGAACAAATATGCATCTATATGGAGCCATTTGGCTTAGTCAACAAGGTAGGCTATCAACGATTGTTAAAGAAGCTATGCTGAATTACAAAATATTATCATATTTCCATATTACGAAAAAACTTATACCAGAAATATATTAGCGAATGAGAACTAAAGTACTAGAACTGTTAAAAGAGTTGTTGCATCTTGTGATAACCACCGACATATGGACAAGTGACTCTTCTTCGCAATCTAATGATTTTATTAGCGTAATAGCTCATGGGATAGATGCTAACTTCAACCTTTATTGCCTCAAAGTAATGCCATTCGAGGGTTTCAGCACTCAGGACCCAACACAGCATGCAATCTCAAGAAGGTTTTTCAGTATTGAAATATATAGGACAGAGTTCGAGCCATAGTTACCGAGAACGCTGCAAATATGAGTGTCGCTATCAAAGAAATTTAGCAAACTTGCAATTTGTTGCCCATTAAATATTTGGCCTATTCACTACAATTGGTAATTCAAGCTAACCTTTTTAAAGAGGATCAGGTGGATGTCATGACTACTTAAAAGCATGGTCAATCATTGGTTATTCAATTATTCTACGAGCAGCAGGAAGATTTTAAAGGAAATGTTAGAAACTCATGAAGTTCCCAATCGTGCTTTTATAAAAGACGTATCTACGCGATGGAACTCGATACTGTAAGCGTTAATACAATGGCTGGAGTAACGAGTTGCCGTGCAAGCTTATTTCCCTAGTATAAAGTGAAACGTAAAACTCGCAACGGAAGAATAGATAATGATGGATGAGGTGGTAAACATTTTACGTTATTTTGAAGAGGTTACAAAATCAATCAACAAAGCCATAGCTGTATTATCTGACACTATGCCGTTATTTAATAGTCTCAAAAGAGTGCTCCAGAACAACAAAGACATTGATGATTAGTCTTTTGCAAGAGGGAATGTATCGAAACTTGGTGGCTGATATGATATTGGTTCTTAATGAAAGATTTGATTATTTGGAAAATGAAAAATTGTATTATTTAGCCACCGTAATAGATCTGCGTTATAAACTTCGAACATTTCATAAACAATCTACTATTAATATGGTAAAAAGACGGCTTGGAGAGTTACTGAATTCACAAACTATTTCATAATCGACAATTAAACAACCAAGTTTAAATTCTGAGTCACCTACCAGATTTGGGATATAGAGTGTTTATATTAGTGAGTGAAAATATTATTAAAGAGGCTGTAGAAGATGAGCTTCTCTCACTTTTGAGCATTTATTCTCTCAAAGAAGAACCAGAGAGATATTTGAGATCCCCAATATATCAAGAGAAGCAGATCGTCTCTTTTTCTGGTGCAGTGATGTTTTATATCCAAATTTGAAAAAAAAATGGCAAAAAAATATTTTAGTTTCCAAATGAATCCTATCGCATCTGAAAGGCTATTCTCAACAGCAGGTCTCGTTCAAACAGACTTACGAAATCGGTTTTCACCTAATAATTTACGGATGTTGTGTTTTCTGAGCAAAAATCTCATAAATGTGAATCTTAATTATTAATTTCTAATCTAATTTTTATTATTTAATTGATAATTTTTTTAATTATTATTTTCAAAAAATGAGAAATATTTTGTTAAATTACAATTTTTATAACATAATTGATATTTTGTTAAATTATAATTTCCAAATTTTGTTAGCTAATATTCTAAATAAATATTGTATATGTAAGTAATATCGTTTGTTTCTATATTTTCTATCATAAGCCCACACAATTATTCTTTATAATTTTCGAAGCCTGCAGTATCCGCATTAGTATCAGCATCGTAGATACTTTTTTTTTTATAAATATCAGTATCGGTATCGTGTCGGCAGAAGTGCGTATCCCTTCTCTTGTGGAAACGAAAAAATTTCTTTCTGGGCAATTGACTTGAAATTAAATAACTTACCTCCTAATATACTATTTCGATACTAATATGATAATGATGCGAGGATAAGTTTTATTCAAGAAATTGATATTTTTATGATAATTACACAAGTTTACAAAAAAAAAAATAGATGACTATTTTATTCTTATGTAACTAGACGCCCTGAATCCAAATCTGAGGTTTGCTAATCTCTATCACGTCAGGTTCAAGGTTATTTAAAAGTCAAATGCAGTAAAATTCACTAAATAAATCTGAAAAAGTAGATACTTACTTTTTTGAAGTCACTGAAGTCGAATTGGTGGTTTGTTCAATCCTTCAAAGTCAACCAGAGTTCATTTTAGAGTTATTTCAAAGTCAAATTGAGAAAAATTCACCAAATAAATCTGAATAAAAATATAGGTTTTTGGGATCGTTCAATCCGATTTCGTAGTTTGTTTAATCTTCCAAGGTCAGCCAGAGGTCATTTCAGAGTCATTTCAAGCTCAAATTGACTAAAATTCACTAAATAATTTTGAAAAAGAAGATATGTAGGTCTTTGGGGTCGCTGAATACAAATTCGTGGTTTGTTTAATCCCCCAAGTTCAGCCAGAGGTCCTTTCAGAGTGATTTTATGGTCAAATTGAGAACAATCTACTAAATGGATCTGTAAAAGAAGATATGTAAACTTTTTTGTGCGATGAATCTGAATTTGTGGTTTGTTTAATACCTCAAGGTCAACCAGAGGCCATTTCAGATACATTTCCGGGTCAAACTGAGAAAAATCACTAAACAAATCTGTTAAAAAAAAGAGAACTCACACGCAGCTAGACCGATTTACACAGCACACAGGCAAGCGAATTGAGTTTTTGAGACGAAACTCAAGCTCCCAAGACCACGTTCCCCACGTAGGCACCTGAACACAGCGAGTTTTTAAGGTGAAACCCAAGTTTCTAAAACAACTTACCTCACGAGCAGCTAGATCGATATCCGTTACATAATAGCTAGGCTAGCGAAGGAAGTTTTTATAAGTATATAACACAAACCCAAAACTCTTATAAAAGCTGTGCCTAGAGTATATGGTTTTCGGAGAACTTTAGGTTTAGTTCATACACTAAATCCTTGCTTTTCGCGTCTGTCTGCTACGAAAGAGGCATTGATCTCGCTGTGCGTAAAATAATTGATTATGAGAGCTTATGTTTTGGCATATTTATAAAAACTTGGTCCAGTCGCCTGTCTGCTATATAATGGATACCGAATTAGCTATGCGTGAGTTCTCTTGTTTTACAGATATATTCAGTAGATTTTTTCAATTAGACCTTGAAATGACCTTGAAATGACCTTTGGTTAACCTTGAGGTATTAAACAAACCACGAATTGAGACTCTGCGCTCTCAAAAGTCTTCATATCTCCTTTTACAGATCTATTTTGTAGATTTCTCTCAATTTGACCTTAAGTTAACGCTCAAATGACCTCTGGTTGACCTTGGGGAATTAAAAAAACCACAAATTTGGATTCAGGGACCCCAGAAACCTACATATCTACTTTTTCAGATTTTCTTAACTTGACCTTGAAATGACCCTGAAATGACCCCTGGCTGATTTTGGGGGTTAAAAAACCACGAATTCGTATTCAACGACCCCAAAACTTTTTTTCAGATTAATTTACTGGATTTTTCTCAATTTGATCTTGTAATGACCCTAAAATGATTTCTCGTTGACTTTGGGGGATTAAGCAAACCAAGAATTCGGATTCAGCGACCACAAAAACGTACATATTTAGATTCTTCAAATGGTGTAGTTTACTGTATTTTACCTTAAATTACCTTGAACCTGATATAATAGAAGTTGGCGAACCTCAGATTTGAATTCAGGGCGTCTAATTACGTAAGAATGAAATGGTCTGGTCAAATAGGCATCCACTTTTTTTTGTAATCCTGTGTTATTATCATTCGTTGCAAATAAGAATAAATTCTAAACAAGAAGTTGTGTTTTTTATAATAATTATTTTATTCGTTGCAAATGCCTTACAGCAATTCTAATTAAAATGCGAGTTGTTCAAAATACGTCTCTATACGCGACTTATATAATATTAATAAATAAATAGTGAATGACCCGCCAGTTCGAATTGAAGTAATAACACAACGCCAGCATAAAAATTTTAAAAATAGCACATACTTGTTTTCAATATACCTCCTAGCTACGGCCCGTTACAACGGAGCTTCCTTAAATATGAATACAACGACAAAAAAAGTAAATATTTTTTTCGTGTAAATTATGTTTACTTAATTTTATACAGAGTCCGATTAGACTTCTTACCTAATAATATTATACAGTTCTAAGGTATAATCAATAAAATTCAATAGCTAACTAAAAAAAACAGTATTTTTTCACGTACATATGTAAATTATAATTTATAGACTATAATACAAATATAGTATTTAATACAATAGGAAAATCTCCATCTGGAGTGCGGTGGGGAACCAGGAAGCCTATAAGTTTTTGGAGCAATAAAAAGAGAGATTTTTTACATTGCTCATAATGTTGTATGATACGGCACTAAGAAGAAGGGATTTTTTCGCTGCAATTTCAATGAAGGGATATGTTCACCGCAATTTTTACAAAAGAATTTTCTTCATCGCACGTAACGTTGAGTAATTTTCTTTGACGCGTTTTTCATGAAGAAATTCTCCACATATAATTTTGTTGAGATTTATTTCGTAGCTGTCATCGAAATAATATATAGCTTAATGCAGCAAAATGATAAGAAACCGTTCTTGTTCTAACTTTATAAACTTTATAAGTGTTTTTTTTGGAGAAAAACTCGTTGCATTGAAAACTTTCTGTGTAGTTAGAAAAGTTATGGAAATAAGTATTGGTTTTTCTTTCTAGAACTCTGTGAAATGTTTCGTCATCTTAGGATTAATTTTCAACCTTATATTAGTATTAATTTAAATAAATCATGTTCATACGCACCCACCTCTTGAAATTATTCAGTGACAGTATATTATATTTAAAATGCTAAAGCAAATAAGTGACGTGACAAAATAATAGCTAATGGAGTTCCATCCTGGAGGCTGAACCTGGTATGGATTAGCTGGAGTTAATATACTACTTTATTTATTCTAAATAACATAGTAAATAAATTATAACTGCACTTACCATGAGGAAAATTAATTCCATTATACTATTTAGTGAGGATTCATAAAGGACCTGAAAACAACAAAACAAACAGCTTATAAAAGCTTAGGCAATCATCAGAAAGAGCTCAGTTTCAAACAGTTGTTCCAAATATGATACGATATTATAAAGAAAAAAGGCTAATCTATCAACTTTTTTGATAATTTCGAAGGCAGTCTCACTGGACTTTCCATATTTTAGTTGAGCAATAATATATTGCACACGGTGGTATCTACTTATTGAGGCTAATAATAACACTGTTATAGTAGTACACCTCTAAAAAATATAAATAATAAATATTGTATTTATTGCTGGTAACGTTGTTAACGCCAATATTTTTTTAATACCACTTTTGGATAGGGCAGCGTAAATAAAAAGAATGTACATCCATCCAAAAATAATGAAAGCCACAAATATTAAGTAATACCCACCGTATTTAAAAACATAGCTTTCAAATTTCGATTTTTCAGTGAAGATAATTCGATCAAATGAGGAAAACTCGCAAAAAAGTTTCTTCATTTCCTTGAAGAGTTAAAAATAATGATCACTAGATACTGCTGAAGTTAGATCGAATAAAAAGTAACAAAATATTTGAAAAATTAAAACTTATCATTCCCTCCAAGAACATTGAAGGAAAAAATAAATCTGTCCAAATAAATAATATTACTGTTTTCTTTATGTAATATTTTTTATTTATTAGAATGTTATCATAAAAATCAAAAAGTGGTATCATTTCGAAAAACTAGAAAACTTAGCCAATGAACTAAAAAAGAAAATTTCGTCGTTTATTCTTCTATGACTTGCCACTGTTTACTATATATTTCACATATCGTTGATGTAAACACCTTTTTGGAAATTAGCTTTTCTAAGTGAAACAAAATGGTTTCATTATAATGATGGTATCAGAATCGTAAAGGGAGCAACTTATGGAAAACATAAATGTTAAAAATATTCCACAACTTTGTAACATTTAAAACAATATATACAAATATAATACAATCAATAAAAAATTGACTCAAGCTATTTCGAGCATTTCATGATAAGAAATAACTGATTGTAGGAGTTTATAAAACGGGCAAAGAGAAGACTAGCCATGGCAGTTAGCGATGGTTGGTAATGTTCAATAATAAACTGCGAACGCTTGAAGACGTCAAAATAGGGTTTTCCAAAATTTTATGCAATTAATTTCAAGTATTGATTATGGCCAACAGTAGTGTATATATGAGAGAAGGAAAGAGGAGGAGGAGTAAGAAGAGTAAATCATCAACACTTTTCATCCTCCTCCTCTTTTGTTCTCTCATTCGAATTATCTCGTATACATTCGAGTCACTTCGTATACATGTTAACATGACCTTGTATCCCTTCTTTAAATTTTGATTATAAAAGCAACACTTTACCAGCTTAAAACATACTAAAATGAAATATGTCTTCTGCTTCTAACGAAAGTGAATTTAAATTTATTAATTCAAAAATTTTATAAAAAATGTAAAAGTTCTGCTTTTGAGTTCGAACATTATGCAGTTGATACTGGTCCATCTTGGTTTCAATATTATTTGGATATATTCAAAAACCATATAGAGGCTGTGAAATTGTGCGAATGTTATTTTCAAAACAAAGATATTGTACAGTTTATACGTGAATTAGTGAAGTTAAGTTGGTTTCATGACGAAGTTCGTCATTTAAACCAATATATTAGAAATCCCGTTGTATTAAAAGAACTAATCAAATGGCATGGTGATGATGATGCCTAAAATTGAAAATTTTGTGAGGGACCTTTATGAAGAGTTCATTATGAACGAAGCATGTACCAGATATTTATCTCTTTTAGTTGAAGAAGCAAGTGAGGGTCAAGATTTATTTTTGCATATAAAATATGTTGTAAAAAAGCAGCAGAATTGTGTAGTGAATTTTTGAAGACAAAAAATGTGTTAAAATCCTTTGATGAATTTAAAAAAATTGGACTCAATAAAGAAATAAATTTATGTATTGATTTATTGGTTAATTAAAGTTAGTGTGAAATAAAATATTCAAATGTTTATAGTTGTTTTATTATTGTGTAATGGCTGTTATGTTTAAATATTTGATTATGTAAAGATAGGAAAATATAATTTTCTGTTAGTAATGTGGGGATGTGGATAAATAAAAAAAATATTATTACATTCATTGTTAATTTATTCATTTATAAAAGAAATTTTATACATAAAGAATACATTATAAAGGGCACACATTGAAGGTGATTGAGAATGATAAAAACATTTAGGAGATGATTTAATTAAAACAGGTTGTTCGTCCAATTCAATTATTGGCTTAGTACAATATTTTCTAATAAAATTAGATTTTTCTTCTTCTTTAATATCAGTGAATTCTCCTTTTTCTGTTAAGTTTTTTACTATAGATGAAAAATTATGAAGAGAAATATATCCTGTATTCCAATTGATGCAGTGATGAAATTTCATTAACCATTCTGCTTGCTTGTATATTTCTGGTGGAAGCATTTGTAGTGGATACGGTGGTTTAAAAATATAATGACTCATTTTATGTCCATCAAACATTGCAAGTTCTTTAGGAATAAACTTGTTATGTTTATCCTTAAATCCTTGAACATCCATAACTATTCTCATTTTTATTTAACAAATTTTTAAAGTAACAAATTTTTTTATTACAAATTGTTTTTTCGAATAGTCTTCAATAAGATTTTTTAGATGTTTAGTTTTTTTTTTTAAATAGTTCTATTTTTTCTTTTTGTATTTTGTACATTCCATTTGATGTGCAACAAACCAAGATATAGAAACAACTGATCTTATTCGATATATTTTCATTTTAATAATGATATTTGATGTTGTGGGAGACGTTAAAGTTGTTTAACAATTTTTGCTAATGGATTATAGCTAAATACTTTTTCATGTATTATAACACAAAACGTAGCTGTTTTTCCCGATATTTTTTCTTTTGTCTCAAATTCAATCCTCATGGTTACTGGGCCGGATTGTAATAAATCTCTCTGATGAGAGCAGTTAATGTAAGCAATAGGTGCATTATCTTTAAATTTATTGAGATTAAATATTGGTTCTATTGGAAAGTTATAATATGCTTAACGAAATTCAGGAAACATTTCATACAGGGTTGCAAACTTATTATTTTTAAAATCAAGCTGAAGATCCTGGTAAGGATATCTTTCTGAATTTAAAAACACATTTATATTCTTTAGGTCACAATGATCAAATTTACTCATATCTGATTTTAAATTACCACGTCTATCCTTTTGAAAAGCAATTAGTACATTTCTGGTGTTTCAATTTTTGTGGAAGTTTTGACAGGCCAATTATGTCTTGTATTTTCTAATAACTCTAGATATTCAATTAATTCCCAACTTCGGAAAGTAAGAAGAATATTATTGTTTTTATCAATATTTTTCGTTAGTGCCAATTCTTGGGGAATGGTCACAGTAAGATGTGGAACTCTCCAACAAAGTTTGATTATTTTAATTTTCGGTTTTTGATCATCACTTGTGGTTACTAAAGCATTAGTGTCATCATTGCTTCTTATTAGTATTAGTTCTTGTTGTGAATTTTAAATTATTTTGTTATAATCTTCAAAAAATCCCGAGTACATTTTTAATGGGATGCATAGGGAAACGTTTCCTTTTTCATCAGTCATAATTTTTTCTTTAGGTTTCGTTTTTGGATATCATCCAGCATTTTCCAATTTAGCATTTTCGTTTTGATTAAATGATATGTATCCTTTAAGAGTTGAAGTAATTCCTACATCCCGAACTGAATCAATTGTTACACCATTTAAAATATAACGTAATTCTTTAAACAAGAATACTGGAGCATTGTTAATTAATACCGTATTAGCCAATGGAGTATCATCTTCTTTGGTAACTTGAAATTCTAAATATAATTCACTTTTGCAAAGTAAAGGATATTTTCCTGTTTGTTGTAGAGCAATTCTAATTTAATCATTTAATCCAAGTTTTGTAGGAATGAAAGGTTCAAATGATAGTACTTCCCAGCTTAATATTGATTCATCTACAAGAATATTTTCTTTTACATTTAAATATTCTATTTTATTTTAGTTTGAAACCCAAACTTATCAGAATTTTTTTATTAGAAGGTGTTAACCTTTGAGAGTTTAATTTATTACTACTTAAATGTTGTTTAATAGCTTCCTTATTAATGTTTTTAGAGTAAAATTTTTTTGAAAAATTATAATTTGAGGCTTTTTTATTATATAAAATAACCATTATTCATCTATTTTTTTAAGATGTAGTCTTATTGTTAAAGTTTCTCCTATGAAATTGATGAGATCACCATCTTGATCTACTATTTTAATGTTTATATTGTCTATTACCTTTACAGTAACAGGAAAGTAAAGGATATTTTGTGGTGATTCTATTATTTTAAAATCAGGAGCTACACTAGGAAAAAATTGATGTATTATATGAACAGGTTTTTCATTTAAATATGATCCTTCGGCAATATTACAATCGATGTTTATGGCGTTTACTTTAATAATTTCCGCTGGAAAATCTGAAATGTGTTCCTTAAGACCTTCTAATTCCTTATTTTTAAAACCTAATATTTTTCCTATAGTTCCATCACGAAAAGAGAGATAGGAATATCTGTGTTAATATGTGTTCGTAAGTATTATTATTGGCATAAATATGAAGAAAAGTACGATTGTCCAAACATTTTTGAATAAAATTATTTACATCATCTATTTCATAACTACCTGGTGGTATTCTTATTTTTTAATTTGAGTCATAAATGAAAGATTATTAGTCTCATCAATATTTGGAATAGCATTAAAAGTTTCAAAATTTACAAATCCAATGGAATTTTCAAAATTTTCATCTAAATATATTGGAGGATGAATATTAACAGAAAGTGTGGGGGAATTACCACTAATGACAAAACTGTACGACATATCTCCTTAAAAATTTTTAACAAAATGAATTAATATTGTTTTTCAACCATTATTATAAAGAAATTTAAGACAGAACTCACTACAATTTGTTTTGTTAATTGACTGATAATGGTCGAAGTTATATTTCACAATATTTTCATTTTTATCGCTGAAAAAATATTTTGTTAATTCGGTAAATGGTCGCAAATTGCCATAACTATCAAAATGTAAAATATTTTTCCCTTTTTCTTTATGTATGCAGTCCAGTGAGTTCCATCACCACTAATCTTATCGAGATTAACAATACCACTTTCATTTTTCTTAATTTTTTTTGGTAATTTATCTCTCATGAATATACCTCGAAAGTTGGGAATTTTAAGTATATTTATATATCGACTTAAATCATAATTTGTAAGTGGTATTCGAGGTATTTGTTTTAACAGTTTTTTGAATAAGGTTTCAGATATAATCCACATCCACTTTTATATAGTTTTAAATAAAGACCACTTCCTTGTTTTCCTACTGCTATAGATTCCATCATTTTATTATGTCTTTTGGATTCTTCTAACTTTTCTTTGGCAGCTTTTGCATCGTTGACAGCCTTCGCAATACCCGATGCTCCTCCTCCAAGAGCACCTAAAGCGGACAAACCAGCAAATAAAGGAAAAAGAAGTAGAAATCCGCCAGTTTTTGGAATTGGTATAATTCTATTTTTTGGTGATAATATTTTACTATCTCCTATAGATTTAAGTGCGGTTTGAATAATGTCAGTCAAACTTTTAAATTGTTTTCCGTTTAGTGCTTGCCTTGCTTTTGAAATAGCTTGAGATAAAGTTATTCCTCGTCCTAGACGAGTTTTTCGACTTCTGTTTTTCCTTCTTTTTTTAATCCCATACCAAATTTCCTTTTAATTTTCATTGCACCTCTTATTCCCGGTGCAGCAGTTTTTTTCTCCAAAAATGGCGTCTTTTGCTCTGAACCTCTCGGCAGCTTTGTCACCTAATAATTTATCAGCAGCGTATCGGCTTTTTATATCATTTGATTGTGCATAGGCAATATCATGCTCTTTACAAGATTCATTCAATAAATTTATACCTTTATCGCCTCTAGCTAGTCTCTTTTCTAGTTTGGTTCCAGGTCCACAACAATTTTACCCAGGTAGATGTAATTCAAAAGGTAACTTATTTATTAGAGTATTAATTAAACCACTACCTCTTTTTCTGGCCCTTCTTTTATAAATGGATTGTTGCTTATATGAGATTGGCATTATATAATTGAAGCCTTCGAACAAACTGACTAGTTTTAAATTAGAACTTACCCTTTATACATCCTCTTATATATGAAAATTGTTAGACAACCTTATTCAATTATTATTAAAGACCATGAGGCTTCAAACGAAGAAAATATTGTTTCCCCACAAGAAATAAAACCAAATTCCATAATAATATTTGATGATATAGTGTGTTGCAATCAGAGTGTTGTAAAAGATTATTTTTGTTTCGGAAGACATAAAAATACTGATTGTTTTTATTTGTGTCAAACATATTCTTCCATTCCCAAGCCATTAATTCGTGACAATGCGAATTTAATTGTTATATTTCAATAAGACAAAACGAACCTAAAACATATTTATGATTATCATAGTAGTATAGAGGGCGGGGTTCTGTGACACCCGGATGGCATCTGTCCCTTTTCAGCCCTTTACCATCCGAAGAAGTGCTGAAACCCTCCTGAAACCCAAGCCAAAAAGGCCTTATTGCCAAAGAACATGACGTAATAGCCTAAGAAGTGCCTGAAATCCTTCTGAAACCCTTGCCAAAAAGGCCTTATTGCCGAAGAAGTCCTGAAAAATCCCTATCCAAAAAGGCCTTCCTTATTGCCGAAGAAGTCCCGAAAAATCCCTATCCAAAAAGGCCTTATTGGCAAAGAAGGGTTGTCCTAGTAGCTTAAGAAGGACCAAAAGAGTCCTTAGCCAAAAAGGCCTTATTGCCGAAGAAGTATCGACAATGACGTCATTTACCAGAGGCTGTTGTTTTGTAAAGTAGATGGTAGAAAAAATAAATTGGAGTGGAATATCGGGTAAAATAAAACAAAATTTTATATATCAGAGTGGTATATTGGGTAAATAAAATTACAAAAATAATTAAATATGTTATGCTACAATACTTTTTTGCCTGTTTTATTTTTACGTTTTCTGCAGGAGGTTAGCTTGACAACATATCGATTCTTCTGGTCTAGAAGTAATTCTTCTCTTTCCAAGCAGGCATTGAGATTATCAAAGAGTTTATTTTGATGCCTTAAGCTTTGTATAAAATTGTTATTACATTGATCCAACGATAGATTTAATTTATTAATGTCCAGTAGAAAATAACTGATATTATTTTTTGCATTTGCCAATTCATGTTTGGTTTCTCCAAGTAGTGTGTAGGCTGTACTTTTTTTGGTTTCACATACATCGGTTTTTTTCATTTCAAGAAGTAAATTTGCTTCCAATTCAACGTTTTTTCTTGAAAGGTTGAGAATATTGGTGTAATTAATGGAAGATGATAGATTAGCTGCTTTGTTTTCACATTCTTTAATATTTTTTGTATATAATTCGTTGAGATTTGATTCAGTTTCATATAAATTCATATAGTTATCAAGTTCTTTTGAACATAGTAGATATAGACTTAAACTTGTATTATACAGAACGTCATAGTCATCTTGTAGGTATTCAAAATACTCAGTTTTATTGTTTTTGTTTAAGGTGTTATTTTCAATCGCAATAACACTACAAAATGGTAAAATTATGAGCAAAAAATATGCTAAAGACATGTTTCCCGTTCAGAGGTTTCAAACGTACTAAATATGTACTATGGATAAAGTGGGTTTTTATATAATGTTTGTTCTATTAATCCAACTATTGTGCTTATCAGTGAACCCAAACCATTTAACGAATACTTGGTCTTTATGTCTTTTTAGAATTTTTTCAACTAAATATACATTATGATTGAGAGTTTTTTGTAATTGTTCTTTGTAGAACGCCCCAAGTACGTTTTCATTTTGCATATCCTTCAAGAGATAAGTGGTTGGGTTTGTTAACTGAACTTTGCGTATAATAAATACCTCAGGAGACCAATTTGGATTGTATTTTTTATCGAAAACACCTCTTACTTTAGAAATGCGTACATAGTCACCAACTTTAAGTTTAACGTTTAAATCACTCATTTTTATTTTGTTGTAAACAGTTTGAAGTAAAAATTTTTCATTTTTGGTAGTAACATCTGCTGGTTTCATTTTAATGGTTCTGTGTTTTGTGTGATTATATTTATAAACAATTTTACCAAGTAAATTAACCCATTTGTAATTTCCTTGTATATTAAATTCCTTCCACATCCAGTTTTTTAAAGTCCTATTAACTCTTTCGACTATGGATGCCTTTTTTTCACTGAATACACTATAGTGGTTAATATTGTATTTCTTTGTGAGTTTCTCAAATTCTTTATTGTAAAATTCTTTACCCATGTCTGTTTGAATGTTTTGTGGAGTTTGTATTTTAAAAACTTTTTCCATATTTTTGCTTACTTCTATAGCTGATTTGTTTTTTAACGGAAAAGCCCATACAAACTTTGAAAAGCAATTAATAACAATAAGTATATATTTGTAACCATTGTTTATTTTAGCATAAGGAATCATTTCTACTAAATCTGCTTGAAATAGGTCATTTAGAGATTTAATAATTATTTTTCGCCTTTTAAAATTGATTCTTGCTGGCTTGTGAATTTCTTCAACAAGTTGTCGTTTTGTATCTGTAACAAATTTATTCATTTTTTTTTGTTTAGTTTTTTCATTCAATAATTTGAGCTTCTCTTAGTTCCTCTACTATGGAATTAATTTCGTTATGATGTCCTGTGTGTCCAGCTTGTTGAGAGGCTAGCAGTAAACGTAATCTATCAACTAGTTCATTAGGATTATCCCAATGTACATAATCTATGGGATGATCAGTAACATTCATGTATAAACCGTCTCCCGTTATGTAAGGTGCTATAATCTTTTTATATTTTATTGATCTACTACCATCAACTTGTTGATTGGACTGATAGTAGCGACGATGTGCATTTGTTTTAAATATAATTTGTCTATAGTTTGTTTCATCCTCTTTGGAGAAATTTGTAGGGTGTTTTTTAAATAGTAGTTCGTAGAGACCATGTGTCCCTTTGTAGCGTTTGTTTTTCACTATAATATCTTTACCATCAATATTCAGATTAGAATCATCAATGTGAAATTTCTCAGTATCAACGTTAAATCGAACACCATATTTGTGATCAAACTTGTTTTGAGAATCATGATGCAAATCACTGATATATTTTCTAGGTAATGGATCATATTGTTTTAAAAGATTTGTTAAGGATTTGTCTTCCAATTGTTGTTGTTTTTGTTGTCGGAAAACAGATGAATTACTTTCATTCTCGTTTTCATCATCATCATCATCATCATCATTATCAGTTTCATTTATTGTATCTAGTGTCTTATTTGCATCATCATCATCATCATCATTTTCATTTTCAACTAGAAAAGGATATTCTAAAGATGTATCGTCAGTTTTTATTTCAGATGGTTCTTTAGTTTTTGGTGGTGGTGGTGATGCTGCTGCTGCAACTGTAGCTTTTGTGCTTAATTCACTTTGAATATTTTGTAAACGTTTGGTCATGGGCAAAAATACTTGTTCCTGTACAATTTCACTATGTTTTAATAGGTTTAGTTTATTTTTAACGTTTTTTCGTTTACGAATTAAATTTTTTTTAAGTTCTTTTTCACTAGATTTCATTTTTTTTTTTAATCTGCTTAGTCAACAGGTTTTGATCAGCTTTTAATCAGCTTTGAAACAGCTTATAAACAGCTTCTAAACAGCTTATAAACAGCTTATAAACAGCTTCTAAACAGCTTCTAAACAGCTTTTAATCAGCTTTAAACAGCTTCTGATCCGTTTGGAACAGGTCTGATCTGGTTGAAAACAGGTTTAAACAGGTTGTAAACAGGTTTAATCAGGTTGAAAATACAACAATCCGCTTATAATGAAGTATGGATCTTGACTAAGCTATTTTGGGAGATATCATGCTATTATAAAATGATCAAATCCCAGTCGATAACGTCCGTTGTTGAGATTGTAATCTTTAAAAATAGTTAAAAATCCATATGGTTTCTTCCAACAATACGAACACATATTTTTAAACTTGTCAAATGACATATCAGAACCAACATGATCATTATAAACATGTTTTAAATTTAAATCGTCTTGTTTGAAGAGAATAAGTACATTGGCATTATCTCGTATTAGATGTTTGGGAATTTTTGCGTACGTTTGACACAAATAAAACGAGTCAATATTATTGTGTCTACCCATACTAAAATACTCTCGAATAATATCTTGATTGTCACATGCTACATCATCAAAAATAAATATGGAATTGGATTTTGCTTCAGATGGATGCACAATATTCTCACTAGCACTAAATGCATAATAATTTATTCCTTTTATAGGAGTCAGTAATTCATTTAAATATAAATATTTTGGTTGGTATAGCGAACGTGAATACACATAAACATTTTCAAATTTCAATCCGTTTTCATGTTCTATCAGCGAGATCATAACATTCGTTTTTCCACAGTTTGATGGACCAACAATGATACATCGTATTGTAAAAGGAAATAAAATTCCATGTTTTCTGTACGAATTTTGTGGTTTGAACTCATCAGCGTTCTCAATAGGTAAACTGGTTTTTTGTTTTAGAATTTTCATAATTTCAATAGATCTGTATATATAGATAACTTAGAACAGAGAACTCAAACAGAAATGACTTATATTAACATGTTACATATCATTTATAGTCAGTTGTTGATTAATTGTCAACATGAAATTTTATACAGGTTCAGGATTTGTAAACAATATGATAAATAAATTACCGTTTGAATTGCATTTGCCTGGTTACAATTTTTGTGGACCGGGTACAAAACTTCAGACTCGTTTATCACGTGGTGATCATGGAGTGAATCAATTGGATGAAAGTTGTCGTGCTCATGACATTGCATATTCTCAAAATAAAGATTTAACATCTCGCCATCAAGCTGACAATATATTAGCAAAGAATGCAATGAAACGATTCAGATCCAGAGACGCGTCCACAGGAGAAAGACTAAGTGCATTGGGAGTAGCTGGTATAATGAAGGCAAAAGTAAAACTTGGAATGGGTATACAACAACAACAACAACAACAAAGTATTAAAAAGTGTCTTACAACATTGGAAAAAGTAAAACGTACTTCACAGAACTTATTAAATGATATTCGAAAAAGTATAGAAGAACTGAAAAGAAATCAATCATCATCGTCATCATCATCATCATTGGTAAAAACTAAAAACAATACTAAAAACAATACCAAAAATACTAAGAAAAAAACCCCTAAAGTTCGTAATTATTCCACAAAAAAGAGAAAAAATGTGAAAAAACAAAAAGAAGAAGAAGCAGAACCAATGGATATTGATATTGAAAATATTAATTTACCATTATCAAAACCAATTAGACTTAAAGCAAAAAGAAAACTTGATACTAGAAATGTTGATAATGATAGAAATGGTCAAAATAAAATGTTAAAATTGGATTTAAATGAACCATTACATTATCCACCGTCATCATTGTCATCATCATCATTAAAGAATGAGAACAATAAGAAACGTAAGATGGATGATGATGATGATGATGATAATGATGCTGATATTGATACTATAAGTATAGAAAAAAGACAACGATTGATTTAGTAGCTTGTAAATTGTCAAAATGGTTAGAACTAAACGTAAGCAAAAACCAAAGCAACGAAAATTGAAAAAAAATAAACAACGAAAATTGAGAAAAAATAAACAACAACGACAAAAAGGACAACGAAAAAGTGCTGGTATAAAAAAAGTTAAATTTGAAAAAGTGTTAAAACAAATTAAACAACATATATTAAAAACTAAACCCAATAATTTGGGAAATGCTATTTTAGTAGCTTTGAATGCAGCAAAACAAATTAAAAAAAATTTCAAACAACAACCAAGTTTCAATCGTGTTCGCGTCATTAAAATTCCCAAAGTTGGTGGTGTTTTACCTCTTATACCAATATTTGCTGCCCTGTCTGCATTAGGCTCTTTGGGTGGAGCAGCTGCCGGTGTAGCAAAAGCCATCAATGATGCACGAGCTGCTCGAAAACAATTGGAGGAATCACAACGTCATAACCGTTCTATGGAAAGTATAGCTTTAGGTAAAGGTCTATTTTTAAAACCATATAAAAAGGGGTTGGGTGTTTTTTTATACCCACCACCACTACAACCACGAAGCAGTTAATAAATTTACCAAATAGACCATTAACCAATATTGATTTAGTTATGTATGCCAAACAATTTTGTATTCCTCATTTTCGTGGTGTATTTATGCGTGATGCCTTACCAAAGAAAATTAAATCCAACAATGAAAGAGGTATAATAAATTTGGATAATCTGAATGGACATGGGACACATTGGACAGCCTATAAGAAATTCGGAAATAAAGTTGTATATTTTGACAGTTTTGGCAATCTTTGACCACCCTTGGAAGTTATCGACTATTTTCGTTCAAATGGACCGGTAGACATTATTTATAATTATGATATTTATCAGAAATTTAATACATTTAATTGTGGACATTTATGTTTAGAATTTTTAAATAAATAGATATTGTACAATAAATAGATTTTAGTTTTATTTCAACCTTAAAATAGAGAACATGAGTTATATATTTACCTTATCAGGTAGAAAGTCTTTGTTATCTCTAAAATTGCATCCACCAATAATATTACAAGAATCCAAGAATTATGAATTGGGTTTAATTAATTTTGTTACCTACAACTCAATTCCAAATGTTGACAAAACAAACAATAAGTTCTATTTTGGTGAATCTGTAATTGAAATACCCGAAGGGACATACGAGATCAATGATATTTCTCGTACAATAAATGATTCTCTTAGAGGTGTTAAAAAATTACAACAACAACAACAAAAGGAGCCAATACCACAACAACAACAACAACAACAACAAAGATTAGTAGAAAATGAGAGCAGTGATGATGATGATGATAATAATAATAATGATAATCAGAATGATGCTAGAAATCAAATTGTAAAATTAAACGATCCTCCTATTCCATCGAAGAAGAAAAAGAAAAGAGATAGTCCTACTAATTTAAAAGAAGCCAGTGATTTAGTTAAAATTCGCGTAAATTATAATACTTTAAGGTGTGAGATAAAATCAACGAAGGATATTCATTTTGAAAAACCTTACTCTATCAATACTATTCTAGGTTTTAAAAACCGAACATTGACAGTACAAAAACTTCATGTATCTGATTACCTCATTAATATAACCAAAGTTAATGCTATATGTTGTGAATGTAATTTAGTGACCAATTCCTTCAATAATGATAAACCGTCTCATATTTTACACATGTTTTATCCAACTGTACCGCCAGGTTATAAAATTGTGGAAACCCCCACCAATGTAATTTATTTACCTATAAATACTCACTATTTGGATGAAATCATTATAAAAATAACCGATCAAGAGGGTGATTTAGTTAATTTCAATCGGGAATTGATAACAGTCAGAGTTCATCTGAAAGAAGTACCAACATAGAAAAAAAAATGGTATTTAGATACAATTACCATCTTTATTACTCTGAACCTCTAAACGACAACAACAACAACAACAATAGTAGTAGTAGTAGCAGTATAAATAAAACCACAATGCATGATAAAACTAGTGTACAAAAGAACTTGAAACGGTTAACATCACAAAATCGCAAATTTTTACAGTCTTTGGGATTTAGATTGTTACATTAAAAAAGAAAAATTGCTCCAAGAAAGAAAATTAAAAAGGCAAACTTTTGGTACAGATTTAAATTGAATTTTAGATCTGGTGTACGAAGACTCCTTATAGTTTGTTTTTGTAAAAAGGAAATTGTTAGTAGTAGTAGTTGTAGTAGTAGTAGTAGTAATAGTAGCAATAATGAATATTTTGAACGTGAGTGAAAGAATCATCAGTGATAATTCAATTACCAGTAAAGAATACCACAGTTATTTACCCTATGCCAATACAAGTTTAAATAAATCCGATGAAATTCGCATTCCTATTCAGACTCAAGATATTTATACATATCCAGCTGAAAGTTTTCTCGAACTTGAAGGTGTCGTTGTAGATGAACATGGGAAAGCAAGTGATACCATTGAATTGACAAATAATGCTTTTGCATTTTTATTTGATGAAATTCGCTATGAATTGGGTGGAACTGTTGTGGATCGTGTAAGAAATCCAGGTATTACATCTCTCCTAAAAGGTTATGTCAGTTTTACAGAACAAGACTGTTTACGTTATCACAATGCCGGTTGGAATCATCTTGAAAAGCCGAAAATGTTGTCAAAAGGACATTTTAATGTTTGTATTCCTCTAAAAATTCTTATGGGTGTTTTTGAAGATTTTCGAAAAATCATCATAAATATTAAACAAGAATTAACGCTTATACGAAGTTTTTCCGATAGCAATTCAGTCACTACAAATAAGGCAGGTGAAAAACCAAACATTCGTCTCGATAAAATAACATGGAAAATTGAACATATTAGAGTGGATGATGAGGCAAAATTGAAACTTTTAAGTTACATTGAAAAAGGAAGAGATTTAACCATGGCATTTCGAGGATGGGAATTGCATGAGTATCCGCTTTTGCAACAATCCACGCAACATACTTGAAATGTAAAATCGATTAATCAGTTAGAAAAGCCGCGTTATCTCATTTTTGGTTTTCAAACGAAACGACGAAATCAATTATCAAAGGATATTAGTCACTTTGATCATTGTAACTTAACCAATTTCAAAGCCTATCTCAATTCGGAAATTTATCCATACGATAATTTAAATGTTCATTTTGATAGATAACAAGTGAGCATTTTGTATGAAATGTATGCCAGATTTCAACAGTCCTATTACTATAGAAGTGTTGGACAACCTTGTTTGACATTTAAAAAATTTATCGAAATTGCACCTTTAGTAGTGATAGATTGCTATCAAGTGGACACATTGAAAAATGGCACTGTTGACATCAGATTGGAATTTGAAACCAGTGAAAATATTCCAGCAGACACATGTGCCTATGTATTGATTTTACACGATAAAAAACTTAAATATAATCCTCTAACAAGTATTGTCAAAATACAAACTGATTAAAGATATCCCCACTCCAAACAACGTATATAAATTGGTCTGAAACTGTATCCTGCCATTATTTCAGCATTTTGTTTAAAGTGAACAAAAACAATACTAGTAGCAGCAGCAGCAACAGCAAACAAAAAAAAAAAAAAATGTCATTTGAAAACAAAACAAAAGTGTCATATGAAAACAAAACAAATATTCTCTTTGTGGATGTTCAAGGGTTCCAGTATGATGTTTTACCGTTTATGTGTCAGGAAATAGCTATTTACAATTCATTAACCAAGGAACATGTACACAGATTAGTGAAATTACCAATAAATGTGGGAGAATTTAGTGCCAAGGTACAAAGTTTTATCAATTATACCACTAATAATATACATGGAATAGAAAATAATTTTTGGGATGATATTGATGATGCTACTGACGCCTATCACGCTAAACGTAAACCAGAAGAAATGTCTGCGTTTTTAAATGCTTATATTGGGTCCACAAATATGACAGTTATAGTGAATGGCAAAGAAAAGATGGACTGGTTGCAGAAATACCTAAATGGTTCCAATCTCATTATTAATGTTGCAGATGATCCAAAATATATAACAGTTGATAAAATGAAAGAATTATTTAAATCATACCACTGTCATATGCATGATTATAATAATAATGTATATTGTGCTTTAGAAAATGTATATAATTTGTATCACTGGTTTATGGTGTATTGTTTTTAAATAAATAAAAAAAACTAAAGAAATATATGTGTGTTTTATTTATTCAATTAATGTATAAATTTAGAAAAATTATTTTTTACATATTGCTCCTTAACTTCGTTTTCACACACTTTTGGTAACTGCAAACGAGATACGTCTTCGATTTTTTTTAATTGGAGACTTACCCTATTTGCAGCTACCTCATAAAGTTTCGGTGGAGTCAAACAACCATTCCGATACTCCGGTGTCACACAACAGGGATAATCTTGCTCTGGCATTTGTGCTCCTCTCGCTAGGGCCATTTGTCCTTGTTCTTGGTTTAATTTTACTAAACGAACCTACAGGGTTTCAAACAAAAAAAAAATCAAACAAAAAAAGAATTAAAAAAATATTATTTATTAAAAAAAAAAAATTACATTATCTACCACTTTTGGGAGAAAATGTCATCATCCTCTTCACCACCACTTATAATACTACCTACCCCAGCTACTGCCGCAGCCTCTTGTAATTGTTGTGATGGTGGTGGTGGTGGTAGTATTGCTGGTGGTGGTGATAGTGGTAGTGGAGGCTGTTCGAAACGTTGACTATGACGATGATGCTGACTGTAACTTGTTGATGGTTTTGGCTCTGGATTTTTCCTTTGCTTTTTTCTCGGAGGTTCTTGGATATTTTTGGTGGTTGTGGTGGTGGTTGTGGTGGTGGTTGCGGTGGTGGTGTTGGTGGTGTTCGTATGGTTGTCCTCCTCCTCATCGTCATCATCATCATCATCTTCTACCCCAACAGTTACAGCTGCCGGTAAATATTGCGGATAGTAGGGAGATGGCAAAATTTTTTTAATCGGACCCGCCTCCATGGGCGAATCCTCTGAAATTAAATTAAATTTGTACCGCCTTACTACTTGTTCCAATATATGGAACTCTTCATCGTTGTCCAATTGGACCCGCATGTATCGTACCGGTAACTGCCCAAATTTCTGCTTAAGAGATTTGGCTGCTGGTATGTAGTTTAAGTGAATAAACACTTTATCCCTTTTAGTTTTAATTTCCTTGAGACCCCATCTGAAAACCAAAAAATAAAAAATAAATAAATATTTTATCGTAAATTTTGTTTGTTAAAGTTAAAAGACCATGTTTTCTTCATAACTGTTAAAAAAATTACATTTAAAACAATAGTGCCCTTTTTACGCTATATACATAGGTAAAATAAGGCTCAAAATCACTTAAAAATACTCTATTTCGAATTCTCCAGACCTAAATTTTACGAAAACAGCAAAAAAAAATTTTTTCCAAAGTGCGCAGTTGACCAAAAGGCGTTTTCTGACGAAACCAAAAGAGTGAGACGTGCGCAAATAGCAAAAAAAGTGACTACGTCATCCCGGCTGATAACGATCTTTCAAGAAAATCGAACTTATGGTCATTATTATTATTATTGGTTAGATCGAAAAATTTAATATTTTTGACATTTGTTCAAAGTTGATTGGAAAATTTGGAAAATGTTCCTTAGAAACAAAGGTAAAATAAAGGTAATTAAAAAAAAATAGTTAAAAAATAAACTTACGGAAATAGCTGCTTGACAACCACTGCCAACCATTTTATTGGTAGATTCACAGGGTCCTCGGTCATTACAACGATGGTTGATGGTACAACTAGAGGATTGCTTACACTTGCCATTTTTGTTATTGTTGTTTGTTTTCTTTTTCACTTTGAGGTAAGTCTTGTTGTTGTTGTTCTGGTTTGTCGATTGACTATGCTGCTAAGCGAATTTCTGCTCGTATTTAAACACATTTTGGAAAAAAATACCTAACGTCATGTTTGATAAAACGAAAATTTCCTAACATAGAAATAGCATTAAACATGTGGAGTGACACGTGAATCTTTTGGAAATTTTTGGTGTAGTTGCAATTTTAGAATCACGTATTATATGTTTGATTGTGCATGTTTTTCTTGATAAAATTTATCTATTACACATGTTTTACATTAAGTTATAACGTTGCATTTTTTTCCAAAAAACATATAAAAGCGCTCGATTTGCTTAGTCGAGCACACAGTACAAAAACGAAAGTAATAACAGTCACTTGAAGAAGAAGAAGAAGAAGAAAAAGACCAACTAGAACCATTGGTAAGTTTTTTTTATTATTTATTTATAATTTTAAGAAGTGAAGTGAAGTGAAAAAAATTTAGATTCGCGACCCAAGGAACAGTGAGTAACATCACCCTACCATACAGGGTGTATGTGTATAAATTCGCTGTTCGCGGAAGGTTCAACGCTAGGGATATTTTATTAGCTTCGTGACCCAAGGAACAGTGAGTAACATCACCCTACCATACAGGGTGTATGTGTATAAATTCGCTGTTCGCGGAAGGTTCAACGCTAGGGATATTTTATTAGCTTCGTGACCCAAGGAACAGTGAGTAACATCACCCTACCATACAGGGTGTATGTGTATAAATTCGCTGTTCGCGGAAGGTTCAACGATAGGGATATTTTAGATTGTTTTTTGCTATTTATTATTATTATTAGTTTAAAGTCTCATGCATGTTTTTTTTTTAATGTTTGTAGTAACAAACATGAGTTCATACAAGAACACTGACACATCCTCCTCATCCTCTTCCACCACCACCGCTAGTATCAACGAGAACAACAACAACAACAACAATTTTCTTTTCCTCGATGAAGTCTCAACTGAGACAATAAAAAAAATTGAACAAGTTAGTAGAATTATTAAAACAAGGGGGGAATATCTAAGACTTATAGTACATATAAAAAAAATTATTTTAAACTTGAAAAAAGCTATTAAATCTAAAGATAGAAAATGTGTAAAAAATTTTTCAAGAATTGAATCTAATTTAAGCATTTTGAAAAACTATCTAATTAACTTTCGAATTAAAGCAAATGGTGTCAAAAATAACAAAAATAAAAATTTAGTTTGGCAAGACATTGATTCTTGTTTCAGTGGAAGAATAAAAACCGGACTTATTTCAAATTTAAATATTAAAGATCCAATAGAATTTTTAGAGAAATGTTTTAGAAGTTTTTCAATAAAAATTAAAAAAGAATTAAAAAAATCCCTGTTAAAAGTAAACGCTTCTTTTGCTGGTCTTTTTATAAAACCTCAAACCAATGAGACTGCATTTAAATTTTTTTCAAGTAAAAATGAGTGCATTGATCATACAACTAATTTGGTTTCATGGTATCAAGAAAATATAATTGCTAAAATTCTCGTTAAACTTGAGGAGTTTCAAGAACGTGACTCTGGTTGGAGTTTACTTCAAATATTATATCTCAAAGTAAACATTAACTCTTACAATCCCATTAGAGGTGGGATTTCAACTTATATTCCTTTACCTGATTTCATCCAAAAAACTAAAAGTGTTTTAAATATTAAAAATAAGGACGAATTTTGTTTTCTATATGCTGTTACAGCAGCTTTATACCCAGCTCCTCTTGATAAAAATCCAAACCGCATCTCATCATATCCCGATGTAAGACAAGTTTTAAAATTTGACGGTATTGAATTTCCCATTGCCCTTAAAGATATTCCAAAATTTGAAAAAATGAATAATCTAGGAATTAACATTTTCACAGTTCTTGACAATAATAATAATGGTAAAGAAATCCTTCCATTAGTTTTAAGCAAAACTGAGTTTGCACCACGGATCAATTTACTTATGATATCTTGTGATTATTATAACAACTTCAAAGATGGTGATGATGATGATGATGATGATAACCTACAAAAAAAATCATATTTTCATTTTACTTACATTAAAAACTTATCTCGCTTAGTAAATAATCAGGTGGGAAATTTGAAAAACCGTAAATGGTTTTGCGAAAGATGTCTTAACCATTTTAAGACTGAATCAATCTTAAATAGACATTTAGTTGATTGTAAAATGCTAAATAGTTCTAAAATTAGTTTCCCTAAAGACAAAATTCTAAAATTTAAAAATATCAAAAATCAAAATCTCATCCCATTTGTAATATACGCAGATATCGAAAGCCTGCTTACCACTAATAATTTATCTAATGCTACTACGGGAAAATCACAACGGGTGCAAAGACATGAAGCTTTTAGCGTTGCATTTTATCTAAAATGTTCATATAATGACTCACTTTCAAAATTTGACATGTTTACTGGAAAAAATTGTGAAATTTGGTTTGTTCAACAACTTTTCAAAATTGCCCACGACATCAATAATATTCTTCTAAATCCTGTTTCCATGCAACCGTTAACTAGTGAGGAAAAAAATAGCTTCTATTACGCGGGCAAATGTTACTTGTGTGCAAAACCATTTTGTTCCAATGACATCAAAGTACGAGATCATTGTCATCTAACAGGAAAATACCGTGGAGCCGCTCATAATTATTGTAATTTACAATTTCAAGATTCTCATGTTATTCCTGTAGTGTTTCACAATTTATCAGGCTACGATAGTCACTTTTTGATTAAACCTTTGTGTACTAAAATTAAAGGTTCAATATCTTTACTTCCCCTTAACAAGGAAAAATATATATCTTTTACGAAACACATAGAAAATACCAAAATTCAGTTTCGTTTTCTGGATTCTTTTAGATTTATGGCTAGTAGTCTTGACAAATTGGCATCATACTTAAATGATTCGCAGAAAACCGTTTGTAGAAAATTTTTTAACGATGATGAAAAATTTAAATTGGTGACGCGTAAAGGAGTCTTCCCCTATGAATATCTTGATTGTTGGGAAAAATTGAACGATAAATCTTTACCACCTTTGGAAAAGTTTTATAGTAAAATCAATAATAGAGATATTTCTGGAGAGGATTATAAACACGCTTGTAATGTTTGGCATACATTTTCACTAAAAACACTACGGGAATATGCAGAATTATATCTAAAAACCGATGTAATCCTTTTGGCTGATATCTTTGAAAACTTTCGTAAAACATGCCTTAAGCATTATGAGTTGGACAGTCTTCATTATTATACTGCTCCAGCACTTGCATTTGATGCTATGTTAAAAATGACTGACGTAGAATTGGAACTATTGGATGACATTGACATGATTTATTTTATTGAACGTGGAATCAGGGGAGGTATTTCCCAGTGTTCTAATCGTTATGGCAAAGCCAACAATAGATACATGGGTAACGATTATAATCCTGAAATTCCAGAATCATACCTCGTATATTTTGATGTTAACAATCTGTATGGAACAGCAATGAGTTTTGCTTTACCCACAGGTGAATTCGAATGGTTGGAATTAAAAAATTCCAATGACGAAGCTGCTTTTCAAAATTATTTACTAAGTATTAATTCAAATAACACGCATGGGTATATTCTCGAGGTTGATCTTCATTACCCCCAAGAACTTTTTGAGACTCATAAAGATCTTCCATTGTGTCCGGAACATTTAGTACCACCTAATTCAGAATCAAATATTCCAAAACTTCTAACAACTTTTTTCGACAAAAAGCGCTATGTATTACATTATTTAAATTTACAACAAGCCATAAAGTTTAGTTTAAAAGTTATCAAAATTCATAGATGTTTACAATTCAAACAATCGGCTTGGTTGAAAAAATACATAGATTTAAATATAAAATTACGTCAGGCAGCAACTAACGATTTTGAAAAAAACAATCCTAAATTAATGGTTAATGCCTGCTTTGGTAAAACTATGGAAAACATTAGAAAATACAAAGACGTGAAAATTGTTACTAAATGGTCTGGAAAATATGGTGCAAATTACTATATAGCACAACCCAATTTTCACAGTTGTGAAATATTCGATGAAAATATGATTATTATTGAAATGAAAAGACTGAAGTTAAAATTTAATAAACCGATTTACTTGGGTATGTGCATTTTGGACATTTCAAAAACGTTTTTGTACAATTTTCATTATGATTTCATTTTACCAAAATTTGGTCCCAATGTTAAATTATTATACACGGACACTGATAGTCTAATTTATCATTTTAAAACCGATAACATTTATACTTTCATTAAAAACAACATAGATAAATTTGATACATCAGACTATCCTCTTAATAATATATATAATATCCCGTTAAAAAATAAAAAAGTATTGGGGCTAATGAAGGATGAAAATAACGGGACAATTATGACAGAATTTATCGGTTTACGTTCAAAATTATATACTATTAAAGTTTTATCAAATGAAACTGAAAAAAGAGAGAAAATTAAAAAAATGATTACTCTTGAACATACCCAACGTGAAATAAACAGTTTTATATCGAATTTTGGAATAACAAAAAGGGCTAAAGGTATCAGTAAATCAGTCATAAAAGATATAACTTTTGAAGATTATTACAATGCACTATTTAGCTATCAAAAAACCCACATTATTCAAAATCAGATAGTTTCCATGAAACATGAGGTTTTTACTGTCCAGCAAGAGAAAATTGCATTAAATCCGCGAGATGACAAACGGTACATAAATTATTCTTTCACTGATACTCTACCGTGGGGATATAGGTTTTAAAAAACTCATTCTAAATTTACTTGTTTAATTTTTTTTATTTCTGAATGGGAAGAAGAAAAAGAAGGAAAAGAATGAAAAAAAACAAGAGAAGAAGAAAAATAATAACAAGAAGAAAGAAAAAAAGGAAAAAGACGAACAAGAAAAAAAAGATGAAGAAGAGAAAAAATATGGCATCCTCCAGATCTCCGACTACGAAGATGACGATGATGACAATTTTTTCTTTAATTACGTCAGGCATCCAGACGATCATGATGATGATGATGATGATAATGATGATGAGGACTCGGAATGTGAAGAGGTTGGACCGCTTCTTATAACACGAAGTGGTACAATATATGTTAAATGAAAAAAAAACGTAAATATATCAAATAAAACCATTTAAATTGATACAAAATTTTTATTTTTAATTTTTAAATATATAAATTTTATAATCATCTTCTTGAATTAGACGGTCCCTGTCCATTTTGACGATCATTGCCTCTGTTTTCTTGACTATTTAAATAATGCGATGGTAAATGTTTGGCACCATGAATTTCTTTAAGGTATTCACGTACTTCACAAGCCACACATTTATGATTGTATAAATCGGTTTCACCCTTACATTTAGGGCACTTTACTCTTTCTGGTACTGGCATTTTTTTTCTTGAATCAAATGATGCAATTTTAATGAAATCAATGTTTTTATACCTTCTGATCCTCCTCCTCCTCCTCCTCCTCCTCCTCATATCCCTTCTCCTTTACCATTTATAAAACCAGTTGATATTGAGGAAAAAGGTTCATTCCATCAGTGATACAGTCATGACTTACAGTTATGCAATTAAATTGTTTTGGTTCAAAGACGGTAAAATAGTCAGAACTGAAAATTTATCATCCCATAAAGGAGAAAGTTTATATGAAAAATTTTATTTTAATGAAAATGAAAATTATGACTATATAGAAGTTTATTTCTATAACAGCGATAAAAAAGGAGAAGAGGCAGAAGAAGAAATTACTTCAGAAGACGACGACGAAGACGAAGACGATGACGATGATGATGATGATGACAGTGATGATGATGATGATGATTAAAAATCCAGTTTGTACGTTTGGCAGTTGTAAAAATGGTACCTATTATAAAATTCAAGTAGCAAGAAGAGGTTTTCGTCGTTTATGTAAAACTCATAGTGTGTGTAAATTATGCAAAAAACTTTTAATTGGTTACAAAGTTAAGGCACATTATAAATGCGGGAAATATCTTTGTCTCAAATGTTACAAAGAAGAACGAAAAAATACACAACCTCATTTTGCTAAGACTATTTTACATTTTTTTTCTAGTGTTAAAACGTAATAACATGTTATGTTGTCAAGCTAACCTCCTGCAGAAAACGTAAAAATAAAACAGGCAAAAAAGTATTGTAGCATAACATATTTAATTATTTTTGTAATTTTATTTACCCAATATACCACTCTGATATATAAAATTTTGTTTTATTTTACCCGATATTCCACTCCAATTTATTTTTTCTACCAACTACTTTACAAAACAACAGCCTCTGGTAAATGACGTCATTGTCGATACTTCTTCGGCAATAAGGCCTTTTTGGCTAAGGACTCTTTTGGTCCTTCTTAAGCTACTAGGACAACCCTTCTTTGCCAATAAGGCCTTTTTGGATAGGGATTTTTCGGGACTTCTTCGGCAATAAGGAAGGCCTTTTTGGATAGGGATTTTTCAGGACTTCTTCGGCAATAAGGCCTTTTTGGCAAGGGTTTTAGAAGGATTTCAGGCACTTCTTAGGCTATTACGTCATGTTCTTTGGCAATAAGGCCTTTTTGGCTTGGGTTTCAGGAGGGTTTCAGCACTTCTTCGGATGGTAAAGGGCTGAAAAGGGACAGATGCCATCCGGGTGTCACAGAACCCCGCCCTCTATACTACTTATCATGTTAATGTTGATATGCCATTTAATCAATTTAATGAGTTGTGTTTGATGTGTTGGAAAGATAAATTTGGATTTTTGGTGATAGACAAGGATTCGAATTTAAAATCTGGTCGATATCGAAAAGGATTTGACTCATATATTTTTTTATAAAAATAAAAATTTTGTGAAAAATTTAACTAATCATGAATGAACGTTTAGCAAGAGCGCTTGTTAAGTCAAGGAAAGCTGTTAAACAAAAATATCAAAGTTTAAAAAATGCTGAATTTGAAGCACAATCCAAATTGAAGGAAACCTATAAACCAATAACTCAAGCCCTACAACAATTAATTTCAACAATTGGTAAAATTGAATCGGCTGAAGTAATGGAAGAGCTACAAACATCCATTAAAAAAATTATGAAACACCAGAAAAAAGATTGTTTCAAACACTAACACCAAGAAAAAACTACAGTATGGAACATCAACACCAGAAAAAAGAAAGACGGGAAAATCTCCAATTCTTCCTACAGAAATACCATCAATTATTGACTGGGAAACCAGTATAGCTTCCCTTAATCAGATGCCATCTTTACAACAAACAAATGTCATAGCAGAAACCACCCCTTCTTCAAGTTCACAATCTACGGTGGGAAATCTTTCGGATATATTAGGACAAATACGCCAAACAATTCAAACATTTGTCAGTACATCTTTATATCAAGAATATTTATCAGGATTTCATGAATTACCTCGTCAGTATATTGACGGGGGTGTAAGAGATGTGGAACATAAGTTTTATCACCTCTATGGAATAGTACATGATTTTGAAACTGAGAAATTCTTTTTAGGTTTAACACAAAGACCTGTAGAAATTATCGGTAAAAACATAAAAGTTGAAGGTACAACTTATACAGGTACACCAGGTTTATATGAATTATTATTAAAAAAGGAACCAGTAGGTTGTAAAAAACAAGATTTGGAAAATTATATGGATATTTTAAAGGGAACCAATGTATACCGTAGAAATTATGATCAAAATGAACAGGTACAGGGAAATGGATCACAAAAATATATTTCTATAATAGCATCTTATTTACAAAATAAAGGAATTACAAAAACTAAAACCATAAATCGTGAAACGCATAATATAGTTCAAGGATTTTTTGAAAGACGAAAAGCTCCATACAGAGAAACTCGAATATCTTCGGAAAGAACAGGATCCGGTACAACTTTAAAAGTTAATAAACCTTATACCGATTACGTATATTGGGATAACGTAAATGAACTTGTTGATAGACTTCAACTGTTGGTAGCATCTATGATGGCTGGGAATACAGGACATAACAACGAAATTATTTCTATTATAGAAGAATTGAATGAAGCTAATATAATTGTATAAAGGAATATAGTAAATATTGTTACATAACATTGTTATAATGACCATTGATAAATTTGGACGTCATATTTCTAAAAAGTATACAGTAGATATACCTACAATAGAAAATAAAATACTAGCTAATGTTGAAAATGAAATATTAAAAATTTTTAAAAGTGATGATAAATATATTGAAAATAAAATTGTTCAAAGATTTGAACCTGTGTTAAAAAATGATATTGTAAATTTAAAAAAGAGAGTTAGTGAAAATGTGGAATCTATTTAAAAAAAAATTAAGTTATTTGAAGAAAATGTTGTGTCAAACTAAGATAGCAGGATATTAAATTTAAAAAATATTGTCAAAGAAAATGATGAACTATTAAAAAGTTTTTCTCAAAAAACATCGAAGTGTGAAGATAAAAAAATTGAAAATAATTTTAAAAATTAAATTTTAAAAAATAGTGAACAAATGAAGGAGATAATCTCGCAATTAAAGAATCTAGAAACAGAATTAAAAACCACTGTTGACGATGAATATTTTCAAAAGATATTGAATAAAAGATTAGAAAAAGAATTAGAATTTTTAGCAGAACTAATACAAGCTATGATTAACACCTCTATCCATGATTTAAAAAAAGGACTTGCACAACACAGTTCAAAAATTGAAGAAATTTCAACAAAGTTAAATGGTTACGAAAAATCTTTGAACGATGTAAGAATTGAAATTGAAAAAGCGATTTTAGAAATAAATAAAATAGAAAAAAAATTGGTAGAAATAAAATTAAATTTAACAAATGTAGAATTTCAATTAGGAAAAGATATAAAAAATCTAGAAAATAAATTGGTAGAAGAAATAAAATCAGTAAATGAATTAGTTCAAAGGGCAGCCGAAGTTTCTAGAAAAGAATTTAATGACACAAGGGCATATGCTAGAGACGAATTAAACGCAACAGTAAGAGAAATGAGAAACGAAAGCATAAAATCACTTGTTCTTTTTGAACTAAAATTAATGTAAGAATTAGCAACATTGAAGATCAAATCAAATAAGTCAAAGATTCGAATAATGCATCTTTTAAAAATTTGGAATATAAAATCGAAGATGAAATCAAAAAAGTCAAAGATTCGAATAATGCATCTTTTAAAACTTTGGAATATAAAATCGAAGATTTGCTAAAAAAAGATAACAAACAAATAAAATAAGTTATTTAAAGAAGGTATTAAGAAATTTTATTCTAGTACTATGAGTAAAAATAATAAAGAAACAGTTGTAGATGAATTACATAAACCGGCAAGAAGAAGATATAGAAGAAGACGAACTATTGTTAAAAGCCTAAATGACTTATGGCAAGCTGATTTGGTAGAGATGAAACTCTATTCCATATTTAATAAAGGTTATAGATATATTTTGGTGGTGATAAATGCATTCTCAAAGTATGTTTGAACTCAACCACTTAAAAGTAAAAAAGGAAAAGATGTAACTGAAGCTATGAAAAAAAAAATAGAAAAAACAAATAAACCGCAAAATTTGCAGACAGATTTAGGAAAAGAATTTTTCAATAAAGATTTTAAAGATCTTATGAATTACTACAAAATTAATCATTATAATACTTATTCTAATCTCAAAGCGAGTATTGTAGAACGCGTAAATCGAACTTTAAAAAATATAATGTGGAAATATTTTAGTAATAGGGGGAATTACCAATGGTACTCTATTTTACCCACTATTATTGAAAAATATAATAATAGTATTCATAGAACTACCGGATATAGACCTGTTGAGGTTAATAAAAAAAATGAGAAAACTGTACTGCAAAATTCTTTTACTTTTAAAAAAACATTTGATTTAAAGCGCACTAAATTTAAAGAAAATGATTTTGTTAGAATTTCCAAACAAAGAGAAGCTTTTGAAAAAGAATATACTCCAAATTGGTCAACTGAAATTTTTCAAATTAGAAAGGTTCAGTTAACAAATCCACCCACCTATTCATTAAAAGATAGTAAAAATGAATATATTGACGGAGGTTTCTACCAAGAAGAGTTACAAAAAGTTAAACATCCAGATGTATTTTTGGTTGAAAAAATTTTAAGGAAGAAAGGGAACCAAGTTTTTGTTAAATGGTTAGGATTCGATAAATTACATAATTCATGGATTCTTGACATTTTTTTTTCAGTATGTGGAGAACTTGGATCTACATTATTAATTTAATTATTTAAAGGCTTAAGAATACATTCAAAATCTGCATATATAACAAATGGAACTTCAATTTGTTTTTGTATATTCTGAAATTTTAAAATATTTTCGGTAAAAACATTTCCAAATCTATCTATTTTGGTTTCAGTTGAAGGTAGATTTATTCTTACAAAATCACAATCATCTGTGTTATGCCTGACTAATAATTCTTCAATAGTAAAATATTGTAAACAACCGTCGCATAAAAAATTTTTCCCATGATGTTTAGATAATTGTTTAGAAATTAATCTAGATAAATCCGACATATAACAATAATGGAAATTTCCATTATCATCTCCAATTAATAATAAATTAAGGTGACGTTCTCGATTATTTTTTGTATAATGTAAAGGTCCTGTAATTTCGAATTGAGTTTTAAAATTATTCTTGATTTTTTCTAATCCATAAACATTAACCGAAATATTGTTTAAATTTTCAAATTTACTTATGTCTTTTAAAGTTAAAGGAAAATTGATACCTTTAAAGTATAAAATAGTGGTGAAATGTGAATATGACTCCACCTTTTCAATTGGTCCGTTAGGTGAATGAAGAGCTGCAACCACAGACCAGGCGAAACAACATTCATCATTGTTTTGAACGTTGACTACAGCATTTTTCAACTTGATCTCTGACGGTAGTGGTATATATGAAGAAGTTTTGAAGGGGTTGTACTTGTTGATGTTAAGCTCAATGTGTAATATTTTTATTAAAATCCATCCTGAAATTAAAGAAGAATAATTAACAACAAATTTATTTTTGGTTTAAGTTTAGTTACTAAATATTTAGTAAAAAATAATTTACCCGAATCTTTTTCTGCCAGTTCATCAGCTTTCCGGTCCATAATTTTAATAATATCTTCTAGTTCTTGCGTTAATTCTGAACTATTACATAAAATCCGAAATGGGGTATTGAAAGACTTAACTTCATGACTTTCATTGGAAGAATTTAAGTAAAGACCAAATAGCTCCATGTTGAGTTTGATGCAGGTGTGTCTTTGGATTTCATAACTGATTACCTCAGTTATTTTTTTTTGTATTTCGGAGAAAAAATAATAAATGGTGATTTGGTATTGAGTCGATGATATTTTATATGAAATCACTCTTTCCTTAAATGCTGATTTTTTTACAGACACATTTTCATCCTTAACCACCATTGAATTGGTTTTGTGTTTATTTGTTCTCAAATGACAGAACCATAATGAATTTTTTATAAATATTTTGCAGAATTGACAATATCTTCTTTCACCTAAAATTTAATAACTTCTTTATTAAATTTGCCTCTAATTCATCAAATTAATAACTAATTATTAAACTGAAACAAAATTTCTATTTAAAATTAAACTTACAGCTCTTTTTCTTCTGTTCTAACTGGGGGCCATTGTTGGACTGAATTAACTTCTTATGGCGATTCAAATTGTCTTTTCGAGTAAAAATTTTGAAGCAGTCTTCACATTTAAGATTCATTTTTCTAAAATGAATCTCTTATTGTGAAGCCTAAGTCGATTTTAACACACTAAAGGTAACATGGTGAGGTATGAATTTAAATGGTGGCAAAGAAGTAGGAGGGGAGTTAAGTAATGGGATGGAAAAAGCTAAGAGTGGCTTTATAAAGTTCTATCGCCCTTTCCCACATCTTCCTTTTCTCTTGAGCTGTTTTATTAGGATCACAATTTAAAATAGAATCCAAAACAAAACCTAATGATCTTTGATAAGACAAATATTTATTTTTAATTTTGAGATTTGATTTAGAATGAAACCTTTGTTTGGGATAATCGTTTTCGAAGGATATTGACATTTCCGTTTGTATTAAAACAGAATTCTGAACTGTCTCATCTGTTTGTGTGGAAACAGAATTTAAAATTTCATCGAAATTTGGTGGCGAGTTTTCAAAAATGATTAGAGAATTTGGAATATTAAATTAACAGTATGTATTTTGGCCGCACGGAATTGAATTTTGATTAAAATCTTCAATTTTTTTAGATGGTTCACTTATTATTGGAAGAATTTCTTTGGAACCACCACCACTACTAAACAATGCTCCCAAATCTTCACTACAATGTGAAATTTTGTTATTATCTTGTGAACCATCCTCCTCCCCCAAAACATCAACCCTCCTATTTCCACTACTACTCGATTCCGAAAATTTTTTTTTTTTGATCACTTGAAAATTTGAAGAGAGATAGAGGAGAAAATGAAGAATTACCCGGTATTGCTCCATAATTGTTTTCAATTTCAAAAGTTCCTAATTGAGGTTCTAAATTTCTAGTTTTCGACATTCCAAAAAAGTTTTATGATGTATTTGAACCCGAATCATTGTCACTGTCACTGTTACTGTCATAATTAGTTAAATTTTTATTAATTTTGGGAATCCCCATTAGCTTTTTAATATTGTCAATATTGTCTAAATCTTGAGTTAATATGTCGGGACTATTTGTAAAGGGAGTGTTTGTTGTTAAATCTAGGTCTTGAGTTAAAAAATTTGGGGTTTCCGGCATTGAAATGTTATTTAAATATAAATTTTGTGATAAAATTGAATTTTGAAAGTCAAAATCTGTCTCCGAAGTATTCTCTAGTTCAGGCAAATATTCCAAATTCCAAAACTTTGGAGTAATTTGTTTACTAAATTTTTTTCTTGCATCATATTAATCATCGCGTTAAAATTTTGGGTTCTCTGACTTAAATTTTGATTTTCATTTTCATTTTCATTTTTCAAAAGAGCAGGCTGAATTATATCTGAAATTATATTAACTTTGTTCACCACTCCTAACTGTTCAGTGGAAGTTGAGGCAAAAGGAAAAGACATACCTTTAAAATTTTAATACACTTGACAGCAACAAACTAAAACAAACTAAAACAAACTAAAATTGGAGACTTTAAATTTAAAGCGTGGTAAACTCCACTTAAGCTTGATATAAACTGATCCTTGACCGTTTTATATGAAAGCAGACCACGGTTTGTCCTCGTAAGTAAAGTGACCTCAATAAAGGTCAATGATATCAATTCTGCGCATCACACCCCCGCGGAGCCCCTTTATTTTGACTGTTTTGTGAGGTGACTTTTTCATTTTTGGTTGATCACCACTGGCGTTCAGATAAATTTTAATTTTTTTTAAAGGTTAAGAAATTTACAAATTCAGGTTATGGATGGAAATAGAATTATAATAAGAAGAGTGAATGTCCATCCTCCAATTTAAGTACCATCCATAACCTCATCAACCAACCCTGAGGAAAATGTGGAACCTCAAATAAATCCTGAGGAACTAGTGCAATGCGACGAAATAGATTCCACTACAAAGTAAGTAGCTTATATTAAGCTTATATTAAATGTTTTAATTTATTATTAGTCTTCCTAATATCAAAATACTAATTGATTTTTTCTTTTCAGGTGACAGAGAGACAAACAATTCACCAAGTTTAGGGACAGTGTTAAGTGAAACTATTTTTAGGTTAAGTTAAAGTGTTTAAGTGATAGTGAATAGTAACAGAGACGATTTAAGGTAATGTAAATTTTATTTAATTGATCTAATTATAAAGGAGTATGAATATAACTGTACCTAAATTTCCTATAATATTTTATCTTTCATATTTATAAACTTAATTTTAGATTTAAAACTCTCTAAAATAAGAAAGGATTAAGAATTTTTGAACAGGGTAGTTAATTTAAAATATTTTTTCATTCTATTATGACTAATAAAAACTTTTGTATAGAGTTGTTATGTTTGTTCGTTTATTCTTATAAATAAAACATTTTTTTTTCGAAATTGTTCAATTCTTTATTCCAATAAGATAAGAATAAATGGATAAATTAAATACAAAGAATAAAAATTTTAAAATAATAAAAATTAAATAATAATACATTTTAAAATAAATATTCTAGGATTATAATTTCTTCATTTTCACATTTATGAAGTGGTTTGCAACACATAAATATTAAATAATACATTCTAAAATAAATATTTTAGGACTATAGTTTCTTCATTTTCACATTTAATTACGCATAGTTCATTGCGACAGATTGGACATGTCTTATTAATTAACATGCACATTCCTAAACAAGGGATGCAAAATCTGGGATTACAAGGTTCTGGAGACATCATTTTATTAAATAATGTATCTTCAAGATATATAGGACATTCTTCAATTTTATTTTCAATTATTTCGTTAACAACTTTTTTTTACCCTTCGCGACTTCCTACCGCTTTTATATATTGGTTTTTTACCAGGCATTATAATTATTTTTTATATTGGCACCACTGGAACTTATGTGTCCCAATCTAAATCAATATTTTTAACACTAGAATTGCAAATTAAACAAACTTTAGGGGTAATTATTTGATATAACTGTCTTGAACATATATCGCAATGTAAATCATCACTTAAGCGTTTCAATTTTCTCTTATTATGAGTATTTACGTATTTATGAGCATTTGCCCTTTGTTAATATTGTATAATTTGATAGCATGAGTGACAAAGAGTTTTTTCTTAATTTTCCGTCACTAGAAACACTGTAATATAACTCTGAGTAATACAGAACACAACTTCTTTGGGATCAGTGTACTTATGTTTCACTAAACAAAATTTAGCACTAGCACTTTCTTCTTCATTATCTTCTTCATTATCGGAGTCACCAGATTCAGCTTCAATTTGTTCGAAATTATTTATATCGTAGTTCAAACCATTTCTGAAGTTCTTCTGAAATTTTTTTTTCGTTAAGATATGTATTGCAATCCAATACTTCAATTAAATCGTCTCGACCTTCTTCAATATTATTATCCATAAATTTTTGAATGAATTTTTTTAATATTTACTTTGCAATATTTACTATTAAATATAAAATTAAGTGCGTTATTGATTTAATGCCGCTATAATAACGGAACATTAAGAAAAACTAATTATTACGAAATGGGCAATGTTTAAATAGTTCAAACTGGATATTTTAGATTGATATTCATAAACAGAAGTTGATTTGAAGACACCCTAAGAACAATTTTTCATTACAGCCAGTGACGAAAAAGAAAAATAATCGATAGTCAAGCAAGGTCAATGTCTGACTATCCAAAAAAAGACCATGAAAATATAAAGAACAGTGTCAAAGAAGTCTATAATTTAAAATGTGAAGAAATTTAAGCAGTTTTTCTAGATTGAAAAGTCCAAAGAAGATTCGGGATGTAAGGGGAAAAATTATATCACTTAGATGATATAATAGTGCTTCCAAGAAGAGAAAGTATTTCTGATGCAGGTCTAAAAGATAATATCTAGAGTTAAGGCTCATCATATTACATTAGGAAAACATGAAGAAGTGCCCAAGGACTGCAAGAAGTAAGAGTATCCGTTAGAAGAAGAAAAAGGTTCCAGTATAAAACTGCTAAATTGTTTCAAGAAAATTTCATAGATCGCTGATATAACTTCATGCTCGCGAAAAATGTGCGTTTTAAGGACCAAACATGTTAAAAAGAGCAAACGGTATAAAACACATAAAATACAAAGTTAAGTTAACTATGCCACAGATGTCGTTCTGAAAAATCTTCCGTTAACAGTAGTAAAAATTGACTATAATAAACAATCTCGTTTAGAATGTGCACCAATGCAGTGTATCTCATGAATCTATAAAGTGGTGCCCTCAGAAACGAATTGGTTTGTAATCCTGTCAAATATATTTCCAGATAACCATCAAGGTTCAGAAGCTTGACGTCTCCAGCAACAAGTTGCATTCCATAGTTCCAGATCTTCTCGTCCAATCAGCAATCAGCCCCCATTTACTCAATGAAAATAGCGGTTCAACGTATAGAATCACACCACAAGCCAAGTTAGAAATCAACATCAAGATGTCTAGTCCAACGTCAGTCAAATGGTTGAGTAAAAGTTATTTTTCCACCCAACATATTTAAAAATGTTTAATATAATTTTTTTTGACAAAATTTTAGTAAGATTTAACTATTTTACATACATATAGAACAACGTTTATAAATTATTTTAAAAAATTGTTTTATAAATTGATCTGATCTGCTAATGTTCTCATTTTCATATGTAGGTATATACATAAGATGTGATAAAATGTAAACAAAACACTAACTTTGACAAACTAATTCGATCGATGCAACGTAAACATTTTAGATTTATAATATTAAATATTATTCTAAGAAAGAACGTAAACATTAGTAAACAGAAGAAACACATTTTGTGTATTAAACTTAAGAAATTTCCTTGATAAAACTAAATTCATTTTCTAATAATTTTAAAAGGAAAACCTAAAATTATTAATATTTCCTAATATATGAACGCTTATATGATATTTTGCTTTAATAGAAGGTTTGTTCCAACCCGCGTTAGAGACAGTTTTTGATCGTCAGGATTCTGCACATTAACTTAAATATAATGTGTAATAAGTTAATGCGCAGAATTCTGACGGTCAGAAACTGTTTTTGAGGTAGGTTGGGACAAACCTATAAACAAACAAATGTTTTAGTAATCCAGATCGTACCGCGTCTAACTACATCAGCAATTTTTAAATTTTCTTGACCTATGTTTTAAAGAACCTTTAAAAGAATTTCGGATTAAGCAGAAATAAAATAGTGATAACTTGCACGAAGAAATTATATTAAATTATTTTTTCGTCTTAGAAAGCAAGGACAGATGTACTGCCCCGGAACTAATTTTATTTTTCAAAGACGTTAATAAATTAAAAATATTAAAAATATTTTGAAAGTAAAATTTAATCTAAGTTTATAAAAGAAAAACTCGGGTTGAAATCAATTTTATTTTAAAAAATAGCACAAGTATTTACTTTAAAATTCAATAACAAAAAAAAGAACTTTACTAAATTCAAATTATTAAAATTAAATTATTTTTATTTACCTAAGACCAAATTTTTCTAAGTCAAAGGTTTTCAAATTTTATCACACACGCGCTCTTCTTGCTTCAGCGCTTTACTAAATTCGAATAAAATATAAAATATAAAATCTGAATCTAAACCGCAAGATATTTGACGTATTTTATTCTGGAACGCTGAAAAATAAGTAGGCCAAGAAAGGAATGTCCGTCTGCTGACGTCGGAAATCACGAGATGTAAAAAAGCACTATTTCAACATATGGAGTCTCCATCATGCGACTTTTTCTTGCAATATTAGGCCAAGAAAGGAACGTCGGTCTGGTGATATCGGGATCACGAGACTGTGGTAAAAAACCAACATCACGCGACTTATTCTTGCAAAAGTAGACCAGGAAAGGAATGTCGGTTTGCTGACGTCGGGATCACGAGATTGGGGTAAAGAACCAACATCACGCGAATTTTTTTTGCAAAACAAGTAGATTCGAAAAATCCAGATTTCTGCCAAGACGTCACGGCAAATGTTGTTTAAATACGGGCCATCTCGCAATAAAATAGTTAGTGAATTACAAGAGTTAAGAACGGTTAGTTGAAAAAGTTGAAACAGTTAGTTCAAAAAGTACTTAGACAGTGTCAGTCGAGTGTTTCGCAGTACAGTGAGAAAACGTTTTAAATACGATTTTAAATATAATTCTCACAGTAAAATTTCTAAGTGTGTTTGATAGTCTAGTAAACACTTAATATGGGGTTTAAAATGGGGTAAACCAAACTTTTGTCGCTCTGCGTAGCTGCGACATGTGGGCAAGAAGAATGCGGACTATAAACTATAGTAACTAGTAGTAAAGTGAGCGTTTTATCTAATTTTAACTTTGTTAAAGATAATATAGAAGAAAATGATAGTTGCTCCCTAATTTCATTAAATTATCGATGATTTCTTTTTATAAAATAGTGCCGGTCGTATATAATTTTAACAAAACTTAATCTAAAAAGGCTCAGTGTTTTAATGGTAAGAAAACAGTTAAAGAGGGGCTTGGCGATACAATACTTTCTTTTTCATTTCCCTTTTGGAAAGAGGTACGTGGATGATCTCTTTCTTGTCCCTCCAGCACACAGAATAGATGAAACTTTAAAGATATTTAACTCATACAACCTCCATCCCGAATTGACAGTCGAAAATGAGATGTATCACACAGCATATCAATCTTGGACATGTTGGTAACACGCATAGAAATCAACCTTTTAAAAACCGAAAGCCCATCTGCTCAAACAGGTTTATAAATTTTCAATCATATCACCCATCAAAATGAAAACTATCCTCATATTGGGAATGAAAAGGGGGGCAATTAGACTCACTCATCCTGACTGTAGAAATGATAGCTTACATTTACTTAAATCAATTTTCTCGCAAAACTCATATCCGCTTTCTATTATCAATACATTCTTATACAATACCCAATATGACATACCAGAAAACATTTTTGAAAGGACAAGCCAAACTTCATTCATACATGCACAAGCAACTCAATTATAACTACCAGTTGAATACAACAACGCGGTCCAACAAATAACTTACATGTCGCGGTTTTTTATTGAAAATTTAACTCCTAGACTCAAAAAAGTTTCTCAAAATCGAATTTCTATTAAAATTGCTACTAAACACATTAAAACAATCGCACTATTTTACTTGAGAAACAAAACACCTGTCTCACTGAGAGAAAACTGGAACACTGTTTATAATATTTGTGACCAAGTATATATAGGCCAAACCTCCAGAAATCTTTCAAGTAGAATAGGTTCCCATAAAAGCGATTGTAATAGAGGAGTGCTTTCTTGTGCTCTCGCTGACCATGTTTTAAATTAGGGTTATATGATGAACTTTGAGAGACCGAAAATTTTAACAAAAGAAAACAAGTTTGATAAAAGAGTCTTCCTAGAAATGGTTCAAATAAACAACGAGTCATTTTCCATGAAGAAAAGAGGAGACATAAAAAATCTCGGTACAATATACTATTACTTGCTACAACTAGAAAGTAATGGCAATCTGTCCCCCAGAGTTCAATCTTTTCAGTCAGATATCTTTTGGTCGCTGTTCTAAATGTTATTAACACACTTATCCAACCGGGTGCGGGCCGTTCTAAATTGCATTACACCTTGAAATTTTCTACAACCTTAAGTCACAGTTTCTATCTTTTATTTATCTTTGATGTAACAACATAATATTTTTTGGAACCATTACCGTCGCCCCCGGAACGAGTACCAGTTTTTGAACAGTTATACTTTATCTATTAAAACGAGCTTTTGGCGTCAACTATCAATTGTTAATCTCATTCATTCATTTTAGAATGGCGTTTCGACAGCGTGCACGTGCTAGAAATTAGGTTATCAAATAAAATAAAGAATTTTTACCTTTTAGAACATTTATTTTTGTTGTAATATGTAATCCTAGTGTTTAGTGCATAATGACTGTATTTGTTGAACAAAATCTGTTTTTTTACATATACTCACTTTGGTACGTTGTTTTCTTTACATTATATATATATATATATATATATATATATATATATATATATATATATATATATATATATATATATATAATAAAATATTGGCGAAGCGGACGTGAAAATTTGTCAATCTACATGATTCTCGTATTAAAAAGTGCGGAGCACTCCAAAATATGGAAAAACTCCGGGTCCGACAGATGACGACAGCGCTGTTTTGTCCTAATATGGGACTCGTCAGGCCACCGCAGTCGGTACAAACCATCATCTCGCCTTTGCATCGTATAAAGCCGAATTTATAATCAAAACACAGCAAATAAGACGACAAAGGCGACATCTCCATGGTCCACTTGATAATACAAGAACCACACAGATTAACAAAGTTTGTAAAAGAACCGTCATATGGTGGCGCGACGGTGAATTAAAACAGAAATATGTAAAATCGAGTACACGAAACGCGCTGCCCAAAGGATAGGGGTCGCATTTTTCGGTACTGGCAAGCAAGCCTACCGCCTATTTTGGCAGCCAAAGCCACGTGCCGCACCAAACGATCCCACCATGAGAGCATCGTTTAGCGTGTTTAAAAGCCAAACAAGTAAATAAATATGTAGATAAGTTTTTGTCCGTGTAATTTAAAATAAAATAGAATAAAATATTGGCGAAGCGGACGTGAAAATTTGTCAATCTACATGATTCTCGTATTAAAAAGTGTGGAGCACTCCAAAATATGGAAAAACTCCGGATCTGACAGATGGCGACAGCGCTGTTTCATCCTAATATGGGACTCGTCAGGCCACCGCAGTCGGTACAAACCATCATCTCACCTTTGCATCGTATAAAGCCGAATTTATAATCAAAACACAGCAAATAAGACGACAAAGGCGACATCTCGATGGTCTACTTGTATATTATATGTATATATATATATATATATATACATATAATATATATATATATATATATATATATATATATATATATATACATATAATATATATATATATATATATATATATATATATACATATATATATATATATATATATATATATATATATATATATATATATATATATATATATATATATATATATATATATATACATATAATATATATATATATATATATATATATATATATATATATATACATATAATATATATATATATATATATATATATATATATATATGTTGTTGCGTAGTGTTTCACGGATGGGAACATGCGATTCAGTATTAATCCGGGAATACATCCGTTCGTTGGTTTGGTTTCCTGTAGAAATTTGCAGACGTTTCGCCAAAATCCCATTTGGCATCTTCTGTGCTTGGTGGATGTAGATCAACTGAAAGAAAAGCCAGCGTGCAGCGTGCTTTATACGCGGTCGCAGATAGTAGCGGTTGGTTGGCGTTGGCTCCGCCTCCCTCTCGAGCGCCACCGTTGGTGCCAGTTTAAGCGTGGCACGCGTGTCGGTACCATGGTCCCGCTTGAAGAGAGTTTTCCAAGTAGAGGGCAGATTCAGTGCATCGTCTCTCTTGTTCAGAGTGCCGTTCCTTTCAATTTCGATGGATTCACGAATCAATCTTGCCTTGTAGTGTCCTATATTAGCGATTTGCTGGCCGGTGTCAAAATCAATTTTGTGTCCTGTCTCGTGCTGGTGTCGAAAAAGCGCCGATGTTGTCTGTTTGTTTCTTATACCGAGCTTATGTTCTTCTAGTCTAGCTGATATTCTTCTATTCACTATCTCCAGCCGTGGCAAATCTTTTCATGACCTATTTCGAAACGAAAGCTCTTGATAAATTCCACCTCAAACCCAAACTTTGGTGTCGCTACGTTGATGACGTATTAGTAATATGGCCTAATGGCAAACAACAGCTCAACTGCTTCCATGAGTTCCTCAATTCTATACACGCAAAGATACAGTTTACTCTGGAACTAGAGGAAAATAATCAGCTCCCGTTTCTAGACGTCCTCATAACCAAAACAATGAATGGAGATCTACGACACACAGTATATCGAAAACCAACAGATACCTGAATGCTGATTCTCACCATCACCCCTCACAAATACAGAGCGTAGCCAATACCTTAATATCAAGATCCCTCCGCCTAACTGATGACCAAAGAAAAGAAAAGGAACTGTCACACATAAAAAGGGCCCTCCAACAAAACAGCTACAAGACACCAACAATAAATAAGGCAATAAAATTGCAACAAAAACCAACGCAAGAAACAAGACCACCTGCCGAGGATAGACAAATCACTATACTTCCTTACATAAAAGGCACAACAGACAGAATCGGCAGATTACTCCGGAAACACAACATATCTACAGCCTACAAGCAACATAAAACAATAGGCTCTTCTTTAAGAAATCCAAAAGACAAAATCAGTCTAGAAAATCAAGGCGTATATAAAGTCTCATGTGGCACCTGCAACAAAACATACATAGGCCAGACCAACAGAAGAATATCAGCTAGACTAGAAGAACATAAGCTCGGTATAAGAAACAAACAGACAACATCGGCGCTTTTTCGACATCAGCACGAGACAGGACACAAAATTGATTTTGACACCGGCCAGCAAATCGCTAATATAGGACACTACAAGGCAAGATTGATTCGTGAATCCATCGAAATTGAAAAGAACGGCACTCTGAACAAGAGTATATATATATATATATTTTCTATTTTGGATCTGTTCACTTTCTATTTTTTAATACTTTAATTAAATCAAGTTTAATAACCTCATCTTTGATTCTTCTAGTGTTGATTGAGCAGTCCAATGTAGTTGCTGGTAACTCCAAAGATTACTGTCACATGTCATCATGGGCTCTCCGAAAAAGAAAGTTGCAATAAAATCACTAGAACGCCGTATCGGTCATGAGCTTCCTACTCTCGTTCATTAACCCAAAAACAGATAATTATAGGCTGAACGAAAAGGAACGGAATATAGATTCAAAAAACATGGATGCACGATAACAGAAAAACTCAAAAATAACCCCGAAATAAATAGGTATGCGGCATAAGACGATATAAGATTAATTTGTTGTAAACCCACCTCTTAAAGGGCTTTGGCTTCCAAAACGAGAACTTCAAAATGACACTTTCCAACAGCCAACGGTTAGATGACAAAGGCGTTAGCTTAAAACCTCGAATTTTCAAAGTATGAACCGACTATCAAAATGGTATATCCAGAATAAAAAGATGCTCTCGCTTTAGCAATGGAACGAATCAAGGAAAAAAAACTGACAAGATGTATTGCCTACGTTAACATTAAATGACAACTTCGAAAAGGTAAATAAAAACTTCTAATTATACAAAATATCGTAGCATTAATATGCAATAATATGAAAATGCTACAAGCAGGCAAGCAGAATAAGCGGGACACCGCGATAGCTACAAATCCATGCTCCCAAAACCTTATATTTGAAGAACAGCTCATTTGTAGAATGTACAAATAGGTTGGGTTTATTTAGATCTAGAGACTCACTCCGCTCAGCTATGATTCCAATTTCTTATATTTCTAAAAATAAAAAAAAATATATTTTTAAAGTATGCTAGTACCAAATTTTGCAAAATTTTTAGTCACAATCTCAATATAGGTACATTTAAGCTAAACGTCCCTTTATAAAAAGCAAAATTTTTTTTTTCAACTTTTTTGTTAGTTCTTGGCTAGCATATTTTTTATTCTGCGCTAACCAAGGAGACCAGCTAGACATTCACTTGTTTTTTCGAAGATTCGCAGAAGAAAAAATAAATTGAAAGGCAAAATGCGTTACTTTTTTTTCATACCCAAGTTTTTCCTTTTTCTGATTGGAAAACTAAGAAGAAAATAATATAAGGAATTAAAAGGTTGGTGGAATCAAAATAAAACTAAATATTGAAAGTCGAGTATTGTTTAAAATCAAGATATTTATTTTTTTATATTTATTTAATTTAATGATAATGGGTTAGGTAACTAGTTAATATTTTGATGTTGAAAAGTCATAAAATGTAAATTTTAAATTCATTAGCAAAATATTCAAATATGAGGCCTTGCAACAATGAGTATCACTGTAAAACTTTTGGTGTAGAATTTTAAATGTTAACTTTCTTTGTGGTTGTTGACTCTTGGCTTACACCCAGCAAACCCGATCGTTTCGGACGAAAGTTTTCTATAGCCACGTCTTCTGTTATCGTTTCTATTGAATGGTCTTCATCCACTTTGTGATCAATTTCATTCTTTTCTGCCCAAGGTAACTTCACACAATTGGTGTTGGCTGAACCTTCATAATAAACCAAAGGGTCTCCCGAACAAGGAAGAGAAATCGAAGTGCAGCTAACAACAAGGTGAAAGCATATAATTGTGATCTAAAATAGAAAATATTAATTAAAAAAAATATGTGAATAATAAATGGAAGACATTGTTTTTCTCAAAAAAAGTACTCGAAAAATGGTTCGCGTAAATTTTGCCGACTGTAATTTTGTCAGCGTTTAAATCGCTGGTCCGCAGTGTTAAAATATTGACCATGTTTTTAGCTTGTAACGGCCAAATGTTTTTGATTGTCTCTTTGAGTTCATCATCTGCTTGGTCCATTTCTTCAGCTAAAAGTGGTAACAGAACAATCAATATCTAGTGTTATGTAAAGCTATTAAAAACTTGAATGATGAACGAAAGCTTTTACTTTTGAAAAGCAAAAATAAGTCCATTATATTTAAATTTAATAAATTTATATATTCGTAATCTTTAAACAACCTCCTGCACACCAATTTTGTTGGAAATCGAACAAAATTATTTTTAAGATCCTCCATATATATCGAATCGATTTGGACATTTATTGCAACAACTTTTTTAACATAATAAAAAAGTTCAAATTGGTGAAGCCATTCCGAAATAATCGACGAACAAACATAAAAAAAGAATAATGTAAACTCATAAATAACACTCAAAATATTTATAAGTTATTAAAGCATATTAGCTCTTATACAGATAATTGTTTTTTTTTAATAAATTATTTTAAAAAATAAGAATTTCAACCCTCGATAAGATTTTCTAAAGAGTACCATATTTTACTGAACAATCAATTACAAAAACTAACTTGGACAAAATAAATAAATAAATAAATAAATAAATATATATATATATATATATATATATATATATATATATATATATATATATATATATATATATATATATTGAAATTAAATGCGAACAGTAAATGCAAACTTCGTGTTGGAGGTTGCACAATTTGAACAAATTGCTACAGAATACAATTTATCCCATTCCACCCCACCACCATCGAGATGATGATCTACCTGTACCGCCATACCGAGAAGAAAGTCAAAACTTACCCTCCCCGCCACAGTGATACGGCAGAGGTACATGTCTCGCGTCTACTAGACTCATCAGGGTACCGACATGCACCTGTTTGTGCAAATGACAGATCGGAAGGAAGTATGCAACACTGAACGTGGCTTCGCCGACCTCCCGCCGGATGGCGTATATATGTTTATGCGGCTTTCACTGATTCCTTCGTGTGAGATGCAATAGCAGTGGGTATATATACATTATGCCGTTATAGTGCTGAAATCACATTCAGCAAACCTACAACTATATGCAACTCCGTGTATATAATGAAGTTAAATGCGAACAGTGAATTCAAACTTCGTTTTAGATTTCTTCCTTCCTTTATTTTTAATAAAGAAAAACTTAAAAATCATTTCTCCTTTGCCAAATACTGTAATATTTAAATATTTTTCCCAGCTGCTTGCTTATTGATATAATTTATTTACTAAATTATTAACCTTCTTTTCCTTCTTTTAAAATTGACTTTCAATCTCCAGATATTTTTATATCCAAGCGCTGTCTTTCTTCCTTTTATTTAAAAAAAATTTAATGAATGAGGCAACAATGTTATTTTATTACAGATTAAACTGCACTGCCTTCCTTTAAATTTTTTTATAACATAACATATGAAAAATTTTGATTTTATGATTCCGTTAATAAAAAAAAGCTAGCGATTTTTACACTATAACCGATTAATATCCACTTCTTCTTTTACTTTTCAAAATAACAACTGAAAATATTTAGGTTATGTTACTTTTTATTAACCAGACTAACGATGTTTACTGTAGTAATGATGGAGCTGTACTTTAAAAAAAAAAGAATATTGGCTTATATAGTAAGTGGTGATGCAGTCTAAAATTTTGTTTCAATTTTTTTCTGATTGGTCGGCCATCTGACCTGAACTGGCAACTAGATGTAATTTTAGATTTTGAAACACAAAATCAAAATGGATTTCTAATTGTCAATTTATGATAAAATTTTGATATTTGTGTGATTAAGATTCCCATTTTTGTGGATTTTACTATATTGTTTTAAAACGTCACACCTTATTCAAAATATCACTTATTTATTAATTTATAAGATTCATGTTTTCAGAGTGCAATATGTTTATAATTCTTACTTTATATACACTAATATCCAACCTTTTACACTAATTTTTATATATTTTATCATGTTATTACTCAATTATAGGCATTTTATGTCTTTTTAAAGCACGATTCAAATATAAATTCTTACATACCATTAACTAATATCTATTCTAATATCTGCACTTACCACATAAATGCATTAGTTAATTATTTATGTCCTTTTTTGTTTGACATTTTCATTATTAAAAACTTGTCACACTTGAGAAAAGGTGACCACCTATAGAATATATATATATATATATATATATATAATATATATATATATATATATATATATATATATATATATATATATATGAAGTAAAATGCGAACAGTAAATGCAAACTTCTCTCCATCATATCCTTTCTGAGTTAGAGGTTGCACAGTTAGAATAAATTGTTATAAAACGCAATTTATCCTATTTCACCACCATCGAGATGATGGCCTACCTGTACCACCATACTGAGAAGAAAGTCTAAACTTACCCTCCCCGCCACAGTGATACGGCAGAGGTACATGTTTCGTCTCTACTAGACTCATCAGGGTACCGACATGCACCTGGCTGTGCAAAGGACAGATCGGAAGGAAGCATGCACATACTGAACGCGGCTTCTCCGGCTTCCCGCCGAATGGCGTATATACGTTAATGCGGATTTCACGGATTCCTCCCTGTGAGGTTGAGGATTGCGTTTTATAACAATTTATTCTAACTGTGCAACCTCTAACTCAGAAAGGATATGATGGAGAGAAGTTTGCATTTACTGTTCGCATTTTACTTCATTCATACGCGGAGCTGCATATAGTTGTATGTTTGCTGAATGTGATTTCAGCACTACAACGGCATAATGTGGATATATCCACTGCTATTGCATCTCACAGGGAGGAATCCGTGAAATCCGCATTAACGTATATATATATATATATATATATATATATATATATATATATATATATATATATATATATATATTCCATATGGCATTTTTGTGGGGTTTTTAAATATCCCCATTCTACTTTTTATGGTATGATTTTTACCCCTTTTAATTTGTTTTTTTTCTTTACAGCTTCATTTTTAAACATTTTTACGCATTTCACATATAGAGTGATTCTTTTAGGATTATGTTTTTATTTAATTTTATTGCATGTTTTTTTTTGGTTTATTAAGTTAGTACAGATTTGGCTTAAGTTAGATATATATCTCTCATTGTTTACCTTCTGCTTCTCTCTTTTTAATTCTTTGATTGCTAGTTTATGACAATTTGATTCAGTAGTTAGTATTTCTGTTTTGTTGAAATTAGACTCATATCTGGTGTCCTTTTTATGCTTATAACGGGCCGTCGATGCGTTTTTTGTGTATTTGTGATCGATTAATCTGTTTTCTAAATATTGACTTGTTCGTCCAATATATTTTTAGGGCAATTTTAATAAGAAATTGAGTACAGTAAGTCTCATTTCTTTTCATAGGGACTGTAATTCTTAGTCTACATATATATATATATATATATATATATATATATATATATATATATATATATATATATATATATATATATATACATATATATATATATATATATATATATATATATATATATATATATATATATATATATATAGTTTTTCTGATAATCCCTCTGTGTAGAGAACTGTAAATTATTTATTGTTGGTGTTATCTGCTTTCCTCCTTTCCTCTTACTGTTTTTTGCTTTTTTGTACCAGAGAAATATTGGTAATTGAAAAATTCTTAGAATATTTTCTCTGGAAAATTATTATTATTGTAATTATTTTCCAATGTTTTCTTAACTTCTTCTAAAACTGCTAGGCAATACTCAGTAAGTGTAATAAATCGATCAGCTAAGCCTATTTTTACTGCATTTTTTTGGTTATGTAGATTGTTAGAATATATATATATATATATATATATATATATATATATATATATATATATATATATATATATATATATATATATATATATATATATATATATATATATTGTTCAGGAATCTTAGTTATTTTATTTTTGGGCAATTAAATTATTTAATTATTCCAATTAGGGACCATGTGACATAATAATGTACTTTAAAATTACACTTCAATTTATGTCGCCTTTATCATAAACACACTTATTTCCGATATATATATTTTTTTATTATATTTTTTTTTTAACTTTTTTGCTGCGCACAAGTCGCATAGCCAATCCAAGCGAATTGGTCATATACAATCAACTCACGCTCTAAGTAGGGTCGAGTACGGTATCGTGCTTCCGGTCGGCATCGTGGCAAAATAAGAAATTAATTTTAGAGACAATTTCTGCGAACCTTAAAGTGCGGGAAGAAACTAGGTGAATTGAGTAGCCTTGCGAACACCAGCAAGAGGGTACCCTCAGGATCAAGATTGTGCCCTATTGACCGTACGGAAAGGTAAGCGATTTGTGCAAGTTTTTCATTTTCTTTTTCTACCAATTCAAAAATTACAGTCCACTACATTTTCATATTTTCCGCGTCATTTATGGTCCTTCGAGCCGGATGAAAAACCGTTTTTTAGTTTTTTCTAAAAGTTTTCAAAATTTTAATATCTATAAATTAAATTGCATTATTTTGTCACAAACCACCATTTTCCTTTTCATATACTTAAGGTCACTTGCATATAATAGGTATAAACCCCAGAGTAACTTAACTTTGAGTCTTATTATTAGGCATCCAGGTTTGGCTGCAAAACTGGAACCTTCAGTACCTATAAATCTGTACCTTAAAAATTATATTCTCGCGCACAAGATTTCAGCGAGCATTTAAACCGCTGTGCGCAATTTAACACGTGGATCGTACTACCGTACCACACTATCTTTCTTATCTTTCTTTCTCTCTTTTTTATATTAAATAAAATTTCAGCTTTATTGAAATATTTATCTGCTCCATTTTGTGATATCTACGGTATAAAAAACGTTTGTACCTTTTTATCAAATTACTTTCATTTATTAGTATTGGATGGTGCATATTTTGCGAATTTTTATAAACAATTTTTTACTTAGCCAGTTCGCTTAACATTGTATCGTTCAGTATATATTTATCAATTTTTCCTCTTGTCTTTCATAAGCCTATCAAACGTATTTCAGCATTGTCTGATGCATATTTCGCGAATTCTATATAAACAATATTTTTTACTTCTGCAATTCGCTTAACATTGTATCATTCAATCTTTAATTTTTTTTTCTCGTTCTGCTTTTCATAAGCGTGCAAAATACATTTATTTACATTAATTTTCTTCATATTTTTCTGATTTTTTATAATGGCGGATAAATTAACTAAAGCTAATTTAAAACGTTCTACGGCTTTTAAACGCCTACAAGAGACTCACGAAGCCGGAATCAAAGCTTCTAATGACGACTCTTTAAAATCTACCTTTTTAGCTCGAGCAGATGCTATTGACAACATATATAATGAATTTCAATCGGCTCATAATACTATAATTTCTTTAATTGACGATAAAGATTTTGCAAATTACGATGGGATGCGTATTGCTGCAGATGAGGCCTACTATGGTATTAAATCTTTTAAACATGATTTCTTATTAAGCGATTCCGCTTCTCAAATAGCTAATATTTCAATTAGTCCTAATTTTAATACGCCTACAGTTTCCAAAATTGTAGCTAAACTTCCAAAACTTAAGTTACCAACTTTCAATGGTAATTACAAAGATTGGCCAAGTTTTTTTGATTTATTTAAAAGCCTCATCCACAATAACGCAGACTTATCTAATGTTGAGAAATTTCAATACTTACTCACTTCTTTAGATAAAGAACCTTTAGCTTTAGTTAAGGGTATCCCTCTTACAGAAACAAATTATATTATTGCTTTTGAAACGCTTGAAAAACGGTACCAAAATAAGCGCATTTTGGCTACACAATATTATAATGAAATATTTTATGCAGCATCTATTCAAAAGGTTACTTCTAAGGATCTTAGACATCTTTTAAATGTTTTTTCCGAAAACGTAGCAGCCTTAAGAGCTTTAAAACTTCCTGTAGATCAATGGGATTTTTTGTTGTTTAATATGTTACTAAATAAACTTGATTCGAAAACCAGAACCAGTTTTGAGCTTGAAAATAGTCTAAATCAAGAATTACCTACCTACAGACAATTAATTACTTTCTTAGAAAGACAATGTATAGCTTTAGAGTCTGTTCAATATACTTCTTCAGTGAGTTCTGATAAGTCAAATTTTAAATCTTCTAATTATCATTCATTAAACAACAAGATATCTACATCCAATTTTGTTACGAATCCGCTTTCACAAAAAAGCGAACCTACGTGTACTTTATGTTCTGCTTCTCATGCATTATTTAAATGTAAATTATTCTTGGCTAAAACGCCACAAGAAAGATTTTCTTATGCTAAACAGCACAAATTATGCGTCAACTGTTTAGTATCTCCCCACTCTATTAAAAATTGTGGTTCTTCTTACAGATGTAAAATCTGCAAATTTCCACATCATACAACTCTACATTTTAACAAAAATTCTTCTTCTTTCGTGCCTTCTAATGAAAATAACTTACCTAAGTCTAATTCAGACACTGTTACGGCTGTCGCACATTATTCTAATGATGATCAGTCTAATTTTACCGTCACGAATACTCACTGTATTGCAAACAGTTTGTCTGTTCCGCAACATACTATTTTATTATCCACGTGTGAAATAGATATCAAGGACATTCGAGGACATTTTCAGAAAATCCGTGTACTTTTGGATACGGGCTCTATGGCAAATTTTATGTCTGAGTCGTGCGCCAGACGACTGGGTCTCCATCGTAAAAAATTCTCTATTCCAATTGAAGGTTTAAATGGAATGTCAACTTCCACCAACAGCGGTCTTGTTCAATGCGTCATCAAACCCTGTGGTCAATTAGATCCGGTTTTTTCTTTTGAAGCTATTATCATGCCCAAAGTTTGTTCTAAGCAACCAAAAATTCACATTAATATTTCCGAGATGGAACATATTCGAAATTTGAAGCTTGCAAACAGTCGGTTTCATGTACCAGGACTAATAGACATGCTTATTGGAGCTGAATTGGTACCTTTATTTTTAAAATCAGGCCGTATTGTCGGCAATTCTGATCAACCTGTAGCTTTAGAGACTATTTTTGGTTATGTTTTACAGGGTAAAACTAGCTGTTCAGTTCCTTTCAGGAATCCTGACTCTTTCTTAAATTGTCTCGCTTCTTTGGATGACTGTATCGATATTCAGTTACGTAAATTCTGGGAGGTCGAACAAATTACTAAAATCCCTTCTTGGTCCACTGAAGACAAGAAGTGCGAGGAAATATTTAAAAATTTAGTCTTCAGAGAAACTTCTGGACGGTTCTCGGTACCTTTACCTTTTCGTCAATCAAAACCAAATTTTGTTGATACTTACTCTCAAGCATATCGTCGCTTTTGTATGTTGGAACGACGTTTTTCCAAAAATTCTGAATTATCTAGAAAATATACAGATTTCATGCAAGATTATTTCGACAGTGGTCACATGTCCTTAGTGCCACAAAGTCGATACCGATGTCCGTCTGCTTATTACATCCCACATCATGCTGTTTTTAAACAGGAGATGTGGGGCTCAAAAATAAGAGTTGTATTTGATGCTAGTCTTCGTGATATACAGGGTGTCTCTCTTAATGATACTCTTCTCGTTGGCCCAAAGCTCCAACGTGATATTTCTGCTTTACTTTTAAATTTTCGATTTTTTCCTTACGTTTTTGTTTGCGACATAAAACAAATGTACAGACAAATAAATGTTCAGCCTGAATTCTGGGATTACCAACGCATTTTATGGCGTTTCTCACCTTCTGAACCTCTTCAGGAATATTTTCTACGTACTGTTGTTTACGGAGTTTCATCTTCGCCATACTTGGCTTTACGTACTCTGCAAGAGCTAGCGGTTCAAGAGGAATCTTTATTCCCTAGGGCAGCTCAAGTTCTTCGTCGCCAGTTTTATATAGATGACGGATTAATCGGTAGCCACGATTTAAAATCTGCGTTGTCACTTCAGCTTGAGCTCATTGAACTTATGAAGAAAGGAGGATTTGAATTAAGTAAATGGGCACGTAACGATCCTGCTCTTTTAGCTCATATATCTCCTTCAGATATCCAGGAGTCTTGCAGTTTTGATAAAGATGATCCTTCTTTTATTAAAATATTAGGTTTAAAGTGGGATCCCAATTCAGACATTTTTTCTTATTATTATGTTCCCATGGAACGCCCCTGTACTAAACGCAATATTCTATCTGAAATTAGTAGAATATTTGATCCACTTGGATTTGTTTCTTCTTGCTTGTTACTTGCAAAACGTCTTTTGCAACGTTTATGGGAATCCAAGGTTTCTTGGGATGAGTTTCCGTCTGACGATATTCTCGAAACTTGGACCAAATTCAAAGCTGAATTGCCCAAGCTAGTTGATATCAAAATATCTCGCTATGTAGGCTCTAATTCGATATCTCGAATTGAACTACATGGATTCTGCGATGCTTCGCAAGTCGGATACGCTGGTGTTGTTTACTTTCGTGTAGAAGACACATTAAACAATGTCAAAACTTTCCTTATCTGCGCTAAGTGTCGGGTTGCGCCATTAAAAACTGTATCAATAGCAAGACTTGAGCTTCTTGCAGCAGTTTTGCTCGCGGATCTAATGGAATTTGTCAAGGAAAGTTATGCTGATCTTGTTATTTTTGACGCCATACATGCTTGGACAGATTCCATGGTCACACTTGCTTGGTTGTCTTCTTCTCCTCATAAATGGAAGACATTTGTTGCTAATCGAGTAAGCCACATTCAGGAAATTTTACCTATTTCATCTTGGCACCACGTCCCCTCCAAGCATAATCCAGCAGATTGTGCTAGTCGTGGTCAAACTCCTCAGCAACTTTTGGATACTCCCATCTGGTGGTCTGGCCTAGAATTCTTATCTAAGAATCGAGTTTTCTGGCCGACACAGCCCAATTTTGCGGGTCAATCTGGTTTAGAGCTATCCAAGGAAGAAAAACAAATAGTTTTGAACGTTTCGCTTCCTTGCGAAGATTTTCTTATTTTACTAGATCGATTTTCTTCATTACCTAAGATACAACGAATCATTGCATATACTCTTCGCTTTATTTCTAATTCAAGGTCAAAACCTAAAGTTAAAGGACATTTGTCACCTTTCGAGATTGAAGCTTCCCTGCGAGTTATTATAAAACGTGTTCAACGAGATGTGTTTTCGGACATCTTAACGAAGATTCCGCAAAATAGTTTGCTACCGAAACCGTTTCGAAAGCTTGCTCCATTTGTCGATTCAGATGGATTGCTTCGAGTGGGAGGTAGGCTGAGGAAGTCTCAATTTTCCTTTGATGTAAAACATCCTATTCTTTTACCAAAATCGCATCGAATAACAGAATTAATTATCGAACAAACTCATTGTACGAATTTTCATCCAGGATTTAAAACTTTGCATTATTTGTTACTTCAACAGTTTTGGATTTTATCGCCCCGAAGTGCAATTTATAAATGTCTCTCCAAATGTATTCGATGCTTTCGATGTAAACCAAAATCATATAATCCCTATATGGCAGACTTACCAGCTCTCCGAATTTCTCAAATTAAGGCATTTTCTTCTATTTGCCTAGATTTTGCTGGGCCTTTTTCACTCTTGATGAGCAAACATCGAGGTGCTAAAACCTTTAAAGGTTACGTTTGCGTTTTTGTTTGTACTTCCACTAAGGCTATTCATTTGGAGGTTACATCAGACCTTAGTTCTGAATCATTTTTAGCGGCCTTTAGACGTTTCGTCGCCCGTCGTGGCAAATGCGTCACTATAATTAGTGACCAAGGTACAAATTTTAAGGGTGCATACAGCCAACTTCTTGTTTTGGCGCAAGGTGCTGCTCAAAAATTGTCAATTACTTGGAACTTCAATCCTCCGGGCTCTCCACATTTCAATGGATTAGCAGAGGCCGGCGTTAAGTCATTCAAGAGTCATTTTTACCGTGTCTTAGGAACTCAAATATTGTCTTATGAAGAATTCTACACATTATTAACCCAGATTGAATCTCTATTAAATTCACGTCCTTTATGCGCAATTAGTGCCGATCCAAATGACTTTCAGCCTCTTACTCCCGGTCATTTTTTGATTCAAGAGCCTTTAAGCAGTTCTATCCCTGATCCAGATCTAAGCTCTATAAATTTAAATAGGCTTAATCCTTGGCAGCTTATTCAACGCCTCCAGGGTGATTTTTGGAAACGGTGGTCTCAAGAGTATATCCATTCTCTCCAAGAGAGGCACAAATGGACTCAGCCATCTCCTCCTATTAATGAGGGCGCTCTTGTCCTAATTAAAAATGAGCAAAATCCACCCCTTCAATGGGAAATGGGTAGAATACTTAAATTACATCCGGGACAAGACGGTGTGGTTCGCGTAGTTACGCTTAAAACGATCCACGGTGTTATGCAACGACCTGTGGTCAAAATTTGCCCATTACCTGGCAATTAAAATCTTATTTTTGCAATGCAACATTATTTTTATTTTTCTTTTTTCTTTAAGTTATATTAAAATTATTTTTTCATAACTGTTTTATTTTCTCTATTTTTACTAGGTTTAAAAACATTCGTTTTTGGTGGGGTGAATGTTCAGGAATCTTAGTTATTTTATTTTTGGGCAATTAAATTATTTAATTATTCCAATTAGGGACCATGTGACATAATAATGTACTTTAAAATTACACTTCAATTTATGTCGCCTTTATCATAAACACACTTATTTCCGATATATATATTTTTTTATTATATTTTTTTTTTAACTTTTTTGCTGCGCACAAGTCGCATAGCCAATCCAAGCGAATTGGTCATATACAATCAACTCACGCTCTAAGTAGGGTCGAGTACGGTATCGTGCTTCCGGTCGGCATCGTGGCAAAATAAGAAATTAATTTTAGAGACAATTTCTGCGAACCTTAAAGTGCGGGAAGAAACTAGGTGAATTGAGTAGCCTTGCGAACACCAGCAAGAGGGTACCCTCAGGATCAAGATTATGCCCTATTGACCGTACGGAAAGGTAAGCGATTTGTGCAAGTTTTTCATTTTCTTTTTCTACCAATTCAAAAATTACAGTCCACTACATTTTCATATTTTCCGCGTCATATATATATATATATATATATATATATATATATATATATATATATATATATATATATATATATATATACATTTAATCAAATATTATTAAAACTTTTGATAATAGTAATTCTTTAATTAATAATATTTTTATAAAAAAATTAAACCTACTTCCAAAAGTGCGCTAGAAGTGAATATAAATTTTTATATGAAATTGAAATTTTTGAACTCGGCGCCAAATTATATCTAAATAAAATAATTAACTACTGATATTTACAAATTATGGTAAGAAAGCAATTACAAATAAAATATTTTTAATCTGTTTACGCGAATCACATTTTGTCAGGTATTAGTTTGGCGCCGACTTCAAAAATTTCAGTTTCATATAAAAATTTATAATTATTTTTTACTTCTTGGCGTACTTTTAGACGTCAATTCAATTTTTTTATAAAAATATTATTAGCGCACTTTTAGAAGTCGTTTCAATTCTTTTATAAAAATATTATTTTTCGATTTTTAGTCTTGAATTCGTTATGATATCCATAAATTACTTGAACTTAGTGCTAATCGACATTACCTCGCAATGACTCCAAGATGGTAAAAAAACATTTTATCTAAAGTTGTAAATCACCCTAAAATGAAGCCCCCAAAATTCTTTAATTCTTAGAGTTCTCCACATACCAGGAAAATTGTGCAAAACAAATATTTAGTGTCATAATAAATCCACTATTTTAAATTTCAAATTAATTTTAATTTGGTAATATAGGCCCCAAAACCTTCTAATATCGATATTTAAAGAACTTGAGACTTAAATTTCTTAGCCCGATATATTCTATACTGCATATTGAGTTTATATTACGCCCCAAGAACACCGTAATATCAGTTTTAGGTAAAATCGGAAAATATAAAATTTTCAGTTTTTCATACTGTGTTTTGTCAACCTAACAGGTGTAAAAAATTAACTTTATATTCGTTATATACGACCCCGAAAACCGTTAAATACCAAATCTGAAGAAATGCGAATAAGGTAAAATTTTCAACCCAACCATATTGAATCCGTCATATGAAATTTCAAAAAAATAATTTTATTGTCTTAATCTAATCTAGATCTAAACCTTTCAAAGCCCTCTAGTACCAATTTTGGATGAAATCCGAAAATTTAAAATTTCTAGACCGTCATATTGCATCTGACATATTAGATTTTCTTAAAATAATTTTATATTTGCTATTTACATCCTCAAAAACGATTTAGTCCCACTTTTGAACAAAATCGAAAAATGTGAAATTTTTAGGCCGCTATATTGGATTCGCTATATTGAATCCTGAAAAAATACTTTCAAATTCATAATTTATACCCTCAAGAACCCTCTATATTAGTTTAGAAGAAAATCGAAAAATGTAAAGTTTAGGACGCCATATTAAATCCGCCAGAGTGAGCTTTTCAAAAAATTCGAAATTAACACTAAATCCTCCAATACTGATTTTAGACAAAATCGAGTTTAATTTTTTTGAAATAATTTCAGATTCGTAATGTGCGAACCTAAAAACTCTCCTATATCAATTTTGAAAAAAATCTGAAACAATTAATAATAAACCATATTGGATACGCTGTAATGAATTTTTTAAAAATAATTTCAGACTCGTTATGTGCTATCCCAAAAACTCTCCGATACCAATTTTGGAGAAAATTGGATAAAATAAATTTTTTTTGTCCGCCATATTGGATCGGTCATATTGAATTTTTAAAAAATAATTTTAAAATCGTTATATACGACCCCGAAAACTGTCCCGTACCAATTTTGGAGAAAATCGGACAAAATTGATCTTTCTCCACCATATTGGATTGGCCATATTGAATTTTTTAAAAATAATTTTAGATTTGTTGTGTACGACCCCAAAAATTCTCCCGTACCAATATTCGAGAAAATCGGACAAAATTAATTTTTTAGGTCGCCATATTGTCAGCGCCATCTTGGATTTTACTGCAGCAATTTCGTCTAAAAAAATATAGGACCACCGCAGCAACTTCCTGAACATAACGTAAAAAATTTCATTCAAATCCGTGCCGCCGTTCCGGAGTAATCGGTGTACATACATAAAACAAATAAACAAAGTCGACGAATTGAGAACCTCCTTCTTTTAAAAGTTGGTTAAAAATTCCGTATAAAATAAAACAAAAATGCGTTATTCAATTAAGAACAGTCTTAGCAACCCTTCGATTACACTATTTTACAGTCAATTTGTGATTGTAATGTAGAAGGTAGTCTTTAATTAATTAATGGTCTCTAAATGCGAAAATAATGGTAAAAACTTCGTAACACGTAAGAATTTTGAGTTATGATTTTTTCTGCAAAATTAAATGAGTATTTGAATCACATTATTTTATGAAGTAATTTCTAATATACCAGAGCGTGCGTTGCCAAATTTATATTTTCCATAAGTTAGGGAAACTGTGCACAATCTGGCAACCCCACGTGGGGATCTCTAGAGATGACAAGTCAACCACGAAATCTCAACCCCCTTGGGCTTAGAATAACAAAAGTATCCATTTAAACTCATATAATTTCAAATTTCACTTTGCCCCGTAGCTGAATCTACTTATAGATGGCCCTCGTATACGAGATGTACGCCGTCGCTTTCGAAACTTCCTATACCCGATGTTTCTAGAAAATATCCGAAGTACGAAACGGCTATAAAATCAGCTAGCCGGCAGGGGTACTGTCAGAATTGGTTTAGCACGAATAGTGGTCAGTATTAGATAAAGAAGCAAAGTGCGCGAACAGCCTTGTATTAGTGTTGTATCTTTGTGTTGAATAAACTAGTTAACGTTTGTAAACGTAGTATCACATCTCTGAACCGACGTACGCGATAGTACAAAAATGTCTAAAGTACAGAAAAGTGGCTGTGTTAACCACGTGGACAATTAACAAAAGCACCAAAGTAGTTTATCATAAGTATTTGGATCGAGACTGGGCTCCTCACATATGTTGCCAAACCTGTATAGCAAATCTAAGTAACAGGTCGAATGGCAAACGCTTTTCTATGCCTTTTGCAGTTCTAATGATTTGGCGAAAACAAATCATTTTAACGACTGTTCCTTTTGCATAACAAAAGTGCTTGATTTTTCAAGAAAGATCAAATATAACATTGCATATTCGGAGAGTCCCTCAGTAATAAAACCGGTTCTTCATGGAGAAGGTTTACGAGTTCCAGCGCCTCAAGAAAAATGACAAATTTAGAAGTGTATAAGGCAGAACTCGATAATGTATCAGAAAAGGACGATTCTTATTTACAATTTAATTGAACAACCTGAATTAAATGATTTTGTTCGGAACCTCCACTTGTCCAAAGAGCAAGCTGAAGTATTATGGTTTAGATTACAACAATATAATTTACTAGCTACTAGAACCAAAGTTGCAGTATTTAGAAACTGTAACCAGGAACTATCTTCGTTTTTTACTCAGCAGTGTAAAATGAGTGTTCGTGTTTATCCAAACAGTGTTATGGAAAACTTAGGATTTGCACATAACCCGAACGAATGGCGTTTATTTATGAATTCTTCTAAAATAAATTTAAAAGCAATTTTGCTCCATAGTGGCAATAAAACACCGTCTATTCCTCTTGCATATGCAGTTGACATGAAGGAAACATATGAAAGCATGTCATTTATTCTAAACGCAATAAGCTATGATATGTATAAGTAGCAACTATGTTGTGACCTAAAGGTCATGGGACTATTACTAGGGCTTCAGGGTGGATTTACTAACTATTGCTGTTTTCTTTGTTTTTGGGACAGTAGAGCAGCACAGAGCCATTATTATGTAAAAGAATGACTTTCGAGAAATCAATATATTCCAGGTCAAGCTTACGTAAAGAATATACCTCTTGTTAATCCCAAAAAAGTACTGTTACTTCCATTACGCATTAAACAAGTATTGATTGAAAATTTTGTTAAAGAATTAGTTAAAAAGGAGATGCGTTTAAATACCTTAAACAAATTTTTCCTAAACTAAGTGATACTAAGCTTAAGGAAGGAATATTTGTTGGATCACAAATTAAAAAATACTAAAGGATCAATAGTTTGATCAAAAATAAGTGATGCTGAATTAGCTGCGTGGAGTTATTTTTAAACAATTGTTTCGAAGTTTTTAGGAAACAAAAAAGTAGACAACGAAAAACTTATGGAAGAACTAATTTAAAGCTGGGCAAAATCGGCTGTCGCATATCCCTGCGATTAATGACGAGCAAGGAGAAAGGTTCCACGAAGACATATTAACAATGGAACAACGCTACCAAGGCAGATGGGATCCAGCAATGATGGGGATTATTGTTAGTTCCTTATGAGAGAAAGTGATCGGGAATATAAACCAAAGTCAACATTTGTAAAAAGTTATGTACAAAAGACTTACTATAAATGTATTTTCATGTGTAATTTTGTAAATAAATCCTTCTATCCATTAAAATGTCTTGTTTTTTTTTATTGTTTTGAACTTATATATAAATATTATATAAAATATTTGTTTTAATAAAAATAACTGTAACTCAAAATCTATAATTGGTGAAAAATTTTTGTTGTTGAATTCGCAATCAAGATGCTTTAAACTCCCACGGACAGCCATTATAATATCAGTCGCAATTTTTTTGTATTTGTTGACTAGTGTGTATTTGCTGATGAAAAATCTCAGAATCCTGTTAAAAATTTCCCGCAATTTATAAAAATTGATGATTTAGACTGAGAATAAATATACTTACATATTGGAGGATCCTATATAAATCTGGGAATGCGCATAAAAATCCGTATTCAAAAATTATATGTAATGGATTTTGAAAATCCGTACAAATGCGGACATGTTCGTATTCATGACAATACTCCAAACTTCTGAAATTTCTGACAAGACGTACTAATATTGTAAAAGAACGTGATCATCATCATATTCACCCACAGTTAAGGGATTCCCTCTGTCAACGAAGAAATTAAAAGTAATTCTAGTGAAAATAATTTATTGTTTTAAATTTGTCCTAGCAAAGCGCCGCCCGGGGAGAGTGCCCCCTCCCCCCTGTAAAAAAATATTTAACTTGAAACAGTGTGTTTAGACTTATGGCAAGATAGCAGAACATCTAAAGTTTTTGTAAAAAAATGGCATTTGAGCCTCACATAGAAAGGCATAGATTAAGCCTTTGTTCGCATCAGAACAAATAAAAAAATAACCTCCTACAGAGACTTCTTCAACTATAAAAAAAAACATCTAGCTCGCGCTTATTTTGCATGATGAGAGTAAAATAACACTTCTAATAAGAAAAAGATTTCTAGACTAAAATTCTCTGTGAACTGCAGTCTGACGACACTAAGATCAGCGATGTTTGAAGTGAGGCAAAGTATTTGCGAAACATTCAAAAGGTAAATAAAGTAACCCAAAGTACTCTAGAATGCTTTGGGGGAAACATTAAATTTGGGAGTTGCCTAGGTTAGTGGTCTAGGAAAATCACAAGTTTCTTTTGTCGAGGAATATTTGCCTGTTACGTTGGTATATCAACAAGACAATGAAAAAAAAGTTTTTACATTCTGCAAAAAAAAGCCTCAAGAAGATTTGGTTGCATTAAAAAACCAGCAATTATGTAGTCCATGTATAAACCCCCTAGGATACCATTCGGATAATCTCACAAGGTGATTAAAGTCTTTTTAATTGAGTTAACGCAGTGATGAAACAGAAAAAAGAATATCAAACGAAATATTAGAATTTGCAGGATATATTTATTGATTTATTTAACTTGCATCATTACAGGCTTTTGACAAAGTTAGTTTTTCTAATGAGTTGTTCAAAAAAAATATGATATGCTTTGGAAAAACTTGACTAGGTTTGAGTTTCATATTTTTAAAAAATAATTTATTAGAAGAAAACACATATGCTATAGAGCAAATAGGCTTTAATTACTTGTAAGTATTCGGAGTTTATTCACATTATTATTTTATATTATTCATTTTTTTTTGTTTGTACGTCCATTACTTCGGAATGGTTTCACCAATTAAAATTTTTGTTTTATGTTAAGAAAGTTGTTGCAATGGTTTCATATAATTGTTGGTAAAGTCGATTCGATAAATCCCAGATGGCGCTTCAATGTAGCGGATCTAAGAAATAATTTTGTTGGATGTAAGTGAAATATATATATATATATATATATATATATATATATATATATATATATATATATATATATATACATATATATATATATATATATATATATATATATATATATATATATATATATATATATATACATATATATATATATATATATATATATATATATATATATATATATATATATATATATATATATATTTCACTTACATCTACAAAAAAACCATAACAAACTTATATTCCAATATATATATATATATATATATATATATATATATATATATATATATATATATATATATATATATATATATGTTATATTGTAGGTTTTCACGGATGGTAGAATGAATAGTTTGGCTATTCCGGGTTTCAATCCGTTCGTTCAAAAAAAAAATCGTTTTCACGACGTTTCGCCAAAATCTCATATGGCATTTTCAACTGCAGTTCGTCTGGTTACTCACTGAGAACTGATGGTGGCCTCTGATGAATTTGGAGTTTTATTTAGCTGGCTCGCTTCCTGATTGGATGAGCGACTTCGCAGGCTCCTCCCCTCTGCCGAGTGCGATACATTTTGTTCTTGTATGCAGATCTCTCGTGTACTAGTTGATTTTTATTGTTTTCTTTCTTGATTTTTTATTAATGTTTTCCATGTAGTTGGAAAATTTATAGCATCGTCTCGTTTATTTATCTGTCCCGCTTTTTCGATTTCTCTTATGACGCGTAACTTGTACTTCTGTACTGGTGCTATTTCTTGTTTTTTCGATGTCGATGGTATGTCCGATTGTTTGGTGATGTTGAAATAGGGCTGAGGTTGTCTGTTTGTTTTTGAGGCTCTTTTTATGTTCTTGGATTCTTGCTGATATGCGCCTGTTTGATGGCAATCTGCACATGGGATGCTGTAAACGCCATGATTTTCAAGGTTGGTCTTGTCTTTGGGATTTTCCAGGATGTTGGCTATTGCTTTTTGTGGTTTAAATATAGGCTGTATGTTGTGTTTTCTTAAGATTCTTCCGATTCTGTCTGTTGTTCCTTTTATGTATGGTATTAGGGCTTTGTTTCTTGTTTGATCTTGGTCTTTGGTCTTTGTTGCAGTCTTCTCTTGTCTTTTTGTGGCTTTCTTTATATCTGATTGTGAGAAACCATTCTGTTCTAGAGCTGTTGAAATGTGTCTTATTTCGTCTTGCTTTGTGTCAGGTTCTGTTAGACGGAGAGATCTTGATAGTAGTGTGTTGACTACGCATTTAAATGGACTTACAGGTTTAAAATTGCGTTGATTTTTTGGCAGCAATCACCGAGATACTATTCTAGTTTGTATAGGATTGTGTTTTTTTTTCCATTTTTAACTTTTTACACTTTTATATTCTACTTTTTTTTCTTTTTGTATTAATTTTTAAATTAAAGAAAGAAGACCAATTCGCACTACTTTATTAAATGAAGAAAGATTTTGCTTAGGTATTTGGTGTCAGTTTTTGAGTTGACAGTTTTTGTTTTTTTTTTAAATTTCTATCCTCTCATAGAATTCTCTTTTCTTTGGATGGTTTTCTACCTTTAGAATTTTTTTACATTTCCTTAATCTGCGATTTTTTATAGCTGCTTTTTTTTATCAAATGTGTGGCAATTTGTTACATTTTTTAAATATTGGCTGGTCTGTCCAATATATATCCCATAGCAGTTATTACATGGTTTTTGGTAAACTACACGAGTTTTTCATTCTTGGGAATTTAAGATGGCCAAAATTTTATTTAATAGATTGAATCCTTTATGAGTATTTTGTGTGCCATTCTCTTTTCTTTATGATAATTGTTAAAATGTGAAAAGTCAATCTTATTTTGTTTTTCTGTTTTCATGGTACTTGAAAAGATACAAAGAAAGTTTCCATCTCAGATATAGTTCATAACATTAAGGGTTTCCTTACTAATCTTAATTGTGACATTGAAAATGGTATGTGATCAAAATGTTGCAATAAAATAATAAACTTCAAAAACAACTACAGAAAAATAATACCTAGTAAAAAACGACACATTATTTTTTAAATAAATTCAATAAAACAAAATTTTTTCTTTAAAGATAAAAATTTGAAAGTTTTGAAACCTGACAGATCTAACAAATCCGTAAAATGTTTGAAAAAATTGCGGTAAATAAATGGATGTCTTGTTGCGGGACATCAACACCGATAAAGAAATATAGAGAGATTCCACTTATATATACCAAAAAAACCATAACAAACTTATATTCCAATTTCTGTATAACTTTTTTCTACAGATATGTAGACAACTACATTACCTTTTGTAAAATCTACTAAAACAAAAATTATATTAAACCCATTTAATAATTATCACCACAAACTTTAATTTACCATAGATACAGAAAAACGATATAAAATTGACTTCTTAGATTTTAACCCTTCATTATAAATATAATTTAATGAAAACAGAATGGCACACAAAAGAAATATGGTCGTTCTGGTATGTCAATTTTCATTCATAACACCCAATAACCTAAAAAAAGTCATTTTTGTTGATCGTGCTAACCGCGAAATAATGTTAACCAGCCCCGAATATCACAAAAATGCAATTGAAAATGCAAAAGAGCCTCTTAGAATTAATAATTATCCAGAGAGATTAATCAGTATTATTTTTAACAATAGACTTTATATGTTTTACAACCAAAATAACTCCAAAAACCAACAAAAAAATAAAAACTGATTTCCTACCTTATATTCCTGGTCAGAAGATACATTACAGGGTTTTACGTGCCTCTGATGGGGAGGCCCAAGAGAAACAACCACGTCGCCTATGCTAATTTTTTAATTAATTAACAACAATTCATGGAAATATCAGTTCATTGTACATTAAATTTGATTAAATTGTATGTTAAATTTCAATAAAATAACTGAAAAGATATTTCAACTTTCTATACATTAAAATTAATTCACATGTACATTAACATAAAAAGAATTTACATTAATATTTATGGTAGATTGAATGAGATTCCGGAGGATGAAGCAACTTGTAATGGACTTTTTGTTTAATATGGTATAAGTTGCTTAAAGGACTCAATCTTCTTATGATGAGGTTTACATGTCTGACAGTACTGACGGAAACCAATGAATTCGAAACCGGTCTACAGATGACGGTACACTACCCATGGGAAAATATCCACCTTTTCCTAATAGTAAAATTTTTCGACCTCATATTAATGTCGATGCATTAAATATATGATTACATATCTTAAATTCAATGAGCACTGGGTATTTATTTATTGTACATTGTCACCTTAAAAAGTAATGATCAAATAAGCTTAATGTAAATTATTAAATTTAATACATTACATTAAACGCATTTAATAAACGTTTGTGAAATTTGCTTCCAGAACATTTATCTTAAATTTAATGCATTTCGTTTTTGCAGTGCAGATGCGTCATTATTTGATTTTTATTAGGATGAGCAATTTTATTGTGTTTTGGCATCCATCTTTGTCGAGACCGCCCGTCAAGTGAAAAGTACACTATAAATAAACTTCACATTAATTTTACGGTAATGTGCTGGAAGCAAATTTCATAAACAGTTTATTAAATGTATTTAGTATTAATTAATAATGTATTAAATTTTATAATTTTTACATTAAATCTAATGTAATTAAACATTAAATTTAGTATGTTTTCAGTTATTTAATTAAAATTTAAGTTAACATTAAATTAAATTTAATGTACAAAGCTTTAATTTCAAAGTATATGAACTTAGTCACAATGTAAGGTACAAAATGATTAAATTTGATTAAGCAACGTATATTAAATTTAAATTTGCTTTTAACAGTGTATTGTTAGAATTTTAAAAGAGGCAAAGAATTGGTTCTACAGTGTAAAGAAAATTCACATTTTTTTTTAAAGTAATGTACTGGAAGCAAATTTCACAAACAGATTATTAAATGCGTTTAATGTTTATTTAATAATTTTTACATTAAATCTAATATAATTATGCATTAAATTTGGTATGTTTTCAGTTACTTTATTGAAATTTAATTTAACATTCAATTATATTTAATATGCAAAGCTTTAATTTCAAAGTACATGTAACTTATTCACGATTTAAGGTACAAAATCATTAAATTTGATTAAGGAAGGTATATTAAATTTAAACTTTTTGTTATATCGATTTTTATTTTAGCTTATTTAAAATAATATTTCGAATATTGTGAGTTCAGAGAGATTAGCTTTAGAGTTTAACAAGTACGCATAATATTGTAGTAGCTTCCTTCAAATTATCCATGCTTTGCATTTATTAAAAATAATCTTTTATAATCTTTAAATCCATAAAGATCTGCTAATCGGATTTCTGGATGGGCTTAGACTCATCCTTTTCTTTATGTTATCGCCGCTCGTCAGGAGAATTTTTAGAATTCTAAAAGGGATAATGCGTGCCCCCTTTTAAATTTATGTTTTATTATCGTTCTAAGTGATATTTCGAATATTGTGGACTCAAGAAGATTAAGTTTAGAATTTAGCAACTACACGTAATGTTAAAATTACTTTATTCACATTATCCATACCTTACATTAATTTGAAATAGTAATTGTAATCTTTAAGTCCATAAAGATCGGATAGTTCGCATTTCTGGATCCATCTTTACCTATACTCGATCGTGCCTGTATATTATTGCCGCTCGTTAGGCAAAGAAGTTGTTAGAATTTTTTAAATAAGGAAAATTTGTGTATATGACTAACAACTTTGGGTTCTATATACCTTTTAATGTCACCCTTTTGCTGTATGGATTGTTTTATATGATTTAAAGTAATATTTCGCATATCGTGTCGTATTTTCGAATTCATCTTTATCTAGACTTGACAGTGCCTGTATGTTATCACCACTCGTTAGGCAAAAAGAATTGTTAGAATTTTTAAAAGAAGTAAGATTTTTGTATATGACTAACGCCTTTGGGTTCTATATACCATTTTAATATCATTATTTTATCGGATAGATTCTTTGATTTGATTTAAAGTAATATTTCGAATTTTGTGTGTTTAAAGATGTTAAGTATACAGTTTAACAACTACGCCTAATGTTAATTGCTTTATTCACATTACCCATACATTGCATTCATTTGATCTGTATTAGTTAAATAATCATAAAAAGGCAATAAAACGAAAACATGGCAACATGGTCCTCCGGAGGAATTTTTGGTGGACATTTTAGACATCGTCATGCATGCCCTTGTTCGCCAGATGCATGGTTTTTATCAGTTGTAGAGAATTGTTAGAATTTGGATAGACATAGAGCACTTATATATATATATATATATATATATATATATATATATATATATATATATATATATATAGATAGATAGATAGATAGATATTCTGTGAATGCAAATAAATTATATCATTGATATCCAAATTACTATATTTGTTGGGATTTGACCTATTTTTTTTATCCCCTTTAGTGACACCCTTTCGTTGCATATATTTCTTTAAACTAATTTAAAGTAATATTACGACTACTGAGGGTTCAGTGAATAAAAGAGTTTAGAGTTTAATGGATTCTATAAAATATATGTACATACATCTATTTGAATGGTTTTAATGTTGACTGTTTTCCTATATCAATATGTTTTGTATGTCATTTTAGGTGATTTTGAAACAATATGTGTAAAGCAAAATATATTGAAAATGTAAGTATAATTTTTATCCAAATATTTTAACTCATCAAAAAGTCAGTATATCGGTATGTATATATGTATATACGTATATATGTATATATGTATATATGTATATATGTATATATGTATATATGTATATATGTGTATATGTGTATATGTATATATGTGTATATGTATATATGTGTATGTATATATGTATGTATATATATATATATATATATATACAGCTTTGAATAAAAAATGCTTTAATCTTGTTAATAGTAAAAATGTGATTATTCAGTTTTATTATTATAAAATAAACTATTATGTTCTAAAAAATTTTGGTGATAGTAAATTGTTGTAACTATGAAAAGAATTATTATGTTGTAAAAAAAATTTTTTTTCAGAAAAAATGTGATAATCTACTTTTGTTAGTACGAACTAAGTTTTTGTGTTTTTTAAAAAAGTTTTGTTTGAAAAGAAAGTGTGATTATTATTTTTGTTTTGATATTATAAAAAGAACATTATCTCCTAATAAATCTTGTTTACAGAAAAATGTATTTATTACTTTATGTTATTGTTATAATATTAATTACTGTGTGCTAATAAATCTTGTTAACTATAAAAACGTGATTATCTACTATTGCTATTTTTAAAATTATCAGAAAAGTACAAACTTTCGAATGGTGCGTGGTAAAATTACTTCATTAAATCAAATTATCCTGAAAATTTCGAAAAACTGAAAATAAATGGTGAAAAAGTTATAAAATTAAAATTTTAAAAGTATATATTCAGTTGTTTTAAATTACAATTTAATAATTGTAAATATACTCATCTACTTAGCTCTTTTTGAGGCAGGAAGCAAATTTAAAATTTATAGAAAATACCTCTAAACTATGCAAAGATACTCTTAACTAACCTAAAAAGATCAAAAGCCATGTAGATAAACAATAAAATAGGCTATAGAAAAAAGTGGTTAAGATAACAGTTCACCTAGAATTAATTTAAAGACAAATATTTAATTGAATCGGCTTAGTTCTTTTACCTTCTAAAAGAAAGAGATTATCAATTCGTCGACTATGTATTTTCGTAAGAATAATGTATCCTAATTTTTAATAAAATTACTCATTTCGAAAAATAAATAAAACGTTACAGCATGAAGGAAATTATTTATTTTTTTAAGTCAGTGATAACTTGTTAATATTTTTATAATTTTTTAGAAATATCCTAGGAAACTAATAATTCTGAAAAAGCTAGTTTATATTCACAGAAGCTCTTCAATTTCTAAACAAGAAATGGTCCAAACAAGTCACTAATTGGTTATTTTTACTGATATATTGAAAACATTAAAATTAAAATTATACTTACCAACAGAACCTTAGTCATGGTCACATATAATTTCGAAACTTGCGGAATCAAATCTGTAATAGTATTTTTACGTTTCCTTTTATATTATTCTTATCAAAATATTACAAATGTATTATTACAGGGTGATCCGAACAAAAAACTAACACCACTGGTATGAGATAAAAAAATTCGATAATGTTACATTTTAAAAAATCGTACTATAGGACAGTACTCTTGCCAAACGTGAATATTATAAAATAAAACTTTGCTTTATTTGGTTTTGTTTCTTTCCGAAATTAGCCAATCATAGTGTTGGTAATATAATGCTGTGCATTTCTCTTGGTGTTTTTATTGTCATTTGGACCTTATTGGCAGATGCTATTCGTTTAATAATTTATCAAAAAAATAATAATGAGTATCATCTTAATCTGCAGATTCTGAGAGTAAAGGACCTCAAATCATATTTTAAAAATGTATTACGCAACGATTTTAATAATAAAAATGTTTTTTTAACGGCAAATAAATAAAAGTAGAAAATATGTTTTTCAGAGTCCTTGACTGATGCAAACCGTTTAAATCGATCTCAGGTCAATTTGTATAATTTTTCAAGAACTTAAAAATATTACCGCATTAACTTTGCTAAAAATCATACAAACAAAAATACATGAATAATATGAAAAATCCTTTAAATTCATTTCAGTTGAAAACGAAAATTCTCATATGAGAAATGGATGAATACTAAAATAACTAAGGAAAAAATGAAAGCAATAATATACTAAATTCAAAAGAATTGTAATACAAACAAAAATGCTACCTGCGAAAGAAGATGTAAAAAACTTGGTACATATTTAGGTGGAACCAAATCGTCCTTAAAATCAGAGAATACAAACAAAATAAATATTTCAGTTATAGAAAAGAGCTCACGAAAGACAAACAAAACTATCCTAGTCGATCGGGCAGAAGATATTAGTTAAGCTCAAAACATACGTTAATGGTAACAGAATATATTATAAATAGAAGGATGCATGGATCACCCCAGTCCATAAAAAATATTCTGAAAATAATTTTAACAACTACAGATCTATATCTATAATAAACATCTCCAGACAACTTTATGGAATGTTCTTTAAAAAACTGAGTGAAAATGCAGTCACGTCGGAATAATACAAGCAGGATTTAGATTTTGTCGTTCCTATGTAGACCATAGTTTTAACATATTTCATTTGACCGATAAAAGGTTTTGGTTTTATTGGGAAGTTCATTCATTATTCGTTTACTTCACGAAAGTCTATAACCATGTAGCAACAAACAAATTATGGACTTTAATAACCATCCTCCTATAGATTCAAATTAAACAGCGATTATGAGAAGGCGTTGTACTGACAAGAGGACTGCAACAATATATATAAATATATATATATATATATATATATATATATATATATATATATATATATATATATATATATATCCAAGAAATTCCACGTATTAATCTGCCACAAGGACAAATTATTTTTGCAAATACTTTTACTGTCTGAAAACTACATCCAAAAATATTTTGTCTGGGCACAAGAAAAGATCGATAGAGAATTGCTACTGACGATTTTCATTTTTGATTCTAGAGTTCTGTTAGGAAAGCTTTGTCAAGTGTCACAATTTTATCCAGAGAGTAGTTAAACACCCTGTTTACGTGCATCTCTAGGGATGATTCTCTCTCCATTGATTCTCTTTTTTTTTTACTGCAAACCTAAAAAAACTCTGCTGAATGCTTTATGATCTGATTATGACTCACGAATACTAAATAAGACAATAACCCGAACCACCGTAGTCGCCACTGGAAAAAATATAAAGGCATTAGTACCTGTCTTTTCGCCTAATGCAAATGCTATTAAAATGTATGAGGTTTAATATAATATTTAGATGCGAAATAAACTTTATTTGCAGAAAATCAGAAATAAGAGAATTAAGGAAACGGTGACACTTGCAAAGAAAACCAGAAGAATGAATTCTAAAACAAATGTTAAATCCTTGATAGAAGGAAAAGAGACAGCCCAAAAATATCGAGGATGGAGAGTAAGAAGGAAGCATTATTCAAGGGAGAAATATATCCAGGCGGGTAGAAAAATCAAAAGACAATGATGATTGGGAAATAGAAAGTGCAGCAAGCTAAAAAAACCCAACACACAACACAAAAATTCTCAAATAACTTAAAAAATTCGTGATTCTATTGCCGCACTAACTGAAGTCTTCTTTTATTCTTTTATTTTAATAAAAGATATTCTACAACAGCTTAGTTTTTGTGCCTCTTGAGATCATTAAAGTACTTTACGGGTACTAACCTGCTGAAGACACCTTCAAGGATAAGTCGTGAAGGTTTATATCTAGAGGACCAATTAGTGGACTGCCTGCTAAACCTGATTTAAGCAACTAACCTGTTCACATACAACAGATATAAATGACAATAATATATATATATATATATATATATATATATATATATATATATATATATATATATATATATATATATATATATATACAGGGTGATTCAAAAATCGATCACGAAACTTAAGGGGGTGATTCTACTTGACAAAATAAGGGTAGAGCTTCATATAATTTTTTTTCAAAATGTCATTCGTTTTCGAGTTCAAGTTTTTATTTTTTGTTTTTTGAATTACTCGCTTACAGGAAAACCGATTTGACTAATATTTGAAAGATAGGCTAAGTCTTCTGCGCTTCATCATTTTAGTAACAATTCACATTGATTGTTTGCCGCTAGAGGGCACTTTACCTACATTGAAAATTGTTTTTTTGTCATAATTTTTTAGTGTTGACAGCTACAGTAGTTTTTGGCATAATTTCTGAAAGACTGATGCCAGGCCTTTAAAAAAGGTGCTCTTTATTTACATCGCTAAACCCAACGGTTTAGACGTAAATCACCCTTAAAAATTAAGTGGTAAATTTACTTTTCTCATTTCATTACCACCAGCTACCAGGTAAATAGCTATCAAAGTATACTAGAGCTGTCAGTTTAACATCAAATAAATTCGCTTTTTAAACTATTTAATTTATAATCTTAAAATAACTAATAATGGCTAATCACCAATATTCAAATATCGAATATTGTGATATCCATTTTTGTTATGGAAAAGCAAATGGTAATGCAGAGTTGGCAAGAAGATATTATATGGAGAGTTATCCGGAAAGAAATATCCCTCATGCTCAAACATTTTCCAGTGTGCACAGAAGGCTTGCGGAATGTGGTTCCTTTAAAAGTTATAATGGAAATAGGGGAAGACCTAGAACTGCTAGAAACGTGCAACAAGAAGAAAGAGTGCTTGAAATTATTGAAGATAATCCAGGTATTAGTACTAGAAAAATTGGGAATGAAGTGCGGCTCTGTCAGGCTAGTTCATGGAGGATACTAAGAGAAGAACAACTCTACCCGTTTCATTCAAAAAAGGTGCAGGCTCTTTATGACGATGATCGGCCGAGACGGTTGGAAATGTGCAATCAGATCCTAGCTAAGTATGAACACGATAATCGATTAATTGGCGTCATATTATTCACTGACGAAGCTGGTTTCACTCGTGATGGCATAACAAATCTACACAACATCCACACATATGCTTACGAGAACCCAAACAATGTGGTAGAAACGAAACATCAGCGTAGATTTTCACTAAATGTGTGGGCAGGGATAATAGGAGATTACCTTATTGGTCCTCATTTCTTTGATGGCCCATTAACTGGTGACGTATACTTAGATTTTATCCAAAATCGTCTCCCATTGTATCTGGAAGATGTGCCATTGGAAGTAAGGGCCAACATGTGGATCCTCCAAGACGGAGCTCCGCCCCACTTTAGTATACGTGTCCGACAGTATTTGAATGCAACGTATCCTGAGCGATGGATAGGACGAAGTGGACCATTGGCATGGGCAGCGAGGTCACCAGACCTTAATCCTATGGATTTTTTCTTTTGGGGTCATTTGAAACAATTGGTGTACGATATTCCAGTAATCAACGTCGAGGATCTTCGCTTCAGGATAATCGAAAAGTGCCAAATTATTAAAGAAACACCAGGAATTTTTCATCGAGTTAGGCGACATTTTTTGAAGAGTGTTAGGAAATGTATGGAAGAAAATGGGGGACATTTTGAGAATCTTTTTTAGTTTGTTTAGTACTGTTTCATTAATTTTTATCAATTAAATGTATATCGCAATAATCCATAATATGAATATTTACTGATTAGCCATTATTAGTTATTTTAAGATTATAAATTAAATAGTTTAAAAAGCGAATTTATTTGATGTTAAACTGACAGCTCTAGTATACTTTGATAGCTATTTACCTGGTAGCTGGTGGTAATGAAATGAGAAAAGTAAATTTACCACTTAATTTTTAAGGGTGATTTACGTCTAAACCGTTGGGTTTAGCGATGTAAATAAAGAGCACCTTTTTTAAAGGCCTGGCATCAGTCTTTCAGAAATTATGCCAAAAACTACTGTAGCTGTCAACACTAAAAAATTATGACAAAAAAACAATTTTCAATGTAGGTAAAGTGCCCTCTAGCGGCAAACAATCAATGTGAATTGTTACTAAAATGATGAAGCGCAGAAGACTTAGCCTATCTTTCAAATATTAGTCAAATCGGTTTTCCTGTAAGCGAGTAATTCAAAAAACAAAAAATAAAAACTTGAACTTAGACGGCTTGTAACTCGAAAACGAATGACATTTTGAAAAAAAATTATATGAAGCTCTACCCTTATTTTGTCTAGTAGAATCACCCCTTTAAGTTTCGTGATCGATTTTTGAATCACCCTGTATATAAAATCTTGGTTCGAAAAAATTTGTGTCCACTCTATGTAATTAGATCGTTAATAGTTCCGGCAAGACCAGTTAAGCTATTGCCAAATTTAATTTCTGGGGAAATTATATCATTTAAAATAGGTCAACTTACGAGAATTTTGAGTTTGTTTAGTTAGTTAGATAAGCATAAAAGGTTTAAATTTAAAATTTTATTGAAGATTCTTTTATATTTTATTGACTTTGAATGAAAAAATGATTTTTTTACCAAACTCAATTTATTTTTTTACTTTATCTCCCCTTAGCTCAATACACTCTACCCAAAGATATTAAGACATCCAACACAAAAATGAATTTTCTAATTCTGAATATTTGTTTCAGTTATTGCTTTATCCTTAGCCATTTATTTATGTTGGTTGCCTTAATAAAGCATAGCAGCCTGTTCTCTAGTTTGTCCTTTGGGTATAAGCCTTCAGGATTTAATTTCATCTTCATATAGCCCACATGCTGTTTCTTCATGATGAAACCCATTATGTATCGATATTGCCTTAAGCTGCAGTGACCGGTTATTAGTCCTGTTACCAGTTTAATTTGTTAATCTTAAAAGGAGAATTTCGCGTTGTAGGTTGCCCAATGGTTTGTTCAGTAATAGTTTGTTGTGCTTATAGCCTGTATTGTGGACACAGTGGGTTTGGTATTGATGATGTATCCACCATCGAATATCAGTTATTGTAATTTCAAATACTAATGTACTTTCGGTCCAATAAATATACTAGCAACCTTTGTCTTGCAAGTTGGTCTCCATTTTTATTGCCTAGAAGACTTCTGTGATCTTATATCCATGCAAGAGTAACCTTGTTTTTGATGTGAAAACGAAATATTTTTTAAATTATTAAAATTTACAAATATCGCTCTCACCAAATATTAATATATTTTTATTTATTTTTACCCTTTGTTAGTATTATATTGGATTTTCTTTGTGTTTTGGAGTCAGGTTCAACCTATAGACTCATATGCTATAACTATGGACTTTAAACAGTATGGGTCTGAAAAATTATGTTGGGCCTTTAAGCCAGTTAAATTTGAAAAGAAAAATGACCCAGCTTAATGAACAAGTAGCCAGTCTCTGATGTAGCGATAGCGTTGCCGTATTATCCTGGTGAGGTTGTGTGACTGTGTAATGTGCTGATTTGTAGAATGGGTAGCACGGTCCATGTATTTGATTATGGTTTCACGAATAAAAGTATTAAAAGTACCACATTCGAAATCCCTATGTATAATTGTGTTCCTCACAAAATATGGGGCTCCACAGATCATTCTAAAGACTTTGTTTTGAAATTTCTTTATTTGCCTGAATCTAGATCTGCCTGGTGTGATCCAGGTCGGAGCACCAAGGGACAGAATAGATCGTATGAAGAGTTTGTAAATAGTCAGTTTGTTCTTCAAGCTGAATTTACTGTTTCGATGCAGAACCGAATAGAGAGCCAACCATGACGTTTTAGCCTTGGATAAAATGTAGTTCGTATTTAATAACCAATTTAGTCTTCGGTCAAAACCTAGCCCTAAGTCCCGTCAAGGAATGCAAACATTCGAGACGGTTAGCCGATTGTCCGGGATCAGAAATCGCGACCTTGTAAATATGATGACTTGAGTCTTATTTGGGTTAAATTTGATTTTCCAATCAGCCATCCATCTTTCTAGTTTCTTTATGTGACCTTGAAGTCTCAAGACTACGTAATTTAAGGATCCTGAAGAGGTCGCACATGCAGTATCGTCAGCAAACAGAAATAATTTGCTGAAGTTATTAGTCGCAATGTTTGCTGTATATAAATTAAATAGAGTGGGTGACAAAGGTGACCCTTGCGGCACTCCAGGTCTGACTTGTTTTATTTCCGACATAGCATCATCTGCGATACTACGAATGTTCTCCCTTCAAGAAAACTTAAAACTAGTGTGACTATATAACTTGGAGTTCTCAGTCTTATCATCTTTACAATTAGCCCGTTGTGCCATACCTTATCAAGTGCCTTGCTTATATCGAAGAAGATTACTCCCGTATCGAATCTTTTACTGAAACCTTTGATTATCATCGACGCCAGCCTGGTGGTCTCCTAAACGCTGCTGTGACTGCTCCTGAAGCCAAACTGTTCCGGAGGCAGGATATCCCTCTCTATTATAAAATCAGTTATTCGGTTTAGGATTACACGTTCAATTATTTTCTCCAGATTAGAAAGTAGGCTAATAAGCCTATAACTGTCTATATTAGAAGCCCTTTCACCTTTCTTTTTGATGAGAATTACCTTAGCCACATTCCAATTTGAGGGAAAATGTCCTGATTGTATAACCGCATTGGCTGTATTAGTGATAGCCGAGAGGGTTCTGTCCGGCGCTTTTCTAACAATCAATCCCGAAACAATCCCCTTGACGAAGTCAAGGCCAATGATAGGTATGCAATGGTCAATAAACTGGACTGATCTAAAAATTTGTACCGTTCGATTAATACGCTGCTCTTTTGTACGATGGGTGCTGGGATTTGGACTAAATTGTTCAAAGAGTTTATCTGCAAGCCCATTGGTTTTGTCTTGAGGATCTATCAGTATAACATCTCCGTTAATAATATGTGGAAGCTGCCTTTTCGAACCCTTCGTGATGCTACGAGTCATTCTGAAAAGATTACCATCTTGGGTTTCAGAGTTTCTAATTTCGATTGTACAAATCGACGAACTCCCTCCTTATCTGCTCAGATGCTTGGTTAGCCAATCTCTTGATTGCAAGATCACCAGTCCTGTAGGCTCTGTTTTTATCCTGTTCTTTTCCCGAATAAGCTCTCTTAGATCTAATGGAAGTTCCGCGTATTTTAAGTATCTAAACACACAACAGAAGACCTAGGAATCCTCCAGGGGTCCAACACCCGAAACAATGCCCGGATATTCGGCCTCTTCGAGGATCTCCTTGAACTTGTCCCAATTTGTAAATGTTTTTAAATTGGCGACATCCTATTTTGTTCTGAGATCGTACTCAGTGACTACCGGAGAATGATCCGATGTCATTCCATGGTAGACCCAGATCCTAGATAGTCTGTCAGTATTCCTCGCCATGAAGATGTCCAGTTTTTCGGGTAAACCATACTGACCCAGATGAGTTGGTTGATCTGGTGCTATAACTTCCAACAGATTGTTCAGAGTAGCGTTTTCAAATACTAAACCTTTGCATTGGTGATTCTGCCAACCCAGATGCGGTGTTTTACATTAAAATCGCTTTAGAATCCTACTAGAATGGATTTGTAGGTGATAAAAACATTTTCTAAGTTCTGACGTATCATAGCCGCTGCATGGCTCGAGTAAATTGAACCTATAATTAAGCGTCTATTTTTCTTTTTCTGATAAATGTCCCATCCAGAATATTATCAGGGTTTGGAACTGAGTAAGCAGCAATATGCTTTTTCAAAAGTATCATCGTGCCCCCCGCGGTCTAATAGGTCGGTCATTCCTAAAAACATTGTAACCTTTAACCAGGTTTCCTATATTAAAAGGGCATCGATTCCGTGTATCTCGACGAAAGTGATATTTTCTAATTTTTTGTCAGATATACCATTCGTATTGAAAGTGTCAATCTTCAGGTAGAAGAGATTAATCTTCACCGTGTTCATCGGATGAACACCAGCAGACACGTGTGACATAACTGTCTGCATGCACATTTGCATCTGGTTCGAGATGGAAGTCAATGCTTCCATCGAGGTTTGCATGATCTGCATTAAATTCTGCATCTGCGCAGAAAGTAATGATTGGCTAGGAACTTCAAGTTTCTTGTTGTTCTGTGAACCCCATACAAATTTTAGGAGCTGGGACGTTTGAATTCACCCTTCTATTTCAGATAATTGAGGGCCTATTGTCCGCTTTTAATTTTCTAGGCTGCCTTGAGCACCCTGTATAATTTGCAGGGTGTTCACTTCCACAGTTAGCACACCTGGGTTTTTGACCAGGTGCTAACTTGCAGGTAGAGGTTAAATGGGCCTTGGCGCGTTTGCGGGACCTAGGTTCGGCAGTGCATTTAGACTGCACATGACCAAAAATTTGGCACCGATGGCAATATGTGTTGCGGCTTTTAGATTTATGCGCCTCAATTTTGACTGTGATGCTCTTGGTCTGTCAAAGCCACAAGATCCAGTAACATTGGTGAATTATCATTATGTTACTACCTTGTTACACTTTGTGGCGAAAAGCTTAATGCCTCAAGATCAGACTTAATTTTTGGTGTGTCCCAGTGCTCTAGTTCGCCCCTGATCATCAGCTGTAGCAGTTTATCGGCGGGAAAGCTAAAGGTGTGAAAAGGTATCTGGTTTGTTTCAAAAAATTTAGTTATTTTTTGATAGTCATTTGATGATCGTTATAGATTGGTTTCTTCCTCAACACTATCGGAGGTATCTTTACCTTGTTAACCTGGACCTCAGACGTACTTTCTTGTGACACAGTATATTTAGGCATATTATCACTAACATTAGACTGTGATAATACAGTGTTAGTAGTGTTAATTGCTTGTGTAGTGGGGTTAGAGCCACTATTGCTCGCTGGCAGTGGCCGAAATTTGAATTTTGAATCTTTTTCTACAGGTTTATTACGTCTACGACGCTTTTTACGTGACACTGACAAAATCTTGTTATTTTCTGACTCCGACTTACCCTCACTGACCATTGAATTGTCAGAGATTGGATTAGCTTGAGCATTAGCTATGGGTTTACAAGGGGAAGCATTTGCATTAGAGTTAAAAATTGTCTCAGACTCTGTTTATCCTTGTCATAAGCTGTTCATTGAGGAATGTTAAGGATTGGAGCTGGCTGCTGAGGTTTCAGATCTGTTGTAATAGTTCATCAAGCTGTTTCTTCTGGTCCTGTAGACTTGTTCTTAGGGCCTCTTTTTCTTGGAATGACTTCTGCAGTTGGAATTCTAATCATTTCTTTTCGTATTTGACTTCTGGAAATGTTAGTATGTGGGGATCTCCGGTGACGGAGTGGAGGACAACTGTCCTGTATCGTCCAGCTCCATATCGGAGCGATGGGGAAAAACACTTAGAAAACTCTCAAAAACTTTTGAAATTTTGTGACAACTCACTGACAAGTTAAGGAACACTGACAGTAACAGCGATATTGCTGTTTTGAAGGTTTAAAGCAGACTTTTGTTTGTATTATACCGCCTGGTCTCTACTATTATCTCCTTTAACTTTCAGAAATTTGACATTTGATCCTCGTTCTTGCCTGATGAATGGTTTCTAACCTCTTTGGTGAATCTTGGACCTTGATGAAGAATCCTTTAGAAGCCATGTACCTCAAGCACCAGAATCGATGGAAAGTGTATCTATTTTAGAAAAAATAATCATTGTTCATGGTAAGCCAGCCTAAATCCAACAGGACAGTTTCTCGTTGTCTCAAATAAACTCTCAAAAAGTTGAATTTTCTCACTCAAAATTACAAAATTTTTGCCTTCAGGGATAAAATATATATCCTAATTAATACTACGCTCTATTAATTTTGTTGCACTGTTTGGAAAATCTGTTAAATATTAAAGGTTTTTAATACAATACTGATTTTTAAAACATCTTAAAAAATACACTTAATTTTTCTCTTTATAAATTTTATAATTGAAAGTTTAATATTGTTACGGATTTGTCTCTTCACATCAGAATATTTGTATACGAGGGCGTATCAATAAGTTCCTTCTTGTCGTTCGTAACACTGCCACCCTCCTAATTCTGGTCGTTTCAATCAGCTTTTATATCTCCATGGCATAGCTTCAACCTGTTTAGATGGACTACTTTCATTTTGGTCTTGGAACTTCGTTTAATTCTATAAACAACGTGATTGATTCTTTTCAGAACAGTATATGGTCCTTCTCATGATGACATCAACTTAGACAATTTGCCCTTCTTTCTCTGTGGATTCCATAACCAAACTCTATCACCTAGCTGGTACCCTGCTGAGTTTACCTTGATGTTATATAAATTGACTAATGCCTTCGATACCAAGTATTTACAAGGTTTGTTGAGTGTTGAACTAATTCATAGTGGCTTACAGAACGCTCGTCCGGTCTTCCGTAAATGATTTTCTCTGTGCTTCCCCTTATTCTGGTTGTTTGTTCAGCAGTGCCTCCGATTGGTTCTCTATCACAGCTCTGAGACAGAATAAATTCTTCGGTGCCAAGCTATGGAATGTTAAGCTTTTTGTCGAAGGAGAATCCCTATTAATGAATCAGGTCCATTCCTAATATAAACTCATCTTCTACGTCGGCAACTAACACCAACTGGTTTTATTTTAGACTTATAAGTTGCAGCTTAACTTGAATTTCTCCAATTATATCAGGTGCTTCTCCAGTTACAGTTCTCAAAATTACTTTTCTGAACAATGAGGCCTAACTTTGTCAAAGATACTGCAGCACTAGTCTCAACAGTTATGATAATAAGAGTATCATTAACTTTTTCGTTAAGTTGAAGTTGATCTTTTCTTATCTGAGCTACATTCCAGTCTAGATCTATGTCAAAAGTGACTCTCCGAAAAGCCAACTCTTCTCTTTGTTTCATTTTGCTGTACTGCTTGTATTCTTCCTCACATGGTCTTCTTGACACGGTATATGCGTTGTTATGCAGTTTTCCTGGTCTATACTTGATATTAAAATTGTACGGTTGCAGTTCTTCCTGGTTCTCTTCTATGCGGTCTCCAGATGGTGAACTAGATCTTAAATGCACCTGACAGTTCCATCTCATATGTTCAGTTTATTCACATCTGAGCACTTTATGTGCCTTCTTAATTCCACTCGACAGTCCCTTCTCATGTGTCCAGTTGATCCACATCTGCAGCACTTTATCTAGTCTCTTAACTGCTCCCGATAGTGAGAACAAAGAGGTGGTTTGAGACAAAAGTTTACAATCATGCTTTGTACTCCCATAAATGTTTTAATGATACTGACAACCTAACTACTGAAAAATCAAGAGAATTGGTGGCAAAAAAAAATATTAAACTGGGTAATTAATTTCGTAATTAAACTTGCAATTAATCTCGCGCCAGTGAAATCAAGAATTTTTTGGCGCAAAAGAAATCTCAAAATTTTGCCATGCCATGTAATATATTATTACAAACTATAAACGCCTTTCCAAATTCTGGCAACACCCTGTAAGGTACCTCAGTTCAGACTTATCTAATGATTGTCCTAATGCTAACTGGAGTCTACCTATATGCTAGCTCGTCTCAGGGTAGACTCGTTGTTTTTATATTTTTCCACTATTTTTAATATATTGCTTGTGTAAGTTTTATAAATGTCGAAATCAGGAAAAAGGCGCCACCAAATTTTACTTTATGATTTGCCCTAATGATTGTACTACGAGCAATTGTAGTAGAGAAAACTTGGAAAAGAACAAATATTTAATGTGTTATATCCGGGTAAATAAATCGCAGAGTCAAAGTACTTAAAAGTATCCTAATTTAAAATTATAGGAAATAAAACCAATTAAATAGAGGCCAATACATTTATTCCTCACGGTATACCCTTTCCCAGATAATAAGGACAACCCCTGGAAAATGTTATCACCGGTGTGAATTATTGCAAGCTCCTCTAATGGGGCTATCTGATAGAATTGCGTTTACCAATGGTAAATTGCAATAAATAAACTTTGTAGACTTAGTCGAAAGTTATTGTCTTTCTATGACGTAGAAAAATGTGAAAATTAAAACAAAAGGATAAGTTAAACTTGACAGTGTCCTGCACAGTGAACGGCAAACCGATCCAAAAAGTAAACAAATCAACTACTACCTTTGGAAGGTTTACGTCGACATAGCCCAGTCATAGAAGATAAAAACACTCTCTATTTTAAACTGGACTATGAAGTTCCATAAGCCCAACAATGCAGAAGACTATCAACTTTGCAGTAATAAAAAAAAAATAAGCAATATCAAAAAAAAACTACAAAAACATCTGCAAAGAGAAAGAACTAGAAAATTGATAATGAAAGAGATAAGGAGTGTTTAGTTGACAGTTAACAAAAATATAAGCAATAGAAAGTTACATAAAAAAGTGATTGATAATTACAAAAATTAGGTCATAGAAATCAACTTATAACTGTCGCTCAAGTGGTTAAAATCTTAACAAAATTTTTCTGAAAATATGTTACAATTTTGAACAAATTAACTAGTTTCCAAAATATTCAATTGTTAAACAATTAGAACTTTCAATAAATTTTACTTTATAATATTCAATACTTTAAACAGTTATTAAATGTTTAATTGGCCACTCTGGGACTCTAAAAATGGAACCATAATAAAAACCTCAATTATAGTAGAGTATCGCAAAATAAAACATTTAAATTTGAGGTTGTAGCGCAACGAAGTCGACTGCGTTTCACCTTACATAGTTTACTGGTTCGCCGCAAATATTATGTGATATGGTAAATTACCAAAAGATAAATATCATTAGAAAAAAAAATATTAAAGTCCAAATATTTAAAGTCTATTAATTAAAAAGGTTCAAAATCATGTACATAAGAACCCCTTACTTGTTAGTCCTCTAGGTAATCGAACAGAAAACTGTGCTTAGATAACTAAGCGATTAAAAATACAGGTTTAATACCCATTAGGCTTAACAATTAGAAACTCTCGTGTACATATTTTCGGCTAAAACTAGGCATTTAGCTGAATCACTTTTAAACAGGTGGTTAAACAAGGCCTGTGACATAGACGGCTTCACCAGAAAGGACGTCGACCTGGCTCAATACGGAGATTGCCCCTTTCAGAGGTTCACAATCCCAGAAGTGCAGCACGATAACCCAAACTGTACATTTTCTCCCAAACGCTGTATATCATAAAATTTCATCCAAGAACAACAGAACCAATGAAGAAATTCAAAAACGTATTGTACTTATTCCAGAAACGTACTATAGTTTTCCCAAAGACCCTAAAATAAAGAAATAAAAATTCTCACTCAATCAGTCGTACAAAAGGCCTACGCAAAGCCTAGATAAATTTTGCTTAATCACAAAAACTGATTATTTAAAAAGAAATATGTACATACCTCGAACTCAAGAAAATGGTGGCATCTGATAACTGTTAAGCCGTTGTTTCTAGCTGGCTGAAGAAAAATAATCGCCAAACTGGCTGTAGAGTGAAACGATCAAAATCACCTAAAATTGTTGGCACCCCGACTTGGTTTTGTTACTTTAATCGGCCATTTATGACCAAATCCCTTAACTTGGGAAAGTAGTAAAACTAGACCACTTTTTCGCGCTCTTGCGTCAGATAGCCAAAAGAGAACGATTTTTCTCAAATCACTAGCTCATTTCTTCCAACGGAAGTTACCAAAAAAACTTAATAAAAACGTCCATCAAAAATCTATCCAAAAAAAAATAACCTTAATCTCGTAGCCACAATCTCGAACCCTTAAAATTTATCATACAACTTGAACTACTTCCAGAAAATATATACCAAAAATTCTTCTATTTCAATTTTAAATTGGCCAGTACTGAAATCAGACAGAGACAACCAATATCTTAATAATCTAAACTGCCTCGTCCTACGAAACGAATACCCAATAACAAATTACTTAATGGGTAATAAACTAAAAACAACATAATGAAAATCGATACTATTTTATTTCGAATTTAACATTTCGATACATTCAACAGATGTGCCATCATATAGGCAACCATAAAAACTTTTCAAGAAATTGAGTGGACCTGACTATCTGAAACAGCTGATATGTGACAATAAATAAATATTTTCTGAAAAAGGAAAATCAACAAGAAAACCAATAAACACTGTTCATATTTATCCAGTAATTAAGAAAACGTTTTTCCCAATCTGTGATACATTGTCTCGAGGTACCTAACGAAATTTACAAATTACAGAAATATATTAAGTTTCGATGTCAATCAAAATTTCAAAATGTAAACAAAAGGAATGATCTGAATATAGATGAAACCAATATTCATGAATGAAAAACAAAAGGGAATCATTAGTTTTATAGTAGAAAACATTGTTTACTGTAGATTTATGTACAAAACAAAAATCTATTTATTACTTTAGTAATCTGAACCTGTTATTTAATGTAGAAAAATATAAACGAAAATATTTATTATTTAAGATCAATTTTTAACCGTAACACTACGTTTAAAAGCAAAGTGAGAACCTTTCTTATTGATAACTGCTTTTACTCAGTAGACGATTTTTCCGCACTGTAAAAATATACTAATTTACAATTGTTTTATCTGTACGTAATCTCCAATTTCTTTTATTTGAATAATTTGTAAAATATTTGTGTTTTTTTTGTATGTATGTATGTTTTTGTATGTACATGTACGATATATGTATATATGTAAATGAACGTAAATGTTTCTTTAAATGACGAGCTCATAATGTTCATTTATTGTATTTTTTATTATCAATGTTTTTAATATTCAGAAACGAAAATAAACCTTAACTTTAACTTTAACTTTAATTTCAACAGTCCCATCTCATATGTTCATATCGTCCATATCAGTAGTTGATCTGATCTGTGCTATAACGTGGACTCACACCTATTATGTTCAGTTCTTCCTGATTTCTTCTGTAGCGTGAAGTATCACCACTTTTTTCTAGTTTCTAAAAAATTTCAAATAACATGGTTTCCATTGCTTGGTTCGACAAGTCCTTATTTTTCTCTATGGTAACAGCTCTTATTTTTGGCCTGTCCAAGCTTCACTACAATAACGAAACTTACTCATGCAACATAATCTGTATTTCCTGAGCTCTGATTCTATCAATAAAATACTGGATCATAAGCTCTTCTCGGAATTCTTCCGTAGCTCTTAGATAAGCCAGATGGGCAGGGCGTCGGACATCGGTTTCATAATCTTGCAAACTTTCTCCATTTCTCTGGTGTCTTAATTTGAGCTGTGACTAATATGACTTGCACCAATACTGATCTCCAAATCTTCTTTCTAGCGCAGCACTAAGGATTTCATAGTCTTTTTGTTGAGTTATAGGAATTGTTTGTAATAACTCTAATGCTGGCGGCAGCTTCAAATTGTCGTTTGTACATTATACAAGATGTTTGACCATCGTAAGTTGGAGGTTCAACATTCTGTCTGGTGGTTATTACTTTGTTAGAAGGGCCATGGGCCTTTATTTTATTGACTTGTATCTGTAGGCTCTTCATTTTAGATTCTATCCCGTCTACGTCTTCTTTTATTTCTTGTCGCACTTCTCCTACATCTTTTCGAACCTCGCCTATCTCTTTCTTAAACTTTTGTGTTTTTCCTTATACACTTTGATCGAATTGTTGCTTTTCTCGTACAATTACCTCATATATCAATTTACAAAGTTTATCCTCATCTTTAATCCGACGTTCTTCGTATGTTTGGAGACGTTCTTCTTCTGGCTTGTCTTTAGGATGCCATTCTTCTTCTTGCTGTTCCTGTTTTTGGCTACGTTTTTCTTCTTCTTCAGTTTTTTTTGGCTACGCCCTTCTTCTTCTTGTACTTCTTTTTGACGACGTTGTTCTTCGTGTTGTTTTTCTTTTTGGCGGCGATCTATTTCTTCTTGCTTCTCTTTTTAACGCCGATTGTCTTCTTCTGGTTTTTCTTTTAGACGCCGATGTTCTTCTTTTTGGCGACGTAATTCTTCTTCCTGTTTTACTTTATGGAGACACGCTTCTACTACCTGTTTTTTTTTGGCGCCGTTCTTCTTCTTCTTGTTTGTCTTTAAGGCGACGTTGTTTAATACTTTCCATAAAATCAGCCAATAATTTATTTATTTGCTCTATTTCGGCTTTCTGCTGTCTAGTATTTACCATAGAATCTTCTAGAATGTCGTCGAAAATTCGGTTTTAGGCTCTTTTTTTTAATGACTGATGGATATATATATATATATATATATATATATATATATATATATATATATATATATATATATATATATATATATATATATATATATATATATATATATATATATATTATGTGGGATATTCTGACGGGTGGGATGTGTAATCGAAGGTTTTCGGGCATCCCGTGTATGTGCTGAATCCCTCTCAGGATTGTAAAGCAACTGACGTTTCGGTGAAATCTCATCATTCACCATTTTCAAAGCTCACTATATGGCGTCTACGAGCGAATTCGCTTTTTAGAGTTCTCCAAAAACCAGTGAAATTGTGTCAAACAAATATTTAGTCTGTCATAGTAAATCCACTATCTAAAATTTTAAATTAATTTTAGATTGATAATATAGGCCCCAATATCGATATTTAAGAACTTGAAACGTACATTTCTTAGTCCGAAATATTTTATATTGCATATTGAATTTGTATACGCCTCAAGAACCTCGAAATATCAATTTGAGACAGAATTAGAAAATCTAAAATTTTCAGTTTCTCATATTGTATCTTATTAACCTAATAGTTGTAAAAAACAACCTTCATATTCGTAATACACTCGACCCCTAAAGCCTCCTAATACCAAATCTGAAAAAAATGTGAATAAGGTAAAATTTTCAACCCACCATATTGAATTTCAAAAAAATAACGTCTTAATCTAATCTAAATCTTAACCCTTCAAAGCCCTCTAGTACCAATTTTGGATGAAATCCGGAAATTTAAAATTTCTAGACTGTCATATTGCATCTGACATATAAGATTTTCTTAAAATAATTTTATATTCGCTATTTACATCCTCATAAACGATTCAGTCCCACCTTTGAACACAATCGAAGAATGTAAATTTTTTAGTCCGCTATATTGGATTGGCCATATTGAATCCTGAAAAAATACTTTTAAATTCATAATTTACACCCTCAAGAACCTCCTATATCAGTTTTGGAGAAAATCAAAAAATGTAAAATTTTTAGGACGCCATATTGAATTTACCGGATTGAGTTTTACGAACAAAAATCCTCCAGTACTGATTTTAGACAAAATAGAGAGATATATAATCTTTAATCCGCCATCTTAGATCCGCCATATTTAATTTTTTTTAATAATTTCAGATTCGTAATTTGCGATCCCAAAAACTCCCTCATATCAATTTTGAAAAAAATCGTACAAAATTAATTTTTTATAAGCCATATTCGATGCATAATGAATTTTTTTAAAATAATTTCAGACTCGTTATGTGCGATCCTGAAAACTCCCCCATACCAATTTTGGAGAAAACCGGACAAAATTGATTTCTTCGTCCGCGATATTGGATCCACCATATTGAATTATTTAAAAATAAATTCAGATTCGTTATGTGCAATTCCGAAAACTCCCCAATACCAATTTTGGAAAAAATCGGACAAAATTGATTTTTTTGTCCGCCATATTGGATCCGCAATATTGAATATTTTAAAAATAATTTCAGATTCATTGTGTTCGACTCCAAAAACTCCCCCATATCAACTTCGGAGAAAATCGGACAAGTTTGTTTCTTTTTTGTCCGCCATATTGGATCCGCCATATTGATTTTTTTAAAAATATGTTGGATTCGTTATGTGCGGATTTTTTAAAAGTAATTTCAGATTTGTTGTGTACGACCCCGAAAATTCCCTGATACCAATTTTGGAGAAAATCGGACAAAATTAATTTTTTTAGCCGCCATATTATCAGCGCCATCTTAGATTTTACTGCACCAATTTCACCCAAAAAAAATATGGGACCACCACAGCAACTTCCTGAACATTTCATTTAAATCAGTGCAGCTGTTCTGGAGTAATCGGTGTACAACCTAAAAAAAAATAAATATACTCGACAAATTGAGAACCTCCTTCTTTTAGTAGTCGGTTAAAAATAGGTTTTGGAACTAAAAAGCTTTTAAAATGTCACGATACTTCATAAAATAAATAATGTCTAATGTAATACCATATATTGTTGAAGATTTTTGGATCTCACTTATTTAGAAAAAAACCTTTAAAATGTAAAACACTATGTTTTATCTGTTTAGGCTCTAATAATAATTTTGTTGCACCAAAAAACATTATTTTCTTTTGCAATTTTATAGATGAACAAAACAGTTTATTAAGTAACAATTCTCGACATAATTCCGGCTCAAATACTACACGAGTTAGTGCCACTCAACGATAACATTCTTATTATCCTCAAAACGCTCAGAATCGGCACACTAGCGGAGCGTTAAGTGAAAATATCAACCAGGATCCAAATAACTCTAGTTCTCGCTTAGCTTTTTCTACAAGAGATTTTCCAGTACTCTTGACAACAATGTTAGTAGCTTTGTACTCGAAACAAGGTAAACCTGTTAGTGCTTAAGTGTTATTATACAATGTTGGGCCAAGCTCATTTATTTCTCAAAAATTATATAAATTACAAATACAAGAAGATCTAGTAACCAATTTAGCAGATCCTAATTTTGTATTCTCAGATTTAGATATGCTTTTTGTAGCTGATCTATTATATTTTTTTATATGTCCATAAATTAGACAATGGATTCCCCACTCTCTTAGATACTTACTTAGGCTGGATAATAGCGGGAAACATCCCATCACATTTTATATCTCGTTTTCAGTCACATTATAACTCTTCCCAAGATAATATGCAACTAAGTGCTTAATTTTTTATACAAACCCAAGAACTTAATAACATGCTTATAAAGTTTCCAAAAGTCGAAGAAGTCTCACGAAATTCTCCTTTTAGGCTAGCGGCAAAGCGCTAAAGAGATGAATAAAAATACATCTTAACCGACCAAAAAAGGGCTCTGGGATTGGAGCCTTTTGCAACCGATTCATTTTATCATGGCCAACAAAAAACCTAAATAATATTTTTCTATCCGAGTGGTCCTTAATTTGTTATTATTAAAAAACCTTTTTTTCTTTGATATTTTTTCGAAAAATGCATCCATTTCAAGCTATAAACTATTACAGGTCGAAAAATGACTAAAAACGGTTATTTTCGAAAATTTATATCTCCGCCTCTAACAAGTCTTTTCTATCATTGATAAGCGCAAAATAATCATTGGGAGTTGTATTTTAACGTAATATTTATTTCATGTCGGCTCCTTTTCATTTTCCTTGAGAATTTTGCAATAGAATTTTCATAAAATATTGCAATTTTTCAGAAGGGGTGATAATATAATCAATCTGTAAACCGTTTCAATCAACTTTCAACGAAATATATTTCTATAAATACATTTTTTTATTAAATACAGTAAATATTAAATTAACACTACACGTTATCAATAAACTAACTAAATTATTATATGATATATATCATTAACTTGTGTGCCAGTTCAAAAATCAATAGCTATATATCGTCTTTTGGGCTACACTTTTATTAGATATGAATAAGGTTAATTATATACATCAATTATTTTTTTAATTAATTACACGCAATATTAAATTATTTACTTATTTAAGTGTATGTATGTGTAGTATAATATATAGTATTATTTGTTTCAGACGCATTATTCAATTTTTATTAAATTTAAATTCACACGCTCTTTTTTTAGTTCTATCTTTCAATTGCTTTAACTTGTTGAAAGAGAGGACTTTATTATAGTGCTATTATTCATTATGGATAAAAGAAAATTATCTTCTCCTTCTTCAGAAAAAACGTTTGGTGTTGGATTTTAAGCAGGAACATCCAAATAAAAATACAACAATAGAGTTCATCTACCCAATCAGAATCTGCGTCATTGCAACATATTATGCGAGTTAAATAGCAAGTGAATGAGTGGTCGCAAGCAGGATTCGCAAAAACAATATATTTTGACCCTACTTGATATGGCTGGAAATTAGAAAATGTGTGTATTGTATAAATTACTTTGAGGGGGATACGTCAATGGAACTTTTGCAGAAATTCATTTGTTCATGGAGTGGGAACTCACCTGCCAATGATGAAGAAATATGTTTGTGTTTATTCCAAAGTTTTAGATGATGCGAAATTTGTTATTATTCAGAAAAATGTAAAAACGAAGAAACTTCAAGAGACAGCTTCGGACATATCTGACGAAAGTGATATTGATAATTAGATTATTTAAAAAATTCAATAATATTATGTTCAGTATTTACTGTATTCAATAAAAAAAATTATTTTATGGAAACATATTTCTTTAAAAGTTAATTGAAACAGTATTCAGATCGGTTGTATGACACCTCTATATTATCACTCCTTATGAATAATTGCAATATTTTATGAAAATTCGATTGCCAAAATCACAAGAAAAATGAAAAGAATCGTACATGAAATAAATATTTCGTTAAACTATAACTCTCAACGATTGTTTTGCGCTTAAGTATGGTCGAAAAAACTTGGTAGAAGTGTAGATATGAATTTTTGAACATGGCTATTTTTCGTCATTTTTCAACCTTTAATAGTAAAATTTTATTTAGGTTTTTTGTTGGCAAAGGTGGAATGAATCGATTGCGAAAGGTTTTATCTCAGCGCCCTTTTTTGGTCGGTAAAGTTGTATTTTCATGCGTCTTTTTAGTGGTTGGCCGCTCCCCTATTGAGTACACGCTGAATAGTTAACTGAAACTATTTTTACCTCTACTAAATTACAGCTACTAAAATCTTCAAAGATGGTTCCTACTAAGTTGATGTGTATTTTCCCAGTTAGCCATTTGTTGATGTATGGGAAGAAGAAAGCTCAACGAGAATCAAGTAACTGCTTTCCTGCTAAAAAGAAACCTTTTTTCTTTATTATTTAGGGCCGATTTGTATCAGTTCGCTAGGAAATCAATCTCTTTTATAAGGTGGTATAGATTTCTCTTTCTCTCTCTCTGTCCACGAACTAGTGATGGGGGAGGGAGATATGAAAACAAAGCTATATCATATCAAAACACAAATTGTCGCTATGATTTTGCCAGCCTAACAAACAATTTTTGATATTTTAGGACCGCATTCTTCCGAGAAACTTCATTGTTTCGTATTCACATTCTCGATTTATAATAATGAATATTTTAAAAGCTATGCTAATGTTTCTTTTCTAAGGTTTTTCCTTCTTAGTCAATTAGTATTAATTTATCCTTTCTAGAATTAAATAAAATACTAATAAATCGACAAAAAAATTATGTTTTTGTGCCCTTAAAGAACAACAGATTTTAAAAATAAAAACAAACTGGCGATTAGGGCGTCACCTCCTACAAAATCACATATTTGTTAATTATTGAAAAAAAAGCGAAAATATTTTCTTATTAACATAATTTTATAAAACATTACTTGGAACTGAGTTGTCAACATCAAAGGTCAAGTACTAATTAAAATAATATAAAATTATTAAATCATCCAAATCCAATAATTATCTAATTTGTAAGAATTTTGGTTTAGTTAAATTCCTAGTTTAACTGGTTTATCTACGCATTCGGAGAACATACATAAAGATATTTTTCTTAGCAAATAATAAAATTATTGTTCGAGTGCAGTGGCGTAGCGTGTGCGACTACTTTTAATTTTTCTTTGATAGAAAAATCTGCTATCAATAAGTGAGTATGGTCATCCGGTTCTTTGGCAATCTTGACATATATATGAACATGTCCGTACTTGTAAAGATGAACAAAGTCTAATAAGTATAAATAAATTTTTACAGATTTTCATACCCGTTGCCAAATTTACATGAGACAGGAATAATTTTCAAAGATTTTCGTTGTTGGTCTAAATTTAGTCTTACAATTATCAATTTTCATAAACATTGCATTTTGTTAATAAATAAAGAATTTTAAATTTTTGAGCAAACATTTTTTTTATTGAAAGTTCTTAATTTTGCAGCTTAAAATTTCTTTGGTCTAAAAAAAATTATCTTTATCATATTAGAAAAAAGGAGGCGGCAATTTTTGAATCTGCATCGGGCGTTAAAAACTTACGCTACGCCACTGTTCGAATACATTATTTTCATTTTAGTTCACCTCTTGATTGTTTATATTTAAAAATGACTTTATTTCGACGGTAGTGTTTTGATCTGATCGAATCGATTCGATGCGGTCATATTCACTTGAAATCCATTTAATTAACTGTTTTGACTGAAATTTCTATCGAATGCAATATTTTTTACTACTAGTTGAAATGTTGCCCTCGATAGAAACTAAGTTCAATGAGAACTTTTTATTGCGTGAATTTTAAATGGATCGGATTAAAATGGATCAACCTCGTCATAATGCATATATTAAATTTGGAAAAAAAAATTAATTTTTTATAAGCGTAGAAATATTCAGTTTAAATAAGCTTTTTAACTCTGAAAACTATTTACATTGAGTTCAAGGATTTCAAGTTATAGCTTAAATATCGTTATTCTGACTTAGTGTTGTTAGAATTTTTAAAAATATATATTTTGATGACTAGGGTTAGGCACAAAGTTATAGGAACATACATTGGGAATGCCATAAGATGCAAACTCAAATTATAAATAAATATCGATCGCACGTTTCTCCGAATTAACAGCTTTTTTTTAATAAGGACAGGAGGCTGAAATGAAATTCCTCGATAATATCACGACCTGACGTCCTTTGATTTTGTAATAACTCTGATGATCTTGACACAATTTTTATAATATATTTGCTCTAAGGGCTGTTAATAAAAATATCGGATTTTCGATATGTCGATATATTTAGATATATAGAATTCGATATATCACAATAAATTTACATATTAAGGATATTTAAAAAAAAAGTTAAAATGACGTTATTTTGCAAAATAAATTGCATAAAACGTTTCTCACGACAACCTTCTTAAAATAATTCCAAACAATTAACTAAGTTATTACAGATGACATGTCACGGTACTTCGCTATTTTTCGCTAATTAAATTAACCGATCTGCATTAAATAAAAAAAGTTAGATATCGAATGCACAAATGCCTAAAAGCTTTAGGAAAAATGTAGGAATGCGCACAACTTAAATATCGATTGAAAATATACTCACGTATCCAATCAGTATATACCTTGTGCGCGTGTCAACTCATCCCGTACCCTTCTGTGCATATACACAATCCTTCTCTGCTCTGAGGGTATGTGTACATATTTTCTATGTGCTTATCTTCTCTAATCTTTATGTACATGTAAGCAGTCGACCTTTATTTTATACGCTTGTGTACATCATTCCTAATACTGCTGCGCATATATTCTTGATCCCTAACTTTTCTGCGCAACTAAATACCTGGAAAACTAGAACAAATTTGGCACGGACGGCGACCGAGAAATTCGAATTTCATTAAGAAATCTTCACGTCGAAACTCTGAATCAAGCTAGTGCTATCAGCAACAGATGTTAATACATATTACTTCGATATCTAAAACTTGTATATTAGAAGTGGATTGTTCATATGGCGCATAGATTCAATATTGAATGACCCAGTAAAACATATTGATATCGGAGCTCATGCAAGGGGCTCTGACTATAGTGAAGGAGTGGTGTACACTCATACTGTTCACTAAAAGATGAAAGCAAGATGCCTTCCTACCTGGTTTTCAACAGCACCAATCAATATTTGAGAGTCGAATTTTTAATGGCAAAATGGCGTTGCAAGAAGGTGCCAGAAAGGTAAAAAAATCTCTGAAATCCAGATAATATGACCTATCAGTCGTTCAAATCTCTCAATGTGAATTTTGGGCAAAGCTTTTTTCGGTTAGACAAAAAAGTATATATATATATATATATTTGGAGGGTTTTCTTGGGTTTTCCATTCCACTTTTTTAAATTAAAATACAGCAAACAAAGTTTTCTTAGTTTGGAACATATATTCACATGTCAATGTAACGTTTTGGCTGGAACTTCACTAGCCTTTTTCAAACATTTTACATTGAAATACTGCAAAAAATTTTACGTTTAATCACCCTGCTATTAAAGATATTAATTAAAAATTAATCCTACCTTAATTTGAACTCTAACAACATCAAAATAATAAAACAAAATGGAGACAGAACAAACACTTTAAAATTATACCAAACTTTTATGCCGGAAGGTTAACTTTTTTCAATAGTATTTTTACTTCTCTGTATTAATAGATAAGGATAATATAATTAAAGGTGACAAAAGGGTGTTTGCTAAAACATCTGGATAGTTTTTATTTAAATAAATTATTATATATTTTACTTAATTGTCTCGTGCCAGTTTTTGAGCTTACCGCGTTCTTATTTTTTTGGATTTCTATCCTCTCATAGAATTCTCGTTTTTAATATAATTTCGGTTTTTAAAATTTTGTTTTTTTCAAAGTTAGGTTTATGAGTAGTTTCCGTCATGTGGTTAGTTAGGGCTGTTTTATTTTTTTTTTATCGAATTTATGTCAGTTGACTCTATTTTTAATATATTAGTTTGTTTGCCCTTTATACACCGAATCACAGTTGTTGCATGGAATTTCATATACGACATTACTCTTTTTGTCATTTGTAATTTTTGTTTTTAATTTGGAAAAATTTACCTAACGACTATATACTAATTTCACTTGATGTAGTGTCTCTTTATACAAATATTCTTGTAGAATTAGCTAAACAAATCTATTTCAAAAAAGTGGTATGAAATTAAAAAATTCACCGATATACCGTTGGATGAGTTTTTGGAAGCTATTACTTTAACCTTATGTTCAACATATTTTGTAAATGACAAAACTTTTTATAGACAAATTGAGGAATGCGCATTGGTTGCTGCCATTTCAAGTGTTATCGCACCAATAGTGATGGAAGACCTAGAAAAAACAGTAATAAATCAACTAAACTTTTCTATTCGAATGCATAACTGCAGTGCCGAAAACCGAATACTAAAAACAGAATTAGAACGGAATCGTACACAAAAGAAACTTGATTTTCAAGATACCTACATTATGACTCGATGCTTCCATTATCCCAAAAAGAAGCTGTGATACTTAGTCTTGCCGATCGTGTAATTGAATTCACCGATCCTGAGTTTCGATCAAATACCATTAAAAGAGCAAGGAAAGCGCTACTAAAAAACAATTACCCAAACAACCTAATTGACTCAATATTTAAAAAGGGAATAAACAAATTTTATAATAAAGGTAGTAATTTCATAAAAAGGAACAAAAATAATACCCAAAAATATCTGACGCTTTCATACTTCCCAAAGCTTTCGCATAACATACAAAGTATATTTAAAAAGGAAAATATTACCATATGTCACAAAGCTCATAACTTCCTGAAAAATAAATAATTTTTCCAAATTAAAAATAAAATTTCCAAATGACAAAAGAGTAAAAACCGAAAATCATTATAAAAAACGAGAATTCTATGAGATAATAGAAATACAAAAAAATAAAAACGCTGGTAACTCAAAAACTGACACGAGATAATTAAGTAAAATATATAATAATTTATTTAAATAGAAACTATCCACATGTTTTAGCAAACAGCTACCCTTTTTTCACCTTTAAGTATATTATCCTTACGTATTAATACAGAGAAGTAGAAACACTACTTTAAAAAGTGAACCTTCCTGCATTGATGTTGTAAGGGTTCAAATTAAGGTAGGATTAATCTTTAATTAATATCCATAATAACATTGTGATCGAACGTAATATTTTTTGTAGTATATAAATGTACAATATTTGAAAAAGGCTAGGGAAGTTTCAGCCAAAACGTTATATTGACATGTAAATATATGTTCCAAACTAAGAAAACTTTGTTTGTTGTATTTTAATTTAAAAAAAAAAGGACTGAATAATATAAACCTACAGTTCAAGAAATTAACCATATATATATATATATATATATATATATATATATATATATATATATATATATATATATATATATCTGAAGTAAAATTCGAACAGTAAATGCAAGCTTCATTCCATCATATCCTTTCCGTGTTAAAGATTACACAGTTTGGATAAATTGCTACAGAACACAATTCATCCTATTCCACCACCATTGAAATGATGGCAATGGCCTACTTGTACCACCATACCGAGAAGAAGGTCAAAACTTACCCTCTTTGCTACAGTGATACAGCAGAGGTATATGTATCGTCTCTACTAGACTCATCAGGGTACCGACATGCACCTGTTTGTGCAAAGGACAGATCGGAAGTAAGTATGTAACACTGAACGCTGCTTCGCCGACCTTCCGCCGGATGGCGTATATATGTTTATGCGGCTTTCACGGATTCCTCTGTGCGAGATGCAATAGCAGTGGATATATCCACATTATGCCGTTATAGTGATGAAATCACATTCAACATTTACTGTTCGCATTTTACTTCATCTATACACGGAGTTGCATATAGTTTTACGTTTGTTGTTACTTCCTTCCGATCTGTCCTTTGCACAAACAGGTACATGTCGGTATCCTGATGAGTCTAGTGGAGATGAAACATGTACCTCTGCCGTATTTCTGTAGCGGATAGGGTAAGTTTTGACTTTCTTCTCGATATGGTGGTACAGGTTGGCCATCATCTCGATGGTGGTGGAATAGGATGAACTGTGTTCTTTAGCAATTTATCCAAACTATGCAATCTCTAACACAGAGAGGATATGATGGAACGAAGTTGCGTTTACTGTTCGCATTTTACTTCATCTGTACACGGAGTTACATATAGTTGTATGTTTGCTGAATGTGATTTCAGCACTACAACAGCATAATGTGGATATATCCACTGCTATTGCATCTCACACGGAGGAATCCTTGAAAGCCGCATAAACATGTATATATATATATATATATATATATATATATATATATATATATATATATATATATATATATAAATATATAAATATATAACTGTTTTACTATTTTTATAATTACTTCCTTCAGAGAAATTTTTAGAAACTACCAAACTAAAGTAAATTTCTAACGAGTTTCGAACAACAAGTTATTTTGGGTTGTCGTTCGGATTATATGTCCTAATAATTATCCATAGCTCTGATCGAATGTTTTTCCTTTATGATATAACTCTCTAGTATATCAAATTTCTCTTCCTTAGAAAAATTTAATGCCATTTTAAATATGTTCATTAAAATTTTAAAAAGTGCATTTAAAGATACATAAAAGTTGACTTGAATTTATGATAAAGTAAAGAATTTTAAAAATATTATCATAACTGAATCAATAAATTAATTTCTAAATTCTTTGTTAAGATTTTTAAGTATTTTTGGAAATTTTTAGCCAGAGTAAACTAAGGATAAAGAGATATCGATAAAAATTATTTAAAATATGGTTGAAAAATATTTAAATTTTCATTATAAAAGTGCTTTAGTTATTTTTATGTTTTAACGTTGTTTTTTTTTGCATTATTATTTCACATAGTATTTTAGAATAAATTAAGTACTTTTCGAAGAGTAAAAAAATTTAATTTGGCGGTTATAAGGAAAAACAAAAGTTGGTGATGGTTTCAGAAAGCCGAAAGGTTGACTAAATAGACGTATTTTGTGTAATAAGTGGCTATACAAAAGTGTTAATAATGGGAAATAAAAAAGTCATAGCTCATCTAAGAAAATCCAGGATATTACTTTTCTTTTAATATCTCAAAAAGTCAACAAATCAGAACCGATTCACAAGCACTAAAAACCTACTGACATAATTACCTAAAACTTTTCCCTTTTAATTGCCTATCTATCTCTTAAAGTTTTCAAGATTGCAATACTGTAGATTTTAAAGAAATATTGATTTTTCCAAAATCTCTTGAAAACTTGGTAACTGCATTAATCAATTTTTAGTGTAGGATCTAATATCTGAAGTATATTGTATGACATTTTCTAATGGTATAGCGTAGTCGGTCGCTAAAGTAGTGTAAGTATTATAAAGTGACGTCACTTGTAAACATCGCTTCTGATTTCGTATGTCATCAATGTTCTGATAACTTAGATATTTCTATCTATTATGGATTTGGAAGTTTTTCTACCTCTTGAAAAATTTTCTTTGGATGAGAGGTTTGGCCAGGAAAAAAATAGTTTCAATTACATTCATACATCATTTAAGTATAATAAAAAATACCTGTTAAAATAATTTTTTGAGTGACTTTAATGCTATGGGAACTAATTAGTTGACTATTAACAAATTATCATTGCTGTATATGAAGCCAACTAAAGTAAGATGAACACTCTAAATTTCTAAGCTTATTTTACTATTAAACATGGACAACAACATGCACTCAGCGAAAGTTAACCTGCTTCTAGTGTAAGAGTTTAGTGAAGGAAATGGGCGACGAAGTGATCGGGCTTACATGGAGAGATTTTCTAACCAACCAATACTAAACCACCAAATATTTGCTAAGATTTGAGCGTCACCTCCGAGAAACGGGCAGCTTTAACAAAATATTTGAAGGTAGGAATCGTATTCCAACCACTCGAACTGTTAAAAAAGAAGAGGAAATTTAGGAAAGAGTTGAAAAAGAACCAATGGTTGGCTCCCGTCGCTTAAAACATGAGTTGAATATCCCTTAAACTATTTTAAATGTTATTTTAAAGAAACAGTTCTTACATCCGTTCAAAAGGTGTAAGAACTTTTACCGATTGATCCCCCCTTAAGTCTTGTATTTTGTTCCTTAGATTTATTCGAAACAAAAGAATTCGTCATCTAAATTTTGATAGACAAATTTTGTTTACTGACAAGACCCATATAACTAAAATGTTTATGTGGATAAAAATCTATATGCCATTAAAGTTGCGCACCATCAGCATTTAAAATAAATATTTAGGCACGCATTATTCGTTCTGTTATGATTCCAGATAGGATAAATGAAAATATTTATCTAAGTATTTTGCAAAACACATTACTAGTTCTTTTGGAAAAGATTGTCTATTTTACTGCCGCGAGAACTATCGTCATGATGATGCCCCCTCAATTGTCCGTTGCTGTTAGTCAATATTTACATGGCCAATATCCCAACCGATATATTAAAAGAGGCAATGAGGCACAAGCAAGATGGTCACCATGTTCTCTAGAGTTAAACATGTATGACATCTTCTATGGGGCTCTCTTAAAACAGAAATATAAAAATGGCGGCCAATTTTCCCATTTATTTAATTAATGTTTTATAATATGGTATAAATACACCCTGTAAAATAATTGTATTGCTGAATAATAATATAAGTTCATTGATCCTAGTTTATGCATAGTTTGTAATATTTCAACATCTACACAAATTGCAAACGATGTAACAGAGACTACTATCGAAAGCAGAGTAATAAATTAGACATTAACGTAGCAAGATGGTTTTAATTTCTCAAACGAACCTATAGAAGACATAATTTATTACGGTTTACTTTCTAGTTAGTTTTCTCTATTTTCTTAAAATAAATACATGTACTTTCAACATCTACTTTATAAATTATTATATTTTTACAGGAAATTATTGTATGGATGTAATTGAAAATATTTTTTTCTGGCGAAAGAGCTCTTCCAACGAAAATTTTTCAAGAAGTAAAAAGCCTCCTAATACATGCGATTATTCGATAGCTTGCTTGTTTTGGCTTTGCTGCAGGGCAATTGCCAGTTCGATTTGTTGGTGGCCCTGGTGTTGTCTGGCTCTAGACCATAACCGGACCACTGATTAGTGCTCGACTTGGTGATATACGGAAAGTGCTGTGAATGTATATTTTTGTTTTGTAGCAATTTCTTGATTATAGAGGTAATATGTTAGTAGCGGGTAAATACATATATAGGAATTCAGATGTCAGGCTTCTGGAAAGGAAAAATACTGAAATAGATATATTATGTGAGGATCTAAATTGGGGAGAAAAAACGTAACACATAAAGCTGAGCAATTGTTTTACAAATTAATCTTATTAATCTTCATAAATTGCATCAATATATCTATAATCTTTTCATTAAGGTTTGCTAACACTATATAAATTGAAATTGGAGTCTTACAATTCAAATTGATTAGTTTTTTATATGGATCAAAATTTCGTGTAACGTTGATGGGGCATTCAAAAAAGATATGATTTAGGTCCTCTATTGTTCCACATTCGCAGTATGGATCATTTCGCATTTTCATTTTAAAAAGATGTTCCCTAGTTAAGCAATGCCCTGTGCGCATTCTTATAATTGTTGTGACATGTCTTCTGTTTTTAAATGGAAATGATGAAAACCATTTTTCACCAGGAAATAAATAAAAATGACTATACTCTCGTGTACCGAAGTCGTTTTTCGTTTACTAGAACCTTCCAATTATCTCTAAATTGATTGCGTAGCTGCTCATTGATTACATTATAAATTTCCCGGGAGTCTATATCCATAGTTTTTGGGACATTTACCATTGTGCCAATATTGGCTAGCAAATCCGCTTCCATATTACCGCTGATATTAGCATGGCCAGGGATCCATGCAAGATTTATATCAAAACCGTTTTCGTTCGCTAGACATAGTAATCTTTTTGTTCTGAGTATCCAGTAATCCGCCGTGGCGTCTAAAAGATATTTATTAATCTTAGTTATAGCGCTTTTTGAATCACTAAATATAATAGTCTTAAAAAGTTGTTTATTGATTGCTACTTTAATAGCTTCATGAATACCCACAATCTCAGCTTTACATATGGATAATTCTTTAGGTAGTTTAGATGAGAATTTATAATTTAAATTTGGAAAATACACACCAAAACCGACTTTGTCCTCTTTTCTCGAGGCATCAGTGTAAATAAAGGTGTGTGAATTTTGGTATTTTTCTACTGATAGCATGAACCTTTCTTTGATCAATAAATCTTGTTTTTTAGTTTTACAGTCTATAATTCTTACCGTGGTATTTAAAATATCAAAATTAACTTCGTAACAGGGGAAATTAGTACTTTTGTATATCTTGTTCTTATATGGAATAAAAAGGTGTAAGGCTGAAATCAGATATGGTATATTACCTCGTCTTTCAAAATCAGTGTTTTCTGCTATATTACTATGTATTCTCATTAGGCTTTGTATTAGGGGGTGCTTTTGTAAACCTATTATTTTCGAAATGTATTTACAGGCTAACGTTCTCCTCCTGTGTTCCAAATCCATAATCCCTGCTTCCGCTAGGAGTGCTGCCCTCGGGGTGGTTTTCATACATCCTAAACATACTCGAAGTCCTTCAAAAAATATTGTTTCCAATTTGTTAAATGCTTTTTTACTTGCCGGTTTTAAAAATAAGGCCCCAAAATCTAAATGCGACCTAACTAGGGCGAAAAACATAGTTAAGAGAGTACTAGGATCCGCCCCCCACCACACTTTGCACACTGCTCTAAGGGTGTTAATAGCTTTTTTAGCCTTGTTGGTTACCGCTTCTATATGTTTATCCCACTTAAGGTTCTTTTGCAGAGTGATACCTAAATATCTTACCTGATTTTTGTAGGGAATATTCTGGTTACCAATTTTGATTGGTGGAGGTTTATTCTTACGTTTTCCCTTAGTAAACCAAACCGCTTCGCATTTCTCTGCTGATATGGGGAGCTCTCTTTCTGTAAGGAATTCGAGTATTGTTTCCAAAGCTGTATTGATTTTATTACCCATGTAATCAATATTATTTCCCTGAATAAAAACTACCAGATCGTCAGCATATCCAATTATCCCTACTTTGTCTATATTCAGTTTAAACAAATTAGTTATGTATATGTTAAAGAGAATCGTACTCAATGGTGAACTCTGTGGTAAACCTTTAGTTCCAAGGACCGGGCCTATCCAAGACCCATCATTGCTTCTACTGTATAGTAGTCTGTTTTTTAAAATGCTATGTATGATATTACATAGTTCTATTGGTATATCTATTTATGAGGGTATGGTACATCTTATATATGTTAACGTTATCATAAGCCGCTTTAATATCGAGGAAAATTGCCAACACCGATTCCGCCGAATTAAAGGCTTCCAGAATGTATGTAGTTAGCAAGGCTACATTATCATTTATCCCTCTGCCTTTGCGAAAGCCTGATTGTTCCATGGGGAAAGTCAGCTTTCTTTCCAGTTGCCATTCTAATCTGTTTTTAATCATTATTTCTAACGTTTTGCAACAGTATGATGATAATACAATGGGCCTGTAGTTTTCTGGTTTGAGAAGATCCTTATTGGGTTTTAGGAAGCTTATTATGTTATATTTTTTCCATGAGCTGGGAATCGGCATTCCGTTAAGGCAATTATTATAAGTATACAACAATATTTGTTTTGCTCTGATAGGAAGATTTAAAATCATTGCGTATGAGATATCATCTATACCCGGTTCTGAAAAGCCTTTGTTCTTCAAGGCATTATTCAGCTCGTACATCTTAAAAGCCATAATCTCATGGTCTTGACTTGTTTGCAGTAGTGTAAAAGATGGGTCAATATTTATCACTGCTATTTTTTTCAAGATACTTTGTTTGATGCTATCTGGGGTTATATACATGTTATTTTTAGAATTTTTAGTCGAGAAACTTTTTATTTTATTCCATACATATTTCATATTAGATTATCTATTTAAGGACTCACAAAATTTTTTGAACTTAACTCGTTTCTTTTCTCTAATGTTTTTTCTAACTTTTGCTGTGACCTTTTTAGCGTTGATAAAATTTGATAAGTTGGGGCATTCATTAAAAGATTTAAAAGCTTTCTTTCTTTCTTCGATCCATTTAGTACAGTCATCATCCCACCATGGATTACCCCTTCTTTGCCCGGATCCACACATTTTTGTAGGTATAATTACTTCGGCTGCGATATTCATGTATTCTTCCAGCTTATCATATGTCTCTATACCATCCCCATCCATCAGTCGAAGTAACACTTTACTTTGAAAGGCCTCCCAATCTGCTTTACTAAAATTTCTCTTTACATACTTTCCCACTAGACTCTAGCCAAAGTTGGGGTCATTCTTAACGTTAATTTCCACGCACGTTGTTCGCAGTCCTGCAACACATACCAGCTGGCCTTGACAGCCATCTTGCTGCTAACTATTGCAAGATCAACCGCACTTGCATTGTGTTCGTAGTTTTGAAAAAGTGTCCTTGAGCCATCATTAAGTACTACCATGTTTTTCTCCATGATAAAATCACTAATTATTTTACCCCCTCTGTTAATTGGGGAACTGTCCCATATTGAATGATGTGAGTTTAAATCACCCATTATTAGAGTTTTATTTACATCTATGCCCTCTATCATGTTCTCTAATAGTGCCGAAGTGATGTGCATGTGTGAGTTACTGTATATGTTAATTAAATAAATGTTGTCAATTTTAATACTTATAAACTGCACCGAGTTTAGTTATATTCCTTTACTTTTGAGAAGATTCTATTATTTTTTATGCAAGTGGCTATACCCCAATATCCATCTTCTCTATCTAGCCTGATTATATTATAACCTGCTAAGGAGAATCTAAAATGTGATTTCAGCAAAGTTTCGTTAAGATGTATAACATCCGGGCCCTCATTGACCACTAAGTTTACTAAGTTTTCCCTGTTTGCGTTGACACTTCTCATGTTCCATTGGATTATTTTTAGAATATTTTTGGTGCCCTCTTTGCTGTGTTTATTTTATTTTAATCTACAATTAGCTGACTAAACATTTAGGGATTATCTTATTACTGCTTTGTTTGATCACTGAACACTCAGATAAAATCTCAATGAACGTTCGCTTAAATTTTACCTTAACTACTCTAAAATTTCGTCTTTTCAATCCGAGTCTGTGTCTTGGACCACATGGTGTTCCGCAACTGGCTCAGACATGAGAATTTCCTTAATTATTTATTTGTTATACTTTGATGTGTTCTTAATAAAGTCGATGCATCCCCTTAGCTCCTCACTATGAGCAGCCTGTATTGGGGAGCTGGAAAAGCTATGGTATGCACTATCAGGCAAACTGTACTCTACTTTAGGTTTGGACAAATTCGCGACTTGTATGCAAGATACCATTTTAATAGGTCTAGAATTGGGGTAATATAAGCTTTCTTCATGAGCTTTCTTGTCATATCCTTTTTGTATGATTCTCCTCTTGTTGGTATTCACTGACAGGGCTTGTTGATATGAACGTTTGATCGTTCCATTTTTGAATGATTGGGACCTTCTTTGTGATACCTCTACTACGTCTTCCGATGACCTGCGGCTACCAGTATAACTATTTCCGCTTTTGACCATATTGGGAAAGTCAGCGGGGTTGTAGATAAATTCCCCCTTAATTTCATAATTTTTTCTACAAGTCTCGTTTGCCTCATAGAAAGTCAAATTTTCCCATGCCATTACTTCTTTTATATTCTTTTGCCTGAGGTATTCTGGGCAATTTTTAAATGAGGATCTGTGGTGATCATTACAATAGAAACATTTGGTTTCACATGTAAATGGGGCCCCTTCTTCTGTATGTGCCTTCTCTGCACAGTTAAAACATCTTTCGGTGGTGCTCTTACAGTTGTTTCTAGTATGCCCGTATCGTAAACACCGGAAACATTGCGTCACAGGTGATATGTAGATCATAACTGGCCTATCCAGCCAATAGCAAGATATCATTTTTGGAATGTGTACGCCTGAAAAAGTGAATAACACCGTTCCTGCCGGTTCATAAATTGTATTATCGTTTCTAATAACTTTGCGATTCAGTCTCTTTACATTCAGAATTTGAATATTACCCCCTACTTTACTGCATTTTGGTAATTCTTCTTCAGATATATCTACATCAATTTGTCTGACTGTACCCTTGCAGGTGACGAAGTTGCAAGGTATAAATATTTTGTACCCCTTATCTAGAAGTGTTTTGTTTTTTACAAAGTCATTAGCAGCCTTAGCTGTGAGAAATTCTATAGAAATACGATTTAAACCTTTATTGTTAATTTTTTTAACATCCTTCAAGTTAAGGTTAAAGATATCTCTTGCTATCTTGATGTTATTAAATTTACCTATATCAAAACCTACCGTGCTCGTTGATTCTAAGTAAACAAAAAAAGGACCTTTATCTGATTCCTTGTAAAAAATGGTTTATTGTTTTTTATGTTCATTGGCCACAATGGCACATGCATTATTCTGGAAACGCGTATTGAATGAATTTTCATCAACTTTTATGTTCTCTCCCTGTAGGGACTTTTTCTCGTTAATTAAATCATTGCTGGGGGGCTTTGCCCCCCCTGGTTCAAACATTTTAAAAGCCGTAGTTATCGAAGCCTATAGTTAAAGGCTGCAATGCGCAATATATAAAATATAGAGATGCAAAAAGAAGGGAAAAAAAATAAATAAATAAAAATAAGAATAATCAAAAGCCAAATTAATCAAGTCTATAGCCAATACAATTGCCCAACTTACCCTTAAAATGACACAACACTACACAATTTTAGTATCTGGATAAAGAAAACACCTCTCCTCGGATTGCTATTAGCTCTGCCATAGGAAAGCAAAAATCGCTGCTTCTTCGACTAAGGAATTCACAGCACTGGATTATCCGATAGAATATCTTGGTTGTAATAATATTGATTACATAAAAAATCAGAAGCCATGTTTACCAGTGACGTAACTTTTATACTACTTATAGTAGTATATAGCCAGTCACTATACCACTAGAAAACGTCATATTATTGTGTCGGATATAACAGTTGGCTGAAATCGACCTAATTTGACGTCAAGAGTTTGTCATCAAAAATTTTTCTTAAATATTTACATATGTTTTTAGTTGGTTATAATCTTGGGGATTGGGCTAGAGTTCATTATTATATTAAAACTATATGTATAGAGTAATCATACTATATATTATATTATTACCAAACATTTTCTTTCTTTCGAATTTTTTTCAACAGTTTGTGTCCGAGGCTTCATTAGGAACAGGTATTTTTTTATATACAGATTAAATAGAGCAACTTACAAACATGAGCTCTATTATATTTATATATTAAATTATAAAAATTTACCACTTTTTAATATGACTTTTATAATATATATATATATATATATATATATATATATATATATATATATATATATATATATATATATATATATATATATTAAAAATAAACAATTTCACGGTCTAAGTATTTATATATAATTCTTAACTGTCGTAAGGGGAATAAGATAACTTTTCCAAATACATAGACCCTGAAATTGTTTATTTTTAATAATTTCGTACCGCTCCAGGGTATATTCAGATGTTTGTTTGTACTGTTTAAGATAACAGTCCGACATCAAATTTGTGAGGGTAATATCTTGCCCATAATTTATGATATGGGGATTTTAAGTAGACAGTTGTTTTCTATGCATTTTGCTCTTGGTTCGTTATATCTCCCCTAATGAGACCATTAGGTGGTTGAAACTAGTATGGAGAGAGAACCAGAGTGAAATTAGCTGAGAATATTCTGTCTGTCCCCTTTCTTAACTATTGTAAGGAGAATAAAATAACTTTTCCAAATACATAGACCGTGAAATTGTTTATTTTGAGTAATTTTGTACCGCTCCGGGGTACTTTCTCTCTCTCTCTCTCTCTCTCTCTATATATATATATATATATATATATATATATATATATATTGGTGCATGTTTATAATGTATTGTACTTTACATAAAAAAAATTTCTATTCATAATAAAACCTCCGAGATTATATATATATATATATATATATATATATATATATATATATATATGAATAGTTTGGTTATTCCGGGTTTCAATCCGTTCGTTCAAAAAATCGTTTTTATATATATATATGAATAGTTTGGTTATTCCGGGTTTCAATCCGTTCGTTCAAAAAATCGTTTTCACGACGTTTCGCCAAGATCTCATTTGGCATTTTCAAGTGCGGTTCGTCTCGTTACTCGCTGAGAACTGAACGATTGAAACCCGGAATAACCAAACTATTCATTCTACCATCCGTGAAAATCTCCGATATAACATATATATATATATATATATATATATATATATATATATATATATATATATATATACACATATATATATACATATATATATATATATATATATATATATATATATATATACACATATATATATACATATATATATATACATATATATATATATACATGTATATATATATATATGTATATTTGATTTAATGACAAACAGTTAATATTTTGATATTAAAAAATGACTTTTTCTGGGGCTTTATAACAATGAGTATCGCACTTCTTATTATTTTAAACTTTTAATCTGATCCTTTCTGACTTTTAATCTGCTCTCTTGTTCTTGGAGAATAAGTTCCCAACCAGAAAAATTAAGAAGGTTGGTATTTTCATCTAATTTGAATGTTGTTGTTTCTATACAATGGTCATTACAAACTTCGTGATGAGTTGTGTTCTTCGTAGCTAATTGTGATGGAAGTTCTGTACTTTTACTTGACATAGCTCCATTGATTTCCTCTCGTCTCTCACGTGTTAAAGGTCTCATTACCCAATTGGTTCTCAAGGAGCTTTCATAACGAATCGAATGCTCTTCAAATCCAGGAAGAAAGACTAAAGTTTTGCTGAGGACAAGTTGAAGACCTACAATTGTTATCTAAAATAGAAAATATTAATTGACTAAATGTATATAATAAATGAAAGATATTGTTATTCTTAAAACTGATTTGAGAAGTGAACTTGAAAAACGGGCCTCTTCTTAAACCATGAGGAAGGTATAAAGAAAATTGTTTCAAAATTTTTGCTGTAATACTCCACAATATGTTCAAGGTTTAAACATTATAAGTTAATTGATGTTTAAGCTAGAACAAAGGTGTACAATAATTAGATATACTCACATCCTTTAAAAGTATAATTTGTAATTTATTTTAAATAATTGTCAAAATTAATTTTATATCTTGTTTGCACCGATTTTAGTGCAATTTAGTTCTGAACGTTAGGATTTGAAAAGTTTTATTATAATATTCGTTATAAAATTATTATTTTTCTACTAATTATTTATCAAAATTTAGTCATTTAATGTCGATTCTTTTGATTTCTGTAATTTTCGATCTCATCCTCCCTAATCCCTTGTTTTTGACAAGACGTACTGCTGTCTTAAGGACCAGCGGATTTTCCGACCTGATTCTACCAGGTGCATCGGCCCGCTGCTGGAAAGGTTTTCCCAATAGGGTTCGCAGCTAATTTGCTCATCTAGTCGGTGATCCCTAGGTCACCTGCCGCTTACTTTCTTTCCTCATAGTACCCGCCCTTCTAAAATAAATCTGGCTGATCTGCTTGAGAAACCTCATTTTAGTGTCAAGCTTTACCAACATAAAAATGTGTGGCAAAAGAAAACTTGCAGAATTCGCCAATATACCCATAATTCCAAGTTACCTGTCGGTTTTTTTATCGACCTCCTTCAAAATCTACGTCTCCGCAGTGTGGTTCTTGATACGAGAGATAAGGGCGTCTACCAGTTAAAGTTTGTTGTGTTTTCCAAATGCGACAAAATTTTGTCGTGGTGGATCATACTATGACCTTTCGTCTGCGAACTTCCACAAAGCATTCTCCCGAATCCGAAGTGAGGGAGCACAGGTGGACGAAACTGTGGGCTCTTCAAAGCACGCGACCTCCCCCAGGTGGCACTGGTTGTCTGCCTGCTTGTCGAGGATCATGACTTTTGTTTTAATTTTGTTAATTTCCAAGCCGGACTCTCTTCTCATCCGTGTGAATTTTTCTATGGTAATCTCCGTATAATATAAAATTTCAATTGCAAATTTAAATTTATAGAATTATTTTCACTTTTTAACGCATCTTTTTGGGAAGCAATAAAAGGACTCATTTGGGTAAAAATTATTGTAAATCAAGCGAATCATTTTTATTCCTAATTCAATTTTAAAATAATTTGATAAAGCAAAAAGTAGTCTAATATACTTGAATTTAAGAAATTAATAATTTCGTAATCTGCGGCCCTAAAAGTTTCCCCATAACAATTTTCGTGGAATTGAAATAAATATTTTTTGATCAGCTATATTTAAGGGCATTTTGATTGTATCGATTCGATTTCTGCAATAATTATAATAGATTACCGCAACAGCTTCCTGAATATAACCCAAAAATTTAAACTGATGAATCCATTCCGAAGTAATCAACGCACATACGTAAAAAAGTATAATATGAATAATAAAATAAATTCAAAATATTTATAAGGAACTAAAGCGTATTTGCTCCTATATAGTATATGAGTTTTCTTCTAATAAATTAGGTTTATGCAATAATCCACTTCAAGCTCTTCTAAAGCATACTATATTTATTGAACCACTCTTTATAAAAACTCGGCTCCAAGAAAGAATAATATAGAATACTCTGTGTTTGCCAATTTACCCCAATGAGCCCCAAAACTTCTTCTTAGCATCTTCAATAACATATATAAAGAATATCGGCCAGTGCCAGATAAATGGAAGGATTACATTATAGTTCTAATTTTAAAACCTGGAAAAATACTTCAAAAGTCAACTTCTTACAAAAACCTATAGCTCCCGACTCTGGCCTGCTAAAACTTTCGAAAGAATGCTAAAAAACAGGATCGAAAAAGAGAACAGAAATTTCTCTTATACCAATATGGGTTTAGAAAAGGATGTTATCATCAAGAAGTATTAACGAATTTAATTTTAAATGTTCAAACTGAACTAACATATAGTGAAAACACATTAGCTCTCTTCATTAACATTCAGTTATTTAATCAGTAAGTTACGCAATCCTAATAAAAAAATTAACAAAAATTGGATTCCCTAACTACTGAATAATTGATTCGCTATACCACTCAAGAAGTCTTTATATTTCAATCGATGAATGTCTTACAGAAGCAAAAGTGTCTCAAATAAGATTACCATAGGGCAGTATCTTAAGGCCTTTATTATATATTTTATTTATGAACGATTTAGAAACGTTCTTCAACAACAAAGTCAAAATTTTACAATTCGCTCAGGATGTATGCAGCTACTTTAGTCACCAATCAATGAAAATTAAGAATTAAAACAAAAATATTGAAATGGCTGGATGAGAACGATGAGATAGAAATATCAAATCTTTGCAATTTACTAAATACTCTCAAAATCTATGACATCATTAGTCTTCCATATAAGAGTACTGTTAAATATTTAGGGGTACTATTGAGTAAAAAACTAATATGGAAAAACCATATTAACCATATAATAAAAAGGGCCGAAGAAAGAATTAATTTACTAAGGGTGTTTAGCACAATGAGATGGGGGGCAGACCCAAATCCTTTTTCTTTTACAAATCATTTGTTAGATCTATAGTTGATTATACAAATATTTTATGGCTCTGCTGCAAAAACCCATCTTAATAAAAGAGAATATATAAAAAACAGATATTTAAGACTTTGTGTAAGATTTTTAAGAAGTATTTCTATTTAGGTGATGGAAGCGGAAACGGTGAAACCTCCTTCGTATTTAAGAAGAAATTTTTAAGTAACAAATTTATGTTGAAACTTGTCTCTAACTAAAACTTATTTTCTCTAACTATATTAATTCTCACCCACACTCATTGGAGAATCAACAATCTCCATTGCTTACATTGAGTCTTTCCTTGATAACTTTTATTAAAGACAACATTTACTTGTCAAAATATTACTCTCTTATAATTTTTACTCATTCATACTAAAAGAAATTATCAAAAATTGTAATAATATATATGGAAAAACAAAAATATCTTTCAAATCAACAGGGGTCTAGAATAGGATATTCTAATCAAGAAGAATTAGCCAATTTAATTCTGGATATTTAAACTCGGCTAACATATAGTCAAAACACACTGGCTCTCTCATGAACATTCAAGGAGCATATGACAGCGTCAGTTACTCAATCTTTATAAAATAAACTAACAAAAATTAAATTACCCAACAACTAAACCGAATAATTGATCATTATCCACTCTAGAAACCTTCATATTCTAACCGATGAAGCACGATAACTGGATGAGAACCTTTTTTATAGAAAAATCAAATCTTTGCAATGTCTCAAGAAATGAGCTGCTGCCATTGGTGTTCCGTACAAGAGTACTGTTAAATATTTAGGAGTATACTTGGATAAAAAACTAATATGGAAAGATCATATTAACTATAGAGTAAAAAGGGCCGGAGAAGAATTGATTTACTAAGGATATTTAGCAAACTGAGATGGGAGCAGACCTGTCTTCTTTTTTACAAATCATTTGTTGAATTTATAGTTGATTATACAAGTATTTTATGTTTCTGCTGCAAAAATCCATCTTAATAAAATATAATCTATAAAAAACAAATGTCTGAGACTTTGTGTAAGATTTTTAAGCAGTACTTCTATTCAAGTGATGGAAGCGGAAACAGTAGAACTTCCTATGTATTTAAAAAGAAACTTTAAATAACAGATTTATGTTAAAACTTATCTCTAAGAATACAAATTTAGTAAACAAGATTTATTCTCTGACTATATTAATTTTCACCCATATTTGTGGTAGATTCAACAATCTCCATTGCTTACATTGAGCTTTTCCTAAATAATCCATATTAAAGACAACATTTTCTTATCGAATATTGCTCCCTTATTCTTTTAATTCATTCATACCACAAGAAATTATCAAAAATTGTTATAATATTAACCCTCTAATCTATGAAAAGAAGTTTTGTAAAAATATTAACACTCTGTGAAGTCATTCAGAACATTTATTTACCCATAGCTCTTTAATAGGAATATTGACTGTATTCAAATAAAAATATAATTTGACCGAAAAACAATAGTTTCGTTAACAGAAATCCTAAAAATACTTGACAGTAGTACCTACCATTTGAACAACAAATTAGACAATAAAATTTGGAAGATTAATGTTCCTAGTGGAAAAATTAAAAACCATAAAACATAAGTTATAGACAACTTTTTCTAACCAAAAGTTCGTGTGAGTTAAGATATAAAATGTGCAAGCAACGAACAGTGGGTTAATAAAGGGATACATAATTTTCACCAAGAACCATCGAGTCTACAACTCGGAAATATTTTTCGAAAAACGTTATATTGAAGAAAATCGAACACGCCACAAGAACTCTTAACATTCTGTACGAGTTAAGATACAGGGTTTAGAGTGCCAGCAATGCAGAGTTTTATATTTTTGCAGGGATTATTTCAACATAATCGTTGAGTCTATTGATATGATTTTGAGGGGTGCTTTAAGACTGTCATTTTTGCTAATTTATCTGTCCTTTATAATTAGTTCAAATGTTTATACTATAGGTCGCCCCTATGCAGAACAGAAGTAATAAAATTATCTTAAAAAATAAGTCCTTAGGTGTTAATAATAATACAATCTGCGAAGTTTATATGTAATCTAAACCAAAAGAGGATATTTATATATATATATATATATATATATATATATATATATATATATATATATATATATATATATATATATATATATATATATATAGTCCCTCTCAGGACTGTAAGGCAGCTGACGTTTCGGTGAAATCTCACTCACCATTTTCAAAGCTCACTGTATGGCGTCTACGAGCGCTCGTTAATTATGTACAAAATATTTTGAGCATATATTGTTTATATCCAAAAATCTCAGTAAAACAGTTAAAAAACACTAAATCTATAAAAATTTTGACAAAAAGGGATACGCTGGCCAGCTAGTTTTGAGCCAGAGCCATGAAATGCAACACACACACACACAGACACACACACGCACACGCACACACACAAGCACACACACACACACAGACACACAACTAATTAAAAAACCAAATTCCACCAAAACTTGTAATGGGGAAACTTAGGTAAGTCAATAAATATGTCCTACTAAATTTATTATTTCTTTTGATATCCTTTGTTCTGCCTAATCGCCGAGTTGATTCAACTAAATGTTCACATCGTTTCAGTTCAGTGTAATTGGTCATTTTTTTATGCCTTAATATCCTTATGAGGTCATGTCAAAGGTGTTCTATAGAGTTTAGATCTGGGTTACATAATGGGTAGTTCTTTCAGCACTTTTTTTTCTGAACGTACTGTATGCTTGAACTCATTTTCTTGTTTTGAAATCCACATAACAGCCAAATATTCCTCGGCAAAAGAAACATGTGATTTTTCTATAGGACCAATACCATCACAATAGCTATTTATTACCTTCCGAATATTTACAAGCTACTGAGCTTTCTTAGTTTTCGGTATAATATTATGTGGTAAAAGTAATTATTCCCTAAATCTTTTTCCCGTTTTGCAGGTGCCTAATATTTACTTGGAACATGCGGATCCTTTAATATTTTTTCAATGTCCAGGAAAAAAAAATTGGTTCAAAAATCAACCTGGACGTTTTATTTATTGAAAAATTGGCATTTGTTATTGTTGATTTTGTTATTAACATTCTTGGAAAATTATCGCTGGTAACAATATATATTTTGTTTTCACATTTTTGATTAAATTCTAAAATTGCCTTTATTTTAGGTGTGTATGGCCATATAAAATGAGCTAGAGGGTGTATTGATCCACCTTTGATCACGCACCCTAGGTTGTAGCCTAATTAACCTGTTTTTGATAGTAAGGCTTTAAAAAACATGTTCGCTTGAAACAAAATCAAACTACACCCTATATTTTAAATTCCATTTTCTTTATTAAAATATAAAATAATCTAAGTTATTATTTTGTAAATAAAAATAACCCATTTACCATAAAATAGTAACATTTTTCATATTTTAAAAAGTCAAAGTTTCTAGTTTAAATATACCCGTGCGTGTATATGAACAAATTGGAATTAAAATGTGGGGTTGATTAGAGTATTTAATGTGTCTCAAATTATTTTTCCGAAAAACAAAACGCACTTCAAAAAATCTTCAAGAGTTTCAAATTATAATCATTTTAATAATAATAAATGTACTAATTTGTTTAGCACTTTTTTGAGGTAGGCGCCTAATTTAAAATTTATAGAAAGCATCTCCTAACTATATAAGCACACTCCTAGCTATACTATTCAATTACTACTGCGCCGACTTAAAAAAGTGGTAAATCAATAAAATAATTGTTACTAATTATATTTTTTTTGTAATATCCTAAGAAATAAATAAACTCTTCTATTTCTAAACAAAAAATGGTTCGAATAGGGTAATAATTAGTTATTTTCACTGATTAATTTAAAATGTTAAAAGTAAAATTATACTTACCAACAAGAGCTTCATCATGGTCAGAATTTGGAAACATTCGAAATCAAATCTGTAAAAATATTTTTTATGTTTCTATTTATATTATTCTTATCAAAATATTATAAACAGCATATTACAGGATGATCCAAACAAAAATTAATACTATTAGTATGAGGTAAAAATTTGATAACATTGTACTATCCTCTGGCCAAACGTGCCTATTAAAAAATAAACCTCTGCTTGCTTTGGCTTTGTTTTTTTTTTTTTAATTCAACCGTTCATAATGTTGCTAATATTACGCTGCATGTTTTCGTTGGTGTTTTTATAGTAATTTGTTCACTATTGTCAGATATTTTTCGTATAATAGTGGATCGAAAAAAATTTTTTTTTCCAGCTCACATTAATTTGTTTAATTATTAAAGCGTTTAAAAATACCACTGCATTTTCCTTGATAAAAATCATACAAGCAAAGAGAGATCAAAGGTATAAAAAACCTGTTAAATTAATTTCAGTTAAAAAGGAAAATTCTCATATGAGAAATGAATCAAAACTAAATAAGTTCAGTGCTAAGAAAAATAAAAGCAAGAACAGACTAAATTCAAAAGTATGTTAATACAAACGAAAATACTACCTTGGAAAAAAAATTTAAAGAAGTGGAAGTGTTGAAAGTACCTTCAACGTTTGTTATTCCCGGAACAATTTTCAATTAAATCAAGTCATTCTTATTTATTTTCCCTTATCGTTTGAATTCTTCCAGCCATCCTAGTTTAGCGGAGTTTTAGCAGTTTCACGTTGTGAGGCGGTAACTGAAGGTCATTTCCGGAGGAAAATTTTTCAATCTCATTCAAACCTAGTACTCTAATTTTCCTCTACGACTTGAACATTCCCCAATATCATGCCTCTTCGGATTTTCTTAATATTTGACTTTGAAATGTCTTTGACCATGATCTTCAAGGTCATTTCCAGGTCATATCCACCGTAAAGTTTTCTGTTGTATCTATTTTCGTGGTAAAAATTATTGGATGTCGTTTAAGAAGTTATAATGATCTTGATATGATCTTCAAGGTTAAGATAAAATTTAAGGTCATCCTAACATACACGATTTGATTTCCAAAAACTTTTGTTAAAAAAGGTTTTCTCCATCACACTTAGTTTCCGAATTATTGGTTCATTTAAAGTATGAGGATATTTGACCTTCAAACTACCCCTAGCTGTGATAATATCCTTTATGTTATTTAATCCGTTGAATAGATAAGATAATTTTCTCCGCATTTCATTTCTGTAGGAAAAATTAGGGTTTCAATTTTAAAAAATAACATTGACGTTTAAATAACCTTGAAAATTGATAGGTATATATATATATATATATATATATATATATATATATATATATATATATGAAGCAAAATGCGAACAGTATATGCAAACTTCGTTCCGTCATATCCTTTCCGTGTTTGAGTTGCAAAATTTGAATAAATTGCTACACAACACAATTTGTTCTATTTCACCACCATCTACAACGACATAATGTGGATGTATCCACTACTATTGCATCTCGCACGGAGGAATCCGTGAAAGCCGCATAAACATTTATCTATATATATATATATATATATATATATATATATATATATATATATATATATATATATATATATATATTCGGGAAATGTTTAAAAGGAACTACTATGTTTCATACCACTAAATTTATTAAGAAAACAGTGACTGCAGTTTCAACTCACAGAGTCATTTTCAAACTGAATAACAAAGGTAGACTAAGTATTCAATACAAAAACATGAGAAAATTTAACAATAAATAAAAACTACCTGAGATATTTCATTATTACAAAGGGGGAGGTACTAAATTTTGGGAACTAATCATTATTTGGCGACAACAAATAACGGGAAAAACCCAAGTTCTGTCTGGTCATTAAGCAAATTTACATTTTTATTTCTACTATGTTTATATATTTCTAAAGATTCAAGAATATTTAACTTTTGGCCCTTTGTTGAATAATGCAATATGTCAGTGTTGCCCAAATCAGGAAAACTGTGGTTGTGTTCTAAGCAATGGTTGGCAAAGCTCGAGTCTGTTTTTTGTAGTCTATATGATCGGTGGTGTTCTGAAAGGCGAGTTTTAAAGCTTCTACCACTTTGTCCAATATACAAGCTATCACACTCTGAACATTTTAACTTATAAACTCCTGATTTATCAAATTTATTAATTTTATCTTTAGCATTGTAAAGGATAGTGGACAGATTGTGTTGAGATTTAAAGGCTACTTTTATGTTATGTTTAGAAAGAGTATTAGCTATGTTTTCTGATAGGGCACCACAGTATGATAAAGATATATAAGATGGACTATCTTTATCATTTTTTATTTTAGGATATATTGAATTAAAAGCTAGTTGTTTTTGTTTTTTAATTATTAATTTCTTTATGGTTTGTTGGGAGAAATTGTTTGATACTGCAATCCTTTCAATGATATTTAGTTCCTCTTGAAGATCTTCTTCAGAGAGAGGCAAAGAGAATGCTCTATGTATCATTGAATTGTATGCAGCCATTTTGTGTTGTAAGGGGTGAAAAGAATCATTAGATATAGTATTACCTGTAAACGTTGGTTTTCTAAAAATTTTAAATTTACACTGATTATTGAGGTGAGATATGGTGAGATCAAGAAAATTTATTTTATGGTTATTTTCAGTTTCCAGAGTAAACTGAATTTTTGGATGGCAATTATTAAGAAATTGTAAGAATTTTTGAAGCTGTCTAGTAGTGCCTTTAAAACATGCTAGAACATCATCTACATATCTGTACCAAAATTGAACATGGTTTTTGCTTAAAGGGGAATTAAGAATTTTATTTTCTAAGTTTGACATGAAAATGTCTGCTAGGAGAGGGCTAAGAGGAGAACCCATTGGTAAGCCTGAATTTTGTAAATAAAATTTGTTATTAAACTGGAAATAGGTTTGTGATAGGCAAAGTTCGAAAGAGGACAAGATTTCAGAAGTAACTATTGGATTTATATTTCGTTCCTGTAAGATTTTTTGGATGAGTATAAAACATTCATCTGTTGGAATATTAGAAAACATGCTTTTTATGTCAAAAGAAACTAGTATGGAGTTATCTGGGATTTTTATGTTTTTTAGTTTTTGGACGAGATCTACTGAATTATTTAAACTGTGATTTGGTTTAAAGTTGCTTATTTGTTTGAAGAATGAATTTAGTTTCATACTGAGTTCTCTCGTGGGGCTATTTATGTATGAAACGACTGGGCGAATGGGATTTCCTGGTTTGTGATTTTTTATAAGGCTATAAAGTTTTGGTGCTTGTGGGTTCATATTGATTATTCTTTTTTTATCGAATTCTGAAAAGATGGTTGTTATATTTGACAGGGTTTGTTTCAAATTTGTTTGAAAAACTTTTGTAGGATCGCTTTTAATTTCTGTAATATTTTCGGATTGAATAAATGCTTCTATTTTATTGACATATTCAACTTTTGGTAAAATAACTGTTGCATTTGATTTATCTGCTTTTGTTATTATTAGATCATTATCTTTTACTTTCTCTTTTATACTTTTTACTGTATCTAAGGCTGTATTATTGGATTTTAAATTAGTGGATTTTATATGTTTTTTAATTGTTCCAGTAGTTAAGTCAATATTATTGGTGTGTTCTATTTTGTTTAGAGCTAGAGTACTTTCAGATATGATGGAATCGATAATATTTTTATTGTTTATGTGAGGTGTAAATTTGGGGCCTTTTGACATTAGATCTATTTCTTTACTATTAAAACCTACGTTTGACAGATTTATGACTCTTTCACTAAAATTTTGATTGGACTGTGGTGTTTTGTTAGTTGTTTGGGAAATTTTACATGACTTTAAATGGTTAAGTTTTTTAGATTGAGTTTCAAATTTTTTGTGGATAATTATGCTAATTTTTGATCTAATACTATCGTCTAAAATATCGAATTCAATTGGGTGAAGTTTATAAGTCAATTCAGAATGTAATACCTTAATATAGTTTTGTAGAACAAATCTTCTGGAGAAATGGTGTTTGCATTCTTGTTTCATCCATATGGTTTGGGCTTTCTTTATTGCGTAGTCGGAGGATGCTGATTTTCTTCTAATTTTAATATTCACGTACTTGGGAAAAACTTTGTGTCTGATATATATATATATATATATATATATATATATATATATATATATATATATTATATAGGAATTAATTTTTCTTGAACCATTAAATATATTTTTAGTTGGTTATTTTCTTGGGAATATGGTTCATTTTTATATTGAAACTACATATATACAGTAGTCATACTTATTGTATATATATTTTTATTTTTCAGGACGTTTCGATTCTTTCGAATCTTTTTCAACTGATGCGGATGCATTAAGAACAGAGATTTTTGGTTTAAACAAAAGACTGGGAGTCAAGTCAAGGCAGTTATAGGGTTAAAAATGTAGTGTCCATTCTTCTAACTGGCCTTTTAAAAATAATTTTAAAAAGTGAATATACAAAAGAGTGAGTGATTACAAATGGTTTGTGATGTAATTAACTTTTGTTAAAAACAAAAATCTCTGTTCTTAATGCATCCGCATCAGTTGAAAAAGATTCGAAAGAATCGAAACGTCCTGAAAAATAAAAATATATATACAATAAGTATGACTACTGTATATATGTAGTTTCAATATAAAAATGAACCATATTCCCAAGAAAATAACCAACTAAATATATATATATATATATATATATATATATATATATATATATATATATATATATATATATATATATATATATATATATATATGTACTGATGTTTTTCCGGGTGTCAATAGAAATATCTTCACGACGTTTCGCCAACAGCTCAGGTAGCTTTTTCGAGTGATGCTTCCTCGACGGCTGCTTGAGCTGGTCCTCTGACGGCCTTTTTATACTTTGGCGGTTGCGCGGGTTATACTTTGGTTCTGCCTGGTTGGTTTCTTCGCTTCTTTGGGTTTGTGCATCTTCTCGGCCCGCTGTCCTGTTTCTCTAGTGTGTTGTTTTTGGTTTGGTTTTGAGTAGCGTTTTTCATGTATTTGGTGCACCCATAAAACACTATAGAACGCGCATCATCAGAGAAGCTCTCGAAATTGAAAGCACTAAAAACTCTAACAAGAGAGATGATGCGCAAAATATTTGAAGTGCATGGAAAACTCTACTGAAAACCAAACCAAAAACAAGACACCAGAAAAACTGGACAGCGGGTCGAGAAGAAGCAAAAACCCAAAAAAGCGAAGAAACCAACCAGGCAGAACCGCCAAAGCATAAAAAGACCATCAGAGGCCCAGCACGCTCATTCTAAGTTGAGCAGCCGTCGATGAAGCATCACTTGAAAATGCCAGCTGAGATGTTGGCGAAACGTCGTGAAGATATTTCTATTGACGAACGGATTGACAACCGGAAAAACATCAGTACATGTGTGCATACTCCGGAGTGGTAGGAAATTATTGATAATATATAGTTTTACGGTATGTGTATTTAGAAAAGTTGTTTTGTTTCCTTAAGTCCGTTAAAAAAGTTAATGGATGTTTATTATGTAGAAAGCTATTTTATATACAGAACTATGTCCAGGAGGTTGACAAAATCAAAGGAAATGACCAATGGGAAGCGAAAAGCGTAGCACGCTGTAAAACCAGATATAGCTAGAAGAATTCTCAAATAATCTTTAAAAAATTGTGGTTTAAATGCTGCGTAAACTGAACTCGTTTTAATTATTTTATTTTAATCAAAGTTATTCAACAACAACCTAATTGTATGCCTTGAAGATATGTAAGTAATAAATGGATCTCCATTTTATAATATATATATATATATATATATATATATATATATATATATATATATATATATATAAATATATATATATATATATATATATATATATATATATATATAAATATATATATATATATATATATATATATATATATATATATATATATATAAATATATATATATATCAGTCCGAATATAATTGTATCCACCCTATATTATTAGACCATTAAATATCCGGAAGAATAGTTAAGCAATTGCCAATTTAATAACTAGAACAACTATATTATTTAAGATACGTCAAAATACGAGAATTTTAACTTGTTTATTTAGTTAGATAAGCATAAAAAGTCCAAATTCAGAAACTCTACCCAACGATATTACGCCATCCCACAAAAAAAAATTGCTTCATCTTTAGCATTTACTTATATTTGACAAAAGAAAAAACATAAAGGGGCGTAGATCTGGAAAATAGCATATATGGTAAAACAATTCATAATCGAGTAAATTAATCCATCATTAATTGATTGATAAGAAGCCGTTACACTGCAGCCTAATGGCTTGTTGTGTCGCTTGTCTTTTATGTGATTGGTTGCGAATAGTAGTTTCAATAAACATGTTAGCAGACCCTTTGTTCTGCAAGTCGATCCGCTTTTTCATTGCCTGGGATAACCTTGCTAAAATATATACCTAGGCAGGAGTAACCTTCATGCGTTTTGCCAGAGCGGGGTTTTGAAAACAATCTCTCATCTGTTTTAATATTATCTGATTACTTCCGAGCGCTTTCATTACTACTTCACCGTTAAAGATAATGAGAACAGTCCTGCCCCTGTAACCTTTGGTATATTCTATTGAAGATAGATATCAATTACCTGTATTTTTCCCTGGATACAGTGGTGTGTTGTCCCACTGTCTCATCTGGGGGTTGCCCTGTATACTTTGACTTCAATAAAACAAAAAAATTTACATAGCAACACTCTGACTATAATAATAATTGACTATAAGAATAATGCAAGAATGAATTAGCAAAGGACAATAGCAATAACTCACAAAGTCAATAATAAACCGAAACAGAAAAATTTTATTTATTTAATTGTTTAATTAATTAAACTTTGACAATATACACTACCTAAGGGTCACTCACCGATTTGAATCAAACTTTTCCATCGATAGGACTTTAAAAAATATTGAACTCCTATTTTTTTATATTTCTTCGATACACCTTATAGGGGGGGGGGGAACCACCCCTGGACCTTGACATCAAATTTCGAAAGATCTTTTCTATTGCTCCTATTTTATTGTTTTTTTTTTGCACAAATAGCTGTTATACCAAAAAAATTAATTTATATGTTCCATCATCCAGAACTACCTCAAGAGACCTTAAAAGAAGTGAAAAGGATGAAAATTACTCAAAAACTGAATCAAAATTATTCAGACTTTGAGTTTCTCAATATTTTTGGATAATTTTTGAGAATTTCTTTGTTAAGGGTCAAATGGTATCACTGAGATTGGTCTAGGAATATCAGAGTGAACATACAACTCTGGCAAAGGACAACAAAATTATGTTAAAGCGGATACCAGGACACGAAGGCATACATGGAAATGAAAAAGCTGATGAGCTGGCAAGAGCTGACACATCATATATAATTGCGAGTCAGTAGAGTCAAAAAGACAACAAACCTTCGGATCAACAAACTTGGAACCGAATGAAATACTAACTCACTCCTTAGCGAACTTCAACAAATCGATTCAGTTAACAGAGTGACTGTAAATCAAAGGTGAGAACAATAGGCCTATACTGGCTACAGTGCATTCGGCTTCAGGACAGACTTATGAACGAAAAAAATAGTTCAAAGATAATTCACATCAAGTTTCGACGTCCGAAACTACCCCAAAATGACTTTTTAGGTAATGAAAAACTAAAAATTGCAGAAAAAATTGAAAAAGTGCACATAACTTTTGAGTTGCTCAATTTTCCTGTAAAGTTGTTCGCGAATATTTTTAATGTGGCGAGAAATAGACTTCTACTAACTTTCAATATCCGAAGTTACCCTTAAAGTCCTCTAAAGAGAAAAAAAGGACTAAAATTTACTAAACAAAATTACTCCAACTAAAATTAACAATTGATTACACTAGTCAACAAATATAAAAAAAATGCGACTGATATAATGGCTATCCGAGGAAGTTTAAAGCATCCTGATTGCGAATTCAATAACGAAAATTTCCCACCTCTTATAGAATTTGAGATATAGAATGAATTATTTATTTTTATTTAATACAAACATTTTTATATAATATTTATTCATACGTTCAAAACAATAAAACATACAAGATATTTTAAGGATAACATGATTTATTTACAAGAATAGACATGAAAATACATTTATAGTAAAAATACACATGAAAGCACATAATTTTTTTTCACAATTATTGACTCTCATTTATATTCCTGATCGCTTTCTCTCATAAGAAGCCAACAATAATCCCCTATTATTAAAGGATCCTATTCCCCTCGCTAGCGTTGCTTCATCGTTAATAAGTCTTGGTGGAACTTTTCTCCTTGCTCGTCACTAACCGCACCCAAATTTTTTGGGAAAAAATTGAAATGCGAGTGCAAGAAGGTTATTTTAAAAGATATGTGACAACCCCTTTTACAGTAGCTTTCAGGTGTTCTTCTATAAGTTTTGCAAAAGCTTTCAGGTAGGTTTTCTACAAGTTTTTTTTCCCAAAAACTCCAAAACAGTTTCAACATCACTTAATTTTTGAAAAAAATATTGACCCCTTAGTATTTTTATAATTTGTGGTCCGACAAATATTCTTTCCTTAAGCTTAACATCATGTAGTTAAGGAAAAAATTGTTTCTTGTATTTAAACGTATCTCCGTCTTCATCTAATGCTTTAGCGAATTTTTTATTCATTTCCAGTTTAATGTGTAATGGAGGTATATTCTTTACATTAACTTGACCTAGAATATATTGATCTCTCGGAAGCTATTATTTTACTTGGTAATGGCTCACTGTTACGCTACTGTCTCAAACACAAAGAAAACGGCAATACTTCGTAAATTTACCCTAAAATTCTAGTAATAGTTCTATAACTTTCACATGAAGGAAACATACTTTCGTATGTTTCCTTCATGCCAAATGTATATACAAGAGAAATAAATGATATTTTGTTGCCATTATGGAGCAGAACTGCTTTAAACTTATTTTGGAAAGATCCATAAATTAGCGCCATTCGTTCGAGTGATGTGCAAATCATAATTTTTCCATAACACTTTTTGGATTAACGAACACACATTTTATCTAACAGAGTAAAAAACGAGAATGGCTCCTGGTTGTCATTTCTAAATATTGTAAGTTTAATTCCTGTGGGTAGTAAATTCCAGTCCTGTAATCTAGACCCTAATACTTCAGCATGCCCTTTGGACAAATGGAGGTCCAGAACTAGGTCATTTAATTCAGGGTGTTCGATTAAATGCGGTGCTTTTCCTTCATTCCGGGAAAATAAGAATCGTTCTTTTCTGATACATTATCGGGTTCTGCCTAATCATCATACATTTCTAAATCTTCCTCCCATTTTGCCGGAGGTGCTGGAACTGATAAACCCCCATGAAGAACCGGATTTATTGCGGAAGAAATATCCAGATATATACATAATATTCACTCTTTCTTGAAAAATCAGACACTTTTCATGCAAAAGTAACAGTCGTTAAAATGATTTGATGGTTGTCTCCAATTCTTTGGATCTGCAAAAGGCATAGCGTACGTCGGTTCAAAGAGGTTTACAGTCGTCAACTAACTTTATTCGATACAAATATAACACTAATACAAGGCCCACTACTATTGGTTTTTTCGCATACTTCGCTTCTCTATCTAATACTGACCACTACTCATGCTAAACCAATACTGATGATAGGACTGCCAGTCAGCTGTTTTTATAGCAGTTCCGTAATTCTGGTATTTTCTAGAAACATCGGGTATCGGAAGTTCACAAAGCGACAGCGTACGGTTCGTATACAGGCGCCATATATAAGTAGATTAGGCTACAGGGCAAAGTGAAATTTGGGATTATATGGGTTTAAATGGGTACTTTCGTTATTTTAAGTCTTAGAGGGTTGATACCTCAGGGTTGACTTGTCATCCTTAGCCACCTCCAAGTACTGTTGCCAGATTGTGCACAATTTCCCTAACTTATGGAAAACGTAAATTTGGCAACGCCGCGCTCCAGCATATTACAAATAACCTTGTAAAATAATGTGATTAAAATACTCATTCATTTTTGCTCAACAAATCATAACTCAAAAATCTTACTTGTTAGGAAATTTTTATCATAATTTTCACATTTAGAGACCAAAAATTAACCAAGGACTGCCTTCTACATTATAGTCGCAAATTGGCTGTAAAGTATTAGTGTAGTTTAAGTAACAAATTATTGCAACTGCACTTTGGCTCTGTCCATAATAAAACTATGAATGATGTGAAAAAATATGAATTTTTAAAAACATTTTCAAATAAGGAGTTTACTGTATTAATCTCGTACAAACAGTATTTGTTTAAACTAATATAGATAGAAAATGGGTAAAGGATAAAGGTTGTCATTAAAAAAAAACGTTGGTAATTTAACGATAATCGACAGTCGCTAATGACAAAACTTGAATTAGATTTGAAAAATTCGAGATGCTAGATGCGTAATTAGGCATTCAATATCTCGGAGATGAATATAATTTCTAATTAGAAAATATCCTTTTGCAAAGTAATATGCTAATCTAGTACCCTACTCCAACGAGTGAGAGACAAGCACTATAACTGATTATAGTGATGAATTCTAACATTAGCGAAACAATAGCTATTATCCTCTATAATAATACTCTCAGTAGTAGTTTCTGACGACGAAACTTCGCCGGCGCTGTTATCTCAATGTAATAAAATTTTCAAAAGGCTCCGTAAAACCAATCTCAAAATTCAACCCGATAAATGCGAATTCTTACGAAGAGAAATCGCCTATCTTGGACAACTTGTCACTAAAGACGGTGTAAAATCAAATCCCTCTAAGGTAAAATGTATTCAGGTATTTCCCGAACCTAAAACTCCAAAGGAAATAAAACCCTTCTCGAAACTGCCCACTAAACTTCTCCAAATAGATGCTGAATTTAATTCCAATGCAGATTGTATGGTATCATTCGACAATCTTAAACAGGCTCTAATCTCCGGCCCGAATTTAATTTACCCCGATTTTGAAGAGCCATTCCTTCTTACATCAGACGCTTGCGCATTTTCAATTGGTGCTGTTCTCTCCCAGGGACCTGTGGGAACAGATCTCCCCATAGCCTTTGCATCTAGGACTCTTTGCAGCGCAGAGACTAAGTACTCTACGATTGAAAGACAACTACTTGCCATATTCTGGGCCGTTAAGCACTTTCGTCATTACTTTTTCGGTAGAGAAGTTGCCCTTATTACGTTCCATAGACCCTTGACCTGGCTATTTTCGATAAAAGACCCCGGAAGTAGACTAGCAAGATGCCATCTTAAACTCGAAGATTATAACTACAAGATCGAACACAGACCTGGAAAGATCAATAAAAAAGCTGTATAAAAATAAATCATTTCAAAGAGTGTGCAAACCTACAATCAAAAATAAAGATCTTTGTATTAAACCATCAAGATGACGAATCGGAAGACGAAGCCGCAAGCACTTCCGAAGAAGACGAGGATCTTAACGACGATTAAATAACGAAAGAATATAACAAATTTGTGGAGCTCTATAAAACAAGATCCTTAATCGACTACTCAAAAGCAGAAATATCAAACACACAACTTTGGGACAAAGCTCATAAAAACATAGTTATCTTCTTTTGGCAAGATAAACTACAAGACTTGCACCACAAAATAAGGGACGACATATTCGAGGAAAACTTCGAATATCAAACAACAGCCATTGACATAGGTAACAGCAAGTCCGTCAAAAATAGGAAATATTACATCGTACAACTCCCGTTCGATCCAGAAACTATAGTACAACACCTATTTTATCTTCTTTATAAAGCTCAAAACGAGTTTGATGTCTCGAAAACATAATGTATCGAAAATAACCTTGAACTCCCAATTCTAGAGACTCTGTTCTATATATTTTCGGACAAAGAGATAAAATTAAAAATTTGCCAACATATATTCAAGACACCCACAGAGGACGAAATCCCACAAATTTTAGACCACTGCCACCGAGGAAAAACTAATTTACATAGTCTTTCTCCTGACTGCAACCTATGCCCTATCCAATTGTGGACGCAGAAGACTGCCGATAATAACCTCAAGTCCTTCCGACGATGATACCCCTTCAGGACAAAGACCAGCAAACCGAAAAAATACCTCCCTACACGAAAAGGAAATGGAACTCCGATAAGAAGATTAAAAAGGTGCTGCAAAGCACCAACTTTTGTTTAAAAGGAGAAGTTGTTATATGCGATTCTACGCCTATGTTATAATTAATAACTTGTTCATTGACCGCGGTTTCAGATTACGCAATATAAGCCATCGTCTAGGGTTCAAGTTGATCAGTTAGAATTGACAGAGCGATTTTGAAAAGAAATTTTGCAAAGTGAAAATATGAAATATTCTTCCTCTCCTACAGGTAGAAGAGGCTGAAAAAGCTCAAATCAAGACACCACTTCATCAAAGGCGATTAAAAAGGTTTGCGATTTTAAACATTGATTCTGTTAACATACTTGTTGCCCGTAGTGAAAGTAACATAAAATATTATATTCCGGCTGAAGAATTGTATGATGTTATTGATGCAGTTCACAGACCTGTCGGACATGGTGGACGTAACAGATTATTAGCTGAGATATCTTTAAAATATACTAATGTCACTAAACAGATGATTAACCTGTATTTATCTATGTGTGTAAGAAGTCATGAAAAGAACAAAAAAAAAGAGGACTTTAATTTCTAAGCCAATTTGACATTCTGAAATGAACAGTAGGTATCAAGAGGATCTAATTGATTTTCAGACTTACGCTGATGAAGAGTTTAACTTTATCATGGTCCACCAAAACCACTTGACCAAATTTGTTTTGCTCCGTGTTTTGGAATCTAAACAAGCTGAAGAAGTAGCCTATCACTTGAATAATATATTTTGATAATAAGTCCCCATGTATTTAGCAGTCAGATAATGGAAGAGAATTCATCAATCGTATTATATGTGAATGTCTTTGTCCAGAATTTAAGCCAGTGCAAAGAAAACCACGGTATAACCAAAGCCAGGGCTTCGTTGGGAGAGCCAATCAAGACGTCGAAAATATGATTAGTTGTTGGTTAAAAGATAATCATTCGACTAAATCAGAAGCCTTGAGATATGTACAATTTATGAAAAACAGAGCCTACCGTTTGACCATAAAACAATCACCTTAAAAAGTTATGTTAAAGTTAAACTCAGAGTTGGTCTTTCAACGACATCACTACCCTTAGAAATAACAAAGAATATTCCAGATAACCTTCAAAAACTTATTAAAACTGATTTAATCGATGGACAGACAAATTATCATAATAATTCGGAAGATAATAGTAATAATAATTATGCTGGAACTTCTAAAACTGGTAATGATATACAAAGGCAAGACAACCAGCTGCTGAAAATCAGAAATATGCTAAAAAATGAAATCTGCTTCAGACAAATCGCATCCACTAGGAAAAGTGGGAGATAACGTGAGTGTACCAATTCCTGATTTAGACAGAAGAAGAGGCGACCTAAAAAATGTTATTGGTATTCTTCTGGAAATAAACAATGATGGCATGTAGAAAATTGGAATTAAGCATGGAATATTACTAACACTGTATTGTAGTTTACTTACGCAATTTAATATTTATTTCTTATCAAATTACTTCAAAAAAATAAATTCTTTTTTAATGACCATGTTGCTCTATTTCACTGTCAGATCTAAACTGATTTCGATGATTATTGTTTTATGAAAGCTGTTTTGTTTCATCTAAAAAGCATTATTAAGTATGTTATGTAATTTGTTCAAAATAGAATATTTGTTTATTACACAACTGAATTCGACTTTTGTACTAAAAAATTTCTTCAAGAAAGTAATGTCAATTAAGATGTTCAAATCATACTAAGGACTACAGCTTCCAAATATTCAGTTGGAACTGGACAAGGTTTTATAAGGTGCACCTGTACCAAAACCTGTGCTACAAATACGTGCCAGTGTAAAAAAAAATGATTTTGTGTAATTCCAAATTGTTCACCCTGTAAAAATAAATAAAATATTAAATATTTTATATGTTGCGCTAAGAAGTACAACAAATAAGCTCAATTTAAATTTTAGTTTAACTCTTTTATGTCATAGTTTTCTAAAGGGTGTTTTTTATACAGATATAGAACTTTTAAATGGAATAAAACAAAGATGAATTTTTTAAATTGACATGAAATTTACTTTATTCGAAAGATAACCTTCTGGCATTATAATTTAATTATGACTTCTGGGATATGACCACCATGGCTGGCTCGGACGTAGTCTAATCTGGAGGTCCAATTTTCGATGACTTTTTCCAACATTTGTGGCCGTATATCGGCAATAACGCGGCGAATATTGTCCTCCAAGTGATCAATCGTTTCGGGCTTATCGGCGTAGACTAGCGACTTCACATATCCCCACAGAAAATAGTCTAGCGGCGTTAAGTCGCACGATCTTGGAGGCCAATTCACGGGTCCGAAACGTGAAACTATGCGGTTACCAAACGTTTCCTTCAATAAATCAATTGTGGCACGAGCTGTGTGACATGTTGCGCCGTCTTGTTGAAACCACAGCTCCTGCACATCATGGTTGTTCAATTGATGAACGAAAAAATCAGTAATCATGGCTCTCTAGCGGTCACCATTGACTGTAACGTTCTGACCAGCATCGTTTTTAAAGAAGTACGGACCAATGATTCCACCAGCCCATAAAGCACACCAAACATTCAGTTTTTTCTGGATATAACGGTGTCTCAACATACACTTGAGGATTAGCATCACTCCAAATACGGCAGTTTTGTTTATTGACGTATCCATTCAAACAAAATTGAGCTTCATCGCTAAACAAAATTCGCTTATGAAAATCGGGATCAACGGCAATCTTGTTTTGGACCCATTCACCGAATCTACGCCTTGCTAGGTGATCGTGTAGCTTCAATTCTTGCACGAGTTGGATTTTGTAAGCACGCAAACCAAGATCTTTCCGCAAAATCTTCTAGAAAGTAAATGGACATATATCCATTTCCTGTGCACGATGGCGGATAGACTGATTCGGGTCTTCCTCTACGCTACGCTCTACAGCAGTAATGACTTCTTCTGTACGCACTGTACGACGTCTCTGTGGATGCGTATTATCTTTTAGAGTAAAGGTGGTGCGAAAACGTTCCATAGTTAATCGAATTAATTGCTCTGATGGACGATTATGTTGACCGTAAAATGGACGTTGTGCGCGATACGTATTTCGAACAGAACCATGATTTTCAAAGTAAATTTGCACAATTTGGAAGCATTGTTCAGGCGTCAGTCTATTCATGTTGAAATGCCAAACCAAACTAAACATAAATCACTTGACAGCTGACAAAATGGCTGCCAGTTAAATAAGTATTGCCAACTTAAAGTTCTATACCTCTATAAAAAACACCCTATACAAGTGTTTTGTCACTTCTAATCAATACTATACTAATAAGACTATACAGGGTGATTCTTTGGGAAATTTATGGATCGATTTTGGGAAAATTATAATTAGGAAGAATCTGAAAATTTGACAATGTACTAAAATGCATGGAAAACAGCCGACTAAAATATTTTCAAGAAGGCACTTCCAGTTATACCGGAAGTAGATGTCAACTTGCTTATTTTAATTTAAATACCATACATATTATTGCATTTTTGATTTCTACGTAAAATTCTAGACATATTTCATATATAATACTCTATTCTTAATCCCACCGTTTTGGACATATTTAAATTTGTCTGTCAAAAATGACGTTTTCGGACCAAAAATAACTATTAATTTTTCCTATAAGAAAGTCTTTATTATTTAATTTTGGCTAGTTTGAAAAAAATTGACTTTTGACAATTTTTTAAATATAATTTTTATTCTTCTTTTCTGACCACTCTGTACTAATAATTTTCAAAATAGTAGTGAACATAACCCGATTCTCTCGATCCCCCCACTCCTCGACCTTGACCATGACCTTGCCTCACCCCTCTTTGGCCCCGCCCACATGTCCTTGTCATTGACCTTGAAAGTGCACGTGTGCTTTGGCCTTGGCCTTGTGTTCAAGGTTGTGTGTGCGACCTTGACCTTGACCTTGGTCGAGACGACCTTGACTTTGTTGAAGGTCATCTTGGGTGTGTGACCTTGAAGTAGTTATTTGTGCATTGTAATAGTGTGGGATGATCTTGAAATGATTTTGACCTTGCAAATTGTTCTATAAATTGTGTGAGTCTACTTGCATTCATTCAGTGTGAAATGTCAGATACGGAACTATCTAAAGAAAAAATTATAGAGCAAGTCGGCAGAGTAATTTGTTTATATCAGAGTAATTTAAAAAGTTTGTGCGATTTTGAAGAGAAGGATCTAGCATTTTTTCCTCTCGAATATTTAAAAACTTGCGTTAATACGCTGAGTTTACGGCAAATTTGGGATAAGCTGCCAGCGTCATATCGGTGTGACAAGGAACTACAGTTAAGCTTACCCTGTTACATTCACTATGAACAAATATATCGTCATTATATAGACGGGCCACCACCAGCAATAAAAAAGTGTCGTGAATGTAAAAATGAGTGAATAATATGAATAGTGCTTTGCAAGAGACAGTAAAAAAATTGGGCGATGAGTTCACTGAAACGGCTAATAATTATTTCAATGATGCAATGAAAAGTCGAGCAGAATGGGCGTCGCGCTATTGTGATTTGGCTTATGAATATGAAATGGCTGCGAATGCATGTCGTAAATATTGCAGCAAAACAATAAATTTACAAGACTTTGTTCGTGAGATAAAAAAGTTGGGGTTTAGTGATTGTTTGGAAAAACTGATTAGGTTCATTGCAGATCCGGTTGTGTTAGATGAAATTAGAGTGTAGGACTTAAGTTTAACGTAGTAGTAGTTAATATGGAAAGTTTAGTGCGAGAAATGTACGAGGAATTTCTAATTTCTGCAGCCTGTTCGGAATTTTACGCATATGAAATGCAAGATTCGGAGGCTCAGGACTTTAGTGTATTTTTTAAGTATATGGACCATGCCGAAGTGTGTCTTTTAGCTAGTATAGTTTGTAAGAATTTTTTAAGAAATAAAAACAAACAATTATTATTGAACAAATTAAGGAAATTATGTTTAGGTGATAATGTTACACGCATAGAAGAATGGCAGAAAAAAATCAATGAATAAAGTACATAAAATGTAGTTATTTGTTTCATTATATTTTGTCCTTGAAGTTATCCTTATACTAATTTAAATGTGTGACGTCATTTGACCTTGAATACTCCTCCCACTATTTCTATCGTTAAGCTACCCCCACCATTGTTACAATTCGACCTTGAAACCTCGCTGTAAAGGTTCGTGGGAAAAGAAGTGACTTCAAACAGTCGCAGATATCAGTGGCATAAACATCAAATATTGTGTTCGTGTAGTGTTCTGAAAGTGCTTTTATATTCACGGTAATTTTTGGATTTATATACCATTTTTTTCAATAATGAGTATTGCAAAAGAAACTCTAGATGAAATTAATGAAATGTTTACCAAAGATTTCGAGGTTTTAGAGAGAAAAAAGGTTACCGAAATGATTGTAGGCAAAGTGTATAAAATTGTAAAGATGGTTTCAATGACTACACGATTTGGTAAAACTCTTTTAGTGGCTTTACACGATGACGGTGATAATAGCACATTTGAGACTTTTTTACCAAAACGTGTGGCCGAAACACTATCTGACGATATTGTAGATATTATGAGTAAAACTAAAGATAAATACACTCTAACTTATTTGGGGCAGGGCACTAGAGTTTTTGGAAACAATACTCGAACATTATTACGTTTTGGCTCATTGGAGTAAATTGTATGTAAATTGTTTGAAAAAAAGGATGTAATTAAATTTAAAATATAGTTGCACATGTCAGAATACTTACGCGTGTTCATTATTTCTATTAAAGATGTCTGCTGATGCGACGACGACGACGACGACCGCCAACGAATGTGTAGATAGATACATATTTTGGTTGGGGAGAGAATTAAGAAATAGGGCTCACGTTATGTTAGATAGCGTAAATGATTGGTCGCATATTGATGTAACCAAAGATCAATATAAGAACGAGATCAGGGATACAATCAATTTTATGGCTGGGGCACACTTGTGCGACAAATTTTTATATGGTTCCATAGACATGGATACATTTTGTGCTGAAATGGTTGAAGAAGAATTAAAAGAATACCTCGTCAATATTCCACATTTACCAGGTGAGCTTGCTGCAAAATATGAATTGGTTTCTGCAACAGCAACAGCCCAAGACGTTGACGATCGAAATAGTGTCGGATGGGATAGAATTTTGAGCAACGAAAACGAAGACATGGAAAATTAATTTTTTATAATTTTTGTATTTGTGCAATTAAATAACAGTAAATAAATATCTATTACAATCACAGTTTTATTTTATTTCTTTTATAAACATACCAACCCAGTAGATCATAGTCAGTGTTTCTTTTTCTCAGCTGAAATATTTAATATAAGTAGGGCAAATAAAAATAAAATGGTTTATTAAAGATTGAAAATGAGTCGAGGAAACAACACAATTGATAAATTTGGTCGTCAGAAATATAATGAAAAATATCATATATTATCTGGGCCACAAGGGATTGGTTTTAAACGTACAGCGGATGGGCAGTATGATATGGGTGGAAAAATCATAACCAACTTAGGCGAACCTAAAGATGATGACGATGCTGTGACAAAACACTTTGTTAATAGAAAGTTTTACAATTTTGCAGTTGTAATATGTGACATATTTAACAAGGATGTCCTCCCCATGATATACAAAAATAATAGTGAGCTTAAAACAAAAATTGAAGTTATGCAGAAAATACTCTATCGTCAGCCTTTAAATGACTCATTAAGCGCACTGTCGTACTGCTCAACTTCAAAAAAAATCTAAAAAAAGGGAAAGCAAGTTAAAGAATAGGAGAACGCACTCCGAGTGGCATAGCCTTGAAGATAACGTCGTAGTCGTCGGTGAATTCGACCTTCCCTCCAAGAATATTGAAATGTTATTTATGTGTATGATGTTTTATTGTCATTGTTTTAATGATGAAGATTGAAATAAAAAACTTTATTTTACAAAATATTGTTTATTTATTTTACATTTTAAATAAAAAATATAGTCATACAATATGTTATTTAAACAATATTAGCTTTATCTATCCAAGAGTTGAAGTGGTTGGGAAATCCTAGCCATTTGACAAATAATTGATCGATGTGATTTTTCTTGCGTTGTCTAAGGACCTTTTCTACTAGATAAACGCCAGGACTGCTTGTTTTTTGTAGTTCTGATTCGTAAAAACACCCTCTTATAGGCTGACCTAACGATTCCAACAAGTAAGTAGGTGGATTTGTAACGTTAACTTTTACAACTTTAAACAATTCGGTTGACCAAGAGGGCGTATATCCTTTCTCGAATAAGCTTTTGTACTTGCTAATACGCACAATGTCACCCATGGAAAACTTAAATTTTTTAGGTACAATTTTTAAATAATCATATGCTTTAATATGTGTTTTTTCTTGCACGTCTGCAGGCTTCATTCCAATGGTGCGATGTTTCGAATGGTTATAGGTTTTTGTTACTGCCGATAATATATGTATCCATTTGTAAGATCCTCTTGTCGAGAATTGTTTATATAAATTATTTTTTAAAGTCCTTATGACTCGCTCAACAATTGCAGCTTTCTTTGTGCTGTATGCGGAATAATGATTTATATTATATTTTTTCATCAGGGCTTGAAAGTTTGTATTATAGAACTCCTTTCCTTGATCACTTTGCAGATTTGTTGGTGTATATGATGCCTCTTCAATGATGCTTTTCATCGCATTAGTAACTTCTATACCAGTCTTGTTTTTTATGGCTTTGGTATAGACAAATTTCGAGTAACAATTTATACAGACCAAAATATAACGATAACCATCGTTTTCATCAGCATACTGTTGCATTTCAGCCAAATCAATTTGCCACAAATCTCTGTATCCTTTTATTATCGTGCGCCGTCTTAGAAAATTTTTTCTAGCCGTTCTATGTAGTTCATTAACAATCTTGATTTTTTCTAGACTGGGCTCCATATTATTAGTAATATTAAAGGTTTCAGATCGAAGGAAGAACTGAATAATATCATTAAATATTGAGCTTAATATATTATATCTTCTTCTCGTAATTCCTCTATGATTGACATAATTTCATTTTCGTGTCCAGTGTGACCGGCCATTTTGGAACTCCACAACAAACGTAAACGATCCACCAACTCTTTATCTTTGTTCCAGTAGACAAATTGAAATTTTTTCGAAGATAATTTCTTTTTTGTGGGTAACTGTAGTTTTTCCGAGAGATTTTTTCTTGTAATAGTACCACCTAATTTTGTGCCCATTATCAGAGGTTTAATAATTCGTAAATATTTGTTCCATCTGGTCTCCCGTAAACCATCACTTTTTTTAAAATTGTTGTAGACAGCACTCATTGATTCCAAAATTTCCTTGTACGTTGAAAGTACATTATCACTTAATTGTTGTTGTTCCTTGCCTACACTTGGGGGTGTTTTAAGAAATAACAAATCATAAAGTGCCGGTGATCCACCATATTCTGCAATATTTTTCCCTTTTTTGTATAAGACAATATTTCCATTTCGAAAACGCACCTCTAAATTACCAATAAAATTTTTGTTATGATCTGTTTTTGAACCAAAACGTACACCATATACAGTATCGTATAGAGATGGTTTCGAACGTAATCCTTTCAGGTGTGCGTTTAAAGTATCGGAAGTTGTGGTGTCAGCGGATGCGAGAGATGTATTAGTTGATGTCGAGGGTGTATCAAACACCGATTGGCTAATATCTTCTTTTGAAATGCGATGCTGCTGCTGCTGCTGAATAGGTGTGGAGGTTTGAAAGGAATGTGTAGGTTGGGGAAAACCTGATATTTGAGTCGACTGCACTGATGTACTGAGGCTATGTGGCTTTGTAGCTGGATAATGTTGTTGCTGTTGTTGTTGTTGTTGTTGATGTTGTTGTTGCTGACGTTGCTTAACCACATCAGATATAGTTGTCAACGGCTTAGAAATGGGTTCGTAAAACTTTTCCAATTCCACAACATTAAACAGTAATATATAGCTATCAAATCCTTTGCGGTATCTTCCCGATTTCACATCACTGTCTTTATCAATTACTAAAAATCCATACTTATTATCCCAACATTTTGAGCACATTTCTTGAAATTGAGTAAAAGTTAGATCCGGTGAAACGTGGTCGGAAAATATGTGTTTCATATTCAACTCATCTTGTTTAAACATAATAATAAAATTGGCGTTGTCTCGCACAAGCTGTTTAGGCACTCGCGAATATGTTTGCGCTAGGTAAAAGGAGTCGATATTTTTATGACGTCCCATGCTAAAGTACGATCTTATAACATCTTGTTTTTCACATATAACATCATCAAAGATAAATATAGAGTTTGGTTTTGCATCGGACGGTTCCACAATATTACTGGAATCACTAAAGGCATAGTAGCCTAAACCTTTGATGGGCGCTAAAATTTTCCTTAAATACTCATATTTCGGTTGATACAGAGATTTCGAGTAAATATAGACATTTTCGAAACGTAGCCTAAGGGGGTGTGTAAGCAGCGAAATCATGACATTAGTTTTTCCACAATTGGATGGACCAATTAACAGGCCGCGAATAGAGGAAGGAAGTAGAGGACCGTGTCTCTTCATTATCTTCTTTTCAAATCCAAGTCCGACTTTTTCATCGAGATTGTCAATAGGAAGTTTTTGTTTAAGATCGATAACGCGCATCTTAGGAAAATTTGATATTTTATAGGCAATTTTTCACAAAAACTGTCATTCAGATGCCGAGCGTCAAACGAAGTGGACGGTCTCACGTTTCCAACAAAACTGGATACGGTATTGTGAATTCGTTAATAAATAAATTACCATTCGAGGTACACATTCCTGGTTATCAATATTGCGGACCCGGAACAAAAGTAATAAAACGTGTAACAAGAGGTGATCCAGGCATTAATCCTTTGGATGCCGCATGCAAAAAACACGATTTAGCCTATTTACATAATAAAGACAACATAAGTGCGAGACATCGAGCGGATTACGAGCTCGAACAAAGTGCTTGGAATAGAGTAAAATCGAAAGATTCCAGTTTAGGTGAAAAAACAGCAGCTTGGTTAGTTACAAACATTATGAAAGGAAAACAACGTTTTGGTATGGGTGTACCATCATCATTATCAACAAAAAAAAACATCTAGTAAAGGCACACGTCATACAAAAAGGAAAGGTGTTAATAAAAATCGACATGTTCGGACAGCCAGTTTCGGAACAGCTATTCGACAAGCAGTTCGAAGGGAATTATTAAAAGCCGGAAGTAAAAATGTGTTGGAAAAAAATATCATGAATGCATCTAAAATAGCTCTGTCGGCAGCACGTAGATCGGTAAAAGCGGCAGGTGGCAAAAGGAAGGTTCGTACACCGAGAATAATACCGATTCCTTAAACTGGTGGAATATTACCATTAATACCAATTTTTGCCGGGTTATCAGCTTTGGGTTCATTAGCCGGTGGGGCAGCGGGAATTGTGCGCGCCATAAAAGCAGTAAAAAAAAGCAGCGAAGATAAAACCGGTGCCGGCCTGTATTTAAAATCGAAAGGAAATGGTTTGTTTCTAAAGCCATATCGTAAAGGTATGGGATTATTTTTAAATCGTAGATCAAAAAACTAATTGAATCCCTACCTCGAAGACCACTATCTAACATCGATATAGAAAAATATGCCAAAAAGAAAAGAATAGGACACTTTCGAGGCGTTTATATGAGGGATTTATTACCTAGACAAGGTCCTCGACGTTACGAAGCAGCAATAGTGAATTTGGATAGTACGCGTGGTGCAGGGACTCATTGGGTAGCTTATAGAAAAAATAATTCTAAAGTAACATATTATGACAGCTTCGGCGATTTACCCCCACCGATCGAATTGGTACGATATCTACAAACGGGATCGGAACCATCAAAAATTATTTACTATACATACGATCGTCAGCAGGATTTTGGAACAGTCTGGTGTGGACATTTGTGCTTAAAGTTTCTTGTCGAATCATCAGCGTAAAAGATGTCATCATCATCATCGTCACCATAAACACCGCAAATGGATCGCAATAACTATACTAAAATGTTGCAATCACTGAAAGCATTTCATCTAGCCGGTGGATTAAGGAAAATGACCGTGAAACAGTTAGAAAACATGCCCAAGGAAGTAATGATTGCATTAGCCCCAAATGAAATTCCATTCGTTTGGGAAAAGTTGCCCGAGCACCTCAAAAGCGATATCGATATATTAAAATATCAGTGCGGTTGCAAACATTATTTCAGCAGCAGCAGCAATTTAAGCGAGGTTACGGGTGATGAGGATCTTACAGCTAGAAAAATATTTTGTTGTTATTGCAAAATCAGCGATGTGCGCATAAAAGCAGAAAATAGCATAAAAACATCACTATCTAATGCAGTGAGAAAAGGTGTGAAGATGAATCTTTTTAAATGTTGCCGCTAAGAATAAAACCGAGATGTGTGATGTTTTAATGGTTAGTCATGTCTTATACGTCCACACTAACAGGACACTCGAGCGTCTTAAGCGCCGATTTTTATCCACCAGTCGAATTAAATAGAGAAAACAAATATGGTCTGGTATTGCTGGGATTTTACACATACAATTCAATTTTTAATGTGGACGAAAGCAACAATAAGTTTGCCTACATGAAGGAGGGTTACACCACCGAGCCGATACAATTGCAGATTCCACCTGGGGCCTATGAAATAGATGAGATAGGTAAAGCTATGTTGGAGGCTTTGAGGATTTCAACTGAAGAAAAGAACGATGGAATCTTTTACTTGGTCGCTAATAATAATACGCTGAAATGTGAACTGAAATCCCAATATACTATAGATTTCCGGGGAGAGGCGAGTATCGGTAAAATGTTAGGATTTAATCATACAGTGTTAAAAAGAGACAAAAAGCACGAATCAACCGAGATGGTGGAAATAATGAAAGTACGCATCATACGCGTAGATTGTAATATAATTTCCGGAGCATATATGAATTCGGTGGAAGGTCATACCTTGTTCGAATTCGATATCGACGTGGAGCCCGGTTACAAAATCAGTAAAAAACCACAAAATAATATTTATATGCCGTTAACGCCGGCAGGACGTCAGTTTATCGACAACATTACTCTTCGCATCTTGGACGATAGCGGTGATCTAATCAATTTTCAAGGCGAGAAAATAATCGTGAAATTGGAACTGAAGAAACTTTCATAGAAATGGGTTTTTGCTTCAATCGTCAATTGTGTGTGCTGTCGACTAAGATGGGGGAACCGCCGAAACATAATAAAAGTAAAAGAAGAGTTAACGTCAAGGTTAGTCGTCGTCCAGACGTTAGATCACAAACATCTCAACAGTTATCTGCCGAAGACTATAAATTTTTAAAATCAATCGGTCTTAAAGTGCGAAAATGATTTCCACCACCAGCGATAAAATAGAGGTTTTCTCCGAGCCCATCTTGGACAATTCCATTATTAGTCTAGAAGAGCATACGTATAAACCATACGGATCTCCATCATTCAACAATTCAGATGAAGTCCGTATCCCCATTAATTTTCAAGATATTATACTGGATATCGCCGAAAGTTACATATATATCGAAGGAAAATTTAAACCCATAGACGCAACGAAAAGATGTTTTTTATCAAATAATGCCCTCGCATTTTTGTTCGATGAAATTCGCTACGAGATGGGAGGTGAGCAGGTCGCCGTGGTTCGTAAACCTGGAGTTACGACGACATTAAAAACCATGGTTTCATTCTGAAGTTTGCAACAAAGATCTCTCATGACGTGCGGATGGGGTCTCGACGAAGCAAACCAAGATATCGTAGACATGGCAAGTAACGTATTCTCCGGGAAATTACCCTTAAAATATCTTATGGGATTCGCCGAAGATTACGCAAAAGGTGTTTTCAACGTAAAACAAGAGCTTATTATGATTATAGCTCGCACTTTTACCAATTGTTACGTCGGCGAAGTAGAGGCAGAAATTAGTATCGACAAAATCGAATGAAAAATTCGTCACATCATTCCAGACGACAAGCAAAAATTGAAAATACTGTCTCGCATTAATAAAGGAGGAAACAATGCCAGTATTCAAATGGCATATCGTAAATGGGATCTGTACGAATTACCGGCTTTAAGGCAAACATCTTCCGACGTGTGGGCCTTGAGAACGAGTACAAGTCTGGAAAGACCGCGCTATATAATCGTCGGGTTTCAAGACAGCAATAATTGCGACAAGAAAGAAAAAAACGCAACCCAGTTTACCCACGCCGACGTATGCGACATTAGACTGTATCTGAATTCAACCGTTTATCCCTACGAAAGATGGAATTTAGATTTCGCCAAGAAACTGTACGCAGCAGCCTATTACAATTACGAAAACTTCCAAAGCAGCTACTACGGGCGCGAGATAAACGATCCGATGATAACGTTCGCGGAATATATGAAAAACCCCGTTTTTATTATCAATTGCAGTCATCAACCAGAGGCGATTAACTCATCGACAGTGGATGTAAAATTGGAGTTCCAAACGAGAAAGAATAAATTCCCCAAAGACACTAAAGTGTACGCATTAGTTATTCACGACTCATTTTTTAGTTATAATGTATTAAACGGTTCGGTGACCAATAAATCTATATTTTAATATATCTATTATATGTAACACAAAATAATGTTCTTGAATCAATAAATTTGTAATGAGTGAAGTGGTAGTTTTATATTTATTTGAAACCCAACCAAAAAAAAAGCTGGCGGAAAAGCCCGCTCTTTAAGAAAAGAGTACGGGAATTTAGAAAATGGTGGTTTATTAAGTGGAAAAAAGAGCTTAAATAACACAAGAAAAAATTTTTAAGACAAAATATGAAAACAACGATTTAGAAAATTTGTAGGAAAGTAACGGTTAGGAATAGGGAAAAAAGTTACAAGAAAAAATTATAGAGGAAATCGAGTACTATAAGCAAGCATTTTTCTCGATAGTAAAAACGTAAAAAAATTTTTTTGCAAAAAAAATTGAAAAATGGTGAATGCGCGCCAAAGTTGAAGTTTTGGAGGAAAATGATATTAGGAAATTAGAAAGAGAATTTTTTTCTACATATGGTAGTACTTTTCAAAATTCGGAAAGATGAAATTTTAAGAAAAGGGTTATAGAAAGTTAGTAATTTGGATTTTTTAAAGCGCTGTAGCTCGGGAACCGTTCAAGATAGAGAAAAAATAAAAGCACTTTAATTACCTAGAATTTTGAGTAAAATACAATGGTGAAAAAAAAATTTGGAAAATCTTAAAAATGACAAAAAATTTAAACGAAAAAATTGAAATTCTCGAGTTAGGAGGCTAGAGCGCCGAACGGGAGTATGCGGAAGTTGTAGGGGAGGTTTTTTTTTTTTTTTTAGTGTGCCTGCTCCGCGCTAACGCGCCACGCGGCACACCCTCCTCCCACCCCAGGCGTTTTTTGATGGTTTCAGAGCGATTGCGCGGCTCCTTCACCATTTTTCGCAATATTTGAGGTATCGATTTTTTTATTTGCGGTGACAGAAGTTCGGAAATTTTTTTTTTGGATTCTAGAGAAAATTTCCCACAATATATGTATTTTTCCAATTTTTTATCGTCAACCGTTACGACGCCAGAGCCCATCCAAAAGGAGATGAAAATTTTTTTTTTATATTAGCGAATCGGGAAAAATAGTGTGATATACTTCAACTCTTCCTTATTACGATTCCGTCAAAACATTTTCAAAATTTTCCTTACCTTGCCTGAAAATAATTAAAATATATGCATAATTTGCATTTTTTGTAAATATGTAGCAAAGTAATGGTTAGAAATATCAAAAAAATTTATTTGAAAAAAATGTAGAGAAAGTCTAGTACTATATGCTAGAAAAGTGGAGGGGGTAGTTTGTGTCCATAACAGAGATACGGTGAGTTATAAAATCATATTATTCTCAAACTTATATAATGCATATATGCACTCCACCTTACCCCCTCCAACTTTTTGAATGTATATAGAGGCCGGTATTAGAATTATTTCATCATTACACATTCGATCGGCAAGATGGAAGATATACCAAAAAGGATCATTGGCATTGTCAGGCCATTCGTGCCCGGCAAAATATGCAAGTGTGAGGAGTGCGGGGATACCGCACCAGGAGCGGCACCTTCGGCACCGCCTGCAACGCCGACACCACCAGCGACGACGACGGTGCCGCCAATGAGAAGACCAAGGGCTGCACCTAGGTCGGTGTTAATATCGTTGGGTATTACTCTACGGTAGGCACCCCACCCTCCCCCCAGGCCCTTTTAGGGCCACAAAAACGGTCCTTTTCAGGACCACATTATATTTTGATCGTAGTTTAGTAATCGTCACTTATGGGGCGAGATATTCGTTTAACGACGATTTGTCTCGTAGCTTAAGTGCCAAGTTATATGCTTGAGAACCTATGAAAATGTTAACAGTTCAAACAAGGTTTCTATTATTTTTTTTTTGTAATGTATTCTTCACAAAATATTAAGAATAAGTCTTATTGTCTAAACAAATCTAATTCCTTATTTAAAGTTTTTGAAAAAATCAATAATTCTATAAGCTCTCACCAATACATAACATTTAGAATCCGTTGGTGGGGTGGGGGTAGTTCTATATATATGAGACTGGGTCAGTTACACAGTCATATATTCATCAACCCTCATACGATGAACATGGAGGAAGAAAGACCCGCCAGCCGAGGCTCATCCATCTTTAGTGATGACACCGTAGCCGACAACGTTGGAGACCTGCAAGTCTTCGACGACGACGACGAGGTGGATTTTGAAATTGACGTCCTACGTTGGGACGACTTGGATGAGCCGATTCCGCTAGTATATGACCATGATCCGGGTCTAGTGGAATTAGACGATGCGGGCGATTGGGTCTTACAAAGACTCGAAACTCCGTCGCCGCAGCCAGAGCCGGACTCGACGGAAGATGCGGTGCTGGAAATTCCAGCATCACCAACACCCGACGACCCACAAGGCCCCTGCGATTCGTCAAGCTGGTGGTCGACCAGTGAGGATGGGGCACCATAAGCCCCACACTCTCCCTGGCCCTTTTTAAGGGCACACAACAACGGTCCTTTTCAGGACCACAAAATACTTTGATCGTAGTTTTAGTACATATTAGTACTTTGTTACTAATATTGTATGTATAGAATATACAATATTAGATACAAAGTATTAAAACTTTAAGTGCTGGTGGAACCCAGCTAAATCGTTCGTTCGTATTTGAGACCGCAAACAACTTTTGGTCTCAATACGTAATACGACATTTGTTTTCACCCCCCACCATTAATTTGTCTCTATATATACGACCACCAATACTTATTACAATCATTTTAGTTCAACATGTCTGCGACTCAACTACAACAACAACAACAACCCATCCAATGCCCTGTGGTAGATTCTACCACAGAGAATTGTCTGGAGTGGGAGTCGAACGATCCCAGATGGGATGAACTTTGGCGGTTCATCATCGAATATACAGAGGACAACACCACCACCCCCGCTGATGATGACGGGCCGTGCGACTCCACAACACAATAAAAGAGTCGCATGTTTTACAACCAAACGGTCCTTTTCAGGACCACAAAATAATTTGATCGTAGTTTTAGTTGGTTATAATACTTTGTAACCAATATTTTATGTTTTTTTCATAAAAACATATAATATTGAGATACAAAGTATTAGAAGTTCTGGCGACAGAACCTTAACTTCATAAACCGAACCATGTTTTAGCATACTTGTAAATATTATCAGAAAATATTTACAACTATTGCTATTGCGTAGTTTTAGTGGATTATTCACTCTTTTTTTTTTATTACCTAATATTATGTGGGACAGGGCCTATATGAAATAACACACAAAAATAAATTTTCAAGTCATTTTTATTCTCATTATAAAATATAAAAAATTTTATCAAACACTTTTTTATTAACTACAATATATATATATATATATATATATATATATATATATATATATATATATATATATATATATATATATATATATATATATATTTACAAACTTAATACTATAAATTAAAAGCTAATATCTACAACTACCTAACACCTACTACATAATTTATTAAAGTCCTCTAATTGTCTTTTTAACCGAGCAGATTTCACCTTTTTTATCTCTAATTGTCTTTCAAGTTCCAAAATGTCACTGTCACACTCGTTCACTTCTTTCACTAAGCGTTTTTTCATGGCATAAATGTCGGTCAATTTGTTCTTCTGAGAGTTGGTGAAGTCTTCGACCCACTCCGGTTGCGATGGCTCGGAATATATTAACGAAGAAGAAGCGGTTTTATTTGGTGAAGACGATGACGATGACGACGACGACGACGACGAAGCAGCGGAAACTTCATCACCTTCAAAACACCGCTTAAACCGCTTCTTCATGGATTTCCGGCACCCCAATATCGGCGACAGTGGTGCTGGGGAAGACTTCACCTCCGACACTATTTCATTCTCGACGCTGGCCGGTGTTGGTGGCGTTGGTGGTGTTGGTCCATCGGGGCCTTCTATGACTTCCACTTCTACTGACAATGGCTCTTGCGGTGCTGTTTTTAGGAAGTCGGGTAATGGAACAGGGGTGGAGGGACGCTTAAAGTTAAACTTTTTCTTCTTCCCTTGTCCCACACCTTTAATCGCCGAATAAAATGTTTTTTTATCGGCGATTTCCGACTTCCGCATAGTCAAGAGCTTTTTCAATTTAGAAGCTTTCGGAGAAGATTCCCTAGGCCGCGATGCTTTTCGCACAACCACATCACTAATCACATTTATCTTTGGCTCCTTCTCCTCCGTCCAGCATTCGAGGAATTGCGCTGCCGACTGAACTAACTCTTCGTCGCGACCATCATTGAGGGCTCGGTCTTCGGCATCTTCATGCTCCACGCCATTCCAGTTCTCGAACACCCCCGGACTTAACACTTCCAAACCACCCATGTTATCCAGCATGCCTTGCTGCGAACCGCAGCTCACGTCAAGAGCATCTAGAAGAGACCGTACACTCGACATTTTCGATATTAAAACTCACACAATTAACTTTTTCTTAGCACTGTACTGTTTGCTGTTCTGACGAACTGTGAAGAGCTCGAGCCAGCAAGTCTGCTTTTATGCCCATTTCCCCCACTACACCGCCTTTATTCCTTTCGTTCGATGCATTAAGTATAATACTTAAACTTGTCAGATGCAAGGCCAAGGCCAAGGCCGACGTAACCGGCAATACCAGGGTCGTTTTCAAGGTTGTAATTTTCATGGATTTTTTTTTTGTCCCTGTCAAGGTTATTTTAAAGAAGCATATAAATATAGTACTAAACTTGTTAGATGCGAGGCCAAGGCCAAGGTCAAAGTACCCGTCAATGTCAGGGTCGTTTTCGAGGTTGTAATTTTCAAGGATTTTTTTTTTTGGTCCTGTCAAGGTTATTTTAAAAAGTAATACATAATTAGAGTACCGCGATTGAAAAGTACAACATATTCAAACATCATGTTGCCAACTGATGAACAACCTAGTGAAGCAGCCAAAAGATACAGTCATATACCAAAAGCTTTTTATTTAGCTTGTCATCATTGTTAAAGACTAGGTATCTGCTGGCGAAATGATCTTACGTACGACTTCAACTACATTGACCTTTTCAGGGTTAAATTTGTACAATGGGGCTTTTGTGGACTAGTTTACTACCAGTTCAAGGACATTAATGAACGCGCCATCCAGAGAAGAAATTGGGTCATAGAAGAAGCTTACCTGTACAGAAGAAATTAACATGTATTTTATTTCTTAATTTTTAATTTTTTTGTTTGTTATATTTTTTATTTTTTTTTTTAATAAAAAGTAAACTCAATCTTTTGTTATATTTTAATTTTTTTTTTCAATAAAACAATAGTAAAATAAATCTGTACGTGTATTTATTAAACATCACCTAAAATACGTTTTGCAATCCATATTTTTCTGCAGAGTCCGTTTATTAATGAAATAGAACCATATATTAGGGTGAAATCTAATGGTTTCAAATCAGTCTCACATAACAATGTCAGAAGTAAACACTATTGATAAGTTCGGTCGCAAAAGAAAATTTAAGGATTTTAACTTTATGCGAGGTCCTTCAGGAATAGGTTTTAAACTTACACCTAATGGAGATTACGACATGGGAAGCAAAAGATTGTGCTATTTAGCAGAACCTCTTGAAGGAGACGATGCGACCACACGAAATTATGTTGATAATAACCTTGCTCAGTGTGTGCAAGATACGCAGAAAGCTTTACATGACTCAACAATTGTTATTAAAGATATATTCAGAAACCAACTTGAAGGTTACGTGCGCAAGAAATTAATTGAAACCGGTCAAGAACTTAGAGGATACATTGATGATACTGTTATTGCAATATATGAACTTAGGCAAGACGAACTGCGTGATGAACTTAACTCTAGAATGTTGAAAATTGAAAAGACTATGGAGGATCTTGTCAGCAAACCTGTTTCACATTAAACATTTACTCGTAGACCTGTGCGTTTAATTTACTATTAGACAAATTTTTCAACAATAACTTTTACAGTTTGTTATTTGTCGACACTTCATTATATTTATAATTTTAAAATAAAGGTTCAATAAAAAAGCAATCAAGTAATGAATACATGTTTTTTATTAAAAAAAAAAAAAAAAAAAAAAAAAAATTACAATACTATCGTTACATATTAATGTTGTATGTTTAATAGAAATAATAAAAACAATACAAATAATGAAATATGGATTTTCCAGATTACGTGCTGTCCTGACTTAAAAATGATTCCAACACGGTGACTAAATTTGCTAAGTTTTCTTCCGGGTCTGTTTTGTAAAAATCTATGTCTGCATGCCCCCAAGGAAGAGTTTTGGTTGAACTGGGAATTACATAACCTTTATCATCGCTATGTGACAATGCTACTTTATTTATTATGTTGGTATAAATGTTATGTAATTCACTTCTAAATGTCTTCATCTTTCTTAATATCAAACCACCCCGTTCAACAATTCTTTGGTAGTCTTCCTGATGAAGGTCTTTCTCGATAACACATTTTTTGATACCTTTGGCTTTTTTTAATTCATTATTAATGGACTTTACATAATAAGCCTTCGCGCCGGTACCATAAAAACTTATTATCGGATCACCAGGAAACTCATCTTTCATTCTACCAACTACAGAATTACTTTTAATTATGTTGAAATTATTAATTTCGGGGTAATTTGATGTATCAAATTTTTCGGGGTTTTCTGATATAGTTTGATAAAAGTTTTCCGTATACACTTTTAATATAAGCGAGTCAGTATCGGTGTAAAGTAACGAAGCATCATCGCCAAACTTGGATTTAATAAAATTATAATAAAAATCGTATATTACAGTCTTTGATATATCTAATATGGAAAAACCGATATAAATTGGTTTATTGTACAATATTTTAACTTTATTCATATGTATAGCAACAAAGTTCTCGGTAAATATCGAGCGACTATTGAAATTGGGGCGGGATATTAGTGCTCTAGCTCCATTTCTGCCTACACTGTTTTCCCAATGCGTTACTAATTTTATATCCTTTCGATTTTCCACATTTTCCATAGTTTTACCAAATATCGCGTTATTTTTTAATTTAAAAGTGTCCTTCGCAAATTTTGTGGTGGCCTTGTTACGTAAATTGGTATTAAAATCAATATACGATTTTAGCCATTTTGATTGCTTAAACTGTAATACTCGATGGGTTTGCATTACCACTAAGCCGTTGGTGATGGCTTGTTTTAAAGTTCTATAGTGTACAATGTATTTTTTTTTATCTTGTAAATTAGGAATTAATTTCGGTAATTTAGCGTTTTCTGTTGGCGGTATGATATTTTCTACTAGAAATGGAAGATCAGAATGTGCATCATGCAACTCAGTCGGATAATGCACATCCACTTCCAAAACATAGCCATGTAAACTATCATCACCAACAGCCATAATATTTAAATCCAGAATTTCGCGCTCGCTTAACCATCGAAAACCACCATATGGTAATGCTTGTGACATACTATGACCATATAGATTTGTAGCATCAAGGTATGTTATAAATGAAGAAGGTTTTGTTGGGTCATAGTCTGGTAAAAAAATATTATTAGCGATGTGCTTCCTTTCTGTACACTGGCTTATGCCGCCGCGTATACCTTTCTTAAAAAAATGTATCATGTCTATATCAGTTAAGAGCTCTAACTCTACCTTAGTCATACGTAGCATACAATCAAATGATAAACTTGGAAGGGTATAGTAATGTGCTGGATCAAGTTTATCGAATTTTAAACAATTATTCCGAAATTGCTCAAAAACATCACACAATAGCAACATATCTGATTTTAAATACACGTCCGAATAGTCCCCCAAAGTTTTACACCCAAACAAGCGCCATACTTCTTTTGCTCTTCTGTAGCTTTCATCGCTAATATGTTCTTCCCGTAAATTATCATAAAATTCATCTTTACTTGGAAGACATGTATTTTCCATTTTTTCTATAGAGTCAATAAAGCTATAGGGAAAAACACCCTTTTGACGCATCAAATTAAATTGGTTGATATTTGAAAAATGTTTCCGCGTTTCAATAAAATCGTCGTCGTTTAAACCGCACCCTAAATTTTCCAAAGACGTTGACAGAAATTTAAAACTATCAATAAATCGCAACTTTAAATATTTCCTCTTGACTTTTCCACATTTACTATCAAAATAATCGTGCACATAAATGCTTTTGGTAAATGATATGTACTTTTCCTTACTTTGAGCCAAAACACCAATTTTATCCCCATATTTACATAACTCTTTTATAAATAAATGACTGTCGTAGCCGCTTAAGTTATGAAATATGATTTATAATTTAAATTACAAACGGAATGTGCAGCACCAAATCTTTTTGCACCAGTTATGTGACAGTGGTCTCGTACTTTAATCTCACCCTCTTCAAAAGGGCCCTCACATATACCACATATTTTAGCATCATTAAACTCCCTTTTTTCTTCAGGCGTTAACGGTTTCATAGGCTTAATGTCTTTTAAATATGTGTTGTACAGAGCCCTTAAATCACACTCGATACGATCCACAAAGACTTGAGCTGCATTATTCCCCCGAAATAGCTCAAATTTCGAAAGTGAGTCGTCAAAAGAGCATTTAATTAAATGAGCAAAAGAATATGGTTCATGTTTAAAACTTTTTACAGTGTAAGAATTTTGTGGGTTTGGTTGTACCGTTTCAACGGGTTTTAAAACAGATTCAAAATCTGCATAAACCACGAATGGAACGCGCATTTGCTTTTCTATACCCTCGAATTTTAAAATATTTTCCGGCACACTCTTTCCAAATTTATCGATTTTTAAATCCACTGAGGGTGTTTGCGTGGAAATGTGGTTACAATCGTAGCTTTGATGTAAAGTTAAAGCTGACGGTGTACTAAAATAAATGAGGCAACCATCACAGAAATATATTTTATGTTGTTGACAACTAATTTGACTTGAAACTAAACGTGATAAATCCCGAATCCAACAATAATGACTCTTTGAACAAGTCGTATCACAAAAATGTTCACCGCCATCTTTACTACTACAGTCTTTTGTAATTAACAATAAATTTACATGCCTATCCAACTTTTTTGACGCATACCTCAGTGGACCAATAACTTCATGTATTACTTCATTATTTTCATATTTAGATTCCAGACCGTATACGTTAATTGATATGTTGTTCATTTCCTCAAATTTTTTAATGTCACGTAATTTTACTGGAAAATCCATACCTGTTACATTTAACACTCTAGAAAAATGGGGGTAGGATGTCTTCTGTGAAGGCTCTGCTGTTGGAGGAAACAATGCTGATGTTACAGCCCACTCAAAGCAAAATTCGTCCTGGTTAATCACATTGACGACAGCTCCTTTCCTTTCAATAGAACACGGCAACTTGATGTATGATGAGCCGCCCATAGGCATATACTTGTTGATACCAACTTCCAAGTATAAAATTCGCACAAGAGCCCATCCTATAACAAGAAAAATAATATATAAAAATCAGTTTAATATATCGGGTTTTGATTTTTCCATACCTGAATCTTTCTCCTGGAACTCTGTCGCCTGCGTTTTTATTAATTCGGTGAAAGAATGGTAAACGGCATCCAAATCACTTTCTACACTAATTATTTGATTAGCAGTGTTGAAGGATTTTTCACTGAATATTTCTTGTGATGGAAGCATGTACTCGCCAACAGCTGTCATGTTAACTTTTAAAGCATGATGCACACGCAATAAATTATTAACAAGTTCCACCACCTTGGATTTAATGTCTGCAAAGAACATTACGTAATCGGAATGCTCCATATCACTGCTAACCCGATAGGTTGCAATTCTCCTTTTGAAGGCACATTGAACGAGTTGCACACCATGACATACCGGCAAACATGAATTATTTTTATGTTGTTGTGTTCGTTTATGCGCTGACATATGATTTATTGGAACATCTACATTACATGTAGCGCAATTAATTACCGGAATCGTCGATGTATACTCTTCAATTCGGAGCCGTTTTCCTCCAGGCACTTCATTAAATCTCCCCGCACACGATTCTCTTTTATGACGTCTCATATTATAAATATTAGTAAACTTAGAACCGCAATTTTTACAAACATATGCCATGATTTGTCAAATATTAACACATGTACTACCTATACAAGTCAGAGCCAACTGATGAATGAAACTGCCCCATACCTTATATAAAACCATTCAAGGTCACCCCCAACCACGTAACATATCTTCAAGGTCACACACCCAAGATGACCTTCAGCAAAGTCAAGGTCGTCTCGACCAAGGTCAAGGTCAAGGTCACACACAACCTTGAACACAAGGCCAAGGCCAAAGCACACGTGCACTTTCAAGGTCAATGACAAGGACATGTGGGCGGGGCCAAAGAGGGGTGAAGCAAGGTCAAGGTCAAGGTCGAGGAGCGGGGGGATCGAGAGAATCGGGTTATGTTCACTACTCAAAATATTACAAAAAGACTACTAAAGTCGATCTTCGTCTAACTAACCTAAATTAAATTTAAAAAACTTTCTCATAGGGAAAATTTCAAGTTAAGTTTTGGTCCACAAACGTAATTTTTGACATAAAAATTTAAATATGTCCATAACGGTGAGACTTAAGTATAGAATATTATACATGAAATATGTCTAGAATCTTACGTAGAAATCAAAAGTGCAATAAAATATAGAATAATCCATTTAAAATAAGCAAATTGACATCTACTTCCGGTATAACCGGAAGTGCCTCCATCTTGAAAATATTTTAACCAACTGCGTCTCAGGCACGTTAGCACACTGTCGAATTTCTAGATTCTTCCTAATTATAGTTTTTCCATAATCGATCGATAAATTTCCCGGAGAATCATCCAGTAAATGTTTGAATAAATATTGTTCATGTAATTAGTTACTTTTTAATTTAAACCATTAATTTACTCAGTTCTGCCTAAGCTTAAAGTATTTAGGCCAAACTAGATTGTCCTGGACTAAACTAGGAATTCCTGACAAGTGTAGGATAAACCGATTTGGCCTTGGACAAATTAGTTTGACCTAAAACGACTTAAGAAAATGCTTTGTGACAGGGTCTGGTACAGCCTGGATTATTTTTTATTTCGTTTTTTGTGTTTCTCTTATACTGGCCTTTATTTTTAGTTTTGTTTTTAATTAAACATGAAGTCTGAGCAGTAAAGTCTTCTTTTTTATACTGCTATTCGTTAGTTATCAAGAGAAAATGTTGTTGGCCGAGTCCTTGAATTGGAAAACCATATTAAGTAGTTCTTAGAAATGAAAAGGAAACATAAGAGTATGCCTATCTAGATCATCTAAACCAGCTGAATTTGAAATTGCAGGTTAAAGAAATACACTTCATTTACTTCAGAGATAAAATCAATGCGTTCGTATTAAAGCTGCACAACTGGCGTCATAAAGTCAATCTTGGAAACTTTACCATATTTGAATACTTTTTTTACCCAAATAGAAGAATCGGAGATGGGAATTGCAGATAAAGCAAAAGAGGAAATTAATAACCAACTTTAAGCCTTTAAATCCTAAATTCTACGTTTTTTTTTTCCTGGAGCTGACATAAATTTTCCCAGAAAGTTGGGAAATCTTATATTTTTACGTTCTAATTTTAACTTATTACCAACCATAAATGAAATTAATTTCTCCAACAATCAAGCAGATTTAGGATTTTAACGACAAACAGAAGATTGTTTTCAGAGCTCAATACACTAACATCATAACTAACTTCATTGAGAAAAGTCACAACGTTATACAATTATTATATATATATATATATATATATATATATATATATATATATATATATATATATATATATATATATATATATATATACACATACCTTATACATATTATCTAAAAAGCGTAGGCTCGTCTTAAAGGAACATCCACACATACATCTTGCCCAGTGATAAGGGAAATGTCGTTGCAATGAGTAGGGATGATAAATTACAAAAAATAACGACCTACTTAATGATACTCATTATTATATTAAACTTAATTATAATTATACGTACACATTGCAGGGTAAAGCTATCTAAATTATAAAAAATCTTAAAGACAAAGGACTACATATGTGCAGATGTTATGCTTTACCCAAATTTTACACCTGTCAGTGAAACCTATTGTCTCCTGTATTAAGAGTCCTAATAGCTCACCGGCATGTTTTTGACTGACATTTAAACAGTACCATATAATTCAAAAAATGATTATTATGTGAAAGACTACTTTTGATTCAATACATTTATTAACAATTTCTAGCGAACAAATAATTTTTTTGGTTAGTTCTGGCGTTAATTCTCTTTTCACTAAATTACCTTTAGAAATAATTTGGGCAGTATTCAAAAAAAAAAATAAATACAATAGGTTTTGAATTATTTCGCAATGTAATTTACTTATATTTTTGATCTCAGTGTACAAATTTTCGGTACCTCAATGGGATCAAAAATTTTACCAATCCTAGTAAATTATGCTTATGAACGACTTGATTGGGGATTGTCAACATCTCAACTCTTATAACCAAGAAATGTAGTTCACAAAAGAAGAAAAAAACATCAATAATATCCTCCCATTTCTTGATATGTTGCTAAAGGGAACTACCAATAACATTAAAAAATCTGAGTGGTATATAAAACCCTCTTGCTGACAGATGTGTCAGTTACTCCTCATCATCCAATTAAAACTAAAATAAACTTAATACTAGATATAAAAACTAGAGCTATCAAATTAACTCATCCCAATTAGTGTTAAACAGCATTATTAAAACTGAAGAGCATATTACTGAATCGCCTTTGATAAGTTTTTCAACGGTATATGCGCAAGTACTGAAAAATAAAACAGTAGTTTCTAAATAAAAAATTTTTAAAAAAATTGAACCGACTTCTAAAAGTGCGCTAAAAAGTGAAAAATAACCATAAATTTTTATATCAAATTGAACTTTTTGAAGTCGGCGCCAAACTAATACTTGACAAAATATGATTTGCATAAACAGATTAAAAATACTTTATTTGTAATTGCTTTCTTACCATAATTTGTATATATTAGTAGTTATTTATTTCATTTACAAATAATTTGGCGCCGACTTCAAAAAGTTCAATTTCATATAAAAATTTATGGTTATTTTTCACTTTTTAATGCACTTTTAGAAGTCGGTTCAATTTTTTTATAAAAATTTTATTTTTCTATTTTTAGTTTTAGAAATCATTATGATTTTCATAAATTATTTGAACTAAGTACTAATCGAAATTAGTGGTCTTCGCAATGACTCCAAAGTGCCAAAAGGGTACAAATTTTATCCAAAGTTGTAAATCACCCTAAAATGAACCACTAAAAATTCTTTAGTTCTTAGAGTTTTCCAAATACCAATTAAATTCGGTCAAACGAATATTTACCCTGTCATAGAAAATCCACTATCTTAAATTTCAAATTAATTTTAGATTGGTATTATAGGCCCCAAAACCTTCCAATATCGATATTTAAAGAAAATAAATTAATTTTTTATCCACCATATTAGATACGCCATATTGAATTTTTCAAAATAATTTTAGATATGTCATTTGTGACCCCGAAAACTCTCCCGTACCAATTTTGGTGAAAATCGGATAAAATTGATTTTTTTGGTCGCCATATTGAATTCGCCATATCGAATTTTTTTAAAATTATTTTTGATTCGTCATATGCGACTCCGAAAACTCCCCCGTACCAATTTTGGAGAAAATCGGACAAAAAGGTATTTTTTGTCGGCCATATTGGATCCGCCAAATTGAATTTTTTTAAAATTATTTCAGATTCGTTATATGTGACCCCGAAAACTTCCCCGTAAAAATTTTGGAGAAAATCGGACAAAATTAATTTTTTGTCGGCCATATTGGATCCGCCATATTGATTTTTTTAAAAATTATTTTAAATTCGTCTTATGCGACAGTAGTGGATATATGAGAGAAGGAAAGAGGAGGAGGAGGAGTAAGAGTAAATCATCAACACTTTTCATCCTCCTCCTCTTTTCTTCTCTCATTATACTTTTCAAATCTCTCATTATACTTATTAAAAACCTCGTATCATCAACACTTTTCATCCTCCTCCTCTTTTGTTTTCTCATTCGAATTATCTCGTATACATTCGAGTTACTTCGTGTACATTCGAGTTACTTCGTATACATGTTAACATGACCTTGTATCCCTTCTTTAAATTTTGATTATAAAAGCAACACTTTACCAGCTTAAAACATACTAAAATGAAATATGTCTTCTGCTTCTAACGAAAGTGAATTAAATTTATTAATTAAAAAATTTTATAAAAAATGTAAAAGTTCTGCTTTTGAGTTCGAACATTATGCAGTTGATAGTGGTCCATCTTGGTTTCAATATTATTTGGATATATCTAAAAACCATATAGAGGCTGTGAAATTGTGCGAACGTTATTTTCAAAACAAAGATATTGTACAGTTTATACGTGAATTAGTGAAGTTAAGTTGGTTTCATGATGAAGTTCGTCATTTAAACCAATATATTAGAGATCCTGTTGTATTACAAGAACTAATCAAATCGCGTGGTGAAGATGATGCCTAAAATTGAAAATTTTGTGAGGGACCTTTATGAAGGGTTCATTATGAACGAAGCATGTTCCAGATATTTATCTTGTTTAGTTGAAGAAGAAAGTGAGGGTCAAGATTTATTGTTATATATAAAATATGTTGATCATGCAAATTGTTGTAAAAAAGCAGCAGAATTGTGTAGTGAATTTTTGAAGACTAAAAATGTGTTAAAATTCTTTGATGAACTTAAAAAAATTGGACTCAATAAAGAAATAAATTTATGTATTGATTTATTGGTTAATTAAAGTTGGTGTGAAATAAACTATTTAAATTTGTATAGTTGTTTTATTATTGTGTAACGGCTGTTATGTTTAAATATTTGATTATGTAAAGATAGGAAAATATAATTTTGTGTTAGTAATGTGGGGATGTGGATAAATAAAAAAAATATTATTACATTCATTGTTAATTTATTCATTCATAAAAAAATTTTTATACATAAAGAATACATTAGAAAGGGCACACATTGAAGGTGATTGAGAATGATAAAAACATTTAGGAGATGATTTATTTAAAACAGGTTGTTCGTCCAATTCAATTATTGGCTTAGTACAATATTTTCTAATAAAATTAGCTTTCTCTTCTCCTTTAATATAAATGAATTCTCCTTTTTCTGTCAAGTTTTTTACTATAGATGAAAAATTATGAAGAGGAATATATCCTGTATTCCAATTGATGCAGTGATGAAATTTCATTAACCATTCTGCTTGCTTGTATGTTTCTGGTGGAAGCATTTGTAGTGGATACGGTGGTTTAAAAATATAATGACTCATTTTATGTCCATCAAACATTGCAAGTTCTTTAGGAATAAACTTGTTGTGTTCATCCTTAAATCCTTGAACATCCATAACTATTCTCATTTTTTATTTAGCAAATTTTTAAAGTACTAAATTTTTTTATTACAAATTGTTTTTTCGAATAGTCTTCAATAAGATTTTTTAGATGTTTAATTTTTTTTAAAAATAGTTCTATTTTTTCTTTTTGTATTTTGTACATTCCATTTGATGTGCAACAAACTATGGTATAGAAACAACTGATCTTATTCGATATATTTTCATTTTAATAATGATATTTGATGTGGTGGGAGAAGTTAAAGTTGTTTAACAATTTTTGTTAATGGATTATAGCTAAATACTTTATCATGTATTATAACACAATACGCAGCTGTTTTTCCCGATATTTTTTCTTTTGTCTCAAATTCAATTCTCATGGTTACTGGGCCGGATTGTAATAAATCTCTCTGATGAGAGCAATTAATGTAAGCAATAGGTGCATTATCTTTAAATTCTTTGGGATTAAATATTGGTTCTATTGGAAAGTTATAATATACTTGACGAAATTCAGAAAACATTTCATACAGGGTAGCAAACTTATTATTTTTAAAATCAAGCTGAAGGTCCTGGTAAGGATATCTTTCTGAATTTAAAAACACATTTATATTCCTTAGGTCATAATGATCAAATTTACTCATATCTGATTTTAAATTACCACGTCTATCCTTTTGAAAAGCAATTAGTACATGTCTTGGTGTTTCAATTTTTGTGGAGGTTTTGACAGGCCAATTATGTCTTGTATTTTCTAATAACTCTGGATATTCAATTAATTCCCAACTTCGGAAAGTAAGAAGAATATCATTGTTTTTATCAATAATTTTCGTTAGTGCCAATTCTTGGGGAATGGCCACAGTAAGATGTGGAACTCGCCAACAAAGTTTGGTTATTTTAATTTTCGGTTTTTCATCATCACTTGTGGTTACTAAAGCATTAGTGTCATCATTGCTTCTTATTAGTATTAGTTCTTGTTGTGAATTTAAAATTATTTTGTTATAATCTTCAAAAAATCCCGAGTACATTTTTAATGGGACGCATAGGGAAACGTTTCCTTTTTCATCAGTCATAATTTTTTCTTTAGGTTTCGTTTTTGGATACCATCCAGCATTTTCCAATTTAGCACTTTCGTTTTGATTAAATGATATGTATCCTTTAAGAGTTGAAGTAATTCCTACATCTCGAACTGAATCAATTGTAACACCATTTAAAATATAACGTAATTCTTTAAACAAGAATGCTGGAGCATTGTTGATTAATACCGTATTAGCCAATGGAGTATCATCTTCTTTGGTAACTTGAAGTTCTAAATATAATTCACTTTTGCAAGGTAAAGGATATTTTCCTGTTTGTTGTAGAGCAATTCTAATTTCATCATTTAATCCAAGTTTTGTAGGATTGAAAGGTTCAAATGATATTATTTCCCAGCTTAATATTGATTCATCTACAAGAATATTTTCTTTTACATTTAAATATTCCATTTTATTTTAGTTTGAAACCTAAACTTATCAGAAATTTTTTATTAGAAGGTGTTAACCTTTGAGAGTTTAATTTATTACTAGTTAAATGTCGTTTAGTATCTTTCTTATTAATGTTTTTAGAGTAAAATTTTTTTGAAAAATTATAATTTGAGACTTTTTTATTATATAAAATAACCATTATTCATCTATTTTTTTAAGATGTAGTCTTACTGTTACCGTTTCTCCTCTGAAATTGATGAGATCACCGTCTTGATCTACTATTTTAATGTTTATATTGTCTATTACCTTTACAGTAACAGGAAAGTAAAGTACATTTTGTGGTGATTCTATTATTTTAAAACCAGGAGCTACACTAGGAAAAAATTGATGTATTATATGAACAGGTTTTCCATTTAAATATGATCCTTCGGCAATATTACAATCGATGTTTATGGCGTTTACTTTAATAATTTCCGCTGGAAAATCTGAAATGTGCTCCTTAAGACCTTCTAATTCCTTATTTTTAAAACCTAATATTTTTCCTATAGTTCCATCACGAAACGAGATAGGAATATCTGTTTTAATATGTGTTCGTAAAGTATTATTATTGGCATAAATATGAAGAAAAGTACGATTGTCCAAAAATTTTTGAATAAAATTATTTAAATCATCTATTTCATAACTACCTGGTGGTATTCTTATTTCTTTATTTGAGTCATAAATGAAAAGATTATTAGTCTCATCAATATTTGGAATAGCATTAAAAGTTTCAAAATTTACAAGTCCAATGGAATATTCAAAATTTTCATCTAAATATATTGGAGGATGAATATTAACAGAAAGCGTGGGGGAATTACCACTAATGACAAAACTGTACGACATATCTCTTTAAAAATTTTTAACAAAATGAATTAATATCGTTTTTCAACCATTATTATAAAGAAATTTAAGACAAAGCTCACCACAATTTGTTTTGTTAATTGATTGATAATGATCGTAGTTATATTTCACAATATTTTTCTTTTTATCGCTGAAAAAATATTTTGTTAATTCGGTAGATGGTCGCAAATTGCCATAACTATCAAAATATAAAATATTTTTCCCTTTTTTTATGTATGCAGTCCAATGAGTTCCATCACCACTATTCTTATCGAGATTAACAATACCACTTTCATTTTTATTAATTTTTTTTGGTAATTTATCTCTCATGAATATACCTCGAAAGTTGGGAATTTTAAGTAGATTAATATATTTACTTAAATCATAATTTGTAAGTGGTTTTCGAGGTATTTGTTTTAACAGTTTTTTGAATAAGGTTTCAGATATAATCCACATCCAGTTTTATATGGTTTTAAATAAAGACCACTTCCTTGTTTTCCTACTGCTATAGATTCCATCATTTTATTATGTCTTTTGGACTCTTCTAATTTTTCTTTAGCAGCTTTTGCATCGTTGACAGCTTTCGCAATACCTGCTGCTCCTCCTCCAAGAGCACCTAAAGCGGACAAACCAGCAAATAAAGGAATAAGAGGTAGAAATCCACCAGTTTTTGGAATTGGTATGATTCTATTTTTTGGTGATAATATTCTACTATCTCCGATAGATCTAAGTGCAGTTTGAATAATATCAGTCAAACTTTTAAATTGTTTTCCGTTTAGTGCTTGTCTTGCTTTTGAAATAGCTTGAGATAAAGTTATTCCTCGTCCTAGACGAGTTTTTCGACTTCTGTTTTTCCTTCTTTTTTTTAATCCCATACCAAATTTTCTTTTAATTTTCATTGCACCTCTTATTCCAAGTGCAGCAGTTTTTTCTCCAAAAGTGGCGTCTTTTGCTCTGAACCTTTCGGCAGCTTTGTCACCTAATAATTTATCAGCAGCGTGTCGGCTTTTTATATCATTTGATTGTGCATAGGCAATATCATGCTCTTTACAAGCTTCATCCAATAAGTTTATGCCTTTATCGCCTCTAGCTAGTCTCTTTTCTAGTTTGGTTCCAGGTCCACAAAAATTATACCCAGGTAGATGTAATTCAAAAGGTAACTTATTTATTAGAGTATTAATTAAACCACTACCTCTTTTTCTGACTCTTCTTTTATAAATGGGTTGTTGCTTATATGAGATTGGCATTATATAATTGAAATCTTCGAACAAACTGACTAGTTTTAAATTAGAACTTACCCTTTATACATCCTCTTATATATGAAAATTGTCAAACAACCTTATTCAATTATTATTAAAGACCATGAGACTTCAAGAAATAATTTTAGAAAACATGGAAAATTGTTTGAAGGCTCTAGTAAAAGGGGGTTAATTATTGGTCCATCAGGGTGTGGTAAAACTAATATCATTATAAGTTTAATTGAAGATCCCAATGGTTTACGGTTTGAAAATTTATATATTTATTCAAAGTCTCTATATCAACCAAAATATGAATATTTGAGATTACTTTTTAAACCATTGAGAGAAATTGGATATTATGAATCCGAAAATGAAGAAAATATTGTTTCTCCACAAGAAATAAAACCAAATTCCATAATTATATTTGATGATATAGTGTGTTGCAATCAGAATGTTGTAAAAGATTATTTTTGTTTCGGAAGACATAAAAATACTGATTGTTTTTATTTGTGTCAAACGTATTCTTCGATTCCAAAGCAATTAATTCGTGACAATGCGAATTTGATTGTTATATTTCAACAAGACAAAACGAACTTAAAACATATTTATGATGATCATGTTAATGTTGATATGTCATTTAATCAATTTAATGAGTTATGTTTGATGTGTTGGAAAGATAAATTTGGATTTTTGGTAATAGACAAGGATTCGAATTTAAAATCCGGTCGATATCGAAAAGGATTTGATTCATATATTTTCTTATAAAAATAAAAGTTTTGTAAAAAATTTAACTAATCATGAATGAACACTTAGCAAGAGAGCTTGTTAAGTCAAGGAAAGCTGTTAAACAAAAATATCAAAGTTTAAAAAATGCTGAATTTGAAGCACAATCCAAATTGGAGGAAACCTATAAACCAATAACTCAACCCCTACAACAATTAATTTCAACAATTGGTAAAATTGAATCGGCTGAGGTAAAGGAAGAGCTACAAACACCCATTAAAAAAAATTATGAAACACCAGAAAAAAGATTGTTTCCAACACTAACACCAAGAAAAAAACTACAGTATGGAACATCAACACCAGAAAAAAGAAAGACAGGGAAAACTCCAATTCTTCCTACAGAAATACCAACAATTATTGATTGGGAAACCAGTATAGCCTCACATAGTCAGATGCCATCTTTACAACAAACAAGTGTCATAGCAGAAACCACCCCTTCTTCAATTTCACAATCTACGGTAGGAAATCTTTCGGATATATTAGAACAAACACGCCAAACAATTCAAACATTTGTCAGTACACCTTTATATCAAGAATATTTATCAGGATTTCATGAATTACCTCGTCAATATATTGACGGAGGGGTAAAGATGTGGAACATAAGTTTGATCACCTCTATGGAATAGTACATGATTTTGAAACTGAGAAATTCTTTTTGGGTTTAACACAAAGACCTATAGAAATTATCGGTAAAAACATAAAAGTTGAAGGTATAACTTATACAGGTACACCAGGTTTATATGAATTATTATTTAAAAAGGAACCAGTAGGTTATAAAAAACAAGATTTGGAAAATTATATGGATATTTTAAAGAGAACCAATGCATACCGTAGAAATTATGATCCAAATGAGCAGGTACAGGGAAATGGATCACAAAAATATATTTCTATAATAGGGCCTTATTTACAAAATAAAGGAATTACAAAAACTAAAACCATAAATCCCGAAACGCATAATATAGTTCAAGGATTTTTTGACAGACGAAAAGCTCCATACAGGGAAACTCGAATATCTTCGAAAAGAACAGGATCCGGAATAACTTTAAAAGTTAATAAACCTTATACCGATTACGTATATTGGGATAACGTAAATGAACTTAAAGTTTAAAATAGTGGTGAAATGTGGATACGACTCCACCTTTTCAATTGGTCCGTTAGGTGAATGAAGAGCTGCAACCACAGACCAGGCGAAACAACATTCATCATTGTTTTGAACGTTGACTACAGCATTTTTCAACTTGATCTCTGACGGTAGCGGTATATATGAAGAAGCTTTTAAGGGGTTGTACTTGTTGATGTTAAGCTCAACGTGTAATATTTTTATTAAAATCCATCCTGAAATTAAAGAAGAATAATTAACAACAAATTTATTTTTGGTTTAAGTTTAGTTATTAAATATTTAATAAAAAATAATTTACCCGAATCTTTTTCTGCCAGTTCATCAGCTTTCCGGTCAATAATTTTAATAATATCTTCTAGTTCTTGCGTTAATTCTGAACTATTACATAAAATCCGAAATGGGGTATTGAAAGACTTAACTTCATGACTTTCATTGGAAGGATTTAAGTAAAGACCAAATAACTCCATGTTGAGTTTGATGCAGGTGTGTCTTTGGATTTCATAACTGATTACCTCAATTATTTTTTGTTGTATTTCGGAGAAAAAATCATAAATGTTGATTTGGTATTGAGTCGATGATATTTTATATGAAATGATTCTTTCCTTAAATGCCGATTTTATTACAGACACATTTTCATCCCTAACCACCATTGAATTGGTTTTGTGTTTATTTGTTCTCAAATGACAGAACCATAATGACTTTTTTATAAATATTTTGCAGAATTGACAATATCTTCTTTCACCTAAAATTTAATAACTTCTTTATTAAATTTGCCTCTAATTCATCAAATGAATAACTAATTATTAAATTGAAACAAAATTTCTATTTAAAATTAAACTTACAGCTTTTCTTCTTCTGTTCTAACTGGGAGCCATTGTTAGAGTGAATTATCTTCTTGTGGCGATTCAAATTGTCTTTTCGAGTAAAAATTTTGAAGCACTCTTCACATTTAAAATCCATTTTTCTAAAACGAATCTCTTATTGTGAAGCCCAAGTCGATTTTAACACACTGAAGGTAACACGGTCAGGTATGAATTTAAATGGTGGAAAAGAAGTAGGAGGGGAGTTAAGGAATGGGATGGAAAAAGCTAAGAGTAGCTTTATAAAGTTCTATCGCCCTTTCCCACATCTTCCTTTTCTCCTCAGCTGTTTTATTAGGATCGCAATTTAAAATAGAATCCAAAACAAATCCTAATGATCTTTGATAAGACAAATGTTTATTTTTAATTTTGAAATTTGATTTTGAATGAAAGCTTAGTTTCGGATAATCGTTTTCGAAGGGGATTGACACTTCCGTTTGTGTTAAAACAGAATTTTGAACTGTCTCCGTTTGTGTAGAAATAGAATTTAAAATTTCATCGAAATCTGGTGGCGAGTTTTCAAAAATTATTGGAGAATTTGGAAAATTTAATTCACAGTAGGTATTTTGGCCGCACGGAATTGAATTTTGACTAAAATTTTCATTTTTTTCAGATGGTTCACTTATTATTGGAAGAATTTCTTGGGAACCACCACCACTAGTAAACGATGCTCCCAAATCTTCACTACAATCTGAAATTTTGTAACTATCCCGTGAACCATCCTCCTCCCCCAAAACATCAACCCCCATATTTCCACTACTAGTCGATTCCGAAATTTTATTTTTTTTTTGATTAGTTGAAATTTTGAACAGAGATAGAGGAGAAAATGAAGAATTACCCGGTATTCCTCCAGAATTGTTTTCACTTTCAAAATTTCTAGTTTTCAACATTCCAAAAAAATTTTGTGATTTATTTGAACTCGAATCATTGTCACTGTCACTGTCACTTTTACTCTGATAATTTGTTAAATTTTTATTAATTTTGGGAATCCCCATTAGCTTTTTAAAATTGTCGATATTATCTAAATCTTGAGTTAATATGTCGGGAGTATTTGTAATGGGAGTGTCCGTTGTTACATCTAAATCTTGAGTTAAAAAATTTGGGGTTTCCGGCGTTAAAATATTATTAAAATCTAAATTTTGTGATAAAATTGAATTTTGAAAGTCAAAATCTGTCTCCGAAATATTCTCTAGTTCAGGCAAATATTCCAAATTTTCTAAAAATTTTATGTTCGTTTCTGAACAACTTTGGAGTAATTTGTTTTCTAAATTTTTTTCTTGCATCGTATTAATCATCGCGTTAAAATTTTGGGTTCTCTGACTTAAATTTTGGTTGTCACTTTCATTTTCATTTTTCAAAAAAGCAGGCTGAATTATTATATTTGAAATTATATTAATTTTGTTCACCACTCCTAACTGTTCAGTGGAAGTTGAGGCAAAAGGAAAAGACATACCTTTAAAATTTGAGTACACTTGACAGCAACAAACTAAAACACACTAAAACAAACTAAAACAAACTAAAATTGGAGACTTTAAATTTAAAGCGTGGTAAACTCGACTTAAGCTTGCTATAAACTGATCCTCGACCGTTTTATATGAAAGCAGACCACGGTTTGTCCTCGTAAGTATAGTGACCTCAATAAAGGTCAATGACCTCAATTCTGCGCGTCACACCCCGCGGAGCCCCCCTCCCCCCCTTCCCCCGCAAAATTTTTCCCCCGCCCCCTTCCCCCGCAAAGCCTCCTTCCCCTTTCCTCCCTTCCCCCCGCTGAGCCCCCCCGCTGAGCCCCCCAGCTGAGTTCCTCTGCGGGCGTATAAAACACAAAATTCTCTTTGGAGCATCTTACCTTAGGGTCCCCTATAACTCTCAGTGAGACGTCCTAAAATGTGCTGTAACTATAAAAACTCGAGAGGTTTGCGGGCCTATAAAAAACACAAGGTTTTTTCGGGGCATCTCGACTGGGGGGGGGTCCAGGGGGCGGGGCGGGGGGACCTGCCAGGGGGCGGGGGGCCGAAGGCCCCCCGTCCCCTGGAAGGCAGCGCGGGCGGCCGAAGGCCGCCCCCCCGCCCCCGCCCCTCCCCCTTCGGGGGGCGGGGCGGGGGCGGGGGGGGTATAGGAGGAGTATAGGGGCGGTATGAGGGGCCCTCTCCGCGATTTAAAAATCGAAATTTTACCTTGACCTACTTTCATAAAATGACTGTTTTGCGAGGTGACTTTTTCATTTTTGGTTCATCACCATTGCTGTCCACCTAAATTATAATTTTTATTATTTAATTTTTTATCAATATGTTCAGGAACAGAAATTTTGAAATTCAGGTTATGGATGGTAATAGACTTCTAATAAGAAGAAGAGTCAACGTTCCTCCTCCGGTACAAGTACCATCCATAACCTCCTCGACAAATCCAGAGGAAAATGAGGATCCTCAAGTGGAACCTCAGATAAATCAGGAGGAACCAGTCCAGTGTGACGAAGTCGATTCCACTACAAAGTAAGTAGCTTATATTAAGCTTATATTAAATTTATTATTAGTCTTCCTAATATCAAAATACTAATTGATTTTTTTTTTTTCAGTTGACAGATACAAACAATAGACCAAGTTTAGGGACAGTGTTAAGTGAAACTATTTTTAGGTTAAGTTAAAGTGTTTAAGTGATAGTGAATAGTAACGGAGACGATTTAAGGTAATGTAAATTTTATTTAATTGATCTAATTATAAAGGAGTATGAAGATAACTGTACCTAAATTTCCTATAATATTTTTTCTTTCATATTTATAAACTTATTAATTTTAGATTTAAAACTCTAAAATAAGAAAGGATTAAGAATTTTTGAACAGGGTGGTTAATTTGAAATATTTTTTCAATCTATTATGAATAATCAAAACTCTTGTATTTAGTTGTTATGTTTGTTCGTTATTCTTATAAATAAAACATTTTTTTTTTCGAAATTGTTCAATTCTTTATTCCAATAAGATAAGAATAAATGGATAAATTAAATACAAACAATAATAATTTTAAAATAATAAAAATTAAATAATAATACATTTTAAAATAAATATTCTAGGATTATAATTTCTTCATTTTCACATTTATAAAGTGGTTTGCAATACATAAATATTAAATAATACATTCTAATCTAAATATTCTAGGACTACAGTTTCTTCATTTTCACATTTAATTACACATAGTTCATTGCGACAGATTGGACATGTTTTATTAATTAACATCCACATTCCTAAACAAGGGATGCAAAATCTGTGATTACAAGGTTCTGGTGACATCATTTTATTAGATAATATATCTTCAAGACATATAGGACATTCTTCGGTTTTATTTTCAATTATTTCATTAACAACTTTTTTTTTTACCCTTCGCGACTTCCTACCGTTTTTATATATTGGTTTTTTACTAGGCATTATATTGGCACCACTGGAACATTTGCGTCCCAATCTAAATCAATATTTTTAACACTACTATTGCAAATTAAACAAACTTTGGGGGTAATAATTTGATACAACTGTCTTGAACACATATCGCAATGTAAATCATTGCTTAAGCGTTTTAATTTTCTCTTATTATGAGTATTTACATGTCTATGAGCCCCTGCCCTTTGATAAAATTGTATAATTTGATAGCATGCGTGACAAAGAGTTTTTTCTTGATTTTCCGTCACTACAAACACTACGATATAACTCTGAGTAATACAGAACACAACTTCTTTGGGATCAGTGTACTTATGTTTCACTAAACAAAATTTAGCACTAGCACTGTCTTCTTCATTATCTTCTTCAATATCGGAGTCACCAGAGTCAGCTTCAATTTGTTCGAAATTATTTATATCGTAGTTTAAACAATTTCTGAAGTTCTTCTGAAATTTTTTTTCGTTAAGATGTGTATTGTAATCCAATACTCCAATTAATTCATCTAGATCTGGATCTTCTTCTTCAATATTATTATCCATAAATTTTTGAATGAATTTTTTAATATTTACTTTGTAATATTTACTATTAAATATAAAATTATTTACTTATTATTTACTTATTATTTGTTGGTATTTAATTTATCATCTTTTGTTGCTCCACGTATCTATTTTATAAATTTACTGAAGTGAAAATTCATTGGTGGTAGGACTTTATATCGACTTCATGGTCAAATAAGGTTATCCACCTCAAGGTCAAACATAAGGTTAGATCTCCTACTATGATCGGATTCGATGAAAGGTTAGCCATGTTGTTAACTTTAAGATTAAACTCAAGGTGATGTATACGAGGCTTTTTGAAAAGTATAATGAGAGAACAAAAGAGGAGGAGGATGAAAAGTGTTGATGATACGAGGTTTTTTAATAAGTATAATGAGAGATTTGAAAAGTATAATGAGAGAAGAAAAGAGGAGGAGGAGGATGAAAAGTGTTGATGATTTACTCTTCTTACTCCTCCTCCTCCTCTTTCCTTCTCTCATATATCCACTACTTGCGACCCCGAAAACTCTCCGGTACCAATTTTGGAGAAAATCGGACAAAATTAATTTTTTGTCGGCCATATTGGATCCGCCATATTGAATTTTTTTAAAATTATTTTAGATTCGTCATATGCGACCCCGAAAATTCCTTCTTACCAATTTTGATGAAAATGGGACAAAATTTATTTTTTCGTCCGCCATATCGGATCCGCCATATTGAATTTTTTAAAAATAACATCAGATTCGTTATGTGGCAACTCGAAAACTCCCCCGTACCAATTTTGGAGAAAATCGGACTAAATTAAATTTTTTTGTCCGCCATATTGGATCCGCCATTTTGAATTTTTGAAAAATAATTTCAGATTCGTTGGGTACAATTCCGAAAATTCCTTCATACCAATTTTGGAGCAAATCGGATAAAATTAATTTTTTTGGCCGCCATATTGTAAGCGCCATCTTGAATTTTACTGCACCAATTTCATCTAAAAAAATATGGAACCACCGCAGCAACTTCCTTTACATAACGTAAAAAATTTCATTCAAATCGGTGCAGCCATTCCGGAGTAATCGGTGTACATACATAAAAAAAAAATACATAGTCGACGAATTGAGAACCTCCTTCTTTTAGAAGTCGGTTAAAAAATAAATATTAGACCTGGGAGGTATGGCACTTTTAGTATTAGTAATTTTTTCAGTAATATACGAAACACCTTCTAAAAGTTTATCTTCCAATTTACTGACACGGTCCCTAATTTTAAAGCGGATCCAAAATTGATAGTAGAAGGTTTAAATTGACAGATGCGACAATAAGTCAAGCAAATTTAAGATCTTAAAAATACAACGATAAAAAAATTTTGTTTTATTACTAAACGATCAAAAGCGGAAAATCTTTTTTACTTTCTAAGATAAAATTTGTTTCTATTTCTCTTTTATAGTTTATAGCATATTTAAATATAATAATATAAAATATTGTCTCAAGAAGTCACTATTTCGGACCAACTATATTGAATTTATTTCCTAAAATAAGCATTACGCGGAAAATAGAACTAAATAAAATTTTAATAACAAAAATTAAACCGACTTCTAAAAGTGCGCTAGAAAGTGAAAAATAACTGAAAATTTTTATATGAAATTGAAATTTTTGAAGTCGGCGCCAAATTTATATCTGATAAAATGTGATTCGCATAAACAGATTAAAAATACTTTATTTGTAATTGTTTTCTTACCACAATTTGTATATATTAGTAGTTATTTATTTAGTTTAGAAATTATTTGGCACCGACTTAAAAAATTTCAATTTCTTATAAAAATCTTCAGTTATTTTTCACATTTTAGCGCACTTTTAGAAGTCAGTTCATTTTTTTTTATAAAATTTTTTTTTTCGATTTTTAGTTTTGAATTCGCTATGGTATCCATAAATTATTTGAACTAAGTACTAATTGAGATTAGTGTACCTCGCAATGGCTCCAGGGTAGCAAAAAAGTACCCATTTTATCCAAAGTTGTAAATCACCCTAAAATGAGCCACTATAAATTCTTTGATTCTTAGAGTTCTCCAAATACCAGTGAAATTGTGTCAAACAAATATTAAGTCTGTCATAGTAAATCCACTATCTTACCTTTCAAATGAGACGTAAATTTTTTAGCTCGATATATTTTATACTGCATATTGAGTATACCCTCAAGAACTCCGCAATATCAATTTTAGACAAAATTGGCAAATGTAAAATTTTCAGTCCCTCATATTCTATCTTATCAACCTAATAGTTGTAAAAAATTAAATTTATATTCGTAATATACTATCCCGAAAACCCTTAACACCAAATCTGAAAAATATGCGAATAAGGTAAAATTTTCAACTCACCCTTTTGGATCCGCCATATAGAATTTCAAAAAAATAGTTTTAACGTCTTAATCTAATCTAAATCTAAACCCGTAAAATTTTTAGTTCGCTATATTGGATTCGCCATATTTAATCCTGATAAAATACTTTTAAATTCATAATTTACACCCTCAAAAACCTTCTATGTCAGTTTTGGAAGAAACCGAAAAATGTAAAATTTTTAGGACGCCATGTTGAATCCTTCAGATTAAGGCTTTCAAAAAATATTTAAAATTCGTAATTAACACAAACAAAAAAATACCCCAATACTTATTTTAGACAAATCGAGAAATGTAGATCTTTAATCCATCATCTTGGATCCGCCATATTTAATATTTTTTAAATAATTTCAGATTCGTAATGTGCGATCCCAAAAACTCCCCAATTTGGAAAAAAATCGGACAACAATAATTTTTTATTCGCCATATTAGATACCGTCATATTGGATTTTTTTAAAATAATTTCAGTTTTGCTGTTGACGATCTCAAAAATTCCCTCATAACAATTTTAGAGAAAATCTGATAAAATTGATTTTTTTGTCCACCATATTCAATTTTTTAAAAATATTTTGGTCGTTATGTGCGACCTCGAAAACTCCCCCACGCCAATTTTGAAGAATATCGGACAAAATTAAATTTTTTTGTCCGCCATATTGGATCCGTCACAATAAATTTTTTACAAATTATTTCAAACTCGTTGTGTACGACCCCGAAAATTCCCCCATACTAATTTTGGAGAAAATCGGATAAAATTAATTTTTTTGGCCACCATATTGTCAGTGCCATCTTGGAATTTACTGCACTAATTTCGTTTAAAAAAATATGAAACCACCGCATCAACTTCCTGAACAAAAAAAAAGTTCATTCAAATCGGTGCCGCGGTTCCGGAGTAATCGGTGTACATACATAACAAAAATACATAATCGACGAATTGAGAACCTCCTTCTTTTAGAAGTCGGTAAAAAAAGTTCTTCTAAGAAATAAAAGAACATTACGCGATTAAAAGATATATATTATATTAAAAATCCTGGTTTATAAACCGTCAGTCTTTTAACTAAATGCTAAAAAGGTGAGATTGTATCAGATAAAAGATTGCTATAATTAATTTAAAATTATGTAGATAATTACATATTTCGAATTAATTATTATAATTGTTAATACTATACTACTAATAAGAAACTATGTAGGGAAATATTTAAAAAAGAACTACTATGTTTTATTTCAATATTCTTTTTATTGAGAAAAAGTGACTACAGTTTCAACCCACAGAGTAATTTTGAAATTGATTTACAAAAGTAGACTAAATATTTAACAAGAAACTATATTATTTCATACAACGGTAATATAAGACATTCATGAGAAAAATCTTAAACGTTTTATCAGCAAAATTATAACTATGAAAACAACAAGGTTAGAAATAAAATTTAAGGTAGTTCATCAGTTGTAATCGTGGCCAAAAGTAACACGCGTCTTTTAGTGCTCTTTGTACGACATACCTCCAACTTTGCTTCTGAAATTTTGACGCTGACTATATCCTCTCACATGAGCAATCCGTGTATGAATAGTGTTGATTTGGCTACACCGCTTATACCTGACGTGGACCGAACATGTAAATAATATGCTGATTCGATACCGAAAATTAAATGGAAGATTTGGTAAGAAGAAAGTAGGTTCCAAAGAAACTTAATGTGCAGCAGCCATGATAGAAGCAAAAAAACTGTATATCAAAAATGTAACTCAAGAAACATACAACGACGGTGCTATTGATAAGGGATTGCATATCATAAATTTGACCGAGATGATAAAGAATTTACGTTGTTGCAATTGCAGGCAGACTCTTGATTTGATGAATATAACGTGTGGGTGTGCACAGTATGATTTTCATACAGACAAATTCAAATTAGATACTTTCTGCTGTAATTTTATTAGTACCAGAGGCATTTAAAATGGTGAATCGTCTTTTCATAATGCCAAATTTGATGTCGCAATATTACGAAAGCTTAAATTTCATCTTGGAGTTGAATGTAGGCCTTTGTAAAACTCAATATCTCTTCAAAAAAGTGTAAGAGAATTAAGTGATAACTGCAATATTAAAGTAGAATAACAATATTTGAAAGTTTTAAAAAATACATTTGTAGTACATATTTTGAAGAAAATGGCGAAGCTAATATTACTAGTGATTCTTTAGTTCAGTTGTGCAAAAATGAAGGCGAAAAAAATAAGAAATTGCTGTTTCAAAAAGTTGATTGTAACCAAATATAAAAAAGTGTTGCAAGACTATCTTTGGGAACATTAACATTTGATTAACTTATTGTTTATATAGCACTTGTGTAGATAGAGTAGGTATTAAAAACGAAAACTGCTTAAAATGTTGTTGTTGATTATAAGATGTTGCGATAATAGAGTGTTTCATTATACAAATTTTCCTAATAATCAACAAAAACTTGCTACGTTAAATTATTTTCTCAATATTACAATAATTTACTTCCACTAAAAATTTTGCGCGAGTTTTTACATGATAAAATTGTTAATAAGATATATATATATATATATATATATATATATATATATATATATATATATATATATATATATATATATACATATATATATATATATATATATATATATATATATATATATATATATATATATATATATATATATATATATATTAAGATAACGAGAAACAGAATCATTATATTCAATTCTATATTTTCCCACCCATTTTGGCCACCTTTAAAATTGCAAACGATTTTAGTACATGGATTACATAAAAAATTCAATTAATGCAATAAATAATTAAAGGATTTTGCTAATGCTGGTAAGTAACGCATACTATAAGATGAAAAAATTTATATTAAAACTGTGAATTAATGACATGGCTAAGCATCCACATCTTGTAGTATACTTGGTGTCCCACGACGAATTGCCGCCATCGATTTCTCAGAAAATAGACTTCGGAAAATTTTTTAAATTTGGTAGTTTATAAAGTCGATGGGGAAAAAGGTCCAGAATTATCTTCGTATCAAAATCTGGGAGAAACTACTCTCAGGTGAAGTCATTCAGGCCCATTAATCTGTCATCTTTTCTCCTAAAGCTAACAGAGAAACTGGTTGAAAGGTATATACAGGAAACCTCTCCTAAAGAGAAACCACTACACTACAAACGACATGCCTACCAATAAGGAAAACCATGTGAGTCAGCCCTACATCGCTTGGCAAGGAGAATAGAGTCTGCCACAGATAGCAAGGAAATAGCACAGACAGCGTACCTTGATATTGAACGAGCATTTGATCACACCTTCTTCGCCTCCATGACGACGTCTGCCAGAAGACATGGCATTGAAGATTTTATTTGCAGGTGGATACATATTATGCTTTAAGGCAGAAGAGCACAACACAAACAATTGGAGGAAACCGTGGAGGTGGCGATTACTACTATCCCCACTTCTGTGGGATTTACTGGTCGACAAGCTCCTGGTAATTCTCAACTATCGAGGCTACTATACCCAGGGGTATGCTAAAAATACAGTCATGCTCATTATAGGGAACATGGCAACCTACTATCGGAGCTTATGCAAGGGGCTCTGACTATAGTGGAAGAATGGTGAAATAAGGATCATCTTACGGTAAACCTTGGAAAAATTACACTCATACCCTTTATTACAAGAAGAAAGTTGGGTAAATTAAAACTACCAACTCTCTTTAATACACAACAGCAAATGAGTCAAGAGGTTAAATATCTAAGTGCAATTCTGGATGCAAAGCTCACCTCGTACTCACGCCTGCAGAAAATTATCTCTAACAGAAAAATGATCCATCATAGCAGACTTGGAGATTAAAGCCACACATTGTGCATTGGCTGTACTGTGGTGGTAAGACCCATAACAACCTATGGCTCGGTTGTCTGGTGGACAAAATCCATACAAAGACGAGCCACTCTGGAGTTCTCCAAACTCCAAAGACTGATCTGCATAAGCATCATGACAAACACTCCAACAGCTGCCATGAAAATTCTCTTAAACCTCTCTTTCCTTCATATATTAATCAAGGCAGAGGCGAGAGTAGCGGCTTATAGGCTGAAAGAAAATAACGCGTGATGGACTGGACCTGCCCTCAGACACACCAGCATCAATAGCGTGGTAACGAACTCATTGCTGGAAATGAGCAGTTATAGCGTGCCAAAAATCTACGACCTTGGAAGACCCTACACCATTTAGCTTGACTAATAGGCGCGGTCTGACTGAACAGTGAGTCAGTCAGGAATCCTCGTCTGGTACTCGGACGGGTCCAAAACTGATCATAGTTTAGACGCCGGAATACACGGGGATACACCCAGATTTACTACGAGTGTAACACTGGAGCAGCATACCACAATATTTCAGGAAATTGATATCTGTCTTCGGGAGAATTTGAGAAGGGGTTACAGGAACAGGAACGTTCTCATGTTCTCTGAGAGTCAGGCAGCGCTGAAGGCTCTAGCGTGCTATCAAATAACAGCAAAACAGGTCTGGTGCTGTCTTCTAAACCTTATCGCTCTGACAAAATGCACCAGGGTCACCTTTGCGTTTTTACCAGGATTAGAGCCAGCATTTGAAATTATTAAGGCTGCCATTCATGGGTGGCTGTTCTGGTGGACAAATCAGCGAAACCAGACCCACTGGAAACACCTTGCGAGTCACACACTCAGCAAGTCACTGCTCAGCAGACCATCCGGCAAACTAAGCCGTGAAATTCTGGATCTAAGCAGACAACAAATCAGGCTGGTGACAGGAGTTATAACTGGCCACTGCAGCTTGAGAAAACATCTATAAACAATAGGCAACTCCAGCGAAGAACCACTATGTAGACTATATAATGAAGAGGACGAGACGGCCTCACACACCATCTTCGAGTGTGAAGTTTTGGCCTACTGTATTCATCTTCAGGGATCAATCTACCAGGAAGGCTTATACCCAGAGGATAAACTAGTGAACAGGCTGTTAAACCTAATCAAGGTAACCAACTTGTTCGCCTAGATTGGATATGGCAGGCAATACAATAAGTCTGAAGGCTGCAGTGTAAGGACTTTTCGACCCTGGCCTGTTATGTCATACAATTAATCAATCAATCAATCAATTAAAGGTGGTGGGGACAATTCGGTTAATATATTTTCAAGATGACGGCCTTTCCGGTTATACCGAAACTTAGTGCATTCTTGCTTACTTTAAATGGAACACTTTTTGCATATTGTCCTATATCTAAGTCTAACTGTTTTTAACATATTTTAAATTTTATGTCAAAAATGGCATTTGAAGGTCTAAAGAGAACTATCAATTTGTTCAATATAAAAACCTTTATTATTAAATAAATAGAGGATGATCAAAAACTAATATTAAAATTAGGGTGACTTTGTATATGGTTTTCTATTCCAAAAAATTGCAGTTTTTAAAATATTGACATTTTAACATTTTATGCTAAATGGCGCACCTACACAGGGAAACAACTTATTTTCATAAATGTTCAAAATTTCCACCATGAACTTCCAAACATTTTTCACAACACCTAGTTAGTTCGTCATAGGTGGCCACTCTAATTGAATATGAAGATAAACTTACGAACGTCATACATCATTGTCACTGGATTACAATTAACAATGTTTTTTAACGTTCCACATAAAAATAATCAATCAAATCACGAGAACGAGGAAGCCACAGAAAAATTCATTGTTGGCAATCAACTTCTTATAAATGCTGCCTGTCAGAAGGTGGAAACTGAAACGGTGGGGTGCCATCGTGTTAGTAAAAAATTTACCTTTGTTTCGCCAGAGGTAAATTGCTTAAATATTGATTGCCTAACTCTTTTTGAATATCTAGGTATCCTTCTCCTAACAAAGTTGATAAATAATTTTAAATGGGGACATAATTAAACTATTATTATTGAATTACCATTTAAGTTTTTTTTTTCATAAAAATATGGTTTTACTATTTCATTATTTCTTATAACACAAAATATGTTAAATTGCCTGATTTCTTGAAAATCCCGCAATCTGACTGATTTAAATCACTCCAAAAATGGGAATTGTGTCTGTTAAAAGGCCATTCTTCATAATTTTTGCTTCATAAATCCAAATTATGTTGTCCAAAAAACGAGGGTCGTCTTGTATCATCGTTAATATACATTCGCAAAATTGCATTTTTTTTAATCAAACCAGTATCTTTTAGGTATTGAAAAAATGATATTAAACAAGGGTAGAAGTTGTTTGTAAATTCTATATATTGAGCTCTTCGAGATTCCTGTTTGTAGAACCAATTGTCTCAACGATGTCATAGGATATGCCGCAAAATATCCCATAATTTCGACATTTTCATTATGGAGGACGGGTTTCCTTTTACGTATTTTTGCCCTAACGGTACCAAAGTTTTTGAAAGGTTACAATATTCCTTTAACACTGGTCCGTAAAGGTTTCTGTTTATCGGATATCTAGCTGCAAATGCCTGGCATGTTCTTGATAAAACTTTGTTACATTCCCCATAGATAATAAACGAATTTAAATAAAAAACTGTCAAATGGTAAGAAATAGTGACATTTCTTTAGTGCTCAACTGTTTCCTTTCCTCGCGTTTCGCCGTCATGGCGAACTAATAACACGACTTAAAAGCTGTATAGCGTTTTTACAATACAAAAATTTTAAATTGCAATATTATAAAATTTAGAAATTTTTCGAAGAGACAATCTTAATTAAAGTCACCCTTATTTTAATCCTAAATAAGAAAAAATTATGAAAGTAGATGGTTTACATTTAAAAAAAAAAAGATTTTCTCAAGTTAATATTTAATGTTAGTTTTTGATTACCCTATATCTATGTATAATCAAAATATTAACACAGTACAATAAAGCAGATCCTTTTCTAGAAGGAAACCAACACCAATTAAATAATAAAGAATTTCCTATAGGAGAAATTGATAGTTAGGCCTGCAAACGCCATTTTTTATATAAAATTTAAAATATGTTAAAAACAGTTATACTTAGGTATAGGATAATATATATGAAACATGTCTTTAATTTTACGTTGAATCAAAAAATGAAATAATATGTGGGATGGTATATTCAAAATAAGCAAGAAGGCATCAACTTCCGGTAAGGTCCTTATCGACTTTAGTAAATTGCCAAATTTTAAAAATTTTTCCAAAGTATATTTTCTGAGAAATCTATAGCGGCAATTCATCATGAGACACACTGTATCATGCCTTATAATGTTATATACTAAATGTTCGTTTTTTTAAATAATTATATAAGTTTTTAGGTTATATACGATTATGTTATACGGCTTCTGACTCTTCCTATAAACCGTAAAATTTATTTTTATAGGAATAATCTAGATTAAGGATCTTGCGAAAAATTACATCAACAATGAATAATCGAAGTTTCAGAAAAATAGAAAGAAACTCGATCAGCAGATGAACTACCTTATGTAAGATAAGAATAATTATTTAAGTCTGGAAAATTAGTTTAATAAGTCACCCATTTTTATCCTTCAGGCCGTTAAAAGAAAAATATAGACATATAATTTCCTATAAATTGAACTTTCGTTTTCTCTCCTTGTACGTCTTGAGGCCCCAATAATCTTATCATTGAAGCCGTAATGAACCAAGAGCAAAATGCACACAAATGAACTGTCTACATAAAATCTTAATGCCGAGACATGTCGGCAGAACGTTAAAAGTCAAACGATATTTATACTTATGTGGGAGTAATGAGAAGCTTAAAAACTATAATTTAAGTAAGATATAAAGACATATATTTAAGGTCGTAAAACTCTGGTTTAATAAGTTACTGTTTTTTTTTCTTTCAGGTTAAAGGAAAAATATAGACAGTTTTTTTTTACAAATCCAACTTTGGTTCTATCTCCATATGCATTTCGACCAGCTAGCGGTCTCGTTAATTGAGCAGTAGCAAACCAAGGGAAAATTCACAGAAACGGCTATCTATATGAAAACTACCTTCTCAAGTATTTGTCCTTTCATGACCTGAAGGAGACAGTGGTAATTTTTAATTCAACTAATTTTAAGGCCATAAAGTTTTTTTTTAAATCTTACTTAAATTTAAATTTTTAAAATCTCACCATCCCTGTATATATATATATATATATATATATATATATATATATATATATATATATATATATATATATATATACATATATATATATATATATATACATATATATATATATATATATATATATATATATATATATATATATATATATATACATATATATATATATATATATATATATATATATATATATATATATATATATATATATATTTAGTTGGTTATTTTCTTGGGAATATGGTTCATTTTTATAAATGAAACTAAATATATAAAGTAGTCATACTTATTGTATATGTATTTTATATTTCAGGACGTTTCGATTCTTTCGAATCTTTATCAACTGAAGGTTTTGGCGGATTCTACAAAAATGTACATTTTTAATATTATTATATACGGAATAACGGGTTAAAAACTTACCATTAAGAACAGAGATATTTGTTTTAAATAAAAATTAATTACATCACAAACCAATTATAATCACACACTCTCTTGTATATTAACTTTTCAATAGTATTTTTAAAAGTCCAGCTAGAAGAATGGACACTACATTTTTAACCCTGTAATTGCCTTGACTGGACTGAATGTGGAACCCAGATGGTATATTTTTTAGGTACTTTTAAGATATATTAAGATTTAATATCCTGCCGATATATCTCAGAACTTAGATTATATATGGATTCCTATATAATATATATATATATATATATATATATATATATATATATATAAGTAGTGAACATAACCCGATTCTCTCTATCCCCACACTCCTCGACCTTGACCTTGACCTTGCTTCACCCCTCTTTGGCCCCGCCCACATGTCCTTGTCATTGACCTTGAAAGTGCACGTGTGCTTTGGCCTTGGCCTTGTGTTCAAGGTTGTGTGTGACCTTGACCTTGACCTTGGTCGAGACGACCTTGACTTTGTTGAAGGTCATCTTGGGTGTGTGACCTTGAAGATATGTTACGTGGTTGGGGGTGACCTTGAATGGTTTTATATAAGGTATGGGGCAGTTTCATTCATCAGTTGGCTCTGACTTGTATAGGTAGTACATGTGTTAATATTTGACAATCATGGCATATGTTTGTGAAAATTGCGGTTCTAAGTTTACTAATAGTTATAATATGAGACGTCATCAAAGAGAATCGTGTGCGGCGAGATTTAATGAAGTGCCTGGAGGAAAACGGCTCCGAATTGAAGAGTATACATCGACGATTCCGGTAATTAATTGCGCTACATGTAATGTAGATGTTCCAATAAATCATATGTCAGCGCATAAACGAACACAACAACATAAAAATAATTCATGTTTGCCGGTATGTCATGGTGTGCAACTCGTTGAATGTGCCTTCAAAAGGAGAATTGCAACCTATCGGGTTAGCAGTGATATGGAGCATTCCGATTACGTAATGTTCTTTGCAGACATTAAATCCAAGGTGGTGGAACTTGTTAATAATTTATTGCGTGTGCATCATGCTTTAAAAGTTAACATGACAGCTGTTGGCGAGTACATGCTTCCATCACAAGAAATATTCAGTGAAAAATCCTTCAACACTGCTAATCAAATAATTAGTGTAGAAAGTGATTTGGATGCCGTTTACCATTCTTTCACCGAATTAATAAAAACGCAGGCGACAGAGTTCCAGGAGAAAGATTCAGGTATGGAAAAATCAAAACCCGATATATTAAACTGATTTTTATATATTATTTTTCTTGTTATAGGATGGGCTCTTGTGCGAATTTTATACTTGGAAGTTGGTATCAACAAGTATATGCCTATGGGTGGCTCATCATACATCAAGTTGCCGTGTTCTATTGAAAAGAAAGAAGCTGTCGTCAATGTGATTAACCAGGACGAATTTTGCTTTGCGTGGGCTGTAACATCAGCATTGTTTCCTCCAACAGCAGAGCCTTCACAGAAGACATCCTACCCCCATTTTTCTAGAGTGCTAAATGTAACAGGTATGGATTTTCCAGTAAAATTACGTGACATTAAAAAATTTGAGGAAATGAACAACATATCAATTAACGTATACGGTCTGGAATCTAAATATGAAAATAATGAAGTAATACATGAAGTTATTGGTCCACTGAGGTATGCGTCAAAAAAGTTGGATAGGCATGTAAATTTATTGTTAATTACAAAAGACTGTAGTAGTAAAGATGGCGGTGAACATTTTTGTGATACGACTTGTTCAAAGAGTCATTATTGTTGGATTCGGGATTTATCACGTTTAGTTTCAAGTCAAATTAGTTGTCAACAACATAAAATATATTTCTGTGATGGTTGCCTCATTTATTTTAGTACACCGTCAATTTTAACTTTACATCAAAGCTACGATTGTAACCACATTTTCACGCAAACACCCTCAGTGGATTTAAAAATCGAGAAATTTGGAAAGAGTGTGCCGGAAAATATTTTAAAATTCGAGGGTATAGAAAAGCAAATGCGCGTTCCATTCGTGGTTTATGCAGATTTCGAATCTGTTTTAAAACCCGTTGAAACGGTACAACCAAACCCACAAAATTCTTACACTGTAAAAAGTTTTAAACATGAACCATATTCTTTTGCTTATTTAATTAAATGCTCTTTTGACGACTCACTTTCGAAATTTGAGCTATTTCGGGGGAATAATGCAGCTCAAGTCTTTGTGGATCGTATCGAGTGTGATTTAAGGGCTCTATACAACACATATTTAAAAGACATTAAGCCTATGAAACCGTTAACGCCTGAAGAAAAAAGGGAGTTTAATGATGCTAAAATATGTGGTATATGTGAAGGCCCTTTTGAAGAGGGTGAGATTAAAGTACGAGACCACTGTCACATAACTGGTGCAAAAAGATTTGGTGCTGCACATTCCGTTTGTAATTTAAATTATAAATTACCCTCTTTTATCCCTATCATATTTCATAACTTAAGCGGCTACGACAGTCATTTATTTATAAAAGAGTTATGTAAATATGGGGATAAAATTGGTGTTTTGGCTCAAAGTAAGGAAAAGTACATATCATTTACCAAAAGCATTTATGTGCACGATTATTTTGATAGTAAATGTGGAAAAGTCAAGAGGAAATATTTAAAGTTGCGATTTATTGATAGTTTTAAATTTCTGTCAACGTCTTTGGAAAATTTAGGCTGCGGTTTAAACGACGACGATTTTATTGAAACGCGGAAACATTTTTCAAATATCAACCAATTTAATTTGATGCGTCAAAAGGGTGTTTTTCCCTATAGCTTTATTGACTCTATAGAAAAAATGGAAAATACATGTCTTCCAAGTAAAGATGAATTTTATGATAATTTACGGGAAGAACATATTAGCGATGAAAGCTATAGAAGAGCAAAAGAAGTATGGCGCTTGTTTGGGAGTAAAACTTTGGGGGACTATTCGGACGTGTATTTAAAATCAGATGTGTTGCTATTGTGTGATGTTTTTGAGCAATTTCGGAATAATTGTTTAAAATTCGATAAACTTGATCCAGCACATTACTATACTCTTCCAAGTTTATCATTTGATTGTATGCTACGTATGACTAAGGTAGAGTTAAAGCTCTTAACTGATATAGACATGATACATTTTTTTAAGAAAGGTATACGCGGCGGCATAAGCCAGTGTAGAGAAAGGAAGCACATCGCTAATAATATTTTTTTACCAGACTATGACCCAACAAAACCTTCTTCATTTATAACATACCTTGATGCTACAAATCTATATGGTCATAGTATGTCACAAGCATTACCATATGGTGGTTTTCGATGGTTAAGCGAGCGCGAAATTCTGGATTTAAATATTATGGCTGTTGGTGATGATAGTTTACATGGCTACGTTTTGGAAATGGATGTGCATTATCCGACTGAGTTGCATGATGCATATTCTGATCTTCCATTTCTAGTAGAAAATATCATACCGCCAACAGAAAACGCTAAATTACCGAAATTAATTCCTAATTTACAAGATAAAAAAAAATACATTGTACACTATAGAACTTTAAAACAAGCCATCGCCAACGGCTTAGTGGTAATGCAAACCCATCGAGTATTACAGTTTAAGCAATCAAAATGGCTAAAATCGTATATTGATTTTAATACCAATTTACGTAACAAGGCCACCACAAAATTTGCGAAGGACATTTTTAAATTAAAAAATAACGCGATATTTGGTAAAACTATGGAAAATGTGGAAAATCGAAAGGATATAAAATTAGTAACACATTGGGATAACAGTGTAGGCAGAAATTGAACTAGAGCACTAATATCCCGCCCCAATTTCAATAGTAGCTCGATATTTACCGAGAACTTTGTTGCTATACATATGAATAAAGTTAAAATATTGTACAATAAACCAATTTATATCGGTTTTTCCATATTAGATATATCAAAGTCTGTAATATACGATTTTTATTATAATTTTATTAAATCCAAGTTTGGCGATGATGCTTCGTTACTTTACACCGATACTGACTCGCTTATATTAAAAGTGTATACGGAAAACTTTTATCAAACTATATCAGAAAACCCCGAAAAATTCGATACATCAAATTACCCCGAAATTAATAATTTCAACATAATTAAAAGTAATTCTGTAGTTGGTAGAATGAAAGATGAGTTTCCTGGTGATCCGATAATAAGTTTTTATGGTACCGGCGCGAAGGCTTATTATGTAAAGTCCATTAATAACGAATTAAAAAAAGCCAAAGGTATCAAAAAATGTGTTATCGAGAAAGACCTTCATCGGGAAGACTACCAAAGAATTGTTGAACGGGGTGGTTTGATATTAAGAAAGATGAAGACATTTAGAAGTGAATTACATAACATTTATACCAACATAATAAATAAATTAGCATTGTCACATAGCGATGATAAACGTTATGTAATTCCCAGTTCAACCAAAACTCTACCTTGGGGGCATGCAGACATAGATTTTTACAAAACAGACCCGGAAGAAAACTTAGCAAATTTAGTCACCGTGTTGGAATCATTTCTAAGTAAGGACAGCACGTAATCTGGAAAATCCATATTTCATTATTTGTATTGTTTTTATTATTTCTATTAAACATACAACATTAATATGTATGTATTGTAATTTTTTTTTTTTTTTTTTTTTTAAATAAAAAACATGTATTCATTACTTGATTGCTTTTTTATTGAACCTTTATTTTAAAATTATAAATATAATGAAGTGTCGACAAATAACAAACTGTAAAAGTTATTGTTGAAAAATTTGTCTAATGGTAAATTAAACGCACAGGTCTACGAGTAAGTGTTTAATGTGAAACAGGTTTGCTGACAAGATCCTCCATAGTCTTTTCAATTTTCAACATTCTAGAGTTAAGTTCATCACGCAGTTCGTCTTGCCTAAGTTCATATATTGCAAAAACAGTATCATCAATGTATCCTCTAAGTTCTTGACCGGTTTCAATTAATTTCTTGCGTACGTAACCTTCAAGTTGGTTTCTGAATATATCTTTAATAACAATTGTTGAGTCATGTAAAGCTTTCTGCGTATCTTGCACACACTGAGCAAGGTTATTATCAACATAATTTCGTGTGGTCGCATCGTCTCCTTCTAGAGGTTCTGCTAAATAGCACAATCTTTTGCTTCCCATGTCGTAATCTCCATTAGGTGTAAGTTTAAAACCTATTCCTGAAGGACCTCGCATAAAGTTAAAATCCTTAAATTTTCTTTTGCGACCGAACTTATCAATAGTGTTTACTTCTGACATTGTTATGTGAGACTGATTTGAAACCATTAGATTTCACCCTAATATATGGTTCTATTTCATTAATAAACGGACTCTGCAGAAAAATATGGATTGCAAAACGTATTTTAGGTGATGTTTAATAAATACATGTACAGATTCATTTTACTATTGTTTTATTGAAAAAAAAAAATTAAAATATAACAAAAGATTGAGTTTACTTTTTATTAAAAAAAAATAAAAAATATAACAAACAAAAAAATTAAAAATTAAGAAATAAAATACATGTTAATTTCTTCTGTACAGGTAAGCTTCTTCTATGACCCAATTTCTTCTCTGGATGGCACGTTCATTAATGTCCTTGAACTGGTAATAAACTAGTCCACAAAAGCCGCATTGTACAAATTTAACCCTGAAAAGGTCAATGTAGTTGAAGTCGTACGTAAGATCATTTCGCCAGCAGATACCTAGTCTTTTACAATGATGACAAGTTAAATAAAAAGCTTTTGGTATGTGACTGTATGTTTTGGCTGCTTCACTAGGTTGTTCATCAGTTGACAACATGATGTTTGAATATGTTGTACTTTTCAATCGCGGTACTCTAATTATGTATTACTTTTTAAAATAACCTTGATAGGACCAAAAAAAAAAATCCTTGAAAATTACAACCTCGAAAACGACCCTGACATTGACGGGTACTTTGACCTTGGTCTTGGCCTCGCATCTAACAAGTTTAGTACTATATTTATATGCTTCTTTAAAATAACCTTGACAGGGACAAAAAAAAATCCATGAAAATTACAACCTTTTAAACGACCCTGGTATTGCCGGTTACGTCGGCCTTGGCCTTGGCCTTGCATCTGACAAGTTTAAATATAATACTTAATGCATCGAACAAAAGGAATAAAGGTGGTGTAGTGGGGGAAATGGGCATAAAAACAGACTTGCTGGCTCGAGCTCTTCACAGTTCGTCAGAACACCAAACATTACAGTGCTAAGATAAAGTTAATAGTGTGAGTTTTAATATCGAAAATGTCGAGTGTACGGTCTCTTTTAGATGCTCTTGACGTGAGCTGCGGTTCGCAGCAAGGCATGCTGGATAACATGAGTGGTTTGGAAGTGTTAAGTCCGGGGGTATTCGAGAACTGGAATGGCATGGAGCATGAAGATGCCGAAGACCGAGCCCTCAATGATGGTCGCGACGAAGAGATAGTTCAGTCGGCAGCGCAATTCCTCGAATGCTGGACGGAGGAGAAGGAGCCAAAGATAAATGTGATAAGTGATGTGGTTGTGCGAAAAGCATCGCGGCCTAGGGAATCTTCTCCGAAAGCTTCAAAATTGAAAAAGCTCTTGACTATGCGGAAGTCGGAAATCGCCGATAAAAAAACATTTTATTCGGCGATTAAAGGTGTGGGACAAGGGAAGAAGAAAAAGTTTAACTTTAAGCGTCCCTCCACCCCTGTTCCATTACCCGACTTCCTAAAAACAGCACCACAAGAGCCACTGTCGGTAGAAGTGGAAGTGATAGAAGGCCCCGATGGACCAACACCACCAACGCCACCAACACCGGCCAGCGTAGAGAAGGAAATAGTGTCGGAGGTGAAGTCTTCCCCAGCACCACTGTCGCCGATATTGGGGTGCCGGAAACCCATGAAGAAGCGGTTTAAGCGGTGTTTTGAAGGCGATGAAGTTTCCGCTGCTTCGTCGTCGTCGTCGTCGTCGTCGTCATCGTCATCGTCTTCACCAAATAAAACCGCTTCTTCTTCGTTAATATATTCCGAGCCATCGCAACCGGAGTGGGTCGAAGACTTCACCAACTCTCAGAAGAGCAAATTAACAGACATTTATGAAATGAAAAAACGCTTAGTGAAAGAAGTGAACGAGTGTGACAGTGACATTTTAGAACTTGAAAGACAATTAGAGATAAAAAAGGTGAAATCTGCGCGGTTAAAAAGACAATTAGAGGACTTTAATAAATTATGTAGTAGGTGTTAGGTAGTTGTAGATATTAGCTTTTAATTTATAGTATTAAATTTGTAAATATATATATTGTAGTTAACAAAAAAAAAGTGTTTGATCAAATTTTTATATTTTATAATGAGAATAAAAATGACTTGAAAATTTATTTTTGTGTGTTATTTCATATAGGCCCTGTCCCACATAATATTAGGTAATAAAAAAAAAGTGAATAATCCACTAAAACTACGCAATAGCAATAGTTGTAAATATTTTCTGATAATATTTACAAGTATGCTAAAACATGGTTCGGTTTATGAAGTTAAGGTTCTGTCGCCAGAACTTCTAATACTTTGTATCTCAATATTGTATGTTTTTATGAAAAAAAACATAAAATATTGGTTACAAAGTATTATAACCAACTAAAACTACGATCAAATTATTTTGTGGTCCTGAAAAGGACCGTTTGGTTGTAAAACATGCGACTCTTTTATTGTGTTGTGGAGTCGCACTGCCCGTCATCATCAGCGGGGGTGGTGGTGTTGTCCTCTGTATATTCGATGATGAACCGCCAAAGTTCATCCCATCTGGGATCGTTCAACTCCCACTCCAGATAATTCTCTGTGGTAGAATCTACCACAGGGCATTGGATGGGTTGTTGTTGTTGTTGTTGTTGTTGAGTCGCAGACATGTTGAACTAAAATGATTGTAATAAGTATTGGTGGTCGTATATATAGAGACAAATTAATGGTGGGGGGTGCAAACAAATGTCGTATTACGTATTGAGACCAAAAGTTGTTTGCGGTCTCAAATACGAACGAACGATTTAGCTGGGTTCCGCCAGCACTTAAAGTTTTAATACTTTGTATCTAATATTGTATATTCTATACATACAATATTAGTAACAAAGTACTAATATGTACTAAAACTACGATCAAAGTATTTTGTGGTCCTGAAAAGGACCGTTGTTGTGTGCCCTTAAAAAGGGCCAGGGAGAGTGTGGGGCTTATGGTGCCCCATCCTCGCTGGTCGACCACCAGCTTGACGAATCGCAGAACTACTCCCACCCCACCAACGGATTCTAAATGTTATGTATTGGTGAGAGCTTATAGAATTATTGATTTTTTCAAAAACTTTAAATAAGGAATTAGATTTGTTTAGACAATAAGACTTATTCTTAATATTTTGTGAAGAATACATTACAAAAAAAAAATAATAGAAACCTTGTTTGAACTGTTAACATTTTCATTGGTTCTCAAGCATATAACTTGGCACTTAAGCTACGAGACAAATCGTCGTTAAACGAATATCTCGCCCCATAAGTGACGATTACTAAACTACGATCAAAATATAATGTGGTCCTGAAAAGGACCGTTTTTGTGGCCCTAAAAGGGCCTGGGGGGAGGGTGGGGTGCCTACCGTGGAGTAATACCCAACGATATTAACACCGACCTAGGTGCAGCCCTTGGTCTTCTCATTGGCGGCACCGTCGTCGTCGCTGGTGGTGTCGGCGTTGCAGGCGGTGCCGAAGGTGCCGCTCCTGGTGCGGCACCCCCGCACTCCTCACACTTGCATATTTTGCCGGGCACGAATGGCCTGACAATGCCAATGATCCTTTTTGGTATATCTTCCATCTTGCCGATCGAATGTGTAATGATGAAATAATTCTAATACCGGCCTCTATATACATTCAAAAAGTTGGAGGGGGTAAGGTGGAGTGCATATATGCATTATATAAGTTTGAGAATAATATGATTTTATAACTCACCGTATCTCTGGTATGGAGACAAACTACCCCCCTCCACTTTTCTAGCATATAGTACTAGACTTTCTCTACATTTTTTTCAAATAAATTTTTTTGATATTTCTAACCATTACTTTGCTACATATTTACAAAAAATGCAAATTATGCATATATTTTAATTATTTTCAGGCAAGGTAAGGAACATTTTGAAAATGTTTTGACGGAATCGTAATAAGGAAGAGTTGAAGTATATCACACTATTTTTCCCGATTCGCTAATATAAAAAAAAAATTTTCATCTCCTTTTGGATGGGCTCTGGCGTCGTAACGGTTGACGATAAAAAATTGGAAAAATACATATATTGTGGGAAATTTTCTCTAGAATCCAAAAAAAAAATTTCCGAACTTCTGTCACCGCAAATAAAAAAATCGATACCTCAAAAATTGCGAAAAAATGGTGAAGGAGCCGCGCAATCGCTCTGAAACCATCAAAAATCGATTTTTTTTCCCTCCGCGGGTGGAAGGGTGGGGGAGGTGGTGGTGGACTTAGAAAAAAAAAAAAACCCTCCCCTACAAATTCCACATACTCCCGTTCGGCGGTCCTAGCCTCCTAACTCAAGAATTTCAATTTTTTCGTCTAAATTTTTTGTCATTTTTAAGATTGTATTCTACTCAAAATTCTAGGTAATTAAAGTGCTTTTATTTTTTCTCTATCTTGAACGGTTCCCGAGCTACAGCGCTTAAAAAATTCAAATTACTAACTTTCTATAACCCTTTTTTTCAAATTTCATTTTTTCGAATTTTCAAAAATACTACAATATGTAGAAAAAAATTCTCTCTTTAATTTCCCAATACTGTTTTTCTCTAAATCTTCAACTTTAGCGCGTATTCAGCATTTTCAAAAAAAAAAAAAAATTATAATTTTTTTTACACCATCGCATTCTCCTCAAAATTTTGGGCTATCGAAGTGCTTTTACTTTTTTTCTATCTTGAACGGTTCCCGAGCTACAGCGCTTTAAAAAATCCAAAATACTAACTTACTATAACCCTTTTCTTAAAATTTCATCTTTCCGAATTTTGAAAAGTACTACCATGTAGAAAAAAATTCTCTTTCTAATTTCCTAATATCATTTTGCTCCAAAACTTCAACTTTGGCGCGCATTCACCATTTTTCAATTTTTTTTTGAAAAATTTTTTTTTTACGTTTTTACTATCGAGAAAAATGCTTGCTTATAGTACTCGATTTCCTCTATAATTTTTTCTTATAACTTTTTTCAATATTCCTAACCGTTACTTTCCTACAAATTTTCTAAATCGTTGTTTTCATATTTTGCCTTAAAAATTTTTTCTTGTGTTATTTAAGCTCTTTTTTCCACTTAATAAACCACCATTTTCTAAATTCCCGTACTCTTTTCTTAAAGAGCGGGCTTTTCCGCCAGCTTTTTTTTTGGTTGGGTTACAAATAAATATAAAACTACTACTTCACTCATTACAAATTTATTGATTCAAGAACATTATTTTGTGTTACATATAATAGATACATTAAAATATAGATTTATTGGTCACCGAACCGTTTAATACATTATAACTAAAAAATGAGTCGTGAATAACTAATGCGTACACTTTAGTGTCTTTGGGGAATTTATTCTTTCTCGTTTGGAACTCCAATTTTACATCCACTGTCGATGAGTTAATCGCCTCTGGTTGATGACTGCAATTGATAATAAAAACGGGGTTTTTCATATATTCCGCGAACGTTATCATCGGATCGTTTATCTCGCGCCCGTAGTAGCTGCTTTGGAAGTTTTCGTAATTGTAATAGGCTGCTGCGTACAGTTTCTTGGTGAAATCTAAATTCCATCTTTCGTATGGATAAACGGTTGAATTCAGATACAGTCTAATGTCGCATACGTCGGCGTGGGTAAACTGGGTTGCGTTTTTTTCTTTCTTGTCGCAATTATTGCTGTCTTGAAACCCGACGATTATATAGCGCGGTCTTTCCAGACTTGTACTCGTTCTCAAGGCCCACACGTCGGAAGATGTTTGCCTTAAAGCCGGTAATTCGTACAGATCCCATTTACGATATGCCATTTGAATACTGGCATTGTTTCCTCCTTTATTAATGCGAGACAGTATTTTCAATTTTTGCTTGTCGTCTGGAATGATGTGACGAATTTTCCATTCGATTTTGTCGATACTAATTTCTGCCTCTACTTCGCCGACGTAACAATTGGTAAAAGTGCGAGCTATAATCATAATAAGCTCTTGTTTTACGTTGAAAACACCTTTTGCGTAATCTTCGGCGAATCCCATAAGATATTTTAAGGGTAATTTCCCGGAGAATACGTTACTTGCCGTGTCTACGATATCTTGGTTTGCTTCGTCGAGACCCCATCCGCACGTCATGAGAGATCTTTGTTGCAAACTTCCGAATGAAACCATGGTTTTTAATGTCGTCGTAACTCCAGGTTTGCGAACCACGGCGACCTGCTCACCTCCCATCTCGTAGCGAATTTCATCGAACAAAAATGCGAGGGCATTATTTGATAAAAAACATCTTTTCGTTGCGTCTATGGGTTTAAATTTTCCTTCGATATATATGTAACTTTCGGCGATATCCAGTATAATATCTTGAAAATTAATGGGGATACGGACTTCATCCGAATTGTTGAATGATGGAGATCCGTATGGTTTATACGTATGCTCTTCTAGACTAATAATGGAATTGTCCAAGATGGGCTCGGAGAAAACCTCTATTTTATCGCTGGTGGTGGAAATCATTTTCGCACTTTAAGATCGATTGATTTTAAAAATTTATAGTCTTCGGCAGATAACTGTTGAGATGTTTGTGATCTAACGTCTGGACGGCGACTAACCTTGACGTTAACTCTTCTTTTACTTTTATTATGTTTCGGCGGTTCCCCCATCTTAGTCGACAGCACACAAAATTGACGATTGAAGCAAAAACCCATTTCTATGAAAGTTTCTTCAGTTCCAATTTCACGATTATTTTCTCGCCTTGAAAATTGATTAGATCACCGCTATCGTCCAAGATACGAAGAGTAATGTTGTCGATAAACTGACGTCCTGCCGGCATTAACGGCATATAAATATTATTTTGTGGTTCTTTACTGATTTTGTAACCGGGCTCCACGTCGATATCGAATTCGAACAAGGTATGACCTTCCACCGAATTCATATTTGCTCCGGAAATTATATTACAATCTACGCGTATGATGCGTACTTTCATTATTTCCACCATCTCGGTTGATTCGTGCTTTTTGTCTCTTTTTAACACTGTATGATTAAATCCTAACATTTTACCGATACTCGCCTCTCCCCGGAAATCTATAGTATATTGGGATTTCAGTTCACATTTCAGCGTATTATTATTAGCGACCAAGTAAAAGATTCCATCGTTCTTTTCTTCAGTTGAAATCCTCAAAGCCTCCGACATAGCTTTACCTATCTCATCTATTTCATAGGCCCCAGGTGGAATCTGCAATTATATCGACTCGGTGGTGTAACCCTACTTCATGTAGGCAAACTTATTGTTGCTTTCGTCCACATTAAAAATTGAATTGTATGTGTAAAATCCCAGCAATGCCAGACCATATTTGTTTTCTCTATTTAATTCGACTGGTGGATAAAAATCGGCGCTTAAGACGCTCGAGTGTCCTGTTAGTGTAAACGTATAAGACATGACTAACCATTAAAACATCAAACATCTCGGTTTTATTCTTAGCGGCAACATTTAAAAAGATTCATCTTCACACCTTTTCTCACCGCATTAGATAGTGATATTTTCTGCTTTTATGCGCACATCGCTGATTTTGCAATAACAACAAAATATTTTTCTAGCTGTATAATCCTCATAAGCCGTAACCTCGTTTAAATTGCTGCTGCTGCTGCTGAAATAATGTTTGCAACCGCACTGATATTTTAATATATCGATATCGCTTTTGAGGTGCTCGGGCAACTTTTCCCAAACGAATGGAATTTCATTTGGGGCTAATGCAATCATTATTTCCTTGGGCATGTTTTCTAACTGTTTCACGGTCATTTTTCTTAATCCACCGGCTAGATGAAATGCTTTCAGTGATTGCAACATTTTAGTATAGTTATTGCGATCCATTTGCGGTGTTAATGGTGACGATGATGATGATGACATCTTTTACGCTGATGATTCGACAAGAAACTTTAAGCACAAATGTCCACACCAGACTGTTCCAAAATCCTGCTGACGATCGTATGTATAGTAAATAATTTTTGATGGTTCCGATCCCGTTTGTAGATATCGTACCAATTCGATCGGTGGGGGTAAATCGCCGAAGCTGTCATAATATGTTACTTTAGAATTATTTTTTCTATAAGCTACCCAATGAGTCCCTGCACCACGCGTACTATCCAAATTCACTATTGCTGCTTCGTAACGTCGAGGACCTTGTCTAGGTAATAAATCCCTCATTTAAACGCCTCGAAAGTGTCCTATTCTTTTCTTTTTGGCATATATTTCTATATCGATGTTAGATAGTGGTCTTCGAGGTAGGGATTCAATTAGTTTTTTGATCTACGATTTAAAAATAATCCCATACCTTTACGATATGTCTTTAGAAACAAACCATTTCCTTTCGATTTTAAATACAGGCCGGCACCGGTTTTATCTTCGCTGCTTTTTTTTACTGCTTTTATGACGCGCACAATTCCCGCTGCCCCACCGGCTAATGAACCCAAAGCTGATAACTCGGCAAAAATTGGTATTAATGGTATTATTCCACCAGTTTTAGGAATCGGTATTATTCTCGGTGTACGAACCTTCCTTTTGCCACCTGCCGCTTTTACCGATCTACGTGCTACCGACAGAGCTATTTTAGATGCATTCATGACATTTTTTTCCAACACATTTTTACTTCCGGCTTTTAATAATTCCCTTCGAACTGCTTGTCGAATAGCTGTTCCGAAACTGGCTTTCCGAACATGTCGATTTTTATTAACACCTTTCTTTTTGTATGACGTGTGCCTTTACTAGATGTTTTTTTTGTTGATAATGATGATGGTACACCCATACCAAAACGTTGTTTTCCTTTCATAATGTTTGTAACTAACCAAGCTGCTGTTTTTTCACCTAAACTGGAATCTTTCGATTTTACTCTATTCCAAGCACTTTGTTCGAGCTCGGAATCCGCTCGATGTCTCGCACTTATGTTGTCTTTATTATGTAAATAGGCTAAATCGTGTTTTTTGCATGCGGCATCCAAAGGATTAATGCCTGGATCACCTCTTGTTACACGTTTTATTACTTTTGTTCCGGGTCCGCAATATTGATAACCAGGAATGTGTACCTCGAATGGTAATTTATTTATTAACGAATTCACAATACCGTATCCAGTTTTGTTGGAAACGTGAGACCGTCCACTTCGTTTGACGCTCGGCATCTGAATGACAGTTTTTGTGAAAAATTGCCTATAAAATATCAAATTTTCCTAAGATGCGCGTTATCGATCTTAAACAAAAACTTCCTATTGACAATCTCGATGAAAAAGTCGGACTTGGATTTGAAAAGAAGATAATGAAGAGACACGGTCCTCTACTTCCTTCCTCTATTTGCGGCCTGTTAATTGGTCCATCCAATTGTGGAAAAACTAATGTCATGATTTCGCTGCTTACACACCCCCTTGGGCTACGTTTCGAAAATGTCTATATTTACTCGAAATCTCTGTATCAACCGAAATATGAGTATTTAAGGAAAATTTTAGCGCCCATCAAAGGTTTAGGCTACTATGCCTTTAGTGATTCCAGTAATATTGTGAAACCGTCCGATGCAAAACCAAACTCTATATTTATCTTTGATGATGTTATATGTGAAAAACAAGATGTTATAAGATCGTACTTTAGCATGGGACGTCATAAAAATATCGACTCCTTTTACCTAGCGCAAACATATTCGCGAGTGCCTAAACAGCTTGTGCGAGACAACGCCAATTTTATTATTATGTTTAAACAAGATGAGTTGAATATGAAACACATATTTTCCGACCACGTTTCACCGGATCTAACTTTTACTCAATTTCAAGAAATGTGCTCAAAATGTTGGGATAATAAGTATGGATTTTTAGTAATTGATAAAGACAGTGATGTCAAATCGGGAAGATACCGCAAAGGATTTGATAGCTATATATTACTGTAATAAGAGAAAACGCTCATTTGATTGTTGAAACGTCCTTTGTTAACATCATGAATAACGCGATCGACTTAAAACGTAAACTAGTGGAAGCTACCAATGCCGTCAGAAAAAAATTTAAACAAATTAAAGCGGCTAAAGAGTTTAATGTTGTGGAATTGGAAAAGTTTTACGAACCCATTTCTAAGCCATTGACATCTATATCTGATGTGGTTAAGCAACGTCAGCAGCAGCAACAACAACAGCAACAACATTATCCAGCTACAAAGTCACATAGTCTCAGTACATCAGTGCATTCGACTCAAATATCAGGTTTTCCCCAACCTACACATTCCTTTCAAACCTCCACACCTATTCAGCAGCAGCAGCAGCAGCAGCATCGCATTTCAAAAGAAGATATTAGCCAATCGGTGTTTGATACACCCTCGACATCAACTAATACATCTCTCGCATCCGCTGACACCACAACTTCCGATACTTTAAACGCACACCTGAAAGGATTACGTTCGAAACCATCTCTATACGATACTGTATATGGTGTACGTTTTGGTTCAAAAACAGATTATAACAAAAATTTTATTGGTAATTTAGAGGTGCGTTTTCGAAATGGAAATATTGTCTTATACAAAAAAGGGAAAAATATTGCAGAATATGGTGGATCACCGGCACTTTATGATTTGTTATTTCTTAAAACACCCCCAAGTGTAGGCAAGGAACAACAACAATTAAGTGATAATGTACTTTCAACGTACAAGGAAATTTTGGAATCAACGAATGCTGTCTACAACAATTTTAAAAAAAGTGATGGTTTACGGGAGACCAGATGGAACAAATATTTACGAATTATTAAACCTCTGATAATGGGCACAAAATTAGGTGGTACTATTACAAGAAAAAATGTCTCGGAAAAACTAAAGTTACACACAAAAAAGAAATTATCTTCGAAAAAATTTCAATATGTCTACTGGAACAAAGCTAAAGAGTCGGTGGATCGTTTACGTTTGTTGTAGAGTTTCAAAATGGCCGGTCACACTGGACACGAAAATGAAATTATGTCAATCATAGAGGAATTACGAGAAGAAGATATAATATATTAAGCTCAATATTTAATGATATTATTCAGTTCTTCCTTCGATCTGAAACCTTTAATATTACTAATAATATGGAGCCCAGTCTAGAAAAAATCAAGATTGTTAATGAACTACATAGAACGGCTAGAAAAAATTTTGTAAGACGGCGCACGATAATAAAAGGATACAGAGATTTGTGGCAAATTGATTTGGCTGAAATGCAACAGTATGCTGATGAAAACGATGGTTATCGTTATATTTTGGTCTGTATAAATTGTTACTCGAAATTTGTCTATACCAAAGCCATAAAAAACAAGACTGGTATAGAAGTTACTAATGCGATGAAAAGCATCATTGAAGAGGCATCATATACACCAACAAATCTGCAAAGTGATCAAGGAAAGGAGTTCTATAATACAAACTTTCAAGCCCTGATGAAAAAATATAATATAAATCATTATTCCACTTACAGCACAAAGAAAGCTGCAATTGTTGAGCGAGTCATAAGGACTTTAAAAAATAATTTATATAAACAATTCTCGACAAGAGGATCTTACAAATGGATACATATATTATCGGCAGTAACAAAAACCTATAACCATTCGAAACATCGCACCATTGGAATGAAGCCTGCAGACGTGCAAGAAAAAACACATATTAAAGCATATGATTATTTAAAAATTGTACCTAAAAAATTTAAGTTTTCCATGGGTGACATTGTGCGTATTAGCAAGTACAAAAGCTTATTCGAGAAAGGATATACGCCCTCTTGGTCAACCGAATTGTTTAAAGTTGTAAAAGTTAACGTTACAAATCCACCTACTTACTTGTTGGAATCGTTAGAAGGTCAGCCTATAAGAGGGTGTTTTTACGAATCAGAACTACAAAAAACAAGCAGTCCTGACGTTTATCTAGTAGAAAAGGTCCTTAGACAACGCAAGAAAAATCACATCGAACAATTATTTGTCAAATGGCTAGGATTTCCCAACCACTTCAACTCTTGGATAGATAAAGCTAATATTGTTTAAATAACATATTGTACGACTATATTTTTTATTTAAAATGTAAAATAAATAAACAATATATTGTAAAATAAAGTTTTTTATTTCAATCTTCATCATTAAAAACAATGACAATAAAACATCATACACATAAATAACATTTCAATATTCTTGGAGGGAAGGTCCAATTCACCGACGACTACGACGTTGTCTTCAATGCTATGCCACTCGGAGTGCGTTCTCCTATTCTTTAACCTGCTTTCCCTTTTTTTAGATTTTTTTTGAAGTCGAGCAGTACGACAGTGCGCTTAATGAGTCATTTAAAGGCTGATGATAGAGTATTTTCTGCATAACTTCAATTTTTGTTTTAAGCTCACTATTACTTTGTATATCATGGGGAGGACATCCTTGTTAAATATGTCACATATTACAACTGCAAAATTGTAAAACTTTCTATTAACAAAGTGTTTTGTCACAGCATCGTCATCATCTTTAGGTTCGCCTAAGTTGGTTATGATTTTTCCACCCATATCATACTGCCCATCCGCTGTAAGTTTAAAACCAATCCCTTGTGGCCCAGATAATATATGATATTTTTCATTATATTTCTGACGACCAAATTTATCAATTGTGTTGTTTCCTCGACTCATTTTCAATCTTTACTAAACTATTTTATTTTTATTTGCCCTACTTATATTAAATATTTCAGCTGAGAAAAAGAAACACTGACTATGATCTACTGGGTTGGTATGTTTATAAAAGAAATAAAATAAAACTGTGATTGTAACAGATATTTATTTACAGGTATTTAATTGCACAAATACAAAAATTATAAAAAATTAATTTTCCATGTCTTCGTTTTCGTTGCTCAAAATTCTATCCCATCCGACACTATTTCGATCGTCAACGTCTTGGGCTGTTGCTGTTGCAGAAACCAATTCATATTTTGCAGCAAGCTCACCTGGTAAATGTGGAATATTGATGAGGTATTCTTTTAATTCTTCTTCAACCATTTCAGCATAAAATGTATCCATGTCTATGGAACCATATAAAAATTTGTCGCACAAGTGTGCCCCAGCCATAAAATTGATTGTATCCCTGATCTCGTTCTTATATTGATCTTTGGTTACATCAATATGCGACCAATCATTTACGCTATCTAACATATCGTGAGCCCTATTTCTTAATTCTCTCCCCAACCAAAATATGTATCTATCTACACATTCGTTGGCGGTCGTCGTCGTCGTCGTCGCATCAGCAGACATCTTTAACAGAAATAATGAACACGCGTAAGTATTCTGACATGTGCAACTATATTTTAAATTTAATTACGTCCTTTTTTTCAAACAATTTACATACAATTTACTCCAATGAGCCAAAACGTAATAATGTTCGAGTATTGTTTCCAAAAACTCTAGTGCCCTGCCCCAAATAAGTTAGAGTGTATTTATCTTTAGTTTTACTCATAATATCTACAATATCGTCAGATAGTGTTTCGGCCACACGTTTTGGCAAAAAAGTCTCAAATGTGATATTATCACCGTCATCGTGTAAAGCCACTAAATGAGTTTTACCAAATCGTGTAGTCATTGAAACCATCTTTACAATTTTATACACTTTGCCTACAATCATTTCGGTAACCTTTTTTCTCTCTAAAACCTCGAAATCTTTGCTAAACATTTCATTAATTTCATCTAGAGTTTCTTTTGCAATACTCATTATTGAAAAAAATGGTATATAAATCCAAAAATTACCGTGAATATAAAAGCACTTTCAGAACACTACACGAACACAATATTTGATGTTTATGCCACTGATATCTGCGACTGTTTGAAGTCACTTCTTTTCCCACGAACCTTTATAGCGGGGTTTCAAGGTCGAATTGTAACAATGGTGGGGGTAGCTTAACGATAGAAATAGTGGGAGGAGTATTCAAGGTCAAATGACGTCACACATTTAAATTGGTATAAGGATAACTTCAAGGACAAAATATAATGAAACAAATAACTACATTTTATGTACTTTATTCATTGATTTTTTTCTGCCATTCTTCTATGCGTGTAACATTATCACCTAAACCTAATTTCCTTAATTTGTTCAATAATAATTGTTTGTTTTTATTTCTTAGAAAATTCTTACAAACTATACTAGCTAAAAGACACACTTCGGCATGGTCCATATACTTAAAAAATACACTAAAGTCCTGAGCCTCCGAATCTTGCATTTCATATGCGTAAAATTCCGAACAGGCTGCAGAAATTAGAAATTCTTCGTACATTTCTCGCACTAAACTTTCCATATTAACTACTACTACGTTAAACTTAAGTCCTACACTCTAATTTCATCTAACACAACCGGATCTGCAATGAACCTAATCAGTTTTTCCAAACAATCACTAAACCCCAACTTTTTTATCTCACGAACAAAGTCTTGTAAATTTATTGTTTTGCTGCAATATTTACGACATGCATTCGCAGCCTTTTCATATTCATAAGCCAAATCACAATAGCGCGACGCCCATTCTGCTCGACTTTTCATTGCATCATTGAAATAATTATTAGCCGTTTCAGTGAACTCATCGCCCAATTTTTTTACTGTCTCTTGCAAAGCACTATTCATATTATTCACTCATTTTTTACATTCACGACACTTTTTTATTGCTGGTGGTGGCCCATCTATATAATGACGATATATTTGTTCATAGTGAATGTAACAGGGTAAGCTTAACTGTAGTTCCTTGTCACACCGATATGGCGCTGGCAGCTTATCCCAAATTTGCCGTAAACTCAGCGTATCAACGCAAGTTTTTAAATATTCGAGAGGAAAAAATGCTAGATCCTTCTCTTCAAAATCACACAAACTTTTTAAATTACTCTGATATAAACAAATTACTCTGCCGACTTGCTCTATAATTTTTTCTTTAGATAGTTCCGTATCTGACATTTCACACTGAATGAATGCAAGTAGACTCACACAATTTATAGAACAATTTGCAAGGTCAAAATCATTTCAAGATCATCCCACACTATTACAATGCACAAATAACTACTTCAAGGTCACACACCCAAGATGACCTTCAACAAAGTCAAGGTCGTCTCGACCAAGGTCAAGGTCAAGGTCACACACACAACCTTGAACACAAGGCCAAGGCCAAAGCACACGTGCACTTTCAAGGTCAATGACAAGGACATGTGAGCGGGGCCAAAGAGGGGTGAAGCAAGGTCAAGGTCAAGGTCGAGGAGTGGGGGGATAGAGAGAATCGGGTTATGTTCACTACTTATATATATATATATATATATATATATATATATATATATATATATATATATATATATATATATATATATATATTTAGATTTAATATCCTGCCGATATATCTCAGAACTTAGATTATATATGGACAATTGTTTTCTGTGAATTTTGATTTTGGTTCATCTCAGCTCCACTGACGAGACCTTTAGGTGGCCGAAACGAGCATGGAGAGAGTATCACAGTTGGATAGGCAAAAAATAAACTGTTAATACAGGGTGTCCGGTAGGTACGTTCTAATTTCTCGAAAGCATACAAGCGAGGTCAAAATAACCCTAATTTGTCATAGAAAAAAAAATCCCTAAAGTGCCCCTTAACGGAGATACAGAGCCCTAAAGTGGTACCCAGCAATTTGCCTTATCGGCTCTTAATTTTGAACCGACTTATATAATTTAATGAAATTTTAATATTTCATAGAGGCCATTAAACCATACTACAGTGGATGTTTCAGATCATCAGAGAAGTCAGGAATAGACTCGCAATCAAACTCGTTAGGCCTAATTTTTTACAGGTGTTATGTTACAGAGCTGAAAACTGATTTTTTTTTAATATTCTGGCCATTCTTCTTCAAAAAAGGTACTCTAGATTTATTTTGATAAAACTGGAGGTTTTCGAGATAAATCGGTTTTTATGTGAAACACTAAAAATTACTAATGCCTAACAGGTCAAAATCAAAAATTATTGTTAATACCTACATATGAAATATCTACATAATGAAAATTGACGAAACCTGTCAAAATCGCATTCAAGGAAAAATTATTTCAAAAAATAGAAGCATATTTTTACGTAGAGTATAGTAATATGCATTTAATTGATGGTGAAGCGCTGTCAAATTCTTTGACAGCAAGAAGACTTTATGCTGAAAAATTTCCAGCTGGAATATTGCCAAGTCCAAAAATCTTTCAAAGTGTTGATCGAAGTCTAAGGGAAACATGTAAAAGATGATTAAAAAATAACTATTAGAGTTAATTGTTTACATGTTTTATTCAGTGTAATTTTTGCCGCGATTTGGCAGTGAGGGCCCTCCCAGGAGAGCACGAGACCCTCAGGTAGAGGATCAAATTTTGTAACATTGCAACTGGTTTATACAGCAAAAAAAACTAAATATAAATTTTTCTAACCTTATCTTGTTTGCCGATGAATCCGGTTTTACAAGAGATGGAATAATGAACTCACACAATTTACATTTTTGAGCTGATGAAAACCCACACGCTATAATTCAAAACAAACATCAACAAAGGTTTATTGTAAATGTGTAGGCTGGCATCATCGGAAATAACCTTATAGGTCCATTTGTTTTGAAAGGAGGACTCAATAATGAGATTTATTTACAACTTTTGCATCAAAATATAAATAATTTATTGGAAGATATACCTCTTTATAGAAGAATGCGAACGTGGTATGTACATGATTGTGCTCCGTCTCATTTTAATTTTATAGTACGTCAACACCTAATAAACATATTTGGCCATGGTTGGATAGGTCGAGGTGGGCCTATTTTCTGGCCACCAAGATTTCCACACATTAATTCTTTAGACTTTTACTTCTAGGGGCATCCAAAACAACTAGTTTATCCAACACCAGTAAATACTAGAAAAGAACTACTAGCGAAAATAGCACAGCATGCCGGAATATTACTTGCAGTGCACCGGGAAAATATTCAAATAATAAGAAAATATATTAAGTACGTGGAGCCCATATTGAACATTGGCCCAAATAACATTTAAACATTTTCACTATTTTTGCATTTTAATAGCATTGTAAATTAATTTAGCCCCGATCAACACTTTGAAAGATTTCTGGACACTGTCTGAGTTTTAAATCTTTCAGCATAACATCTTCTTGCCTTCAAAAAGTTAAACAACAATTTCCCATATCACACATCATCACACCCTGCGTATTTTATTCTTACCTGTTTGTGTTTAGCATTAGTAACTTTTGAGTTTTTCGCATAAAGACCGACTCATCTCGAAAACCTCCAGTTTTATCGAAATAAGTTAAAAGTATCTCTTTTGAAGACGAATGACCAAAGTATTTAAACAATCAGTTTTCAGCTCTGTAAAATGATACTTGTCAAAAATTAGGCCCAACGAGTGTGGCTGCAGGTCTGTTCCTGACTTCTCCGATGTTCTAAAACATTTGCTGTATTCTAGTGGTCTAATGGTCTTTATAACGTGTATAAAATATTAAAATTTCATTAGATTACACAAGCCAATAAGGTAAATGGCTCGGTATTTCCGTTAAGGGACACTTTAGGAATTTTTTTAGACATTATCTTGGCCTCTCCTGTATGCTCTGTATTTTCCCTTTAAAGGCCTGAAAGAAAATAACGGTTACTTATAAAACATGGTTAAAGTTCTCAATAACTATGTCGAGTGTCAAAGTGACTTGTCGATCTATAAGGCTACTCGGACACCAGAAGTGTGCATAGTGACAAAATTGCTACATGAATATCTCATTATATGTACGTTTACTACTATGAGTTTTCTATCTTATCAACACTTTCTCATGATATTTCTTTGATTTTAAAGTTTAGGAAACAAAACTTTAAAAAAAATAAAATGTAGTTAACAAAAAATATTTTATTTAATAATTTTTATGTCAAAACGAAAAATTGACGCCTACATTTCAATGGAGAATGATTAACACCACCACCCATTGGCACATATATTTATTAAACGCTATTTATAAAGACCGATTCCATTCAAAATCATGCAGTGAAAATAGCCAAAAAAATAAAATGCTTTTTCATTGGAGCATATTATTCTAGAACCCAAGAGTGTATACTTATTTTGCCCTTTTTCGAAAAATTTATTTTCAAGGAAGTTATCGAGATTTTAAAGTTAAGCTTAGAGCTTTTGCAATGAAGAAAAATGAAAGTAATTTTTTATTCAAATTTGTACATTGTTATGACTTATCGGCGTAATTTAGTTTTCTCCTTTGATTAAGTTCACATGAGCCATAGACTTTCAGAAAAAAAATTGAAAATCAAAAAATGTTCAAATTTAATAAAATGGCTTCCTTTTGATGAAAAAAAAACTGTTATTTTCTCAAAATAATTTTTTTTTGATGAATTTTTTTTCAAGGGTTCTTTGTTATATGCTTCCTCAGTTACAATTATTTTCATGGGTGCTAAAATGCAGGGGGAGAAACAATTTTTTTTTCTTTCTTCAATGCCTGATTCCATTTCAAATCATGCAATGAAATTCAAAGAAAAATTGCTTTATCCGTAAAATATATCATTATAAAAACCAAAAAAGTGTGCATGTAATTTTCCGTTTTCCGAAAAAATAAAATTCAACGAAATTATCAAAATTTTAAAATTAACTTTGGTGCTCTTGCATTCAAGAAAAATATAGCATTGGTTTATTCACATGTTTATATTTTCATGACTAATTGACATAATTTAATTTTCTCTTCTATTTGAGGTCACATGAATCACAAACTTGAAAAAAAAATTAATAGCAGCAAAATTTTGAAAATTAACAGAAATAGCAGCCGTCTCTCGAAACAACATCAAGAGATTTTTTACGGTTGCCCGTTGTATGCTTATGGGGTAACACCACCGTAGCAGGATGAAAAAGTCATTTTTTTTGCTATAAACGAACTATTAGGCATTCAAAAAAAATATCCAATTAGTCCCTTGGCGAAAAAAATTTTAAAACGTCGAAATCTCGATTTTGCGGCAACGCCTCTAGCCCGCGCTAAGCACGACGTGCACCGCCCGCGCCCCCTGCGGATTTCGTGTCATTGCTTTTGTATTACCTTTACCTGTGGAAATGGTAAGTGTGTGGCCTGTTACCTTTAGAGTGAAGCGGCCTTATAGTTTCACAGAAGACCACCAGGTGTGCGAGAAGTCCGCAGGAGCGACAATTCTATATCGTTAATGTGTACGCATGCAAAACTTTAAAGGCGTTTTCCTCAAAACCACTATTTTCAAACTGATCAAAAACACTATTGCACCGATCGAAACTTTAACAGTAGCTTCACAATCATGTTATCTTCCCTGCTATTTATCCGTTTTTTATTTGGATGTAAACTTTTTTTTGCAACTATGGTGGGATATAAAGGGCCCAATAGGGGCCTAGGCATCGATGATGTAGTATCACCAGTCTTTGTTTCATTCATTCATTCATTCATTCATCTCTATATGAAATACAACAAAATTTTAAAACTACAGAATACATTTAGAAAAACGGCCGCCATTTTGTTAATTTTGAAGATATTTCAGTTTTCAAATTGTTTATGAAAATTTATGATCTGTGCACCCTTAATAAAATGACTTTAATTTTTCTTCACAGCAAAACTTCCAAGTTCTAGAATAATATATTTCGCGGAAAAGTATTTCATTTCTTTGATTATTTTCATTGCATATTTTTGAATGGAATCGGTCTAAAACAAAAGTGGTTACTTTAAATAAAATTAAAGGAAGTGGGGAAATATTGAAGTGTGCTAACAGTTTAGATTACTCATACACCCTAAAAGAAAAATTGTGTATATACATTTGTTTATTGGTGAAAAATTGCGGTAACACAATTTTTTATAATAATTTTGTTTAAAAATTTAAAAAAAAAACACGCTAATTTCAGATTTTGCCTTTGGAAATCTAATTATTAGATAGTATAAATTACTTAATCGCATTTGTCTCCATAATATTTTTCTCTATTGGAATAACAACTAAAATAATTATTAATATATTAAGGATTGTTTGCAGACACTGTATGCAATTTTTCCCACCTTTAAGTTAAATTCGCCTTATTTAACAGACTCTTTTTATTCTGATATAGACATGTTGACAAATGTAATAAAATATGTTGCACAACAACTAATTAACGCAATTACTGTAGCTCGTTCAATTACAAAAAATCCAGCTGCTGTAAATTCGTTTTTTAGTAAGGCAATTTTGAAACATAGACATTCCATGACCTGATAATATTGAGATTTTTCTTGAAAAGATTCCTTAACTTTGAGACACGTGGCAATAAGATGGTTCTTTTCTCTCTTGATGATGTCACAAGCGAAGATGTTAACTATAATTGGAGCCTGAAAAAAAAATTAATTTATAATTTAACTAGGTGAATATATTGTAGTAATGTCCTTTTGCCTTTTATAAGATCTATCCTTCACGTCTACAATGTTAAGATCTAACGTTAAACGTGGCTTCTTACATCTCTTACTGTTTAAGATTATGTACCGGGTTAAATTCTAAGTACCATTTATCTTAGCTATAACACTGGACAACAACCAAAATGTATATAAAATAAAATCGACTAAATCTTGCTATTTTTGGTGGGCTAAAACTGAAACTAAACTTATATTTTTAATATTTGTTCAAGTTTTAGACATACGTGATATCATGTCCCCCTATATATTAACAATATAACCGCAAGAATGCACGTGATATATTTGTATTGTTATAACAATAGAGGGGTGCGGCGTTGCCAAATCTACGTTTTCCCAAGTACAAGAAATTTTGTTTAACTCGGCAACACCCCATGGGGATCTCCAGAGACGATCCCCCATATACAAAGTTCCAACCTCCCAGTGCTTAATTTAAGGGAAACAGACATTTAAACCCATGTAAATCGACTTTTATGTCTGCTTTGTACTGAACAGTCCTTGTATACAAACAAATAACAAACGCTACTATTGCGAATATTATGGAATTAAGTAGAACATTCTCGAATATTCTCTAAAAATGTAGAAGCCGTATTTGGGTGTATAAGCAGCTACAAAGCGGAGGGTTAGTCAGTCGAACTTAGTGAGTCCAATCGAATAGTTGAGATTGTGAGATGTGTGAAAGTGTGTAAACAATCCAGGTCACATTTGTTATGTTTATGGTGAGGTGACTTTTGCGTCTCAGAAGCGGTCTATTAGTTCATTGATAAAAAAGGCATATCAGCTTTATTTCGGCTGCAATATTGGGGATCAATTCAAACAGTGCGCCCACTATTATATATAATCACGGTATGTTTACTTTAGAATACCTTAAATATTAATTTGAACTAATTACATTACGCAATAGATTTTAATTTATTTCTTGAATTTTGTATGAAAAGTGCATTTTTTGTTAATTTTGTGGCCGACTAGCCTGAACTAACCTGAACACAAAAATAACAATGAAATTAGAAACTTAGTGGTTTTTTATTTTAACAAAATATTAAAAAATATATACTTTTACGCTTCTAGAGACACTAAATATCTTGTCTTTTTGCTTTTATTTTGTTAATTGTTTCTGGAGCATCTCTAACAAGAGTTCAACAGTAGTCGGCAAGCATAGAAGCATTCCACTTTTCCTGGTACCTTTTCTCCATTGTTGATGTGGATCTTTAGAGACATATTGTAACCCATTTTTTGATAGGATAACTGCATATTTTCAACACGAGTAACGTGTAACGTAATTATCGGCTTTTCTATTTCCGAAGAAATTAGTGACCACGAGGCGAAAGTCATACCAAGCATTTTTCCATACCTGATGGAGTGTTGTCAAAATGTTTGTCTTCCAGAATATTTGGAATCTGTGACCTAGTTGCAATCCAAGGAAAAATGCAATCACTTTTAAGTCGCCACAGATCTGCCATTGGTGCTTAATGTGTTTTAACTTTACCATATTGCTGGGAATTAGATATCCTAACCTCGAAAATCCATTGACCAGATGTTGTTTGCTTCACCATTCCTGCAGGTATTGAGACTTAGAGAGAAAAAGAAAAAATATTACGTCAATAGAGGGTATAAATGCAATTTTGTGTTTTTTGCAAGATTCGGTTTAGTTCAGTTGTTAGTCAGTTATCCATTCAGTCGTCGGGGACAGTTTTAAATCAAGAGTTCATAATGAAGTCTTCGGACGTTAGTTGTTAGAAGTTAGTTAAGTCGTGAGCCGAGTGTTAGAATTAATCGAGTTGTTAATTCAATTGTTAGTTCACTTTTCGGGGATAGTTTCGTATCGAGAGTTAGTAATGAAGTCGTCGGCCATTAGTTGCTTTTTAACCGAGAGTTGTCTGCCGAAAGTCTAGTGTTAAGTCGTCGATGGTTAGAAAGTGAACGTGAGTTTTTCAAAAAAAAAAAAAAAAACAAAGTCGATATTTCAAAACTATAGTCGAGTTAATTCAGGAAGTACTTTGTAACGGGAACATCTGCAGTACAAAGGGCCAGTCTGTCAAGGGCCTGAAAAAGCGTGAAAACGGGATTTATGTCTTGAGACGTTGCGAAATTTTGAAAGTTCGTGAAGGTGCTTAGAAAAAGTGTGAACAAATGTATACCAGGGAATAAGTAAGTTCGCAGGTTAATATGTGTTAAAATTAAAATATACATTTTCATAGAAATTAAAATGAATGTACTTTCACAAAGGTGGCTCTTTAGCAAAAATAAATAAATCTAGTTTAAATATTAGGGAATTAAATAATTAAATAAGTTTTTTTTTGAAAAGATACGAATGCTCAATCTCTACAAAATAAGGTACCTTGTAACAGCCCAGGAGAAGGAAAGGTCGAAGCTTTGTAAGTATAAGAGGGTAAAATGAGTGGACGGCTACACTACAACTACTACCAACATAATCAAGTACATAAATATCTTTTGTTAACGTATGTGTAATAATAGTATACTATAAATACAATTTTAATTACATAATTCCTTTGCGAATTAATGACTGCTATGGTCGGTTAAATTACTAAATATAACGGGAGTAAACTTTAAGCGTTTCTTATTTAAATTACCAATTGAATGGTCTTTTTTATCGCATCTCTAAAAACGGTATAAAAGATTCCGCTTCACATTACCTAGGTTTATAAAATTTTACGCTAAATGTGTTACTAAATTAACCATTCACCTATTTTTGCCTTGTCGAGATTAAACAAGTACTCAAAAATATACTAAAATTATGTTGAACCGAAGGATTTTTAAAAATGTAACTCAACAATTAACTCAGTTTCCAAAAATTAGGCATGTAAAAATGAGTCAAAATACTCAAACTACTTGACTACTTTTAAAACTAATTACAAATTTTAAATGATGAAAATAATTTTTAACGTTAGCAGAAATATATTAATGTCCTTATTACCAATTTGTAAAACTGACACTGTTTTTAAATATTTAATTAATTGTTCACTTACCATGTTAAAAATCAACCAGATTATGCTGTTTACTAGGCGTCTATAAAGTTGCAGAAGAAGAGAAAGAAATAAACAAAATAAAAATCCATTGGTGACAATAAGAAAAAATTCAATTTCGAAAAGATTTCTCAGATGTGATATGATATTATGAAGACGAAGTGTTAATATTTCAACTTTCTTAGTGATTTCGAATATACTTTCTCTGGACTCTTCAAACTTAATTTGAATAACAAGACGTTCTACACTTTGGTACCTACTTCTCGTAGCTAATAATAACAATGTGATAGTAACACATATCCAGATGACATAAAAATTTAAGATTGTATATGCCGTCGGACGCACTAAAAATACCAATATACTTTTGACGTCATTTTTTGGTATTGCACATAGAAAAAAATAAGAAGAGTAGACCCACATAAAAATAATAAAAAGGAGTGAGAAGAAGTAGTAAATAGCGTATTTAAAAACATGTATTTCAATTTTAGATCTTTCGGTGGAGAGAATTTTATCGACTGAGAAAAACTCAACAAAAAGTTTATTCCAAACTAATCGTTTCTTATAAGAGTTAATGAGGGAAACAAATATCAGTAGAAATCGACATGCTGTTGAAAACGAGCTAAATACATTTAAAAGAAAAGGAAAAGATGGAAATACTGAATATGTTCTTCTCGTCCAGAATAAAATACCCCATAAGGAAGCATTTGAAACAACCAATATTACAATTTTCTTTCTGTGATATTGCTCATTTATTATAACATTGTCATGAAAGTCACAATACGGTGCAATACCAATAAAACTAGCTAACTTTGCTATTGAAATAAAAAAGAAAATATTGTTGTTCGGGAACATTATTTCTATGACTGACAATAACGCACCCTTACGTTCATTAATATAAAAATGTGTTGGTAACAGTAGATATATTTGTTGAACAAATATTAATTGCCTCATTAGTTTAAAAGCTGATAAACATTATAATAAATTGTTTTGTTTAGGATAAAGTTATTAAGTTATTCACTTCAAAAGTCGTATTAGCTAATGATTCTCAGATATGATAAATTTGTTCGTGGGCATATTAAAAAAAACATCTTCGTAAAATATTGCCAATTACAACTATGCCCTAAAATAATAAATAGCAATGTGGATTCTGCTAACTCTCTTATTGCTTATCTTGTTTAGATTTACTCATAGAAGTCTGTTTTAGGTTCACTCAACTGATATTAAGGATTGCTGATTCCACAAAAAAGTCGTTCGTGGTATTTTTGGGCTGCAACTAGAAGAAAATTGGAGAGATGTATTTGGAAAAAAAAATGTCTGAGATAGGTGTCTATATTTACGAAGCTGTGATAGTGGTTCTAAATTATATACTAATATCAAAATAAAGGAAAATAAGCTTGTTGCTGTACACTGCAAAAATTCTTATTTGTGAAAACTCTAATATACAAATATAAAATTCTGATTCTGGTGTATTTAGAAATAAACAAAAGTCTATTCGAAACTTAATTATGAATATGTCATTTAAAAAAAAACATGATGATTTAGAAGAATTTTGATTGGAATACGACAGTGATGAAATCGGCATGTTAACGTAGCTCATAAAGTAATTCATATTGCGATATAAACAGTAATAATTACAAGTTGTGATGCTACTCGTGTCCCATACCTTGTGTATTGTTGCGCAAAGGCACTAAGAAAATTTATCTATATATTATTTTTCCTAGAATTTTTCATAGGGAACAAATGGTGCAATTTTGTACGGTAAAAAAAGAAGTATGTATGTAGAAAATTTGGAACTGGAATCGTTAGAGATGTTTTCGAGATCAATACTACTCTTATTTTGACGAGCAGTGGCAACCAAAAAGCAATTCTTAACGTTCCTAAATTGACGCCTGATACCTTAGATGCGAGATTGAGTGTGAAAAACACTTTAATACACCCAGGCATATTTTTGTCAGAATTTTTTGATTACTCATAAATTAAAGTACATCAATATCGACTTAAATATCCCGTGTATGTGTTAAGTCCTTCTCAGGACTGTAAAGCAATTGATGTTTTGGTGAAATCACATTCATGATATATTCCTTTTTTAATTTACCGTTGCTCCATCACATGGCGGTTCTATACAACATTGTTGGTTTGTGTTGTTCTTGTGTTATTAAGTGAGCCATCGAGATGTCGCCACTGTGTCTTATTTACTATTTCTCAACGATCAAATCTGTTTATAGGACACAGATGCGAGATGATGATTTTTACTGAGTTCGATGATATGATGAATGCCATACTAGGTCGAAACAGCGCTGTCGTCATTTTTCGGGCCCGAAGTTTTTCCATGATCTTGGAGTTCTCTGCACTTTTTAACATGAAAGTAATATTTACCAACGGTCCTAGTCCACGAGCCTATTTTATTATATATATATATATATATATATATATATATATATATATATATATATATATATATGTTTATGCGGCTTTGGCGGATTCCTCCGTGTGAGTTGCAATAGCAAAGGATACACCCACATTATGCCGTTGTAGTGCAGAAATCACATTCAGCAAACGTACAACTATATGCAACTCCGTGTATAAATGAAGTAAAATGCGCACAGTAAATGCAAACTTCGTGCCAACCAAATCCTTTCCGTGTTAGAGGTTGCACAGTTTGAACAAATTGCTAAGGACCACAATTTATAATATTCCACCACCATCAAGATGATGGCCTACCTGTACCACCATACCGAGAAGAAAGTCAAAACTTACCCTCCCCGCCACAGTGATACGGCAGAGGTACATGTTGCGTCTATACTAGACTCATCAGGGTGCCGATTTGCACCTGGCATTTTACTTCATTCATGCACGGAACTGCATATAGTTGTACGTTTGCTGAATGTGATTTCAGCACTACAACCGCATAATGTGGATATATCCACTGCTATTGCCTCTCACACAAAGGAATCCGTCTAAGCCCCATAAACATACATATGCTACTCTGTGGGAGGTCGGCGAAGCCGCGTTCAATATTTGCATGCTTCCTTTCGATCTGTCCTTTGCACAGCCAGGTGCATGTCGGTACCCTGATGAGTCTAGTAGATACGAAACATGTACTTCTGCCGTATCAGTGTGGCGAGGAGGGTAAGTTTTGACTTACTTACACTTACACGGTATGGTGGTACAGGTAGGCCATCATCTCGATGGTGGTGGAATAGGATACATTGTGTTCCTTAGCAATTTGTTCAAACTGTGCGACCTCTAACACGGAAAGGATATGGTTGGAACGAAGTTTGCATTTTACTTCATATATATATATATATATATATATATATATATATATATATATATATATATATATATATATATATATTTATATAGTTTTTAGTGTTTCACGGATGGAGAAATATGAGTTTGTGTTTATCCGGGAATACATCCGTTCGTTAGCTATTTCCATAGTTGGAATTTGCAAATTCCAACTATGGAAATAGCTAACGAACGGATGTATTCCCGGATAAACACAAACTCCTATATATATATATATATATATATATATATATATATATATATATATATATATATATATATATATATATATATGTATATATATATATATATATATATATATATATATATATATATATATATATATATATATATATATATATATATATCATTATTTAATCTGGCAATCATAGCTAAGGGCATGTCTGTGGATTAGCGTCTCGATATCAGAGCTTGTCGTTGAATAGAAATTTTATTATATAACGGTTTTTATTTGATAAGCTTTAATTTATTTAACGAACAACTGTATTTTTGAAATTGTTATAAAATTAATAAAAAAAATAACAGGAATTGTTTTTTTTTTGAGTATCAAGCAATAATGATCTTTGGTAACAAGCACTTTTAATATATTAAAACAATTTAACATAGTTCATAAATATCAATTATCTCAAAACTCACAAAATAAAAAAATATTAATAAAACAACAAACTTCTGGAAAAAAACATAGGTTATGTTCACACAAAATATGAAAAAGGAACAGATTTCGCCATATTTAAAGCAGTCCGCTGAAAAGTTAAACATTATTTTGCGTAATGGCCTTGGAAAATACGGAAAATATTCAGTCTTAGTATTTTTTTAATTTAACAAATCACAGCGCTTGAAATTTGACATTTGTCTTATTACGCTGCGCTTACGCCCAGATTTTTCTTATCGTGTGGACCTACTCTGAGTGGTACAAAAAATTTACATGATTTGGTCGCTACCATAAATACAATTCCCAACACAACATGGCCCAAAAAACTGGAATAATCGACAGATCCATCATCTTTCATGGCCCCGAATTTCGAAACAATCGTATCAAAAAAGCAAAAGAGGTCCTTATATCAAACTCTTACCCAAATCAACTGATCATTAAAATATTTAGAGAAAGGCTAGAAAAATACAAACAAGGAAATACTAAAACAGAAAATTTAGAAGACAATAAAATCAAAAAACATATCTTTCCTTGCAATACATACCAAATCCTTTCGCAAACTTTCAAGCTTTTTCAAGAAACATAATATAACCATTAGCCATAAGGGCCATAATTTACTTAAAAGCAATTTGAGCAAACTAAAATGTGACATCCCAAAAAAAAACAAAAAATCAAATATTGTCTATCAAACACCCTGCTAAAATTGTCCATCGAATTATATCGGCTAAACTAGTCAGTATCTGCAGAATCGTCTAAATGGAAATAAATATGACAAAAAAATGTTACAGCAAAACATGAAATGAAACACAAGCGCACCTTTGATTATGAAAATACGAAAATCTTAAAAACTGATACCCACAAAGGAAAACGAAAATTTTACGAAATGATCGGAATACAAAAATCCGACTCCCGTAAACGATAAATGAGACATTAACCCCCTAATTCACTAACATAGTTTAACTTTAAAACTGGTCTAGATTGACAGAAGGTAATTTAAATTGACAAGGGTCACAATAAGTCAAGCAAGTCTTGAACCTTTAAAATACAATTAAAACAATATCAGAAGAAAAACAAAACTGGTCATCTAGAAAATATAATTTCCAAGGCAACTATTTCGGGTTTAAGTCTTAAACTTTCTTAGCGAATCTGAGTATAAAAATCTAAGTCTAATCTACTTCAATATACTAAAATAAAACAATATAATAGAGGTTCTGAAATATACAAAACATTAAATAAGAATAATTCTCCGCTTTCAACTCTTTTAAATTGGTTCACGATATTTTTTTTCAGAAAGATATTACTTCAATAAAACGACTCAAACTTTCTATGTCACTTAAATCACCTAAAACATACACCATCTGGTTTCCAAATTTCAGTCAAGTCAATGCAGTTATAGAATTAAAAATGTAGTGCTCACTCTCCCAGTTGGACTTTTAAAAATAATGTTTATAAGTTAATATTTAAATATAATAGAGTGCATTGTGGTATAATTAATCTTAAAAATGTATATTTTTGCAGAAGCCCCTGTTACAATCAGTTAAAAAGATTCGAAGGAATCGAAACATCCTGAATTATAACTACTTTTTATATGTAGTTTTGATACAACTAAATATAATGTAAACTCTAACACGGAAAGGATATGGTTGGAAAGAAGTTTGCATTTACTGTTCGCATTTTACTTCATTCATGCACGGAGCTGCATATAGTTGTACGTTTGCTGAATGTGATTTCAGCACTACAACGGCATAGTGTGGATATATCCACTCCTATTGCATCTCACGCGGAAGGATCCGTGAAAGCCGCATTTTACTTCATATAAATAAATATATATATATATATATATATATATATATATATATATATATATATATATATATATATATATATATATATGTTAATGCGGAATTCACGGATTCCTCCGTGTGAGATGCAATAGCAGTGGATATATCCACATTATGCCGTTGTAGTGCTGAAATCACATTCAGCAACCATACAACTATATGCAGCTCCGCGTATGAATGAAGTAAAATGCGAACAGTAAATGCAAACTTCTCTCCATCATATCCTTTCTGTGTTAGAGGTTGCACAGTTAGAATAAATTGTTATAAAACGCAATTTATCCTATTCCACCACCATCGAGATGATGGCCTACCTGTACCACCATACCGAGAAGAAAGTCAAAACTTACCCTCCCCGCCACAGTGATACGGCAGAGGTACATGTTTCGTCTCTACTATACTCATCAGAGTACCAACATGCACCTGGCTGTGCAAAAGACAGATCGGAAGGAAGCATGCACATACTGAACGCGGCTTCTCCGACCTCCTGCCGGATGGCGTATATATGTTAATGCGGATTTCACGGATTCCTCCGTGTGAGATGCAATAGCAGTGGATATATCTACATTATGCCGTTGTAGTGCTGAAATCACATTCAGCAAACATGCAACTATATGCTGCTCCGCGTATGAATGAAGTAAAATGCGAACAGTAAATGCAAATTTCTCTCTATCATATCCTTTCTGTGTTAGAGGTTGCACAGTTAGAATAAATTGTTATAAAACGCAATTTATCCTATTCCACCACCATTGAGATGATGGCCTACCTGTACCACCATACCGAGAAGAAAGTCAAAATTTACCCTCCCCGCCACAGTGATACGGCAGAGGTACATGTTTCGTCTCTACTAGACTCATCAGGGTACCGACATGCACCTGGCTATGCAAAAGACAGATCGGAAGGAAGCATGCACATACTGAACGCGGCTTCTCCGACCTCCCGCCGGATGGCGTATATATGTCAATGCGGATTTCACGGATTCCTCCATGTGAGATGCAATAGCAGTGGATATATCCACATTATGCCGTTGTAGTGCTGAAATCACATTCAGCAAACATACAACTATATGCAGCTCTGCGTATGAATAAAGTAAAATGCGAACAGTAAATGCAAACTTCTCTCCATCATATCCTTTCCGTGTTAGAGGTTGCACAGTTAGAATAAATTGTTATAAAACTCAATTTATCCTATTCCACCACCATCGAGATGATAGCCTACCTGTACCACCACACTGATGAGTCTAGTAGAGACGAAACATGTACCTCTGCCGTATCACTGTGGCGGGGAGGGTAAGTTTTGACTTTCTTCTCGGTATGGTGGTACAGGTAGGCCATCATCTCGATGGTGGTGGAATAGGATATATTGCGTTTTATCACAATTTATTCTAACTGTGCAACCTCTAACACAGAAAGGATATGATGGAGAGAAGTTTGCATTTACTGTTCGCATTTTACTTCATTCATACGCGGAGCTGCATATAGTTGTATGTTTGCTGAATGTGATTTCAGCACTACAACGGCATAATGTGAATATATCCACTGCTATTGCATCTCACACGGAGGAATCCGTGAAATCCGCATTAACATATATACGCCATCCGGCAGGAGGTCGGAGAAGCCGCGTTCAGTATGTGCATGCTTCCTTCCGATCTGTCTTTTGCACAGCCAGGTGCATGTCGGTACCCTGATGAGTCTAGTAGAGACGAAACATGTACCTCTGCCGTATCACTGTGGGAGGGAGGGTAAGTTTTGACTTTCTTCTCGGTATGGTGGTACAGGTAGGCCATCATCTCGATGGTGGTGGAATAGGATAAATTGCCTTTTATAACAATTTATTCTAACTGTGCAACCTCTAACACAGAAAGGATATGATGGAGAGAAGTTTGCATTTACTGTTCGCATTTTACTTCATATATATATATATATATATATATATATATATATATATATATATATATATATATATATATATATATATATATATTCACGCCCAGTTTTGTGGTATGACTAGGGACGTAGCATTTAGGAGTTTAGTCTTCAGAGATTACACTCAAAATAAACTCTTTACTTCGGATTATATATAAAAAAATAGTTTAATTAAAAATAAGCGACATTACCATTTTGGACTGTACATCATTATGACTAAATTTTTCACTTATATTAAGATTATCATCATCTTGGCACTCTTGACGAGGGTTGTCACTAGAGTTTTACTATTTGTCGACCTGAGTAGTGAACATAACCCGATCCTCATTATCCCCTCCCCACTTCTCGACCTTGACCTTGGCCTTGAGCGTGCCCACTTTATCTGTGGCCTCTCCCAAATGTCCTTGTCATTGACCTTGAAAGTGCATGCGCACTTTTTCCTTGGCCTTGACCTTGAAAGTGTTGGGATCGAGGTTATGCGTGTGACGTTTACCTTGACCGCGTTCGAGGCGACCTTGACTTTGTTGGGGGGCCATCTTGAGTGCGTAACCTTGAAGCTATGTTACGTAGTTTAGGGTGACCTTGAATGGTTTTATATATGGTATGGGCAGTTTCATTCATCAGTGGTCTCTGACTTGCATAGGTAGTACATGTGTTAATATTTGACATATCATGGCATATGTTTGTGAAAATTGCGTTTACCAATAGTTATAATATGAGGCGTCATGAAAGTAAATCGTGTGCGGCGAGATTTAATGAAGTGTCTGGAGGAAAACGGCTCCGAATTGAAGAATATACATCAGTGATTCCGGTAATTAATTGCGCTACATGTAATGTAGATGTTTCAATAAATCATATGTCAGCGCATAAACGAATACAACAACATAAAAATAATTCATGTTTGCCGGTATGTCATGATATGCAACTTGTTGAATGTGCATTAAAAAGGAGAATTGCAACCTATCGGGTTAGCAGTGATATGGAGCATTCCGATTATGTAATGTTCTTTGCAGACATTAAATCAAAGGTGGTGGAACTTGTTAATAATTTATTGCGTGTGCTGTCGCAATAACGCTACGCCGTCTCGTCGTTGGGCGCCATCCTTTTCTTCGGTATCGGCTTGCTTTTCCCCCGCATGTTCTTTTAACAGTTTAACTAGCGTTTTGAAATTAGGATTGCTAAGCCGATTAACTTGCGAAATAGGAGTTGTAATTGAAGGTTCATTTTTAGATGAAGCTGCATCATCCTGAAAGTTCTTCTGGACAGCTTCAAACGACGTCCCCGTTAGTTCCTCTTTTTTAAAGGATCTGGTAAATTAAGCGACAATTTTTTATTCGGTTGAGAAGTGGATATTGTTGACTTCGCGCTCTTATTGGTTCTATTAGTGTATAACTTATTTCTAAATGATTCCCTACTTTTATCACTATTTGAATTATTTATACTAGTCGATTCAAAGAAATTTATTAGGTTTTTTATCGATCCGAATAGGACCGATGAGTCATATGTCTTTTCAGGGGAAGATATATTTTTATTAATTCCCATGTCTTTTGACGCACCGATCAGAATCGGCGCGGAGGACCCGCCATAACCACCCGGGAAGTCTGGAAGACCGCCCGCCTCATTTGACACGGACTTGAAATCTATTAAGGGAGTGGACATTTTTATTGAAGGAAAATTTCAGTACTGTTATTTTATTAATCAATTGGAATTTTAATTGCAAGAAGTTATTACTCACGGAGGGCTACTTTTTATTTATTTAGAAAATGGGATTATTATTTCTTAACCGGGAAATGGTTAAGTGAGGAAGTTTTTTAATTGAAAATTCTGTAGTTATTGTATATATGGTATTCTGTCTTAATGTCAGTTAGTTTTACGCGAGTAATATGTAATTGAATTTATTATTTTATCGAAAAGAAAAAGAAAGGTCTTTTTATAAAATTTAAATTTAAAGTCCGAGACTTTTTACTATTTAGAAAATTACTTTTTCTAAGGCCTTTGATGATTCCGTTCTTATGCGACCTAACGAGCTCTTGTATTAATAATAATTGAAAATAATTAGGCTTCTATAGCGTCCTATAGAACCTTTACAATATATATTTAACTTACTTACTAAAGAATTTAAAAACAAAACGTTTTAACAAATATTATTTTAGAAAAGTTTTCTCTTTTAACTAAATTCTTATAACTATATATCAAGCTATTTAATTCTAAGCTTTAACTACAGTTTTTGTTAATATTTTTTAAATCTAACAAATATTATAAAATTATCACCCTGTATATTGCTACAATATTTAATATCTTTGATGGTTTTATGGGAATCTTTTGCTCCCTTACATTACAGGTTAATTTTTATCTTATAGATTTATGACCTAACAATGGTCAATAATCCTACTGGTTAATTACTTTAGGGTGTGATAATTATCCATTATGATCCGTGAAATTTAAATTTAATTTATTTCAACAAACGCAGGTATTAGATATAAATACAACTATAAAATAAAAGAAAATAAATGAAACAAAAAAAAAATGATTCTATAATAAAAAAAAATTGTCCGTAAATAAGTGGAAATAAAAATTTATTCTTAGTTAGTTGTATTTAGATATCAATGCTTAAATTTTTTCACGACTATGTAATTAACCAGCGAGTTATTTTATAAGTAGATTGTTTTTTCTAACCAAATTGCGTTTTCTTATTTTAGAAAATATCTATTCCTATGCAATCTGAACAAAGGATTATTATTCTATTATTACTGTCGGGTCGGTCGGCGATCGAGACAGGGTTTATGATGCCGCCGATCAAAAGCGCCGCTGAATAAAAGATGGACCGGAAGCTTTGGAGTCTTCAATGTCGTATTCTGGGTTTTTCCCAAATTTAGTCTTTTTACACGTGTGTTTTAATTTATCACAATTTAATTTTGTAAATGATTTTAATTTCACTAATTGAGTTTTTTGAATGTTTAATAAACTGGATGTTTTTTACTATTTATAAATTTAAATGTGAAGAGTTAATTTCACGAATTAAATTCAGATGAATTCACTGATACGCGCTTGTCACTTATTACGAGATTCACGAAAAATTGTCTTTAGAGTTGATATAAGAGTTCTTTAGAGTTTATTAGTCTAAACAAGTTTTTTGTTTAAAAGAGTCTATGGATTAGAAAGGATTCTAATGGCGGTTTGTCCAGTAGTAAAGGACACTTAGCAAATACTACGGTTAGCCAACCTCGAATGAAGCTATCAGAACAACTTCAGGACTTTTCGGCGGTAATTACAAATGTAGGGAAATAAAACCGATCTCCCCAGCTTACCAATTCACAAATTTTTTTGGCCTGAAAGTTGAGTGCTATTTTTTATACTGCCCTACTCGCGGCCGTCGTCAGAATTAATCGTTGCTTCTGGAAGGGAATTGGTGAATAATTTCGTGGCAGAAATTACCCACGCAAAGCCCCGCGATTGAAGATCCCCAAGACCGTTCGCTATCAAAGTGCAACTGATAGGTACTTAGTCTACGATAGCGATCTCGCGACACGATGACTAGCCAGCTAAAATGCGTGGAGCTAGTCTGAACGACTGAAGAACCGTTTTTAGACCTACGGCTAACTTATGAAGTCCCTCGTTAACAGGTCTAATAGAGAAGAGAGAGACTGTAGATTTTGTACCGTATTTATATGATTTTGAGTTCGCATTTTTTGGGATCCGCCTTATCCTCGGTTGAAATTTTACTTTATAGTCGAGCCTACTACCAATCCGAGCGACCGGAACGATCATGTGAGAGGAGGTGGCGTTTGTTCACTTTGAGCACGTTTTTAAATTAAATTTGCGTTGCGTGAGCTTGCATATGCTATTATAAATGATTTAGGATGTTTTATTTGTCTTATTTTGAGCAAAATTTATGATTAAAATTATAATTAATTATATTTTTTGGTAATTTTAAGTGAATAATACGACAGTGCATCATGCATTAAAAGTTAACATGACAGCTGTTGGCGAGTACGTGCTTCCATCACAAGAAATATTTAATGAAAAATCCTTCAACACTACTAATCAAATAAATAATTAGTGTAGAAAGTGATTTGGATGCCGTTTACCATTGTTTCACCTAATTAATAAAAACGTAGGCGACAGAGTTTTAGGAGAAAGATTCAGGTATGGAAAAAAATCAAAACCCAATATATTAAACTGATTTTTATATATTATTTTTCTTGTTATAAGATGGGCTCTTGTGCGAATTTAATACTTGGAAGTTAGCATCAACAAGTATATGTCTATGGGTGGCTCATCTTATATCAAGTTGCCGTGTTCTATTGAAAAGAAAGGAGCTGTCGTCAATGTGATTAACCAGGACGAATTTTGCTTTGCGTGGGCTGTAACATCAAAATTATTTCCTCCAACAGGATTACCTTCACAGCAGACATCCTATCCCCATTTTTCTAGAGTACTAAATTTAACAGGTATGGATTTTCCTGTAAAATTACGTGACGTAAAAGGATTTGAGGAAATGAACGTGTACATTTTCGAATCTAAATATGAAAATAATGAATTAATACATGAAGTTATTGGTCCACTGAGGTATGCGTCAAGAAAGTTGGATAGACATGTAAATTTATTGTTAATTACAAAAGACTCTAGTAGTAAAGATGGCGGTGAATATTTTTGTGATACGACTTGTTCAAAAAGTCATTATTGTTGGATTAGGGATTTATCACGCTTAGTTTCAAGTCAAATTAGTTGTCAACAACATAAAATATATTTTTGTGATGGTTGTCTCATTTATTTTAGTACACCGTCAGCTTTATTTTAAAAGAGATATGTAAATATGGGGATAAAATTGGTGTTTTGGCTCAAAGTAAAGAAAAGTACATATTATTTACCAAAAGCATTTATGTGCAAGATTATTTTGATAGTAAATGTGGAAAAGTCAAGAGGAAATATTTAAAGTTGCGATTCATTAACACTTTTAAATTTCTGTCAATGTCTTTGAAAAATTTAGGCAGCGGTTTAAACGATGACGATTTTATTGAAACGCGGAAACATTTTTCATATATCGACCAATTTAATTTGATGCGTCAAAAGGGTGTTTTTTCCTATAGCTTTATTGACTCTATAGAAAAAATGAAAAATACATGTCTTCCAAGTAAAGATCAATTTTGTGATAATTTACGGGAAGAATACATTAGCGATGAAAGCTACAGAAGAGCAAAAAAAGTATGGCTCTTCTTTGGGTGTAGAACTTTGGGGGCTATTCGAACGTGTATTTAAAATCAGATGTGTTGCTATTGCGCCATGTTTTTGAGCAATTTCGGAATAATTGTTTAAAATTCGAGAAATTGGCTCCAGCACACTACTATACCCTTCAAGTTTATTATTTGATTGTATGCTGTGTATGACTAACGTAGAGCTAGAGCTCTTAACTGATATAGACATGATACATTTTTTTAAGAAAGGTATACGCGGCGGCATAAGCCAGTGTACAGAAAGGAAGCACATCGCTAATAATATTTATTTACCAGGCCATGACCCAACAAAACCATATTCATTTATAACATACCTTGATGCTACAAATCTATATGATCATAGTATGTCACAAGCATTACCATATGGTGGTTTTCGATGGTTATCTTAGCGCGAAATACTGAATTTAAATATTATGGCTGTTGGTGATGATAGCTTACATGGCTACGTTTTCAAAGTGGATGTGCTTTATCCGACTGAGTTGCATGATGCACAAATTTTCGAAATTAATTCCTAATGTATAAGATAAAAGAAAATACATTGTACACTATAGAACTTTAAAACAAGCCATCGCCAACGGCTTAGTGGTAATGGAAACTCATCGGTTTAAGCAATCAAAATGGCTAAAATCGTATATTGATTTTAATACCAATTTACGTAACAAGGCCACCACAAAATTTGCGAAGGACACTTTTAAATTAAAAAATAACGCGATTTTTGGTAAAACTATGGAAAATGTGGAAAATCGAAAGGATATAAAATTAGTAACACATTGGGATAACAGTGTAGGCAGAAATGGAGCTAGAGCACTAATATCCCGCCCCAATTTCAATAGTAGCTCGATATTTACCGAGAACTTTGTTGCTATACATATGAATAAAGTTAAAATATTGTACAATAAACCAATTTATATCGGTTTTTCCATATTAGATATATCAAAGACTGTAATATACGATTTTTATTATAATTTTATTAAATCCAAGTTTGGCGATGATGCTTCGTTACTTTACACCGATACTGACTCGTTTATATTAAAAGTGTATACGGAAAAATTTTATCAAACTATATCAGAAAACCCCGAAAAATTTGATACATCAAATTACCCCGAAATTAATAATTTCAACATAATTAAAAGTAATTCTGTAGTTGGTAGAATGAAAGATGAGTTTCCTGGTGATCCGATAATAAGTTTTTATGGTACCGGCGCGAAGGCTTATTATGTAAAGTCCATTAATAATGAATTAAAAAAAGCCAAAGGTATCAAAAAATGTGTTATCGAGAAAGACCTTCATCAGGAAGACTACCAAAGAATTGTTGAACGGGGTGGTTTGATATTAAGAAAGATGAAGACATTTAGAAATGAATTACATAACATTTATACCAACATAATAAATAAAGTAGCATTGTCACATAGCGATGATAAACGTTATGTAATTCCCAGTTCAACCAAAACTCTACCTTGGGGGCATGCAGACATAGATTTTTACAAAACAGACCCGGAAGAAAACTTAGCAAATTTAGTCACCGTGTTGGAATCATTTCTAAGTCAGGACAGCACGTAATCTGGAAAATCCATATTTCATTATTTGTATTGTTTTTATTATTTCTATTGAACATACAACATTAATATGTAACGATAGTATTGTAATTTTCTTTTTTTAAATAAAAAACATGTATTCATTACTTGATTGCTTTTTTATTGAATCTTTATTTTAAAATTATAAGTATAATGAAGTGTCGACAAATAACAAAGTGTAAAAGTTATTGTTGAAAAATTTGTCTAATAGTAAATTAAACGCACAGGTCTACGAGTAAATGTTTAATGTGAAACAGGTTTGCTGACAAGATCCTCCATAGTCTTTTCAATTTTCAACATTCTAGAGTTAAGTTCATCACGCAGTTCGTCTTGCCTAAGTTCATATATTGCAATAACAGTATCATCAATGTATCCTCTAAGTTCTTGACCGGTTTCAATTAATTTCTTGCGTACGTAACCTTCAAGTTGGTTTCTGAATATATCTTTAATAACAATTGTTGAGTCATGTAAAGCTTTCTGCGTATCTTGCACACACTGAGCAAGGTTATTATCAACATAATTTCGTGTGGTCGCATCGTCTCCTTCAAGAAGTTCTGCTAAATAGCACAATGTTTTGCTTCCCATGTCGTAATCTCCATTAGGTGTAAGTTTAAAACCTATTCCTGAAGGACCTCGCATAAAGTTAAAATCCTTAAATTTTCTTTTGCGACCGAACTTATCAATAGTGTTTACTTCTGACATTGTTATGTGAGACTGATTTGAAACCATTAGATTTCACCCTAATATATGGTTCTATTTCATTAATAAACGGACTCTGCAGAAAAATATGGATTGCAAAACGTATTTTAGGTGATGTTTAATAAATACACGTACAGATTCATTTTACTATTGTTTTATCGGAAAAAAAAAATTAAAATATAACAAAAGATGGAGTTTACTTTTTATTAAAAAAAAAATAAAAAATGTAACAAACAAAAAAATTAAAAAGTAAGAAATAAAATACATGTTAATTTCTTCTGTACAGGTAAGCTTCTTCTATGACCCAATTTCTTTTCTGGATGACACGTTCATTAATGTCCTTGAACTGGTAGTAAACTAGTCCACAAAAGCCGCATTGTACAAATTTAACCCTGAAAAGGTCAATGTAGTTGAAGTCGTACGTAAGATCATTTCGCCATCAGATACCTAGTCTTTTACAATGATGACAAGTTAAATAAAAAGCTTTTGGTATATGACTATATGTTTTGGCTGCTTCAGTAGGTTGTTCATCAGTTGGCAACATGATGTTTGAATATGTTGTACTTTTCAATCGCGGTACTCTAATTATGTATTACTTTTTAAAATAAACTTGACAGGGCCAAAAAAAAAAATCCTTGAAAATTACAACCTCGAAAACGACCCTGACATTGACGGGTACTTTGACCTTGGCCTTGGCCTCGCATCTGACAAGTTTAGTACTATATTTATATGTTTCTTTAAAATAACCTTGACAGGGACAAAAAAAAATCTATGAAACTTACAACCTTGAAAACGACCCTGGTATTGCCGGTTACGTCGGCCTTGGCCTTGGCCTTGCATCTGACAAGTTTAAATATAATACTTAATGCATCGAACAAAAGGAATAAAGGTGGTGTAGTGGGGGAAATGGGCATAAAAGCAGACTTGCTGGCTCGAGCTCTTCACAGTTCGTCAGAACACAAAACAGTACAGTGCTAAGATAAAGTTAATAGTGTGAGTTTTAATATCGAAGATGTCGAGTGTACGGTCTCTTTTAGATGCTCTTGACGTGAGCTGCGGTTCGCAACAAGGCATGCTGGATAATATTAGTGGTTTGGAAGTGTTAAGTCCGGGGGTATTCGAGAATTGGAATGGCATGGAGCATGAAGATGCCGAATACAGAGCCCTCAATGATGGTCGCGACGAAGAGATAGTTCAGTCGGCAGCGCAATTCCTCGAATGCTGGACGGAGGAGAAGGAGCCAAAAATCAATGTGATAAGTGATGTGGTTGTGCGAAAAGCATCGCGGCCTAGGGAATCTTCTCCGAAAGCTTCTAAATTGAAAAAGCTCTTGACTATGCGGAAGTCGGAAATCGCCGATAAAAAAACATTTTATTCGGCGATTAAAGGTGTGGGACAAGGGAAGAAGAAAAAGTTTAACTTTAAGCGTCCCTCCACCCCTGTTCCATTACCCGACTTCCTGAGAACAGCGCCACAAGAGCCATTGTCGGTAGAAGTGGAAGTGATAGAAAGCCCCGATGGACCAACACCACCAACGCCACCAACACCGGCCAGCGTAGAGAAGGAAATAGTGTCGGAGGTGAAGTCTTCCCCAGCGCCACTGTCGCCGATATTGGGGTGCCGGAAACCTATGAAGAAGCGGTTTAAGCGTTGTTTTGAAGGCGATGAAGTTTCCGCTGCTTCGTCGTCGTCGTCGTCGTCGTCATCGTCTTCACCAAATGAAACCGCTTCTTCTTCGTTAATATATTCCGAGCCATCGCAACCGGAGTGGGTTGAAGACTTCACCAACTCTCAGAAGAGCAAATTAACAGACATTTATCAAATGAAAAAACACTTAGTGAAAGAAGTGAACGCGTGTGACAGTGACATTTTAGAACTTGAAAGACAATTAGAGATAAAAAAGGTGAAATCTGCGCGGTTAAAAAGACAATTAGAGGACTTTAATAAATTATGTAGTAGGTGTTAGGTAGTTGTAGATATTAGCTTTTAATTTATAGTATTAAGTTTGCAAATATATATATATATATATATATATATATATATATATATATATATATATATATATATATATATATATATATATATATATATATATATATATATATATATATATTGTAGTTAATAAAAAAAGTGTTTGATCAAATTTTTATATTTTATAATGAGAATAAAAATGACTTGAAAATTTATTTTTGTTTAGAAAAAAAAAACCCTCCCCTACAACTTCCACATACTCCCGTTCGGCGGCCCTAGCCTCCTAACTAGAAGAATTTCAATTTTTTCGTCTAAATTTTTTTTCATTTTTAAGATTTTCCAAATTTTTTTTTTCACCATTGTATTCTACTCAAAATTCTAGGTAATTAAAGTGCTTTTATTTTTTCTCTATCTTGAACGGTTCCCGAGCTACAGCGCTTTAAAGAATTCAAATTACTAACTTTCTATAACCCTTTTTTTCAAATTTCATTTTTTCGAATTTTCAAAAATACCACAATATGTAGAAAAAAATTTTCTCTTTAATTTCCCAATACCGTTTTTCTCTAAATCTTCAACTTTAGCGCGTATTCAGCATTTAAAAAAAAAAAAAATTATAATTTTTTTTACACCATCGCATTCTCCTCAAAATTTTGGGCTATCGAAGTGCTTTTACTTTTTTTCTATCTTGAACGGTTCCCGAGCTACAGCGCTTTAAAAAATCCAAATTACTAACTTACTATAACCCTTTTCTTAAAATTTCATCTTTCCGAATTTTGAAAAGTACTACCATATGTAGAAAAAAATTCTCTTTCTAATTTCCTAATATCATTTTGCTCCAAAACTTCAACTTTGGCGCGCATTCACCATTTTCAATTTTTTTTTGAAAAAAATTTTTTTTACGTTTTTACTATCGAGAAAAATGCTTGCTTATAGTACTCGATTTCCTCTATAATTTTTTCTTATAACTTTTTTCCCTATTCCTAACCGTTACTTTCCTACAAATTTTCTAAATCGTTGTTTTCATATTTTGCCTTAAAAATTTTTTCTTGTGTTATTTAAGCTCTTTTTTCCACTTAATAAACCACCATTATCTAAACTCCCGTACTCCTTTCTTAAAGAGCGAGCTTTTCCGTCCGCTTTTTTTTTTTGTTGGGTTTCAAATAAATATAAAACTACTACTTCACTCATTACAAATTTATTGATTCAAGAACATTATTTTGTGTTACATATAATAGATACATTAAAATATAGATTTATTGGTCACCGAACCGTTTAATACATTATAACTAAAAAATGAGTCGTGAATAACTAATGCGTACACTTTAGTGTCTTTGGGGAATTTATTCTTTCTCGTTTGGAACTCCAATTTTACATCCACTGTCGATGAGTTAATCGCCTCTGGTTGATGACTGCAATTGATAATAAAAACGGGGTTTTACATATATTCCGCGAACGTTATCATCGGATCGTTTATTTCGCGCCCGTAGTAGCTGCTTTGGAAGTTTTCGTAATTGTAATAGGCTGCTGCGTACAGTTTCTTGGCGAAATCTAAATTCCATCTTTCGTATGGATAAACGGTTGAATTCAGATACAGTCTAATGTCGCATACGTCGGCGTGGGTAAACTGGGTTGCGTTTTTTTCTTTCTTGTCGCAATTATTGCTGTCTTGAAACCCGACGATTATATAGCGCGGTCTTTCCAGACTTGTACTCGTTCTCAAGGCCCACACGTCGGAAGATGTTTGCCTTAAAGCTGGTAATTCGTACAGATCCCATTTACGATATGCCATTTGAATACTGGCATTGTTTCCTCCTTTATTAATGCGAGACAGTATTTTCAATTTTTGCTTGTCGTCTGGAATGATGTGACGAATTTTCCATTCGATTTTGTCGATACTAATTTCTGCCTCTACTTCGCCGACGTAACAATTGGTAAAAGTGCGAGCTATAATCATAATAAGCTCTTGTTTTACGTTGAAAACACCTTTTGCGTAATCTTCGGCGAATCCCATAAGATATTTTAAGGGTAATTTCCCGGAGAATACGTTACTTGCCGTGTCTACGATATCTTGGTTTGCTTCGTCGAGACCCCATCCGCACGTCATGAGAGATCTTTGTTGCAAACTTCAGAATGAAACCATGGTTTTTAATGTCGTCGTAACTCCAGGTTTACGAACCACGGCGACCTGCTCACCTCCCATCTCGTAGCGAATTTCATCGAACAAAAATGCGACGGCATTATTTGATAAAAAACATCTTTTCGTTGCGTCTATGGGTTTAAATTTTCCTTCGATATATATGTAACTGTCGGCGATATCCAGTATAATATCTTGAAAATTAATGGGGATACGGACTTCATCCGAATTGTTGAATGATGGAGATCCGTATGGTTTAGACGTATGCTCTTCTAGACTAATAATGGAATTGTCGAAGATGGGCTCGGAGAAAACCTCTATTTTATCGCTGGTGGTGGAAATCATTTTCGCACTTTAAGACCGATTGATTTTAAAAATTTATAGTCTTCGGCAGATAACTGTTGAGATGTTTGTGATCTAACGTCTGGACGACGACTAACCTTGACGTTAACTCTTCTTTTACTTTTATTATGTTTCGGCGGTTCCCCCATCTTAGTCGACAGCACACACAATTGACGATTGAAGCAAAAACCCATTTCTATGAAAGTTTCTTCAGTTCCAATTTCACGATTATTTTCTCGCCTTGAAAATTGATTAGATCACCGCTATCGTCCAAGATGCGAAGAGTAATGTTGTCGATAAACTGACGTCCTGCCGGCATTAACGGCATATAAATATTATTTTGTAGTTCTTTACTGATTTTGTAACCGGGCTCCACGTCGATATCGAATTCGAACAAGGTATGACCTTCCACCGAATTCATATATGCTCCGGAAATTATATTACAATCTACGCGTATGATGCGTACTTTCATTATTTCCACCATCTCGGTTGATTCGTGCTTTTTGTCTCTTTTAAACACTGTATGATTAAATCCTAACATTTTACCGATACTCGCCTCTCCCCGGAAATCTATAGTATTTTGGGATTTCAGTTCACATTTCAGCGTATTATTATTAGCAACCAAGTAAAAGATTCCATCGTTCTTTTCTTCAGTTGAAATCCTCAAAGCCTCCGACATAGCTTTACCTATCTCATCTATTTCATAGGCCCCAGGTGGAATCTGCAATTGTATCGACTCGGTGGTGTAACCCTCCTTCATGTAGGCAAACTTATTGTTGCTTTCGTCCACATTAAAAATTGAATTGTATGTGTAAAATCCCAGCAATGCCAGACCATATTTGTTTTCTCTATTTAATTCGACTGGTGGATAAAAATCGGCGCTTAAGACGCTCGAGTGTCCTGTTAGTGTGAACGTATAAGACATGACTAACCATTAAAACATCACACATCTCGGTTTTATTCTTAGCGGCAACATTTAAAAAGATTCATCTTCACACCTTTTCTCACTGCATTAGATAGTGATGTTTTTATGCTATTTTCTGCTTTTATGCGCACATCGCTGATTTGGCAATAACAACAAAATATTTTTCTAGCTGTAAGATCCTCATCAGCCGTAACCTCGTTTAAATTGCTGCTGCTGAAATAATGTTTGCAACCGCACTGATATTTTAATATATCGATATCGCTTTTGAGGTGCTCGGGCAACTTTTCCCAAACGAATGGAATTTCATTTGGGGCTAATGCAATCATTACTTCCTTGGGCATGTTTTCTAACTGTTTCACGGTCATTTTCCTTAATCCACCGGCTAGATGAAATGCTTTCAGTGATTGCAACATTTTAGTATAGTTATTGCGATCCATTTGCGGTGTTAATGGTGACGACGATGATGACATCTTTTACGCTGATGATTCGACAAGAAACTTAAAGCTCAAATGTCCACACCAGACTGTTCCAAAATCCTGCTGACGATCGTATGTATAGTAAATAATTTTTGATGGTTCCGATCCCGTTTGTAGATATCGTACCAATTCGATCGGTGGGGGTAAATCGCCGAAGCTGTCATAATATGTTACTTTAGAATTATTTTTTCTATAAGCTACCCAATGAGTCCCTGCACCACGCGTACTATCCAAATTCACTATTGCTGCTTCGTAACGTCGAGGACCTTGTCTAGGTAATAAATCCCTCATATAAACGCCTCGAAAGTGTCCTATTCTTTTCTTTTTGGCATATATTTCTATATCGATGTTAGATAGTGGTCTTCGAGGTAGGGATTCAATTAGTTTTTTGATCTACAATTTAAAAATGATCCCATACCTTTACGATATGGCTTTAGAAACAAATCATTTCCTTTCGATTTTAAATACAGGCCGGCACCGGTTTTATCTTCGCTGCTTTTTTTACTGCTTTTATGGCGCGCACAATTCCCGCTGCCCCACCGGCTAATGAACCCAAAGCTGATAACCCGGCAAAAATTGGTATTAATGGTAATATTCCACCAGTTTTAGGAATCGGTTTTATTCTCGGTGTACGAAGCTTCCTTTTGCCACCTGCCGCTTTTACCGATCTACGTGCTACCGACAGAGCTTTTTTAGATGCATTCATGACATTTTTTTCCAACACATTTTTACTTCCGGCTTTTAATAATTCCCTTCGAACTGCTTGTCGAATAGCTGTTCCGAAACTGGCTTTCCGAACATGTCGATTTTTATTAACACCTTTCCTTTTTGTATGACATGTGCCTTTACTAGATGTTTTTTTTGTTGATAATGATGATGGTACACCCATACCAAAACGTTGTTTTCCTTTCATAATGTTTGTAACTAACCAAGCTGCTGTTTTTTCACCTAAACTGGAGTCTTTCGATTTTACTCTATTCAAAGCACTTTGTTCGAGCTCGTAATCCGCTCGATGTCTCGCACTTATGTTGTCTTTATTATGTAAATAGGCTAAATCGTGTTTTTTGCATGCGGCATCCAAAGGATTAATGCCTGGATCACCTCTTGTTACACGTTTTATTACTTTTGTTCCGGGTCCGCAATATTGATAACCAGGAATGTGTACCTCGAATGGTAATTTATTTATTAACGAATTCACAATACCATATCCAGTTTTGTTGGAAACGTGAGACCGTCCACTTCGTTTGACGCTCGGCATCTGAATGACAGTTTTTGTGAAAAATTGCCTATAAAATATCAAATTTTCCTAAGATGCGCGTTATCGATCTTAAACAAAAACTTCCTATTGACAATCTCGATGAAAAAGTCGGACTTGGATTTGAAAAGAAGAAGATAATGAAGAGACACGGTCCTCTACTTCCTTCCTCTATTCGCGGCCTGTTAATTGGTCCATCCAATTGTGGAAAAACTAATGTCATGATTTCGCTGCTTACACACCCCCTTGGGCTACGTTTCGAAAATGTCTATATTTACTCGAAATCTCTGTATCAACCGAAATATGAGTATTTAAGGAAAATTTTAGCGCCCATCAAAGGTTTAGGCTACTATGCCTTTAGTGATTCCAGTAATATTGTGGAACCGTCCGATGCAAAACCAAACTCTATATTTATCTTTGATGATGTTATATGTGAAAAACAAGATGTTATAAGATCGTACTTTAGCATGGGACGTCATAAAAATATCGACTCCTTTTACCTAGCGCAAACATATTCGCGAGTGCCTAAACAGCTTGTGCGAGACAACGCCAATTTTATTATTATGTTTAAACAAGATGAGTTGAATATGAAACACATATTTTCCGACCACGTTTCACCGGATCTAACTTTTACTCAATTTCAAGAAATGTGCTCAAAATGTTGGGATAATAAGTATGGATTTTTAGTAATTGATAAAGACAGTGATGTGAAATCGGGAAGATACCGCAAAGGATTTGATAGCTATATATTACTGTAATAATAAGAGAAAACGCTCATTTGATTGTTGAAACGTCCTTTGTTAACATCATGAATAACGCGATCGACTTAAAACGTAAACTAGTGGAAGCTACCAATGCCTTCAGAAAAAAATTTAAACAAATTAAAGCGGCTAAAGAATTTAATGTCGTGGAATCGGAAAAGTTTTACGAACCCATTTCTAAGCCGTTGACAACTATATCTGATGTGGTTAAGCAACGTCAGCAGCAGCAGCAGCAGCAACAACAACAACAACAACAACAACAACAACAACAACAACAACAACAACAGCAACAACATTATCCAGCTACAAAGTCACATAGTCTCAGTACATCAGTGCAGTCGACTCAAATATCAGGTTTTCCCCAACCTACACATTCCTTTCAAACCTCCACACCTATTCAGCAGCAGCAGCAGCATCGCATTTCAAAAGAAGATATTAGCCAATCGGTGTTTGATACACCCTCGGCATCAACTAATACATCTCTCGCATCCGCTGACACCACAACTTCCGATACTTTAAACGCACACCTGAAAGGATTACGTTCGAAAACATCTCTATACGATACTGTATATGGTGTACGTTTTGGTTCAAAAACAGATTATAACAAAAATTTTATTGGTAATTTAGAGGTGCGTTTTCGAAATGGAAATATTGTCTTATACAGAAAAGGGAAAAATATTGCAGAATATGGTGGATCACCGGCACTTTATGATTTGTTATTTCTTAAAACACCCCCAAGTGTAGGCAAGGAACAACAACAATTAAGTGATAATGTACTTTCAACGTACAAGGAAATTTTGGAATCAACGAATGCTGTCTACAACAATTTTAAAAAAAGTGATGGTTTACGGGAGACCAGATGGAACAAATATTTACGAATTATTAAACCTCTGATAATGGGCACAAAATTAGGTGGTAGTATTACAAGAAAAAATGTCTCGGAAAAACTACAGTTACCCACAAAAAAGAAATTATCTTCGAAAAAATTTCAATATGTCTACTGGAACAAAGCTAAAGAGTTGGTGGATCGTTTACGTTTGTTGTGGAGTTCCAAAATGGAAGGTCACACTGGACACGAAAATAAAATTATGTCAATCATAGAGGAATTACGAGAAGAAGATATAATATATTAAGCTCAATATTTAATGATATTATTCAGTTCTTCCTTCGATCTGAAACCTTTAATATTACTAATAATATGGAGCCCAGTCTAGAAAAAATCAAGATTGTTAATGAACTACATAGAACGGCTAGAAAAAATTTTGTAAGACGGCGCACGATAATAAAAGAATACAGAGATTTGTGGCAAATTGATTTGGCTGAAATGCAACAGTATGCTGATGAAAACGATGGTTATCGTTATATTTTGGTCTGTATAAATTGTTACTCGAAATTTGTCTATACCAAAGCCATAAAAAACAAGACTGGTATAGAAATTACTAATGCGATGAAAAGCATCATTGAAGAGGCATCATATACACCAACAAATCTGCAAAGTGATCAAGGAAAGGAGTTCTATAATACAAACTTTCAAGCCCTGATGAAAAAATATAATATAAATCATTATTCCACTTACAGCACAAAGAAAGCTGCAATTGTTGAGCGAGTCATAAGGACTTTAAAAAATAATTTATATAAACAATTCTCGACAAGAGGATCTTACAAATGGAAACATATATTATCGGCAGTAACAAAAACCTATAACCATTCGAAACATCGCACCATTGGAATGAAGCCTGCAGACGTGCAAGAAAAAACACATATTAAAGCATATGATTATTTAAAAATTGTACCTAAAAAATTTAAGTTTTCCATGGGTGACATTGTGCGTATTAGCAAGTACAAAAGCTTATTCGAGAAAGGATATACGCCCTCTTGGTCAACCGAATTGTTTAAAGTTGTAAAAGTTAACGTTACAAATCCACCTACTTACTTGTTGGAATCGTTAGAAGGTCAGCCTATAAGAGGGTGTTTTTACGAATCAGAACTACAAAAAACAAGCAGTCCTGGCGTTTATCTAGTAGAAAAGGTCCTTAGACAACGCAAGAAAAATCACATCGATCAATTATTTGTCAAATGGCTAGGATTTCCCAACCACTTCAACTCTTGGATAGATAAAGCTAATATTGTTTAAATAACATTGTATGACTATATTTTTTATTTAAAATGTAAAATAAATAAACAATATATTGTAAAATAAAGTTTTTTATTTCAATCTTCATCATTAAAAACAATGACAATAAAACATCATACACATAAATAACATTTCAATATTCTTGGAGGGAAGGTCCAATTCACCGACGACTATGACGTTATCTTCAAGGCTATGCCACTCGGAGTGCGTTCTCCTATTCTTTAACCTGCTTTCCCTTTTTTTAGATTTTTTTTGAAGTCGAGCAGTACGACAGTGCGCTTAATGAGTCATTTAAAGGCTGACGATAGAGTATTTTCTGCATAACTTCAATTTTTGTTTTAAGCTCACTATTATTTTTGTATATCATGGGGAGGACATCCTTGTTAAATATGTCACATATTACAACTGCAAAATTGTAAAACTTTCTATTAACAAAGTGTTTTGTCACAGCATCGTCATCATCTTTAGGCTCGCCTAAGTTGGTTATGATTTTTCCACCCATATCATACTGCCCATCCGCTGTAAGTTTAAAACCAATCCCTTGTGGCCCAGATAATATATGATATTTTTCATTATATTTCTGACGGCCAAATTTATCAATTGTGTTGTTTCCTCGACTCATTTTCAATCTTTAATAAACTATTTTATTTTTATTTGCCCTACTTATATTAAATATTTCAGCTGAGAAAAAGAAACACTGACTATGATCTACTGGGTTGGTATGTTTATAAAAGAAATAAAATAAAACTGTGATTGTAACAGATATTTATTTACAGTTATTTAATTGCACAAATACAAAAATTATAAAAAAATAATTTTCCATGTCTTCGTTTTCGTTGCTCAAAATTCTATCCCATCCGACACTATTTCGATCGTCAACGTCTTGGGCTGTTGCTGTTGCAGAAACCAATTCATATTTTGCAGGAAGCTCACCTGGTAAATGTGGAATATTGACGAGGTATTCTTTTAATTCTTCTTCAACCATTTCAGCACAAAATGTATCCATGTCTATGGAACCATATAAAAATTTGTCGCACAAGTGTGCCCCAGCCATAAAATTGATTGTATCCCTGATCTCGTTCTTATATTGATCTTTGGTTACATCAATATGCGACCAATCATTTACGCTATCTAACATATCGTGAGCCCTATTTCTTAATTCTCTCCCCAACCAAAATATGTATCTATCTACACATTCGTTGGCGGTCGTCGTCGTCGTCGCATCAGCAGACATCTTTAACAGAAATAATGAACACGCGTAAGTATTCTGACATGTGCAACTATATTTTAAATTTAATTACATCCTTTTTTTCAAACAATTTATATACAATTTACTCCAATGAGCCAAAACGTAATAATGTTCGAGTATTGTTTCCAAAAACTCTAGTGCCCTGCCCCAAATAAGTTAGAGTGTATTTATCTTTGGTTTTACTCATAATATCTACAATATCGTCAGATAGTGTTTCGGCCACACGTTTTTGCAAAAAAGTCTCAAATGTGCTATTATCACCGTCATCGTTTAAAGCCACTAAAAGAGTTTTACCAAATCGTGTAGTCATTGAAACCATCTTTACAATTTTATACACTTTGCCTACAATCATTTCGGTAACCTTTTTTCTCTCTAAAACCTCGAAATCTTTGCTAAACATTTTATTAATTTCATCTAGAGTTTCTTTAGCAATACTCATTATTGAAAAAATGGTATATAAATCCAAAAATTACCGTGAATATAAAAGCACTTTCAGAACACTACACGAACACAATATTTGATGTTTATGCCACTGATATCTGCGACTGTTTGAAGTCACTTCTTTTCCCACGAACCTTTATAGCGAGGTTTAAAGGTCGAATTGTAACAATGGTGGGGGTAGCTTAACGATAGAAATAGTGGGAGGAGTATTCAAGGTCAAATGACGTCACACATTTAAATTGGTATAAGGATAACTTCAAGGACAAAATATAATGAAACAAATAACTACATTTTATGTACTTTATTGATTGATTTTTTTTTGCCATTCTTCTATACGTGTAACATTATCACCTAAACCTAATTTTCTTAATTTGTTCAATAATAATTGTTCGTTTTTATTTCTTAGAAAATTCTTACAAACTATACTAGCTAAAAGACACACTTCGGCATGGTCCACATACTTAAAAAATACACTAAAGTCCTGAGCCTCCGAATCTTGTATTTCATATGCGTAAAATTCCGAACAGGCTGCAGAAATTAGAAATTCTTCGTACATTTCTCGCACTAAACTTTCCATATTAACTACTACTACGTTAAACTTAAGTCCTACACTCTAATTTCATCTAACACAACCGGATCTGCAATGATCAGTTTTTCCAAACAGTCACTAAACCCCAACTTTTTTATCTCACGAACAAAGTCTTGTAAATTTATTGTTTTGCTGCAATATTTACGACATGCATTCGCAGCCTTTTCATATTCATAAGCCAAATCACAATAGCGCGACGCCCATTCTGCTCGACTTTTCATTGCATCATTGAAATAATTACTAGCCGTTTCAGTGAACTCATCGCCCAATTTTTTTACTGTCTCTTGCAAAGCACTATTCATATTATTAACTCATTTTTTACATTCACGACACTTTTTTATTGCTGGTGGTGGCCCATCTAAATAATTACGATATATTTGTTCATAGTGAATGTAACAGGGTAAGCTTAACTGTAGTTCCTTATCACACCGATATGGCGCTGGCAGCTTATCCCAAATTTGCCGTAAACTCAGCGTATCAATGCAAGTTTTTAAATATTCGAGAGGAAAAAATGCTAGATCCTTCTCTTCAAAATCACACAAACTTTTTAAATTACTCTGATATAAACAAATTACTCTGCCGACTTGCTCTATAATTTTTTCTTTAGATAGTTCCGTATCTGACATTTCACACTGAATGAATGCAAATAGACTCACACAATTTATAGAACAATTTGCAAGGTCAAAATCATTTCACGATCATCCCACACTATTACAATGCACAAATAACTACTTCAAGGTCACATACCCAAGATGACCTCCAACAAAGTCAAGGTCGTCTCGACCAAGGTCAAGGCCAAGGTCACACACACAACCTTGAACACAAGGTCAAGGCCAAAGCACACGTGCACTTTCAAGGTCAATGACAAGGACATGTGGGCAGGGCCAAAGAGGGGTGGGCCAAGGTCAAGGTCAAGGTCGAGGAGTGGGGGGATAGAGAGGATCGGGTTATGTTCACTACTCAAATTCAACTCGGAGCATAAAGCAGCATTATCAAGATCAACACTTTCATTGAATTTCATGTTAATAAATCTGAGAAACCTCTTCTCTACCTGTTCGAGCCGGTACATTCGTGATTCATAGTGGGGGTTCCAAGCACAAGAAGCATACTCAAAGTATGTTCGAACTAATGAGCAATAGATTATTTTAAGGAGCTTCACAGTGAAAAGCTCCTTAACATGATGTTTAAAAAAACCTAACATCTTGAGGGACTTACTAATGATGTCAGCGATGTGAGGAACGAATGAAAGGGTGGAATCAAAAAGGACTCCCAGGTCCCGCAGAGAATCAACGGAAGTCAGCGGCCTACCATTCAAGTGATAGTGAAATTCCATTGGATAACGCGATTTAGAAAACTTAATGAATTTACACTTAGGAATATTCAAACTCATCCCATACACTTCGCACAAGGAAACAAGTCCCCGTGTAGCTTCAAGCAGTCACTGTAACTGTCGATAACCTTATACACCTTCATGTCATCCGCAAAGAGTAAGAACTTGCTCGACCTGAAGCAGATGGATACATCATGAATGAATAAGTTAAACAATAATGGACCATTGTGGGATCCCTGAGGGACCCCTGAAGATACGGATATCTCAGAAGATACAAAATCATTCACCCACATTACCTGACGACGATCACTTAGATAGGTTTCAATCCAACCAAATAGTGGACCAGAGATACCCAGCCCCCGAATTTTATCCAGCAGAATCCCATGAGGCACCCTATCAAAGGTCTTCGAGAAATCAGTATACACCGAGTGTACACCGCTTTTGAGGAAAAAAAATATTTTTTTCAAATTTTGATATTTACTGTGGAACAATGTGTGCGCAATATATGCTAAAAGTTCTGTAAATATAATATAGGCGCTTCTAACTAAACTAATAACCTAACATCAATTAGATAGCGGCAGAACAATGAAGTCATACAATAATCGATATATTTCAGGCTACCATTGTACTACAAAGAAATTACTTATTCCAACGATAACATGCATGTTATTAAAAATAGTTAAGTTAATACATAATTAGCTATTTTTCTAGTATTCCAATTTCACTCATTTTCAATTACAGTTATTCACCTTGGTAGAATTTTGACAGCCCCAGGAATGGGGCGGAAAAAACTAACGTTTAAATACTCTAACGTCAACTCAATTATAAAAGTCTAGATCCTCCGCATAATATCATCAGTTTCCATAACTAAAAAGCTCGACTAAAAGCTTACGAGCCAACTCCGCCGATAGCTCCACCTGTTATCTCGCAGCTGTACGATATTTAATCACCTCTCACAAAAACAATTTAAATTATTAAAAACTGATGTTGAGCGCGAATCTAAATGTCATTAAGTATTGAAATAATATAAAATAATAGGTATATCTGTGATACATTGTTTTGGGAGGGTTTCTTATCCAAATTTTACCTATTCTGAAATGGCATATTCTCAAATTAGATAGTTATCGTTACATTTTTATCTTCAAATTCCAAAAGCTGCAGTATTATCACGTTAGAGGTTTCTACCGAAACCAACCTAACCTATTTGACTAAAATAAGACTAATTACTAAGGCTATAATAACAGCCAACAGCCTTCTGAGCTGTCTTTACTTTCTTGTTTGGGCTAAAATGTCGCACGAGAGGAACTAACACGTACCTACCTTATATATATATATATATATATATATATATATATATATATATATATATATATATGAAGTAAAATGCGAACAGTAAATGCAAACTTCTCTCCATCATATCCTTTCTGTGTTAGAGGTTGCACAGTTAGAATAAATTGTTATAAAACACAATTTATCCTATTCCACTACTGTTCGCATTTTACTTCATTCATACGCGGAGCTGCATATAGTTGTACGTTTGCTGAATGTGATTTCAGCACTACAACGGCATAATGTGGATATATCCACTGCTATTGCATCTCACACGGAGGAATCCGTGAAATCCGCATAAACATATATACGCCATCCGGCGGGAGGTCGGAGAAGCCACGTTCAGTATTTGCATGCTTCCTTCCGATCTGTCCTTTGCACAGCCAGGTGCATGTCGGTACCCTGATGAGTCTAGTAGAGACGAAACATGTACCTCTACCGTATCACTGTGGCGGGGAGTGTAAGTTTTGACTTTCTTCTCGGTATGGTGGTACAGGTGGGCCATCATCTCGATGGTAGTGGAATAGGATAAATTGTGTTTTATAACAATTTATTCTAACTGTGCAACCTCTAACACAGAAAGGATATGATGGAGAGAAGTTTTTACTGTTCGCATTTTACTTGATTCATACGCGGAGCTGTATATAGTTGTACGTTTGCTGAATGTGATTTCAGCACTACAACGGCATAATGTGGATATATCATATATATATATATATATATATATATATATATATATATATATATATATATATATATATATATATATTCCTAATTCTAGGAATAGGTATGCATTCAGTTATCTAAATATTATATAGTGTATTATATTTGAAGTACTTTAAGTTAGGTTGAGGTGACACAAATTGAGACATTGTACAACAAAATTATAACAATAAAGATTATTTCAAATGAAAACATGATTAGTATCAGAATTCTGAGATGACCAGTCTGATCGCCTACCCTTAGATTTTGTTTGTCGAGTATAGTGGAGTAACGTCTCTCTCCTTATGCATAAGTATAAGGAAAGTAAGTAAAAGCGTCTTCTCAGCTATTGTTGCAAATATTATCATTGTCCCCGTAAGTACCTTTATTTTATTACATATAATCACTTTCTTAAGTGTTTTAAGGTTGTTTCCGGACACCTTGTATATAACATACATTAATATATACGAGAACGTTAATATTTTACATTTCTAACATTAGTTGAAAAATTTTTTTTTGATAACTTACCACGTGAAATATTATCCAGAATATGTTCTTTAATAAAAGAGATTCATCAAGTAGCACAACAAGACAGAGAATTAAAAAGCTTAAAAAAGCCCTTGAAACCATCAAGAAAAATTCTGTTTCAACAATATTTTTCAATTGTCTCATAAGTTCATGGAGATGAAGTGTTAGAATTTCAACTTTCTTAAGTTCTGCGAATATGGTTTCACTAGACTCTTCAAATTTTAGTTGGGCAACAAGATATGTTACACGTTGGTATCTGGTTCTTGAGGCTAATAACAACACCGTTGTAATAATACACTTCCAAAAATTATAAAAGTTTACGCTGATGCTTGATAGGGGAAACAACGATAGCATTAAAATTTTATTCATATTATTTTTGTCTACGATTCCGCGTACAAAATAAAAAATATATATCAATGAAGAGAATATAAAAGTAACAGATACAAAATAATAAGTAGCATAATTGAAAATATTTTGTTCCAACTTTGATCTTTTCATAGACAAAATTTTATCCACTGAGTCAAATTCACATAAAAGCCTCTGCCATATTAACCGCTTTTTGTAAGAGTCGATAACGGAAATAAACATTATTAAATGTTGACATCCCAATGAAGTCCATCCAATAGTCATTAAACCAATAGGAAGAGATATATTTGTAAGTATATCCAAAAATACTATTACACTACAAAAAACTGTTAAAATAGAAAATATTATGATTTTCTTTCTATAAAGTTTTTCATTTAATAAAATATTGTTTTGAAAATCAAAGTATGGTACGAAACCGAAAAAACTAGCTAACTTTTCTACTGAAACAAAGAAAAAAACTTCGTACGAGGACATTCTGTGACTTTTAGTATCGTAATGATAATATTTTCCTTATTCATTGACATATGTACTTCTGAAGATTAATTATTCTAATTAGGTAAGTATTCAGCGGCTAAATATAAGAGTACAGGGTGTCACTGAGAAAAATGGTACAAATTTCAAGTTTATTATACCCAATCCAATTGATTTTATCTTTTTCTTTTAGGAAATTCTTAAATTATTTTCTTTTTTTTTGACTATCTTTCATAGATCCTTTGAATAAAAGCATACTGTTTGTTGGTTAGTTGCATTTTTGTAAATACAAATACAATACTCTGTAGCTCTATTGTTTGCTAAGTTCTTTCCCAGCTTGGTTATTTTATTATTGTCAATTTTGGGTACGTTCTTATACTACAAATTAACAGTTTTATGTTTCATTTGATTATCAGTGTTTGACCCCTATGTACGTTGTTTTATTTGGAATTTACTAGATGTTTGTCTTTATTTCTATTGTTGTTGGACTTACTGTTATTTTTTTCAGTTAAATCTCGGTTTTCTTATTCGGAATTTGAGGGCACTCTTCCTTTCATCCATTCCTATGGCAGTTTTCTTGAAATTCCTTTGATCAGTTCCATAGCTTTTTCTTTGTTCATGATACTGTTTTCGTTTGGGTTAGGTTTCCCTGTTATTATCGAATTTAACAGAAGTTGCTTTTGTAAGTGTTTCTTTTGTGCATTATTCCATTTGGAGTTAGTAGTGAACATAACCCGATCCTCTCTATCCCCCCACTCCTCGACCTTGACCTTGACCTTGCCTCACCCCTCTTTGGCCCCGCCCACGTGTCCTTGTCATTGACTTTGAAAGTGCACGTGTGCTTTGGCCTTGACCTTGTGTTCAAGGTTGTGTGTGTGACCTTGACCTTGACCTTGGTCGAGACGACCTTGGCTTTGTTGAAGGTCATCTTGGGTGTGTGACCTTGAAGATATGTTACGTGGTTGGGGGTGACCTTGAATGGTTTTATATAAGGAATGGGGCAGTTTCATTCATCAGTTGGCTCTGACTTGTATAGGTAGTACATGTGTTAATATTTGACAAATCATGGCATATGTTTGTGAAAATTGCGGTTCTAAGTTTACTAATAGTTATAATATGAGACGTCATCAAAGAGAATCGTGTGCGGCGAGATTTAATGAAGTGCCTGGAGGAAAACGGCTCCAAATTGAAGAGTATACATCGACGATTCCGGTAATTAATTGCGCTACATGTAATGTAGATGTTCCAATAAATCATATGTCAGCGCATAAACGAACACAACAACATAAAAATAATTCATGTTTGCCGGTATGTCATGGTGTGCAACTCGTTGAATGTGCCTTCAAAAGGAGAATTGCAACCTATCGGGTTAGAAGTGATATGGAGCATTCCGATTACGTAATGTTCTTTGCAGACATTAAATCCAAGGTGGTGGAACTTGTTAATAATTTATTGCGTGTGCATCATGCTTTAAAAGTTAACATGACAGCTGTTGGCGAGTACATGCTTCCATCACAAGAAATATTCAGTGAAAAATCCTTCAACACTGCTAATCAAATAATTAGTGTAGAAAGTGATTTGGATGCCGTTTACCATTCTTTCACCGAATTAATAAAAACGCAGGCGACAGAGTTCCAGGAGAAAGATTCAGGTATGGAAAAATCAAAACCCGATATATTAAACTGATTTTTATATATTATTTTTCTTGTTATAGGATGGGCTCTTGTGCGAATTTTATACTTGGAAGTTGGTATCAACAAGTATATGCCTATGGGTGGCTCATCATACATCAAGTTGCCGTGTTCTATTGAAAAGAAAGGAGCTGTCGTCAATGTGATTAACCAGGACGAATTTTGCTTTGCGTGGGCTGTAACATCAGCATTGTTTCCTCCAACAGTAGAGCCTTCACAGAAGACATCCTACCCCCATTTTTCTAGAGTGCTAAATGTAACAGGTATGGATTTTCCAGTAAAATTACGTGACATTAAAAAATTTGAGGAAATGAACAACATATCAATTAACGTATACGGTCTGGAATCTAAATATGAAAATAATGAAGTAATACATGAAGTTATTGGTCCACTGAGGTATGCGTCAAAAAAGTTGGATAGACATGTAAATTTATTGTTAATTACAAAAGACTGTAGTAGTAAAGATGGCGGTGAACATTTTTGTGATACGACTTGTTCAAAGAGTCATTATTGTTGGATTCGGGATTTATCACGTTTAGTTTCAAGTCAAATTAGTTGTCAACAACATAAAATATATTTCTGTGATGGTTGCCTCATTTATTTTAGTACACCGTCAGCTTTAACTTTACATCAAAGCTACGATTGTAACCACATTTTCACGCAAACACCCTCAGTGGATTTAAAAATCGAGAAATTTGGAAAGAGTGTGCCGGAAAATATTTTAAAATTCGAGGGTATAGAAAAGCAAATGCGCGTTCCATTCGTGGTTTATGCAGATTCCGAATCTGTTTTAAAACCCGTTGAAACGGTACAACCAAACCCACAAAATTCTTACTCTGTAAAAAGTTTTAAACATGAACCATATTCTTTTGCTTATTTAATTAAATGCTCTTTTGACGACTCACTTTCGAAATTTGAGCTATTTCGGGGGAATAATGCAGCTCAAGTCTTTGTGGATCATATCGAGTGTGATTTAAGGGCTCTATACAACACATATTTAAAAGACATTAAGCCTATGAAACCGTTAACGCCTGAAGAAAAAAGGGAGTTTAATGATGCTAAAATATGTGGTATATGTGAAGGCCCTTTTGAAGAGGGTGAGATTAAAGTACGAGACCACTGTCACATAACTGGTGCAAAAAGATTTGGTGCTGCACATTCCGTTTGTAATTTAAATTATAAATTACCCTCTTTTATCCCTATCATATTTCATAACTTAAGCGGCTACGACAGCCATTTATTTATAAAAGAGTTATGTAAATATGGGGATAAAATTGGTGTTTTGGCTCAAAGTAAGGAAAAGTACATATCATTTACCAAAAGCATTTATGTGCACGATTATTTTGATAGTAAATGTGGAAAAGTCAAGAGGAAATATTTAAAGTTGCGATTTATTGATAGTTTTAAATTTCTGTCAACGTCTTTGGAAAATTTAGGCAGCGGTTTAAACGACGACGATTTTATTGAAACGCGGAAACATTTTTCAAATATCAACCAATTTAATTTGATGCGTCAAAAGGGTGTTTTTCCCTATAGCTTTATTGACTCTATAGAAAAAATGGAAAATACATGTCTTCCAAGTAAAGATGAATTTTATGATAATTTACGGGAAGAACATATTAGCGATGAAAGCTATAGAAGAGCAAAAGAAGTATGGCACTTGTTTGGGTGTAAAACTTTGGGGGACTATTCGGACGTGTATTTAAAATCAGATGTGTTGCTATTGTGTGATGTTTTTGAGCAATTTCGGAATAATTGTTTAAAATTCGATAAACTTGATCCAGCACATTACTATACCCTTCCAAGTTTATCATTTGATTGTATGCTACGTATGACTAAGGTAGAGTTAGAGCTCTTAACTGATATAGACATGATACATTTTTTTAAGAAAGGTATACGCGGCGGCATAAGCCAGTGTACAGAAAGGAAGCACATCGCTAATAATATTTTTTTACCAGACTATGACCCAACAAAACCTTCTTCATTTATAACATACCTTGATGCTACAAATCTATATGGTCATAGTATGTCACAAGCATTACCATATGGTGGTTTTCGATGGTTAAGCGAGCGCGAAATTCTGGATTTAAATATTATGGCTGTTGGTGATGATAGTTTACATGGCTACGTTTTGGAAGTGGATGTGCATTATCCAACTGAGTTGCATGATGCACATTCTGATCTTCCATTTCTAGTAGAAAATATCATACCGCCAACAGAAAACGCTAAATTACCGAAATTAATTCCTAATTTACAAGATAAAAAAAAATACATTGTACACTATAGAACTATATTGATTTTAATACCAATTTACATAACAAGGCCACCACAAAATTTGCGAAGGACATTTTTAAATTAAAAAATAACGCGATATTTGGTAAAACTATGGAAAATGTGGAAAATCGAAAGGATATAAAATTAGTAACACATTGGGATAACAGTGTAGGCAGAAATGGAGCTAGAGCACTAATATCCCGCCCCAATTTCAATGGTAGCTCGATATTTACCGAGAACTTTGTTGCTATACATATGAATAAAGTTAAAATATTGTACAATAAACCAATTTATATCGGGTTTTCCATATTAGATATATCAAAGACTGTAATATACGATTTTTATTATAATTTTATTAAATCCAAGTTTGGCGATGATGCTTCGTTACTTTACACCGATACTGACTCGCTTATATTAAAAGTGTATACGGAAAACTTTTATCAAACTATATCAGAAAACCCCGAAAAATTCGATACATCAAATTACCCCGAAATTAATAATTTCAACATAATTAAAAGTAATTCTGTAGTTGGTAGAACGAAAGATGAGTTTCCTGGTGATCCGATAATAAGTTTTTATGGTACCGGCGCGAAGGCTTATTATGTAAAGTCCATTAATAATGAATTAAAAAAAGCCAAAGGTATCAAAAAATGTGTTATCGAGAAAGACCTTCATCAGGAAGACTACCAAAGAATTGTTGAACGGGGTGGTTTGATATTAAGAAAGATGAAGACATTTAGAAGTGAATTACATAACATTTATACCAACATAATAAATAAAGTAGCATTGTCACATAGCGATGATAAACGTTATGTAATTCCCAGTTCAACCAAAACTCTACCTTGGGGGCATGCAGACATAGATTTTTACAAAACAGACCCGGAAGAAAACTTAGCAAATTTAGTCACCGTGTTGGAATCATTTCTAAGTCAGGACAGCACGTAATCTGGAAAATCCATATTTCATTATTTGTATTGTTTTTATTATTTCTATTAAACATACAACATTAATATGTAACGATATTATTGTAATTTTTTTTTTTTTTTTTTTTTTAAATAAAAAACATGTATTCATTACTTGATTGCTTTTTTATTGAACCTTTATTTTAAAATTATAAATATAATGAAGTGTCGACAAATAACAAACTGTAAAAGTTATTGATGAAAAATTTGTCTAATAGTAAATTAAACGCACAGGTCTACGAATAAATGTTTAATGTGAAACAGGTTTGCTGACAAGATCCTCCATAGTCTTTTCAATTTTCAACATTCTAGAGTTAAGTTCATCACGCAGTTCGTCTTGCCTAAGTTCATATATTGCAATAACAGTATCATCAATGTATCCTCTAAGTTCTTGACCGGTTTCAATTAATTTCTTGCGTACGTAACCTACAAGTTGGTTTCTGAATATATCTTTAATAACAATTGTTGAGTCATGTAAAGCTTTCTGCGTATCTTGCACACACTGAGCAAGGTTATTATCAACATAATTTCGTGTGGTCGCATCGTCTCCTTCAAGAGGTTCTGCTAAATAGCACAATGTTTTGCTTCCCATGTCGTAATCTCCATTAGGTGTAAGTTTAAAACCTATTCCTGAAGGACCTCGCATAAAGTTAAAATCCTTAAATTTTCTTTTGCGACCGAATTTATCAATAGTGTTTACTTCTGACATTGTTATGTGAGACTGATTTGAAACCATTAGATTTCACCCTAATATATGGTTCTATTTCATTAATAAACGGACTCTGCAGAAAAATATGGATTGCAAAACGTATTTTAGGTGATGTTTAATAAATACAGGTACAGATTCATTTTACTATTGTTTTATTAAAAAAAAAATTAAAATATAACAAAAGATTGAGTTTACTTTTTATTAAAAAAAAATAAAAAATTTAACAAACAAAAAAAATAAAAATTAAGAAATAAAATACATGTTAATTTCTTCTGTACAGGTAAGCTTCTTCTATGACCCAATTTCTTCTCTGGATGGCACGTTCATTAATGTCCTTGAACTGGTAGTAAACTAGTCCACAAAAGCCGCATTGTACAAATTTAACCCTGAAAAGGTCAATGTAGTTGAAGTCGTACGTAAGATCATTTCGCCAGCAGATACCTAGTCTTTTACAATGATGACAAGTTAAATAAAAAGCTTTTGGTATATGACTGTATCTTTTGGATGCTTCACTAGGTTGTTCATCAGTTGGCAACATGATGTTTGAATATGTCGTACTTTTCAATCACGGTACTCTAATTATGTATTACTTTTTAAAATAACCTTGACAGGACCAAAAAAAAAATCCTTGAAAATTACGACCATGACATTGACGGGTACTTTGACCTTGGCCTTGGCCTCGCATCTAACAAGTTTAGTACTATATTTATATGCTTCTTTAAAATAACCTTGACAGGGACAAAAAAAAATTCCATGAAAATTACAACCTTGAAAACGACCCTGGTATTGCCGGTTACGTCGGCCTTGGCCTTGGCCTTGCATCTGACAAGTTTAAATATTATACTTAATGCATCGAACAAAAAGAATAAAGGTGGTGTAGTGGGGGAAATGGGCATAAAAGCAGACTTGCTGGCTCGAGCTCTTCACAGTTCGTCAGAACACCAAACAGTACAATGCTAAGGTAAAGTAAATAGTGTGAGTTTTAATATCGAAGATGTCGAGTGTACGGTCTCTTTTAGATGCTCTTGACGTGAGCTGCGGTTCGCAACAAGGCATGCTGGATAATATTAGTGGTTTGGAAGTGTTAAGTCCGGGGGTATTCGAGAATTGGAATTGCATGGAGCATAAAGATGCCGAAGACAGAGCCCTCAATGATGGTCGCGACGAATAGATAGTTCAGTCGGCAGCGCAATTCCTCGAATGCTGGACGGAAGAGAAGTAGCCAAAAATCAATGTGATAAGTAATGTGGTTGTGCGAAAAGCATCGCGGCCTAGGGAATCTTCTCCGAAAGCTTCTAAATTGAAAAAGCTCTTGACTATGCGGAAGTCGGAAATCGCCGATAAAAAAACATTTTATTCGGCGATTAAAGGTGTGGGACAAGGGAAGAAGAAAAAGTTTAACTTTAAGCGTCCCTCCACCCCTGTTCCATTACCCGACTTCCTAGAAACAGCACCACAAGAGCCACTGTCGGTAGAAGTGGAAGTGATAGAAGGCCCCGATGGACCAACACCACCAACGCCACCAACACCGGCCAGCGTAGAGAAGGAAATAGTGTCGGAGGTGAAGTCTTCCCCAGCACCACTGTCGCCGATATTGGGGTGCCGGAAACCCATGAAGAAGCGGTTTAAGCGGTGTTTTGAAGGCGATGAAGTTTCCGCTGCTTCGTCGTCGTCGTCGTCGTCGTCGTCATCGTCATCGTCTTCACCAAATAAAACCGCTTCTTCTTCGTTAATATATTCCGAGCCATCGCAACCGGAGTGGGTCGAAGACTTCACCAACTCTCAGAAGAGCAAATTAACAGACATTTATGAAATGAAAAAACGCTTAGTGAAAGAAGTGAACGAGTGTGACAGTGACATTTTAGAACTTGAAAGACAATTAGAGATAAAAAAGGTGAAATCTGCGCGGTTAAAAAGACAATTAGAGGACTTTAATAAATTATGTAGTAGGTGTTAGGTAGTTGTAGATATTAGCTTTTAATTTATAGTATTAAATTTGTAAATATATATATTGTAGTTAACAAAAAAAAAGTGTTTGATCAAATTTTTATATTTTATAATGAGAATAAAAATGACTTGAAAATTTATTTTTGTGTGTTATTTCATATAGGCCCTGTCCCACATAATATTAGGTAATAAAAAAAAAGTGAATAATCCACTAAAACTACGCAATAGCAATAGTTGTAAATATTTTCTGATAATATTTACAAGTATGCTAAAACATGGTTCGGTTTATGAAGTTAAGGTTCTGTCGCCAGAACTTCTAATACTTTGTATCTCAATATTGTATGTTTTTATGAAAAAAACATAAAATATTGGTTACAAAGTATTATAACCAACTAAAACTACGATCAAATTATTTTGTGGTCCTGAAAAGGGCCGTTTGGTTGTAAAACATGCGACTCTTTTATTGTGTTGTGAAGTCGCACGGCCCGTCATCATCAACGGGGGTGGTGGTGGTGGTGCTGTCCTCTGTATATTCGATGATGAACCGCCAAAGTTCATCCCATCTGGGATCGTTCGACTCCCACTCCAAATAATTCTCTGTGGTAGAATCTACCACAGGGCATTGGATGGGTTGTTGTTGTTGTTGAGTCGCAGACATGTTGAACTAAAATGATTGTAATAAGTATTGGTGGTCGTATATATAGAGACAAATTAATGGTGGGGGGTGAAAACAAATGTCGTATTACGTATTGAGACCAAAAGTTGTTTGCGGTCTCAAATACGAACGAACGATTTAGCTGGGTTCCACCAGCACTTAAACTTTTAATACTTTGTATCTAATATTGTATATTCTATACATACAATATTAGTAACAAAGTACTAATATGTATTAAAACTACGATCAAAGTATTTTGTGGTCCTGAAAAGGACTGTTGTTGTGTGCCCTTAAAAAGGGCCAGGGAGAGTGTGGGGCTTATGGTGCCCCATCCTCGCTGGTCGACCACCAGCTTGACGAATCGCAGGGGCCTTGCGGGTCGTCGGGTGTTGGTGATGCTGGAATTTCCAGCACCGCATCTTCCGTCGAGTCCGGCTCTGGCTGCGGCGACGGAGTTTCGAGTCTTTGTAAGACCCAATCGCCCGCATCGTCTAATTCCACTAGACCCGGATCATGGTCATACACTAGCGGAATCGGCTCATCCAAGTCGTCCCAACGTAGGACGTCAATTTCAAAATCCACCTCTTCGTCGTCGTCGAAGACTTGCAGGTCTCCAACGTTGTCGGCTACGGTGTCATCACTAAAGATGGATGAGCCTCGGCTGGCGGGTCTTTCTTCCTCCATGTTCATCGTATTTTGATATTTCTAACCATTACTTTGCTACATATTTACAAAAAATGCAAATTATGCATATATTTTAATTATTTTCAGGCAAGGTAAGGAAAATTTTGAAAATGTTTTGACGGAATCGTAATAAGGAAGAGTTGAAGTATATCACACTATTTTTCCCGATTCGCTAATATAAAAAAAAATTTTTCATCTCCTTTTGGATGGGCTCTGGCGTCGTAACGGTTGACGATAAAAAATTGGAAAAATACATATATTGTGGGAAATTTTCTCTAGAATCCAAAAAAAAAAATTCCGAACTTCTGTCACCGCAAATAAAAAAATCGAAATCTCAAAAATTGCGAAAAAATGGTGAAGGAGCCGCGCAATCGCTCTGAAACCATCAAAAATCGTTTTTTTTGCCCTCCGCGGGGGAGAGGGTGGGGGAGGTGGTGGTGGACTTAGAAAAAAAAAAAACCCTCCCCTACAACTTCCACATACTCCCGTTCGGCGACTCCAGCCTCCTAACTCGAGAATTTCAATTTTTTCGTCTAAATTTTTTGTCATTTTTAAGATTTTCCAAATTTTTTTTTCACCATTGTATTCTACTCAAAATTCTGGGTAATTAAAGTGCTTTTATTTTTTCTCTATCTTGAACGGTTCCCGAGCTACAGCGCTTTAAAGAATTCAAATTACTAACTTTCTATAACCCTTTTTTTCAAATTTCATTTTTTCGAATTTTCAAAAATACTACAATATGTAGAAAAAAATTCTCTCTTTAATTTCCCAATACCGTTTTTCTCTAAATCTTCAACTTTAGCGCGTATTCAGCATTTTCGAAAAAAAAAAAAATTATAATTTTTTTTACACCATCGCATTCTCCTCAAAATTTTGGGCTATCGAAGTGCTTTTACTTTTTTTCTATCTTGAACGGTTCCCGAGCTACAGCGCTTTAAAAAATCCAAATTACTAACTTACTATAACCCTTTTCTTAAAATTTCATCTTTCCGAATTTTGAAAAGTACTACCATATGTAGAAAAAAATTTTCTTTCTAATTTCCTAATATTATTTTGCTCCAAAACTTCAACTTTGGCGCGCATTCACCATTTTTCAATTTTTTTTTGAAAATTTTTTTTTTACGTTTTTACTATCGAGAAAAATGCTTGCTTATAGTACTCGATTTCTTCTATAATTTTTTCTTATAACTTTTTTCCCTATTCCTAACCGTTACTTTCCTACAAATTTTCTAAATCGTTGTTTTCATATTTTACCTTAAAAATTTTTTCTTGTGTTATTTAAGCTCTTTTTTCCACTTAATAAACCACCATTTTCTAAATTCTCGTACTCTTTTCTTAAAGAGCGGGCTTTTCCGCCAGCTTTTTTTTTGGTTGGGTTTCAAATACAACAAAGAACATTATTTTGTGTTACATATAATAGATACATTAAAATATAGATTTATTGGTCACCGAACCGTTTAATACATTATAACTAAAAAATGAGTCGTGAATAACTAATGCGTATACTTTAGTGTCTTTGGGGAATTTATTCTTTCTCGTTTGGAACTCCAATTTTACATCCACTGTCGATGAGTTAATCGCCTCTGGTTGATGACTGCAATTGATAATAAAAACGGGGTTTTTCATATATTCCGCGAACGTTATCATCGGATCGTTTATTTCGCACCCGTAGTAACTGCTTTGGAAGTTTTCGTAATTGTAATAGGCTGCTGCGTACATTTTCTTGGCGAAATCTAAATTCCATCTTTCGTATGGATAAACGGTTGAATTCAGATACAGTCTAATGTCGCATACGTCGGCGTGGGTAAACTGGGTTGCGTTTTTTCCTTTCTTGTCGCAATTATTGCTGTCTTCAAACCCGACGATTATATAGCGCGGTCTTTCCAGACTTGTACTCGTTCTCAAGGCCCACACGTCGGAAGATGTTTGCCTTAAAGCTGGTAATTCGTACAGATCCCATTTACGATATGCCATTTGAATACTGGCATTGTTTCCTCCTTTATTAATGCGAGACAGTATTTTCAATTTTTGCTTGTCGTCTGGAATGATGTGACGAATTTTCCATTCGATTTTGTCGATACTAATTTCTGCCTCTACTTCGCCGACGTAGCAATTGGTAAAAGTGCGAGCTATAATCATAATAAGCTCTTGTTTTACGTTGAAAACACCTTTTGCGTTATCTTCGGCGAATCCCATAAGATATTTTAAGGGTAATTTCCCGGAGAATACGTTACTTGCCGTGTCTACGATATCTTGGTTTGCTTCGTCGAGACCCCTCCGCACGTCATGAGATATCTTTGTTGCAAACTTCCGAATGAAACCATGGTTTTTAATGTCGTCGTAACTCCAGGTTTACGAACCACGGCGACCTGCTCACCTCCCATCTCGTAGCGAATTTCATCGAACAAAAATGCGAGGGCATTATTTGATAAAAAACATTTTTTCGTTGCGTCTATGGGTTTAAATTTTCCTTCGATATATATGTAACTTTCGGCGATATCCAGTATAATATCTTGAAAATTAATGGGGATACGGACTTCATCCGAATTGTTGAATGATGGAGATCCGTATGGTTTATACGTATGCTCTTCTAGACTAATAATGGAATTGTCCAAGATGGGCTCGGAGAAAACCTCTATTTTATCGCTAGTGGTGGAAATCATTTTCGCACTTTAAGATCGATTGATTTTAAAAATTTATAGTCTTCGGCAGATAACTGTTGAGATGTTTGTGATCTAACGTCTGGACGACGACTAACCTTGACGTTAACTCTTCTTTTACTTTTATTATGTTTCGGCGGTTCCCCCATCTTAGTCGACAGCACACAAAATTGACGATTGAAGCAAAAACCCATTTCTATGAAAGTTTCTTCAGTTCCAATTTCACGATTATTTTCTCGCCTTGAAAATTGATTAGATCACCGCTATCGTCCAAGATGCGAAGAGTAATGTTGTCGATAAACTGACGTCCTGCCGGCATTAACGGCATATAAATATTATTTTGTGGTTCTTTACTGATTTTGTAACCGGGCTCCACGTCGATATCGAATTCGAACAAGGTATGACCTTCCACCGAATTCATATTTGCTCCGGAAATTATATTACAATCTACGCGTATGATGCGTACTTTCATTATTTCCACCATCTCGGTTGATTCGTGCTTTTTGTCTCTTTTTAACACTGTATGATTAAATCCTAACATTTTACCGATACTCGCCACTCCCCGGAAATCTATAGTATATTGGGATTTCAGTTCACATTTCAGCGTATTATTATTAGCGACCAAGTAAAAGATTCCATCGTTCTTTTCTTCAGTTGAAATCCTCAAAGCCTCCGACATAGCTTTACCTATCTCATCTATTTCATAGGCCCCAGGTGGAATCTGCAATTGTATCGACTCGGTGGTGTAACCCTCCTTCATGTAGGCAAACTTATTGTTGCTTTCGTCCACATTAAAAATTGAATTGTATGTGTAAAATCCCAGCAATGCCAGACCATATTTGTTTTCTCTATTTAATTCGACTGGTGGATAAAAATCGGCGCTTAAGACGCTCGAGTGTCCTGTTAGTGTGAACGTATAAGACATGACTAACCATTAAAACATCACACATCTCGGTTTTATTCTTAGCGGCAACATTTAAAAAGATTCATCTTCACACCTTTTCTCACTGCATTAGATAGTGATGTTTTTATGCTATTTTCTGCTTTTATGCGCACATCGCTGATTTTGCAATAACAACAAAATATTTTTCTAGCCGTAAGATCCTCATCAGCCGTAACCTCGTTTAAATTGCTGCTGCTGAAATAATGTTTGCAACCGCACTGATATTTTAATATATCAATATCGCTTTTGAGGTGCTCGGGCAACTTTTCCCAAACGAATGGAATTTCATTTGGGGCTAGTGCAATCATTACTTCCTTGGGCATGTTTTCTAACTGTTTCACGGTCATTTTCCTTAATCCACCGGCTAGATGAAATGCTTTCAGTGATTGCAACATTTTAGTATAGTTATTGCGATCCATTTGCGGTGTTAATGGTGACGACGATGATGACATCTTTTACGCTGATGATTCGACAAGAAACTTTAAGCACAAATGTCCACACCAGACTGTTCCAAAATCCTGCTGACGATCGTATGTATAGTAAATAATTGTTGATGGTTCCGATCCCGTTTGTAGATATCGTACCAATTCGATCGGTGGGGGTAAATCGCCGAATCTGTCATAATATGTTACTTTAGAATTATTTTTTCTATAAGCTACCCAATGAGTCCCTGCACCACGCGTACTATCCAAATTCACTATTGCTGCTTCGTAACGTCGAGGACCTTGTCTAGGTAATAAATCCCTCATATAAACGCCTCGAAAGTGTCCTATTCTTTTCTTTTTGGCATATTTTTCTATATCGATGTTAGATAGTGGTCTTCGAGGTAGGGATTCAATTAGTTTTTTGATCTACAATTTAAAAATAATCCCATACCTTTACGATATGGCTTTAGAAACAAACCATTTCCTTTCGATTTTAAATACAGGCCGGCACCGGTTTTATCTTCGCTGCTTTTTTTTACTGCTTTTATGGCGCGCACAATTCCCGCTGCCCCACCGGCTAATGAACCCAAAGCTGATAACCCGGCAAAAATTGGTATTAATGGTAATATTCCACCAGTTTTAGGAATCGGTATTATTCTCGGTGTACGAACCTTCCTTTTGCCACCTGCCGCTTTTACCGATCTACGTGCTGCCGACAGAGCTATTTTAGATGCATTCATGACATTTTTTTCCAACACATTTTTACTTCCGGCTTTTAATAATTCCCTTCGAACTGCTTGTCGAATAGCTGTTCCGAAACTGGCTTTCCGAACATGTCGATTTTTATTAACACCTTTCCTTTTTGTATGACGCGTGCCTTTACTAGATGTTTTTTTTGTTGATAATGATGATGGTACACCCATACCAAAACGTTGTTTTCCTTTCATAATGTTTGTAACTAACCAAGCTGCTGTTTTTTCGCCTAAACTGGAATCTTTCGATTTTACTCTATTCAAAGCACTTTGTTCGAGCTCGTAATCCGCTCGATGTCTCGCACTTATGTTGTCTTTATTATGTAAATAGGCTAAATCGTGTTTTTTGCATGCGGCATCCAAAGGATTAATGCCTGGATCACCTCTTGTTACACGTTTTATTACTTTTGTTCCGGGTCCGCAATATTGATAACCAGGAATGTGTACCTCGAATGGTAATTTATTTATTAACGAATTCACAATACCGTATCCAGTTTTGTTGGAAACGTGAGACCGTCCACTTCGTTTGACGCTCGGCATCTGAATGACAGTTTTTGTGAAAAACTGCCTATAAAATATCAAATTTTCCTAAGATGCGCGTTATCGATCTTAAACAAAAACTTCTTATTTACAATCTCGATGAAAAAGTCGGACTTGGATTTGAAAAGAAGATAATGAAGAGACACGGTCCTCTACTTCCTTCCTCTATTCGCGGCCTGTTAATTGGTCCATCCAATTGTGGAAAAACTAATGTCATGATTTCGCTGCTTACACACCCCCTTGGGCTACGTTTCGAAAATGTCTATATTTACTCGAAATCTCTGTATCAACCGAAATATGAGTATTTAAGGAAAATTTTAGCGCCCATCAAAGGTTTAGGCTACTATGCCTTTAGTGATTCCAGTAATATTTTGGAACCGTCCGATGCAAAACCAAACTCTATATTTATCTTTGATGATGTTATATGTGAAAAACAAGATGTTATAAGATCGTACTTTAGCATGGGACGTCATAAAAATATCGACTCCTTTTACCTAGCGCAAACATATTCGCGAGTGCCTAAACAGCTTGTGCGAGACAACGCCAATTTTATTATTATGTTTAAACAAGATGAGTTGAATATGAAACACATATTTTCCGACCACGTTTCACCGGATCTAACTTTTACTCAATTTCAAGAAATGTGCTCAAAATGTTGGGATAATAAGTATGGATTTTTAGTAATTGATAAAGACAGTGATGTGAAATCGGGAAGATACCGCAAAGGATTTGATAGCTATATATTACTGTAATAATAAGAGAAAACGCTCATTTGATTGTTGAAACGTCCTTTGTTAACATCATGAATAACGCGATCGACTTAAAACGTAAACTAGTGGAAGCTACCAATGCCGTCAGAAAAAAATTTAAACAAATTAAAGCGGCTAAAGAATTTAATGTCGTGGAATCGGAAAAGTTTTACGAACCCATTTCTAAGCCGTTGACAACTATATTTGATGTGGTTAAGCAACGTCAGCAGCAGCAGCAACAACAACAACAACAACAACAACAACAACAACAACAACAACAACAACAACAACAACAACAACAACAACAACAACAACAACAACAACAACAACAACAACAACAACAACAACAACAACAACAACAACAACAACAACAACAACAACAACAACAACAACAACAACAACAACAACAACAACAACAACAACAACAACAACAACAACAACAACAACAGCAACAACATTATCCAGCTAAAAAGTCACATAGTCTCAGTACATCAGTGCAGTCGACTCAAATATCAGGTTTTTCCCCAACCTACACATTCCTTTCAAACCTCCACACCTATTCAGCAGCAGCAGCAGCATCGCATTTCAAAAGAAGATATTAGCCAATCGGTGTTTGATACACCCTCGACATCAACTAATACATCTCTCGCCTCCGCTGACACCACAACTTCTGATACTTTAAACGCACACCTGAAAGGATTACGTTCGAAACCATCTCTATACGATACTGTATATGGTGTACGTTTTGGTTCAAAAACAGATTATAACAAAAATTTTATTGGTAATTTAGAGGTGCGTTTTCGAAATGGAAATATTGTCTTATACAAAAAAGGGAAAAATATTGCAGAATATGGTGGATCACCGGCACTTTATGATTTGTTATTTCTTAAAACACCCCCAAGTGTAAGCAAGGAACAACAATTAAGTGATAATGTACTTTCAACGTACAAGGAAATTTTGGAATCAACGAATGCTGTCTACAACAATTTTAAAAAAAGTGATGGTTTACGGGAGACCAGATGGAACAAATATTTACGAATTATTAAACCTCTGATAATGGGCACAAAATTAGGCGGTACTATTACAAGAAAAAATCTCTCGGAAAAACTACAGTTACCCACAAAAAAGAAATTATCTTCGAAAAAATTTCAATATGTCTACTGGAACAAAGCTAAAGAGTTGGTGGATCGTTTACGTTTGTTGTGGAGTTCCAAAATTGCCGGTCACACTGGACACGAAAATGAAATTATGTCAATCATAGAGGAATTACGAGAAGAAGATATAATATATTAAGCTCAATATTTAATGATATTATTCAGTTCTTCCTTCGATCTGAAACCTTTAATATTACTAATAATATGGAGCCCAGTCTAGAAAAAATCAAGATTGTTAATGAACTACATAGAACGGCTAGAAAAAATTTTGTAAGACGGCGCACGATAATAAAAGGATACAGAGATTTGTGGCAAATTGATTTGGCTGAAATGCAACAGTATGCTGATGAAAACGATGGTTATCGTTATATTTTGGTCTGTATAAATTGTTACTCGAAATTTGTCTATACCAAAGCCATAAAAAACAAGACTGGTATAGAAGTTACTAATGCGATGAAAAGCATCATTGAAGAGGCATCATATACACCAACAAATCTGCAAAGTGATCAAGGAAAGGAGTTCTATAATACAAACTTTCAAGCCCTGATGAAAAAATATAATATAAATCATTATTCCACTTACAGCACAAAGAAAGCTGCAATTGTTGAGCGAGTCATAAGGACTTTAAAAAATAATTTATATAAACAATTCTCGACAAGAGGATCTTACAAATGGATACATATATTATCGGCAGTAACAAAAACCTATAACCATTCGAAACATCGCACCATTGGAATAAAGCCTGCAGACGTGCAAGAAAAAACACATATTAAAGCATATGATTATTTAAAAATTGTACCTAAAAAATTTAAGTTTTCCATGGGTGACATTGTGCGTATTAGCAAGTACAAAAGCTTATTCGAGAAAGGATATACGCCCTCTTGGTCAACCGAATTGTTTAAAGTTGTAAAAGTTAACGTTACAAATCCACCTACTTACTTGTTGGAATCGTTAGAAAGTCAGCCTATAAGAGGGTGTTTTTACGAATCAGAACTACAAAAAACAAGCAGTCCTGACGTTTATCTAGTAGAAAAGGTCCTTAGACAACGCAAGAAAAATCACATCGAACAATTATTTGTCAAATGGCTAGGATTTCCCAACCACTTCAACTCTTGGATAGATAAAGCTAATATTGTTTAAATAACATATTGTACGACTATATTTTTTATTTAAAATGTAAAATAAATAAACAATATATTGTAAAATAAAGTTTTTTATTTCAATCTTCATCATTAAAAACAATGACAATAAAACATCATACACATAAATAACATTTCAATATTCTTGGAGGGAAGGTCCAATTCACCGACGACTACGACGTTGTCTTCAATGCTATGCCACTCGGAGTGCGTTCTCCTATTCTTTAACCTGCTTTCCCTTTTTTTAGATTTTTTTTGAAGTCGAGCAGTACGACAGTGCGCTTAATGAGTCATTTAAAGGCTGATGATAGAGTATTTTCTGCATAACTTCAATTTTTGTTTTAAGCTCACTTTTACTTTGTATATCATGGGGAGGACATCCTTGTTAAATATGTCACATATTACAACTGCAAAATTGTAAAACTTTCTATTAACAAAGTGTTTTGTCACAGCATCGTCATCATCTTTAGGTTCGCCTAAGTTGGTTATGATTTTTCCACCCATATCATACTGCCCATCCGCTGTAAGTTTAAAACCAATCCCTTGTGGCCCAGATAATATATGATATTTTTCATTATATTTCTGACGACCAAATTTATCAATTGTGTTGTTTCCTCGACTCATTTTCAATCTTTACTAAACTATTTTATTTTTATTTGCCCTACTTATATTAAATATTTCAGCTGAGAAAAAGAAACACTGACTATGATCTACTGGGTTGGTATGTTTATAAAAGAAATAAAATAAAACTGTGATTGTAACAGATATTTATTTACAGGTATTTAATTGCACAAATACAAAAATTATAAAAAATTAATTTTCCATGTCTTCGTTTTCGTTGCTCAAAATTCTATCCCATCCGACACTATTTCGATCGTCAACGTCTTGGGCTGTTGCTGTTGCAGAAACCAATTCATATTTTGCAGGAAGCTCACCTGGTAAATGTGGAATATTGATGAGGTATTCTTTTAATTCTTCTTCAACCATTTCAGCACAAAATGTATCCATGTCTATGGAACCATATAAAAATTTGTCGCACAAGTGTGCCCCAGCCATAAAATTGATTGTATCCCTGATCTCGTTCTTATATTGATCTTTGGTTACATCAATATGCGACCAATCATTTACGCTATCTAACATATCGTGAGCCCTATTTCTTAATTCTCTCCCCAACCAAAATATGTATCTATCTACACATTCGTTGGCGGTCGTCGTCGTCGTCGCATCAGCAGACATCTTTAACAGAAATAATGAACACGTGTAAGTATTCTGACATATACAACTATATTTTAAATTTAATTACATCCTTTTTTTCAAACAATTTATATACAATTTACTCCAATGAGCCAAAATGTAATAATGTTCGAGTATTGTTTTCAAAAACTCTAGTGCCCTGCCCCAAATAAGTTAGAGTGTATTTACCTTTAGTTTTACTCATAATATCTACAATACCGTCAGATAGTGTTTCGGCCACACGTTTTGGCAAAAAAGTCTCAAATGTGCTATTATCACCGTCATCGTGTAAAGCCACTAAAAGAGTTTTACCAAATCGTGTAGTCATTGAAACCATCTTTACAATTTTATACACTTTGCCTACAATCATTTCGGTAACCTTTTTTCTCTCTAAAACATCGAAATCTTTGCTGAACATTTCATTAATTTCATCTAGAGTTTCTTTTGCAATACTCATTATTGAAAAAATGATATATAAATCCAAAAATTACCGTGAATATAAAAGCACTTTCAGAACACTACACGAACACAATATTTGATGTTTATGCCACTGATATCTGCGACTGTTTGAAGTCACTTCTTTTCCCACGAACCTTAATAGCGAGGTTTAAAGGTCGAATTGTAACAATGGTGGGGGTAGCTTAACGATAGAAATAGTGGGAGGAGTATTCAAGGTCAAATGACGTCACACATTTAAATTGGTATAAGGATAACTTCAAGGACAAAATATAATGAAACAAATAACTACATTTTATGTACTTTATTGATTGATTTTTTTCTGCCATTCTTCTATACGTGTAACATTATCACCTAAACCTAATTTTCTTAATTTGTTCAATAATAATTGTTTGTTTTTATTTCTTAGAAAATTCTTACAAACTATATTCGCTAAAAGACACACTTCGGCATGGTCCATATACTTAAAAAATACACTAAAATCCTGAGCCTCCGAATCTTGCATTTCAAATGCGTAAAATTCCGAACAGGCTGCAGAAATTAGAAATTCTTCGTACATTTCTCGCACTAAACTTTCCATATTAACTACTACTACGTTAAACTTAAGTCCTACACTCTAATTTCATCTAACACAACCGGATCTGCAATGAACCTAATCAGTTTTTCCAAACAGTCACTAAACCCCAACTTTTTTATTTCACGAACAAAGTCTTGTAAATTTATTGTTTTGCTGCAATATTTACGACATGCATTCGCAGCCTTTTCATATTCATAAGCCAAATCACAATAGCGCGACGCCCATTCTGCTCGACTTTTCATTGCATCATTGAAATAATTACTAGCCGTTTCAGTGAACTCATCGCCCAATTTTTTTACTGTCTCTTGCAAAGCACTATTCATATTATTCACTCATTTTTACATTCACGACACTTTTTTATTGCTGGTGGTGGCCCATCTATATAATGGCGATATATTTGTTCATAGTGAATGTAACAGGGTAAGCTTAACTGTAGTTCCTTGTCACACCGATATGGCGCTGGCAGCTTATCCCAAATTTGCTGTAAACTCAGCGTATCAACGCAAGTTTTTAAATATTCGAGAGGAAAAAATGCTAGATCCTTCTCTTCAAAATCACACAAACTTTTTATATTACTCTGATATAAACAAATTACTCTGCCGACTTGCTCTATAATTTTTTCTTTAGATAGTTCCGTATCTGACATTTCACACTGAATGAATGCAAATAGACTCACACAATTTATAGAACAATTTGCAAGGTCAAAATCATTTCAAGATCATCCCACACTATTACAATGCACAAATAACTACTTCAAGGTCATACACCCAAGATGACCTTCAACAAAGTCAAGGTCGTCTCGACCAAGGTCAAGGCCAAGGTCACACACACAACCTTGAACACAAGGCCAAGGCCAAAGGACGCGTGCACTTTCAAGGTCAATGACAAGGACATGTGGGCGGGGCCAAAGAGGGGTGAGGCAAGGTCAAAGTCAGGGTCGAGGAGTGGGGGGATAGAGAGGATCGGGTTATGTTCACTACTGGAGTTGTTCTTAATTTTTTATTTGAATCCATTGTGTTGTAATCGTCATTATTTTTCCCAAGTTCTATATTAATTTTCATCCCTGTTATTGTTTTTTCTATGTGTTTACTGACGTTATAAAGTTCCCATAAATACACCAATTATCGAAGATTTCCTTAGATTGTCCTTCTTTAGGTACTACATCTAGTGTAGGAGATAGAAAATTCTTTTTTTTAATTGACTTCTAAAAGTAGGAGGTTCTCAATTCGTCGACTACGTATATTTTTTTAATGTATGTACATCGATTACTCCGGAACGGCGGCACCTAACTGAATGAAATTTTTCACGTTATGTTCAGGAAGTTGCTACGGTAGTCCCATATTTTTTTGGACTAAATTGGTGCAGTAAAATCCAAGATGGCGCTGACAATATGGCGGCTAAAAATTTTTTTTTCCGATTTTCTCCCAAATTGGTACGGGGGAGTTTTCGGGGTCATACATAACGAATCTAAAATTATTTTTAAAAAATTCAATATGGCGGACAAAAAAAAATAATTTCGTCCGATTTTTTTCAAAATTGATATGGGGGAGCTTTTGGGATCGCACACTATGAATCTCAAATTATTTTAAAAAATTAAATATGGCGGATCCAAGATGGCGGATTACAAATTCTACATCTCTCGATTTTGTCTAGAATCAGTATTGTGGGAATTTTATTAGTGTTAATTACGAATTTAAAATATTTTTGGAAAAACTTAATCTAGCGAATTCAATATGGTGTCCTGAAAATTTTACATTTTTCGATTTTCTCCAAAACTCTAATAGGAGGTTCTTCAGGCTATCAATTATGGATTTAAAAGTATTTTTTCAGGATTCAATATGGCGATTCCAATATACTGGACTAAAACTTTGACATTTTTCAATTTTGTTCAAAGGTGAAACTGAAATGGTATTTGAGGATATAAATAGCAAATATAAAATTATTTTAAGAAAATCTGTAGTATGACGGTCTAGAAATTTTATATTTCCGAATTTCATCCAAAATTGGTACTAGGGGGCATTGAAGGGTTTAGATTTAGATTAGATTAAGACGTTAAAAGTATTTTTTTGAAATTCAATATGTCGGATCTAATATGGTGGGTTGAAAATTTTACCTTATTCGCATTTTTTCAGATTTGGTATGGGGGGGGGGGGGGTTGGGGTCGTATATTACGAATATGAAGTTAATTTTTTACAACTATTAGATTGATAAAATACAATATAAAGGACTGAAAATTTTACATTTTCCTACCTTGTTTAAAATTGATCTTCCAGAGTACTTGGAGCATATACAACCGCAATATGCAGTATAAAATATATCGGGCTAAAAAATTTACCTCTTAGGTTCTTTAAATATCTATATTGAAAGGTTTTGGGGCCTATATTACTAACCTAAAATTAATTTGAAATTTAAGATAGAGGATTTACTATGACAGACAAAGTATTTGTTTGACACAATTTCACTGCTATTTGGAAAACTCTAAGAATCAAAGAATTTTTTGTGGTTCATTTAGAGTGTGATTTACAACTTTGAATAAAATGAAAACTTTTTTGCCATCTTGGAGTTATTGCGAGGTACACTAATATCGATTAGTACTTAGTTCAAATAATTTATGGATATCATAATGAATTCAAAACTAAAAATCGAAAAATAAAATTTTTATAAAAAAAATTGAACCGACTTCTAAAAGTGCGCTAAAAATTTAAAAAAACTATAAACTTTTATATGAAATTGCAATTTTTGAAGTAGACGCTAAATTATTTCTAAATGAAACAAATAAGTACTAATATATACAAATTATGGTAAGGCAGCCATTACAAATAAAGCATTTTTAATCTGTTTATGCGAATCACATTTTGTCAGGTATTAGTTTGACGCATCCTTCAAAAATTTCAATTTCATATAAAAATTTATAGTTACTTTTCACTTTTTAGCGCACTTTTAGAAGTCGGTTCAATTTTTTTTTATAAAAATTTTATTTACTTTACTTTCTAACCCTGCATGTGTCCGGAAATATATTATTTGTCCAGCGGGAAATATACTTTCTTTTTTTCTTTTTTAAATAACTAATGGATTACGTATTTAATTTCGAGCCAAGAATGTTAATTTTTATTGATTTGGCTTATTAAACAAATTATTTCAGCCGACTGTTGTTACCCAGGAACTCACCTAGGGTCATTTCTAAGCTGTCATCTCTTTTATATTTTAAACACGATTGAAACAACGAGCATGGACCTTTAATATTAGGCCGAGATCATTTTGCCTTGACCCTACTTTCCTTTTTGAAACAACCAAAGAAGTTGTGAATATTTCATATAAGTTTATTTAACCATCTTTAAGATTTTAGGGTGAACTCTAGTTCCGATAATTGAGTTTTGTTTATTTGTTACCTTATCTTTTATCTGTTTGCTGTTTATTGGGTTTTTTAATGGAATAAGCTTGGAAACGGGGATTTAAGAATTCCTATAATTTTTCAATTAAGGAATGCTTTAAAGCGATCTAAAAATTCAGGGTAAGATCCATTAATCACAGTTTATTAAAGCAGATTTTTATAGATTTTTGATTTGTTAAAATTTGAGTTCAGAATTTATCTTTAATAAATGAGTTTAATGGCAATTTGAATCTGGCTCCGTATGTTTAAGTCTTCATATTCTTAAATATATAAATTTAACTGTCGATTATTCAGTTTTATATTGGGTTTCAAGAGAGTTTTTTTTTGATTATTAATCAATTTTTCTTCAGTTTTCTTGGTATTTGATAGATGTTACTATGGTAACGTTTTAATTATTATTTTCATATTAGTAAGGGTTAATTTTGAAAGCAGCCTTTGCTATTTATTGTTAAATTTAATGTATTTTTATACATATTTACTCTCGGGTTGTATCACGATGACTCTAATTTGTCGAAAAAAAACTTATCCTATATATTCCAAAGTTAATTTAACTTGCGTTGAATTCTTTGGCCCCCATTCTGGATTTGAAATAAGTGAAAACAAAGTAAAATAGCATCATGATATGTCCGGTGAATCGAATATTTACAATTTAACTTCAGTGTAAATTCCTTTGAGACCGGTCCTATTAGATTTCAATTCAAGAGGCTATCGGCAAGAAGTTTTTTATTTTTGTATATCCTAGCCTCATACATAGTATTATGGTAAATATGGTGATTATATTTTGACAAATTATTTTTCGCTTCGGAGCATAATTAAATTGATTTGTTCAAGCGTTTATAATATCCAGTAGTAACAAATGCTAATTATTATCTATTTTAGTTTATTATTATTTCTAATTTTGCGGTGGTTCAATCATTCATCTAGATTGATTATTTTGTAAAGTAAATCTTTGGTTCTATTTCACAATAAACAAAATATTGGTGATCACCCGAAGTCAAACTGGACTTTTTTTGCACGTTTACATATTTTTACCCTTAGCTGTCTATAAGTTAAAAAGTTTTAAGCAGTATATTACTTTAAATGAATAATTTGTTTAACTATTACTAATTAGTAATTGATTAATGCTTAATTTTAATATTATATTTCAAAACTATTTTGGTTCTTGAGCTTTTTCTCACACTTTTTCGTTTTCGAGATACTTTATTTTGAATATATAGAAAGGTTAAGATTCCTAATTGAAAAAAAAGTAACATTAATAGATCAATATTTCTTGTCTATTTAATGAAAGTTGATTAACAAATTTTTCAATTTTTAATTTCGTTAGTGTGAAAAGTCTTAAACGTTCTTTTTTTTAATTTTTCTTTGTTAAGTTTTAGGGTTTCCCTCCTATTTTGTGGATTTCCAAAAACCTTTAGTTTTAAATTTATGAGCACTAATGCCTAACTAGTACCTACACATCGCTACACGGTTTAGTAATGTTGCAGCCGGATTTGTACAAGACGACACAGCTGGTAATCTCACCATTGGAATAGCAAGAAAACTTATTACTTTAAACGATAACAATCTAAAATATTTTGTACGTCAATTAAAGTTTATTCCATTTCTTTCTAATGCGTTTCGCAATTTTCCGTTATTTTATAAAATCATGACGAGTTTCGAAAAGTGTAATCTTTGAACTCTATTTTTACAAGAAAATCGACTTGCCCATTGTATTTTATAAAAATATAAGGTCTTAAAAATAAACCGTAGCTTGGTTTAGGTCAAAAAAGCCTTTCGTTTTCCCACAAAAACAAATAAAAATAAATTTCTGCATTATCAAATTAACGTATCTCAGTAACAAAAGAACCTTTATCATAAATAAATAATAATTTTTTCTTATGATGAGGGCTTTCTTATATGGAACTAAAACCAGCGAAAAATTTATTTTTGCAGTTACTATGGCATTAAGAAAAAATATGAATTTTAACAGTTTTTTCGCATAACAAAATCAGTCGCTATCTATAATTTACTATTGAAACTTTTCTGTTCATAATCAAAATCCGAGCTTGTAATATTAAAAAATCATTTTTTGACATTTTGAAATGCTCCTAGTCCATTTTTCAACATTACTAACTACCGTTAACTATCATGGCTAGTCTTGTATTTACCCCTTCTGTAACCTCTTACTCAGGAATATCGGAAAACTTGTTTACTAACTAGTATAACAGGACCGCGGGATATTCTCTTGAAACGCCAACTTACGGTATAAAAATGATAAGAAAAAATATCTGGGGAACTGTGAGAAAAATAGGTTTGATCTACAGACTAAGGAAGGAAGGTATTACAAAAAATAGATTGCTAATAAAGTATTAAACTGTATGTATTGCTAAATTAAACTTGTTTTTGTATAAATGTACGAGATTAATTTTGACGTTGAAAACTAGGTTTTATTAATTTTTCTTTATCTATATTTTCAATTAAGAAAAATTACATACTGCTACGCTGTTAAATTACGCCAAAGCTTCGCAGTTAATTGAAAAGAAACCCAATAATAGAGTATTACCAAAATAAATAATAATGTAAAATCACCGCGTTCAGTAGGAAGTTAGAAGTTGTGCCAGCGAGCAAATACCCGAAGTTAACCCCTATGCTGGAGAAAAGAAATTAGTTATATATATATATATATATATATATATATATATATATATATATATATACAGGCGCGGATCCAGCCTCTCTCCTTGGGGGGGGGGGGGGGGGGGGCGGTGATATTTTAAAAGTGCAGTATGGCAAGCGAAAGCAAGTTGTCGACGGGGAGGGAGGGGACGGGGGGGGGACACCAGCAACATTCCCATTTCTAGTGTAAAAGGCAGGGTCGGGTCTATTTTTCAGGAATTTAAAGCTGTTGGTGAGGGGGGGCGATCACAAGAAAAAACAAGTTGCCGACAGGGAGGGAGGATGCGAGCAGCATACACATTCCTAGTATGAGAGGCAGAATCGGGTCTATTTTCCTGAATTCAAGGCTCTTGGGGGGGGGGGGGTATCGCAAGAAAAACAAGTTGTCAACGGGAGTGCCAGCAGCATACACATTCCTAATATAAAATGCAGAATCGATTGTATTTTCCTGAACTCAAAGCTTTTGGGAAGGGGGGGGGGGGATCGCAAGCATACACATTCCTATAGTCTATTCAATATCTAGAGAGAGTTATAAAACTGTTATCGAAACCTCCAACGTACCTGCTCCAATGCCGCAGGTATCTGAGGACTGCCGTAAATCTAATTATATTTAAACATAATAAACTTTTATAAATTTACTGCTACAATAAAATTTCTGGTAGTTCAATTTAATTTCTGTCAGTGAGCAAAGTACACCTTACAATGTATCCTTAGTAATTTATCTTGTCTGTGCTTGTTTTTACATATTATTTGAGATTAGTGAGATACCCAAAAGATATGGCTTCCAAAATCGTTAAACAACGAATGTTTATGATGCCTTAAGATATCAATATCTAGATAATAATGTTAAAAGTTCTGTTGAGTTGTTTTCTAACATGACAGGACTTGGAAAATTTACTGTGCCCAATACTGACGGAAAAAAATGACTGGAATTGTTAGTACTCCCAAGCTACATTCGATCAGGGGCAGACGAAAAACCTCGTTGGAAGAAGATATGTCAACTGCAATAAAAGAAGTTGTACACACAGTTTATTATGAGAATCAGATCCCAACCGTCGACAAAATTCTAAGTAAAATCAATGAAGATCGGGATTTACCTGAAATTAAAAGAACTGTGCTCTGGAAATTGCTAAGAGAACTTAATTTTTCTGGAAAAAAGCAAATAGGAAACCTGTTCTTATAGATCGTCTGGAATATGTCCGTTGTAGAAGGAAATATCTCTCTCAAGTAAAAGGTAGAGTTGCTAGAAATATTACAACTTACAAAATTAGTAATTTAACTTAACTTTTGAAACATTTTTTGAACAAAGTTAGTGCAGAAAATTGGGAACAATCCATATAATAAAAGCATAAAAGAAAATGTGAAAACTCGATCTCATGATCGGTGAGATAGAGGAACCAATTATAATTAATTTGAGTGAAGATAATTTCACTGCCTTTGACTAGGAATTAGATACGTAATGTTTACCAGTGTAAACACAATTTATTATTTAAATTTTTGTTTTTGTTGTATTTTACTGTTTAATGTTGTTTATATATTTTTTAAATTTTTTATATATTTTTATTTTAGTGTATCCCACTCTTTAATTTTATACATATTTAATTCTAATTACCGTAAGTTTTTTATTATTTTATTATTGTGTTTGTGTCTTTTTCTTAAGCGTGTAGAATTAGCATGTTTATTTTATTTTTTTGGGGCTATCGGATTTCCTTATAATAACGTGAATTAAATTAAGATATCAGTACAATAAAAATAAAAATAAGTAGGTCTAATTATTAACTGTAACATATAAAAACTAATTACATTTGAATCCATTTTTAGTGTTTAATTTTAGTTCTGCAGATGGTTTCAGAAATAAATAAACTGAACCGTCAAATATCCTAAAAATGTTTAGCCCCAAAAAAAATTTAATATTATATGGACGAATTTATTTTTTTTTATATATTTTAAACTTCTTGTATTTTTGACAATGGATATTTTGTAAGTATTTAAATTATAATTTAGAATTTTTTGCGAGAAAAAGGCTATATTTTAGTCGGAATGTGCCTAAAACGATTTCTATGCCACAATTAAAAATAATAAAAATACAGTTATGATTTGTGTGAAATATGTCAAAATTTTCTATATTTTCTAATGTATGTGAATTATTAAGAAATCATAAGAAATTAAATAAAATTATGAAAACTTTTTATTTCAGGTTTATTACCGAAATAATATTCCATAAATACCTTGTGATAAAATAAACCTCCTTCCGACGCCTATGACAAGGATTAAAATCCTTTTTAACACTTCACACATCCAAATATCTATTGTTATCCAATCAAATAGTCCATTATTATAGACCGGTATTCTTGATTCTAAAATTTCTAACCCATTTCTATGAATAATATATGTGTCTAACAGATTTTGGCAAAGAAATCGGACTAAAGAACAAAGGGTAAAAAATGATTTATTATTCTCTCTAGTTCTTCAATAAACTATAGCAAAAGTGGGAAAATCGGGTCTATTTTCCTGAACTCAAAGCTCTTGGGGGGGGGGGGGGGGCGATCGCCCCCACCGCCCCCCCCCTTGGATCCGCGCCTGTATATATATATATGTATATATATATATATATATATATATATATATATATATATATATATATATATATATATATATAGTTATATATATATACATCTATATATATATATATATATATATATATATATATATATATATATAACTAATTTCTTTTCTCCAGCATAGGGGTTAACTTCGGGTATTTGCTCGCTGGCACAGCTCCTAACTTCCAGCTGAACGCGGTGATTTTACATTATATAGATGTATATATATATATATATATATATATATATATATATATATATATATATATATATATTGTTCCGGACGGCCGGTCTTCAAACAAACTACACACGCTGTATTATTTTAAGAACTTTTTATTGTCAACCTTACTGTTGACACTTGTCAAATTAATTCAACGTGCGTCGACAAACTCTCAAAATATACTGACTACAAAAGCCGATCTGGACCCTTTATATACCCTTTTGGTCGATACCGGAAGATTCCCTAATTCTCTAGAACGATTTCCATACTACATGGTGCAATAGAAATAAGAAAAAGGAATAATCCGGCGATTTCTAGACCTACTATCATTGGCGTTCTATGTTAAAAATAAGGAAATAGAATTCTCTAAAAAGTTCCAGACCTTCTTTCATAGTCGTCTCCAGAGGAAATTAACAAAAGTAAAATTACTTAAATAAATTATAAACACCTAGAAAATATACCTAAAACCCTACGAACTACAAACACAAACTAATACTATGAAATATAAAATGCTACAAAGTTCGTTACATTAGAAAATATACCTAAAACCCTACAAAAAACAAACACAAACTAATACTATGAAATATAAAACGCTACAAAGTTCATTACATTAGAAAATATACCTAAAACCGTACAAACTACCAACACAAACTAATACTATGAAATGAACAACGCTATAAAGTTCGTAACATTGCCCTCCTTCCAAGCCTTGATCGTCCCAATCAACCTTCTTGATCTTGATAATGGGCCAATCTGTCCAGATGCACGACTTTCATCTTCGCATGAGGGCTTTTTTGAATTCGGTACACCAGATCGTTTAGTCGAGTCAATACGTTGTACGGACCTTCCCATGAATTTTGAAGCTTTGGTGAACGCACTTTGGTTCTTTTCGGATTGTACAACCAAACTCTTTCGCCAACTATGAATCCACCAGCATTGGCTTTGAGGTCATAGCGGGTCTTTATTCTGTCGTTTTCTATTTGTAGCTTTTGACGGACTTCTTCGTGTAAGACCTGCAGCTGTTTACTAAGTTGGTTGGAGGAGTCTTCCTAAGTTGCTTCAGAATCGGATGGACGTCCAGTAAGCAAATCGACTGGAAGACGTAATTCCTTTCCAAAAATTATGCTAGCAGGTATTTTTCCAGTGGCTTCGTGAATGGCTGAATGCATTTATCCCAGTTATTTTGTTGTTCATTTACTTGTATCCTGATGTAATTCTCCAGCGTTCTGTTAAATCTCTTAACCATTCCATCTGACTGTAGATGAAGGGGTGTTGTTCTAGTTTTGTGGATTTTCAGAAGCTTGCAAAGATTCGTAAAAACTTCAGATTCAAAATTTCTGCCTTGATCAAAGTGTATCTCTCCTGGCACCCCATATTTACAAATCCATTGTTCAAACAATATTTCAGTAACGGTGATGGCTTCTTAATTTGGTATCGCATAGACTTCTGGCCATTTACTGAAGTAATCCATAGCTACCAACATATAGCAATTCCCTGATTTACTAATAGGCAATGGTCCTGCTATGTCTATAGCAATTCTTTCAAAAGGTACTCCTATATTGTACTGCTTCATTTTACCGTGGCTACGGGTCCTCAGTCCTTTACTGGCAGCACAGTCGGTACATGTTTTGCACCAATCTTTTACATCTGCGCGGCTCCTCAGCCAATAGAACCTCTCTCGAACTTTTTCAAGAGTTTTCATAACCCCTAAGTTTCCGCCACCTACACAATTATGTAAAGCTTGCAGTATTTCTGGAATCCTTTTGGTGGGTAAAACAGTCTGGTATTTGTAGTCTTTGCCATCAGAGGTCTCCCAATTTCTATTTAAAAGTCCATTGTGCATAGTCAAGGAATCCCATAAGGCCCAGTAACGTTTCACTTTATGAGATTTTAATGAGATTTCTTGAAAAGTGGGTCGATTTGAATTATTATTCTTTAATTTAATGATAAGGTTAAGATCTGGATCTTCTTGTTGTTCTTTGGAGATGATTTTAGGATCCTAATCCAAAGAGCATTGTAGTCGTGTCTTTCGGCAATAGAAATCGTCAGGATTTTCTCGCTCTTCTTGCCTGTTACAGTGCTTACAGTCTTCTGAACATGGTCTACTTGATAAAGCGTCTGCATTTTTGTGGTTCAAGCCTTTTCTGTGTTCAATTTTAAAATCATATTCCTGTAAACGTTGTAACCATCGTGCTAGTTGACCTTAAGCAGTTTTAAATTGTAAAAGCCACTTTAGTGATGCGTGGTCTGATCGCAAAAGAAATTGATGATCATATAAATATTAATGAAAATATTCTAATGTCTTTATAATGGCGAGTAGTTCTTTTCTTCTTACACAATAATTTCGCTCAGCTTTGCAAAGTACTTTGCTAAAATAAGCAATCACTTTCTCTTGGCCATTTTGTATCTGGGACAAAATTCCACCGATGCAGGAGTTACTAGCGTCAGTATCCACAAAAAACATCTGATCGGGCTCAGGATATGATAGTATTGGAGGATTACAAAGTGCCTTCTTTGGTTCATTAAAAGCGGTTTCGCAGTCTGCGAATCATTCATAGCTATTGCTATTTTCAGTCAGTCGATGTAAAGGTCTTGCAATATCGACGAATCCTTTTATGAATCTTCTATAGTAAGTACAGAGACCTAGAAAACTTCTTAGTTCATGTTTATTTTTTGGTATTGGCCGACCTTGAATGGCTTTTGTCTTCTCTGGGTCGGTTCGTACACCAGCTTCTGTAATTACATGTCCCAGGTATTTCACTTCTTTCTGGAAAAATTGACATTTCTTCAAACTGAGCTTTAATTGTGCACTACTCAGTTTTTGAAGTACATCTTCGACATTTTTCAGATGATCGTCAAATGTTTTTCCTAGAATTATGATGTCATCTAGGTAGACTAGGCATGTTTTTCACGTTAGTCCATGTAAAATTCGTTCCATTAAACGTTCAAAAGTGGCGAGAGTATTGCATAAACCAAATGGCATAATATTAAATTGCCATTCCAGTAGAAAAGCCGGAATTTTCTTTATCGTCTGGATGAAGCTGTACCTGCCAATAACCACTTTTTAAGTCCAATGTGAAAAACCATTTTGACCCGGTTAAAATGTCTAAAGTATCATCAATACGAGGTAAAGGGAAACTGTCTTTCTTTGTGACGTCATTAAGCCGTCTAAAGTCAACACAGAATCTAGTTGAGCCATCTTTCTTCTTAACTAGTACAACTGGGGATGTCCAGGGACTTTGGGAAGGCTCTATAATGCCTTGATTCTGCATATCTTTAAGCATCTTGTCTACCTCATCACGTTTTGCTAATAGTATTCTCCTTGGAGCTTGTTTAATTGGAGTTGCTTCTCCAGTATTTATTCGATGTTCGACTACATTGGTCCTTCCCAAGTCGCTATCAGATAAAGAGAAAACATCCTAATTTCTTCGTAAAAGATCTTCCAGTCTAGCCACCTGAACTTGATTCAGTAAAGGTGTTGACGTACTAACTAGGTCTAGAAGTACCTTAGGTAAACTAGCAGGTAATTTCTCAAGTTGTAAGGGGATACCGGTAACTATCACGTCGACAGGTTGACAGGTATCAATCTTGTCACCTTTTCTTATCTGTTGAGGATAATCCTTCAAGTTCAGCATCTTGACAAATGTAGTGCTTCTTTTATTCTGAATCAATGTTCTAGCAAGAAGAACTCCTTTTGCATATAACGAGCAATCTTGAATTGGTTCAACCAAGACTATTCCATCTTCTTCGGAGTCATCAACCCTTACTTTTACTATACATTCTGAATATGGTGGTAACATCGCATCTTCAAGAACTACAAATTCCCGGATTGATATTTCACTATTTCTCGGAAGATTCATAACAATTTCTTCATTTCTAGTTCGTAGTACTCGTTGGGGAAGATCAAGGACAAGCTTCTGGTGTTCCATGACATCTAAATCTAGTATTACTTCGTCCAAAATATCAGCAACAATAACTACATGTTTGAAAGTGGTGCTTCCTAGGTTTATTTCAGCTTCATGTATCCCTTTCACAGGTATTACTTCACCATTGGCGGTTTGCAGGACATAATGCTTTTCCGGAAGACCAATTTTACATTGAGCCACGAAGTTCGGCTTTACAATGGTGTGAGTGAAACCAGTATCTAATACCATTTCATATAACAGACCGCCCCTTTAAGCTGGCTACTGGGAGTTTTCCTGATTCTGATCACTGTCAGGAGCAGTACTGCCAGTACAGCGGCTTTGTACATGCCCTTCTTGACCACATTTCCAACAACGAATTTATTGCCATGAAAGGTTGTGTTTTTGTTGTCATGCGCCTTTTGTTTGTTTAGAAATTCCTGCATCTCCCTCATTTACTTCATAAAGAACTGTATCGTGGTCATCTTAGGAAACACTGACTCTTCTTATGACTCTTCCTTGGTTCCTTGAGGTCTGTTTGGCTGTTTCAAACTGAAGGGCATAAGCAAGAATCTCGGAAATTCTCTTCAGTCTGACCATTCTTAGTATCTGACTTGTTTCAGGGTCGCGTAAACCTTTAATAAAACTATTCACTGCTAACTCTTGCTTTATTTCTTCCGGATATGTTGGATAGGTCAAATTTATTAGCCTCATTATATCGGCCTCATACTCTGGCAGACTTTTGTTGTATTTTTGTCTTCTTTCCTGGAGTTGGGCCTTATAAACTTCTTGGAGGTGAGCTTCCCCATAACTCATCTCCAGAAAAGTAACAATAAACTCATAATCATTCTGTTTTTCTTCAGGAATGTTACGTAACACCTCCATAGCTTCACCTCGTAGTGCTAGAACAAGAGCACGTGCCTTCTCAGGTGAACTCCAATTATTGCCGGTGGCGGCGGCCTCGAATTGACGGACATAGGTAAGGCAAGGTACTTTGCCGTCGAAGGTAGGTGGCTTCATCACACTTGTTGCTGGAACACCATCTACCTTTATTATACCTGTACTGGCTACCTTCTCTATTTGCATATGTAACTGTTGCACCTGTTTCTGGATTCCTGTCACTTCATGTTGTATTTCAACATGTACATGTTCTCTAATTTCGCTAATCTTCTTTTGCATTTCTTGTTCTATGCGCTTCATATCTTCTTGATTTTTTGTGATGTCTTCTTTCAGTTCTTGTTTAATATCTTCTTCACTTGTCTTAAGTTCCTATCTCATGTCCTCCAGACTTGTTTTTAGTTTCTGTTTTATAATTTCTTTATTTTTCTTAATGTCTTCTTGGCATGTTTTTAGTGTCATCAATTCTTGTTCATATCGTCTTGATTTTTCGTCATATCTTCTTTCAATTCTTGCTTCATGTTTTCTTGGCTTATCTTCAGTGTCATTAATTCTTGTTTCATATCATCTTGGCTTCAGAATTAGAATTAATTTTATCATAAGGTTGAAGGTTGAACATTTGATAGAAACAAAGATGTATCTTTTATCGAAATACACCAAATTCATGATGTAAATAAAAGGACGTTTTTCGAAAACGGTTAGGATTAGCGACGTAAATCAAGAGTACTTAATTTTTAGTCAGTAATTAAGTGTTTGTAAAAAACGTTGTCTATAGTTCTTATCATAGAGGGCGTAAAAAAGGGTCATGAGTGTCACGGCTAGTCCGTCCCTGCAGCTGTGAGTAATTCACAAAAGTTGGATACTAATTTGGAGGGTCTTACCTAATATATATCATATTAAAAAAGAATTGAAATATACCTGGTGGTTCAATAATTATGTGTAAAAACTTGATTCCATTGCTGCTCTTTGGGAACTCATATCTCCGAAGAGGAGGCCTATAAAAAACATTATATGCACCAATAGTATTTCTTTCACGCATTTTTTCCATATCCGGGAGATTTCCCACCTTTTTCCGAACACCCTGTATAAATATGGGACGTTTCATTATGTTTCAACACATATATTTTCGAGATCTGCAGCTGAACTACCTTGAAAGATAGTTTAGGTGCTAATATGCACAACTAAAGGAACTTCGGAGGTACGACTCAAATAATATGAATGTTTTATAGCAGATTTAAAATAAAATGTTTCTATTTTTTGGTATATCTTGTGATCTTTGTTTACTTATCTCAGAAAAAAAATTGTTGAAAATACCGCTCTTCTTCAATTTATCATCAATAACACTTATTTTTAAAATATCGCTCTCTTTTTAACCTCTCTTCGCTCCGCTAATCAGAGACCAAGATTATTTTAAAACATCGTTTCACAACGGAGACTGTAACGCCTACCGGTGCATGCTGAAGCCTTTCAAGTAGGTGGCGGTGTATCTAAGGGCAATTGGTTTGCATTAAACTAGTCAATATGAGAGGGAGCATTTTGAAAAAAATTATAATACAAACTCTGAAATTTTTTATCTTGTCCTTATAGCCCAAAATTTTAAAATAAATTTTATCATTATAATTCAGTTCAGATTAGTTTGTTTGTTTGTTTTATTATTGAAAAGTATTGGCAAGATCATTCATCAAGAGTTGGCAGGAAAATTCAAACTATTATAGGTAAAAAAACATAATACTATGAATACAGCTCGGAACTTACACTGGAGAACAACAAGTTCAAGGTGCACTGGGGCCGAACTGTGCTTACCGATCATACAGTTGCCCATAACAGACCAGACATCATTTTAGTAGATAAAACATCCAAGCGAGTAACACAAATAAAAGTCGGTATTCCTAACGGCAATAATTTAAGGGACAAGCATAATAAGAAGATCGCCAAATACAGAGAATAAAGGTACAGATACGCAAACAGTAGAGAATGAATAATGATTCCCATAATTCTAGCAACAATCAGCGTAGTGCTAAAGAGTCTTCTGCTAAATATCAAGGAATTGGGCCTTAGCGAACATTTGTATAAAGCTATGCAAAAGACAGTGCTACTTAAGGACGCTCGAACTATCAGAAAGTTTATGAAAAATGCAAAGGATCATAACATTACTTAGGGATCGACAACATAGAAAGCTCCATCATTTTAATATCTGAGTATGCAGTACTGAGTATTTGAAATATAAATTTATGTGTTCTCCTACAAATGACTCAAAACCTATGTGTTTAATTTGCCGAAAAGTTTTTTTCCAATATAGTCATGTATTTTCTTAAACTACAAGAGCTTATGATGAAAATGCAAGCTGATAAAAAGGACAAAATGTATTTGAAGCAGCAAATCATATCAAAACATTTTGCTCTGTTCTCTAAACAAGCGAGCTTCATATAGTATTTCATTCTTAATCATAAAGGCGGAAAAACCATATATATTTGGTAAAGAATTAATCTAATCGGCAGTGACAGACGTATTAAAAACTATTCTTCATCATAAGAATGACCAAACATCACAAGAGAATCCCATTAAGCAATAATGCAGTACAAGGAAGAAGTGGTTAAATGGCTAAAAATGACAAAATGTCATTATGTTTTTACTTAAAAACATACAGATTTTCCATTCAACTCGATGAGTTATGTAAAACAAAAACGTCAAAACTGCTTAGGTGGGGAAGCTTCTTTTGTCCGAGAGAAATCCCGGTAGAGATTAATACAGTCATTTTCCAATATTATCAGCAGTGTCTGCAAAATGGGAAGCTTTTCTGACTTATTACGAACACTTGGTCTTCCTTTATATTAATTTCCAGTAAAGGTTCCAGAATTTTCTAAATATGAACATACCGAGTTGGGTTTTAGATCCTTTCTCAAATACAGATACAGCAAAATTATCAAATTTCAAAAAAATTCTGGTCAAACTCGCAATTAATGAATAACAAAATAAAATTCAGAAATAGGTACCAAGAGTTCTGTCTTCAAAAATCAGTACTCTGGATTGCTGTAAATAGTTCAGAAAAAAAATAATTGCATTCCTTTGTGTGTTTTGAGTGAGGTCGCAAATATATTTTTCAAGAAATGGAATAGACTACTGATCACTGAGCATGGCAATTTGCGACTGTTATTATCAAAATTAGGACCCGATAATGACAAATTTTGACCAGTCTCAAATATACATTAACCCATCCGTGGCTAGTGTTACATATATGTAACGTTAAATTTTCAACTTTATAGCTGACAACCCCGTCAGAGTTTTGATACGGGGTCATGTAAATCATTACGAGTGTCATTTTAAAGGAAAGCAGCCGCCAGTATCTTTTAGTTGTTTTGTTACTGTGAGTGAAGGTAAGTGTAAAAAGTAATTTCTTAGAAGCAAGAAATATGGTCGTATGGCTAAAGTAAGTACAGTTAATTATGTATTTTTACATTTTTTATTATGTTTATTGTAAAATACTCTTCTTCTTCATCTTCTTATCTCAAGACATTGTCCTGTTTTTTCAAAGTTGTAGCACAAGTTGTGACTCTGATATCCAGTTTTCGCACCAGCGTTTAGGAGGTCTTCCGAGAAGTCTACAGGTGTTCAATTTCTCCTCTTCTGCAAGTTTTGCAAATAGATTATTAGCCATTCTCTCTACGGGGCCTCTTCATGTTCTTCTTGTTGCTCTTGACTATCTTACCAGGTCTTGAATGTCACATAGGAACATGATATGGCTATTTCTCATTCTATCTCTAAGCTTTTTGCCCGTAATAGTTCTTAGTGTCTTCTCTCTATTGTTCTTATCGGTTGTTTAGTAGCAGCTGTTTCTGGTCGCATTTCTGTGGAATAGGTCTTAATAGATCTTATACAGATCTTGTAGATTCGTGTTTGGCTTTCAATACTCATATATGTATTTTTCTATATTACGTCCCGGAGAAATCCTGATACCCTAGCTGCTGTTATGTTAGGAATGGCTTTACTTTAAAGGAAGTCATCCAAATGGCTTATGACGAAAATCTGGACATACGGGATATATATTTATATATATATATATATATATATATATATATATATATATATATATATATATATAAACATCTATATATATATATATATATATATATATATATATATCAGGCGCGGATCCAAGGGGGGGGGCAGTGGGGGCGGTCGCCCCCCCCCCCAAGAGCCTTGAACTCAGGGAAATAGATCCGATTTTGCCTCTTTTACTATAGTTTATTTAAGAACTAGAGAGAGTAATAAATCATTTTTTACCCTTTTTTTTCTTCGCAAACTACCTGTGTTCTTTAGTCCTGTGTCTTTGGCAAAATCTGTTAGACACATATTTTTCGTAGAAAATTTATAATCAAAAACACCGATCTACAATAATGGCCTATTTGGGTTGGATAACAATAGATATTTGGAAGTGTAAAGTGTTAAAAAGGATTTTAATCCTTGTCATAGGCGTCGAAAGGAGGTTTATTTTATCACTAAGTATTTATGGCATAGAATATTATTTCGGTAATAAACTTAAAATAAAAAGTTTTTATAATATTATTTTATTTCTTATGATTTCTTAATAATTCACATACATTAGAAAATATAGATAATTTTGACATATTTAACACAAATCATAATTGTATTTTGATTATTTTTAATTATGGCATAGAAACCGTTTTAGTCACATTCTGATTAAAACGTAGGTTTTTCTCTCAAAAAATTCTAAGTTATAATTTATAAAAACTTACAAAATACCTATTGTCAAAAATACAAGAAGTTAAACGTATAGAAAAAAATAAATTCGTCCATATAATATTAAAATTTTTTTGAGCTCTCTGTCATAATTAATTAAAAACATTTTTAGGATATTTGACGTTTCAGTTCATTTATTTCTTAAACCATCTGCAGAATTACAATTAAACACTAAAAAGGGATTCAGATATGATTAATTTTTATATGTTACAGAAATTTAAATAATAAATTGTGTTTACGCTGGTAAACATTAGGTATCTAATTCGTAATCAAAGTCAGTGAAGCTATTTTCACTCAAATTAATTATAATTGGTTCCTTTATCTCACCGATCGAGTTTCCACATTTTCTTTTATTCTTTTATTATATGGATTTTTCCCAATTTTCTGCAGTAACTTTATTCAAAAAAATCTTTCAAAAGTTCAGTTAAATTACTAATTTTGTAAGTACCTTTTACTTGAGGGAGATATGTTCTTCTCCAACGGACATTCTCCGGACGATCTATAAGAACGAATTTCCTATCTGGTTTTTCCCAGCAAAAATTAAGTTCTCTGAGCAATTTCCAGAGCTCAATTCTTTTAATTTCAGGAAAATTCCGATCTTCATTGATTTTAGTTAGAATTTTGTCGACGGTTGGGATTTGCTTCTCATAATAAAATGTATATACAACTCCTTTTATTGCAGTTTATATCTCTTCTTCCAACGAAGTTTTCCGTCCGCCTGTAATTGAATGTGGCATGGAAATACTAACAATTTCAGTAATTTTTTTCTCCTTCAGTATTCGGTACATAGTAGATTTTCCAACTACTGTCATGTTGGAACAAATGTGAAGAGAGCTTTTAACATTATTATCTAGATATTGATGTTTTAAGGCATCATAAACATTCATCGTAATAAGTTTTTCGTTGAGGAAAAAATGCCCTGGTTTAACGATTTTGGAATAAATATAGATGTGGAAGCCATATCTTTTGGGTATCTCACTAAGGCCACATTGAAAGGTGTACCTTGTTCACTGACGGAAATTAAATTGAATTGAATTGAATCAGAAATTTTATTGTTGCAGTAAATTTATAAAAGCTTATAATATTTAAATATAATTAAATATAACTAGACTTAAGGCAGTCCTCAGTTACCTGCGGTACTGGAGCAGGTACATTGGAGGTTTCGGTAACAGTTTTATTACTCTCTCTAGTTCTTGAATAGAGTATAGGAATGTGTATGCTTGTGATCGCCCCTCCCCTTCCCAAGAGCTTTGAGTTCAGGAAAATAGAACCGACTCTGCCTTTTATACTAGGAATGTGTATGTTGCTCGCATCCTCCCCCCCTGTCGGAACTTGTTTTTTCTTGTGATCGCCCCCCCCCCCTTCTCCAAGAGCTTCAAATTTAGAAAAATAGACCCAACCCTGCCTTTTATACTAGAAATGGGAATGTTGCTGGTGTCTACCCCCCGTCGACAACTTGCTTTCGCTTGCCATACTTTTCTGACATCACCGCCCCCCCCCAAAGAGAGAGGCTGGATCCGCCCCTGATATATATATATATATATATATATATATATATATATATATATATATATATATATATATATATATATATATATACATCTATATATACACGGAGGAATCCGTGAAAGCCGCATAAACATGTATATATATATATATATATATATATATATATATATATATATATATATATAGATGTGTATATAAATATATATATATATATATATATATATATATATATATATATATATATATATATATATATATATATATACTCATCTATATATACACAGAGTCACAACTTGTGCTACAACTTTGAAAAAACAGGACGATGTCTTGAAATAAGAAGAAGATGAAGAAGAAGAGTATTTTACAATAAACACAATAAAAAATGTAAAAATGCATAATTAACTGTACTTACTTTAGCCATACGACCATATTTCTTGCTTCCAAGAAATTACTTTTTACACTTACATTCACTCACAGTGACAAAACAACTAAAAGATACTGGCGGCTGCTTTCCTTTAAAATGACACTCGTAATGATTTACATGACCCCGTATCAAAACTCTGACGGGGTTGTCAGCTATAAAGTTGAAAATTTAACGTTACATATATGTAACACTAGCCACGGATGGGTTAATGTATATTTGAGACTGGTCAAAATTTGTCATTATCGGGTCCTAATTTTGATAATAACAGTCGCAAATTGCCATGCTCAGTGATCAGTAGTCTATTCCATTTCTTGCATGCAAATACTGAATGCGGCTTCGCCGACCTCTCGCCGGATGGTGTATACATGGTTATGCGGTTTTCACGGATTCCTCCGTGTGAGATTCAATAGCAGTTGTAGTGCTGAAATCATATTCAGCAAACGAACAACTATATGCATATATAAATATATTTTTATATATATATATATATATATATATATATATATATATATATATACATATATAAATATAAATATATATATATATATATATATATATATATATATATATATATATATATCTAACACAGAAAGGATATGATGGAACGAAGTTTGCATTCACTGTTTCGCATTTTACTTCACTTACATACGGAGTTGCATATAGTTGTACGTTTGCTGAATGTGATTTCAGCACTACAACAGCATCATGTGGATATAACCACTGCTAATGCATCTCACACGGACGAATCCGTGAAAGCCGTATAAACATATATATATATATATATATATATATATATATATATATATATATATATACTGTATTATTGAATACACTCTGTTATTTTGAAAGCTTTTTTTTGTCAACCTTAATTGTGACACTTGTCAAACTAATTCATGTTGCGTCGACGAACTCTCAAATATACTGACTAAGAAAGCCGATCTGGTCCCTTTATATACCCTTTTGGTCGATACCGGCAGATTCCCCAATTCTCTAGAAGGATTTCCATACTACATGGGATGAAGGAAAATAAGAAAAAGGAATAATCCGGCGATTTATAGACCTTCCATCATAGGCATTCCATGTTAAAAATAAGGAAATCGAATTCTCTAAAAAGTTCCAGACCTTCTTTCATAGTCGTCTCCTGAGGAAATTAACAAAGGTAAAATTACTTAAATAAATTATGAACTCGTAGAAAATATACCTAAAACCCTAAGAACTGCAAACGCAAACTAATACTATGAAATATAAAACGCTACAAATTTCGTAACATTGCTCCCCTTACAAGCCTTGATCGTCCCGACCAACCATCTTGATCTCGATACTGGGCCAATCTGTCCAGATGCACGACTTTCATCTTCGCATGAGGGCTTTTCTGAATTCGGTACACCAGATCGTTTAGTCGAGTCACTACGTTGTACGGACCTTCCCATGACTTTTGAAGCTTTGGTGAACGCCCTTTGATTCTTTTCGGATTGTACAACCAAACTCTTTCACCAACCATGAATCCACCAGTATTGGCCTTAAGGTCATAGCGGGTCTTCATTCTGTCGCTTTATATTTGTAACTTTTGACGGACTTCTTGGTGTAAGACCTGCAGCCGCTTACTAATTTGGTTGCAGTAGTCTTCCCAAGTTGCTTCAGAATCGGGTGGACGTCCAGTAAGCAAATCGACTGGAAGACGTAATTCTTTTCCAAAAATTATGCTAACAGGTGTTTTTCCAGTGGCATCGTGAACGGCTGAACGATAAGCTAGTAGAAATGGCTGAATGCATTTATCCCAGTTATCTTGTTCATTTACTTGTATCCTGATATAATTTTCCAGAGTTCTTTTAAATCTTTCAACCATTCCATCTGACTGTGGATGTAGGGGTGTTGTTCTAGTTTTATGGATTTTCAGAAGCTTACAAAGGTGCGTAAAAAAGTCAGATTCAAAGTTTCTGCCTTGATCAGAGTGTATCTCTCCTAGCACCCCATATCTACAAATCCACTGATCAAATAATATTTCAGCAACGGTGGTGGCTTCCTAATTTGGTATTGCATAGACTTCTGACCATTTACTGAAGTAATCCATAGCTACCAACATATAGCGATTCCCGGATTTACTAATAGTAAATGGTCGTGCTATGTCTATAGCAATTCTTTCAAAAGGTACTCCTACATTGTACTGCTTCATTTTACCATGGCTACGGGTTCTCGATCCTTTACTGGCAGCACAGTCGGCACAGGTTTTGCACCAATCTTTTACATCGGCGCGGCTCCTCAGCCAATAGAACCTCTTTCGAACTTTCTCAAGAGTTTTCATAACCCCTAAGTGTCCGCCACCTATACCATTATGCAAAGCTTGCAGTACTTCTGGAACCTTTTTGGTGGGTAATATAGTCTGATATCTGTAGTCTTTGTCATCCGAGCTCTCCCAAATTCTTTTTAATAGACCACTGTGCATAATCAAGGAATCCTATAAGGCCCAGTAACCTTTTACTTTATGAGATTTTGATGAGATTTCTTGAAAAATGGGTCGATCTGACTTATTATTCTTTAATTTAATGATGATGTTAAGATCTAGGTCTTCCTGTTGTTCTTTGGAAATGATTTTGGGATCCCAATCCAAAGAGCATTGTAGTTGTGTCTTTTGACAATAGAAATCGTCAGGATTTTCTCGCTCTTCGTGTCTGTTACAGTGCTTGCATTCTTCTGAACATGGTCTTCTCGACAAAGCGTCTGCATTTTTGTGGTTCAAGCCTTTTCTATTTCAATTTTAAAATCATATTCCTGTAAACGTTGTAATCATCGTGCTATTTGACTTTCAGTATTTTTAAATTGTAAAAGTTACTTTAGTGATGCATGATTTGTTCGTAGGAGAAATTTTTAGCCGTATAAATATTTGTGAAAATGTTCCAATGTCTTTATAATGGCGACTAGTTCTTTTCTTTTTACACAATAATTTCGCTCAGCTTTGCAAAGTACTTTGCTAAAATAAGCAATCACTTTCTCTTGGCCATTTTGTATCTGGGACAAAATTCCACCTATAGAGGAGTTACTAGCGTCAGTGTCCACAATAAACATCTGATCGGGCTCAGGATATGACAGTATTTGAAGGATTACAAAGCATCTTCTTTAGTTCATTAAAAGCGGTTTCGCAGTCTGCGGACCATTCATAGCTGTTGCTATTTCCAGTCAGTCGATGTAAAAGTCTTGCAATATCGGCGAATCCTTTTATAAATCTTCTATAGTAAGTACAGATACCTAGAAAACTTCTTAGTTCATGCTTATTTTTCGGTATTGGCCAACCGTGAATGATTTCTGCCTTCTCTGGGTCGGTTCGTACAACAGCTTCTGTGATTATATATCCCAGGTATTTCACTTCTTTCTGAAGAAATTGACATTTCTTCAGATTGAGCTTTAATTGTGCACTTCTCAGTTTTTGAAATACATCTTCGACATTTTTAAGATGATCGTCAAATGTTTTTCCCAGAATTATGATGTCATCTAGATAGACCCGGCATGTTTTCCACATTAGTCCATGTAAGATTCGTTCCATTAAACGTTCAAAAGTGGCTGGGGCATTGCATAAACCAAATGGCATGACATTAAACTGCCATAGCCCCATTCCAGTAGAAAAGGCGGACTTTTTTTTTATCCTCTAGATGAAGCTGTACCTGCCAATAGCCACTTTTTAAGTCTAATGTGGAAAACCATTTTGATCCTGTTAAAGCGTCTAGAGTATCATCAATACGAGGCAAAGGAAAACTGTCTTTCTTTGTGACGTCATTAAGCCGTCTGAAATCTGCACAGAATCTAGTTGAGCCATCTTTCTTCTTAACTAGTACAACTGGGGATGTCCAGGGACTTTGGGAATGTTCTATAATGCCTTGATTTTGCATGTCTTTAAGCATCATTACCACTTCGTTACGTTTTGCTAACGGTATTCTCCTTGAAACTTGTTTAATTGGAGTTGCTTCACCAGTATTTATTCGATGTTCAACTATATTGGTCCTTCCCAAGTCGTTATCTGATAAAGAGAAAACATCCTGATTTCTTCTTAAAAGATCTTCCAGTGTAGCCACCTGAACTTGATTCAGTAAAGGTGTTGACGTATTAACTAGGTCTTGAATTACCTTAGGTAGACTATCAGGTAATTTTCCAGGTTGCAACGGGATAACAGTAACTATCATGTCGACAGGTTGGCAGGTAGCAATCTTGTCACCTTTTTTCATCTGTTGAAGTTAATCCTTCAAATTCAGCATTTTGACAAAATTTTTTATTCTGAATCAGTATTCTTGCAGGAAGACTTCCTTTTACATACAATGAGCAATCTTGAATTGGTTCAACCAAAACTATTTCATCCTCTGCGGAATCATCAACTTTTACTTTTACTATACATTCTGAACTTGAGGGTAACATCGCATCTTCAAGAAGTACAACGTCCCGGACCGACACTTGCTCGGTAGATTCATAACAATTTCTTCATTTCTAGTTCGCAGTACTCATTGAGGAAGATCAAGGACAAACTTCTGGTGTTCCATGACATTTAGACCCAGTATTTCTTCGTCCAAAATATCAGCAACAATAACTACATGTTTGAAAGTAGTGCTTCCCAGGGTTATTTCGGCTTCATGTATTTCTTTCACAGGTATTACTTCACCATTGGCGGTTTGCAGGACATTATACTTTTCCGGAAGACAAATTTTACAATGAGCCAAGATGTTCGGCTTTACAATGGTGTGAGTAGAACCAGTGTCTAATACCATTTCACATTCCCGACTGCATACCTTTCTGGGTATTATCAAGCTGGAACCATTGTTTTGCAGCCGGGATATCTTAATTGTTACTATTGGTGGGGCTTGGTAGCACCTAGCCAGCTTTCGCCCCTCTAAGCTGGCTACTGGAAGTTTTCCTGATTCTGATTGCTGTCAAGAGCAGTACTACTAGTACAGCGGCTTTGTACATGCCCCTCTTGGCCACATTTCCAACAACGAATTCTTTTTCTGCTATGGAAGGTTGTGTTTTTGTTGTCATGTGCCTTTGTCTATTTAAAAATTCCTGCATCTCCTTCATTAACTTCATGAAGAATTCCTCATTGGTATTGCGGTCATCGGGGGAGACACTGACTCTTCTTATGACTCTTCCTTGATTCCTTGAGGTCTGTTTGGCTGTCTCTAACTGAAGGGCATAAGCCATTCTTAGTGTCTGACTTGCTTCTGGGTCGCGTAAATCTTCAGTAAAACTATTCACTGCTAACTCTTGCTTTATTTCTTCTGGGTATGTTGGGTAGGTCAAATTTATTAACCTCATTATATCCGCCTCATATTCTTGAAGACTTTCGTTGTATTTTTGTTTTTTTCCTTGGAGTTGGGCTTTATAAACTTCTTGGAGGTGGGCTTCCCTAGAGCGCATCTCCAGAAAAGTAACAATGAACTCATAATCATTCTGTTTTTCTTCAGGAATGTTACGTAGGACCTCCATAGCTTCACCTCGTAGTGCTAGAATAAGAGCACGTGCCTTTTCCGGTAAACTCCAGTTATTGCCGGTGGCGGCGGCTTCAAACTGACAGACATAGATAAGCCAAGGTACCTTGCTGTCGAAGGTCATCACACTAATTGCAGGAACACCATCTACCTTTATTACACCTGTTCTGGCTACCTTCTCGATTTGCAAATTTAATTGCTGCAATGTCTTGAATCATCATCAGTATTTGATTTAAACTAGCTTGAAGTTGTTCTTCCATTTTTACTTTCTGGCTTCTAGTTTCTACTGGCATACAATTTCAGTTTACTTTTTTCCTTCTTTTTCTAATTTTCTAACCTAAACTAACCTCTTCTGGATTTGATCCACTTCCGACACCAATTTGTTCCAGACGGCCGATCTTGGGACTCACACTGTATTATTGAATACACTCTGTTATTTTGAAAGCTTTTTATTGTCAACCTTAATTGTGACACTTGTCAAATTAATTCAAGTTGCGTCGACGAACTCTCAAAATATACTGACTAAGAAAACCGATCTGGATCCTTTATATACCCTTTTGGTAGATACCGGAAGATTCCCTAATTCTTTAGAAAGATTTCCATACTACTTGGGGTAATCAAAATAAGAAAAAGGAAAAATCCGGCGATTTATAGACCTTCCATCATAGGCGTTCCATGTTAAAAATAACGAAATCGAATTCTCTAAAAAGTTCCAGACCTTCTTTCATAGTCGTCTCCTGAGGAAATTAACAAAGGTAAAATTACTTAACTAAATTATGAACTCGTAGAAAATATACCTAAAACCGTAAGAACTGCAAACACAAACTAATACTATGAAATATAAAATGCTACAAAGTTCGTTACATTAGAAAATCTACCTAAAATCCTACAAACTACGAACACAAACTAATACTAAGAAATATAAAACGCTACAAAGTTTGTAATATATATATATATATATATATATATATATATATATATATATATATATATATATATATATATATATATACTGAACACGGTGTATATCTTTAAAAATTTGGCAATTGTAACGGTTTTTAGTTTCCATACATCCAAAAAAAAATATTCCTCGTAAATATAACTAGGGTCGTTCATTTCGATTTAAAGTTATTTCTAAAATTAAACCAACATTTATATTTGTTTTATAATTTCTAATATGTTTTATTATCTAAAATTTAATAATTCTACACAATATCCCAGTGCTATTTTTATAAAAATATGAAGGTTAACACGCTTACCTACTCCATGCCTACTCCAGACCCAATAGAAATCGGAAAATACCAAAAGAGATGCTGGTTTTACCTCCTTATTTTTATTCATAATAATGAAAGAGAGAAAAGATATCCACAGGTCCGGGGCAAGGAAGCAAAAAAAAACAGCTGTTACATAACCTCCTTGCCTCAGACTAACTGTGTCAAATTTTGTCTTTCTATAATAACGGATTTAAAATATTATTAAACGCATTTTATGTATGTTTAGTGTTTGTGACTTTTAACTCGATACCCTGAAGGTTTCAGACTATTCTAATAAAAAAACACTTTATAGTGCTTGTTTTATAGGATTTATTTAAGTTTTTTAACTGGACCTTTATTTGGATACATATGGAAAACTTCAGCTTGAAGATATACCGGTAAGTAATTAATAAGGGGTGTTCCACTGCAGTATCTCTTTCGAAAACGTTAAACAACATTCTGTCGAGCTTTATTGAAATACGTACTGTGTATTCCTTTAAGTGGACAGTATATTAATACAGCTTGTAGAGAATGTGATTAGAAAGATTTAAAATATTTTAACTAAGAAGTATTAGCTGAAAACAAGGGAAACTGCTCCTTGAAACATATCTCTGAAATGCTTATTTTAGAAGAAAAAAATAACAAGATGTGCCAAATAACCCTCACACACTAATTTTTGAGTAATTTTTTAGTTTTTTGGGTAATTATTAGATTTAATGAAGATCTAGGAGGTCATAAAACACGATTTTGTGTTTACATTTTCAGAATTTTCTCTTCTTTTTCTAGAAAACAGAGAAACACTTTCACTTTTGGTGTCATTTGTTTTACTAAATTGCCACAGATTTTACGCTTATAGAAACCTTTATGTTATATAAAATTTTATAAATTTGCCCTTTTTTAACCAGAAAACTAAAAAAAAAACTACCAAAAAATTTTGAAAACAAAACCCCTGAGTATATCCGCTAGAAATATGAAATTTGCGCTGATGCTATAGCTTAAATATGATTTATGTAAAATATCTGTGGCTCTTTTGTACGATAACATTTTTTAATCAATATGTCTAGGTTAGTTTCGGTCAACTAAAGTTTGTTTGGTAATAATTCGAATTAGAGTAAATTTAGATGTGGATTCCATTTTGATTCTGTTTGTTTTGATTTATTTTTGATAATTTTTTAATTTTTCCGATAAAATTTTATATAATACAGATGCTTCTAAAGGGTGTTTTTTATAGAGGTATAGAACTTTTAAATGGAATAAAACAAAGATGAATTTTTTAAATTGACATGAAATTTACTTTATTCGAAAAATAACCTTCTGGCATTATTATTTAAATATGACTTCTGGCATATGACCGCCACGGCTGGCTCGGACGTAGTCTAATCTGCAGGTCCAATTTTCGATGACTTTTTCCAACATTTGTGGCCGTATATCGGCAATACCGCGGCGAACGTTATCCTCCAAGTGATCAATCGTTTCGGGCTTACCGGCGTAGACTAGCGACTTCACATATCCCCACAGAAAATAGTCTAGCGGCGTTAAGTCGCACGATCTTGGAGGCCAATTCACGGGTCCGAAACGTGAAACTATGCGGTTACCAAATGTTTCCTTCAATAAATTAATTGTGACACGAGCTGTGTGACATGTTGTGCCGTCTTGTTAACACCACAGCTCCTGCACATCATGGTTGTTCAATTGATGAACGAAAAAGTCAGTAATCATGGCTCTATAGCGGTCACCATTGACTGTAACGTTCTGACCAGCATCGTTTTTAAAGAAGTACGGACCAATGATTCCACCAGCCCATAAAGCACACCAAACAGTCAGTTTTTCTGGATGTAACGGTGTCTCAACATAGACTTGAGGATTATCATCACTCCAAATACGGTAGTTTTGTTTATTGACATATCTATTTAAACAAAAGTGAGCTTCATCGCTAAACAAAATTCGCTTATGAAAATCGGGATCAACGGCAATCTTGTTTTGGGCCCATTCACCGAATCTACGCCTTGCTAGGTGATCGTGTGGCTTCAATTCTTGCACGAGTTGGATTTTGTAAGCACGCAAACCAAGATCTTTCCGCAAAATCTTCCATAAAGTGAATGGACACATATCCAATTCCTGTGCACGATGGCGGATAGACTGATTCGGGTCTTCCTCTACGCTACGCTCTACAGCAGCAATGACTTCTTCTGTACGCACTGTACGACGTCTCTGTGGATGCGTTATTATCATTTAGAGTAAACGTGGTGCGAAAACGTTCCATAGTTAATCGAATTAATTGCTCTGATGGACGATTATGTTGACCGTAAAATGGATGTAGTGCGCGATACGTATTTCGAACAGAACCATGATTTTCAAAATAAATTTGCACAATTTCGAAGCGTTGTTCAGGCGTCAGTCTATTCATGTTGAAATGCCAAACCAAACTAAACATAAATCACTGTGTTGCCAACTTAAAGTTTTATACCTCTATAAAAAACACCCTTTATTAGTGTGCACTGTTTTTATCAGAAAAATGAAGAAAATTATCAAGATCTACCTTAATCCGAATTATTACAATTTGTTTTTTACAAACAACAATTAAAAAAGGCTGACTGAGATAGACAAATTTTATAAAATCTCACAACTTCGCAACAAATATTTAGCTTTTTTCTTTGTTTTCTAGAAAAAGTATAGAAAATTGTGAAAAACTAAAATTCGAATCGTTTTTATAAGAAATACTTCATATTCTTCGATTTCCACTAAATCCAATAATTACTGATTTTTTTGCTTTGTACACATTTTATTTTTTACATAGTTACAATAAATACAAAATTTGTCAACACTATTACCAAATTCGAAATTTTGGCATTAGTTTTCTAAAAAATTTAGGTATATCCGGCAAGCTTTGTTGAAATTTACTGTGAAATAAGTATAATTTAGAGTTTCAAAAAAACTAAAAACCTAATGACAATAAGAAGTGAGTGAAAATCAACTTGCAATATTTGCTTACATACTTAGTTACATGCAATCAAGCTATATATTATTAAAGCAAATATGATTTAGTTACAGGCAAACAACAAATTACATACAACAAATAAATGTTAGACACAAATACAAAGCAGTTGTCATTGGGCCAAAATAATGCCTGTAAGATACTGGGAGATGAAAACTTAATTTAAATATTTTTATATCAGTAAATGTAAAATGTAAAGTGTTTAATACTTTTGTGTTTTTTAAAGGACTTCTTCAGGAAGCAGGATTGTTCACAGGAGACCATTTTTATTTATATATTTATATAAGGAGCATGACCCACGTAGAGCTTTAATGGAGACACCACAAATCCAGAAAATGACCAGAAAATGAGAAGAGAATTTTTTGGAACAGTACTTGAAGAATGAAGAAAAAGGGGAAAAGAAATTTAACCGGGTTTTTATAGACGAGACATAGATTTTTCACAATAGCACCCACAGACGATGGTGACAAGACAATGACACTCGATCAGTACGGGGAGGGATTTAGGTAATATATCAGTTATTTGCCCTTACACAATTTGAATTTATTTCATCATTTATAACAGGTTGCAAAAAACTTTATTTAAATAATCCTTAGATCAGTTCCCCTTAGCAGTACGTTAAATATTAAGTTTTTACTTTAATAGTTTATTTTCTGGGGAAATTGAATTAGCCAACTAAATCCTTTACTCTAATTTCTGTATAACTTTTTTTAAGCAAGTTTGAATTTTTTTAAGAAAAAATTTTACTTTATTTGATAAAAATTGTTTACTTCATAAATGGAAGTGAACCAAACAATTTAAGCGGTTGTAAAGAATTTGATATATACATATATCTAAAATATCTCGTTTTCAAAATACTGGGTGTTAAAATTAAAAAATATATATATATATTTTATCAAATGTAAAAACTGCTTGTAGGTATTTTGCTGAAACGTGAAGCAAATCTGTAACATGTAGAATCTAATTTCTTTCGGTTTAAGAAAGTACAAGTAATATTTTTATATAAAAATATGGTACGCCACTGTTTTTGCCAAAATTCTCAGACGTGTTATGCTTGGTCAATCGAAACTGCTGAAATGGTATCATGTTTTATTGTGCTAAAAAAGCCGACTTGAAATAAGTATTATAATTATTTAATTGCACACTCCTCACCCATAATTTGTAGAATCTAAAGGTGCTAAAAATAAACCAAAAATGGGTATAATATAGTATATTTTTAACAATGCATCATATTTTTAAAAATAAACACATAAAATAAATTTTCCAATTTCAATGCATTAATGACATAAAAATTGAGAAAAATAAATTAATTTTGATATTATCCCTTAACTAAGACCATCAACACATGCTATGTTCAGTGTTCTAATTGCGTGAAATAAAGATCCCTGAAGCTGTCTCGTGCAATCTAGGCGAAACGTCGCATAACAATTCAAACTCAAGAACCACTATTTCAATTGACCAAAACCTTGAAAGCTTCCATTCTTTAAGACCAATTAGTGTTTCTACAAACAGTTGAAAATATTTCAAATAATTTGTAGTGCCACATATTATTCTACTTTTTTTTTCAGATACATAGTACTGAATGCAGGAAATGAAAATGGATTCGTTGAAGATACAATGCTGATTTTTAAATAGAAGTCCATTAATGAAGATTACCATGGAAAACTTTGAAGCTTGATTAAAAGATTTTTTGTCAAAGCTGGAAACACCTTCTTTAATTGTTTTAGATAATGCTCCCCATAATAGTAGACAACTTCAAAATGGCCAACAAAGGGTTGGAGCAAGGATGCTATGAAAGGGTGGCTGAAAGAAAAAGACATCATCTTTGGAGAATATGCTACAAAAGATATTTTGTGGTCTTTAATATCTTGGGTACCAAAACCTGCAAAATGCTTTGTAGTAGATCAATTAATAGAATTTTCTGGACATAAAGTTTTACACTTGCGTCCATACTATCGCCAACCCAATTGAAATAGTATAGAGTAAGGAAAGAGAAATTATGATAAATTGATTCTACAAGTTAAAGAACCAATAGTGGCTTGGAAAAAGGCGTTAGAAACAGTGACAAAACAGAATTGCGCCAACTATATCGAACACACGAAAAATACTATTAAAAAGCAGTGAGAAATTGAAAAGAAAATTAGAGTTCTTGTACATTCACTTATTATTAATGTTGATGAGAGTAATAGCGATTCTTCGAAGCGAATATGAGAAGTCGTCTTGATCCTTAATGCTCTATTCAGTTATTGATAATATGTGGGTGTACATACATTTTTAGTAATTTTCATTTGTTTTTTTGTTTAAATCTCCTTTGGCATTTTCATAAATAAAATTGTCACAAGTTACTAACTTCTAAAGTATTCTCATACAATACTTTTTTACGTATTTTCTAAATTTTTAACTTAAATTTTTTATTGGCATTTTCTAAGCACTTCTTTGTTTCTTTTTTCATTTCTATATAGAATTGAATATTTTTTTTCATTTGCCCATGGCATTAGTTGTGTAAAACAAGAAAGAATATGTTTCCTTTTTTTATATCTATTAATATATATATATATATATATATATATATATATATATATATATATATATATATATATATATATATATATATATATATGAAGCAAAATGCGAACAGTAAATGCAAACTTCGTTCCAACCATATCCTTTCCGTGTTGGAGGTTGCACAGTTGGGACAAATTGCTAAGGAACACAATTTATCCTATTCCACCACCATCGAGATGATGGCCTACCTGTACCACCATACCGAGAAGAAAGTCAAAACTTACATATATATATATATATATATATATATATATATATATATATATATATATATATATATATATAAATAATTAATCTTAATTGTAATTAGTTCATTTACGATTTCTATCTACCTGTACCACCATAGCGAGAAGAAAGTCAAAACTTACATATATATATATATATATATATATATATATATATATATATATATATATATATGTATATGTATATGTATATATATATATATATATATATATATATATATATATATATATATATATATATATATATATATATATATATATATATATATATATATATATAAATAATTAATCTTAATTGTAATTAGTTCATTTACGATTTCTATTTTTTTATGGCAGTATTATTTTTTATGTATTTGTTACTCTGTTTCTGGATCTGGATGCCCCCAACCGAGCTCCTTTCATTATTTTACATGTTTATATGCTTATACATTTATGTGTGACGATTTGCATGTGGAATCTTGAAATAAGGTCATTAAAAAAAACGGAGGCATGAGTCGTGCGCTGCGTTCAATCTTACCTTCTGGAGCGCCCATTTATTTATTTCTGTATTTATATTGTCTACTTACCCATTGTTTCTAGGAATATTATTTTTTTTTAGTTTCGATTCTATTCGAATAGTCAATTTATTTGTAATTTTCAATTAGACTACCCTAATATTGTTATACCTAATGGGAGTATTATAATAAAAAAAAGAACTTTATAAACAAATTGCGTATAATTTTTTTCTTTTACCGAAATAGTTACCAATAATTTAGAATATAAACCAATTACCTTTTAAAATAAATAAATAAAGCTTTTATTGTCATAGATTTAATAAAAAGAACTTTACAATATCATAGGTTCAGTTATAAAATTACACATTCATACACACACATACACCATAGCACGCACACTTGTACCTTCAAGCATTATCCTAAAGTAGCTAAAATTTTAATACAATAGTTTCGACAATTTCAAAGTTAATTAAAAAGGCAATGCTTATTAAAGAATGTACTAATACGTAAAGTAAATTATTTTTGGCAGTAGTATATCTCTCAGAGTAGTAATATTATAAAAGAGAAAATGAAACTCATTCTATTCCATTAGTTTGTTAAAAATCTCTAATTCAGTTCTGACAAAGTGCTGCACATGTTTCGAAAGTACAACTTTTTAATCATCACTGGTAAAATATCAACTTACAGACCGATAAAATAAAGTCTTAGAGTAGAAAAAAAACACCAAAGTAATAAATGAAAAAAAAAACGTATATAAATCGAATTAGTGGTTATCGAACTTTCTAAAATGTAGGGATATATTAATCAAATATTTTATAACCTCTTCAGTAAAAATATTATTTAGCCGTTGTTCCTTTTTCTTATATATGCGCAGGTGAAACTGCGATTAAGTGCTAGTATCTGGTCAGACAATGAATTAGAAAAAAATTGTTATTTTTAGTCATATTGGTTCTACTTGATGTTCAGTTCAATTTTTGTTGATTATTTTAATCCGCTTTCAAAATCTCTCATATTTAAAATTTCATTTAAAATACCGAACCCATTATAAATACTTAAACTCCTCATTAAATAGCCCTATAAAAACGGGATATAAAATTATCGATATGTCTATACATAAGGTGGAACTTTGATTTTAAAATATATATATATATATATATATATATATATATATATATATGTATATATATATATATATATATAATAAAATAGAATAAAATATTGGCGAAGCGGACGTGAAAATTTGTCAATCTACATGATTCTCATATTAAAAAGTGCGGAGCACTCCAAAGTATGGAATAACTCCGGGTCCGACAGATGGCGACAGCGCTGTTTCGTCCTAATATGGGACTCGTCAGGCCACCGCAGTCGGTACAAACCATCATCTCGCCTTTGCATCGTATAAGCCATACTTATAATCAAAATACGGCAAATAAGACGACAAAGGCGACATCTCGATGGTCCACTTGATAATACAAGAACCATACAGATTAACAAAGTTTGTAAGAGAACCATCATATGGTGGCGCGACGGTGAATTAAAACAGAAATATGTAAAATCCAGTACACGAAACGCGCTGCCCAAAAGATAGGGGTCGCATTTTTCGGTACTGGCAAGCAAGCATACCGCTATTTAAGCAGCCAAAGCCACATGCCGCACCAAACGATCCCACCATGAGAGCATCGTTTAGCGTGTTTCAAAGCCAAACAAGTAAATAAATATGTAGATAAGTTTTTGTCCGTGTAATTTAAAATAAATTTTATTCTATTTTATTTTAAATTACACGGACAAAAACTTAACTACATATTTATTTACTTGTTTGGCTTTGAAACACGCTAAACGATGCTCTCATGGTGGGATCGTTTGGTGCGGCATGTGGCTTTGGCTGCTTAAATAGCGGTATGCTTGCTTGCCAGTACCGAAAAATACGACCCCTATCTTTTGGGCAGCGCGTTTCGTGTACTTGATTTTACATATTTCTGTTTTAATTCACCGTCGCGCCACCATATGACGGTTCTCTTACAAACTTTGTTAATCTGTATGGTTCTTGTATTATCAAGTGGACCATCGAGATGTCGCCTTTGTCGTCTTATTTGCCGTATTTTGATTATAAGTATGGCTTATACGATGCAAAGGCGAGATGATGGTTTGTACCGACTGCGGTGGCCTGACGAGTCCCATATTAGGACGAAACAGCGCTGTCGCCATCTGTCGGACCCGGAGTTATTCCATACTTTGGAGTGCTCCGCACTTTTTAATACGAGAATCATGTAGATTGACAAATTTTCACGTCCGCTTCGCCAATATTTTATTCTATTTTATTTCAAATTACACGGACAAAAACTTATCTACATATTTATATATATATATATATATATATATATATATATATATATATATATATATATATATATATTATTATTATTATTTATGCGGCTTTCATGGATTCCTCCCGTGTGAGATGCAATAGCAGTGGATATATCCACATTATGCCGTCGTAGTACTAAAATCACATTCAGCAAACGTACAACTACATGCAGCTCCGTATATGAATGAAGCAAAATGAGAACGAAGTTTGCATTTACTGTTCGCATTTTGCTTCATTCATATACGGAGCTGCATATAGTTGTACGTTTACTGAATGTGCTCCAGCACTACAACGGCATAATGTGGATATATCCACTGCTATTGCATCTCACACGGAGGAATCCGTAAAAGCCGCATAAACATGTATACGCCATCCAGCGGGAGGTCGGCGAAGCCGCGTTCTGCATTTGCATGCTTCCTTCCGATCTGTCCTTTGCACAGCCAGGTGCATGTCGGTACCGTGATGAGTCTAGTAGAGACGAAACATGTACCTCTGCCGTATCACTGTGGCGGGAAGGGAAAGACTTTCTTCTCGGTATGGTGGTACAGGTAGGCCATCATCTCGATGGTGGTGGAATAGGATAAATTGTGTTCCTTAGCAATTTGTCCCAACTGTGCAACCTCCAACACGGAAAGGATATGGTTGGAACGAAGTTTGCATTTACTGTTCGCATTTTGCTTCATATATATATATACCTATGATTAAGATATTGTCCAGTATGTGTTGGCTTTCTGTATACTGAAGTTTTAATAGTTTCATTTGAGCGATTCACCATGACATCTAGGAAAGGCAATTGATCATTTACTTCTTTTTCCATGGTAAACTTAATTGTAGGTCGAATGTTATTTAGATGTTTCAAGAAATCATTAATTTCTTGATTATTGCCCTTTCATACGATGCAGGTATCATCTTTCGGTTTTACTGTTGCCGTTTCTATGACATGAGTTTCGAACCATTCCATATATAAATATATATATATATATATATATATACATATAATGGCGATGACTGGAGAGAGTAAAGAACCCATGGGAAGCCCGTCATTCTGAGCATAGCACCTGTCATTTACTTAAAAATAAGCACTACGCACTACGCAGGCAACACTCCAAAAGATCCTCCAGTGGTAACGTGTATCAAAATCCTAACAAAAAAAGATATAATGGCCAGTTGGTGCCATAAACTGGTATAGAAATCAAGTGATAATTTCATATTGTCGAAATAAAATGTCAATGCCTTTATTACTATTTCTTATCACTAAGGTAAAATTGTATAATCGATCAAGCAGTTGAATAACCTACACTTTGAAGTTAACCACGGGCTTGCAAAATATGGTTTAATTTTATTTGTCAGTATTGGTACTTGAATTTTGCGTAGATAGATCTAACGTTTTAATTAAAAAAAAAAGTGAATAATTAAGAAATGTTGCCGTTTATTCTAAACATAGATATAGTCGACGATATTTAAAAAAAAATTAATTCCCTAAATTAATTTTTTATGAGGCTTTTGTAATTTATAATAATCAAAAAAGTCAAAAAAGGAGCTGTGGCCATCTTGAAAGATGCAAAAGTTCTTCTTTTGTATTCTGTAGACATATATAAATACCATTGCAAGATATTAATTTTGCTCTGCAATGTGTAAAAAAAAATCGTATTCATAATGTCCTTCATCATTTGTTTAACCATTCACCACGTAACAATTCATCTATCTTGTCTTCATGTATGCGTTATTCAAACAGTGCTTTTAAAATAAAAACGCAACTAGTGTTTCTTTTTTCATCCGAATAATCGACCAACAGTGCAAATAAAGTTATGTTTATATTGTTATGGTTAAGCAAGTAACCGCAGGACCATTCCCTGGCAGAGTTAACTTATGGTTAGCTGCCGGTAAAATTGAAATAATCAATTATAGAACAATTTTTTCTAAATAACAAGCACTTCTGTCCTGACTTTATGATAACCTGATATTGTGAAACTGGGCCTAAGAAAGTTAGAAGGGGTAACGAAAAGCTAAATAACTAGGCTAAGGGCTCAAAAAATTATTCTAAAATGCAAAAAATAAATTTCATTAACTAATATAAAGAGCTTATATGGATTATCCACAAAAAGAAATTTCATAGTGAATTTGTTATTAAGACTGCACGAGGCTAACAATGTGGTAACCAGAAAACCAGAGGGGATTTTGTGGACGCGATAGTTAGTCGGCATTGTCTAGTATAGTACGTTCATTCATTATCGTTAGTTAAATCTTTAACGCTTTATATTTTGTTGATTTTTCTTCGTTTTTCCGTTCAGTACTATTTGTAAAACTTTAAAGTTAGTATTTGTGTGTGTTAACAAGACCGCAAATTTTTTGTTTAAAATAATGCACCATTGTATAGAATTGTATTGTAAATACCACACATTATTTTCGATCAATAAGGTTTCAAATTTTTTGTCAATGAACATTTGACAGACCTACAAGAGCTATTATTTTATAGTACATAACAATACTACTGCAATCTGCATTGCAAACTTTTATCTTTCAATCGTGTTCTCGCCCTGTTATTTTTACTTCTTGTTACCTGACAATTATGCTTAATTTTTTTTAAAGTATAAACAGTAATTCCTCTATTAACTCATTTACTAAAAAAGCTTCGAATTGTTATTTTTCAATATGATAACTTAATAAAAGATTCGTCAACTCCTTCATGTCCACTGATCTATTGCGCAAGTGCAGTCACTTCTGCAACTGGAATTAATTCCCAGATTAAAAAATTTGCATCGGAACAACATCTGAAGCCGAAATAATTAATTATTTTTCCAAAATCATTTAACAAAATATTTCTGTGTTTAACAGGAATTTTTTGGATACTGTATATAATTTCTACTCTTCTTTAGCAAAATAAATCTTATTTGGCAAATCTAACTTATTTTTCTATAGAAATGGTTACAATCGTAATAAAATATGTTGCGCAACAACTAAATAGCGCGATCAAAGTAGCCCGCTCAATTACAAAAAATCCAGCAGCTGTAAATTCATTTTTGAGCGAGGCAATCTTAAAACATAGACAGTCCATTGCTCGATAATATTGAGATTTTTCATGAAAATATTCTTTAACTTTGAGACATGTGTCAGTTAGATTCTCTTTTTTCCTTTTGGCGATGTCACAAACGAAGATGCAGACTGTTATGGGTGCCTGAAAAAAAATATTATAGAATTTTTACTAGGTATATGTATGACTGCCTCTTATTGATCTAGGAGCAGTTTCTCTTTTTAAATTATAAATTTGCCTATTGATTTTAGCTTTTAATGGGATCGAGGTGAAAGAGTTATTTGGAAAAATCTCTCACCGATTGTGAAATTATTATAAACTGTCAAAAATTTGCCAAAAAGGAATATAACACAAAATTATTAGTAAATAATAGTACAACGAATGGGGTAACGCACTTTAGTAAATTTCAATATTTTTGATTTATCGAGAAAAATTTATTCTAGATAAAAAGTTTTGCTTGCCTCGGATTTCAAAAACAGTGGTTCAGCTTGTGATAGCTTTTACAGGGCGTTAAAAATATTCAAAAATATATAACTAATCTTAAATAAAATACTGTTATTTGTTCACCCGTTACCAAACAAAACTTCAAACGGCGAACATCATCTCCATCTTGCAGTTTTTTAATAAATTTCGTTTCTTTTAAGGATAATTTTAGATTTTGTTGTACTAAGTCAAGAACTACCAAAGTGGAATCGATTTCATAGTTGTACTGTTTTTTTTACCTTCTGGATATTTTGCACGTCTCTAGTTGTATCAAGTTTTAAATTAATTAACCCAGAGCTTTTTAAGTTGCATAAACATTTAGGTACTTTTCATTAAATACTTCAATCAAATATCCATAAGATACACTTTCAATTCTATAACATTCTACTAGGTAAATCCGTTGTTCCATTGTTAGCATGGCCAATCTGTTATTTAATAACTATTTTTTGGCCTAACATAAATAGTATCTGTTGACATTGACATTGATAGAAAAGTATCCTTATTGAATTAGTTCAAGGGCTGAATGAAGAATAGAAACGTTTATTACAATGTTTAACCTCAAAAATTTTATTTTTTGGTAAAAGTTAGTTGTTATTTTTCTTTATTAAACAACGTATTTAGGCTTGGTTTCTATATCCGAAGGCTGAGTTAAATAAAAATTTATAAAAACTACTACGGCGATTGTTGATGGAGTTATGAAGATCGTCCGGCCGCAACTCATTGCTGCGTATTTGTACCTCCAGGTCTCTGTATTTGGTGATCTTTTAGTGTTGCTTGCTTGAATGTTTTGCTATTGTGTCAGCACAGTCCGATCTCAGTACAGCTTGAACTCTTTATTCTCCAGTTGTATCCATAGTATGACACTTTCTCTATCTGCAACAGTTTTAATTCCTCTGTTAGCTCTTGATGGGTGATCTTAACAACTGAATTGTATCTCTTCTTGTACTCTGATGTCGCAAATATTTAACATCCTCCTGTTATGTGCTGGAATGTCTCTGATGTTCCACATCAGTATTGGTCGTTCTGGGTCGAGGGGTCTCTAATTATATGTTTTAGAGAGTGTCTCACTGGGATGACCTGATCTTAGGTAACTAGTAGAAAACCTTCGGTTTCAGAAAAGATTTGCCCTGACATCAACTAGTAGTTCGACGCTAATTTGCCGACATTTTCTTAGTTGACCTCATTTGGGTGTCATCCAAGAAAGACCTTCTGTAACCAGACTTGACGCTTTTCTTGGTTTGATTGGTGATGAGAAGCCAATTCATGGTCCCTCAATCGCAGCGGTGTTGAATCCTTTGCCCTGCATATTTCCAGGTGTAGCACAGATACTCTACTAGGTCGTGAAAATGTGATCATAGGTTTGTTAGTTGTTGATCCAATTGCTTTCCAATATATTTTGATCGCAATAGCATTGTTCACTCAGTAGCATTATGAACATAATGTTCGAATGCGTTTATCAGGTATGTTGTGACTTTCCTCTGCAGAAATTCCACGTTGTTCCAAAACCATTTCACCGTTTAAAAAATGCAGTGACAGTGCCTGCATTACCCGTTTTATGAACTCGTTGTTTAATTTAAACTTTATATTTCGTCGGTCAGTTCTTTGTACCTGTTTTATGCCCAAATATTTATAGGTCTTTTATGCCTCAAATTCTCCCGGTTGTATCTTTCCTCTAGTTGTGTTTATAGTGCACCATTTATAAAAGCTAAATAGAATTTCCATATCTCCGAAGAACACCTTCAAAATTTTGAACCTTTTTTCCAGCTAATTTCGGGTGGCAGCCATCAATTTATCATTAAATTAAATCATATATATATATATATATATATATATATATATATATATATATATATATATATATATATTTATATATATATATATATATATATATATATATATATATATATATATATATATTGAATTTTACCGGTTCATGGTAAGACAGAATCATAATGGACGAATCTCCTTAAAATATTCTCCCTCGTCCTGGGATTGTGTGTGTCTCAATGTTGTCGCTGAAAGGTATTTGTATTTATATCTTAGTTCCAAATTGATAAGAAGTGTTCAGAAAATTACACAATATGCACGTAGACCGATATTTTCAGTATAGCTGTCAGCCAGTGATGTGCTTCTGAGTCGAAGGCTTTTTGTTAGTCCACGTAAGTGACGAAAAGGTTCCTTCGGATGGTATAGGTCTAATTACAGATGACCCAATAGATAATATTTTACTCCTTGCAACCCATTACGCCTCTGCTAGATCCTTGTTGCTAAATTGCAATAATGTTGTTAGGCTAGAATTTTCAACGGTCAGAAACTGAAATCTTTTTTCGTAGAAAGAAATTTAAATGGACAGAAAAATGGGAAGATGCTTCGGGAAGATATTATTCCAGTTATCGAAGCAATAGCGAATAGATAAAGTTTATTTTCAGCAGGATGATGTTTCATCTCATTGTGCTAAAAATATCTGTCATTATTTAGAGGAGATATTTCCGAACAGATATAAAAAATGAAGTAGTACGATTAAATAGTCACTACGTTGGCTCGATGAAACAGTATTAAACGTTTTCCAAGGAATTATTTGCAAAGTTTCCACAACAAAACCATCAGATTTAGAAGAAGTAGATGCAAGAAAAATTCACGAAAAGTAAATAATGCTTGAAAAAATGTGTCGACATTCTGTCCAAATTTTTTACACTACGTTGGCTCATTGTCAAACAGTTGATGGACATTTCCAACATTTTTTACAAATGGCCAAAAGTCTGATCTTGCAATACATCGTTACAATTTAAAATTGCCTTAAATAAACTGATCTTAGATTTTACCTTAACTGGCTGAATCTAGATCTTTCTTTAACTGGCTGGATCAGGTCAACGTCATTTTTAAATACCGCAAGACTTCTATTTTGGATATTTTTACCTAAAAAACTATTTACAATATTATGAAGGGTGTTCTATTTGACTTTATCCTGACTTTTAAATTTTACCTTGACCTCATGGTCAAGATCATATCCGATTGTAAAATTTTCTCCTCTTTTAATTTTCAAGGTGATGACCTTTAAATGACCGTTAAGGTAAACTTAAAGGTCACTGTCAAAGTTTTTTTTCGAATCTTTGTTATATTTCCTACAATTTTTTTGACTATTTTTTCCTGGAAGTATTATTACTTACGAAGTTAGTGAGAGGGCTGCACACTTTTTGAACACCCTGTATAGACATCTTTGTTACCAATTCCTGAAACCAACACTATCGGTAAATATTGAATTTGGCATGAACTTACCATGTTAAAAATCAACCAAAATATCCTGCTTACTAGACTTCTGTAAAGGTGCACAAAAAGAGAAAGAAATAAACAATTTAAAAATCCATTAGTGATAATCAGAAAAAACTCAAATTCGAAAAGATTTCTCAGATGTGATGTGATATTATGAAGACGAAGTGTTAAGATTTCAACCTTTTTAATAATTTCGAATATAAGTTTTCTGGACCTTTCAAACTTAAGTTGAAGTACAAGACGTTCCACACTTTGGTATCTATTTTTTGCAGCTAACAATAACACTGTGATAATAACACAAATCCAAATGACATAAAAAGTTAAGATGGTATATATTGTCGGACGCACAAAAATTGCTAATATACTTTTGACATCATTTTTGTCCACTAAACTCAGAAAAAGATAGAAAGAATAAATCCATATAGAAATAATGGAAAAGATTGAGAAGAAGTAGTAAGTAGCGTATTTAAAAATGTGTGTTTCAAATTTAGATCTCTCAGTAGAGAGAACTTTATCGACTAAAAAAAATTCGAAGAAAAGTTTTTTCCAAATTAATCGTTTCTTGTAAGAATTAATGAAGGAAATAAATATTATTAGAAATCGGCATCCCGCTGAAAACGAGTTAAAAACACTTAGTAAAAATGGAAGAGACAGAAACACTGAATATGTAATCTTGGTCCAGAATAATATACCACACAAGGAAGTAGTTAAAATAAGTAATACTATAATTTTCTTTCTGTAATATTGCTCATTAATTAAAACATTGTTGTGAAAGTCAAAATATGGCGCAACACCAATAAAACTAGTTAACTTTAAAATTGAAATAAAAAAGAAAATGTCCTCGTTCGGGGACATTCTTTCTATGACTGACAATAACGATTAATCATGTGTGTTAATATAAAAACATGGCCGTGTTTGTTAAACAAATATTAATTGCCTTATTAGTTTACGTGGAGGTTAACGTTTATACACATTGTTTTGTATAGGCTGAAATTATAAGGAAAGAAATTTTTTCATGTCTAAGCTCATATCAATTAGCTAGTGATTCTTACATTGATAAGTTAACGAGTATATTTGTTGGTGTACATATTGTTAAAAAATTTAATTGTAAATAACATATGCAGTGGCGTAGCTACCGGGCTACCAGGGATAGCTGTACCACTTGACGCTGAGTCAAATTAAGTACCGCAGGCGCCGTCCCAGTATTATTTTATTACTGCAAATGAATTTTGTAAGCTAGAATATACATGTTATTCTAAAAATATATGAAAAATAAATAAAGAAGAAATGTTTTAAAATTAACAAAAATTATCACTCTATACATGTAGTGTGTAGTAGCATTGTTTTTTTTTTAATCTATATAGTTATCCTTATGTTAAAGAAAAAAGTAGACTTTTTATAAAGGCTAAAATTCTTCATATTTCAATAAACAGCGCGGCTCAGCGTCATATGTAAATTGCCCACATAAAGTGGCAACGCTGCGCTTTGAGAAGTGCCGATACAGGCGGGAAGCGAAAAGTGGGCAGTGGATAATTATTTTTATGAATATTTCGTATTTTTTTGATCATCTTTTTTAGAACGATGTGTTAAAAAATTGGTAGATAAGCAATAATTTTATTATTTTCTCATATTTAGTTTTGTCTTGTGTACTGTGAAATTGTGTGGTGAAAATATTTATATATTTTAACGAAAAATAATAATTAATTGTGATCTTCTTTGGAAGACTTAGGTAAGGTAAATATATATATATATATATATATATATATATATATATATATATATATATATATATATATAGATATATATATAGATATATATATATATATATGTATATATATATATATATATATATATATATATATATATATATATATATATATATATATTTTCTTGATTCTTGAACCATAGATTATATCATTTTTCTTAATTTTGTATTTTCTTGGGTTTAGGTTCTATAATTAATAAAACACAAAACGATTGACGTTTCGCCCTTTATTCAAGGCATTTTCAAAATTTATTCCCAAAAAAATATATAATTAAAATACATCAATATAAAAAACATATTTTACATTTTGGAAAACAAACAAGACACTTAAAAACAGTAGTCAAAAGCTTTAAAACATTTTAAAAATATTTAATTTCACCAGTACATACCTTGACATTTTGCTGTTCTGTTTCTAAATAAACTTTAAATTTTCATCGTTTACTGAGGATACGTGGAATGCGAATGTGTTTTATTTTTTTAAATATTTTTTTATTTTACAATGTATATATATAAAAAAAACAAATAAGGTATATGTTTGGTTTTATGTTTAAGAGGATATTCTATTTTTGATTCTTATTTGACCGGATCGAATACTTAATAGTTTTGTTTAAATTAGGTTTGCGTAAATGTGGCTCAAATTTCCTATATCTGTTCTGTCATTAACAGTGTTTTTATCTTTTTTAATTTCAATCATTTCCTTTATCTGTAATTTTTGGTAATTCATATCTTTGTTTTTTATAATGGTACTGTTATAATCAAAAGTGTGTTTTTCGTCCTGTGTGTGTTTGTTTAACGCTGTTGAGGCGTTTTTTGTATATATATATATAACAGTACCATTATAAAAAACAAAGATATGAATTACCAAAAATTACAGATAAAGGAAATGATTGAAATTAAAAAAGATAAAAACACTGTTAATGACAGAACAGATATAGGAAATTTGAGCCACATTTACGCAAACCTAATTTAAACAAAACTATTAAGTATTCGATCCGGTCAAATAAGAATCAAAAATAGAATATCCTCTTAAACATAAAACCAAACATATACCTTATTTGTTTTTTTTATATATATACATTGTAAAATATAAAAAATATTTAAAAAAATAAAACACATTCGCATTCCACGTATCCTCAGTAAACGATGAAAATTTAAAGTTTAGTTAGAAACAGAACAGCAAAATGTCAAGGTATGTACTGGTGAAATTAAATATTTTTAAAATGTTTTAAAGCTTTTGACTACTGTTTTTAAGTGTCTTGTTTGTTTTCCAAAATGTAAAATATGTTTTTTATATTGACGTATTTTAATTATATATTTTTTTGGGAATAAATTTTGAAAATGCCTTGAATAAAAGGCGAAACGTCAATCGTTTTGTGTTTTATTAATTATAGAACCTAAACCCAAGAAAATACAAAATTAAGAAAAATGATATATATATATATATATATATATATATATATATATATATATATATATATATATATATATATATATATAATAATATAACTATTAGTAATATGTAATGTATTAGGTTTGTTGAAAACTTTGTTTCTGAAAGATTTTTCACGTTTTAGATCAGACTAATATGGAAAAAAAAAAGAAATCGAGTGATTGAGCAAAAATCTCCAATAGACAGAGGTTATTATGAAAACATTGTTAAAAGTGAAGCAATTGAAAAATTTATTTTTAGTTAAGGGTCTTGCAGATCAAAAGACATCGATTTTCCAAAAACTAATGGTAGGAGTAGTGAACATAACCCGATCCTCTTCATCCCCCCACTCCTCGACCTTGACCTTGACCTTGCCCCACCAATCTTTGGCCCCACCCACATGCCCTTGTCATTGACCTTGAAAGTGCACGGGTGCTTTGGCCTTGACCTTGTGTTCAAGGTTGTGTGTGACCTTGACCTTGACTTTGGTCGAGATGACCTTGACTTTGTTGGGGGCCATCTTGGGTGTGTGACCTTGAAGTAGTTATTTGTGCATTGTAATAGTGTAAGATGATCTTGAAATGATTTTGACCTTGCAAATTGTTCTATAAAATTGTGTGAGTCTATTTACATTCATTCAGTGTGAAATGTCAGATACGGAACTATCTAAAGAAAAAATTATAGAACAAGTCGGCAGAGTAATTTGTTTACATCAGAGTAATTTAAAAAGTTTGTGTGATTTTGAAGAGAAGGATCTAGCATTTTTTCCTCTCGAATATATAAAAACTTGCGTTGATACGCTGAGTTTACGACAAATTTGGGATAAGCTGCCAGCGCCATATCGGTGTGACAAGGAACTACAGTTAAGCTTACCCTGTTACATTCACTATGAACAAATATATCGTCATTATATAGATGGGCCACCACCAGTAATAAAAAAGTGTCGTGAATGTAAAAATGAGTGAATAATATGAATAGTGCTTTGCAAGAGACAGTAAAAAAATTGGGCAATGAGTTCACTGAAACGGCTTGTAATTATTTCAATGATGCAATGAAAAGTCGAGCAGAATGGGCGTCGCGCTATTGTGATTTGGCTTATGAATATGAAAAGGCTGCGAATGCATGTCGTAAATATTGCAGCAAAACAATAAATTTACAAGACTTTGTTCGTGAAATAAAAAAGTTGGGGTTTAGTGACTGTTTGGAAAAACTGATTAGGTTCATTGCAGACCCGGTTGTGTTAGATGAAATTAGAGTGTAGGACTTAAGTTTAACGTAGTAGTAGTTAATATGGAAAGTTTAGTGCGAGAAATGTACGAAGAATTTCTAATTTCTGCAGCCTGTTCGGAATTTTACGCATTTGAAATGCAAGATTCGGAGGCTCAGGATTTTAGTGTATTTTTTAAGTATATGGACCATGCCGAAGTGTGTCTTTTAGCGAGTATAGTTTGTAAGAAATTTCTAAGAAATAAAAACGAACAATTATTATTGAACAAATTAAGAAAATTAGGTTTAGGTGATAATATTACACGTATAAAAGAATGGCAGAAAAAAATCAATCAATAAAGTAAATAAAATGTAGTTATTTGTTTCATTATATTTTGTCCTTGAAGTTATCCTTATACCAATTTAAATGTGTGACGTCATTTGACCTTGAATACTCCTCCCACTATTTCTATCGTTAAGCTACCCCCACCATTGTTACAATTCGACCTTGAAAACTCGCTATAAAGGTTAGTGGGAAAAGAAGTGACTTCAAACAGTCGCAGATATCAGTGGCATAAACATCAAATATTGTGTTCGTGTAGTGTTCTGAAAGTGCTTTTATATTCACGGTAATTTTTGGATTTATATACCATTTTTTCAATAATGAGTATTGCAAAAGAAACTCTAGATGAAATTAATGAAATGTTCAGCAAAGATTTCGAGGTTTTAGAGAGAAAAAAGGTTACCGAAATGATTGTAGGCAAAGTGTATAAAATTGTAAAGATGGTTTCAATGACTACACGATTTGGTAAAATTCTTTTAGTGGCTTTACACGATGACTGTGATAATAGCACATTTGAGACTTTTTTGCCAAAACGTGTGGCCGAAACACTATCTGACGATATTGTAGATATTATGAGTAAAACTAAAGGTAAATACACTCTAACTTATTTGGGGCAGGGCACTAGAGTTTTTGGAAACAATACTCGAACATTATTACGTTTTGACTCATTGGAGTAAATTGTATGTAAATTGTTTGAAAAAAAGGATGTAATTAATTTTAAAATATAGTTGCACATGTCAGAATACTTACGCGTGTTCATTATTTCTGTTAAAGATGTCTGCTGATGCGACGACGACGACCGTCAACGAATGTGTAGATAGATACATATTTTGGTTGGGGAGAGAATTAAGAAATATGGCTCACGATATGTTAGATAGCGTAAATGATTGGTCGCATATTGATGCAACCAAAGATCAATATAAGAACGAGATCAGGGATGCAATCAATTTTATGGCTGGGGCACACTTGTGCGACAAATTTTTATATGGTTCCATAGACATGGATACATTTTGTGCTGAAATGGTTGAAGAAGAATTAAAAGAATACCTCGTCAATATTCCACATTTACCAGGTGAGCATGCTGCAAAATATGAATTGGTTTCTGCAACAGCAACAGCCCAAGACGTTGATGATCGAAATAGTGTCGGATGGGATAGAATTTTAAGCAACGAAAATTAATTTTTAATAATTTTTGTATTTGTGCAATTAAATAACTGTAAATAAATATATGTTACAATCACAGTTTTGTTTTATTTCTTTTATAAACATACCAACCCAGTAGATCATAGTCAGTGTTTCTTTTTCTCAGCTGAAATATTTAATATAAGTAGGGCAAATAAAAATAAAATAGTTTAGTAAAGATTGAAAATGAGTCGAGGAAACAACACAATTGATAAATTTGGTAGTCAGAAATGTAATGAAAAATATCATATATGATCTGGGCCACAAGGGATTGGTTTAAAACTTACAGCGGATGGGCAGTATGATATGGGTGGAAAAATCATAACCAACTTAGGCGAATCTAAAGATGATGATGTTGCTGTGACAAAACACTTTGTTAATAGAAAGTTTTACAATTTTGCAGTTGTAATATGTGACATATTTAACAAGGATGTCCTCCCCATGATATACCAAAATAATAGTGAGCTTAAAACAAAAATTGAAGTTAATCAGAAAATACTCTATCATCAGCCTTTAAATGACTCATTAAGCGCACTGTCGTACGGCTCGACTTCAAAAAAAATCTAAAAAAAGGGAAAGCAGGTTAAAGAATAGGAGAACGCACTCCGAGTGGCATAGCCTTGAAGATAACGTCGTAGTCGTCGGTGAATTGGACCTTCCCTCCAAGAATATTGAAATGTTATTTATGTGTATGATGTTTTATTGTCATTGTTTTCAATGACGAAGGTTGAAATAAAAAACTTTGTTTTATAATATATTGTTTATTTATTTTACATTTTAAATTAAAATTATAGTCATACAATATGTTATTTAAACAATATTAGCTTTATCTATAAAAGAGTTGAAGTGGTTGGGAAATCCTAGCCATTTGACAAATAATTGATCGGTGTGATTTTTCTTGCGTTGTCTAAGGACTTTTCTACTAGATAAAAGTCAGGACTGCTTGTTTTTTGTAGTTCTGATTCGTAAAAACACCCTCTTATAGGCTGACCTTCTAACGATTCCAACAAGTAAGTAGGTGGATTTGTAACGTTAACTTTTACAACTTTAAACAATTCGGTTGACCAAGAGGGCGTATATCCTTTCTCGAATAAGCTTTTGTACTTGCTAATATGCACAATGTCACCCATGGAAAACTTAAATTTTTTAGGTAGATTAAAGTCCTTATGACTCGCCCAACAATTGCAGCTTTCTTTGTGCTGTAAGTGGAATAATGATTTATATTATATTTTTTCATCAGGGCTTGAAAGTTTGTATTATAGAACTCCTTTTCTTGATCAATTTGCAGATTTGTTGGTGTATATGATGCCTCTTCAATGATGCTTTACATCGCATTAGTAACTTCTATACCAGTCTTGTTTTTTATGGTTTTGGTATAGACAAATTTAGAGTAACAATTTATACAGACCAAAATATAACGATAACCATCGTTTTCATCAGCATACTGTTGCATTTCAGCCAAATCAATTTGCCACAAATCTCTGTATCCTTTTATTATCGTGCGCCGTCTTACAAAATTTTTTCTAGCCGTTCTATGTAGTTCATTAACAATTTTGATTTTTTCTGGACTGGACTCCATATTATTAGTAATATTAAAGGTTTCAGATCGAAGGAAGAACTGAATAATATCATTAAATATTGAGCTTAATATATTATAACTTCTTCTCGTAATTCCTCTATGATTGACATAATTTCATTTTCGTGTCCAGTGTGACCGACCATTTTGGAACTCCACAACAAACGTAAACGATCCACCAACTCTTTAGCTTTGTTCCAGTAGACATATTGAAATTTTTTCGAAGATAATTTCTTTTTTGTGGGTAGCTGTAGTTTTTCCGAGAGATTTTTTCTTTTAATAGTACCGCCTAATTTTGTGCCCATTATCAGAGGTTTAATAATTCGTAAATATTTGTTCCATCTGGTCTCCCGTAAACCATCACTTTTTTTTAAATTGTTGTAGATCATTTAATTGTTGTTCCTTGCCTAAACTTGGGGGTGTTTTAAGAAATAACAAATCATAAAGTGCCGGTGATCCATCATATTCTGCAATATTTTTCCCTTTTTTGTATAAGACAATATTTCCATTTCGAAAACGCACCTCTAAATTACCAATAAAATTTTTGTTATAATCTGTTTTTGAACCAAAACGTACACCATATACATATATATCGTATAGAGATGGTTTTGAACGTAATCCTTTCAGGTGTGCGTTTAACGTATCGGAAGTTGTGGTGTCAGCGGATGCGAGAGATGTATTAGTTGATGTCGAGGGTGTATCAAACACCGATTGGCTAATATCTTCTTTTGAAATGCGATGCTGCTGCTGCTGAATAGGTGTGGAGGTTTGAAAGGAATGTGTAGGTTGGGGAAAACCTGGTATTTGAGTCGACTACACTGATGTACTGGGACTATGTGACTTTGTAGCTGGATAATGTTGTTGCTGTTGTTGTTGTTGTTGTTGTTGTTGTTGTTGCTGCTGCTGCTGACGTTGCTTAACCACATCAGATATAGTTGTCAACGGCTTAGAAATGGGTTCGTAAAACTTTTCCAATTCCACAACATTAAACTCTTTATCCGCTTTAATTTGTTTAAATTTTTTTCTGACGGCATTGGTAGCTTCCACTAGTTTACGTTTTAAGTCGATCGCGTTATTCATGATGTTAACAAAGGACGTTTCAACAATCAAATGAGTGTTTTCTCTTATTATTACAGTAATATATAGCTATCAAATCCTTTGCGGTATCTTCCCGATTTCACATCACTGTCTTTATCAATTACTAAAAATCCATACTTATTATCCCAACATTTTGAGCACATTTCTTGAAATTGAGTAAAAGTTAGATCCGGTGAAACGTGGTCGGAAAATATGTGTTTCATATTCAACTCATCTTGTTTAAACATAATAATAAAATTGGCATTGTCTCGCACAAGCTGTTTAAGCACGCGCTAGGTAAAAGGAGTCGATATTTTTATGACGTCCCATGCTAAAGTACGATCTTATAACATCTTGTTTTTCACATATAACATCATCAAAAATAAATATAGAGTTTGGTTTTGCATCGGACGGTTCCACAATATTACTGGAATCACTAAAGGCATAGTAGCCTAAACCTTTGATGGGTGCTAAAATTTTCCTTAAATACTCATATTTCGGTTGATACAGAGATTTCGAGTAAATATAGACATTTTCGAAACGTAGCCCAAGGGGGTGTGGAAGCAGCGAAATCATGACATTAGTTTTTCCACAATTCGATGGACCAATTAACAGGCCTCGAATAGAGGAAGGAAGTAGAGGACCGTGTCTCTTCATTATCTTCTTTTCAAATCCAAGTCCGACTTTTTCATCGAGATTGTCAATAGGAAGTTTTTGTTTAAGATCGATAACGCGCATCTTAGGAAAATTTGATATTTTATAGGCAAATTTTCACAAAAACTGTCATTCAGATGCCGAGCGTCAAACGAAGTGGACGGTCTCACGTTTCCAATAAAACTGGACACGGTATTGTGAATTCGTTAATAAATAAATTACCATTCGAGGTATACATTCCCGGTTATCAATATTGCGGACCCGGAACAAAACTAATAAAACGTGTAACAAGAGGTGATCCAGGCATTAATCCTTTGGATGCCGCATGCAAAAAACACGATTTAGCTTATTTACATAATAAAGTCAACATAAGTGCGAGACATCGAGCGGATTACGAGCTCGAACAAAGTGCTTGGAATAGAGTAAAATCGAAAGATTCCAGTTTAGGTGAAAAAACAGCAGCTTGGTTAGTTACAAACATTATGAAAGGAAAACAACGTTTTGGTATGGGTGTACCATCATCATTATCAATAAAAAAAAACATCTAGTAAAGGCATACGTCATACAAAAAGGAAAGGTGTTAATAAAAATCGATATGTTCGGAAATTCAGTTTCGGAACAGCTATTCGACAAGCAGTTCGAAAGGAATTATTAAAAGCCGGAAGTAAAAATGTGTTGGAAAAAAATGTCATGAATGCATCTAAAATAGCTCTGTCGGCAGCACGTAGATCGGTAAAAGCGGCAGGTGGCAAAAGGAAGGTTCGTACACCGAGAATAATACCGATTCCTAAAACTGGTGGAATATTACCATTAATACCAATTTTTGCCGGGTTATCAACTTTGGGTTCATTAGCCGGTGGGGCAGCGGGAATTGTGCGCGCCATAAAAGCAGTAAAAAAAAGCAGCGAAGATAAAACCGGTGCCGGCCTGTATTTAAAATCGAAAGGAAATGGTTTGTTTCTAAAGCCGTATCGTTAAGGTATGGGATTATTTTTAAATTTCTTGTCGAATCATCAGCGTAAAAGATGTCATCATCATCATCGTCACCATTAACACCGCAAATGGATCGCAATAACTATACTAAAATGTTGCAATCACTGAAAGCATTTCATCTAGCCGGTGGATTAAGAAAAATGATCGTGAAACAGTTAGAAAACATGCCCAAGGAAGTAATGATTGCATTAGCCCCAAATGAAATTCCATTCGTTTGGGATAAGTTGCCCGAGCACCTCAAAAGCGATATCGATATATTAAAATATCAGTGCGGTTGCAAACATTATTTCAGCAGCAGCAATTTAAACGAAGTTACGGCTAGAAAAATATTTTGTTGTTATTGCAAAATCAGCGATGTGCGCATAAAAGCAGAAAATAGCATAAAAACATCACTATCTAATGCAGTGAGAAAAGGTGTGAAGATGAATCTTTTTAAATGTTGCCGCTAAGAATAAAACCGAGATGTGTGATGTTTTAATGGTTAGTCATGTCTTATACGTTCACACTAACAGGACACTCGAGCGTTTTAAGCGCCGATTTTTATCCACCAGTCGAATTAAATAGAGAGAACAAATATGGTCTGGGATTGCTGGGATTTTACACATACAATTCAATTTTTAATGTGAACGAAAGCAACAATAAGTTTGCCTACATGAAGAAGGGTTACACCATCGAGCCGATACAATTGCAGATTCCACCTGGGGCCTATGAAATAGATGAGAGGGGTAAAGCTATGTCGGAGGCTTTGAGGATTTCAACTGAAGAAAAGAATGATGGAATCTTTTACTTGGTCGCTAATAATAATACGCTGAAATGTGAACTGAAATCCCAATATACTATAGATTTCCGGGGAGAGGCGAGTATCGGTAAAATGTTAGGATTTAATCATACAGTGTTAAAAAGACACAAAAAGCACGAATCAACCGAGATGGTGGAAATAATGAAAGTACGCATCATACGCGTAGATTGTAATATAATTTCCGGAGCATATATGAATTCTGTGGAAGGTCATACCTTGTTCGAATTCGATATCGACGTGGAGCCCGGTTACAAAATCAGTAAAGAACCACAAAATAATATTTTTATGCCGTTAATGCCGGCAGGACGTCAGTTTATCGACAACATTACCATCGCATCTTGGACGATAGCGGTGATCTAATCAATTTTCAAGGCGAGAAAATAATCGTGAAATTGGAACTGAAGAAGCTTTCATAGAAATGGGTTTTTGCTTCAATCGTCAATTGTGTGTGCTGTCGACTAAGATGGGGGAACTGCCGAAACATAATAAAAGTAAAAGAAGAGTTAACGTCAAGGTTAGTCGTCGTCCAGACTTTAGATCACAAGCATCTCAACAGTTATGTGCCGAAGACTATAAAATTTTAAAATCAATCGGTCTTAAAGTGCGAAGATGATATCCACCACCAGCGATAAAATAGAGGTTTTCTCCGAGCCCATCTTGGACAATTCCATTATTAGTCTAGAAGAGCATACGTATAAACCATACGGATCTCCATCATTCAACAATTCGGATGAAGTCGGTATCCCCATTAATTTTCAAGGATATCGCCGAAAGTTACATATATATCGAAGGAAAATTTAAACCCATAGACGCAACGAAAAGATGTTTTTTATCAAATAATGCCCTCGCATTTTTGTTCGATGAAATTCGCTACGAGATGGGAGGTGAGCAGATCGCCGTGGTTCGTAAACCTGGAGTTACGACGACATTAAAAACCATGGTTTCATTCTGAAGTTTGCAACAAAGATCTCTCATGACGTGCGGATGGGGTCTCGACGAAGCAAACCAAGATATCGTAGACACTGCAAGTAACGTATTCTCCGGGAAATTACCCTTAAAATATCTTATGGGATTCGCCAAAGATTACACAAAAGGTGTTTTCAACGGAAAACAAGAGCTTATTATGATTATAGCTCGCACTTTTACCAATTGCTACGTCGGCGAAGTAGAGGCAGAAATTAGTATCGACAAAATCGAATGGAAAATTCGTCACATCATTCCAGACGACAAGCAAAAATTGAAAATACTGTCTCGCATTAATAAAGGTGGAAACAATGCCAGTATTCAAATGGCATATAGTTCATGGGATCTGTACGAATTACCAGCTTTAAGGCAAACATCTTCCGATGTGTGGGCCTTGAGAACGAGTACAAGTCTGGAAAGACCGCGCTTTATAATCGTCGGGTTTCAAGACAGCAATAATTGCGACATGAAAGAAAAAAACGCAACCCAGTTTACCCACGCCGACATATGCGACATTAGACTGTATCTGAATTCAACCGTTTATCCCTACAAAAGATGGAATTTAGATTTCGCCAGAAAACTGTACGCAGCAGCCTATTACAATTACGAAATCTTCCAAAGCAGCTACGACGGGCGCGAAATAAATGATCCGATGATAACGTTCGCGGAATATATGAAAAACCTCGTTTTTATTATCAATTGCAGTCATCAACCAGAGGCGATTAACTCATCGACAGTGGATGTGAAATTGAAGTTCCAAACGGGAAAGAATAAATTCCCCAAAGACACTAAAGTGTACGCATTAGTTATTCACGATTCATTTTTTAATTATAATGTATTAAACGGTTGGGTGACCAATAAATCTATATTTTAATGTATCTATTATATGTAACACAAAATAATGTTAAAATAAGGTACTTGAATCAATAAATTTGTAATGAGTGAATTAGTAGTTTTATATTTATTTGAAACCCAACAAAAAAAAAGCGGACGGAAAAGCCCGCTCTTTAAGAAAGGAGTACGGGAGTTTAGATAATGGTGGTTTATTAAGTGGAAAAAAGAGCTTAAATAACACAAGAAAAAATTTTTAAGGCAAAATATGAAAACAACGATTTAGAAAATTTGTAGGACAGTAACGGTTAGGAATAGGGAAAAAAGTTATAAGAAAAAATTATAGAGGAAATCGAGTACTAAAAGCAAGCATTTTTTCGATAGTAAAAACGTAAAAAAAAAATTTCAAAAAAAAAGTTGAAGTTTTGTAGCAAAATAATATTAGGAAATTAGAAAGAGAATTTTTTCCTACATATGGTAGTACTTTTCAAAATTCAGAAAGATGAAATTTCAAGAAAAGGGTTATAGTAAGTTAGTAATTTGGATTTTTTAAAGCGCTGTAGCTCGGGAACCGTTCAAGATAGAAAGAAAATAAAAGCACTTTAATTACCTAGAATTTTGAGGAAAATACAATGGTGAAAAAAAATTTGAAAAATCTTAAAAATGAAAAAAATTTAGACGAAAAAATTGAATTTCTTGAGTTAGGAGGCTAGGGCGCCGAACGGGAGTATGTGGAAGTTGTAGGGGAGTTCATTAGGGTTTCTTTTTTTTTTAGAGTGCCGACTCCGCGCTAACGCGCTACGCGAATCGGGAAAAATAGTATGATATACTTCAACTCTTCCTTATTATGATTCCGTCAAAACATTTTCAAAATTTTCCTTACCTTGCCTGAAAATAATTAAAATATATGCATAATTTGCATTTGTTGTAAATATGTAGCAAAGTAATGGTTAGAAATATCAAAAAAATTATTTGAAAAAAATTTAGAGGAAGTTGAGTACTATATGCTAAAAAAGTGGAGGGGGGTAGTTTGTGTCCATAACATAGATACAGTGAGTTATAAAATCATATTATTCTCAAACTTATATATAATGTATATATGCACTCCACCTTACCCCTTCCAACATTTTGAATGTATATAGAGGCCGGTATTAGAATTATTTCATCATTACACATTCGACCGTCAAGATGGAAGATACACCAAAGAAGATCATTAGCATTGTCAGGCCATTCGTGCCCGGCAAACTATGCAAGTGTGAGGAGTGCGGGGGTACCGCACCAGGAGCAGCACCTTCGGCACCACCCGCAACACCGACACCACCAGCGACGGCGGTGCCGCCAATGAGAAGACCAAGGGCTGCACCTAGGTCGGTGTTAATATCGTTGGGTATTACTCCACGGTAGGCACCCGCCCCTCCCCCCTGGCCCTTTTAGGGCCACAAAAACGGTCCTTTTCAGGACCACATTATATTTTGATCGTAGTTTAGTAATCGTCACTTATGGGGCGAGATATTTGTTTAACGACGATTTGTCTCGTAGCTTAAGTGCCAAGTTATATGCTTGAGAACCTATGAAAATGTTAACAGTCCAAACAAGGTTTCTATTATTTTTTTTTTGTAATGTATTCTTCACAAAATATTAAGAATAAGTCTTATTGTCTAAACAAAAAAAAAAACAAATCCAATTCCTTATTTAAAGTTTTTGAAAAAATCAATAATTCTATAAGCTCTCACCAATACACAACATTTAGAATCCGTTGGTGGGGTGGGGGTAGTTCTATATATATGAGACTGGGCCAGTTACAGAGTCATACATACATCAACTCTCATACAATGAATATGGAGGAAGAAAGACCCGCCAGCAGAGGCTCATCCATCTTAAGCGATGATACCGTCGCCGACAACGTTGGAGACATGCAAGTCTTCGACGACGAAGAGGTGGATTTTGAAATTGACGTCCTACGTTGGGACGACTTGGATGAGCCGATTCCGCTAGTGTATGACCACGATCCGGGTCTAGTGGAATTAAACGATGCGGGCGATTGGGTCTTACAAAGACTCGAAACTCCGTCGCCGCAGCCAGAGCCGGACTCGACGGAAGATGCGGTGCTGGAAATTCCAGCATCACCGACACCCGACGATCCGCAGGGCCCCTGCGTTTCGTCAAGCTGGTGGTCGACCAGCGAGGATGGGGCATCATAAGCCCCACACTCTCCCTGGCCCTTTTTAAGGGCACACAACAACGGTCCTTTTCAGGACCACAAAATACTTTGATCGTAGTTTTAGCACATATTAGTACTTTGTTACTAATATTGTATGTATAGAATATACAATATTAGATACAAAGTATTAAAAATTTAGGTGCTGGTGGAACCCAGCAAAATCGTTCGTTCGTATTTGACACCACAAACAACTTTTGGTCTCAATACGTAATATGACATTTGTTTTCACCCCCCACCATTAATTTGTCTCTATATATACGACCACCAATACTTATTACAATCATTTTAGTTCAACATTTCTGCGAGTGAACAGCAGCCTATCCAATGCCCTGTGGTAGATTCTACCACAGAGAATTGTCTCGAGTGGGAGTTGGACGATCCCAGATGGGATGAACTTTGGCGGTTCATAATCGAATATGCTGAGGACAGCACCGCCACCACCGCCGTTGATGATGACGGGCCGTGCGACTCCACAACACAATAAAGAGTCGCATGTTTTTACAACCAAACGGTCCTTTTCAGGACCACAAAATACTTTGGTCGTAGTTTTAGTTGGTTATAATACTTTGTAACCAATATTTTATGTTTTTTTTTTTTCATAAAAACATACAATATTGAGATGCAAAGTATTAGAAGTTCTGGCGACAGAACCTTAACTTCTTAAACCGAACCATGTTTTAGCATACTTGTAAATATTATCAAAAAATATTTACAACTATTGCTATTGCGTAGTTTTAGTGGATTATTCACTCTTTTTATTACCTAATATTATGTGGGAAAGGGCCTATATGAAATAACACAAAAATAAATTTTCAAGTCATTTTTATTCTCTTTATAAAATATGAAAATCTGATCAAAGAATTTTTTTTTTATTAACTACAATATATATATATATATATATATATATATATATATATATATATATATACATATATATGTATATATATTTACAAATTTAATACTATAAATTAAAAGCTAATACCTACAACTACCTAACACCTACTACATAATTTACTAAAGTCCTCTAATTGTCTTTTATACCGCACACATTCCATCTTTTTTAACTCTAATTGTCTTTCCAGTTCTAAAATGTCACTCTCACACGCACTCACTTTTTTCACAATGTCCGATAGTTTGCTCTTCTGAGAGTTGGTGAAGTCTTCAACCCACTCCGGTTGCGATATCTCGGAACATATTAAAGAAGAAGAAGCGGTTTCGTTTGGTGAAGACGACGATGACGACGACGACGACGAAGCAGCGGAAACTTCATCGCCTTCAAAACACCGCTTAAACCGCTTCTTCATAGGTTTCCGGCACCCCAATATCGGCGACAGTGGCGCTGGGGAAGACTTTACCTCCGACACTACTTCCTGCTCTACGCTGGCCGGTGTTGGTGGCGTTGGTGGTGTTGGTCCATCGGGGCCTTCGATCACTTTCACTTCTACGGACAACGGCTCTTGTAGTGCTGTTTTCAGGAAGTCGGGTAATGGAAGAGGGGTGGAGGGATGCTTAAAGTTAAACTTCTTCTTCTTTCCTTGTCCCACACCTTTAATCGCCGAATAAAACGTTTTTTTATCGGCGATTTCCGACTTCCGCATAGTCAAAAGCTTCTTTAATTTGGAAGCTTTCGGAGAAAATTCCCTGTTAGGCCACGATGCTTTTCGCACAACCACATCACTTATTATGTTGATTTTCGGCTCCTTCTCCTCCGTCCAACATTCGAGGAATTACGCAGCCGACTGAACCAACTCTTCGTCGCGACCATCATTCAGGGCTCTGTGTTCGGCATCTTCTTGCTCCCTGCCATTCCAATTTTCGAATACCCCCGGACTTAACACTTCCAAGCCACTAATGTTTTCCAACATGCCTTGTTGCGAACCGCAGCTCACGTCAAGAGCATCCAAAATAGACCTTACACTCGATGACATCTTCGACATTACAACTCACACTATAACTTTATCTTACTACTGCACTGTTTGGTGTTCTGACGAACTGTGAAGAGCTCGAGCCAGCAAGTCTGCTTTTATGCCCATTTCCCCCACTATACCACATTTATTCCTTTTGTTCGATGCATTAAGTATAATATTTAAACTTGTCAGATGCAAGGCCAAGACCAAGGCCGACGTAACCGGCAATACCAGGGTCGTTTTCAAGGTTGTAATTTTCATGGATTTTTTTTGTCCCTGTCAAGGTTATTTTAAAGAAACATATAAATATAGTATTAAACTTGTCAGATGCAAGGCCAAGGCCAAGGTCAAAGTACCCGTCAATGTTAGGGTCGTTTTCGAGGTTGTAATTTTCAAGGATTTTTTTTTGGTCCTGTCAAGGTTATTTTAAAAAGTAATACATAAATAGAGTACAGCGATTGAAAAGTACAACATATTCAAACATCATGTTGCCAACTGATGAACAACCTAGTGAAGCAGCCAAAACATACAGTCATATACCAAAAGCTTTTTATTTAACTTGTCATCATTGGAAAAGACTAGGTATCTGCTGACGAAATGATCTTACGTACGACTTCAACTACATTGATCTCTTCAGGGTTAAATTTGTACAATGCGGCTTTTGTGGACTAGTATACTACCAGTTCAAGGACATTAATGAACGTGCCATCCAGAGAAGAAATTGGGTCATAGAAGAAGCTTACCTGTACAGAATAAATTAACATGTATTTTATTTCTTAATTTTTTAATTTTTTTGTTTGTCATATTTTTTTATTTTTTAATAATAAAAAGTAAACTCAATCTTTTGTTATATTTTAATTTTTTTTTTTCAATAAAACAATAGTAAAATGAATCTGTAAGTGTATTTATTAAACATCACCTAAAATACGTTTTGCAATCCATATTTTTCTGCAGAGTCCGTTTATTAATGAAATAGAACCATATATTAGGGTGAAATCGAATGGTTTCAAATCAGTCTCACATAATAATGTCAGAACTAAACACTATTGATAAGTTCGGTCGCAAAAGAAAATTTAAGGATTTTAACTTTATGCGAGGTATTTCAGGAATAGGTTTTAAACTTACACCTAATGGAGATTACGACATGGGAAGCAAAAGATTGTGCTATTTAGCGGAACCTCTTGAAGGAGACGACGCGACCACACGAAATTATGTTGATAATAACCTTGCTCAGTGTGTGCAAGATACGCAGAAAGCTTTACATGACTCAACAATTGTTATTAAAGATATATTCAGAAACTAACTTGAAGGTTACGTACGCAAAAAATTAATTGAAACCGGTCAAAAACTTAGAGGATACATTGATGATACTGTTATTGCAATATATGAACTTAGGCAAGACGAACTGCGTGATGAACTTAACTCTAGAATGTTGAAAATTGAAAAGACTATGGCGGATCTTGTCAGCAAATCTGTTTCACATTAAACATTTACTCGTAGACCTGTGCGTTTAATTTACTGTTAGACAAATTTTTCAACAATAACTTTTACAGTTTGTTATTTGTCGACACTTCATTATATTTATAATTTTAAAATAAAGGTTCAATAAAAAACAGTCAAGTAATGAATACATGTTTTTTATTTAAAAAAAGAAAATTACAATACTATCGTTACATATTAATGTTGTATGTTCAATAGAAATAATAAAAACAATACAAATAATGAAATATGGATTTTCCAGATTACGTGCTGTCCTGACTTAGAAATGATTCCAACACGGTAACTAAATTTGCTAAGTTTTCTTCCGGGTCTGTTTTGTAAAAATCTATGTCTGCATGCCCCCAAGGTAGAGTTTTGGTTGAACTGGGAATTACATAACGTTTATCATCGCTATGTGACAATGCTACTTTATTTATTATGTTGGTATAAATGTTATGTAATTCACTTCTAAATGTCTTCATCTTTCTTAATATCAAACCACCCCGTTCAATAATTCTTTGGTAGTCTTCCTGATGAAGGTCTTTCTCGACAACACATTTTTGGATACCTTTGGCTTTTTTTCATTCATTATTAATGGACTTTACATAATAAGCCTTCGCACCGGTACCATAAAAACTTATTATCGGATCACCAGGAAACTCATCTTTCATTCTACCAACTACAGAATTACTTTTAATTATGTTGAAATTATTAATTTCGGGGTAATTTGATGTATCAAATTTTTCGGGGTTTTCTGATATAGTTTGATAAAAGTTTTCCTTATAGACTTTTAATATAAGCGAGTCAGTATCGGTGTAAAGTAAAAAAGCATCATCGCCAAACTTAATATATATAATTTAATAAAATTATAATAAAATTCGTATATTACAGTCTTTGATATATCTAATATGGAAAATCCGATATAAATTGGTTTATTGTAAAATATTTTAACTTTATTCATATGTATAGCAACAAAGTTCTCGGTAAATATCGAGCCACTATTGAAATTGGGGCGGGATATTAGTGCTCTAGCTCCATTTCTGCCTACACTGTTATCCCAATGTGTTACTAATTTTATTTCCTTTCGATTTTCCACATTTTCCATAGTTTTACCAAAAATCACGTTATTTTTTAATTTAAAAGTGTCCTTCGCAAATTTTGTGGTGGCCTTGTTACGTAAATTGGTATTAAAATCAATATACGATTTTAGCCATTTTGATTGCTTAAACTGTAATACTCGATGGGTTTGCATTACCACTAAGCCGTTGGCGATGGCTTGTTTTAAAGTTCTATAGTGTAAAATGTATTTTTTTTTATCTTGTAAATTAGGAATTAATTTCGGTAATTTAGCGTTTTCTGTTGGCGGTATGATATTTTCTACTAGAAATGGAAGATCAGAATGTGCATCATGCAACTGAGTCGGATAATGCACATCCACTTCCAAAAGGTAGCCATGTAAACTATCATCACCAACAGCCATAATATTTAAATCCAGAATGTCGCGCTCGCTTAACCATCGAAAACCACCATATGGTATTGCTTGTGACATACTATGACCATATAGATTTGTAGCATCAAGGTATGTTATAAATGAAGAAGGTTTTGTTGGGTAATAGTCTGGTAAAAAAATATTATTAGCGATGTGCTTCCTTTCTGTACACTGGCTTATGCCGCCGCGTATACCTTTCTTAATGTATCATGTCTATATCAGTTAAGAGCTCTAACTCTACCTTAGTCATACGCAGCATACAATCAAATGATAAACTTGGAAGGGTATAGTAATGTGCTGGATCAAGTTTATCGAATTTTAAACAATTATTCCGAAATTGCTCAAAAACATCACACAATAGCAACACATCTGATTTTAAATACACGTCCGAATAATCCCCCAAAATTTTACACCCAAACAAGCGCCATACTTCTTTTACTCTTCTATAGCTTTCATCGCTAATATGTTCTTCCCGTAAATTATCATAAAATTGATCTTAACTTGGAAGACATGTATTTTCCATTTTTTCTATAGAATCAATAAAGCTATAGGGAAAAACACCATTTTGACGCATCAAATTAAATTGGTTGATATTTGAAAAATATTTCCGGGTTTCAATAAAATCGTCGTCGTTTAAACCGCTGCCTAAATTTTCCAAAGACGTTGACAGAAATTTAAAACTGTCAATAAATCGCAACTTTAAATATTTCCTCTTGACTTTTCCACATTTACTATCAAAATAATCGTGCACATAAATGCTTTTGGTAAATGATATGTACTTTTCCTTACTTTGAGCCAAAACACCAATTTTATCCCCATATTTACATAACTCTTTTATAAATAAATGGCTGTCGTAGCCGCTTAAGTTATGAAATATGATAGGGATAAAAGAGGGTAATTTATAATTTAAATTACAAACGGAATGTGCAGCACCAAATCTTTTTGCACCAGTTATGTGACAGTGGTCTCGTACTTTAATCTCGCCCTCTTCAAAAGGGCCTTCACATATACCACATATTTTAGCATCATTAAACTCCCTTTTTTCTTCAGGCGTTAACGGTTTCATAGGCTTAATGTCTTTTAAATATGTGTTGTATAGAGCCCTTAAATCACACTCGATACGATCCACAAAGACATGAGCTGCATTATTACCGCAAAATAGCTCAAATTTCGAAAGTGATTCGTCAAAAGAGCATTTAATTAAATAAGCAAAAGAATATGGTTCATGTTTAAGACTTTTTAGAGTGTAAGAATTTTGTGGGTTTGGTTGTACCATTTCAACGGGTTTTAAAACAGATTCGAAATCTGCATAAACCACGAATGGAACGCGCATTTGCTTTTCTATACCCTCGAATTTTAAAATATTTTCCGGCACACTCTTTCCAAATTTATCGATTTTTAAATCCACTGAGGGTGTTTGCGTGAAAATGTGGTTACAATCGTAGCTTTGATGTAAAGTTAAAGCTGACGGTGTACTAAAATAAATGAGGCAACCATCACAGAAATATATTTTATGTTGTTGACAACTAATTTGACTTGAAACTAAACGTGATAAATCCCGAATCCAACAATAATGACTCTTTGAACAAGTCGTATCACAAAAATGTTCACCGCCATCTTTACTACTACAGTCTTTTGTAATTAACAATAAATTTACATGCCTATTCAACTTTTTTGACGCATACCTCAGTGGACCAATAACTTCATGTATTAATTCATTATTTTCATATTTAGATTCCAGACCGTATACGTTAATTGATATGTTGTTCATTTCCTCAAATTTTTTAATGTCACATAATTTTACGGAAAATCCATACCTGTTAAATTTAGCACTCTAGAAAAATGGGGGTAGGATGTCTTCTGTGAAGGCGCTGCTGTTGGAGGAAACAATGCTGATGTTACAGCCCACGCAAAGCAAAATTCGTCCTGGTTAATCACATTGACGACAGCTCCTTTCTTTTCAATATAACACGGCAACTTGATGTATGATGAGCAACCCATAGGCATATACTTGTTGATACTAACTCCCAAGTATAAAATTCGCACAAGAGCCCATCCTATAACAAGAAAAATAATATATAAATATCAGTTTAATATAGCGGGTTTTGATTTTTCCATACCTGAATCTTTCTCCTGGAACTCTGTCGCCTGCGTTTTTATTAATTCGGTGAAAGAATGGTAAACGGCATCCAAATCACTTTCTACACTAATTATTTGATTAGCAGTGTTGAAGGATTTTTCACTGAATATTTCTTGTGATGGAAGCATGTACTCGCCAACAGCTGTCATGTTAACTTTTAAAGCATGATGCACACGCAATAAATTATTAACAAGTTCCACCACCTTGGATTTAATGTCTGCAAAGAACATTACGTAATCGGAATGCTCCATATCACTGCTAACCCGATAGGTTGCAATTCTCCTTTTGAAGGCACATTCAACGAGTTGCACACCATGACATACCGGCAAACATGAATTATTTTTATGTTGTTGTGTTCGTTTATGCGCTGACATATGATTTATTGGAACATCTACATTACATGTAGCGCAATTAATTACCGGAATCGTCGATGTATACTCTTCAAATCGGAGCCGTTTTCCTCCAGGCACTTCATTATATCTCGCCGCACACGATTCTCTTTTATGACGTCTCATATTATAACTATTAGTAAACTTAGAACCGCAATTTTCACAAACATATGCCATGATTTGTCAAATATTAACACATGTGCTACCTATACAAGTCAGAGCCAACTGGTAAATGAAACTGCCCCATACCTTATATAAAACCATTCAAGGTCACCCCAAACCACGTAACACATCTCAAAGGTCACACACCCAAGATGACCTCCAACAAAGTCAAGGTCGTCTCGACCAAGTTCAAGGTCAAGGCCACACACAACCTTGAACACAAGGTCAAGGCCAAAGCACACGTGCACTTTCAAGGCCAATGAGAAGGACATGTGGGCGGGGCCAAATAGGGGTGGGGCAAGGTCAAAGCCAAGATCGAGGAGTGGGGGGATGAAGAGGATCGAGTTATGTTCACTACTGGTAGGCTGAATATTACACTTCAAAATCCAAATGCGGGTTAACTGTTGACCGTAATTGGTTGTGTTACCCTATTAAGCTTGACTGTCGATATTGCGAACCTTGTTGGCTATTTGCTGATGGAAATAGTCAACATTTTAAATTTTAAGTTTAGTTGTGTCAAGAGACTATCTAAATGGAAAACTTTAAGCCAAAAAATTGTAAAACATGAAACTGGCACACTTTGCCACTTGTGTAACTCACTATACCTAGAAACTTAATAAAAATATTCTTGATCAAGATTTAAAAGAAAATATATATATATATATATATATATATATATATATATATATATATATATATATATATATTAAAGGTCATAATTTTTAGTGGCAAGTTTTAAACTAAGTTTTATATGTTACTTTTACAGTGTCTGTATGTAATCTACCATTTAGATACCATTCTGAACATGATAATGATGACTCCAAACAGGGCAATTTTCTAACAATAATACACTTGTTATCGCGTTATGGTAGCATTTTGCAAAAATTACTGGGTCTTCCAATAGGTTCAATAAAATACTTAAGCCCAACCATCCAAAATCAGTTTATTTATATGTTGGGAAGCGAGGTAGAAAACAAAATTTTCGACGAAATTCTCGCAGCATCATTCTATACAATAATTTTAGACACTACACAAAATATATGTAAAATAGAGCCATCGAGTGTTGTTTTGCGCTATATTCTTTCTCATAAAAATGATAGTAACGAAATCATACAGGTTGAATATAAATAATCGTTTACTGGAATTTACCCCAAAACACTTGATTGAAGCGCTGAAAGTTTAAAAAAAAATATCCCTATTAAAAACTGTAGAGGACAGGGTTACGACGGTACTGCTCTTATGAGCGGCGTTTATAACGGCTTGCAATCTAAAATTCTCGAGTTAAAAAATATGCTCAATACGTGCAATGTGCTGCTCATAACTAAATTTAGGTATAAATGGTGCTGTAAATAGAGTCCCAGAGGCAATATAATTTTTCGATATTATCGGTGGCCTATATATATATTTTTTTCGAACGATATTAAACGGTTGAAGTTACTTAAAGAATCTCCAGTGAGTAAACTTACATTAAAAAGATTGAATCCTACTAAATGGTATTCTAGGAATGTTTCATTGGACGCGATTTTTCTCAAGACTTAAGGCGCCAAAGTAAATCTTGCCAACCGGCACCGTCAGATCTAGCTACCCACTGAACATGTGGATCATTTTTGTAATGTATTGGAAATACATTACATTAAAATAAGGTCTTAAATGAGAAATATTTTTGCTAATGGTTTTTTAGATAAAATTGCAAGTTCAGATCTTTAAAGTCGTAAATAGATTTTTATTTTGTATAATTTTCTTTAGGGAAATTGAATCCCTGTCAAATTCGTTGAAAATTCAGTATGTTGTAGGTCTAGATGTCCTGATTAGAAGTACCTATGGGCACAAAGTCCAAAAGTTAATAGTTTTTCGAGATACAGAGGGATCAGTTGCGCCCGCACCAACCAAATGGAAATTGGATCCCGGTCAAATTCGTTGAAAATTCAGTATGTTGTAGATCCGGATGTCTTGATCAAAAGTTCCTATGGGCACAAAGTCCAAAAGTTAATAGTTTTCGAGATACAGAGGGATGAGTTGCGCCCTATCCACCATTTACATAGGCAAGGCGTAAGGGTCTCTTTTTCTCTTTCTCTCTCCCTATCTTGTGTACTTGTTTCAGGCGCGGATCCAAGGGGGGGGGCGGTGGGGGCGATCGCCCCCCCCCCCCCTAAGAGCTTTGAGTTTAGGAAAATGGACCCGATTTTTCCTCTTATACTATAGTTTATTCAAGAACTAGAGAGAGTAATAAATCATTTTTTACCCTTTTTCTCTTCGCAAACTACCTGTGTTCTTTAGTCCAGTGTTTTTAGCAAAATTTGTTAGACACATATATTTTTCATAGGAATGGGTTAGAAATTTTATAATCAAAAATACCGGTCTATAGTAATAGACTAAAACGTAGGATTATTCTCTCAAAAAATTCCAAGTTATAATTTTTGGGGATATCGGTCATTTTATTATTAATTAAAAACATTTTTAGGGTATTTGACGTTTCAGTTTATTTATTTCTTAAACCATCTGCAGAATTACAATTAAACACTGAAAAGGGATTCAAATAAAATTACTTTTTTTTATGTTATAATTAAAATTAGACCTATTTATTTTTATTTCTATTGTACTGATATCTTAATTTAATTTACTTTTATATATGGAAATACGATAGCCCCAAAAAAATAAGATAAACATGTTAATTCTACAAGTTTAAGAAAAAGACACAAACAATAATAAAATAGTAAAAAACTTACGGCTAATTAGAATTAAATATATATAAAATTAAAGAGTGTAACACACTAAAATAAAAATATATAAAAAAATAAAAAAACATATAAACAACATTAAACAATAAAATACAACAAAAACAAAAATTTAAATAATAAATTGTGTTTACACTAGTAAACATTACGTATCTAATTCCTAATCAAAGTCAGTGAAACTATCTTCGCTAAAATTAATTATAATTGGTTCCTCTATCTCACCGATTATGAGATCGAGTTCTCACATTTTGTTTTATTCTTTTATTATATGGATTTTTCCCAATTTTCCGCAGTAACTTTATTCAAAAAAATCTTTCAAAAGTTTAGTTAAATTACTATTTTTATTAATTGTGTTATTTCTAGCAACTCTATCTTTTACTTGAGAGAGATATTTACGTCTCCAACGGACAGTTTCTGGACGATTTATAACAACAGATTTTCTATCTGGTTTTTCCCAGCTAAAATTAAGTTTTCTGAGCAATGTCCAGAGATCAGTTCTTTTAATTTCAAGTAAATCACCATCTTTATGGATTTTAGTTAGAATTTTGTCAACGGTTGGGATCTGCTTCTCATAATAAAATGTATGTACAACTTCTTTTATTGTAGTTTACATCTCTTCTTTCAACGAGGTTTTTCGTCTGCCTGTGATCCAATGTGGCTTGGGAGTACTAACAATTCCAGTCGTTTTTTTCTTCTTCAGTATTCGGTACATAGTAGATTTTCCAACTCCTGTCATGTTGGAACATATCTCAACAGAGCTTTTAACATTATTATCTAGATATTGATATCTTAAGGCATCATAAACATTCATCGTAATAAGTTTTTCGTTGAGGAAAAAATGCCCTGGTTTAACGATTTTGGAATAAATATAGAGGTGAAAGCCATATCTTTTGGGTATCTCACTAATCTCAAATAATATATAAAAACAAGCGCAAACAAGATAAATCACTAAGAAAAAACTATAAGTTGTACTTTGCTCACTGACAGAAATTAAATTAAACTACCAGAAATTCTATGTTGCAGTAAATTTATAAAATATATTTAAATATAATGAAATATAATTAGATTTACGGCAGTTCTCAGTTACCTGCGGCACTGGAGCAGATACGTTAGAGGTTTCGGTAACAGTTTTATTACTCTCTCTAGTTCTTGAATAGAGTATAGGAGTCTGTATGCTTGCGATCGCCCCCCCCCCCTCACAAAAGCTTTGAGTTCAGGAAAATAGAACCCATTCGGCCTTTTATATTAGGAATGAGTATGCTGTGTATATATATATATATATATATATATATATATATATATATATATATATATATACTTCAGTCGATAGGTTTAGGATAATGAAGGAGATTACCAATTGTAATCTTGACTATGACTTTTAGAGCAAAGGTCAAGGTCAAATATTGTCAAGATGTCATTTTTTATGGAAAAACTTTTTCTGAGATATTTTTCGATTTTCGTAATATTTGAACCTTATATGACCTTGAGGTCAATGGTCAAGGTGAGGCCTGTAGTTTGAATGATGTTTTGAACGCAAAAGTCCATATTTAACCTCTTTTTTTGTTAGTTTTCTAATTCATGTTACTTTTAATCATCATAAGGTTAGAATTTAGTGACTTTGTGACCAAATATCTTGACCACGACTTTTGGTCAAGAATCAAGGTGAGATATGGCAAAAACTGTTTTATCTTTATCCATGCCCTGAATGCCATCATTTAAATCATCATCATCAAATTTCATATATGGAAGACTTATACAGAATAGCTGGTGCAATTATAAATAAATATCGCCCTCTCATTTTGTTGAAAGGAGCCAATACTGAAATGACTCAACGACCACTTAACCGTAATAGAGAACTAAATGTCGTACAGGCTCGTGTAGATGCTGATAATCTTCACACAAGAAATGCACAAAGATAGGTTTCTTTAACTGCTGACAAGTACAGGACTTCTCTATTTTAACAATTGAGCAAATTAAAGGCCTAACAATTATCATATATCAAGTGAAGTTGGCTCCTTCATATGTGCAAGATAAATTGCGTCGAGTTGCTGAAGAGGAGTTCCAGCTGGAAATGTTAAGGGATGAAAATAGATTGTCAGTGCCTGGTTTCTTGAGAGTTCGTGCTTTTTCACGGTTTCATGATGCTACTAAATATCAGCTTTGGATAGGTTATGTATGAACTGATGAAGAAAATGAACAAATAGAGTTTGAAGAAGTTGAAGTTAAAAATCATATCCTGTGTTATTATTGTTCATGCAAATCTGGTGCTCGTACTGTTGGTACATGTTCACATGTTGCTAGCGTTATATGGTTTTTAGGATATGCACAACATCAAGAACAAGAGAGAGAAAAAGAGATAGATACAGAAAATTGACCCTTACGCCTTGCCTATATAAATGGTGGATCAGGCGTAACTCATCCATCTGTATCTCGAAATCTATTAACTTTGGACTTTGTGCCATAGGAACTTTTGATCAGGACATCTAGACCTACAATATACTGAATTTTCAACGAATTCGACCAGGATCCAATTTCCATTTGGTCGGTGCGGACGCAACTCGTCCCTCTGTATCTCGAAAACTATTAACTTTTGAACTTTGTGTCCATAGGAACTTTTGGTCAGGACACCTAGACCTGCAACATACTGCATTTTCAACGAATTTGAACGGGATCCAATTTCCATTTGGTTGGTGCGGGCGCAACCATCCCTCTGTATCTCGAAAACTATTAACTTTTGGATTTTGTGCTCATAGGAACTTCTGATCAGGACATCTGGACCTACAACATGCTGAATTTTCAACGAATTTGACCGGAATCCAATTTCCATTTAGTTAGTGCGGGGTCCTTTGTAATGGTTACGTTTTGTTTTACTAACATTAATATTGATAATATCCAAAATTTTTGCCTTTTCTGTATCAGATCCTTCCATTTGTTGACATATCAAAAATTAACCTATTTCTGTAATTTGTAAATTTCATTTGGTTCCTTAAAGGAATGTCTCACAAATTGGAAAATGTATTTTTTTATGATTTGATAAATATAAACAGTGTTTGTCTATTTTCTTTTTGAATTTCCTGTTCAAAAAATACTTAGTTATTTTCACATGCCAGCTATCGTAGATAAATAATCAGGTCTGTTTGATATTTGATTGCATCGAAAGTTTTAATGGTTACATATACAGCACAAATGTAATAGATAAAAATTGACTTTTTAATTATATTATTTTTAGAAATTGATTTGATTACAAATATAATTATTTCTTTTTACTTTTCTAATTAAAATTTTTGTATATATTATATGTGAAATCAGACCCTCGAATCAAGTCGAATTAATTCGAACCCATTTTGAATATTCCGAACCCGTAAATTACTTTGTTTACAGGAAGGACGAGACAGTTCAGAGTATTACGATTTAGATTGTGTGTCTCTGTCTGGCTTGTTTCATTTCTGGCCAGTTGATTGAAAAAGCAGTGTTTTTGTATAAATTTTTTGGATTAGTTGATATTATTTGGTAAATATAAGGGTTTCTACATTATTGGGTAAAGATTAACGTTATTTTTGTTCTGATGGATTTTTACTATATCGTTTTATTAAGTTTTTTTGGTAACTTCCGTTGGAAGGCGTATGATAGTGATTGTAGAAAAATCGTTATCTTTTAACCATTTGAAGCAAGAGCATGAAGAAGTTCAGTGATTTGGCTATAAATGGCCGATTAACTTAACTAAAACAAAAGCCTGGATGCAAACATATATTCTAGTTCGATTTTGTCGTTTCACCCTGCAACCAATTTGGCGATAAATTTTCCTCAGCCAGTCTAGAAACTGTTGGTATTATCTGTCACACTTAATTTAGGATTCTGTAAAAGGTGGCAACATCACGTGATGGTCATTATAAGTATATTACAGGTTGCAACAGTGATATTTGTTAATTAGTCGAATAAATGCCTTGTTCCAAGTAACGCGTGTTTTCCTTTAACAATAAGTTAATGGCCCAGGCCGACGCTTAGCGGCACTAAAAATACAGTTGTATAGTTTTTTAGAAGCAGTATTCGCGTTAAAAATGGTTTGGACGGGAGAAATACGACGAATGGTGGTATGATGGTGCGTGAAGGACTCAGCAAGTGCATTGAAGGTACAGAGCAAGATACGACTTTAACAGCCAAGGTAAAAGCTAAATTAGTATTAACTATAGATCCGGTCTTATATCCGCATGTAAAAGATGCCTAAACGGCGCAGAAAGTGTGGACAAGTTTGAAAAGCTTATACGATGACAATGGTTTTACGAGACAAATAGGGCTCTTGAGGACCCTGATATCTGCTAGACTGGAGAATCATGATTCGATGAAGGCGTATATTAACCAACTTGTGTCCCAGAAATTGAGAAAGACAGAATTCAAAATAAATGAAGAACGGGTGGGATTGTTATTATTGGCGGGTCTTCCCGAAAAATCCGCTCCAATGATAATGGCCGTTGAACATAATGGTTTCAAAATTACCACCGATTCCATAAAGACGAAGTTATTGGATATGCAAACAGATGGCGATAATGGCACGTTTGCAGCTAACTTCAGAACTCAATCCAAATCGGGCAGATCAAGCTCCGATAGATCTTCAAGAGACGGCACAAATAACTCAAAAAATGTCAAAAATTGTTTAGATTATGGTTATGCGAACAAAACCAATCGAGACAACCAAGACATTATACGACAAGACGTCTAAACAAAAATTCTGAAAGTGGTTCTAGTGCAGTTTTCACTACTGGACATTCGGAAAGCATGGACTGTTATATTGACAGTGGGGCCAGTGTTCATTTAACTACGAGAAAAGATTGATTAATCAATGAACGAACTCCAGATTTGTCTGAAATTATCGTAGCTAACAAAATAAAAATTCCAAATCCGCAGGTGATGTTCAAATAAAAACAGCTATAGGTACCTCGAAGTGTAATGTTTGGTTAAGTAATGTCCAATATGTACCTGATTTAATAACGAATTTATTGTCAGTTTGTCAGATAATAAAAAATGGCAATAAAATCAGTTTCAGTGAGGGGGGTTTCAAGATAAGCAAGTTAAAAAAAAAAATTTCACAAGCTGTACCTATAGCAGGGTCCAAGTTTTTTTAACAGAGATTCTCAGCTGTGAAACTTTGCATCGTTGATTGGGATATTTAAACGGTGCCTACATGAATAAAATGTGTAATTTAGTGAATGGAATTTCTTTCAAAGGACAAGTTAATATTGATAATCAAAACTGTGAAGATTGTTGCTAAGGTAAGCAGACTCATTTACCATTTCCTGGCAAAGGCAGTAGAGCTAGTGAACTACTAGAAATTATCCACACTGACATTTTTTAGCCCAATGGAGACGACTTCTCTAGGAAGTATTTTCTAACATTCATAGATAATTTCAGCAGAATATGTTTTATATATGTTCTGAAAACTAAAGATGAAATGCAAGAAAGTTACAAACCTGGCTACGGAAGCCACTTCATGGATGGCATCCAAATGAGGTCAATCAGGACAATGTCGACAACTCAGCGTCGAACTACTGGTTGATTTCAGGACAGATGTTTCCGGAAATGGAGGGCTTCTTGTTAGCTATCCAAGATCAGGTTATTCCGACGAAGAACTATCGAAAGTTCATCATTAGAGATCCCTCAATCGAAAATGACCAATGTAGATATTGCTGTCGAACATCAGACACAATCCACCACATAACTGAAGGATGCGTTTGTCGCAACCGAGTATAAGGAAAGACACGACTCAGACGCTAAGATACTCCACCAAGAGTTAGCAGAAAAGTTAAACCTATTATAGGTAGGAAAAGTGCCTTATTACAAATACCATCCAGAGCCTATTCTTGAGAACAACCAGTTCAAGTTATATTGGGACCGAACGGTCCTGACGGATCAGACAGTCGCTCATAATAGACCAGACATTATACTAATAGATAAAATTTCTAGGCGGACTACATTAATCGACATTGCTGTACCTAACAACAACAACCTAAGACCAAAATACAACGAGAAGATAGCCAAATACAGAAATCTGGAGGTGCAAATTCGCAGACAGTGGGCAATGAACAGCGTCCAAACAATTCCCATAGTACTGTCAACAACTGGAGTGATACCAAAGAACCTCCTGCAGAACATCAAGGGACTGGGCCTTAGTGAGAATCTGTATAAGCCAATGCAGAAAGCAATTCTCCTAGCAACCGCGCGAACCGTCCGAAAGTTCGTAGGAAATACAGCAGACCATGTCACCTAGGACCCGATAACATGGAAAGGGTTCCAACGGAGCTTCATACTTTTGGTATCTGTGGGTACCTGGTATGAGTCAATATTCCTTGGAGGGAGTGCGAAGCCGTTTGGCATGTAAATCATATTAAATATAGTAAAACTGTCCAGAAACTTGTTTTGTTATAATAAATAGGTGTAGAGTTTTTGATCTTTTGTGAGTTAATTTCTTTTTGTAATTTATTTAATTTATTAAAATTAATATCATTTAAGTTGATCAGTTTTAGTTTTTTATATAAAGTTTTATGAGTTATATTAACATTAATATTTAGTGAAGGAACATTTTGAAAAGTATATTTGCTATTTTTATAAGCTTTAATAATAATATCTCCTATCTTAAAGCTACATTGAAAACTTAGTTCTAATAAGTATATTAAGTAAAATATTATTCTGTGAATTTTCACAAATTTCTGTCCCGATTATATTGGTATTTGTTACTAAAATCCATTTATTATCATCTATATTTTGAAGTTGCCTATTTTCACTATCAACGAATAGTGTATTACAATTATTGATTTCATGTTTGTATCTTAATAATTGTACTTCACAAGGAACATTTTTTTAAGTTTTCAGAGTGTATATGGGCACACAAATATTCATTAAAAGATACTCGTTTACAGGGTTGATTAGAATATCCAAAATTTCTTTCATTAATCAATAAATATTCAAAATTAGGTACAATTATTTTATAATAATTTTCGTACTTGGTAGGTAAAGGAAATAATTGAAATAAATCATAATTTTCTTTTTCGACAAATGGAACTTCTATTCAAAAGATTATTTCTTTGTTTTTAACATAGCTTCTTATTTCAAGGGTGTTTTCGAGTTTTAGGATATTTTCCATTATTGGTTCGAAGGGTAATTTCTCTAACGTTAATTTATTATTTAGAGCGTGTAATTCTACTAAAAATTCATTAATATTGATTATAGTATTATGAAATATATTAAGTTTCGTAAAAGTAATTACAGTTTCGATATTTTCTAGAATGTCGTAAATATTTTGATAGTATACCGTTATTTGATTAAACGTCATATGAATTCGAAAAAATTCAAATAGGTTTGTTTCTTCAATTTTAACTTCATTCATGATTTTTGTTAATTGATTTACTCGTAATTGTAAAGTAGCCTGATTGTGTGAGACATTTTTTATAATTTCTTGGAAATTATTTATCGAATGACTAAGTAGTGTCATTTGTTTATCCATTGCGGATTTTAGTTTATTTTGGTTCTGTTTAAGAATATTAATATTATTATCGATTCTTTCGGCGTCGTCTTAATCTAAATTGCCTGTAATAGTTTTAATTATACTCCCTAAGGCATTTACTAGATCGTGTTTTAGCAGGGATTATTTGATTAAGTCGGGTAACTTTTCTTTCTTTTAGGTTGTCAGTAATAATATAAGAATTTTGAAATTCTATATTATAGTCTGTACAGTTATTAACATTTTCTCTAAGAAATTCGTATTTAGTATTTATTTCTGAAAATTCCTTAATCAGGTTTGTCATATCAAAAATTTGTATAAATGTCCACTGGTTAGTCGTTTTTTGGGCATTGCCTATTTTATAGGGTAAAATTACTGGATTGTTATTTAAGTTGTGGTATTTGGGGTGGTCTGCCCGGAAGAAGGACAATCTGTAACAAGGGGATTTTTTAATTCTTTAAATGTATAGTTTCGATTTTATTAGGGTTTTTTATGTTTTTTTATTTTGGCCTTATTATGTTCTAGCATTCCGATTATTATATAGGCACCGACAAATTTAGGTTTATTTTTATTTCTTTGTATAGTTTTTTTATATACTTTTTGATTTAATTTAAAATCAAATAGTTCACCTTTCAGTTTTAACTTTTATCTCCGGATAAGGTGACTTTTTTTTATCCAATACTGCAGTTTTTTATTGTTAATTGTTTCATCAAGAATATTAAGACTTTCATTTCCTGTGTCATTTTGATTAATATGAATTTTTGAATCAGAGGTCCTTGGGGTACGACTTGTATGTCAGATATGATATTTATTTTTTGCTTGGTAGTACTTGGCTTTGCTGAGATAAATTTTTCATTTTTCGCAAGGTTTCGTAAAAATTCCACGATATTTTCATTTGTATCACCAAGATTACTAATAAATGATTCGTTTTCATAGATATTTAATTGAATACGCGATAATGTATCTGCATTAGTATTTTGGGAACCTTTTTTATAGATGATTTGATAATCATATTATTCTAATCTTAAACGCCATCTTACTAATTGGAATTAAAAAACTATACAAGAGGTCTATGATTAGTATAAATGTAAAATTTACGACCGAATAAATAAGAACGAAAATATTTACATGCCCAGATTATGGCTAATAATTCCTTTTCTATAGTCGAATATTTAGTTTCGGGTTCGTTTAAGGTCTGTGATGCATATGTTATTGGTTTATCATTAGGAATTGTACCTTGAGATAATACCGCGCCTATTGCGTTATTACTCGCGTCTGTAGTTAGGAAAAATGGTTTTGAAAAATCGGGATATTGTAATATTGGTGCGTTTATTAAAAGTTGTTTACAGTGTTAAAATGAATTTATAAATTCAGGAATATGGTCAACTTTATTGCCTTTTTTTCAACAGCGTTTCATGGGTTTTGTTATTTTTGCAAAATCTTTTATAAAACGTCTATAATAGCCTACTAATCCTAAAAATGATTTTATTTCTTTCGCGTTTTTAGGAATTGTAAAATTTTTTACTGCGCTAATTTTTTCAACATTTGGTTTTACGCCTTCTTTGCTTACAACGTGTCCCAAATATTGGACTTCTTTTCTCAGAAATTCAAACTTATCGAGTTCGATTTTAAATTGTGAATTGCGTAATCTAGTGAATACTTTCCTTAATTTCTCTAAATGTTCTTGTAAACTTGTATTACATATTATTACATCATCTAAATAAACAAAGCATAATTCATTTTGTAAGCCACGTAAGATGTTATTCATAACGCGTTGAAAAATTGATGGAGCATTTTTTAATCCAAAAGGCATTCTCAAAAATTCTTAGTGCCCTAAATCTGTGCTAAAGGCTGTTTTTGGTATATCATTTTCATTCATTTGAATCTGATATAAAAACATTGGCTAAATCGAGTGTTGTGAAATATTAAGCTTTTCCTAGTTTATCTAAGATTTCATTTATGTTAGGAAGGGGAAATTTATCATCAATACTGACCTTATTCAAATTTCTGAAGTTTATGCATATTCTCCATTTGTTTACCTGATTGGTCTAATTTTTAGGAACTATCCATATTGAAGATGACCAAGACGAATTTGAATTTCTAATAACATTTGATGCTAATAATTTCAATATTTGGCTTTTAACCTCTTCACCATGTACTTCAGGGTACCTATAAGTCTTTGTATAAATAGGGGTTTCATCAGTTAGTTTTATGTCATGTTTAATAGCGTTAGTGAAGGTTAAGGGTATATCTTCACAATGAAAAATATCTTTAAACTCATAACAGAGTTTACGTATTTCATTTTTTTTTCTTCATAATTACAGTGATCAAGTTTAATATTTTTTAAATTAGCTTTAAGTTTATTGTCAATATCGGGTTCTTGTTTTTTTATTGTTATAGGATGACCAATAAAGTTTAGTTCATTTACATCAATAGGTTCAATATTAAAATTTTCAAAGAACTGAATTTCTATAGGATTTTCTCTCGGATTTAATGCAAACGTTATAGCCAAATTATTTTCTATTTTTACTAAATATTCAGGTATTTCAATATGGTCTAATTTTTGATAAGAACGAATACCATATCTTTTTGTTAAATTTACAGGAATTTGTATTTTTTTAATACACCTAGGTTCAATTATATAAGTAAAGTTATTTTTAATTATTGCTGAATTTGTTTCATTATTTTCTTCATGATGTATGGGGATTTTTATATTAAGTAGTTTTAGCATAGAATTATTAAAATCCAAATTAGCGTTTAGCTGTTTAATTAAATCTAATCCTATTAATCCATCAAATTTATCAGAAAAATTAAATAAGTAAAATTTATGCATACCACGGGTAATAAAAGTAGAGAAAATGGGTAAAGTAGCAATTTCATTATGAAAGGATATCGCATGAGCTGTTTGAACTTGGAAAATTTCTTCTTTAGTTAAATTTGGAAAATGTTTATGAGCGATTTTTGGATTAATAAAACTTTTTGTACTTCCTGTAGCTAACAAAAATTTAGCATTTAATTCCGGTATACGTAAAAATTATGTCTTGTCCGTTTTCTGGCTCATTGGAGTAAAATTTTGGTTTTCCGTTTCATAGTCAATAATACTGTTACAGTATTCGTAGTTATTTAGGTTAGCAGGATGACCTATATTTAAATCAAAATCACATATATTATTAAGATTTTGAAAACTATTGTCATCGTTGTCATTATATTCAATTAGTTACTGACTTTCAGTGTATTCGGTTTCAAAGTTAGTATAAGAATTTACAGGAATAGGGTCATGTTGCTCGGGTTCTTTTTGTAAAACCTTTTGATTATATAGTTCTTGAGAAATAAAATTTTTTGGTTCTATTTTGGTTCTTCGCGACATTTGGCCGAAATTCCAATTATTGAAATTAGGTCTTGGAATATTGTTAAAATTTGGTAATCTTGGAGAAGCAAAGTTTTGAGGTCTTATAAAATTTGGTTGGCTGTTCATAAAATTAGGTCTTTATTGAGGAAAACTATTACTAGGTTGTTGAAAATTTATGAAAGGTTTAGGAAAACTTTTATTTTGTGATAATGGAGGTCCAAACGGTTTATAAAATGATCTGTACGGTACATAATTTTGTATAGGTTGGTAATAGTTTGGTTTATACATTGGTGTATTAGAATTTGAGTTTGGTTTTAGATTTTTATTGGGTATGAAAGTTTGTTTAAAGTTTGAGTTTTCTGCATTTTTAAAGTAAATGAGGTTTTCTTTTTCATTCACTAATGCCATTGCTTTTTCTAAAGAATCTGGTACCTTTAATCGCGCAATTAGTTTTAAATTATAAGGATGTCCATTTGAAAGTATTTTTAAAGCAAATTCGTCATAATGTTGAATTTTAATTGTTTTTGTTTCTATTGGGTCATTAGTAGAACGGATAAATATATTTAATAGTTTTGAATTACCGTCAAAAAGTGGTATATTGTCAGATTGGTACCTTAATAATTGATAATTTATTTCTGGAATTTTTTTAGTTGATTCAATCGATAAAGAACTTAATGAATCAATTAAATCGTCTAGATTGCATTCATTTACTAAATCTATGGTGGCTAGGTTATATATAAAATATAAGAAAATTAACTAATAGTAAAAATACACTTAAAGTTGTATCTTTACAAAACAACTATTTTGTTTAAAGTTTAACAGTAATTGCTTGTGTAAAAATATTAAAATTAAAATAGTTTCGACTTAGAAAGCTAAGGTTGTGATGAGTTTCATTGATAGCTTCTTTTGATGATTCCTTAACCTAAGCTGGTTCGGCGATGTTTGTTCTCTACAGTCGTCCACAAAATAAGCGATGTTTGTCTTGTTTTGCGGACTTGGAAAACTTCGGCGATATTCCCTCGGGAAGTTGACCAGTGATTTGCTATAATTATGTTGCTGCAACTTGTTGTCGTCCTGTGGATGCCAAGTTGTCACCTTAGATTGGTATTTTTTTACTTCTGGATCACACACTTTTTTGGACTCGCTCATAGGTTTTTCGAGTAAATTCTTGAAAAAAACCGTGCACAATATGCCCTCGTGACGTCTCATAAATCCTACCGACTGCTCCAGTTATATTTTAGGCCAAAGGAATGATATTTTTAAAAATTTTCTTTTTTCAAAAAAAAATCTTTATTTTCTACTTCGTGAATACAACGAATTTTATTTGAGAGAGATTAACAAGTTTACAGAACTGTTATAACAATAGAAGTGTATAACAAAGCTATCTGATATATATTTATAATATTTCGTATCTTAATATTACAGGAGTGGTAATAAGTGCTGTTGTCAGCAGTATACAGGGATGTAACTCGAGTTCCTAAAGCTAGAAGAAATAAGTTTGACAGAAAGGCAGAAAAACATATACTAGTAGGATTTGATGCAGTAAAGATTTCAGATGCTATAATCCAGTCACTAAAAGGATAATCATTAGCAGAAATGTTACTATATTGGAAAATGTTAAAGGAACTATATCCAGTGGGGGCAAAAAAAATAACACAATTTCAATGTTTAAAGAAGTACAAACTGAAAGTTTGATGGATCAAAGAAAAAATTTGATAGATGAGTCCAGTTCTGACGACTCAATTGAAATAGGAAATGATAATGATAGTAATTATGTACCAAAAATAGAGCCAGAATTAACATAAAATATAAGACGTTCAGAGAAGCAACCAAAGAAAAAGCAGTTCAAGGATTTTATTACTTATTTAAGTACTCATACTGAAGCAATTACATCTGATATTCCGAGATCTTATTCAGAAGCAGTTTCAAGAACAGATGGGCAGAAATGGAAACAAGCAATGAAGGAAGAGCTAAGTTCTTTCGAGGAAAATGAAACTTAAGAACTTGTCAGCCAGCCAAACCCAGTTATTGAATGTAAGTGGGTGTCCAAAATTAAGTGTAATAGTGACAGTGAACGTAGTTTTAGAGCCCGTTTAGTGGGAAAGGCTTACACTCAAAAAGAGGGTTTAGATTACACAGAAACTTTTGCGCCAGCGGTACGTCATTCAACTTTGAGAATGTTAGTAGCTTTAACTTAAAGATCGTACACCTAGATGTAAAAATAGCATTTTTTAATGGGATACTTAAAGAAAAGGCTTACATGATGCAACAAGAGAGTTTTATAAAAAATGGTTGCGAAAGTAAGGTTTATAAATTAAATAAATCAGTTTACGGTTTAAAACAGTCAATCCGAGTCTGGAGGAAACAGTAGAGATAGCTTTACTTGATATAAAATATGAACACTCAAAGTATGAACCATGTTTATATATCAAGAGAAGCCATAATTTGTTAACTGCAGTAGCCCCATAAGTAGTGAGCATAACCCGATCCTCATCATCCCCCCACTCGTCGACCTTGACTTTGACCTGGCCCCGCCCACGTGTCCTTGTGACTGACCTTGAAAATGTATGTGTGCTTTGACCTTAGCTTTGACCTTGTGTTCAAGGTTGTGTGTGTGACCCTGACCTCGATCTTGATCCAGATGACCTTGACTTTGTTGGAGGCCATCTTGGGTGTGTGACCTTGAAGATATGTTACGTGGTTTGGGGTAACTTTGAATGGTTTTATATAAGGAATGGGGCAGTTTCATTCATCAGTTGGTTCTTACTTGTATAGGTAGTACATGTGGTAATATTTGACAAATCATGGCATATGATTGTGAAAATTGCGGTTCTAAGTTTACTAATAGTTATAATATGAGACGTCATAGAAGAGAATCGTGTGCGGCGAGATTTAATGAAGAGCTTGGAGGAAAACGGCTCCGAATTGAATAGTATACATCGACGATTCCGGTAATTAATTGCGCTACGTGTAATGTAGATGTTCCAATAAATCATATGTCAGCGCATAAACGAACACAACAACATAAAAATAATTCATGTTTGCCGGTATGTCATGGTGTGCAATTCGTTGAATTTCAACCTATCGGGTTAGCAGTGATATGGAGCATTCCGATTACGTAATGTTCTTTGCAGACATTAAATTCAAGGTGGTGGAACTTGTTAATAATTTATTACGTGTGCATCATACTTCAAAAGTTAACATGACAGCTGTTGGCGAGCACATGCTTCCATCACATGAAATATTCAGTGAAAAATCCTTCAACACTGCTAATCAAATAATTAGTGTAGAAAGTGATTTGGATGCCATTTACCATTTTTTCACCGAATTAATAAAAACGCAGGCGACAGAGTTCCAGGAGAAAGATTCAAGTATGAAAAAATCAAAACCCGACATATTAAACTGATTTTTATATATTATTTTTCTTGTTATAGGATGGGCTCTTATGCGAATTTTATACTTGAAAGTTAGTATATCAACAAGTATATGCCTTTGGGTGGCTCATCATACATCAAGTTGTCGTGTTCTTTTGAAAAGAAAGGAGCTCTCGTCAATGTGATTAACCAGGACGAATTTTGCTTTGCGTGGGCTGTAACATCAGCATTGTTTCCTCCAATAGCAGCGCCTTCACAGAAGACATCCTACCCCCATTTTTCTAGAGTGCTAAATTTAACAGGTATGGATTTTCCAGTAAAATTACGTGACAGTAAAAAATTTGAGAAAATGAACAACATATCAATTAACGTATACGGTCTGGAATCTAAATATGAAAATAATGAAGTAATACATGAAGTTATTGGTCCACTGAGGTATGCGTCAAAAAAGTTGGATAGACATGTAAATTTATTGTTAATTACAAACGACTGTAGTAGTAAAGATGGCGGTGAACATTTTTGTGATACGACTTATTCAAAGAGTCATTATTGTTGGATTCGGGATTTATCACGTTTAGTTTCAAGTCAAATTAGTTGTCAACAACAAAATATATTTTTGTTATGGTTGTCTCATTTATTTTAGTACACAGTCAGCTTTAACTTTACATCAAAGCTACGATTGTAACCACATTTTCACGCAAACACCCTCAGTGGATTTAAAAATCGATAAATTTGGAAAGAGTGTGCCGGAAAATATTTTAAAATTCGAGGGTATAGAAAAGCAAATGCGCGTTCCATTCGTGGTTTATGCAGATTTTGAATCTGTTTTAAAACCCATGGAAACGGTACAACCAAACCCACAAAATTCTTACAATGTAAAAAGTTTTAAACATGAACCATATTCTTTTGCTTATTTAATTAAATGCTCTTTTGACGATTCATTTTCGAAATTTGAGCTATTCCGGGGGAATAATGCAGCTCAAGTCTTTGTGTATCGTATCGAGTGTGATTTAAGGCCTCTATAACACATATTTAAAAGATATTAAGCCTATGAAACCGTTAACGCCTGAAGAAAAAAGGGAGTTTAATGATGCTAAAATATGTGGTATATGTGAAGGCCCTTTTGAAGAGGGTGAGATTAAAGTACGAGACCACTGTCACATAACTGGTGCAAAAAGATTTGGTGCTGCACATTCCGTTTGTAATTTAAATTATAAATTACCCTCTTTTATCCCTATCATATTTCATAACTTAAGCGGCTACGACAGCCATTTATTTATAAAAGAGTTATGTAAATATGGGGATAAAATTGGTGTTTTGGCTCAAAGTAAGGAAAAGTACATATCATTTACCAAAAGCATTTATGTGCACGATTATTTTGATAGTAAATGTGGAAAAGTCAAGAGGAAATATTTAAAGTTGCGATTTACTGACAGTTTTAAATTTCTGTCAACGTCTTTGGAAAATTTAGGCAGCGGTTTAAACGACGACGATTTTATTGAAACGCGGAAACATTTTTCAAATATCAACCAATTTAATTTGATGCGTCAAAAGGGTGTTTTTCCCTATAGCTTTATTGACTCTATAGAAAAAATGGAAAATACATGTCTTCCAAGTAAAAATCAATTTTATGATAATTTACGGGAAGAACATATTAGCGATGAAAGCTATAGAAGAGCAAAAGATGTATGGCGCTTGTTTGGATGTAAAACTTTGGGGGACTATTCGGACGTGTATTTAAAATCAGATTTGTTGCTATCGTGTGATGTTTTTGAGCAATTTCAGAAAAATTCTTCAAAATTCGATAAACTTGATCCAGCACACTACTATACCCTTCCAAGTTTATCATTTGATTGTATGCTACGTATGACTAAGGTAGAGTTAGAGCTCTTAACTGATAAAGACATGATACATTTTTTTAAGAAAGGTATACGCGGCGGCATAAGCCAGTGTACAGAAAGGAAGCACATCGCTAATAATATTTTTTTACCAGACTATGACCCAACAAAACCTTCTTCATTTATAACATACCTTGATGCTACAAATCTATATGGTCATAGTATGTCACAAGCCTTACCATATGGTGGTTTTCGATGGTTAAGCGAGCGCGAAATTCTGGATTTAAATATTATGGCTGTTGGTGATAATAGTTTACATGGCTACGTTTTAGAAGTGGATGTGCATTATCCGACTGAGTTGCATGATGCACCTTCTGATATTCCATTTCTAGTAGAAAATATCACACCGCCAACAGAAAACGCTAAATTGCCGAAATTAATTCCTAATTTACAAGATATAAAAAAATACATTGTACACTATAGAACTTTAAAACAAGCCATCGCCAACGGCTTAGTGGTAATGCAAACCCATCGAGTATTACAGTTTAAGCAATCAAAATGGCTAAAATCGTATATTGAATTTAATACCAATTTACGTAACAAGGCCACCACAAAATTTGCGAAGGATTCTTTTAAATTAAAAAATAACGCGATTTTTGGTAAAACTATGGAAAATGTGGAAAATCGAAAGGATATAAAATTAGTAACACATTGGGATAACAGTGTAGGCAGAAATGGAGCTAGAGCACTAATATCCCTCCCCAATTTCAATAGTAGCTCAATATTTACCGAGAACTTTGTTGCTATACATATGAATAAAGTTAAAATATTGTACAATAAATCAATTTATATCGGATCTACATAACATTTATACCAACATAATAAATAAAGTAGCATTGTCACATAGCGATGATAAACGTTATTTAATTCCCAATTCAACCCAAACTCTACCTTGGGGGCATGCAGACATAGATTTTTACAAAACATACCCGGAAGAAAAGTTAGCAAATTTAGTCACCGTGTTGGAATCATTTCTAAGTCAGGACAGCACGTAATCTGGAAAATCCATATTTCATTATTTGTATTGTTTTTATTATTTCTATTAAACAGCTATACAACATTAATATGTAAAGGTAGTATTGTATTTTTTTTTTAAATAAAAAACATGTATTCATTACTTGACTGTTTTTTATTGAACCTTTATTTTAAAATTATAAATATAATGAAGTGTCGATAAATAACAAACTGTAAAAGTTATTGTTGAAAAATTTGTCTAACGGTAAATTAAATGCACAGGTCTACGAACAAATGTTTAATGTGAAACAGTTTTGTTGACAAGATCCTCAATATTCTTTTCAATTTTCAACATTCTAGGGTTAAGTTCATCACGCAGTTCGTCTTGCCTAAGTTCATATATTGCAATAACAGTAACATCAACGTATCCTCTAAGTTCTTGGCCGGTTTCAGTTAATTTCTTGCGTACGTAACCTTCAAGTTGGTTTCTGAATATATCTTTAATAACAATTGTTGAGTCATGTAAAGCTTTCTGCGTATCTTGCACACACTGAGCAAGGTTATTATCAACATAATTTCATGTGGCCGCATCGTCTTCTTCAAGAGGTTCCGCTAAATAGCACAATCTTTTGCTTCCCATGTCGTAATCTCCATTAGGTGTAAGTTTAAAACCTATTCCTGAAGGACCTCGCATAAAGTTAAAATCCTTAAATTTTCTTTTGCCATCGAACTTATCAATAGTGTTTACTTCTGACATTGTTATGTGAGACTGATTTGAAATCATTAGATTTCACCATAATATATGGTTCTATTTCATTAATAAACGGACTCTGCAGAAAAATATGGATTGCAAAACGTATTTTAGGTGATGTTTAATAAATACACATACAGATTCATTTTACTATTGTTTTATTGGAAAACAAAAAAAATAAAAATATAACTAAAGATTGACTTTACTTTTTATTATTAAAAAATAAAAAAATATAACAAACAAAAAAATTAAAAAATAAAGAAATAAAATACATGTTAATTTCTTCTGTACAGGTAAGCTTCTTCTATGACCCAATTTCTTCTTTGGATGGCACGTTCATTAATGTCCTTGAACTGGTAGTAAACTAGTCCACAAAAGCCGCATTGTACAAATTTAACCCTGAAAAGGTCAATGTGGTTGAAGTCGTACGTTAGATCATTCCGCCAGCAGATACCTAGTCTTTTACAATGATGACAAGTTAAATAAAAATATATGACTGTATGTTTTGGCTGCTTCACTAGGTGTTCATCAGTTGGCAACATGATGTTTGAATATGTTGTACTTTTTAAAATAACCTTGACAGGATCAAAAAAAATCCTTGAAAATTACAACCTCGAAAACGACCCTGGCATTGCCGGTTACGTCGGTCTTGGTCTTGGCCTTGCGTGTGACAAGTTTAAATATTATACTTAATGCATCGAACAAAAGGAATAAAGGTGGTTTAGTGGGGGAAATGGGCATAAAAGCAGACTTGATGGCTCGAGCTCTTCACAGTTCGTCAGAACACCAAACAGTGCAGTAGTAAGTTAAAGTTATAGTGAGAGTTGTTGTATCGAAGATGTCATCAAGTGTATGGTCTCTTTTGGATGCTCTTGACGTGAGCTGCGGATCCCAACAAGGCATATTGGAAAACATCAGTGGCTTGGAAGTGTTGAGTCCAGGGGTTTTCGAAAATTGGAACAGCAAGGAGCAAGAGGATGCCGAAGACAAAGACCTGAATGATGGTCGAGAAGAAGAGTTGGTGCAGTTGGCTGCGCAATTCCTTGAATGTTGGACAGAGGAGAAGGGGCCGAAGATCAACGTCATTAGTGATGTGGTTGTGCGAAAAGCATCGCGGCCTAACAGGGAATCTTCTCCGAAAGCTTCCAAGTTAAAGAAGCTTTTGAATATGCGGAATTCGGATATCGCCGATAAAAAAACCTTTTATTCGGCGATTAAAAGTATGGGGCAAGGAAAGAAGAAGTTTAACTTTAAGCGTCCCTCCACCCCTGTTCCATTACCTGACTTCCTGAAAACATCGCCGCAAGAGCCGTTGACCGTAGAAGTGGAAATAATCGAAGGCCCCGATGGACCAACGCCAGCAACGCCACCAAAACCGGCCAGTGTAGCACAGGAAGTAGTGTCGGAGGTAAAGTCTTCCCCAGCGCCACTGTCATTAATATTGGGATGCCGGAAACCTATGAAGAAGCGGTTTAAGCAGTGTTTTGAAGGCGATGAAGTTTCTGCTGCTTCGTCGTCGTCGTTGTCGTAGTCTTTACCAAACGAAACCGCTTCTTCTTCTTTAATATGTTCCGAGACATCTCAACCGGACTGGATTGAAGACTTCACCAACTCGCAAAAGAGCAAACTATCGGACATTTATCGAATGAAAAAAAAAAACTTAGTGAAAAAAGTAAGTGGGTATGAGAGTGACATTTTAGGACTGGAAAGACAATTAGAATTAAAAAAGATGGAATGTGTGCGATATAAAAGACAATTAGCGGACTTCAGTAGATTTTGTAGTAGGTGTTAGGTAATTGTAGGTATTAGCTTTTAATTTATTTTATATTTAATACATATATTTTGTAGTTAATAAAAAAAAGTCTTTGATCAGATTTTTATATTTTACAAAGAGAATAAAAATGACTTGAAAATATATTTTTAGTGTGTTATTTCATATAGGACCTTTCCCACATAATATTAGGTAATAAAACGGAGTGAATAATCCACTAAAACTACGCAATAGCAAATATTTTTTGATAATATTTACAAGTATGCTAAAACATGGTTCGGTTTAAGAAGTTAAGGTTCTGTCGCCAGAACTTCTAATACTTCGCATCTCAATATTGTATGTTTTTATGAAAAAAAAAAAAAATATTGGTTACAAAGTATTATAACCAACTAAAACTACGATCAAAGTATTTTGTGGTCCTGAAAAGGACCGTTTTGTTGCAAAAACATGCGACTCTTTATTGTGTTATAGAGTCGCACGGCCCTTCATCATCAACGGCAGTGGTGGTGGTGCTGTCCTCTGTATATTCGACTATGAACCGCCAGAGTTCTTCCCATCTGGGATCGTCCAACTCCCATTCAAGATAATCGTCCGTGGTAGAATCTACCACAGGGCATTGGATGGGTTGTTGTTCACTGTCAGACATGTTGAACCGAAACGACTGTAATAAGTATTGGTGGTCGTATATATAGAGATAAATTAGTGGTGGGGGTGAAAACAACTGTCGTATTACGTATTGAGACCAAAGTTGTTTGTGGTCTCAAATACGAACGAACGATTTTGCTGGGTTCCACCAGGCGGTGGTGGTGGTGCTGTCCTCTGTGTATTCGACTATGAACCGCCAGAGTTCTTCCCATCTGGGATCGTCCAACTCTCATTCAAGAAAATCGTCCGTGGTAGAATCTACCACAGGGCATTGGATAGGTTGTTGTTCACTGTCAGACATGTTGAACCGAAACGACTGTAATAAGTATTGGTGGTCGTATATATAGAGATAAATTAGTGGTGGGGGTGAAAACAACTGTCGTATTACGTATTGAGACCAAAGTTGTTTGTGGTCTCAAATACGAACGAACGATTTTGCTGGGTTCCACCAGCACTTAAACTTTTAATACTTTGTATCTAATATTGTATATTCTATACATACAATATTAGTAACAAAGTACTAATATGTGCTAAAACTACGATCAAAGTATTTTGTGGTCCTGAAAAGGACCGTTGTTGTGTGCCCTTAAAAAGGGTCAGGGAGAGTGTGGGGCTTATGGTGCCCCATCCTCGCTGGTCTACCATCAGCTTGACGAATCGCAGGTGCGGATCGTAGGGTGTCGGTGATGCTGGAATTTCCAGCACCGCATCTTCCGTCGAGTTCGGCTCTGGCTGCGGCGACGGAGTGTCGAGTCTTTGTAAGACCCAATCGCCTGCATCGTTTAATTCCACGAGACCAGGATCGTGGTCATACAGCAGCGGAATCGGCTCATCCAAGTCGTCCCAACGTAGGACGTCAATTTCGAAGTCCACTTCATCGTCGTCGAAGTCCTGTAGGTCCCCAACGTTGCCGGCGACGGTGTCCTCGCTAAAGATGGATGAGCCTCTGCTGGCGGGTCTTTCTTCCTCCATGTTCTTCGTATGAGAGTTGATGTATATATGACTGTGTAACTGGCCCATTCTCATATATATAGAACTACCCTCACTCTACCAACGGATTCCAAATATTGTGTATTGGTGACAGCTTGTAGAATTATTGATTTTTTCAAAAACTTTAAATAAGGAATTAGATTTGTTTTTTTTTTGTTTAGACAATAAGACTAATTCTTAACATTTAAAGAAAAAATTAATAGAAACCTTTTTTCGACTGTTAACATTTTCATAGGTTCTCAAGCATATAACTGGGCACTTAAGCTACAAGACAAATCATCGTTAAACGAATATCTCGCCCCATAAGTGACGATTACTAAACTACGATCAAAATATAATGTGGTCCTGAAAAGGACCATTTTTGTGGCCCTTAAAGGGCCTGGGGGGAGGGTCGGGTGTCTACCGTGGAGTAATACCCAACCATATTAATACCGACTTAGGTGCAGCCCTTGGTCTTCTCATTGGCTGCACCACAAGCTCGGACTGCCAAAGCCGTACTGGCGTTGTCGCCGTCGCTGGTGGTGTCGGTGTTGCGGGCGGTGCCGAAGATGCTGCTCCTGGTGCAGTACCCCCGCACTCCTCACACGTACATAACTTGCCGGGCACGAATGGCCAATAATCTTCTTCGGTGTATCTTCCATCTTGACGGTCGAATGTGTAATGATGAAATAATTCTAATACCGGCCTGCCTCTATATACATTCAAAAAGTTGGAGGGGGTAAGGTGGTGTGCATATATGAAGTATATATATATATATATATATATATATATATATATATATATATATATATATATATATATATATATATGTATATATATGTATATATATGTGTATATATATATATATATATATATATATATATATATATATATATATGTTTGAGGATAATATGATTTTATAACTCACCGTATCTCTGTTATAGACACAAACTACCCCCCTCCACTTTTTTAGCATATAGTACTAAACTTCCTCTACATTTTTTTCAAATAAATTTTTTTGATATTTCTAACCATTACTTTGTTACATATTTACAAAAAATGCAAATTATGCATATATTTTAATTATTTTCAGGCAAGGTAAGGAAAATTTTGAAAATGTTTTGACGGAATCGTAATAAGGAAGAGTTGAAGTATATCACACTATTTTTCCCGATTCGCTAATTTAAAAAAAAAAAAATTTTGTCTCATTTTGGGTGGGCTCTGGCGTCGTAACGGTTGACGATAAAAAATTTGAAAATTTACATATATTGTGGGAAATTTTCTCTAGAATCCAAAAAAAAATTTCCAAACTTCTCTCACCGCAAATTAAAAAATCGATATTTCAAAAATTGCGAAAAAATGGCGAAGGAGCCGCGCAATCGCTCTGAAATCACCAGAAAACGGTTTTCACGCCACGGATGGGTAGATTGGGGTGGTTGGAAAAAAAATGAAAAACCTAAGAATTTTCCCTACAACTTCCACATACTCCCGTTCCGCGCTCCAGCTTCCTAATTCGAGAATTTCAATTTTTTGGTCAAAATTTTCTTTTTTTAAAGATTTTTCAAATTTTTTTTTCACCATTGTATTTTCCTTAAAATTCTAGGTAATTAAAGTGCTTTTATTTTTTCTCTATCTTGAACGGTTCCCGAGCTACAGCGCTTTAAGAAATCCAAATTATTAACTTACTATAACACTTTTCTTCAAATTTCATCTTTCCGAATTTTGAAAAATACTACCATATATAGAAAAAAAATTCTCTTTCTAATTTTCTAATATTGTTTTGCTCTAAAGCTTCAACTTTGGCGCGCATTCGCCATTTTTCATTTTTTTTTAATTCTTTTTTTTACGTTTTTACTATCGGGAAATATGCCTACTTATAGTACTCGATTTCCTCTATAATTTTTTCCTACAACTTTTTTCCCTATTCCTAACCGTTACTTTCCTACAAATTTTTTAAATCGTTGTTTTCATATTTTGCCTTAAAAAATTTTTCGTGCGTTATCTAAATCACCATTATCTAAACTTCCGTACTCCTTCCTTAAGGAGCGGGCTTTTCCTTCCGCTTTTTTTTTTGTTGGGTTTCAAATAAATATAAAACTACTACTTCACTCATTACAAATTTATTGATTCAAGTACCTTATTTTAACATTATTTTGTGTTACATACAATAGATACATTAAAATATAGATTTATTGGTCACCGAACCGTTTAATACATTATAACTAAAAAATAAGTCGCGAATAACTAATGCGTACACTTTAGTGTCTTTGGGGAATTTATTCTTTCTCATTTGGAACTCCAATTTCACATCCACTGTCGATGAGTTAATCGCCTCTGGTTGATGAATGCAATTGATAACAAAAACGGGATTTTTCATATATTCCGCGAACATTATCATTGGATCGTTTATTTCGCGCCCGTAGTAGCTGCTTTGCAAGTTTTCGTAATTGTAATAGGCTGCTGCGTACAGTTTCTTGGCGAAATCTAAATTCCATCTTTCGTAGGGATAAAAGGTTGAATTCAGATACAGTCTAATGTCGCATACGTCGGGGTGGGTAAACTGGGTTGTGTTTTTTTCTTTCTTGTCGCAATTATTGCTGTCTTGAAACCCGACGATTATAAAGCGCGGTCTTTCCAGACTTGCACTCGTTCTCAAGGCTCACACGTCGGAAGATGTTTGTCTTAAAGCTGGTGATTCGTACAGACCCCATTTACAATATGCCATTTGAATACTGGCATTGTTTCCACCTTTATTAATGCGAGACAGTATTTTCAATTTTTGCTTGTCGTCTGGAATGATGTGACGAATTTTCCATTCGATTTTGTCGATACTAATTTCTGCCTCTACTTCGCCGACGTAGCAATTGGTAAAAGTGCGAGCTATAATCATAATAAGCTCTTGTTTTACGTTGAAAACACCTTTTGCATAATCTTCGGCGAATCCCATAATATATTTTAAGGGTAATCTCCCCGAGAATACGTTACTTGCCGTGTCTACGATATCTTGGTTTGCTTCGTCGAGGCCCCATCCGCACGTCATGATAGATCTTTGTTGCAAACTTCCGAATGAAACCATGGTTTTTAATGTCGTCGTAACTCCAGGTTTACGAACCACGGCGACCTGCTCACCTCCCATCTCGTAGCGAATTTCATCGAACAAAAATGCGAGGGCATTATTTAATAAAAAACTTCTTTTCGTTGCGTCTATGGGTTTAAATTTTCCTTCGATATATATGTAACTTTCGGCGATATCCGGTATAATATCTAGAAAATTAATGGGGATACGGACTTCATCCGAATTGTTGAATGATGGAGATCCGTATGGTTTATACGTATGCTCTTCTAGACTAATAATGGAATTGTCCAAGATGGGTTCGGAGAAAACCTCTATTTTATCGGTGGTGGTGGAAATCATTTTCGCACTTTAAGACCGATTGAATTTAAAAATTTAATTCTTTGGCAGATAACTGTTGAGATGTTTGTGATCTAATGTCTGGACGACGACTAACCTTGACGTTAACTCTTCTTTTACTTTTATTATGTTTCGGCGATTCCCCCATCTTAGTCGACAGCATTCACAATTGACGATTGAAGCAAAAACCCATTTCTATGAAAATTTCTTCAGTTCCAATTTCACGATTATTTTCTCGCCTTGAAACTTGATTAGATCACCGCTTTCGTCCAAGATACAAAAAGTAATGTTGTCGATAAACTGACGTCCTGCCGGCATTAACGGCATATAAATATTATTTTGTGGTCATTTACTGATTTTGTAACCGGGCTCCACGTCGATATTGAATTCGAACAAGGTATGACCTTCCACAGAATTCATATATTCTCCGGAAATTATATTACAATCTAGGCGTATGATGCGTACTTTCATTATTTCCACCATCTCGGTTGATTCGTGCTTTTTGTGTCTTTTTAACACTGTATGATTAAATCCTAACATTTTACCGATACTCGCCACTCCCCGGAAATCTATAGTATATTGGGATTTCAGTTCACATTTCAGCGTATTATTATTAGCGACCAAGTAAAAGATTTTATCGTTCTTTTCTTCAGTTGAAATCCTCAAAGCATCCGACATAGCTTTACCTATCTCATCTATTTCATAGGCCCCAGGTGGAATCTGCAATTGTATCGGCTCGGTGGTGTAATCCTCCTTCATGTAGGCAAACTTATTGTTGCTTTCGTCCACATTAAAAATTGAATTGTATGTGTAAAATCCCAGCAATGCCAGATCATAATAGTTTTCTCTATTTAATTCGACTGCTGGATAAAAATCGGCGCTTAAGACGCTCGAGTGTCCTGTTAGTGTGAACGTATAAGACATGACTAACCATTAAAACATCACACATCTCGGTTTTATTCTTAGCGGCAACATTTAAAAAGATTCATCTTCACACCTTTTGTCACTGCATTAGATAGTGATGTTTTATGCTGTTTTCTGCTTTTATGCGCACATCGCTGATTTTGCAATAACAACAAAATATTTTTCTAGCCGTAAGACCCTCTTCAGCCGTAAACTCGTTTAAATTGCTGCTGAAATAATGTTTGCAAGCGCACTGATATTTTAATATATCGATATCGCTTTTGAGGTGCTCGGGCAACTTATCACAAACGAATGGAATTTCATTTGGGGCTAATGCAATCATTAATTCCTTGGGCATGTTTTCTAACTGTTTCACTGTCATTTTCCTTAATTCACCGGCTAGATGAAATGCTTTCAGTGATTGCAACATTTTAGTATAGTTATTGAGATCGATTTGCGGTGTTAATGGTGACGATGATGACATCTTTTACGTTGATGATTCGACAAGAAACTTTAAGCACAAATGTCCACACCAGACTGTTCCAAAATCCTGTTGACTATCGTATGTATAGTAAATAATTGTTGACGGTTCCGATCCCGTTTGTAGATATCGTACCAATTCGATCGGTGGGGGTATATCGCCGAAGCTGTCATAATATGTTACTTTAGAATTATTTTTTCTATAAGCTACCCAATGAGTCCCTGCACCACGCGTACTATCCAAATTCACTATTGCTACTTCGTAACGTCGAGGACCTTGTCTAGGTAATGAATCCCTCATATAAACGCCTCGAAAGTGTCCTATTCTTTTCTTTTTGGCATATTTTTCTATATCGATGTTAGATAGTGGTCTTCGAGGTAGGGATTCAATTAGTTTTTTGATCTACAATTTAAAAATAATCCCATACCTTTACGATATGGCTTTAGAAACAAACCATTTCCTTTCGATTTTAAATACAGGCCGGCACCGGTTTTATCTTCACTGCTTTTTTTACAGCTTTTATGGCGCGCACAATTCCCGCTGCCCCACCGGCTAATGAACCCAAAGCTGATAACTCGGCAAAAATTGGTATTAATGGTAATAATCCACCGGTTTTAGGAATCGGTACTATTCTCGGTGTACGAACCTTCCTTTTGCCACCTGCCGCTTTTACGGATCTACGTGCTGCCGACAGAGCTATTTTAGATGCATTCATGATATTTTTTTCCAACACATTTTTCCTTCCGGCTTTTAATAATTCCTTTCGAACTGCTTGTCGAATATCTGTTCCGAAACTGACTTTCCGAACATGTCGATTTTTATTAACACCTTTCCTTTTTGTACGACGTGTGTCTTTATTAGATGTTTTTTTGTTAATAATGATGATGGTACACCCATACCAAAACGTTGTTTTCCTTTCATAATGTTTGTAACTAACCAAGCTGCTGTTTTTTCACCTAAACTGAAATCTTTCGATTTTACTCTATTCCAAGTACTTTGTTCGAGCTCGTAATCCGCTCGATGTCTCGCACTTATGTTGTCTTTGTTATGTAAATAGGCTAAATCGTGTTTTTTGCATGCGGCATCCAAAGGATTAATGCCTGGATCACCTCTTGTTACACGTTTTATTACTTTTGTTCCGGGTCCGCAATATTGATAACCGGGAATATATACCTCGAATGGTAATTTATTTATTAACGAATTCACAATACCGTGTCCAGTTTTATTGGAAACGTGAGACCGTCCATTTCGTTTGACGCTCGGCATCTGAATGACAGTTTTTGTGAAAATTTGCCTATAAAATATCAAATTTTCCTAAGATGCGCGTTATCGATCTTAAACAAAAACTTCCTATTGACAATCTCGATGAAAAAGTCGGACTTGGATTTGAAAAGAAGATAATGAAGAGACACGGTCCTCTACTTCCTTCTTATATTCGCGGCCTGTTAATTGGTCCATCCAATTGTGGAAAAACTAATGTCATGATTTCGCTGCTTACACACCCCCTTGGGCTACGTTTCGAGAATGTCTATATTTACTCGAAATCTCTGTATCAACCGAAATATGAGTATTTAAGGAAAATTTTAGCACTCATCAAAGGTTTAGGCTACTATGCCTTTAGTAATTCCAGTAATAATGTGGAACCGTCCGATGCAAAACCAAACTCTATATTTATCTTTGATGATGTTATATGTGAAAAACAAGATGTTATAAGATCGTACTTTAGCATGGGACGTCATAGAAATATCGACTCCTTTTACCTAGCGCAAACATATTCGCGAGTGCCTAAACAGCTTGTGCGAGACAATGCCAATTTTATTATTATGTTTAAACAAAATGAGTTGAATATGAAACACATATTTTCCGACCACGTTTCACCGGATCTAACTTTTACTCAATTTCAAGAAATGTGCTCAAAATGTTGGGATAATAAGTATGGATTTTTAGTAATTGATAAAGACAGTGATGTGAAATCGGGAAGATACCGCAAAGGATTTGATAGCTATATATTACTGTAATAATAAGAGAAACCACTCATTTGATTGTTGAAACGTCCTTTGTTAACATCATGAATAACGCGATCGACTTAAAACGTAAACTAGTGGAAGCTACCAATACCGTAAAAAAAAAATTTAAACAAATTAAAGCGGCTAAAGAATTTCATATTGTGGAATCGGAAAAGTTTATGAACCCATTTCTAAGCCGTTGACAACTATATCTCACGTGGTCAAGCAACGTCAACAGCAGCAACAACAACAACAACAACAACAACTTCAGCAGCAACATTATCCAGCTACAAAGTCACATAGTCCCAATACATCAGTACAGTCGACTCAAATATCAGGTTTTCCCCAACCTAAACATTCCTTTCAAACCTCCACACCTATTCAGCAGCAGTAGCAGCATCGCATTTCAAAAACATATATTAGCCAATCGGTGTTTGATACACCCTCGACATCAACTAATACATCTCTCGCATCCGCTGACACCACAACTTCCGATACTTTAAACGCACACCTGAAAGGATTACGTTCGAAACCATCTCTATACGATACTATATATGGTGTACGTTTTGGTTCAAAAACAGATTATAACAAAAATTTTATTGGTAATTTAGAGGTGCGTTTTCGAAATGGAAATATTGTCTTATACAAAAAAGGGAAAAATATTGCAGAATATGGTGGATCACCGGCACTTTATGATTTGTTATTTCTTAAAACACCCCCAAGTTTAGGCAAGGAACAACAATTAAGTGATAATGTACTTTCAACGTACAAGGAAATTTTGAAATCAACGAATGCTGTCTACAACAATTTTAAAAAAAGTGATGGTTTACGGGAGACCAGATGGAACAAATATTTACGAATTATTAAACCTCTGATAATGGACACAAAATTAGGCGGTACTATTACAAGAAAAAATCTCTCGGAAAAACTACAGTTACCTACAAAAAAGAAATTATCTTCGAAAAAATTTCAATATGTCTACTGGAACAAAGCTAAAGAGTTGGTGGATCGTTTACGTTTGTTGTGGAGTTCCAAAATGGCCGGTCACACTGGACACGAAAATGAAATTATGTCAATCATAGAGGAATTACGAGAAGAAGATATAATATATTAAGCTCAATATTTAATGATATTCTTCAGTTCTTCCTTCGATCTGAAACCTTTAATATTACTAATAATATGGAGCCCAGTATAGAAAAAATCAAAATTGATAATGAACTACATAGAACGGCTAGAAAAAATTTTGTAAGACGGCGCACGATAATAAAAGGATACAGAGATTTGTGGCAAATTGATTTGGCTGAAATGCAACAGTATGCTGATGAAAACGATGGTCATCGTTATATTTTGGTCTGTATAAATTGTTACTCTAAATTTGTCTATACCAAAGCGATAAGAAACGAGACTGGTATAGAAGTTACTAATGCGATGAAAAGCATCATTGAAGAGGCATCATATACAACAACAAATCTGCAAAGTGATCAAGGAAAGGAGCCCTGATGAAAAAATATAATATAAATCATTATTCCACTTACAGCACAAAAAAAGCTGCAATTGTTGAGCGAGTCATAAGGACTTTAAAAAATTATTTATATAAACAATTCTCGACTAGAGGATTTTACAAATGGATACATATATTATCGACAGTAACAAAAACCTATAACCATTCGAAACATCGCACCATTGAAATGAGGCCTGCAGATGTGCAAGAAGAAACACAAATTAAAGCATACGATTATTTAAAAATTGTACCTAAAAAATTTAAGTTTTCCATGGGTGACATTGTGCGTATTAGCAAGTACAAAAGCATATTCGAGAAAGGATATACGCCCTCTTGGTCAACTGAATTTTTTAAAGTTGTAAAAGTTAACTTTACAAATCCACCTACATACTTGTTGGAATCGTTAGAAGGTCAGCCTATAAGAGGGTGTTTTTACGAGTCAGAACTACAAAAAACAAGCAGTCCTGGCGTTTATCTAGTAGAAAAGGTCCATAGACAACGCAATAAGAATCACACCGATCAATTATATGTCAAATGACTAGGGTTTCCCAACCATTTCAACTCTTGGATAGATAAAGCTAATATTGTTTAAATAACATATTGTATGAGTATAATTTTAATTTAAAATGTAAAATAAATAAACAATATATTATAAAACAAAGTTTTTTATTTCAACCTTCATCATTGAAAACAATGACAATAAAACATCATACACATAAATAACATTTCAATATTCTTGGAGGGAAGGTCCAATTCACTGACGACTACGACGTTATCTTCAAGACTATGCTACTCGGAGTGGGTTCTCCTATACTTTAACCTGCTTTTCCTTTTTTTTAGATTTTTTTGGAGTCGAGCCGTACGACAGTGCGCTTAATGAGTCATTTAAAGGCTGATGATAGAGTATTTTCTGAATAATTTCAATTTTTGTTTTAAGCTCACTATTATTTTGGTATATCATTGGGAGGACATCCTTGTTAAATATGTCACATATTACAACTGCAAAATTGTAAAACTTTCTATTAACAAAGTGTTTTGTCTCACAGCATCGTCATCATTTTTAGGTTCGCCTAAGTTGGTTATGATTTTTCCACCCATATCATACTGCCCATCCGCTGTAAGTTTAAAACCAATCCCTTGTGGCCCAGATAATATATGATATTTTTCATTACATTTCTGACGACCAAATTTATCAATTGTGTTGTTTCCTCGACTCATTTTCAATCTTCACTAAACTATTTTATTTTTATTTGCCCTACTTATATTAAATATTTCAGCTGAGAAAAAGTAACACTGACTATGATCTACTGGGTTGGTATGTTTATAAAAGAAATAAAACAAAACTGTGATTGTAACAGATATTTATTTACAGTTATTTAATTGCACAAATACAAAAATTATAAAAATTAATTTTCCATGTCTTAATTCTCATTGCTCAAAATTGTATCCCATCCGACACTATTTCGATCGTCAACATCTTGGGCTGTTGCTGGAACCAATTCATATTTTGCAGCAAGCTCACCTGGTAAATTTGGAATATTGACCAAGTATTCTTTTAATTCTTCTTCAACCATTTCAGCACAAAATGTGTCCATGTCCATGGAACTATATAAAAATTTGTCGCACAAGTGTGCCTCAGCCATAAAATTGATTGCATCCCTGATCTCGTTCTTATATTGATCTTTGGTTGCATCAATATGCGGCCAATCATTTGCGCTATCTAACATATCGTGAGCCATATTTCCTAATTCTCTTCCCAACCAAAATATGTATCTATCTACACATTCGTTGACGGTCGTCGTCACATCAGCAGACATCTTTAACAGAAATAATGAACACGCGTAAGTATTCTGACATGTGCAATTATATTTTAAATTTAGTTACATCCTTTTTTTCAAACAATTTACATACAATTTACTCCAATGAGCCAAAACGTAATAATGTTCCAGTATTGTTTCCAAAAACTCTAGTGTCCTGTCCCAAATAAGTTAGAGTGTATTTACCTTTAGTTTTACTCATAATATCTACAATATCGTCAGATATTGTTTCGGCCACACGTTTTGGCAAAAAAGTCTCGAATGTGCTATTATCACCGTCATCGTGTGAAGCTACTAGAAGAGTTTTACCAAATCGTGTAGTCATTGAAACCATCTTTACAATGTTATACACTTTGCCCACAATCATTTCGGTAACCTTTTTTCTCTCTAATACCTCGAAATATTTGCTGAACATTTCATTAATTTCATCTAGAGTTTCTTTTGCAGTACTCATTATGGAAAAAATGGTATATAAATCCAAAAATTACCGTGAATATAAAAGCACTTTCAGAACACCACACGATCACAATATTTGATGTTTATGCCACTGATATTTGCGACTGTTTGAAGTCACTTCTTTTCCCACTAACCTTTATAGCGAGTTTTCAAGGTCGAATTGTAACAATGGTGGGGGTAGCTTAACGTTAGAAATACGAGGAGGAGTATTCAAGGTCAAACGACGTCACACATTTAAATTGTTATAAAGATAACTTCAAGGTCCTGTACAAGACCCAATTACGGGGCAATACCGCATAAGAAGTAATGCTGAACTAGAGATGTTGTACCATAGCCCAAATATAATAAAAACAATAAAATTCCAACGACTGAGATGGGCAGGACACGTCCAGAGATCCCCTGACAACCGACTAATTAATATGGTATGGAATCAAAACCCAACAAGAACTAGACCCCTTGGACGACCAAAATTAAGGTGGAGAGATAATATAGCCAAAGACCTACAAACTATGAGTGTCGACAACTGGAGAGAAGCCATGATGGACAGAGACCAGTGGAGGCAAATCGTTTCTGCAGCAAAAACCCACGTAGGGTTGTAGCGCTACTAGATAGATGGATAGATAGATAACTTCAAGGACAAATTATAATGAAAGAAATAACTACATTTTATGTGCTTTATTGATTGACATTTTTCTGCCGTTCTTCTATACGTGTAACATTATCACCTAAACCTAAATTTCTTAATTTGTTCAATAATATTTGTTCGTTTTTATTTCTTAGAAAATTCTTACAAACTATACTCGCTAAAATACACACTTCAGCATGGTCCATATACTTTAAAAATACACTAAAATCCTTAGCCTCCGAATCTTGCATTTCAAATGCGTAAAATTCCGAACAGGCTGCAGAAATTAGAAATTCTTCGTACATTTCTCTCACTAAACTTTCCATATTAACTACTACTACGTTAAACTTAAGTCCTACACTCTAATTTCACTTAACACAACCGGATCTGCAATGAAACTAATCAGTTTTTCCAAACAGTCACTAAACCCCAACTTTTTTATTTCACGAACAAAGTCTTGTAAATTTATTGTTTTGCTGCAATATTTACGACATGCATTCACAGCCTTTTCATATTCAAAAGCCAAATCACAATAGCGCGACGCCCATTCTGCTCGACTTTTCATTGCATCATTGAAATAATTTCTAGCCTTTTCAGTGAACTCATCACCCAATTTTTGTACGGTCTCTTGCAAATCACTATTCATATTATTTACTTATTTTTACATTCACTACACTTTTTTATTGCTAGTGGTGGCCCATCTATATAATGACGATATATTTGTTCATAGTGAATGTAACAGGGTAAGCTTAACTGTAGTTCCTTGTCTCACCGATATGGCGCTGGCAGCTTATCCCAAATTTGCCGTAAACTTAGCGTATCAACGTAAGTTTTTAAATATTCGAGAGGAAAAAATGCTAGATTCTTTTCTTCAAAATCACACAAATTTTTAAATTACTCTGATATAAACAAATTACTCTGCCGACTTGCTCTATAATTTTTTCTTTAGATAGTTCAGTATCTGACGTTTCACACTGAATGATTGTAAATAGACTCACACAATTTTATAGAACAATTTGCAAGGTCAAAATCATTTCAAGATAATCCCACACTATTACAATGCATGAATAACTACTTCAAGGTCACACACCCAAGATGGCCCCCAGCAAAGTCAAGGACACCTCGAACAGGGTCAAGGTCAAGGTCACACACACAACCTTGAATACAAGGTCAAGGCCAAGGACAAAGCACCCGGGCACTTTCAAGGTCAACGACAAGGACATGTGGGCGGGACCAAAGAGAGGTGGGGCAAGGTCGAGGAGTGGGGGGATGATGAGGATCGGTTTATGTTCACTACTCCCATATGTAGACGATTTATTTGTATTTTCTAATGATCCCACAGAAATTAAAGACATAGAAGATTATTTAAATTCTAATTTTAAGATTAAAAATTTAGGTAAAGTAAAGTAATGTCTGAGAGCAAGAATTTCAAGAGAATATAAAAATGAATTTATAACTGTGGATCAGGAAAATTGCACTGACGGGATTTTAACAAGATACTATATCTCGGAATGTAATAGTGTATCATGTCCATTAGATCCTAACTTAGATTAGATCAAGGTTTAATTTGCAGTTTTCACTCGGCCTGATATTGCTTATGCAGTTAGTTTCCTTAGTCAGTATAATAACTGTTATACAAATCTACACTGGCAAAGTGCAAAGAGGGTGATATCGAATTACGCTTTGTTGATGCAGACTGGGCAAATGATAAAAAATATAGAAAATCAAATATTGGTTTTGTTTTTACATTGTCTGATGCAGCTATTAGCTGGGAAAGCCAGAAACAAAAAACTGTAGCACTCTTAAGCACGGAGACTGAATATATGACTTTCAGTGGAGCTTCTCAGGAAGCAATACTTAAAATATATATTGTCAGAATTGATAACTTATAAAAGTGCAGTTACAATATATAATGATAATCAAAGTGTCAAAAAGTTGGCGTTAAATCTCGTGTTTCACAAACGCTCAAATCATATAGAAATCAAGCATGATTTGGCTGGCGAAGCTATACAGAATAATAAAATTTGTATTGATTATATCCCAACAAATAAAATGATAGTTGACATCAATTAAGGCATTATCTGCCAATAAGCATGCTGTATTTGCAAACAAATTATGTTTAAGGTTTAAAATATTCGAGATAGTGGGGGTGTTGGTAGTATCTCTCACACTTAATTTATGATTGTGTAAAATATAATAAAGCACAAAACACACAAAACAAAACTAATATGCACTCTAGAATGGATCTGGGCTGAGCTTGTTACCAAGAAGACAAACAATGTGAGCAAAAAAATTACATAAAGAAGATCATGGTATAGTAAGAGAAGCAATGGTACACCACAAAAACGATGATACAACGATATCAAAAAGACAAACATGATATCAGGAGGAAGAAAACGGGGATACCGTATATGGGTGTATGCTAAAGTATGTGTATATGTGACATGGAGCTATTTTTATATATGTGTTTGACGGCAATCCAACAAAACATAAATTCAAAAATTACAAAAATTCTTTTAAATCTATTAATATTATCAACAATTTTTTTCAATGACGTAAACCAAACAATATTTCTCATCTTTCTGGGTATAAAATTAAAAACTTTTGGTGTCAAGTAGCTTATAAATAGAGGATTAAGTTTTCTATCGCTACTAGGAATAATAATAGACTTATAAGCTTTATTACGAGATTCATAAGGATGATTTATATAATTGTTGAAGTCTGCCTTTTAATATACCAAAAACATACTTCCAGGGCGTATATAGAACGCATACCCAAAATTTCATAAACCTAAAGAGGTCTGGTTGAGAAGCGAATATATTTTTTTTATCATCTTAAACATACAATTTTGAACTACTTTTACAGGGTTCACCGAATTATAGTACGGACCACCCCACACAATAATTCCACATCGTATTTCCAATGAACCTATACACTGAAATCAATTTTTTTTGTATAAAAAGTTGTTTAAGATCTAAAATTTGTATAACAGTTTTCTTAGGTTTAATGCTAATTTAATAACTTATTAGTCCTATTTTAAATGTTCAGTTTTATCGCCATATATTTTGTAGATGAAATTCCCTTGATGTTACTAAAGGGTTTTCCAATAAGAGGTGTTATTTTGATATTCAAAGAAAAATGCCATTTTTTAAGATAAATGATCGGATATTTATTACATTATAAAGAGGAAGGTATGCCGTTAATGATGGAAAATAACATCAGCCAAATGACCACCACGACCATGCCTACAGGACCATATCCTTTTCATGAAATTTTCATAATCAAATCGCAAAGTGGCTGCCCTATGTCCTCGATAGCCTCACGAATTCCATCTTTGAGGTCTTGAATCGACGCTGGGCTGTTGGCGTAGACCTTGTCTTTCACGTGGCCCCAAAGGAAGAAATCGCAAGGTGTCACATCACAAGATCTCGGTGGCCAATTGTGATCACCTCTTCGAGAGATAACACGGCCCGGAAACTTTTCCCGTAAAAGATCAATGGTTTCGTTGCTTGTGTGGCACGTAGCGCCGTCTTGTTGAAAGTAAACGTGGTCCAGATAAATACCATCCAATTCCGGCCATAAAAAATCATTAATCATCTCTCGATAGCGCAATCCATTCACCGTAACTGTTGCTCCAGCCTCATTTTCGAAAAAGTAAGGTCCAATGACCCCGCCGGATCATAAACCGCACCAAACAGTCACACGTTCAGGATAGAGAGGCTTTTCAACAATAACTCTTGGGTTTTCCGAGCCCCAGATGCGACAATTTTGTTTGTTGACGAAGCCACCGAGGTGGAAATGGGCCTCATCACTGAAGATGATTTTTCGATGGAATTCCGGATCATTTTCATGCATTTCAAGAACCCAATCAGCAAAGGCACGACGTTGTTGATGATCGGCCGGCTTGAGTTCTTGCGTTAACTGAACTTTATAAGCCTTAAGACCCAAATCTTTATGCAAAATACGGTGTAATGACGTTTGTGGAATCCCTAATTCCAAAGAACGACGAGGAATGGACAAACCTGGGTTTTCTTCAACACTTTCGGCTACAGCAGCAATATTCTCGGCTGTTCTTGAGCGACGTGCACGGGTTTTCTTCTTCACATAACTAACTTGTCCCAACAGCTCGAATTTTTTCACCAATTTCTTTATTGCGCTCCGACAAGGTGCTTCATGACGACCCAAAAATGTTCGAGTTTTACGAACCGTCTCTGCCAAATTTTCACCATTTTTATAGTGAATTTTAATAATTTCAATGCGTTGTTGAAGCGTGTATCGTTCCATCTTTATTTATGGCGTAGTTTCTTCTTGTCAAACGTCAAAAACTTACAGCTTCAAAAGTGACATCTACCGAAATAGCGGGCTTTTCAAAATGACACCTCTTATTGGAAAACCCTTTATTTAAATCATCAATTTGAATTTTCTCAAAGGTTAGGTAATTTACTTCAGTTATAGAAAATGGTATAACTGGTTTTTGTAAAATTTAGGATGAATTAAAAGTGTCAAGCTAGTTTTTTATTTTATTGGTACCCGATATCATACAATCTTTTATTTCAATGGCATTAGCATATGATATTAAGGATCAATTACTTAAATCCAAATTCCTTAAAGACTCGATATAGATAATAAAGATTAAGGGCCCCAATACCTTGCCCTCGGGTACCCCATTTTTTTATATATAGCGGGTTACTTAAATCAAATGATCTGGAAAACATCCGACACTGTACCCCTATTTTGATACTTATTTAACATATGCAAAAGCAAGTTTTAAAGTGCCGTGTCAAAAGATTTTGCTAGATTCAAGGACACCACTATTCTCTTACTTATTTTGCTATATGATAAAGTGAATCAGAGGTGCTCAATCTATCGAGAAATTAAAGATATTTTAGAAGGCTGTCCTTAAGCCACAAGTATCTTAGAAAACCTTTTTGGTAGAGCTTGTTCAGATCAGGCAAAACACGGGCATCAGTCCTTGGGTGTTAACGAGGTACTAATAGGAAATAGGTTCTATTTATTTGCAAAAATGAAATATTGGCGCGTAATTTGCGTGTATTTCACTGAACTCCCGAATCGCATTGACCACTGGCATATTACGTAGGTTAATGAACTATTTGCCTCTTAGCTGGAGGGTTTTTCGTTATTCCGCAGACAACGTGCTTCTTGGTAAGATGGACGACGAAACGGCGTGAATAATCCCCAAATGTAGGTTAATAGACCCTAGTTTCTACTGCAGTTAGCCCAAAATCCAACAATACCAAACTGCATACAGCACCTAAAATCACTAGGAAAGAAAATTACATTGCCAAACGATTCAATTAGTCCATTTTTCAACTGGTGTAAAACCTTCAAAAGTGTCTTAATGACTGACATGCGCTTGTTTTTCCAACTATCTTTTAGAAAAAGAACGATTTTTGCCAAAAAATAAATTCAAATAAAATCCATAATAAAAAATGACTGGAATTCGCACATGCTTGGTAAAATAATTGATGGGACTAATATTAACGACATGCAACCAGTGAGATACAACAGCTAACCAATTTTATGCACTTCTTGGATCAACAAGCAGTGTCGGATGATAAATAGGTTAGAATGACGAATATTCTTCTATGTAATACTCTGTTACATTCTTCCATAAAATGGAAATTGTCCAGAAAGCAATATTCAACCTGTGATGTTCAATATCAAAAATAATTCTCATTTTCCTTAAAGAAAGCATAAATATTGAGTCAAAAATAATATACCAAAAATAAATTAAAAACTGGTACTAGGACGCTATGGAGAAAGGTACAGTATTGCTATTCAGAGTTTGACAACTGTTTGTTTACATGTTTAGATTTTATATTTTCGCCCATTTTAAAGGCTTTAAATGAAGCAAACGTTAAGAATACGGCCTTGAATCCCACAAATATACATTACAAAATACCCATAATACGACCACGCTTCCCTGATGCCCAGGAAAGAGTTCAGTGCTACAAAATTCCTCGAGAGTGGTCTCCATGCAAATAACAATATTTAAAATGAATAACACGCTTTCAAAACCGTATAACTTTTATAAAGTTACATTAGTTTTCAGTAACTAGTGGCTGAATGATAAGGTTAGCCCCAAAATATTTAACTTTTCAGTGTATTACTGGAGATAACTTAGGTTGCATGTTTAAGAGTAGATCTAAATGTAACACAAGAACCAGCAATTTTTAAAGTAATTTCAAGTTTTGTCCAGCATTTAAAACATTGAAATCATTTATTTAAGCCTTACTTCAGTTTCTGCAAGCTATTATCCAAGTTTTTAAAGCCTTATGACAGTTTTTTGTTCCTTTATTTTATACAAGTATTATTCCATGTTCATGAAGCTCTGCAATTTTTAATAGAAATATTACATATTTTCTTGAAACCAACTACTTCTGCTGGCGCAGGTGTTGATTGATTGGCCACATATATTAAACTACTCACAAGAGGATATTAAAACATCCGAGAGCGGTCCAGTTTCCAAGTATTCAACTAACCAAGACCATCTTTAATGATCGCAGTACATTAGCGAATGCTCACAGCCAGATAAGTAGCTGGATTGTTTGAATTTATAACAAAAAGAAACACAGGGTCATATTATAAAAGAAGCTGTAATTTTCGTGGACAAACTATGTCATTTTTGCTTTATTATTGCAACTGCAATTAATTCTACTATTAAAAAATTTGCACTGCTTAAATCATTTTGTAAAATATTTCTATATTTAACAAGAAATTTTAGCACACTTGTACTCACTTTAGTTAAATAAACCTTATTGGCAAATCTACCTTACTTTTCTATGGTTACAATAGTAATAAAATACGTTGCACAACAAGTAAATAGTGCAATCAAAGTGGTTCGCTCCATCACAAAAAATCCAGCAGCTGTAAATTCGTTTTTGAGCAACGCAATTTTAAAACATAGGCACTCCATTGCTTGATAATATTGAGATTTTTCATTAAAAGATTCTTTAACTTTGAGACACGCAGCAGTTAGATTTTCTTTTTCCCTTTTGGTGATGTCACAGACGAAGATGCAAACTATTATGAGAACCTGAAAAAAAAATTGTAATTTTTATTAGGTATGTGTATAACATAATTACGACTGCCTCTTGTTGATCGTTGATCTAGGAGCAGTTTACATTTTTAAAAACATGCCTTTTGATTTTAACATGTAATATGACTTAGCTAAAATCATTATTATTAGTAAGAATTTCTTAAGAACTGTGAAATTGTTACAATTTCTTTAATATCCGCTGAAAAAACATAAAATTAATTTTAAATAACAGTACAAAATATAAATATATATTAATAAGCAAAGCAAAGCTTGGTATCGATGTATCAAATATCAATAATTTATAATTTTGTGTCACCGTGTTTATTTTTTTCTTATTTATTTTATTTTGCAATATTTTGATTATTTTTCTTATGCGTTATCCGACCACAGTGCTGTATTGCGATACTGCGTTTGATGACAGATCTGCTGAAAGAAGAACTTTCCCAAATCAAATTAATTACATCACAATTCATATTAATTGTATCAGTTATTGATGTTAAGGGTGAAATCTAACCAAATTTGGGATTGGAGCGTCCTGGATAGTTTATATATTATGGAAAACAATGTAATTGCAGGTAATTTAAGGCTCCCATTTTTGTGACCTTGCTTCCCACGAGACATGCTATTACAGTAGGAAAAGTTAGAAAAATTACCGCAGTTACACCCATACTAATAATTTGAAATTAGAATACTACATTAAAGCCTAAATACTTAGGTGCTAATACTTCTTTTCTACGTAAAAATGTAATTTTTCTTTAACAAGAGTTCATTTGATCAGTGGAGCTCTACCAATCAATGCAAAAAAAAAAAAACAAATAAATAAATTGAAGGTAAAATTCTTTATACTAAAATACTTTTCTCTTTCGGAAGATTAGTTCTACATTTTTGAATATCTTGATTACCCGGTATACGTTATCATGACTTTAAACCCTGTTTTTGAAATACTAAATTTCTTATCGAGAATGACTTTTCTTCGAAATATCAAAAATATTGAAGTATAAGTTTAATGTATGTTTAATAACATCTTTTTCACAAATTTTAATTCAATAATTTAGCTATAAAAAAAATCGTGAAAAAGGATTCCGCGTTCTAATCAATAAAAATTTTGGTTTAAAGTCAATTTCATAATTCGCGTATCATCGAATTAATAAACTCCCCTAGAGCAAGCACGAAAAAGAAGTAATTAACAAGGTTAAAGAAGCCTTGATGGTCTGTAGAAACTTTGCGGGAAAAAGTTGAAGTACAAACCCAAAAATCCTACAGTGAATATATACTGCAATAGTGAGACCAATCATCCATATGGGACAGTGATCTGGAGCAAAAGAACCAGTCTAGCTAACCCGAGAGCTAATCTCTCAAAAGTTCAAAAACTGGCCTGTGCATCTATAACCGGGGCAAAGAAAATCTGTCCAACGGCCGCCATGAAAGTAATCCTAAACCTCATACCTTTACAAAGAGTTGTAGAGAGTATGGCGAAGAGGGCAATTTATAGGATGATGTAAGATGGGGTCATAAAACGAAGACCCAAAATCATATCCAGAAATCAACAAATCTGGGACGTGCCCCAAGATGAAATGAAAAAGAAATTGAACTTTGTAAAAAACATCAGCACAAAGTTGAATCGCAAAAGCGAATAGGATAGCAACACCATTAAAAAACTTAACAAGAAGTCGATTATATGGTATACAGATGGCTCCAAAACAACGAAGGGAACTGAAATAGGAGCGTGTCGACCCGACACCAGACACTACGAAAGCTTGGGTAAGTCACCAAGCATTTTCCAGGCAAAAATACATGCCATTAGAAAATGCATTAAATTCAACAAAGAAAAAACTATCACGGCCAAGAGATTATCACCATATCAGATAGTCAAACAGCCATCAGCGCGCTGAGCTTTCAAGTTATCAGCTCCAAGATGCTCTGGAAATATCTAGAGGAATTAAATGATTTGAGTAAGAATAATAAAGTCTATCCAACATTTGGGTATTGGGACACACCGGGGTAGAAGGGAATGAAATAGTAGGCAGACTGGCGAGGAAAGGGTCTGAGACACTATTTCTGGGACCAGAGCCTTTCTGTGGAATCAGTAGCAGCGTAATGCTAGAAGAACTAAAGATAGAAGAAGAAAGCAGGAGATCCAATTATTGGATGGAACTTCAAGGATTGAAACAAACGAAGATACTTCTTTGGAACTATGACCAGAAAGAATTCAAAGAATGCATAAACTTAAGTAAAAGCCAACTCAGAGTTCTAATCGGGGTCTTGACGGGGTATTGCCACCTGAAGAAACACCTGAAGAAACTCGGACTGATAGAAGGGGAAAACTGCAGATTCTATAAGGAGGTGGACGAAATTTCTATTTATATCCTTTCAGAGTGCAGCGCTCTAGAAATTCCTAGGATACCATTCTTGGGAATACATCACCTCAAAGAAAGGGAGCCACCTACCTTGAAGATGTCCAACATCCCAAGGTTCCTGAGGGAAATAGGACTGGAGGACCTGCTCTAGACGATAAGGCAATTCTTACGACTTGGCAGCAGTAGGGGGCACAATAGATCTACCAGGTCGCTGTGTACAGACTCCATTTTACGCACATACACATACATCATCGAATTTAATGTAAATTTTTTTTAAAATATGTATATTGCATGAAACATTATTCTCTCATAGATGCTTTCTTTAATGGCTAGAGATGCCTTACTTCAATTTTTCGCCGTTTAAATTTTAAATTTGACACCCTGTAATAACATGTTTTTCCTTATTTTATGAGGGAATCTAATAAATTCATTTTCATCATAGAAAAATATTTTTGGTTTCTTAGATACCAATATTTTTATAAAAAAAAATTGAGCAATTTTTATTTAAGTGAAAAAATTCTCTACCTTAAAGAGACTATATATTATTGAAGTTTCAACTTTTTAAGTGTATTCGTTTGGATTGAATAATAATAAAGTCAAATATTCACTTAAAGTTGTGCTTTCTGTACGCATAAATTCCTATTAAAAGTCCCTGAAATACTTATGTAAGTATTTATAATGTCAGAACTTGAAGTTTGGATGCTTGCAACCTATGAAATACACTTTTCGTTTTTTCAACATGTGGAAGTCCGTGAAAAATTCCATGATTTTAATATATTAGTTTAGAATTGAGTTTTTTGAAAACACTGAACCAGACAATAAATTATTTTTAATGAAACCCGCTGAACTAAGATTAATATGTTTTCTGGAAAATTATTTAAAATTCTTAAACATGTAATATACCTTTTTTAAGACTGATTTCTAGCATGAACAGTTCTTAAGAACACATTATGTTTAATGTAAAAGAAACTAAGGTGCTTCAATGCCTGGTTTCTTTAAACGTAAAATTAAAGTATCAATTGAAATTTATAAATATCCATATAATATTAATAGAGATGCGAGTTATACTCTACATCACACGTGGAAATCGATTGTAACGCTGGATCATGGTTCGCTAGCACCAATCGGGTATAAATACCGGACTGTTGCTCCTCGATAGTCATTCAGTGTTCTAATCTCATGGAGTAAAGATCACTGAAGATACTTCGTGCAATTGTAGGCGAAACGTCGGATAATAGTTCCAATTGGACATGGTTTAATCCAAAGAACCATGATTTTCAACTTGACCAAAGCCGTGAAAGCTTTCGTTCTTTATATTTTTCCGATTAAAAAAAATATTCATAACTTACCAAAATAAATATTAACCATATTATAGAGTATAATAATATTATAATGTATCCACTAACTCGCATAATAAAGCACTGGAATAAAACGGTTAGAAGAGTTTTAACAACCATCAGAAATAATTCTATGTCTACAAGATTTCTCACATTTGCTCCGATTTCATGAAGATGAAAAGTTAGTATTTCGATATTCTTAATTGTCTCGAATATAATCTCCTTCGACTGCCCAAATTTTAGTTGAGTAACAAGACATTATACACTTTGGTATCTGCTTTTCAAAGCGAAAAACAACGCCGTTGTAATAATAAAGTTCCGAAAATTATATAAGTTTAAGATCATAGTTGCTACTGGAAATAAAAATAACATCAATGTTTTCAACATATAATTTTTCTTTACGAAACTACATATCAAATAGGCAATATATATCCATGTAGAGAAAATGAAAGTAATAAAAAAAATAGTGATTGGCGTATTTAAACATATGTTTTTTAAATTTTGATATTTTAGTAGAGAGAATTTTGTCAACTGCAAAAATTCACAAAAAAGCTTTTTCAATATTAACCGTTTCAGGTAAGAGTTAACAATGCAAACAAACATTATTAAATAATAACACCCTAATGAGAACCACCAAATAATCATCAAAATAGCAGAAGAATGAATATTTGTAGTTATCTCCCAAAATATTGCACCTCTCAGTAACTGTTGAAATAACCAATATTATAGTTTTTTTCTTATAATATTATTCATTTACTAAAACATTATTTCGGAAATCAAAATATGGTATAATACCGAAAAAACTAGCAAACTTTGCTATGGAAACAAAGAAGAAAACTTCTTGTCTAGAGGACATACTTCCTCCATGACATTTAATACCGTAATGATAATATTTCCATTTGTGTGTGTTAGTATGAAAAGGATTTATGAGGATCGATTATATTAATTAGAAAATGTTCATTTGCTTGTTATACGGTTGGGTCCCACTGTTACAAATAGGACGGAGAGAAATTAAATTTAAATGAATTATAATATATAATTAAAGTAGTGACAAAATAATTTTAGTTTTCGTCACGAACAACTAGAAGTATTAAGATTATCTGCCAAAATTGTATCCTGCACATGTCATATAATTATTAAATTAATAACTGAATTAGCCTTCAGATTCGAATTTTTAAAATATTTTATTCACACTTTAATTCGATCCTAATTTGTATTTTGATATAGACAAAAATTATATTTCTATTTTTCTATTCCTTTCTTATGCCAAATTTCCCTACTTAAATAACTTAAACATAATAAAATATATTTGTTTTTAGATTTACGTGTAGTTTTACACTGGTAGTAATAACTCAAAATTAGTCTGTTAGCGGTCCTACCAGTAAGAGATCCAAGACATGGATACCAAATTAGGAATAAATTAAAATTTCAATTTGTATTTGAAATGCCGTTTTAAAGAAAACCGAAATGAAATGGGTCTCTTATGTTTTCTCTACGGTATATTTTAGCAAATTATTGGTAAAATTTGGTTGGATAGTTTTCCATGATAAAATTTTTAGTTCTACTTTTTGTATGTCCGTTGGGCACATAATTTGACTGAAGTAATACCCTCTATATAAAGGGTTTTCCAATAAGAGGTGTCATTTTGAAAAGCCCGCTATTTCGGTAGATGTCACTTTTGAAGCTGTAAGTTTTTGACGTTTGACAAGTAGAAACTACGCCATAAATAAAGATGGAACGATACACGCTTCAACAACGCATTGAAATTATTAAAATTCACTATAAAAATGGTGAAATTTTGGCAGAGACGTTCGTAAAACTCGAACATTTTTGGGTCGTCATGAAGCACCTTGTCGGAGCGCAATAAAGAAATTGGTGAAAAAATTCGAGCTGTTGGGACAAGTTAGTTATGTGAAGAAGAAAACCCGTGCACGTCGCTCAAGAACAGCCGAGAATATTGCTGCTGTAGCCGAAAGTGTTGAAGAAAACCCAGGTTTGTCCATTCCTCGTCGTTCTTTGGAATTAGGGATTCCACAAACGTCATTACACCGTATTTTGCATAAAGATTTGGGTCTTAAGGCTTATAAAGTTCAGTTAACGCAAGAACTCAAGCCGGCCGATCATCAACAACGTCGTGCCTTTGCTGATTGGGTTCTTGAAATGCATGAAAATGATCCGGAATTCCATCGAAAAATCATCTTCAGTGATGAGGCCCATTTCCACCTCGGTGGCTTCGTCAACAAACAAAATTGCCGCATCTGGGGCTCGGAAAACCCAAGAGTTATTGTTGAAAAGCCTCTCTATCCTGAACGTGTGACTGTTTGGTGCGGTTTATGGTCCGGCGGGGTCATTGGACCTTACTTTTTCGAAAATGAGGCTGGAGTAACAGTTACGGTGAATGGATTGCGCTATCGAGAGATGATTAATGATTTTTTATGGCTGGAATTGGATGGTATTTATCTGGACCACGTTTACTTTCAACAAGATGGCGCTACGTGCCACACAAGCAACGAAACCATTGATCTTTTACGGGAAAAGTTTCCGGGCCGTGTTATCTCTCGAAGAGGTGATCACAATTGGCCACCGAGATCTTGTGATGTGACACCTTGCGATTTCTTCCTTTGGGGCCACGTGAAAGACAAGGTCTACGCCAACAGCCCAGCGTCGATTCAAGACCTCAAAGATGGAATTCGTGAGGCTATCGAGGACATAGGGCAGCCACTTTGCGATTTGGTTATGGAAAATTTCATGAAAAGGATATGGTCCTGTAGGCATGGTCGTGGTGGTCATTTGGCTGATGTTATTTTCCATCATTAACGGCATACCTTCCTCTTTATAATGTAATAAATATCCGATCATTTATCTTAAAAAATGACATTTTTCTTTGAATATCAAAATAACACCTCTTATTGGAAAACCCTTTATAAAATGTTTATGTTTATATATTCAATAGCAGTAAAAATCTCTTAATAAGACTATGGATCACAATCATTAAAATTTCTACTGGCTGTGCATAAATGACAAATCTATTTTACACCGAATATTTATGAAAGACATAGATTTTTCTTTTTTTTTGCTAGATGGATGTCCATACTCATTTCGCCGTATCAGTTGCTTCTAATATCCGCTTAAAGAAAACAAACACAAAACTGCTCTTAAGATAAATATAAAATATAAAAGCCACCATTTCACTAGATTTAGGGTAAAGTTTGAGAAATTCTTGAAAAATCGTTGTATACCTCAATTTAATAAACATAATATGTCCAAATTAAATAAAGAATATCTTTGAAATATGGGCAGAGCCTGAATCACCGTTGTTTCATGAAAGTTAAAAAAAAAATAGAAGAAATGTCTTTGCTTCTGAGATACAGATTCACTTCCATATTTTTCATTTCAAAATCTCAGTTTGACAAAATATAGAAACATGTTATTGCTTATTTTTCGAGAAGAGCTTGAATATCTCTTTTTACTCCCCTAGTGTCATTGGTTTCTTAAGTATCGATGTACATTCCAATTTCAGAAAATTACTTTCGGAAATGTTTGGTTTAGCAGCGTTTATGTAATAAAGATTACATGTTTTTGTAGTTTTACATTCTATATATATATATATATATATATATATATATATATATATATATATATATATATATATATATATATCCGTTTGGACTAATAATGAAACAAACAGTAAGTCAAGGCTTAGTTTTTTATAAGCATTTATTCTTATTGAAAGGCCCTAAGGTACATATGTAAGCATTTATAATCACTCAGGAATTTATAGACTTGGTGACTTACGCTGAAAAACTGTTAATCGTGAACAGTCTAAGTACTTAATTTTAGGCCTTTCTAAATTATAGAATATAGTCAAAAGCCTATATTACTTCGACATCTTCGTATAGGATTGAAATCTGATATCCTTAACAGAGTCCTTGCATAAATATTTTTCCTTCAAGATAAAATGAAATGCTGAAACCTGTACTTTCCTTTTTTTAGAGGAAAGACTACCAACTAAATTTTAGATGTGGAGATCCCTACGCATTTCTTGAGATATAGAAGTCCCTTGAAAATATACCCTATATTAGTATCTGGATTTGGAGCCGAAATTTAACAACAAAGGTATAAATTTAAATTTTAGTTTTTTGTAAAGGAAATTCCATATATTAAATTTCGGGTTTCTACAGCTAGTGGTCTTTAAATTATGAACATACATTAACAAAAATAAAACTCCCACTCTACTCCCTTAGAGGTGAATTTTTTATGGGGATTTATACTACAAAAACAATCTGCCCGATTAATTTTATGTCTCTAGATTAGGCAGTTTGGGCTAGGCATTCATGAGTTGGTAAATATTAGTAGTCGTAATCAGCTAATAAGTTTGATATAACTTATGAATGAATTTAAAATTTAAGAAATATTACACTTACTAAGTCCTCTCAGCATTGTTTTGTAAAAAGCGTTGAATATTGTGTTAGTATATAAAGCTAATTTCTTGGGTCTTTTCTCTACTCCAAAGCTAAAAATTTTTTTTTCGATTTTCATAAGGAGTTGATTTTTAGTAATAACTTACCATGAAAAAGATTAACCGTATGAAGCTGTTTAATATTATTTTAATAGAATCGTCGCAGTCTCATAACAAAATAATGGAACAGTACTTTTAGTAATGCTTTGGAAATAATCAAGAAAAACTCTACGTCAACAAGATTAAGCTTAAGATTATAGTTGTTACTGGAAATAATAGTAACATCAATGTTTTTTTCATATAATTTTCCTGAATGACAGTACATATTACTAGCATATAGTTTGAATTGTCCGTTGCACGACTGATATCCACCTGTATAGAAACGACCTTAAAATAACGTACTCGAAATTCTATTTAAATCCGGCAAGGCGTTTAGATTTCGAAATAAATCTCGTAAAACTGGGTGGAATATAAATAACAATTACAGAAAAAGTGTAAAAATTAGCTTTGATAGATTATCCTAAACTATCAATGTCCAAGAGGTTGTCTGACATTAAATTAGTATCGTTTATGTTAGCCGAGAAACTTTTATTTAGTATAAGAAGTTCACCTCTACCTCTCTTAACGTTTAGCAGAGCCGTTCTAAGATCACAACGGAAACCTGAGTAATCAGAAGGGAGTGATTGATTCACTATCAAGGACCTGTGGCAACAGCCATATTTCCGAGAATGCAGTCAGATTATAATTGTTACAATAAGACGCATTAAATAGTATATAGTATTAACTCCGCCGACATTTTGATAATAGATCGTAAAATTATTCCGATATTCATTTGATTCCGAATACCGCTCGGAAAATCTATGCGGATCGACTAAAGCAATGGCACTAACATTACTAATACTACAGTGAGGAATACTATTCATGGAAGTGCGCCATGACACGATAGTTCCTACTGCCTACCAAGTATTTGAGTTCAACACCATCAGTATCAACAGTGCTACCTGAAAATTTAGACGAGCTATTCTTGCAGTTGATGCACTTAAGAGAAACAGCGTTTCTATACTCAGATAGATCAAGTGCTTCAGAATATCATGGATATGCCTTCAACGAGGTACAATTTTTGGAAGTATGCTTATAACCGGAGCAGTTAAAGTATTTAAAAGATTCTAATGCAGCATGTAAAACACACGCATCATACTAGTAAATATTTATTACGTTGACTCAATACTTTCTCCATGATGCGAGTGTAAGTCACTAATGACATACATATTTTCAAAGTTGAATGAGTATAAGAAAAAATGCATTTCTGGTGGGCAATTTAACAGTGGTTTTAAACCTTTAAATGGACGAAATATGATGCAAGAAAAATCATGTGTATAATATTTTTTGATCTACTAAAACATATTACAAAATCAGAAAAATCTACGAGATACACCTCGAAGACTTTTTTTGTAAGTTACACTTAAACATTGGTTTGTTTCATTTTGTTAATTTAGATAATAGTGTCTGTTTTTCAGCTCAGGTTATTTCTAACAATATTCGATTGCTTACCTTAACGGATTTTCAGGGAATTTAAATTGAGCTTTATTTTCTTCAGTTTTCGACGTCCAGTCATGACAAGCCCGCTTCGTACTATTTTTAAAGAAAAATATTTAATTTAAAATAATTTCATATACGAGTATTAAACATAAAATACGAATAAAAAATTACACGTCAAAACGTAAGCAAAAACGTTAAGTTAAAAAGAATAGAAATTCATATAGAAGATTGGTTTTGGTGGTAAGATGAAATAATCTGTAGCGCTATTCTTTCTGATTACAGAAATTATACAAGAAGTCCCAATGTAATAGCGGGTCCCCTCATCTGTATGGTGAATAATCCGTGGCAATGCTTTCTTTCGAGAGCCCACTCGCTTTAATAACCGCTTTTAAAGACATTGAAAATATTAACAACCCACTAGCTTTTTATAGACCGAAACTAAACGAGTCGCTGCCGCATAGGTTCCCCCTCTTCCTTATTGTTGTACCTCATATTGAAATATCGTATTACAAATCAAATTATTTACTATAAATTAGAAAATTGATATGAAGATCAATAAGCAATAAAATTACAATAATGAGATGGTTGATGCAGATGGAATTTTATCAAGTTTTTTTATATCAGATTTCCATTTTGACATGAATAGTTGCAAATTACCAGGCTTAGTGATCTGTAGGCTGTTCTTTCTTTTAAAAGGTAAATTTGCGACCGCACAGAACGCACACTCAATAAAATATGATGAAGGGAATGAAATTAAAGATTTTTGAACTATTTCCCACAATTCAGTCTTGGCATTGTTTTTTTAAGCCTGAACTCTCAGTATTCATTTTTAAATTTTAATAATATTAAAAGAATATCAAATATTAAAAAGTTTAACAATAACATAATCTCAATATATTTTAATCGTACGATTATAAGGAAAAAACTTAACTTTTTACATTATTTTATGAATAAATCTCTTGAAATGGCAGAAATTTACAAATTTTTCAACTGGCCACCTTTATTTGCAATGAAATTAACAATAAACAACAAATTAAAAATCTCTGATGGCCGTTTATCATGTTATTTGGTCTTTATTTCTTTCAAGACAATGGCCACAAACTTAACGAAGATGGAAGATTCCTTTTATGACATTCTGTTACCCTTTGTTACTATAGAATCTTAATCTAGAAAAATTAGTCCAATTTAAAACAGAAATGACTTCATTAATAAAGCAATATTCGATTCATTATCCAACAGGACTTATGCGCCAAAAATACTCAGCTAAGACGACTTTCAGTAATCGTACAGAAACGTTCTACGCCGATTAGCAATTGATAGTCGCATGTCTTATTCTGTTAAGTGTAAGTAAAAGGAAGATACTAATGTTAGGTGCTTTGCATTACATTGATCATAGTTCTTCATTAGACCATTCGCCGAGCCGGAAACTATGATTTGTTTATTTTTTGCTTGTTTTTTTTTATATACTCGAATATTATAATAAATATCTGTTCGTTGCGATTCTTTAGAGGAATAGTGTTTGTTAAAATACAAGACTATACTTCAATAAAATTTGTGAAATTTTGTCTCGATTTTAAACGATTTCAGGAATCATTTTATTTTCTGACTGATAGAAACTTGTGTACCATAAGGTAAGAAAAAAAGCTATTTTTTAATTTTTTCTGTGGATATTAGGTAAGTCTAGTCTTCCTTATGCTTTTCGCAAGCCTTGCGTTAGATGCTGTAAATAAAATTACAGCTTCAATAAGTAAATCTGAAATACCACCGACATGTTAGGACCACGAAGAGCGTATAATCAGCGTGAAAAGTGAAGTGAAGTAGGGAGCGTATCGTATGAAACAGCATGGAATCTCCAGTCATACTTTTGGTTACGATTACAACCGATAACTTACCTGAAGACGGACTTTCAGAATAATACCTAAGAGAAGTTTTTCTTAATTTTATGAGCAACTAAAATTTTGTTACCCTATTTTTAAGCACCCTGTATATTAAAATTTCCTAAAACGAAATTTTATAATGACTTGAGTCATATTTTTGTATTTGTTAAATGGCATAAAAAAAGATACACCACATCAAATCCTCTAGTTGTTTTTAAAATATTTCGTTTATAGAAATCTGAAAAGGTAGTATATGGCTAAATATGTTATTGGACGAAAAATTCTAATTATTAACCCTTATTTTAGGAAAACACCTTTAGTTTTAATAATAACTTACCGTGTGAAAGATTATCCACAATAACATCTTTAATAAAAATGAGGCATCATATACCGTTACAAGAGCGAAGAACAAAAAGCTTAGAAAAGCTTTCGAAACCATCAAGAATAACTCTGTTTCAACTAGATTTTTCAAATGTCTTATAATCTCATGAAGATGAAGAGCTAAAACTTCAACTTGCTTAAGTATCGTGAATACAATCTCCCCGGACTCTTCAAATTTAAGTTGGGTAGCAAGATAGTTAGCACTTTGATATCCGCTTCTCAAAGCCAATAACAATGCAGTGATAATAATGGACTTCCAAAAATTGTAAAAGTTTATAATTATGCTTAAACATGGAAACAACGATAACATCAATATTTTCTTCATATAATTTTCTTCTTCGATACGTCGCATAGAATAGGCAAAGCATATCCAAACAGAGAAAATGAAAGTTACAGATAATAAATAATAAGTGGCGTATTTGAAAACATATTTTTCAAATTTTGACTGTTTAACAGACAACTGAGAAAAATTCACAAAAAAGCCTTTTCCATATTAACCTTTTCTTGTAGGAGTTAATAATGGAAATTAATATTATCAAATTTTGGCATCCCAATGAAGACCAGTTAAGAACAAACAAAGTAGCAGGAAGAGATACACTTGCGTGATGCTCATGAAATGTTAACAAACTCACACAAAACATCAAAACAGCCAATAGTATAATTTTCTTTCTATAAAGTTCTTCATCTAATAAAACACTATTTTGAAAGTCAAAATATGGTATAATACCAAAAAAACTAGCTAACTTTGCAATTGAAACAAAAAAGAAAACTTCACATTTCGCCGACATACTTTATTCGTGAATTCTAAAAACGAAGTGGTAATATTCTAGTAGTTAATTAATACAAATGTCTGTTTAAGGATCAGTTTTCATAATAAGAAATTTATTGAGCGGCTTATAAGAATAAAAGTACGACTGTCGAAAACAAATAATCCGATATGGTAAAATGAAGTTAATGTAAAGAATAATTTTATATATCTTATTGTAGGGTGGAATATTGAACTTGGAATCAAATTTATAGGTTATCTTGAGTTAATTTTTAAACAGAATCCGTAAGTATTGATCCCAAAAATAAAAAAAAGGCAAGTTAGAGAACAATTAGGACTTAAAAACAGAGATTAAAAGATGTTGGCAATGATAGCTGTATATATCACACCCGTGAGAATAACCGACATAACATATATATATATATATATATATATATATATATATATATATATATATATATATATATATATATATATATATATATATATATATATATATATCGAGAAGTTTAAGGAACTTTTATTGGGCTGCAGTCAGAAGGATGGTTGGCCAGAAAAGAAAATTCTTTTTTGTTAGTCTAGCTTTCGAGAAATTTTGTTCCCTACATCAGGACTTCTACAAAAAAGAAAATAACCTTCCTTAATTCTATTTTTAAATAAAGAAAAAAGATCTCCCAAGTGAGTATATATGAAAAGCCAGGTTTTGTTCAACAGATACAATCATTAGCACTTAACACTAAGATCACATAAAATGAAAAGAAATATTTTAAAAGGCAAAAATTCTCTAATTCAATTAGTTGATCGGGCTATAAAATTATCTTCACCCGAATTTCGCCCAAAAGTGCTAAAAAAGTAAAAGAAACCCTAATAATGAACCATATTCCCAAACACCTTATAAAAAAAATAATGAAACATTATTACATTATAACACATTCAAAAAAAAAATAAAATTAACAATACCACAACACAAAACACCTTCATTGCATTACCGTATATAAACCAACTATCAGAAAAAATAAAATATATTTTAGGTAAGCATAACATAACGGTATGCCACATGGCGATCAATTTACTGGGATCACTTTATACTAAATTAAAAAGCAAAGTTCCTACAAAAAAAATCTAAGGTAATATATGCAATTTCATGCCTAAACTGTTCTAAGAAATAGATTGGCATGACGACACAATATATTGAAAATGGAATTAATGGACACAAGTATACTAGAAACGCATCGACATCCCTACATAAACATGAGCAAACAACAAAGCATGAATTCGATTTTAAAAACACCCACATTTTAGATACTGACATAAATTATCATAAACTGGTTATCAAAGAAATGATACATATAAAAAAAGATAAAAATGTTGAAAATGACAAAAAAGATGTCAAAACCCTAAGCCAAATATACTATAATTTGATATTTGAATATGACATACTTGGAGCGACTCCATAATAAATATTAGAAATAATGTAATGATGCTTGGAGCGTTTAGGTATAAACTCATGCAAATCAAAGAACGTTATTTAAAAAAATAATAATCTTTTTTCCTATTTTTTGCTGTTATAAAAATAATATATCCACATCAATTGCAGACCAGGTTCTAAAAATTGAATTTATTTTTAACATTCGAACAAAGCTACTTTCAAGGTATGTACTCTTTTATAGTTTTCAATATTTTTACCTATTGTATCATTTTATTTTAGTTTTAAACTGTTGTAAAATCTGTTTTATTAATTTTAGTTAACTTAGAAATATAAATGTAATAGTTCTGTAAGACAAATTCTGTGATACATGTTTTATTGAAAAGAAAATTTGTAATTTTGTAGATGCGACATGAAGCGAAACGTCAGAAAAATTGTCGTTTTTTGATTTTCAAATAAAAAACCTGTACCCAAGAAAGAATTCCAGAATATATATATATATATATATATATATATATATATATATATATATATATATATATATATATATATATATATATATATATATATATATATATATATATAAATATTGTTACGAAATTTATAGCGTAGTACATTTCATAGTATTAGTTTGTACTTCTAGTTCGTAGGGTTTTAGGTACATTTTCTAATGTAACGAACTTTGTAGCAGTAGTGAATATATGAGAGAAGCCTCCTCCGGACCAAGGTCAAACTTTTCAAGGACATTTTTTCAAGGTCATTTTCCAAGGACAAATTTTCTCCCGGTAGATTTTTTCAAGGTCAAGTTTTCTAAGGCCAAGGGCTTTTGTATGCCGAATGTTTTTCAAGGTCATTGAGTTATGACTTTGAAATCGGCCTGAATATGATATTGGCTTTGACCTTGATAGCTGTTAATAGTGTGGGATGATCTTGAAATGATTTTGACCTTGCAAATTGTTCTATAAAATTGTGTGTGCATATTTACATTCATTCAGTGTGAAATGTCAGATACGGAACTATCTAAAGAAAAAATTATAGAGCAAGTCGGCAGGGTAATTTGTTTATATCAGAGTAATTTAAAAAGTTTATGTGATTTTGAAGAAAAGGATCTAGCATTTTTTTCTCTCGAATATTTAAAAACTTACGTTGATACACTGAGTTTACAGCAAATTTGGGATAAGCTGCCAGCGCCATATCGGTGTGACCAGGAACTACAATTAAGTTTACCCTTTTACATTCACTATGAACAAATATATCGTCATTATATAGATGGGCCACCACCAGCAATAAAAATGTGTCGTGAGTGTAAAAATAACTGAATAGTATGAATAGTATGACTAGTGCTTTGCAAGAGACGGTAAAAAAACTGCGCTATTGTGATTTGGCTTTTGAATATTAAAAGGCTGCGAATGCATGTCATAAATATTGCAGCAAAACAATAAATTTACAAGACTTTGTTCGTGAAATAAAAAAGTTGGGGTTTAGTGACTGTTTTTAAAAACTGATTAGTTTCATTGCAGATTCGGTTGTGTTAAGTGAAATTAGAGTGTAGAACTTAAGTTTAACGTAGTAGTAGTTAATATGGAAAGTTTAGTGAGAGAAATGTCCGAAGAATTTTTAATTTCTGCAGCCTGTTCCGAATTTTACCCATTTTAAATGCAAGATTCGGAGGCTCAGGATTTTAGAGTATTTTTTAAGTATATGGACCATGCTGAAGTGTGTATTTCAGCGAGTGTAAGAATTTTCTAAGAAATAAAAACGAACAAATATTATAGAACAAATTAAGAAATTTAGGTTTAGGTGATAATGTTACACGTATAGAAGAACGGCAGAAAAATGTCAATCAATAAAGTACATAAAATGTAGTTATTTGTTTCATTATATTTTGTCCTTGAAGTTATCCTTATACCAATTTAAATGTGTGATGTCATTTGACCTTGAATACTCCTCCCACTATTTCTACCGTTAAGCTACCCCTCACCATTGTTACAATTCGACCTTGAAAACTCGCTATATAGGTTAGTGGGAAAAGAAATGATTTCAAACAGTCGCAAATATCAGTGGCATAAACATCAAATATTGTGTTCGTGTAGTGTTTTGAAAGTGCTTTTATATTCACGGTAATTTTTGGATTTATATACCATTTTTTCAATAATGAGTATTGCAAAAGAAACTTTAGATGAAATTAATGAAATGTTCAGCAAAGATTTCGAGGTATTAGAGAGAAAAAGGTTACCGAAATGATTGTAGGCAAAGTGTATAAAATTGTAAAGATGGTTTCAATGACTACACGATTTGGTAAAACTCTTCTAGTGGCTTTACACGATGACGGTGATAATAGCACATTCGAGACTTTTTTGCCAAAACGTGTGACCGAAATACTGTCTGACGATATTGTAGATATTATGAGTAAAACTAAAGGGAAATACACTCTAACTTATTTGGGACAGGGCACTAGAGTTTTTGGAAACAATACTGGAACATTATTACGTTTTGGCTCATTGGAGTAAATTGTATGTAAATTGTTTGAAAAAAAGGATGTAACTAAATTTAAAATATTGTTGCACATGTCAAAATACTTACGCGTGTTCATTATTTCTGTTAAAGATGTCTGCTGATGCGACGACGACCGTCAACGAATGTGTAGGTAGATACATATTTTGGTTGGGAAGAGAATTAAGAAATATGGCTCACGATATGCTAGATAGCGCAAATGATTGGCCGCATATTGAAGCAACCAAAGATCAATATAAGAACGAGATCAGGGATGCAATCAATTTTATGGCTGGGGCACACTTGTACGGCAAATTTTTATATGGTTCCATAGACATGGATACATTTTGTGCTGAAATGGTTGAAGAAGAATTAAAAGAATACCTCGTCAATATTCCACATTTACCAGGTGAGCTTCCTGCAAAATATGAATTGGTTTCTGCAACAGCAACAGCCCAAGACGTTGACGATCGAAATAGTGTCGGATGGGATAGAATTTTGAGCAACGAAAATGAAGACATGGAAAATTAATTTTTTATAATTTTTGTATTTGTGCAATTAAATAACTGTAAATAAATATCTGTTATAATCACAGTTTTGTTTTATTTCTTTTATAAACATACCAACCCAGTAGATCATAGTCAGTGTTTCTTTTTCTCAGCTGAAATATTTAATATAAGTAGGGCAAATAAAAATAAAATAGTTTAGTAAAGATTGAAAATGAGTCGAGGAAACAACACAATTGATAAATTTGGTCGTCACAAATGTAATGAAAAATATCATATATTATCTGGGCCACAAAGGATTGGTTTTAAACTTACAGCGGATGGGCAGTATGATATGGGTGGAAAAATCATAACTAACTTAGGCGAACCTAAAGATGATGACGATGCTGTGACAAAACACTTTGTTAATAGAAAGTTTTACAATTTTGCAGTTGTAATATGTGACATATTTAACAAGGATGTCCTCCCCATGATATACCAAAATAATAGTGAGCTTAAAACAAAAATTGAAGTTATTCAGAAAATACTCCATCATCAGCCTTTAAATGACTCATTAAGCGCACTGTCGTACGGCTCGACTTCAAAAAAAATCTAAAAAAAGGGAAAGCAGGTTAAAGAATAGGAGAACGCACTCCGAGTGGCATAACCTTGAAGATAACGTCGTAGTCGTCAGTGAATTGGACCTTCCCTCCAAGAATATTGAAATGTTATTTATGTGTATGATGTTTTATTGTCATTGTTTTTAATGATGAAGATTGAAATAAAAAACTTTATTTTACAATATATTGTTTATTTATTTTACATTTTAAATTAAAATTATATTCATACAATATGTTATTTAAACAATATTAGCTTTATCTATCCAAGAGTTGAAGTGGTTGGGAAAATCTAGCCATTTGAAAAATAATTGATCGGTGTGATTTTTCTTGCGTTGTCTAAGGACCTTTTCTACTAGATAAACGCCAGGACTGCTTGTTTTTTGTAGTTCTGACTCGTAAAAACACCCTCTTATAGGCTGACCTTCTAACGATTCCAACAAGTATGTAGGTGGATTTGTAACGTTAACTTTTACAACTTTAAACAATTCAGTTGACCAGTATACCTTTCTCGAATAAACTTTTGTACTTGCTAATACGCACAATGTCACCCATGGAAAACCTAAATTTTTTAGGTACAATTTTTAAATAATCGTATGCTTTAATTTGTGTTTCTTCTTGCACATCTGCAGGCTTCATTCCAATGGTGCGATGTTTCGAATGGTTATAGGTTTTTGTTACTGCCGATAATATATGTTTCCATTTAATTAGTAGGATGTAGGATCCTCTTGCCGAGAATTGTTTATATAAATTATTTTTTAAAGTCCTTATGACTCGCTCAACAATTGCAGCTTTCTTTGTGCTGTAAGTGGAATAATGATTTATATTATATTTTTTCATCAAGGTTTGAAAGTTTGTATTATAGTACTCCTTTCCTTGATCACTTTGCAGATTTGTTGGTGTATATGATGCCTCTTCAATGATGCTTCTCATCGCATTAGTAACTTCTATGCCAGTCTTGTTTTTTATCGCTTTGGTATAGACGAATTTAGAGTAACAATTTATACAGAATAAAATATAACGATAACCATCGTTTTCATCAGCATACTGTTGCATTTCAGCCAAATCAATTTGCCACAGAGATTTTTATTATCGTGCGCCGTCTTTAACTTTGTTCCAGTAGACATATTGAAATTTTTTCGAAGATAATTTCTTTTTTGTGGGTAACTTTAGTTTTTCCGGGAGATTTTTTCTTGTAATAGTACCGCCTAATTTTGTGTCCATTATCAGAGGTTTAATCGTTCGTAAATATTTGTTCCATCTGGTCTCCCGTAAACCATCACTTTTTTTAAAATTGTTGTAGACAGCACTCGTTGATTCCAAAATTTCCTTGTACGTTGAAAGTACATTATCATTTAATTGTTGTTCCTTGCCTACACTTGGGGGTGTTTTAAGAAATAACAAATCATAAAGTGCCGGTGATACACCCTATTCTGCAATATTTTTCCCTTTTTTGTATAAGACAATATTTCCATTTCGAAAACGCACCTCTAAATTACCAATAAAATTTTTATTATAGTCTGTTTTTGAACCAAAACGTACACCATATACAGTATCGTATAGAGATGGTTTCGAACGTAATCCTTTCAGGTGTGCGTTTAAAGTATCGGAAGTTGTGGTGTCAGCGGATGCGAGAGATGTATTAGTTGATGTCGAGGGTGTATCAAACACCGATTGGCTAATATCTTCTTTTGAAATGCGATGCTGCTGCTGCTGCTGCTGCTGAATAGGTGTGGAGGTTTGAAAGGAATGTGTATGTTGGGGAAAACCTGATATTTGAGTCGACTGCACTGATGTATTGGGACTATGTGACCTTGTAGCTGGATAATGTTGCTGTTGTTGTTTTTGCTGTTGACGTTGCTTGACCACATCAGATATAGTTGTCAACGGCTTAGAAATGGGTTCATAAATCTTTTCCAATTTCACAACATGAAATTCTTTAGCCGCTTTAATTTGTTTAATTTTTTTTCTGACGGCATTGGTAGCTTCCACTAGTTTACGTTTTAAGTCGATCACGTTATTCATGATGTTAACAAAGGACGTTTCAACAATCAAATGAGTGTTTTCTCTTATTATTACAGTAATATATAGTTATCAAATCCTTTGCGGTATCTTCCCAATTTCACATCACTGTCTGTATCAATTACTAAAAATCCATACTTATTATCCCATTTTGAGCATATTTCTTGAAATTGAGTAAAAGTTAGATCCGGTGAAACGTGGTCGGAAAATATGTGTTTCAAATTCAACTCATCTTGTTTAAACATAATAATAAAATTGGCATTGTCTCGCACAAGTTGTTTAAGCACTCGCGAATATGTTTGCGCTAGATAAAAGGAGTCGATATTTTTATGACGTCCCATGCTAAAGTACGATCTTATAACATCTTGTTTTTCACACACAACATCATCAAAGGTAAAAGTAGAGTTTGGTTTTGAATCGGACGGTTCCACAACATTATTGGAATCACTAAAGGCATAGTAGCCTAAACCTTTGATGGGTGCTAAGTAGGCAAAGGGGCACCGTAAACCGACCAGACGTCACCAGACGGTTTTCCCGGAAGCGGCTTGATTGACACGTGCCGGGAGTCCTTTAGCACGTGTCATCGAGGTCGTTATGTATGAATGAATGATTTTCTACGAATAATGGTACTTTGAACCAGACATCACCGATTACGTTTCCCAGTACCGCCTTTATTGACCCGTGCCGGCGGTCTTTAGACACTTGTCACTTATGAAATAATGTATGTTATCTCAAATAATTGTACGTTGAACCGCCATACATCGATAATTGGTTTTTTCGGAAGCTGCTTTTTTGACCGGCACCGACAATCCTTTATTACTTGTCATCGAGGTCGGTACGTACGAAATAAAGTATTTTTCCAGGAATAGTGGCACTTTGAACTGCCAGACATCGCTCACTGCGTTCTTCGGAAGAAGCTTTATTGCCCGGCGCCGACAATCCTTTGGCGCGTGTCGTCGGGGTCATTACGTATGAAATAAGGTATTTTTCCACGAATAATTCTGTAAATTTAGTCCTATTATTTTTAATTATTACTTACAGGGTGATTTATGTAGGTTTTTATTCACACTTGCATTGTGGTTAGATTCATTTCTATTTTTTGACCGTGCAGTTATTAATTAGATTTTACTTTTTTGAGTTTCGGTTATAGTATTACTTTATAAGAAATTAATACATGAGTAGTATACTGGTAAAAGCTACATATATATCAGATGTGTAAAAAATGTATTAAAAAAACAATATCAATTTTCTATATTTATATTTGTATTAAAATAACAAAAAAAGTTAAATGTAAGTTAATTAAGTGAACCGCCTGTTAACATTAGTATTTCCCTGAAGATGGTTTAATCAATAAAATAAACCGAAACGTCAGAAAAACATGTGTTAATTTCTTATAAAGTAATATTATGACCGAAATCAAAAAGTAAAATCTAATTGTGGTTATACTCATCCGTCTACCCGAGCATCATAAATTATCCTTTAACCCCTGGTGCTCGATTTTTTTTTTGTCGGGTGCCATCGGCTGGCCCCGCCAGATATCGCCACTTGTCGTCAGGGGTTACATATGAAATAAAGTATTTTCCCACTAATAATTTTGTAGATTTATCCCCATTATTTTTAAATATTACTTAAAGTGTAATTTATGTGAGTTTTTATTCGCGTATGCATTGTGATTAGGCTCATCCGTCTATCCGACGACAATGTCAATATACTCTAAACCTAACAACAGGCTACCGCTTAAGCTGTATTACCACCGATCTGGAGGTTACTGTCGCAGTCGATTGCAACATAAATACAATATATTTGATATGTGAAATGTGACCGTTACAAATAAAGATATTTTAAAATGAATAAATGTCTATTCAGGCATCGTAAATTATCTTTTGTCTTCTGATGGTCGGGGGTATCTTTTTGTCGCGTGCCACTAGCAGGATAGGTCTGCTTTTTCCAGGAGGTAATAAATGTTATATTCTAGGTTTATTTTCTATGAAAAGATTTAAGCTTGTTATTCTTATACGGTAATTACTTGTAATTTCGGCTGGATTACTTTTAGGCCTAGATTGCTGTTTTAATATACGATATTTCGAAAATGATGTTTAGATTATAATTGTTCAGATTTTTAACGAAGTGGTTGTAGAGCCGCTGAATGATATAAGTTTAGAAAGAAAAACATGCGTGTTCGTACGTATGTATGTATGTATATTTGTGTAAAGTACATGTTTCTCTGTCGTTATGGTGGATTAAGTGATGGATTCGTCTGTTACCTTGTGACAATATAAACAAGACATATAGGTATACTTACTTAGTTATTTGTCACATATATTGAAATATTTTGTCATTACTGTTGTTTTATAGTAACAACTAAATCTTCAGACGCTATGATTTACTAAGTTAGTGGATATACATATAAGCACAGGATAACACATGGTGCATAACTATTTCAATTTTTACATAACCCGCTATATTCTCGGTGTTTTTTTCTAGTCTTGGACCTAAGAAAGGTAATCTAATTTATTGGTTTACAATATCCTTAATAACGAGGAATTTCCCAGCTCCAGCCGCGTGTAGAGAGCTTTTTAGATAATGTCTATAGGTCAAGTTATAGGAAGGAAGAAATATAATTTTCTAGAAAAAAATAAAATAACTTTCAGGCCCTACCTCTCATTTTAATAAATATACAAAAAACATATATCGGTGGTAGCTTGAAAGAAAAAATTTTAAAATTGATAAGGGAATAGGCGACTTAAATTATTGATTATTTTTTAGATATTCCCTATATGAAAAGTCTGCAGAACCCGAGCATCATAAATTATCCTTTAACCCCTGGTGCTCGAGTTTTTTTTTGTCGGGTGCCATCGGCTGGCCCCGCCAGATATCGCCACGAAGGTATAAAAGTTGATTTTAGTATAATTTTTCGATTAAATACCTAAATTTAGAGGTTCACACTGTTCGTACTAATCATTTTTATTAAATAAATATAAGAAAATACATGCATTGACGTTAAATTGAGAGAAAAAAAATTAAAAATTGCAAAGGGATAAGTAAATTAAAATATTGATTGCCCTTTTTAAGGTATTATTTATACAATAGGTTTTTAAACATGTTTTCTTTGGATGACCACAAAGGTAGATGTGAAGGCGATTTGAATAGGTTTTTCTAAAAAACATGTTATATTAAACGTAAGAAATAAAATCGAGGCACTATTTTCTTGGAGCTAACCTGAGGCTTGGTTTTCTGTGAAACAATGGTCTTAATATTCAAGGTACGGATAGCCGTTTTTTTGTAAAGGGTAAATTTTATTGTTTTAAACAAGGCCTATGTTTTCTTTTTCTAAAGAATGGAACTAACCTGAGCCCTGCTTCCTTTGGTATGTGTCTGTGTGGGTCATGGTGTTTGTGTGTGCATGTGTGTGTGTGTGTGTCTTAATGTTCACGGTATAGGTAGCTATTGATTTATGAAGGTTAGGTTCTACTGTCGGAATTTGTATTATTTGAATGGGTATAAAGCATGCATATCGATATTAGATATCCTATTATGTATTTAGGTTTTATCGGGATTTTTATTACCGGAACAGGCATAAATTATTGTACTAATATTAAAATCAGGATTGTTTAACTTCCTTCTTCCTACTTTGTCCATCATTTCGAATGCTCTTTATGTTGTCCTTTTATTGTCCTGATGTGTTTTATGCGATTTATTGTTTGACTTGTTTAAAGCGTCACGGTGACGGTCGCATTAAATCAACACTTTGTTACTTGTATGGAAGGAAGACTCTGTAGAGTTATACAATGAGAGATAATTATTGAATAAGTAACTAAGACTGGTTTATATTTTCTGAAAATGGTGCCGTCGCGGTTTAAGTAGTAAATAATATAATTTTAATTAATTATATAACCTACTTTATTTAAAATTTTGTTAAAAACAGTGATACATGACATATTTTACAAACTTAGTACTAAAATTAGGACAGTATCCCTTAGAGCTTAATAAAATACGCCTTGTCCTATTTTAGATTACCCATTTTTAAAAGTATACATGTAGTAATGTTTACGAATAGGAAGTTGCCGTGTAGGTACAAATTCAGGTGGTTCATTTGGAAAAATCCCTGGCGAGTTCTATGAAGACTTTCTTCTAATAATTGATGTTGAAAAGTCTATTCTAGCAGAAGAATAGTTAAACTATGAATGAGAATATAGGTAGTGAATTTAATGTCACTCTTCTTAAAGATCTTCAATAAAAGTTAGTTAGTTTAAAAATGACAGCTTAATTTCTTACTCTGTTTTTGTTTCTTTAGTAGATTTGTTTTGTTATTGCAGGGGTGCCGATGTGTTATTTCTGTATTATCAATGTGTTGTGCTTTGTTATTACCGTGTTTTGTTGCCTTTCATTATATTATGTTGTACTGCATTAACAAACAGATTATAAACGCTAAAAATCGACTAGAATAAGGGGCGGAAAACCTCAGAAGCACAAACGTGCAGGTTAACATTATTTTTTCACAAGAATAAAGAAAATACATTTAAAGAAAACCTCTGATTTTTATTCTGAAAGTGAAATTTTGGCTTTAGAAAAACAATCGAAATCGCCTATTCAATGATTATTTCGCTTTTAGCACCATAATCTCCTTCCTTTTCTGGAGAAGTTCTAACAAAAGTACCGGAAATATAGGTTTTCCAAAATATTGTTCCAAATAAAATTAATAATTTTAGAGAAATTTCCATATTTAAATATTTTGAATATAGAGGGTTAAATAAAGTCTAAATATGCGAGAAATTCTTATTTCTATGGTTATTTTGCCTTTAGCACTATAATATCCTTGTTTTCCTAGAAAAATTCGAAGAGACAGGTTATTCGAAATAAATAAAGTACAAAACAAAAGTAATAGTTTTAGAGAAATTTCCTTATTTTCCTATAACATGAATTTCGGGAGGCAAATTTGATACCAGTCACTCGTTCTTGGCTTTTTATCTAAAATCATGATCAAGATCTTGTACTTTTTTACAAAAAGGAAGAAATACGGGAAATTTCTTTCCTTATGGGCGAATATGACGGTACGACTACGAAAATCTCCAAAAGTTGTGATTATTTATTATATTTTGAATATAGAACAGGATTATAGAGTAAATAAATTTGGAACATGGTCAAAATTTCTTATTTCTATGATTTTTCGCCTTTTGCATTATATTCTTCTTGTTTGCCTAGAGAAGTGTTGACAAAGGTATGGAAGGTATAAGTTATCTGAAATAAGTATTATACAAAATAAAACTAATGGTCTTAAGGGAATTCCCTTATTGTCCTTTAACATGGATTTCGAGAGAGGAATTGATACCAATCGTCGTTCTTGGCTTTCTTTCTTAAGTCATGTCAAGATCTTGTATTTTTTTACAAAAAGGAAAAAGTAGGGGAAATTTGTTTCCTTATGGGAGAATATTTGTATCAAATCTTAAAAATTGTCCGAACATATTCAAAAAAATGTTCATTTGCTATAAAATTGGTTCTGGAACGGCGATCATATTAAGTTTTTAAAATTAAATATTAATTTCCAAAAGTGTGATTTTTCATTACATTTTGAATATAGGACAGAATTATAGAGTAAATAAATTTGAAAAATAATCGAAATTTCTTATTTCTATGATTATTTCGCCTTTTGGGTTATAGTCTCCTTGCTTGCCTAGAGTAGTACTGAAGAAGGTATCGAAGGTGTAAGTTATCTGAAATAAATATTATACAAAATAAAAGTAACAGTCTTAGAGGAATTCCCTTATTTTCCTATAACACATATTTCGTGAAAGGAATTGATACCAATCACCCATTCTTGGCTTTCTTTCTAAAATCATGTTCAAGATCTTATACCTTTTACAAAAAACAAGAAATAGGGGAAATTTGTTTTCTTATGAGAGAATATTTGTATCCAATCATAAAAATTGTCCGAAGATATTCAAAAAATGTTCATTTGCTATAAAATGGCTTTTGGAACGGCGATCATATTAAGTTTTTAAAATTAAATATTAATTTCTAAGATATGTCGGCAGTATGACTACGAAAATCTCTAAAACTTGTGATTTTCTATTACATTTTGAATATAGAACAGCATTATAAAGTAAATAAATTTGAAAAATGATCGAAATTTTTTATTTCTAAGATTATTTCGCCTTTTGCATTATAATCTTCTTGTTAGTCTAGAGAAGTACTTGCAAAGGTATCGAAGGTGTATGTTATCTGAAATAAATATTATACAAAATAAAATTAATATCCTTAGAGGAATTTCCTTATTTTCCTACATGGATATCGAGAAAGGAATTGATTGCAATCGCCCATTCTTGGCTTTCTTTCTAAAATCATGTTCTAGATCTTGTACTTTTTTACAAAAAGGAAAAAATAGGGGAATTTGGGAGAATATTTGAATCCAATCATAAAAATTGTCCGAAGATATTCAAACGTGTTCATTTGCTATGGAATTGATTTTGTAACGGCGATCATATTAAGTTTTTAAAATTAAATTTTAATTTCTAAGATATTTAGGCAGTATGACTAATAAAATCTCCAATAGTTTTGATTTTCCATTATATTTTGGGTATAGAATAGCATTATAGAGCAAATAAATTTGAAAAATTATCGAAATTTCTTATTTCTATGATTATTTCGCCTTTGCATTATAATTTCCTTGTTAGCCTAGAGAAGTACTGACAAAGGTATCGAAGGTATATGTTATCTGAAATAAATATTATACAAAATAAAACCGATAACCTTAGGGGAATTTCCTGATTTTCCTTTAACATGGATATAGAGAAAGGGATTGATACCAATAGTCCATTGTTGGCTTTCGTTCTAAAATTATGTTCAAGATCTTGTACTTTTTTACAAGAAGGAAAAAATAGGGAAGATTTGTTTTCTTATGGGAGAATATTTGAATCCAATCATAAAAATTGTCCGAAGATATTCAAAAATGTTTATTTGCTTTAAAATTGGTTTTGGAACGGCGATCATATTAAGTTTTTAAAATTAAATTTTAATTTCTAAGATATTTAGGCAGTATGACTAATAAAATCTCCAATAGTTGTGATTTTCTATTATATTTTGAATATAGAACAGCATTATAGAGTAAATAAATTTGAAAAATGATCGAAATTTCTTATTTCTATGATTATTTCGCCTTTTGTATTATAATCTCCTTGTTTGCCTAGAGAAGTACCGGCGAAGGTATCGAAGGAATTGATACCAATGGTCCATTCTTTGGTTTCTGTCGAAAATCATATTCAAGATCTTGTACTTTCTACAAAAAAGAAGAAATAGGGAAAATTTGTTTTCTTGTAAAAGAATATTTGAATCCAGTCATAAAAATTGTCCGAAGGTGTTCAATTCAAATATTAATTTCTATGATATTTAAGCAGTATGACTATATTTTGAATATAAAACAGCATTTAAATAAATTTGAAAAATGATCGAAAATTCTTATTACTATGATTATTTCGCCTTTTGCAGTATAATCTCCTTGTTTGCCTAGAGAAGTCCTGATAGAGATAGCAAAGGTGTATGTTATCTAAAAAATATTATACAAAATAAATCTTGGAGAAATTTCCTTATTTTCCTATAAAATGAATTCGAGAAATGAATTTGATAGAAATCGCTCCTAGGCTTTTTATCTAAAATCATGTTCAAAATCTTGCTCTGTTCTTACAGAAATGAAGAAATAGAGGAAATTGGTTTTCTTGTGAGAGAATATTTGAATCTAACCATAAAAAGTATCAGAAAATACTGAAAAGTTTTTAATTTGCTATAAAATTAGTTTTACTACGTCGATCATATAAGAATTTTTCGAATTAAATGTTAATATCTAAGATATTTCAGTAATATAATCACGAAAAGTTCCAAAAGTTGTGATTTTCTATTATATTTTGAATATAGATCAGCATTATAGTGTAAATAAAGTTGAAAAATGATTATTTCGCCTTTAGCACTATAATTTCCTCGTTTTCCTAGAGAACTTCTAACAAAAATCTTTAAAATGCAGGTTATTTCAAGTTAATTTCGGGGAGCTAATTTAATATAAACAGCTCCGTTTTCCGCTTTCTATTTGGAGCTATGTCCAAAATCTCCTGCTTTTCTTACAGAAATAAAGAAATAGGGGAAATTCGATTTTTTGTGGGAGAAATTTGTCCAAAAATATTCAAAAATTGTTCACTTGCTATAAAATCGGTTTTGGAATAGCGACCGTATTAAAGTTTTTAAAATTATAAATAAATAAATTTCTAAGATATTTTAACAGTATGATAACGAAAACCTTCAAAAGTTGTAATTTTGAATACAGAAAGGTACTATAGGGTAAAAGAGTCGAAATATGAACGAAATGTCTAATTTCAATAATTATTTCTTGTTTAACACTATAATCTCCTTGCTCTAGCAGATGTATCGAAAACGCAGGGTTTTTGATATATTATACCAGATAGAATTAATAATCTAAAAAAAATTCCTTATTTCCTTCTTAAGCGGAAAGCGAATTTAAAACCAACCGACTATTTTTGTTCTTCCATACATAACAATGTCGAGAATTTTATAGTTTTCTTACAAAAATGAAGGAATAAGGAAAATTTTAAATCTAATCATAATTAATCATCCGAAAATACTAAAAAATTGTTTATTTACCATAAAACTCTTTCGGAGCGATGATCAAGCTTTTCAAATACGGATATTTATATCCATTTCCAAGCTGTTTTTGCAGAATAGCCAGGAAAATACCCAAAAGTTGTGATATTTAATTATATTTTGAATATAGAACAACATTATGGGGCAAAGAAAGTCAAAATATGATCGAAATGTCAAATTTCAATTGGAGAGTTTACCCATTTTTACCAACTTGCAAGTTGTGGATCTTAACGCCTCAGAACGCTTTTGTGTTGTGTAATTAAATACAAAGTCTTACCGAACAAACAAGTGAGTCTGTTTAGGGTCACGAAAGATTTTGATTGTAGTTGCAGTTCTTCATTGCGCTGACTCTATGTCTAACAGGTATCATAGAGAAAGCTATTTAAGTTTTTATTACATACCGAAAACAGTACACGTAACACACTATAGTATAGATCCACCAAGTTTTCGGTGGCGGAGCTTGCCCGAAAATAAAACAATAATTCTCTACGTTTAATTATATTTATCTCGAACTTTCAAGAGATATATATTATGAAAAAAAGCAAGATATGATGTTACGTCATGCCAATATTGGAAGAAACTCCATCACCCCAATGGAAGGCAAGAACTTGAGTATATAAGTTTATGGTATGTACGAATCATGGTCTAAAATCTTGTTGTTGAATGTTGGTTATTAATATCTGAGATTTTAGACCATGATTCGTACATACCATAAACTTATATACTCAAGTTCTTGCCTTCCATTGGGGTGATGGAGTTTCTTCCAATATTGGCATGACGTAACATCATATCTTGCTTTTTTTCATAATATATATCTCTTGAAAGTTCGAGATAAATATAATTAAACGTAGAGAATTATTGTTTTATTTTCGGGCAAGCTCCGCCACCGAAAACTTGGTGGATCTATACTATAGTGTGTTACGTGTACTGTTTTCGGTATGTAATAAAAACTTAAATAGCTTTCTCTATGATACCTGTTAGACATAGAGTCAGCGCAATGAAGAACTGCAACTACAATCAAAATCTTTCGTGACCCTAAACAGACTCACTTGTTTGTTCGGTAAGACTTTGTATTTAATTACACAACACAAAAGCGTTCTGAGGCGTTAAGATCCACAACTTGCAAGTTGGTAAAAATGGGTAAACTCTCCAATTGAAATTTGACATTTCGATCATATTTTGACTTTCTTTGCCCCATAATGTTGTTCTATATTCAAAATATAATTAAATATCACAACTTTTGGGTATTTTCCTGGCTATTCTGCAAAAACAGCTTGGAAATGGATATAAATATCCGTATTTGAAAAGCTTGATCATCGCTCCGAAAGAGTTTTATGGTAAATAAACAATTTTTTAGTATTTTCGGATGATTAATTATGATTAGATTTAAAATTTTCCTTATTCCTTCATTTTTGTAAGAAAACTATAAAATTCTCGACATTGTTATGTATGGAAGAACAAAAATAGTCGGTTGGTTTTAAATTCGCTTTCCGCTTAAGAAGGAAATAAGGAATTTTTTTTAGATTATTAATTCTATCTGGTATAATATATCAAAAACCCTGCGTTTTCGATACATCTGCTAGAGCAAGGAGATTATAGTGTTAAACAAGAAATAATTATTGAAATTAGACATTTCGTTCATATTTCGACTCTTTTACCCTATAGTACCTTTCTGTATTCAAAATTACAACTTTTGAAGGTTTTCGTTATCATACTGTTAAAATATCTTAGAAATTTATTTATTTATAATTTTAAAAACTTTAATACGGTCGCTATTCCAAAACCGATTTTATAGCAAGTGAACAATTTTTGAATATTTTTGGACAAATTTCTCCCACAAAAAATCGAATTTCCCCTATTTCTTTATTTCTGTAAGAAAAGCAGGAGATTTTGGACATAGCTCCAAATAGAAAGCGGAAAACGGAGCTGTTTGTATTAAATTAGCTCCCCGAAATTAACTTGAAATAACCTGCATTTTAAAGATTTTTGTTAGAAGTTCTCTAGGAAAACGAGGAAATTATAGTGCTAAAGGCGAAATAATCATTTTTCAACTTTATTTACACTATAATGCTGATCTATATTCAAAATATAATAGAAAATCACAACTTTTGGAACTTTTCGTGATTATATTACTGAAATATCTTAGATATTAACATTTAATTCGAAAAATTCTTATATGATCGACGTAGTAAAACTAATTTTATAGCAAATTAAAAACTTTTCAGTATTTTCTGATACTTTTTATGGTTAGATTCAAATATTCTCTCACAAGAAAACCAATTTCCTCTATTTCTTCATTTCTGTAAGAACAGAGCAAGATTTTGAACATGATTTTAGATAAAAAGCCTAGGAGCGATTTCTATCAAATTCATTTCTCGAATTCATTTTATAGGAAAATAAGGAAATTTCTCCAAGATTTATTTTGTATAATATTTTTTAGATAACATACACCTTTGCTATCTCTATCAGGACTTCTCTAGGCAAACAAGGAGATTATACTGCAAAAGGCGAAATAATCATAGTAATAAGAATTTTCGATCATTTTTCAAATTTATTTAAATGCTGTTTTATATTCAAAATATAGTCATACTGCTTAAATATCATAGAAATTAATATTTGAATTGAACACCTTCGGACAATTTTTATGACTGGATTCAAATATTCTTTTACAAGAAAACAAATTTTCCCTATTTCTTCTTTTTTGTAGAAAGTACAAGATCTTGAATATGATTTTCGACAGAAACCAAAGAATGGACCATTGGTATCAATTCCTTCGATACCTTCGCCGGTACTTCTCTAGGCAAACAAGGAGATTATAATACAAAAGGCGAAATAATCATAGAAATAAGAAATTTCGATCATTTTTCAAATTTATTTACTCTATAATGCTGTTCTATATTCAAAATATAATAGAAAATCACAACTATTGGAGATTTTATTAGTCATACTGCCTAAATATCTTAGAAATTAAAATTTAATTTTAAAAACTTAATATGATCGCCGTTCCAAAACCAATTTTAAAGCAAATAAACATTTTTGAATATCTTCGGACAATTTTTATGATTGGATTCAAATATTCTCCCATAAGAAAACAAATCTTCCCTATTTTTTCCTTCTTGTAAAAAAGTACAAGATCTTGAACATAATTTTAGAACGAAAGCCAACAATGGACTATTGGTATCAATCCCTTTCTCTATATCCATGTTAAAGGAAAATCAGGAAATTCCCCTAAGGTTATCGGTTTTATTTTGTATAATATTCATTTCAGATAACATATACCTTCGATACCTTTGTCAGTACTTCTCTAGGCTAACAAGGAAATTATAATGCAAAGGCGAAATAATCATAGAAATAAGAAATTTCGATAATTTTTCAAATTTATTTGCTCTATAATGCTATTCTATACCCAAAATATAATGGAAAATCAAAACTATTGGAGATTTTATTAGTCATACTGCCTAAATATCTTAGAAATTAAAATTTAATTTTAAAAACTTAATATGATCGCCGTTACAAAATCAATTCCATAGCAAATGAACACGTTTGAATATCTTCGGACAATTTTTATGATTGGATTCAAATATTCTCCCAAATTCCCCTATTTTTTCCTTTTTGTAAAAAAGTACAAGATCTAGAACATGATTTTAGAAAGAAAGCCAAGAATGGGCGATTGCAATCAATTCCTTTCTCGATATCCATGTAGGAAAATAAGGAAATTCCTCTAAGGATATTAATTTTATTTTGTATAATATTTATTTCAGATAACATACACCTTCGATACCTTTGCAAGTACTTCTCTAGACTAACAAGAAGATTATAATGCAAAAGGCGAAATAATCTTAGAAATAAAAAATTTCGATCATTTTTCAAATTTATTTACTTTATAATGCTGTTCTATATTCAAAATGTAATAGAAAATCACAAGTTTTAGAGATTTTCGTAGTCATACTGCCGACATATCTTAGAAATTAATATTTAATTTTAAAAACTTAATATGATCGCCGTTCCAAAAGCCATTTTATAGCAAATGAACATTTTTTGAATATCTTCGGACAATTTTTATGATTGGATACAAATATTCTCTCATAAGAAAACAAATTTCCCCTATTTCTTGTTTTTTGTAAAAGGTATAAGATCTTGAACATGATTTTAGAAAGAAAGCCAAGAATGGGTGATTGGTATCAATTCCTTTCACGAAATATGTGTTATAGGAAAATAAGGGAATTCCTCTAAGACTGTTACTTTTATTTTGTATAATATTTATTTCAGATAACTTACACCTTCGATACCTTCTTCAGTACTACTCTAGGCAAGCAAGGAGACTATAACCCAAAAGGCGAAATAATCATAGAAATAAGAAATTTCGATTATTTTTCAAATTTATTTACTCTATAATTCTGTCCTATATTCAAAATGTAATGAAAAATCACACTTTTGGAAATTAATATTTAATTTTAAAAACTTAATATGATCGCCGTTCCAGAACCAATTTTATAGCAAATGAACATTTTTTTGAATATGTTCGGACAATTTTTAAGATTTGATACAAATATTCTCCCATAAGGAAACAAATTTCCCCTACTTTTTCCTTTTTGTAAAAAAATACAAGATCTTGACATGACTTAAGAAAGAAAGCCAAGAACGACGATTGGTATCAATTCCTCTCTCGAAATCCATGTTAAAGGACAATAAGGGAATTCCCTTAAGACCATTAGTTTTATTTTGTATAATACTTATTTCAGATAACTTATACCTTCCATACCTTTGTCAACACTTCTCTAGGCAAACAAGAAGAATATAATGCAAAAGGCGAAAAATCATAGAAATAAGAAATTTTGACCATGTTCCAAATTTATTTACTCTATAATCCTGTTCTATATTCAAAATATAATAAATAATCACAACTTTTGGAGATTTTCGTAGTCGTACCGTCATATTCGCCCATAAGGAAAGAAATTTCCCGTATTTCTTCCTTTTTGTAAAAAAGTACAAGATCTTGATCATGATTTTAGATAAAAAGCCAAGAACGAGTGACTGGTATCAAATTTGCCTCCCGAAATTCATGTTATAGGAAAATAAGGAAATTTCTCTAAAACTATTACTTTTGTTTTGTATTTTATTTATTTCGAATAACCTGTCTCTTCGAATTTTTCTAGGAAAACAAGGATATTATAGTGCTAAAGGCAAAATAACCATAGAAATAAGAATTTCTCGCATATTTAGACTTTATTTAACCCTCTATATTCAAAATATTTAAATATGGAAATTTCTCTAAAATTATTAATTTTATTTGGAACAATATTTTGGAAAACCTATATTTCCGGTACTTTTGTTAGAACTTCTCCAGAAAAGGAAGGAGATTATGGTGCTAAAAGCGAAATAATCATTGAATAGGCGATTTCGATTGTTTTTCTAAAGCCAAAATTTCACTTTCAGAATAAAAATCAGAGGTTTTCTTTAAATGTATTTTCTTTATTCTTGTGAAAAAATAATGTTAACCTGCACGTTTGTGCTTCTGAGGTTTTCCGCCCCTTATTCTAGTCGATTTTTAGCGTTTATAATCTGTTTGTTAATGCAGTACAACATAATATAATGAAAGGCAACAAAACACGGTAATAACAAAGCACAACACATTGATAATACAGAAATAACACATCGGCACCCCTGCAATAACAAAACAAATCTACTAAAGAAACAAAAACAGAGTAAGAAATTAAGCTGTCATTTTTAAACTAACTAACTTTTATTGAAGATCTTTAAGAAGAGTGACATTAAATTCACTACCTATATTCTCATTCATAGTTTAACTATTCTTCTGCTAGAATAGACTTTTCAACATCAATTATTAGAAGAAAGTCTTCATAGAACTCGCCAGGGATTTTTCCAAATGAACCACCTGAATTTGTACCTACACGGCAACTTCCTATTCGTAAACATTACTACATGTATACTTTTAAAAATGGGTAATCTAAAATAGGACAAGGCGTATTTTATTAAGCTCTAAGGGATACTGTCCTAATTTTAGTACTAAGTTTGTAAAATATGTCATGTATCACTGTTTTTAACAAAATTTTAAATAAAGTAGGTTATATAATTAATTAAAATTATATTATTTACTACTTAAACCGCGACGGCACCATTTTCAGAAAATATAAACCAGTCTTAGTTACTTATTCAATAATTATCTCTCATTGTATAACTCTACAGAGTCTTCCTTCCATACAAGTAACAAAGTGTTGATTTAATGCGACCGTCACCGTGACGCTTTAAACAAGTCAAACAATAAATCGCATAAAACACATCAGGACAATAAAAGGACAACATAAAGAGCATTCGAAATGATGGACAAAGTAGGAAGAAGGAAGTTAAACAATCCTGATTTTAATATTAGTACAATAATTTATGCCTGTTCCGGTAATAAAAATCCCGATAAAACCTAAATACATAATAGGATATCTAATATCGATATGCATGCTTTATACCCATTCAAATAATACAAATTCCGACAGTAGAACCTAACCTTCATAAATCAATAGCTACCTATACCGTGAACATTAAGACACACACACACACACACATGCACACACAAACACCATGACCCACACAGACACATACCAAAGGAAGCAGGGCTCAGGTTAGTTCCATTCTTTAGAAAAAGAAAACATAGGCCTTGTTTAAAACAATAAAATTTACCCTTTACAAAAAAACGGCTATCCGTACCTTGAATATTAAGACCATTGTTTCACAGAAAACCAAGCCTCAGGTTAGCTCCAAGAAAATAGTGCCTCGATTTTATTTCTTACGTTTAATATAACATGTTTTTTAGAAAAACCTATTCAAATCGCCTTCACATCTACCTTTGTGGTCATCCAAAGAAAACATGTTTAAAAACCTATTGTATAAATAATACCTTAAAAAGGGCAATCAATATTTTAATTTACTTATCCCTTTGCAATTTTTAATTTTTTTTCTCTCAATTTAACGTCAATGCATGTATTTTCTTATATTTATTTAATAAAAATGATTAGTACGAACAGTGTGAACCTCTAAATTTAGGTATTTAATCGAAAAATTATACTAAAATCAACTTTTATACCTTCGTGGCGATATCTGGCGGGGCCAGCCGATGGCACCCGACAAAAAAAAACTCGAGCACCAGGGGTTAAAGGATAATTTATGATGCTCGGGTTCTGCAGACTTTTCATATAGGGAATATCTAAAAAATAATCAATAATTTAAGTCGCCTATTCCCTTATCAATTTTAAAATTTTTTCTTTCAAGCTACCACCGATATATGTTTTTTGTATATTTATTAAAATGAGAGGTAGGGCCTGAAAGTTATTTTATTTTTTTCTAGAAAATTATATTTCTTCCTTCCTATAACTTGACCTATAGACATTATCTAAAAAGCTCTCTACACGCGGCTGGAGCTGGGAAATTCCTCGTTATTAAGGATATTGTAAACCAATAAATTAGATTACCTTTCTTAGGTCCAAGACTAGAAAAAAACACCGAGAATATAGCGGGTTATGTAAAAATTGAAATAGTTATGCACCATGTGTTATCCTGTGCTTATATGTATATCCACTAACTTAGTAAATCATAGCGTCTGAAGATTTAGTTGTTACTATAAAACAACAGTAATGACAAAATATTTCAATATATGTGACAAATAACTAAGTAAGTATACCTATATGTCTTGTTTATATTGTCACAAGGTAACAGACGAATCCATCACTTAATCCACCATAACGACAGAGAAACATGTACTTTACACAAATATACATACATACATACGTACGAACACGCATGTTTTTCTTTCTAAACTTATATCATTCAGCGGCTCTACAACCACTTCGTTAAAAATCTGAACAATTATAATCTAAACATCATTTTCGAAATATCGTATATTAAAACAGCAATCTAGGCCTAAAAGTAATCCAGCCGAAATTACAAGTAATTACCGTATAAGAATAACAAGCTTAAATCTTTTCATAGAAAATAAACCTAGAATATAACATTTATTACCTCCTGGAAAAAGCAGACCTATCCTGCTAGTGGCACGCGACAAAAAGATACCCCCGACCATCAGAAGACAAAAGATAATTTACGATGCCTGAATAGACATTTATTCATTTTAAAATATCTTTATTTGTAACGGTCACATTTCACATATCAAATATATTGTATTTATGTTGCAATCGACTGCGACAGTAACCTCCAGATCGGTGGTAATACAGCTTAAGCGGTAGCCTGTTGTTAGGTTTAGAGTATATTGACATTGTCGTCGGATAGACGGATGAGCCTAATCACAATGCATACGCGAATAAAAACTCACATAAATTACACTTTAAGTAATATTTAAAAATAATGGGGATAAATCTACAAAATTATTAGTGGGAAAATACTTTATTTCATATGTAACCCCTGACGACAAGTGGCGATATCTGGCGGGGCCAGCCGATGGCACCCGACAAAAAAAAAATCGAGCACCAGGGGTTAAAGGATAATTTATGATGCTCGGGTAGACGGATGAGTATAACCACAATTAGATTTTACTTTTTGATTTCGGTCATAATATTACTTTATAAGAAATTAACACATGTTTTTCTGACGTTTCGGTTTATTTTATTGATTAAACCATCTTCAGGGAAATACTAATGTTAACAGGCGGTTCACTTAATTAACTTACATTTAACTTTTTTTGTTATTTTAATACAAATATAAATATAGAAAATTGATATTGTTTTTTTAATACATTTTTTACACATCTGATATATATGTAGCTTTTACCAGTATACTACTCATGTATTAATTTCTTATAAAGTAATACTATAACCGAAACTCAAAAAAGTAAAATCTAATTAATAACTGCACGGTCAAAAAATAGAAATGAATCTAACCACAATGCAAGTGTGAATAAAAACCTACATAAATCACCCTGTAAGTAATAATTAAAAATAATAGGACTAAATTTACAGAATTCTTCGTGGAAAAATACCTTATTTCATACGTAATGACCCCGACGACACGCGCCAAAGGATTGTCGGCGCCGGGCAATAAAGCTTCTTCCGAAGAACGCAGTGAGCGATGTCTGGCAGTTCAAAGTGCCACTATTCCTGGAAAAATACTTTATTTCGTACGTACCGACCTCGATGACAAGTAATAAAGGATTGTCGGTGCCGGTCAAAAAAGCAGCTTCCGAAAAAACCAATTATCGATGTATGGCGGTTCAACGTACAATTATTTGAGATAACATACATTATTTCATAAGTGACAAGTGTCTAAAGACCGCCGGCACGGGTCAATAAAGGCGGTACTGGGAAACGTAATCGGTGATGTCTGGTTCAAAGTACCATTATTCGTAGAAAATCATTCATTCATACATAACGACCTCGATGACACGTGCTAAAGGACTCCCGGCACGTGTCAATCAAGCCGCTTCCGGGAAAACCGTCTGGTGACGTCTGGTCGGTTTACGGTGCCCCTTTGCCTACTGTGCTAAAATTTTCCTTAAATACTCATATTTCGTTTGATACAGAGATTTCGAGTAAATACAGACATTTTCGAAACGTAGCTCAAGGGGGTGTGTAAGCATCGAAATCATGACATTAGTTTTTCCACAATTGGATGGACCAATTAACAGGCCGCGAATAGAGGAAGGAAGTAGAGGACCGTGTCTCTTCATTATCTTCTTTTCAAATCCAAGTCCGACTTTTTCATCGAGATTGTCAATAGGAAGTTTTTGTTTAAGATTGATTTTCCTTAAATACTCATATTTCGTTTGATACAGAGATTTCGAGTAAATACAGACATTTTCGAAACGTAGCTCAAGGGGGTGTGTAAGCATCGAAATCATGACATTAGTTTTTCCACAATTGGATGGACCAATTAACAGGCCGCGAATAGAGGAAGGAAGTAGAGGACCGTGTCTCTTCATTATCTTCTTTTCAAATCCAAGTCCGACTTTTTCATCGAGATTGTCAATAGGAAGTTTTTGTTTAAGATTGATTACGCGCATCTTAGGAAAATTTGAAATTTATAGGCAATTTTTCACAAAAACTGTCATTCAGATGCCGAGCGTCAAACGAAGTGAACGGTCTCACGTTTCCAATAAAACTGGACACGGTATTGTGAATTCGTTAATAAATAAATTACCATTCGAGGTATATATTCCCGGTTATCAATATTGCGGAACCGGAACAAAAGTAATAAAACGTGTAACAAGAGCTGATGCAGGCATTAATCCTTTGGATGCCGCATGCAAAAAACACGTTTTAGCCTATCTTTATAACAAAGACAACATAAGTGCGAGACATCGAGCTGATTACGAGCTCGAACAAAGTGCTTGGAATAGAGTAAAATCGAAAGATTCCAGTTTAGGTGAAAAAACAGCAGCTTGGTTAGTTATAAACATTATGAAAGGAAAACAACGTTTTGGTATGGGTGTACCATCATCATTATCAACAAAAAAACATCTAATAAAGACACACGTCGTACAAAAAGGAAAGATGTTAATAAAAATCGACATGTTCGGAAAGTCAGTTTCGGAACAGCTATTCGACAAGCAGTTCGAAAGGAATTATTAAAAGCCGGAAGGAAAAATGTGTTGGAAAAAAATGCCATGAATGCATCTAAAATAGCTCTGTCGGCAGCACGTAGATCGGTAAAAGCGGCAGGTGGCAAAAGGAAGGTTCGTATATCAAAAAATTAATTGAATCCCTACCTCGAAGACCATTATCTAACATCGATATTGAAAAATATGCCAAAAAGAAAAGAATAGGACACTTTCGAGACGTTTATATGAGGGATTCATTATCTAGACAAGGTCCTCGACGTTACGAAGCAGCAATTGTGAATTTGGATAGTACGTGTGGTGCAGGGACTCATTAGGTAGCTTATAGAAAAAATAATTCTAAAGTAACATATTATGACAGCTTCGGCGATTTACCCCAAAATATCTACAAACGGGATCGGAACCATCAAAAATTATTTACTATACATACCATCGTCAACAGGATTTTGGAACAGTCTGGTGTGGACATTTGTGCTTAAAGTTTCTTGTCGAATCATCAGCGTAAAAGATGTCATCATCATCGTCACCATTAACACCGCAAATGGATCGCAATAACTATACCAAAATGTTGCAATCACTGAAAGCATTTCATCTAGCCGGTGGATTAAGGAAAATGACCGTGAAACAGTTAGAAAACATGCCCAAGGAAGTAATGATTGCATTAGCCCCAAATGAAATTCCATTCGTTTGGGATAAGTTGCCCGAGCACCTCAAAAGCGATATCGATATATTAAAATATCAGTGCGGTTGCAAACATTATTTCAGCAGCAATTTAAACGAGGTTACGGCTGATGAGGATCTTACGGCTAGAAAAATATTTTGTTGTTATTGCAAAATCAGCGATGTGCGCATAAAAGCAGAAAATAGCATAAAAACATCACTATCTAATGCAGTGAGAAAAGGTGTGAAGATGAATCTTTTTAAATGTTGCCGCTAAGAATAAAACCGAGATGTGTGATGTTTTAATGGTTAGTCATGTCTTATACGTTCACACTAACAGGACACTCGAGCGTCTTAAGCGCCGATTTTTATCCACCAGTCGAATTAAATAGAGAAAACAAATATGGTCTGGCATTGCTGGGATTTTACTCATACAATTCAATTTTTAACGTGGACGAAAGCAACAATAAGTTTGCCTACATGAAGGAGGGTTACACCACCGAGCCGATACAATTGCAGATTCCACCTGGGGCCTATGAAATAGATGAGATAGGTAAAGCTATATCGGAGGCTTTGAGGATTTCAACTGAAGAAAAGAACGATGGAATCTTTTACTTGGTCGCTAATAATAATATGCTGAAATGTGAACTGAAATCCCAATATACTATAGATTTCCGGGGCGAGGCGAGTATCGGTAAAATGTTAGGATTTAATCATACAGTGTTAAAAAGAGACCAAAAGCACGAATCAACTGAGATGGTGGAAATAATGAAAGTACGCATCATACGTGTAGATTGTAATATAATTTCCGGAGCATACATGAATTCTGTGGAAGTTCATACCTTGTTCGAATTCGATATCGACGTGGAGCCCGGTTACAAAATCAGTAAAGAACCACAAAATAATATTTATATGCCGTTAATGCCGGTAGGACGTCAGTTTATCGACAACATTACTCTTCGCATCTTGAACGATAGCGGTGATCTAATCAATTTTCAAGGCGAGAGAATAATCGTGAAATTGGAACTGAAGAAACTTTCATAGAAATGGGTTTTTGCTTCAATCGTCAATTGTGTATGCTGTCGACTAAGATGGGGGAACCGCCGAAACAATAAAAGTAAAAGAAGAATTAATGTCAAGGTTAGTCGTCGTCCAGACATTAGATCACAAACATCTCAACAGTTTTCTGCCGAAGACTATAAATTTTTAAAATCAATCGGTCTTAAAGTGCGAAAATAGTTTCCACCATAATGTTAAAATAAGGTACTTGAATAAATAAATTTGTAATGAGTGAAGTAGTAGTTTTATATTTATTTTAAACCCAACAAAAAATAAAGAGGACGCAAAAGCCCACTCCTTAAGAAAGGAGTACGGGGGTTTAGATAATGGTGGTTTATTAAGTGGAAAAAAGAACTTAGATAATGCTAGAAAAATTTTTTAAGGCAAAATATGAAAACAACGATTTAGAAAATTTGTAGGAAAGTAACGGTTAGAAATAGGGAAAAAAGTTATAGGAAAAAATTATAGAGGAAATCGAGTACTATAAGCAAGCATTTTTCTTGATAGTAAAAACGTAAAAAAAAATGAAAAATGGTGAATGCGCGCGAAAGTTGAAGCTTTAGAGCAAAATAATATTAGGAAATTAGAAAGAGAATTTTTTTCTACATATGGTAGTATTTTTTGAAATTCAAAAAGATGAAATTTGAAGAAAAGGGTTATAGTAAGTTAGTATTTTGGATGTTTTAAAGCGCTGTAGCTCGGGAACCGTTCAAGATTGAGAAAAAATAAAAGCACTTTTATTACCTAGAATTTTGAGGAGAATACAATGATGAAAAAAAAAATTGAAAAATCTTTAAAATGAAAAAAATTTAGACCAAAAAATTGAAATTGTCGAATTAGGAAGCTGGAGCGCGGAACGGGAGTATGTGGAAATTGTAGGGGAGGTTCTTAGAGTTTTTTTAGTGTGCCGCTTTCGCGCTAACGCGCTACGCGGCACACCCTCCTCCCACCCCAGACCACCAAACTGTGGCGTGAAAATCGTTCTTTGTTGGTTTCATAGCGATTGAGTGGCTCCTTTAGTGAATCGAGAATAATAGTGTCACATACTTCAACTCTTCCTTATTACGATTCCGTCAAAACATTTTCAAAATTTTCCTTACCTTGCCTGAAAATAATTAAAATATATGCATAATTTGCATTTTTTGTAAATATGTAGCAAAGTAATAATTAGCAATATCAAAAAAATTTATTTGAAATAAATGTAGAGGAAGTTTAGAACTATATGATAGAAAAGTGGAGGGGGGTAGTTTGTGTCTATAACAGAGATACGGTGAGTTATAAAATCATATTATTCTCAAACATATATATACTGCATATATGCACACCATCTTACCCCCTCCAACTTTTTGAATGTATATAGAGGCCGGTATTAGAATTATTTCATCACTACACATTCGACCGTCAAGATGGAAGATACACCGAAGAAGATTATTGGCATTGTCAGGCCATTCGTGTCCGGCAAGTTATGTACGTGTGAGAAGTGCGGGGGTACCGCACCAGGAGCAACACCTTCGGCACCGATCGCAACACCGACACCACCAGCGACGGCGACACCGCCAGTAAGGCTTTGGCAGCCCGAGCTCGTGGTGCAGCCAATGAGAAGACCAAGGGCTGCACCTAGGTCGGTGTTAATATCGTTGGGTATTACTCCACGGTAGACACCCGACCCTCCCCCAGGCCCTTTTAGGGCCACAAAAACGGTCCTTTTCAGGACCACATTATATTTTGATCATAGTTTAGTAATCGTCACTTATGGGGCGAGATATTCGTTTAACGACGATTGGTCTCGTAGCTTAAGTGCCAAGTTATATGCTTGAGAACCTATAAATATGTTAACAGTCCAAACAAGGTTTCTATTAATTTTTTTTTTGTAATGTATTCTTCACAAAATGTTAAGAATTCGTCTTATTTTCTAAACAAAAAAAAAACAAATCTAATTCCTTATTTAAAGTTTTTGAAAAAATCAATAATTCTATAAGCTTTCTATTAATTTTTTTTTGTAATGTATTCTTCACAAAATGTTAAGAATTCGTCTCATTTTCTAAACAAAAAAAAAACAAATCTAATTCCTTATTTAAAGTTTTTGAAAAAATCAATAATTCTATAAGCTCTCACCAATACACAACATTTAGAATCCGTTGGTGGGGTGGGGGTAGTTACACAGTCATATATACTTAAACTCTCATACGAAGAACATGGAGGAAGAAAGACCCGCCAGCAGAGGCTCATCCATCTTTAGCGAGGACACCGTCGCCGGCAACGTTGGAGACCTGCAGGACTTCGACGACGATGAGTGGACTTCGAAATTGACGTCCTACGTTGGGACGACTTAGATGAGCCGATTCCGCTGCTGTATGACCACGATCCGGGTCTCGTGAAATTAAACGATGCAGGCGATTGGGTCTTACAAAGACTCGACATTCCGTCGCCGCAGCCAGAGCCGGATTCGACGGAAGATGCGGTGCTGGAAATTTCAGCATCACCGACACCCGACGATCCGCAGGGCCCCTGCGATTCATCAAGCTGGTGGTCGACCAGCGAGGATGGGGCACCATAAGCCCCACACTCTCCCTGGCCCATTTTTAAGAGCATACAACAACGGTCCTTTTCTGGACCACAAAATATTTTGATCGTAGTTTTAGTTCATATTAGTACTTTGTTACTAATATTGTATGTACAGAATATACAATATTGAATATAAAGTAATAAAAGTTTAGGTGCTGGTGGAACCCAGCAAAATCGTTGGTTCGTATTTGAGACCACAAACAACTTTGGTCTCAATATGTAATACGACATTTGTTTTCACCCCCACCACTAATTTGTCTCTATATATACGACCACCAAGAGTTATTACAATCATTTCAGTTCAACATGTCTGACAGTGAACAACAACCCATCCAATGCCCTGTGGTAGATTCTACCACGGACGATTGTCTTGAATGGGAGTTGGACGATCCCAGATGGGAAGAACTCTGGCGGTTCATAGTCGAATACACGGAGGACAGCACCACCCCACCACCGTTGATGATGACGGGCCTTGCGACTCTACAACACAATAAAGAGTCGCATGTTTTTGCAACAAAACGGTCCTTTTCAGGACCACAAAATATTTTGATCGTAGTTTTAGTTGGTTATAATACTTTGTAACCAATATTTTATTTTTTTTTTCATAAAAACATACAATATTGAGATGCAAAGTATTAGAAGTTCTGGAGATAGAACCTTAACTTCTTAAACCGAACCATGTTTTAGTATACTTGTAAATATTATCAAAAAATATTTACAACTATTGCTATTGCGTAGTTTTAGTGGATTATTCACTCTTTTTTATAACCTAATATTATATGGGAAAGGTCCTATATGAAATAACACACGAAAAATATATTTTCAAGTCATTTTTATTCTCTTTGTAAAATATAAAAATCTGATCAAAGAATTTTTTTAACTACAATATATATATATATATATATATATATATATATATATATATATATATATATATATATATATATATATATATACATATATATATATATATATATATATATATATATATATATATATATATATATATATATATATATTTTTATGTATGTACACCGGTTACTCCGGAACGGTTGCACCGATTTGAATAAAATTTTTTACGTTATATTCAGGAAGTTGCTGCGGTGGTCCCATATTTTTTTGGATGAAATTGATGCAGTAATATCCAAGATGGCGCCTACAATATGGCGGCCAAAAAAATTAATTTTGTCCGATTTTCTCCAAAATTGGCATGGGGAAATTTTCGGGGTTGTACCCAAAGAATCTGAAATTATTTTAAAAAAATTCAAAATGGCGGATCCAATATGGCGGACAAAAAATTTAATTTTTATCCGATTTTCTCCAAAATTGGAATGGAGGAGTTTTCGAGGTCGCACATTACGAATTCAAAACATTTTTAAAAATTCAATATGGCGGATCCAATATGGCGGACAAAAAATCGATTTTGTCCGATTTTCTCCAAAATTGGTACGGGGGAGTTTTCGAGGTCGCACATGACGAATATAAAATTATTTTTAAAAAATTCAATATGGCGGATCCATTATGGTAGATAAAAAATTAATTTTGTTCGATTTTTTTCAAAATTTATATGAGGGAGTTTTTGGGATAGCACATTACGAATCTCATATTATTTTTAAAAAATTAAATATGGCGGATCTAAGATGGCGGATTAAAAATTCTACGTCTCTCGATTTTGTCTAAAGTCAGTATGGAGGGATTTTTGTTAGTGTTAGTTACGAAATTAAAATATTTTATGAAAAACTCAATCTGGCGGATTCAATATGGCGTTCTAAAAATTTTACATTTCTCGACTTTTTCCAAAACTATTATAGAGGGTTCTTGAGGGTGTAAATTATGAATTCAATAGTATTTTTTCAGGATTTAATATGGCGAGTGCAATATAGCTGACTAAAAATTTTACATTTTACGATTATGTTCAAATGTGGAACTCAATCGTTTTTGAGGATGTAAATAGCGAATATAAAAATTATTTTAAGAAAATCTAATACCAGATGCAATATGACCGTTTAGAAATTTTAAATTTCTGGATTTCATCTAAAATTGGTACTAGGGAGCTTTGAAGGGTTTAGATTTAGATTAGATTAATACGTTAAAATTATTTTTTTGAAATTCAATATGGCGGATCCAATATGGTGGGTTGAAAATTTTACCTTACTCACATTTTTTCAGATTTGGTATTAGGGTCTTGGGGGTGGTGTATTACGAATATGAAGTTAATTTTTTACAACTATTAGGTTGATAAGATACAATATGAAGGACTAAAAATTTTACATTTTCCGGTTTTATCTAAAATTGATATTGCGGGGTTCTTGGGGCGTGTATAAACTCAAAATGCAATATAAAATATATCGGGCTAAGAAATTTACGTCTCAAATTCTTTAAATATCGATATTGGAAGGTTGTGGGCCTATATTACTAATCTAAAATTAATTTGAAATTTAAGAAATTGGATTTACTATGACAGACTAAATATTTGTTTGACACAATTTCATTAGTATTTGGAGAACTTTAATATTCAAAGAATTTTTAGTGCTTCATTTTAGGGTGATTTACAATTCTGGATAAAATGGGTACTTTTTTGCCACCTTGGAGTCATTGCGAGGTACACAAATCTTGATTAGCACTTAGTTCAAATAATTTATGAATATCATAATGAATTCAAAACTAAAAATCGAAAAATAAAATTTTTATAAAAAAAATTGAACCGACTTCTAAAAGTGCGCTAAAAAGTGAAAAATAACTAGAAATTTTTATATGAAATTGAAATTTTTTTTTCTATTACTTCTATGCAATCGGCGCCCATTTCATCATCGCAATTATTACTCTCGCTTACATCTCACATACCATTTTCATCATTATTCTCAATTTCATTGCACATATCATTCTCATCATTATTAACATTTTCATGGTCAAAATCATTCTCACACATATTATTAATTTCCTCTGAATTGTCATCATCGTTTTCTAAATTGCAGGAAAAAAACAGTAGAATATGTAACATATAATTGAATATTTGTATGATTTTCTTTATATTTTTTTGTAAAAATTTTGTTAATAAACAAATTATTAATTAATATGACTAAACAAATTGTTACTATCATATAAATTAGTAAAACAACATCAATATCGTAATTTTTTTGGTGCAAAAATTGGTTTTTGCAAAATCTCTCGTCCCGTCAAAATATAAACAATACAATTTCCATTAAAATTGAGCATTGTATCTTAATTAGGAAAGTGGAAAATTGATGTTGAATTTTCAATTTTGATATCGAATTTCAAGGAAAATAAAAAATTCACAAATTCCGGGTATGACGTACTTTTTTAGAATGATAATAACTATATTTATGATAAAATTTAAATCGGTAATTTGTTAATAAATGTCTTTAAAAAAAAAACAAAAACGTAAATTTTGTCAAAAAAAAAATAACTCGATAACTATTGGCGCCACCTATAACTTATATTATATGAAATGATAATCGTTTTTTAATTTTAATTCTCTACAAATTTTGTTTGAAACATTTTTCGATACAAGTTTTACTTTTCGAGATACACTCAAAAAACCGAAAATAGTAAGCATTTTTAATCGCCATTTTTTTTGCACAGGTCTTTCAGAGGTACTATCGAGATATGTTTTATAGGATACCGGAATGAACACATTCCAGCAAAAAAACCAATGTTACATGTTTGTTAACAAAACAGCCATTTTTTGATCTAATTTCCATGGAGTAAGCAGCCATCAGTGCGCTGAGTTCTCAAATTATCAGTTCCATGATGGTCTAGGAATGCCTAGAGGAACTAAATGATTTGAGTAAGAATAATAAAGTCACTTTCATCTAGATACTGGGACATACCGGGATAGAGGGGAATCAAATATTAGACAGGTTCGCGAGGAAGGGGGCCGAGATACCATTTCTGGGGCCAGAGCCAGCGTAATGCTGGAAGAACTAAAGATAGAAGAAGAAAGCAGGAGATCCAATTATTGGACGGAGCTGCAAGGATTGAGACTAGCGAAAATTCTTCTAAGGAACTACGATCAGAAGAGATTCAAAGAATGCATGAGCTTAAGTAAAATCCAACTCAAAGTTCTAACAGGGGTCCTGACGGGGCATTGCCACCTGAAGGGACATCTCAAGAAACTCGGACTGGTTGAAAGAGAAGAATGCAGATTCTTTGAGAAGGAGGACGAAACATTTATTCATATCCTTTCAGAATACAACGCTCTAAAAATCCTAGGATGCGGTTCTTGGGAACACACCAAATCGACGACGGGGAGCTACCCACCTTGAACCCGACAAACATCTTAAGATTCCTGAGAGAAATGGGATCGGAGGACCTGCTCTAGTCGATAAGGAAATTCTTACGACTGAGCAGCAGTAAGGGGCACAACAGATCTACCAGATCACAGTGTACAGAACCCCAACTCTACACAACTGCATAAAAAGTAAAGTGTTTTAGTGCGATGTAGGTAATGTATTTTAAATGGAAAACATATCTTGCTGGAATTCCATTAAACCTTTTTTTCCTAGATTCCTGCATTAAATACCGAATAAACTCATCGAACTTATCTATATTTCTCAAAACCATCACAGAACTTCTGTATATTTGTTAATGTCAAGATCAGGTACTAACCTTTTCCATGCTTGAGAAGACCGTACCATAAACGGAACCCTTTAGGGTCGGCGACGATAAGTGATGTCATAAAAGAATATTATTCTATCCATAAAAAGCTTTCCGCTTACTTACAACAACAATATAGAAACTTTACAACCTATCAATTAAAATAGCTATAAATAAACAATTACTTTTGATAACAAAAAGGGTGGTAACATTAATAACAATCTACCTGCCAAATTATAAAAGCAGAAAACTTCGGGTGCTGATTTTAGTCTTTATTTTGCTTTTAACATGTTAACATTCAATAAAAGTGAATTAAAAATTTAATATGGCTTCCAATCCTAGAGTTTCTCTTGAGTAGTGGGAATAGGGGGCTCCTAGTTGACCCCCCCACCACTTTTTTGATTGGTCAGCCAAGAATGACCTTGTTTCTGATTGGCTGCCCAAGTTCGCCCCCTATTCCGATTGGTTTCATAAACTCCGCCTCTTTTTGCTCCACCTCCTACCTCCTTCCTAACCACCACAGTAGTTGGAGGGGAGCTGGTAGCAGTTGGAGGGGAGCTGGTATTTTAAAGGACTGAATCTGAGCGAGCTACATTCATTTACAACTAGTCTTAAGCTTATATAGAAGATTCACCACTAATAAAGAACAGTGTTAAATTAAAAATAAGTGGTAGTTATGAACAGTGATTTGCAAAATGAAATAATCAAATTAGGTAAACAGTTTACTAAACTTCAAAATTCCGAATTAAAGAATGCAATGCTAAGGAAAACACACCCCGAGTGGGCACAGGTATATTATGAGACTGCCTTCCAATACCAATTAGCTGCAGAAGCCTGTTTAAATTATAGAAAAACCCAAAATTTGCCGAAGTTCTTTCATGAAATAAAGAAAATAGGATTCAGTTACTTTTTAAGGATATTGAAGGATTATATAAAAGATCCTGATATATTAAAAGAAATCGTGGAAGAGGAAGAGAGAGATAAAGAGATATTGAGAAACAGGGAGGTTTTAGTGTAGGATTTATTATGGAATTATTAATAAGAGAAATGTATGAAGAGTTTTTGATGTCCGCAGCCTGTTCCGAGTTTTATGCATATGAAGGTCAAGAAAGTGAAGCGCAGAATATTATATTGTTTTTAAATTATATGGAACATGCGGAATTATGTTTACTAGCAGCTAAATGTTGTAGCGAATATTTAAAAAATAAAAATATAGATATTTTAATATGTAAACTTCAAGAACTAGGACTAAATAATAATATTTCATGTATTAAAACAATGTTAGAAAATAAAACACATAATTTGTAATCAAGTCTTTTATTACATAAAAAAATTGTTGTAAAGGTAATAAACATTTGATAATGCACATACACATGGTATTTTTTGATGATAAAAGCAGCAAGGATCCATTTTCTTTAGGGTGGGTTGTTCATCAATCTCGATAACTGGTTTCATGGAATACTTCTTTACGAAATCTGCCTTTTCTTCCCCTTTTACATAAACATAGTCCACCTTAGCGCTTAAATCTCTTATGATATCTCCACATTTGTGTAATGGTGTAAATCCTTCACACCATTCAATGCAATGGTAATTTTTTATTAACCACAGAGCTTGTTTGTGTAAATAGGATGGTAAATGACCCATCGGAAATGGAGCTTTGAAAATAAAATGACTTGTCTTTTGCCCATCGTACGCTGCTAATTCCTTTACAATAAATTTATTATTTTCAATTTTGAATCCTTGAAGATCTAGAATAAGTTTCATATTTTCAAATATTTGAATTTCTTGATCATTTCTACTTTTAATTGATATTCACTTATTTGTTTTTTTAATTTCTGCAACTGAAGTTGAAAATCTAATACTCGAACTGAAATCTCGTAAGACATTATATAAATGAAGAATTCTGGTTTGGCTACGTTAATAAATATCAAAATTGACGCGTGCGCTCTTAAGCGTAAGTAGCGGTTTGTTTAAAAAGAGTATTTTATCTTAAGGAAATTGTATTACAACTGTTTCACAATTTTTGTTAATGGATTGTAACTGAAAACTTTATCATGAATTATAACACAATATGCCGCTGTTTTAGGGGGAATTTTTTCCTTGGTTTCAAATTCAATTCTCATGGTTACTGGACCTGTTTGTAGTAAATCTCTTTGATGTGAACAATTAATGTAAACTATAGGAGCATTTTCTTTAAATTCTTTCGGATTAAAAATTGGTTCCACTGGAGAGTTATAATACCCTTGACGAAAGTCTGTAAACATTTCATACAGAGTAGCAAATTTATTATTTTCAAAGTCAAGTTGAAGATCATTGTAAGGATATCTTTCTGAATTTAAAAAGACATTCATATTTCTTAAATTACAATGATCAAATTTACTCATATCCATTTTTAGATTACCACGTCTATTTTTCTGAAAAGCAATTAGAACATGACGTGGCGTTTCGACTTTTGTAGATGTTTTTACGGGCCAGTTGTGCCTCGTAGTTTCCAATAACTCTGGATATTCAACTAATTCCCAGCTTCGGAAGGTTATTAGTTTATCACTATTTTTGTCAATAATTTTGGTAAGTGCTAATTCTTGCGGAATCGCTACAGTAAGATGAGGAACTCTCCAACACAACTTGGTAATTTTAACTTTGGGTTTTTCATCTTCATTACTGGATAATAATGCATTTGTATCATCATTACTTCTTATTAGAATAAGTTCTTGTTGTGAATTAAGAATAATCTTATTATAATCTTCAAAAAATCCTGAATACATCTTTAATGGTATACATAATGAAACATTACCTTTGTCATCAGTCATAATTTTTTCTTTAGATTTTGTTTTCGGATACCAACCGGCATTTTCCAATTTAGCACTTTCATTTTGATTAAATGAAATATATCCCTTAAGAGTTGAAGTTATACCAATATCCCGAACGGAGTCAATAGTAACACCATTTAAAATATAGCGTAATTCTTTAAATAAAAATGCCGGAGCATTATTAATTAAAACAGTATTAGCTAAAGGGGAATCATCTTCTTTAGTTACTTGCAATTCCACATAAATTTCACTTTTGCAAGGTAAAGGATATTTTCCTGTTTGTTGCAAAGCAATTCTGATTTCATCATTTGGTCCGAGTTTTGTAGGATTAAAAGGATCGAAAGAAAGAATTTCCCAGCTTAATATTGATTCATCAACCAATACATTTTCTCTTACATTTAAATAATCCATTTTTATTTAAGTTTAAAACCCAAACTTTGAAGAAATTTTCTATTAGAAGGTGTTAACCTTTGGAAGTTTGATTTCCTACTAAAGGAAGTTGGTTTCTTTCTTGTCTTATTAATGTTTTTATTATTAAATTTTCTAGTAAAGTTTGCAGATTTATTGTTATATAATATTACCATCTTTAATCTACTTTTTTAAGATGTAGTCTGATGGTTATGGTTTCTTCTCTAAAATTAACCAACTCACCTTCCTGATCTATTATTTTAATGGCTATTTTATCAATTACTTTAACGGTGACTGGGAAATATATGACGTTTTGAGGTGACTCAATTATTTTGAACCCTGGAGCAACGCTCGGGAAAAATTGGTGTATTATATGAACAGGTTTCCCGTTTAAATATGATCCCTCTGCAATACTGCAGTCTATATTTATTGAATTTACTTTAATTATTTCCGCGGGAAAATCTGATATATGTTCAATGTTGGCTTCCAATCGTCCATTTTTAAACCCTAATAATTTACCAATAGTTCCTTCACGAAAAGTTATGGGGGCTGAACATTTAAGATGTGTACGTAAAGTATTATTATTTGCATAAAGACTAAAACTAATTTTATCCTCATCCAAGTGTTTTTTTAAAAAATCTGTTATGTCTTCTAATTCGTAGCTACCTGGGGGTATGGCTATTTCTAAATTTTCATCATGAATTAATACATTATTCCCAACATCAATATTGGGAATTGCATTAAATGTTTCGAAATTTACAAGACCGATAACATATTCAACATCTTCATCTAAATATATTGGAGGATGTAACTCTGATGTTAAAATAGCGGAATTGCCGCTAAGAACAAAACTATATGACATTTTACTTTAAAAATATGTTTAATAATAAACTAAAATTAGGTGTTACATATGGTTATAAAGAAATTTTAGGCACAATTGACCACAATTTGTTTTGTTAAAGTTTTGATAACTGTTATAATTATAATTAACAATATTATTATTTTGGTCGCTATAAAAATATTTAATTAATTCAGAAGGGGGTCGCAAATTACCATAACTATCAAAATATATTATGTTTTTTCCTTTTTTTGTATATGCTATCCAGTGAGTACCAACACCACTGTGATTATCTAGATTGACAATTGCACTTTCAATTAACTTTATCTTTTTTGGTAATTTATCCCTCATAAAAATACCACGAAAGTTGGGAATTTGTAAATATTTAGCGTATTTAAGTAAATCGTAATTTGTAAGTGCTTTTCGAGGTATATGTTTTAGCAGTTTTTTGAATAAGGTTTCAAGTATAATCCACATCCTGTTTTATAGGGTTTTAAATAAAGTCCACTTCCTTTTTTTCCTACCGCAATGGACTCCATCATTTGATTGTGTCGTTTAGATTCTTCTAATTTCGCTTTGGCTGCTTTTGCATCATTTACTGCTTTAGCAATACCTGCAGCCCCTCCTCCAAGAGCACCAAGAGCAGACAAACCAGCAAATAAAGGTATAAGTGGAAGAAATCCGCCAGTCTTTGGGATTGGAATTACCCTTTTCTTTGGAGGTAACACTTTACCAGTTTTTTTAATAGCTTTTAAAGCAGTTTGAATACTTTCATTTAGGTCTTTAAAACGTTTCCCCTTAATTCCTTTTCTAGCTTTTGAAATTACCTGAGATAATGATAGTCCTCGTCCTTTTCGAGTTTTTCGCTTGAACTTTCTTCTCGTTCGAAGTCCCATACCTAATTTTCTTTTAATTTTCATAGCACCAGTAATTCCTAGTGCAGCAGTTTTTTCCCCAAAACTAGAATCTTTAGCTTTGAACCTTGATAAAGCTTTGTCAGCTAATACTTTATCAGCTAAATGCCTTCTTTTTATATCATTTGATTGTGAGTAAGCAATATCGTATTCTTTACAAGCCTCATCCAATAAATTTATACCTTTATCACCTCTTGACAATCGTTTTTCCAATTTTGTTCCAGGTCCACAAAAATTATAACCAGGAATATGCAATTCAAAGGGTAATTTATTTATTAATGAGTTTACTAAACCACTTCCTTTCCTTTTGCTGTTTGTCTTGTAAATGATTCGTTTATTATGTGATGGAAACATTATATATAGTTGCAATCCTAGTGATAACTAACCAGTTACATCACAATACTGAATATTAATAGTTTGTTTTATATATAAAATGAGAGTTGAGAAACAACCATACTCTATAACAATTAAGGATCATGAAAGTTCAGTGAATGGTTTTAGAAAACATGGAAAACTGTTTGAGGGAAATAGTAAAATAGGGTTAATTATTGGCCCGTCAGGCTGTGGCAAAACCAATGTTATTATTAGTTTGATTGAAGATCCGAATGGTTTGCGATTTGAAAATCTGTATGTTTATTCAAAATCCTTATATCAACCAAAGTATAAATATTTGAGAACACTTTTTAAACCTTTGAAAAAAATTGGATACTATGAATCTGAAAATGAAGAAACAATTGTTTCACCAAAACAAGTTAAACCAAACTCTATAATAATATTTGATGATATAGTGTGTTGTAATCAGAATGTTGTAAAGGACAATTTTTGTTTCGGAAGACACAAAAATACTGATTGTTTTTATTTATGTCAAACATATTCTTCTATTCCGAAACAATTAATTCGTGACAATGCAAATTTAATTGTTATATTTCAACAAGATCGAACAAACTTAAAACATATTTATGATGATCATGTTAATGTTGATATGTCATTAAACCAATTTAATGAGTTGTGCTTAATATGTTGGAAAGATAAATTTGGATTTTTAGTAATAGACAAAGACTCTAATGTGAAATCTGGCCGATATCGAAAAGGATTTGATTCATATATTTACTTATAAAAATAAACGTTTGATGGTAAATTATACCAATCATGGATGAACGTTTAGCAAGAGAGCTAGTTAAATCAAGAAAAGCTGTTAAACAAAAATATCAGAGTTTAAAAAATGCGGAATTTGAGGCGCAAACTAAATTGGAGGAAACATATAAACCGATAACTCAACCCTTACAAGAATTAATTTCAACGATTGGTAAAATTGAACCTGTTGAAATAAAGGAAGAGCTACACACACCAATTAAAAAAATTTATGAAACACCACAGAAAAGATCAATTCAAACACTAACACCAAACAGAAAATTACAATATGGAACATCAACACCAGAAAAAAGAAAGACGGGAAAAACTCCACTCCTTCCTACAGAAATACCATCGATTATTGACTGGGACGCGAGTTTAGCTTCAGCAAGTCAAATGCCATCTATACAACAAACAAGTATTATTGCAGAAACAAACCCTTCTTCAGGTTCACACTCCACAATAGGAAATCTTTCAGATATACTGGAACAAACACGGCAAACAGTTAGAACATTTGTTGATACAGATTTATATAAAGAATATTTATTAGGATTTGATGAATTACCTCGCCAATATATTGATAGCGGTGTAAAAGATGTTGAACATGAGTTTGATCACCAATATGGAATAGTTCATGATTTGGAAACCGAGAAATTCTTTTTGGGTTTAACTCAAAAACCTGTCGAAATTATTGGTAAAAACATCAAAATTGAAGGAATAACCTATACAGGTACACCAGGTTTATATGAGTTATTATTTAAAAAAGAACCAATAGGGTATAAAAAACAAGATTTGGAAAATTATATGGATATTTTAAAAAGAACCAATGCATACCGTAGAAATAATGATCCAAATGAGCAGGTGCAGGGGAATGGATCACATAAATATATTTCTATAATAGGACCTTATTTGCAAAGCAAAGGAATTACAAAAACTAAAACTCTAAATCCCGAATCTCAACAAGCAGTCCAGGGATTTTTTGAAAGACACAAAGCTCCATATAGAGAAAGTCGAGTGTCTTCAAAAAAAACCGGATTTGGTATAACTTTAAAAGTTAATAAACCTAATACAGATTACATATATTGGGATAATGTAAACGAACTTGTTGAGAGACTTCGACTATTGGTAGCATCCATGCTTGCGGGACACACTGGTCATAACAATGAAATTATTTCCATTATTGAAGAACTAAGAGAAGCGAATATTATTATATAAAAGGACATAATAGATACTTTTAAACATTTCTAAAATGACCATCGATAAATTTGGTCGTCATATTTCAAAAAAATCTGCTCTAAACACATTATTATCACTAGAAAATAAAATATTATCAAATGTTGAAGAGAAAATAATAAAAATTTTTAAAAGCGATGTCAAATATATTGAAAACAAATTAATTCAAAATTTAGATCCCGGGTTGAAAAGCGATGTTAATAATTTAAATAAGAGAATAAATGAATATGATAACAATATACAAAATATTGCAAAAAAGATTAAGTTATTTGAGGATAAAGTTATTCCTGAATATAATGACAAGATAATTAATTTGAAAAATACTGTTGATGGAAATGATGATGTAGTAGAAAAATTTTCTCAGAAAGTTTCTAAATATGCAAATGACTTTGACGTAGTGAAGTTAAAATATGATAAAGTTGATGATTTTGAAAATGAAATAAAAAATGAAATTACATCAATTAAATCAATAATTAAGGATACTTCAGCAATTGACAATGTCAAGAACAGTATTTCCAAGGAAATTACATCAAAGTTTCAAAATTTTACTAATTTGCTTAATGATAGAGTAGCAGAAGAAGTAAGGAATTTTAAGAAAATACATGACGTTATGGATAAAAATACACAAAATCTTGAAAAATCAATGAACACTCATTTCCTAATTCACAAAAAAGATACCGACAAAGTTAATGAATTTAAAGAACAAATTAAAGAATTTGAAATTAAAATCAATGCATATAAATCAAATTTACAATATTTAGAAGACAAATTGAAGGAGGATTTTCAAAACGAAAATGAAAAAATTGAAACAAAATTCAAAGATCAAATTACAAAAGATAATGAAAAAATCGAGGATATACTAAAGCAATTAAACAATCTGAAAACCAAATCTGAAACGTCTTTTGACGAGGGAAATTTTACAAAGGCAATCGATGAGAAATTACAAAAAGAATTAGAATCCTTACTAGAAGTAGTGCAAGCTATAATAGAAGTTTCTAAAAAGGATGTATTAATTAAAAATAATAGTTCAAAAATCGAGGAGACTTCTTTACTCATAAAAGAACTTGAAACATCTTATACAGATATACTACACAAAGCTGAAAAGACAGCGTCAGACATAAAAAATATAGAAAAAAAAATTGTGAAAATGACATTAGATATTACAAATGCAGAATTTCAATTAGGAAAAGATATAAAAAATCTAGAAGATAAATTAACAAAAGAAATAAAATCTTTAAACGAATTAGTTCAAAGAGCTGCTGAAGTTTCTAGAAAAGAATTTAATGATACAATGAATTATGCAAGAGAAGAAATGAATTCAACATTAGGTGGTTTCAAAAAAGATTATACGTTATCAAATGTTCTTTTGGAAACTAAATTTAATGTAAAAATGTCTGATCTTAATAACAACATCACCCAAATAAATTCATCAATAAAAGAAATTAGAAATGAAAATAACAAATCATTTGAAACAATGGAAAATAAATTTAATGTAAAAATTTCTGATCTTACTAACAACATCACCCAAATAAATTCGTCAATAAAAGAAATTATAAATGAAAATAAAAAATCATTTGAAGCAATGGAAAATAAAATTAAAGAACTTACTAAAAAAAACTGAGATGATTTTTTTTTATATTTTACAACATCAGCGATAAAGGGCTTTTATGAACGGTTTAGAAGGAGGTAAAGTTATTTGTGGGATTTATTTTCGAGAGTAAGGTATAAATTAATAATGAGTAAAATTAAGCAAGACGTTGTAAATGAATTACATAAACCGGCGAGAAGGCGATATAGAAGGAGACGAACAATTGTAAAAGGGCTTAATGATCTATTTCAAGCTGATCTGATAGAAATGCAGCCATATGCGAAATTTAATAGGGGTTTAAGATATATTTTAATGGTAATAAATGTGTTTTCTAAATTTGTATGGGCAGAACCTGTAAAATCCAAAACTGGTAAAGATGTAGCAGCTGCAATGAAAAAAATTCTATTAACTTTAAAAACTCCCCCAACAAATCTGAATACTGATCAGGGTAAAGAATTCTTTAATCAAGACTTTCAGAAACTTATGGAGCAGTTCAAAATTAATCATTACAACACATTTTCTAATATGAAAGCTAGTATTGTAGAGAGAGTAAATAGAACGATAAAAAACAAAATGTGGAAAAAGTTTAGTTTACTAGGTAATTATAAATGGATCAGCTTTCTTAAAGAAATAATTACAGAATACAATAATACTAAGCATTCAACAATCGGAAAAAAACCAAACGAAGTTAACAAAAAGAATGAAATGGAAATCTTGAAATCAGCTTATACTCATAGGAAAACTGTGGATCCCAGATCACCAAAATTTCGTGTCAGTGATAGAGTACGAATAAGCAAGATTCGCGAACAATTTTCTAAAGGTTACACGCCCAACTGGTCAAACGAAATTTTTCAAATAAAAAAAATCCAGCTTACTAATCCAACAACGTATTTGATTCAAGATGGAAATGGGATAGATATTCAAGGAGGTTTCTATGAAGAAGAACTTCAAAAAGTAAGACACCCAAATGTATATCTGGTGGAAAAAGTGTTAAGAAAGAAAGGAAACAAAGTATTTGTAAAATGGTTAGGATTAGATAAATCTTATAACTCTTGGATCTTCAAGAGAGATGTGATGTAATAGTAATTAATGCTGTAATAATAATTGATGTTTGTAATAAAAAAAAAAATGATTTTTTATATATATTTGTTTTATTTAAAAATAAGCTTATTACATAAACATTTTTTTAAATACAATATTCCTATAATCAGAGTCTAATATGGGATTTAAAATTTCTTCAGTCAATTTAATCCTTCTTCTAAAATGTTTTTGATTTATAAACTCTTCAGAAGTCATACGAGCTTTTCTGTAGGCGAAGTTCCAAGCAACCATCAGATGAATTTGGTTTCTTGATTCATCAATAGATACTGTCTTCTTCATAATAGTGCTTAGACTTTAATTTTTGTTCTAGTTCTTCGGGATGATTCAACAGCAGTTCCAGCATGGAACACACATTTTCACTATTTAGATTTTGTTTTGGAGAAAGGACATTATATATTTTGTCAAAAGAATCTCCGTCGTAAAAATTGTTATTTCTAAAAACGTTGAAATAACGTCGAAAGTTTTGTTTTTGTAAAACATTTAGTCTATATTCTATAAGTGGAATTTGTTCCCATAGTCTGCACACAGTTTCATTTCCATAGTAAATAAAATCACAGCTTTTCACAATCTTCACTATTGGTAATTCACCAATCTTTTCAAAATGAATAGATAAATTTTGCAAATATATCGGTTCATTGAAAACATTTGGTGAAAACATATAATTTGTTATAACTCCTTGATATTGCAATAAGTTCTTCCAATCATCTTCATTTAATATCACAGACTGACCATTTTTACCACCAAGTTCAATGCATGGTAGAAAATCACTTTCCACCCACAAACCAATCACAGCATATTTAGAGTTAGAATTATTTAAATTATATTTTGTAGAATTTATAATTGTTTTTTTTATTTTCTTTTTTAATGGTGAATTTTCAAATATATTTTTACTCTGATTACTGAACATTTTAAATGATGTATTTCAAAAACTAACTGGCTATCTGCTTGCTCTCAAAAAACTAACTATCAATCCGTTTGCTCCTAAATTTTATACATTTTCCCTCTCCTCTCAAGTGGAGGGGTAAACTTATTTTCCCTCTCCATTTAAGAGGAGGGGATAAACTTTAAATGTCTTTATACTAACGAGAATCAATAAAAAACAAAATTTATATTATTTTTTTAACATTTATTAAATATTTTTATAGATATTTTTTCATGAAATACAATAAAATTAAACATGTACAAATAAATATTGCTGCTGTAAATATAATAACAAATATATAACAACAGACACAATGACAAGATTCTTCTTTTTTATTATTGAAAGGAATCCAATCTGAATATTGTAATGGTTTGTTTGTCATGGAATATTTAATTTTTATGTATGTATTTTCACACAAAGCAGAATCAGTTACATTATAGGTAAAAAAGTGTGAATTTCCAACAAGATATGTCATTTTCATCTGTTTGTAGCAGTCGGTTTCATTTTTGAGGGCATTTATACATATATCAGCCCTAACTGTATTAGGAATGTAATTTACATATATCACATTTCCAACAAGGGAAACTAAAACTATTAAAGATGCAGCAGTCATTGTTGTAATATTACTAACAAATAATGGTATTTCTATACAATATATATGTTTTTGGATTCAGTTCCCCCTCCAACTTTTAAAGCTTCAAAAACGACTTACATAATTTATCATCATATAAAATGATGTCTTTATAAAGATGAAAAATTACTTGGAGTAGTTAATTCTAATCGCGGTTTTTTATTTTTAGATCCATTTTCGTTTCCAGAACTTAAAAAAGTTAGAGTATCATACATCATTTTCATATCTTTATCAAAAAAATCTGTTTCCAAAATATCCTTATGTCCCCATGCAAGAGTTTTTGTGGAATTTGGTATACAATATCTTTTATCATCATGAGTTGTTAATGCCAATTTATTTAACAAATTAGTGTATATATTATGCATATCTGACTTGAATACATACATGGTGCAGAATATTTTGTCACCTTTCTCAACAACATCTTTATAATCTGATAATGTTAATTGATTTTTTATACATGATCTACTAACGCCTTTTGCTTTTTTATCTACACTATTTTTGGATTTTATACAATATGCTTTAGCACCAGTTCCATAAAAACTTTCAATGGGAATCCCTTTGTACTCATCTTTAAATTTACCAACAACTGATGTTGTAATAGGCATGCAATGAATATTTTGTTCAGAAAAATTAGAAGTATCAAATTTATCCAGATTTAGCTTCATATCTTCATAAAAGTTTTGGGTCTGAACTTCAAGAATTAAGGAATCAGTATCCGTATATAATAAATTTAAATTATTACCATATTTTACTTTTAAATACCCATAATAAAAATTATACATTACAGTTTTTGCAATATCCAGAATACTCATCCCAACATAAATTGGTTTATTGTATTCAATGCAAACCTGTTGAAGTTGAAGAGCAACTAGATTTTCAGAGAAAATTTTAAAATCCTTTAATTGAGGTTTAGAAATAAGTTTTTCGGCACTAAATTTATTACCCTGTCTTTCCCATTGAGATACTAATTTAATATCTGCTCGCCTATCAACATTTTCCATGGTTTTACCGAAAATTGAATTATTTGCCAATTTATAACAATTTTTATCAAATTTATTTTTAGATAAATTTCGTAAATTTGTATTTAAATCTATATATTCCGCTAACCATGGTGATTGTGTAAACTTAACTGCTCTGTGTATTTTTATGATTTTGAGTCCAAATTGTAGACATTGTTTCAGATATCGGTAGTGAATGATATAGTTATATTTATTATGTAAGTTTGGAATTAATTTTGAGTGGTTTGAAATTGGTGGTGTATATTGTTCAGGACAAAATGGGAAATCATTATGACTATCATGTAAATAATTTGGATATTCTAAATCAACTTCAAATATGTATCCTATAGATGATGTATCTGAAAGTTCGGATATATTTAAAGTTTCTATTTCGAGCTTAGGTACCCAAGCAAAATTTTTTTCAGGCAAATATTGTTTCATAGCATAACCATACAAATTTGTGGCGTCTAAGTAAGCGATATATGTTGTAGGTCTTTCAGGATTAAAATTTTCTAAGAATGGATTATTTGCTTCAGATTTGCGTTTGGAACAAGTGCTAACCCCACCACGAACACCTTTTTTGAAAAAATGAAGCATATCTGGTTCCGTTAATAATTCTAATTCTACATTAGTTAATTTCATCATTGCATCCCAGCACATAGAAGGGCTAGTGACATAATTAACAGGATCTAACTTATAGGTTTTAATACATGTGGATCTATAATTTTCAAAAACATCAGCCAAAAGTAAAACATCTGATTTTAAGTAAATATCAGAATAAGCCCCTATTGTAGAACACTTAAATAGATTCCACACTTCTACAGCACGACTGTAGTCTTGAGGAGAGATATTTTCATCGGTTAAGTTATTATAAAATTTATCAATCAATGGTAGAGATTTCTCATTTAATTTTTCGTTGGAATCTATGTAAGAGTATGGAAATACCCCTTTTTGTCTAATGTATCGAAATTCATCAGCATTTGAGAAAAACTTTTTAATTTCAAAACATTGTGAATCTTGTAGAGTTTGTGATAGTGACTCTAAAGACTCTGGGAGAAATTGAAAAGAATCTATAAAGCGTAGTCGCAAAGCAACTGGTTTCCGCTTTTCTGACACATCAACGAAAATTTCCTTACTAAAAGAAATATACTTTTCTTTATTTTGAGCTATAACACTAATATTTTCTTTATTATAGCAAAGCGATTTAATAAATAGGTGAGAATCATAGTTTTTTAAATTATGCAATACTATTGGTATATATTTTGGAGGTTTAAAATGCAAATTACATATTGAGTGGGCGGCTCCTCGATATTTACCTGTAATATGACAATGATCCCTACACTTTATGAAATTTCCTTTTGAAAAAGGTTTTTCACATACATAACAAATGCTAGAATTTTCATATTCAATCTGTTCCACAGATGATAAATCTTTCAATGGTACTTGATATTTTAAATATTTTTTATAAATTTCTTTTACATCATTTTCAATGTATTCAATAAATTTTATAGCACAATCTGTACCTCTATAAAGTTTAAGACACACAACATTCTCATCAAATGATGATTTAATATAATAAGCAAATGAATAGGGTATATGTTCAGCAGTTTTAATAGTATATGAGGTTGTCGAATCAGGTGTAGATTGTTGGCACTCAATGTTTTTCAAATAACATTCAAAATCGGCATAAATAACAAAAGGAGCTTTATACTGTTTCTGAATATTTTGAAACTTTAATATATTTGCAGGAATATAATTGCCAAATTTATCCAAAATCAAATTATCTGAAGGAAGCTCAATTCGAACAAAACTACAATCACGTTCTAAATGTGTGTTAAGTTTTTCATATGTTCCAAAATATTGAAGGCATCCATCACATAAGTATTTTTTTATTTTCTTTTTTGATAATTGTTTGGATACCAAGCAACCTAAATCCTTTATCCAACAGTAGTGGTTATTTCCATCATCAGAACTTATTAAAAGCAAATTAATATGTAATTTTTTCTTTTCATTATTATAATGTAAAGGACCGACAATCTCATATACCTTTTTATTATCCCTTAAAAATTTTTCAACTCCATATACATTTATGGACAAATTATTTTTTTCCTCAAACTTTTTTATATCTAATAATTTTACTGGAAATTCAATACCTGTAAAATCGAAAGCGTCTCTGAAGTCTGGATATGATGAGGTCTTTCGAGGATTACCGGTTGGCTGGTATGCTGCTGAAACCACTGCCCAGGCGAAACAGCAATTGTCCTCATTCATCACATTCACTATTGATTTAGAAAAGTGATGCATCTTAATGTAGGAGGAGGCATTCAATGGGTTGTACTTATTGATGTTGACTTCCAAATGCAGAATTCTTTGTAGAGCCCACCCTGTAATAGGAATTAAAAAATTAGTTCTGAATAATATTTGTTAGAGATGTACAAGTGATATTAAGAAAACTTAGCTCTTGAGATTAAGAAAACTTAGCTCTTGAGATTAAATAATAATTACCTGAGTCTCTTTCCGGCAATTCATCTGCTTTGGTTTCAATAATCTTGAATAAATCATCGTAAAGCTGTTGTAGATCAGTTGTATGGGTTACAATGAAGAACGGTGTATTAAATGACTTAATTGAAGTAGAGGTTAAAGTTGGAGAATAATATATTCCAAATAATTCCAAATTTACTTTAGCACATGTAAATTCCTGTTGACGCTGGCGTATTAATGTTTGCACTTTATTACCAACATCTTGCTGAAACTTTTTGATGTCGATGTGATAATTCTGCGAATATATTCTGTAGGAAGCTATTCGACATTTAAATGCACTCCTGATAATGTCAATTCCATTTCCATATTTTATGCAGCTCCTGTTTTTATGAATATTTGTCCTCAAGTGTGTGCTCCAGGAATTAGATTTGACATTTACTTCACAATCTTGGCAAAATCGCATTGGAGGTCTTGAAAGTAGTTCATCAACTGAAACAATTATTATTTTTTAATTCCTCTGTAAACCTTTATTAATAATAAAAAAAAAATTAAAAGGAAAATTATAGCTAAATATGTTATAAAAAAATACTTACGATTAATTATATAATCTTCCAAGTTAAAGGTGTTTTCGTTATTAACAACATTTTCTCGAAGGTGGCGTACAATATGTGATTTTCTTTTAAATTCTCTTAAGCAGTGTGTGCAAAGGAGAGTCATTTTAAAATGGAATCGGTTAGGGCCGTGTCGCTTTTAAATAAATACAATTTCGATCTATCAAGACCCAATGACATAGAATAATTAGCAATTTTTTCAGCTCGCGCAATTTAGAAAACTTTTGGATTTACTTTTGAATTAACTTTTGGATTCACTTTTTAATTTGAAGAAAAACATGGATTTTTTTTAAAAAATATATTTCCCAAATTTAAAAGAAGATCGCCTTGTCGTTGAATACAATTTTTAACGTCTTTTAATGTCGAATTAGATAAATTATTACATATATTATCTAAGTTTAAATAGGAATAAACCATTGACTTAAATCTAGATGTGGCACACCTTGTTTCATTCCTATTTAAGCTCGGCTTAGTTTTCTTATGTAGAAACTTATCTAATTCTCCAATAGCGACTTTATTTGTTGGATTGATTTTCGGAGCTGTTGTTACAGCGACTGGTAAAGAATTTTTTGAAATTTGTGCCCCTAAAGTTTGGGAACTAGAAATATCACCGTCCAATTTTGACTTTTTTAAATCTGAACAATCATTTGTTTCTGATAAAGAACGTTTTTTGGGTAAATTTTTTTCAATTAAATTTTCAGAACTTTGTTCTAAATTTAGGCCAGAAGGATTTTTCAAAAATTGATTTTGATTACAGGAAGAAATTAAGGGACATTGAGGCTGCTCATCTTCAAAATTTTCAGTATAAGTATATACCTCAATGTCCCCCACAATTTCGCCACAACTCAAATCAAAAACATCTACCGAATTTACTGAATTTCTGGTATAGCCAAATTTGGATGGTTGTTCAAACCCCTGAATAAAATTTTGATCCAACCCTTCAATTAAATTTTGATCCAACACTTTAATAAAATTATGCTGAGCTTTGGCTGAGACGTTTATAACAGTCTCAACGCTGTCGTTGGAATCCTCTGATGAATCTGACGATGCATCTGAAATTGGCGAATAGTGGGGGCGATAAACCTCTTCCATATTATTTTTCGAAAAACCCCCAATGCCAATCCTCTTATCATTATTTAAAGCTCCCTCATTACCAACCCCATTATTATTATTGTTTAAAACCCCCTTATTATTTTGTTCCTCACAGCTCTCAAAAGTCTCCTGATATTCCACATCACCCTTAATTAAATTTTGCCCTGAGCTATTTTCACAAATTTCACCCCCTTCTAATATATCTAAAAGTTGTTCCAAATTATATCCCTCATTTATTTCAGAATTGTTAATTAAATTTTTCCTTAATATATCATTATTTAAATCATCGAAATTAATTGTTTCAAGAGGTTCTTGAGGAATATCAGGGATAATAGATTCATCCAAAACTTTTAAGAGCTGTGTCAAAATATCGCTTTCACCAATTTCGGAAGAATCGCCAGATTCAGATGAATTGTTAAATGTATTAATATCAATTTCCCTAAATTTAATATCTAGCTCCTCGTCGCTTAGCCCACAAAATGTACAATCAATCAAATCATGCACAAGGCAAGCGTCGTTTAAATCGAAGGCTGTTAAGTCGATGTTTTCAATTTTTACATTTAAAAATGACATTTTAAATTATAAATTAAAAAATAAAAAAAATTATGAATCAATAAAAAAAATTATGAATCAATAAAAAAATCAAAAAATCAATAAAAAATCAAAAAAAATCCACAAAAATGAAAAATCAACAAAAATCAAAAATTGGCTTTTAGAAGATTAAGTAAAAATGAATGAAAATCCAAAGTATTAAGTCAAAAATATTAAATCAAAAATATTAAATCAAAAATATCAAATCAAAAATATGAAATCAACAATACAAACCAAATAAAAATTAATATGTCACTACGTCACACAATTCGAAATAAATCGGACTATCTAGATATATTCACAACAGATTCGATAATTTTACAAGCGTACGCTAATAGCGAGATGTAAACTGAAGAGACGCTTCGTACCCAGCCGCCTTTTAAAGCAGCCACGAGCCTGGTACCGGCTGGTACGGCGTGGCACTGCATGGTACGACGGGAACCGTGAGACCGTGAACTCGAGAGAGGTCGTTCAACGGTCGTAAGTTGTTTTGTTCTTAAGAAAATGACGAGTAAAGAGGAGAAGAAGAAAAAAAAAAAAAAGTTGTTTTTTGGAATAATATAAAAAACATTTTTTTTTTTTTTTATTTTTTATTTTTTTTTTTTTTTTTTATTTTTTTTTTTTTTTTTTATTTTTTTTTTTTTTTTTTTTTTTTTTTTTCGTTTTTTATATTATTCCAAAAAACAACTTTTTTTTTTTCTTATTCTTCTCCTCTTTACTCGTCTTTTTCTTAAGAACAAAACAACTTACGACCGTTGAACGACCTCTCTCGAGTTCACGCTATCTTTGCCTTCTTCTTCTTCTCATTCTTCGGACTGGTTTTGCCGCTGGAGGTAGGAAAAGTGGTATTTCAGTATTGTATATAAGGATTTACAGCGTCTTGACTTAGCATTCATTAAGTTTAAAGTCTCAAAATGAGTACGTTCGTAATTATAACACTACAAGACTTTCTGGGATTCTTGGAAAATCAGATTAATCTGATGGATCGTCAGAGTCCAAATTCCGAGAACACGGTGATGTGGCCGCCACCATCAGAGGCTGACTATTTAGATGAAGAATTTCTCAACATGTTTGAGCCGGACCTGGATCCCGAGCCTATCGCCTTTGAGTGGGATCCAGACCGAGCAATGGATCTTCAACCTTTGATGATGGAGCAACAACAGCCTATGGAAGAAGATCGGCCGCAACCTATGGCAGAGCAGCAGCAGCAACAACAGCAGCAGGAGCAGCAGCGGGAGCAGCAGCGGGAGCAGCCACAACAACAGCAGCAACAACAGCAGCAGCAGCAGGAGCAGCCACAACCACAGCAACAACAGCAGCAGCGAAGGCAGAGTTACCCTCGAAAGTGCAAGAGGCCACAGCAGCAACAGCAACATCAACAGCATCAGGAGCAGCCACAACAACAACAACAACAACAGCAGCAGCAGCGAAGGCAGAGTTACCCTCGAAAATGCAAGAGGCCACAGCAGCAACAGCAACATCAACAGCAACATCAACAGCATCAGGAGCAGCCACAACAACAGCAACAACAACAGCAGCAGCAGCGAAGGCAGAGTTACCCTCGAAAATGCAAGAGGCCAATAAATTATAAATTATAAATTGGCCTCTTGCAGAGCAGCAACCTCTGGCAGACAACAACAACCGATGGCAAAGCAGCAACCTATGGCAGACAACAGCAACCTCTGGCATGCAGCAGCAACCTCTGGCATGCAGCAACCTCTGGCATGCAGCAGCAACCTCTGGCATGCAGCAGCAACCTCTGGCATGCAGCAGCAACCTCTGGCAGACAGCAGCAATTGGCAACCCAAAATGGTATAAATTATAAATATGTATTTATGTATTTATGTATATATGTATATTTGTACTTTGGATATAGGAATAATAAAAAACAAAGTCGTTGAAGAAAATATTTTATTTTTTTCTATTTCTTATACAGAATCACACCTAATAACCAAGTTTCTTTAACTTGAAAGAATTATTATGAATAGGATGAATATAATTTTTTTTACAAGCACAGTAATGAAAACTAGGTTTTTTTTTTTTAACATGGAAGAATAAATCATAGTCTGTTGTCAGGGAATTAAACCTAATTGTTCTTTATCTTATATATAAAATCTTATTTAAATGTCTTAGTTGACATTTTAAACTTAATATTAAAAAATACTAGGGTGAATGAATAAATTCAAGTGCAGTATCAAATTCATTTATTTAAAATTCAATTTATCGATAGGATTGATTGTGCATATTATGTAGAAAAAATTATTCTACACTGAAAGAACAAAATCATTAGTTCTTCGAATCTTAATATAAACAAATTTCTATTTATTTAGATGGCACCCTTATATTTATTTAACTTAAACTTAATATATATCTTATAACTTATATCTTATAACTTATATCTTACAACTTATATTTTATATGAAATCTTATTTAAATTAGTTGACATTTTAAACTTAATATTCAAAAACTACTAGGGTGCATGAATAAATTCAAGTGGAGTATCAAATTCATTTATTTAAATTTGATTTATCGGTAGAGTTGTTGTGCATATTATTTGAAAAGAATTATTCTACACTGAAAGAACAAAATTATAATTTCTTTCAATGGGAATAAATACAAATTCTTATTTATTCACATCATTCCCTTATATTTATTTACATCATTCCCTTATATTTATTTACATAGTTTCTTATATTTATTTAACTTAGCAGAACAAAATCTAAATTCTTAAAAAATATTTTAAACTTAAACTTAATATTAAAAACGCCATAGTGCATGAATAAGTGCAAGTGAAATAAATTTATTTAAAATTTGATTTTTCAATTAGATGGTTTTGCATATTCTTTAGTTCTGGTTTGTTACATATTATACATGCTTGTGAAGGAGTTGTTATGAATAAATCGTTTTCACACGTGTTGCATTGCAGATCTTTTTCGCAACATATAAAGGATCGTTTATAGTGGCTATTAACAAAATTATTTTTCCCATTTGGGCAATTTAGAGCATGTATATAGTAACATTCACAACATAAATTATATGCACCGCCAGAAGATGAAATAATTACGACATAAGATTGAAAAACGCACACTTCTCGCGTAAGGTAATTTGGTGTCAATGTATCACTTGCATTTATTTTTGCCACTTTCACGAGCCCCTCTTCTCCACACCCGTTTGGAACGCCATTATCCTCTATCCCATCATCTTCTTCATCTTCATCGTCGTCTTCGAAATTATTTCGATCAATAGTGATCAGAGAATCCTGTCTTGCGTGAAACTTTCCTCTTCCAGCCAAGTTAAAATGAGTTGTTTCATCTTTGTACATTGACTGGATCGTTTCATCGCAAGCAGAATCTAAATATACATGTGTCTGATCCATTTCGAAGACTGTCCGATGAAACTCGATTCACTTGTTCACACTATTTTTTAATTTTACAACACTTTTTTATTGATAATGGTGGGCCGTCTATGTGGTGTTGATATATTGGATAGTGTTTAAAACACGGCAAATTTAGCTGCAATTCTTCGTCACTTCTATAATTTTCCGGCAACCTGTTCCAAATTTGTTGTAAACTAAGTGAATCGACGAATGTTTTCAAGTAGTTGATGGGAAAGAAGGCCAAGTCTTGATCTTCAAAATCGGTAAGATTTTTTCCGTTATTTTGGTAGGAAATTATTACTTGGCCTACACGTTCAATGAGTTGCTGTTGTTGTTGTTGTTGGTCGCTATTTGACATCGCGCACGAATGACTGAAGTTCGCTCAGATTCGATCGTTTAAAATACCAGCTCCCCTCCAACTGCTACCAGCTCCCCTCCAACTACTGTGGTGGTTAGGAAGGAGGTAGGAGGTGGAGCAAAAAGAGGCGGAGTTTATGAAACCAATCGGAATAGGGGGCGAACTTGGGCAGCCAATCAGAAACAAGGTCATTCTTGGCTGACCAATCAAAAAAGTGGTGGGGGGGTCAACTAGGAGCCCCCTATTCCCACTACTCTCTTGAGACTAATTATAATCAAGTTTCGATCCCTGCAGTTTCTTTGCACCACGCTCCGGTAACTAAGTGTTATTATACTTATCCAGTCGTGGATTTGGAAAAACAATCGAGTGAAAACGAGAACGTGCACAATTTTGGAGAAAACAATATCCCACCACCCACTTCTGAAAATCACTTTGGTGAAAATTACTTTTGCCAGTGCCCAAAATATACTCCACTGATAGATCTGATTTACTCGGACATCCAACACCACGTAGAAGAGGGTTTTGAAGAAATCCAGAGGACGTCAGTGGCACCGGTTCAGACAGGAAATAGGTACGAGTGTGATCCGTATTATGAAAACTTTAAATTCCCATTGAGTGAGAACTTGACATTCTTTAAACTCGAGGGAATAAAACCAATGGGTTTTTTTTAATTGGTAACATAGTTATGTACCTTTCTAAAAAAAGGAAGCTATCAAAATGTGATCAAGGTGTGGAAGCAAAAAAGTTAAAGTTAGTTAAGTGGTAGTTATTTAGTTATAGTTACAAAGAATGTTAGATTGCCAAGATACTACTAGTGCTATCTAAAAAATATAAATTGACAAATTCCTACATTTCTGTGGAACTTATTAATTATAGTAATTAATATTTCTTTAATTTTGACTATTTTTGTTTTAAAATTTATAATTATTTATTCTTTGTATACTTATGTGTAATTTTTTGCTGTCTTTTTACAAATTGTTTCTTTCACTGTCTCTTTTATAACTTTTTTAGTTTTATCCTGTGATAATTTCAAGTTTGACGAAAATAAACAACAGTTATTTTTTATTATTTTTTTTTATTTCGAGAAACAGCCAGATTACCTAAAAGGTGTAAATTTCAAACCCAATATAGTTGTCATAAATGTAAGGAGTTTTAATGTGGGACATATATATATATATATATATATATATATATATATATATATATATATATATATATATATACATTAGCCGATAAATTTAATATAAAGTAAATGGATACTTGTTTGGAAAAACGAATTAGATACCGAAATATACAGGGTAATTCGAAAAGGAGCTCAGACCTCAATGATATTTTTTTACAATTATAAACCTTATTTTTTATTTCAGAGTTAGAAAGGGCACATTTTTTTACATAAGATAAAGTAAATATAGATGTTGGTTACATCAGCTAATGGTGAGGAAAAATTTCTTTAATTTGCAAGATTTTCCACCTGTACACTTGTAATAACATTAACGATATTAAATTTGTTTACAAAGTTTTTTTATTTCCTATGTCACAAAAAGTCAGTTTTGATATTAAATGTTAGTATTTTGTATCATACATAAGTGTTGAACGTTCTTGGTTGTTATTTTCATTTATTGGTATTTTGTGGGAAAATGATAAAATTAATGGAACGTGAAGGAATTGTAATATTATGTATGATTGGTTTCGGAGATAGAATGCATACACAAATAGAGGTGGTTAAGTTATTCACTGCAATTCACCCTGATCGGCAACCTATCAGCCAAAGCATGGTACGCCAGGATATAAAGAAATATGGCCGACCCTCAGTAACACAAGATCTGCTTAATATTCTGTTGACAGTTCAAGATATTCCTTGATTCACACTCATGGAAACAACTTCAACTTTTAGTGTTCCACATTCTACTGAAAAAAGGCGAAGTATTATTCATATAAGACATGCTTAGTTCAGGAGTTGTCGGAAGATGATTTTGATCGCCGAAATCAACTTTGTGAGCAAATGCAGCAACTATGCAAGAATGGTAATCGTAATTTAAAAAAAAGAATTTTAAAGTGGTAACATTGTTATGTACCTTTCTAAAAAACGAAGCTATCAAAATATGAACAAAATTATCGAGGTGTGAAAGTAAAAGAGTTAAAGTTAGTTAAGGAGTAATTATAGTTACAAAGATTGCTAAATTGCCAAGATACCACTAGTGCTATCTAAAAATTCGTACGTAGTAGTATTTTCGCTAATATTTTGTAGAATGCAGCTGTTCGTCTTGCAAGACCATTATGGCTTATTTTTAACTTGTATGTATAATACCATTAAATAAAAAATTTAAATAAAACCATGTCTGTGCCGCTTACTGCGAAATATAAATTGACAAAATCTTACTTTTCTGTGTAGCTTATTAATTATGGTAATTAATGTTTCTTTTATATGCTATAATTTTGACGATTTTTCAATTTCAAGTCTGACGAAAATAAACAATTGTTATTTTTTATTATTATTTTTTTAATTAGAGAAATAGCAACATTAACAGACAGATTACTTCTCGCTCTTATCCTGATTATTTATAGCGTAAACAAAGGGATGATGTACTTCAAATATTGAAATGGCCGGATTACTCTCCCGATTTGAACTCCATTGAGCTGCTGTGGGATGAATTTGTACGGCAAGTGCGAGATTTACAACCAACAAGCTTTACTAGTGTCTGGGATTGCTTAGAAGATATATATATATATATATATATATATATATATATATATATATATATGTATATTAGCCGATAAATTCAATATAAAGTAAATGGATACTTGTTTGGAAAAACGAGTTAGATACCGAAATATACAGGGTAACTCAAAAAGGAACTCAGACGTCATTGATATTTTTTTACAATTATAAACCTTATTTTTTATTTCAGAGTTAGAAAGGGCTCATTTTTTTACATACGATAAAGTAAATATAGATGTTGGTTACATCAGCAAATAGTGAAGAAAAATTTCTTTAATTCGCAAGATTATCCACCTGTCCACTTGTAATAACAAACTGATTTTTCCCTCAGTACTTTGGTTTTTGTGTTTTATCCAATATTTTGGAAATAAATCTTAAATCTGCCTTTTTGAAATTACCATATAAGGAGATGCTTCTATTGAACCTTGCACTTTTTAATTTACTGCAAGGATTTAAGCTTGTTATTAACTAAATCCGAATTTATGTGAACTTCAAACTTGCGTGTTCGAATGAATTCTTTCTTAAGAAATCGCATGTTTCACTACGTCCACTGCCTCAGTCAACCCATCACTTCTGATCAGGCAGATACAAATACCAGAGATGTTGGTAGTTTTTTTTTTGCGTAATCCTTAATCAGAAAGCAGTTAGCAGATAAACGTTACCACGAATACTGGATTAATCCAGTATTAAGCAAAGTAGTATTTTTAGCGAGTTTTCCCATTTATATTTTGATCTGTTAGATGGCGATAGAAAGTTTACAATTAAACTATACTATTTTTTCTGCATATCCCACAGGGGATTCCTTTCGTTTAGGATATTTATTAAGTTTTCCACTTGCATGGCGTGAGTTTCTTCCGAATTGATGCAAAAAATCCTATCTTGGCAAGACCAATCGTATTTGTGACTGTCTTCGGACGAAGACGCACGAACGTCATCGTTCCAAATGAACGACCTTGAATGCAGTTGTTGGAAATGGGATTGTTCTTAGGATTTCCTCAGAATTCGCGCATTCGTAATAGTAGAATTCCGGTCTAGTGGATAACCATCCTAAGTCATTTAGTCGCCTTTATTTTTCCTGTTTTTGGTAGATTTGATATATTTGCCGATAAGGATTTTTTTTCATTTTTGCAAATTACTAATAAATCTTAAGACATATATATATATATATATATATATATATATATATATATATATATATATATATATATATATTTGTCCCGACTTTATAAGATATCCTCTGATATGGTTGTGGCACCAGCTCAGTTCAGACCAAATGTCAGGGAAAATATTCCACACCAATTTTTTCATCATAAGTGGATTGGGAATCAAGGTTTGTGGTAGTAAATAATTGACTATTGTTTGTTTTATTAAATTCTATGAACTAGGTCCCATTGCATGGTTTCTTAGATCGCGAGACTTAACTATAATGAATTTCTTCTTGTGGTTATAACTAAAAGACGTGGTGGACTAAATACAATAGCCGTTCATTCGTATCACACCTGCTATGCTTCAGGAAGTTAGAAGTTCTTTCGTTTACATGATTCGTGGAAATTTAATATTAGTAAATCCAAGCTTTCTACAAATACAGGAGCTCTAATTAATTTCTTTAGCATACCATGTTGATATCGCTTAAATTTTAAGCTGTAACTAATACTTCAAGGTAAAAAAGAGTGTAAGGTTTTAAGTGAACTACTTATCAACCCTACATGCGCGAAAGATCTAACGTGGTGAAGCAGAGCAGGAGTGATACGTCCGAATGGCTGTCGTACTCAGCGCATATATATATATATATATATATATATATATTTATATATATATATATATATATATATATATATATATATATATATATATATATATATATATATATATGCAACCTAAATCATATTTTTTTATTATTTAATTTTAACTTCAATTTTCATCTTTGTGATTTTGAAGTTTGTTGATTGTTTGAGGAGGAGTGCTATCCATATTAATAAAGACTTTATTTATATTTAGTAGCACTGTTTTGTTTGATTTACAGTAAGAGTAATTCACTATGTAGCAAGTTGCAATAAAATTGGTTGTTATTGATGTAGGGATTCCGCTGATCAGATTTTTCATCGATATCAGCAAAACAGAGCTGACTAATTAGAAAGCCTCATATCCGTGGTAACTCTATTGGTTTGAAAATTAAATCTATTACGTGAAAATGGCTATTAATGTTTAGCTCTTTTTCTAAATAAAAAAAAATAATAAAACTTTCAATCGTATATTTTCATCACACTTGAAATTACAAGTATTGTAATTATCACAAGAAATAAAATTAAAGCTAAATAAGCAAACAAATTGTAAAAGAGGCATTGTAAGAAACAAAGTAAGCAAACATGAAATACATATACATATAAGTAATAAAAATAATAACAATATTTAAAACAGAATAAATAAAAGAATTAAAATTAAAGTACATCGGTGAAATACAAAAGGCAGTAATTAGTTAACTACACAGGAATGTCAGATTTAAAGTCAAAAAAATGAAGAAACTATTTTTGAATGAATTCAATTTCGTCAATTAATGTTTGTCGATAAATGCACGTTAAAAGTAAGTCACAATGGTCTTGCAAAACGAAAGACTGTGTTTTTTAAAATATAAGCAAAAATACTATTAACGATTTTATAGATGATAGCAGTAGAGGTATCTCGTAAATCTAATACCCTGTGTAACAGTAACTACTCCTAATCTAATCTTAACATTTCTACTTGCTCATCTTGACACTTTGTTCACACTTCAATAGTTTCTTTTTTCTACAATTGTACATAACAATGTTTCCACTTAAAAAACAGCCCATTGGTTCAATACCGTCTAGTCTAAAATATTTTAAGTTATCACTCAACGTGTTTTTAAAGTTTTCATAGTACGGATCACGCTCACACCTATTCCTTGTCTCAATCGGTGTCACTGACGTCCTCTGAATTTTTTCAAAATCCATATTCTCATCTTTGTGCTGTTGAAGATCAAAGTGATTGGGATCTATAAGTGCCGTACATTTTGGGTATCGGCAAAAATAATTTTCTCCAAAGTGATCAGGATTTTCAGTAGCTGGTAATGGAACGTTGGCTTTCTGGGTAGTTTCAGGATAAGAAAATAGCTTCTTCTGTCCAATATTGGGCACGTTCTGATTTACGCTGTTTTGTGTCTTAAAATCCACAACCGGATAAGTATAATAACACTTTGTTGCTGGAGTGTTGTACATGTATACTGGAGAAAACGCCACTTGTTGATAGTTGGACTCAAGAGTAACTTTACGAATGACTTTCATTTTAAATTTATGTGTCATTTTTCACTTAATGTTAACACCTTGAAAGCAAAATAAAGACTAAAAGTAATAATCGAATTTATCACCTTTTATAATTTGGCAAGTAGGACTCGGGTAACCAATTAGGTCAAAGAGGGATATGGTCATTGTTATCTTAATTACCACTCAGTATCGAACTTAATTGTTTGTTTATAAATAGCCTTTCTTGTAATAATTTTATATGCCAGGTAGTAAAGTATTATGGTGATTATTTTGTTATATTATTTGTTCGAGTGAACAGTAAATTATACCTTCAATTGATTTTTCCCTCGGTAATTTGGTTTTCGTATTTTATCCAACATTTTGGAAATAAATCTTAAATCTGCCTTTTTGAAATTACCATATAAGGAGACGTTTCTAAGGAACCTTGCACTTTTTAATTTAATGCAAGAATTTAAGCTAGCTATTAACTAGATCCGAATTTATGTGAACTTCAAACTTGCATGTCTCACTACGTCCACTGCCTCAATCAACCCCATCACTTCTGATCAGGCAAATACAAATACCAGGGATGTTGGTAGTTTTTCTTTTGCGTAATCCTTAATCAGAAAGCAGTTAGCAGATAAACGTTACCACGAATACTGGATTAATCTAGTATTAAGCAAAGAAGTATTTTTAGCGAGTTTTCCCATTTATATTTTGATCGATTAGATGCCGATAGAAAGTTTACAATTAAATTATACTATTTGTTCTGCATATCCCACAGGGGATTCCTTTCGTTTAAGACATTTATTAAGTTTTCTACTTACATGGCGGGAGTTTCTTCCGAATTGATGCAAAAAATCCTATCTTGGCTAGACCAATCGTATTTCTGATGTCTTCGGACGAAGACACACGAACATAATCGTTCCAATGAACGACCTTGAATGTAGTTGTTGGAAATGGGATTGTTCCTAGGATTTCGTCAGAACTCGCACATTCGTAGTAGTAGAATTCGAGGTTAGTAAACTACTATCATGTCATTTAGTCGCCTTTATTTCTCCTATTTTTGACAGATTTGATGTATTTGTCAATAATGTTTTTTTTCATTTTTGCAGATTACTGATTAATCTTAAGATATATAATTTTTCTCGACTTTATAACTTATCCTTTGATAAGATTGTTGTATCAGCTCAATTCAGACCAGATGTCAGAGAAAATATTTCACACCAATTTTTTCATCATAAGTGGATTGGGAATCAAGGTTTGTGGTAGTAAATAATTGAATATTTTTTGTTTTATTAAATTTTATAAACTATGTCCCATTGTATGGTTTCTTAGATCGCGAGACTTAACTATATTAGATTTCTTCTTGTGGTTATAACTAGAAAAGACATGGTGGAGCAAATACAATAGCCGTTCAGACGTATCACCCCCGCTATGCTTCAGAAAGTTAGTGCCATAAACAAAACCCTTTAGGGTCGGCGATGATAAGAGATGTCATAAAAGTATATTTATGACTCTGGCGACAAAAAGAGTTCGGTACACCTACAATAACAATCATAAAACTTTACAACCTGTCAATTTAAAATATCTATAAATAAACAATTACTTTAGATAACAAAGGGTATGGTAACACAATAGCCCTCTTTAATGTAATACATTAATAAAAGTTTCATAGAATCTACCTGCCAAATTATTAAACCAGAACAATTTGGGTGTTGATTTTAGTCTTTTTTTTTTGCTTTTAAAGTGTTAATACTGAGTAAAAGTAAGTTATAAATTTAAAATGGCATCTAATTCTAGAGTTTCTCGTGAGAACAACTACACTCAAGTTGCGGTTCCTACAGTTTCCCCACACCACGTACCGGTAACAAAGCGTTATTATACTTAACCAGTCGTGGATTTGGAAAAATAGTCCAGTGACAACCAGATCTTGCACAATTTTGGAAAGAACAATCTATTTTCTTTTACTGAAACAACTCAAAAAGTCAATATCTCACCATCCGCTTTTGGAAGTCCAAGCCAGTTTGGTGAAAATTACTTTTGCCAATGTCCAAAATATAGGCCATCAATAGATCCCAATTGCTTAGATATCCGACAGAACATAAATTGAGACAGGAAAAAGGCGCGAGTGTGATCTGCACTATGAATATTTTAAATTTTCATTGAGTGAAAATGTGAAATACTTTAAACTAAAAGGACCAATGGATTTTTTCTTTAAGTGGTACAGGAAAGAAAGCTATCAAAATATGAACAAAGTGAACAACGAGGGCGAGTAAAAAGATTAGGATTAGTTTAGATGCAGTTGAAGTTACAAACGGTGATAAATTGGCAAGGTACCACTAGTGCTATACATAAAGTCCCTCTAGTCCGGTCAAGTTAGCATCAAAAATAGGGGTAAGGTTACATTAATTCGCACCTTGCTAAAAATTGGCATGAATGTTGGGAACCCTATTGTACACAATTTGTCAATTATCCACATCAATCCGAAGTGTGGAAAAAAATTTATTCAAGGTCAAATGTTGCAAAAATCGGTTTTTTGTGTTTTCCAGCTAAACGGTAAGTTTTATAATAAAAATAGGTGAGACAAAAATTATTCATCATGCAATTATCTATAAAAATTGTTCAAACACTTTTTTTCCACCATTTCGGAGATACAGCGATGCAAAATGTTGAAAAAGTTGTATTCTTCATAATATGCACACGTTTCCGCGCCACCCGTGAGGTAGTGTACATGGCGCGTTTTTTTTACGTGGTTTCCCCGGTAGGCCTATTCCACGATCTATTGTGCTTCTGTTGAGTTAAAAAGCTATTGTATTAAATTGAAAATGGTACTATTGTAAATAACAAGAGCGGTGTAAGTAATGCGTAAATTGAGAAAATTATTTGTCTGATTGATACTCTTCTAATGGAACATAATCAGTCAGATTGAATATCTTCTCGAATGATTGCTGCCGCAGCCTTCACGATTCTAAATCGCTCTTCTTTTTCATTTGTTGTTTTTTTTCGTAGCTAGCTCGATTTAAAATGTCATAGTGATTATCAACAAAACATATTAATGTTGATGCTCCTGACTTTTTTGTTATAATAATTTTATCGCCATACTTCAACTTTAATCGTAACTTAATGGTTCTATTATCTAACGAATTGTTGCAAATATTTTGTAATTCGTCTAATGAAAATTGACAATCATCACTATTTTCGATGTGTGCAAATATTTCTTCCATTAAAAGATTCGTACTTTCAGATTGAGGACGACCGGCTTGACCCCCCGTAGTTGGTCTCAAGAAGGCATTATGACAGTCTTTATGATACTTAGCTTCGGCAGCAACTAAATCATGTTCGAACTCAATTCGAGTAATAACAGCTTTTGCTACATGATCAGAACGAGTCTGGGCTATATTCAGGATTGTTTCTTTGAATGAAAGTGTTGTTACATGAAAAATTTTACGCCGATACTTCAGTGCTTTTCTGTTTTCTAGCTCTTCATTCAATTCATTGCCACAAAATAAGCAACACTTTTTAAAACAAAAAAATGGTTCACTTACGCGTGCTCTAGTACGAGGTGGACTTATTTTTGATGTACTAGCTTGTTCTTCATCCTGTTTTCTTTTCAATGCAGCGATTGTACTCTTCCGAGTATAGTTTTTTCGACACTGCACATGAACTGTCATAGAAGTCTGGTCTTTCAGGTATTCCGAAAATTCATCACCTCTTTCAATACTTGCATTAATTAATGTCTTTAGGCCACGATCAACAGTAACTGTTTCGCTTTCGGTCAAATGTTTATTACAAATAAAGCACAACTGCGACATTTCTATTACAAACACAAAACTGCACAAATTTTGTTTGAAAATATAAGCAATAACTACGTGTTCTTACTACGAAAGAATGCTTGAGACTAATACTATTCTATCTAGGGAGGCCCTTCAAAAAGGAGCAGGTATACGAGCGTCGCCACGTGGACAATTGAATAGCAGACAGATGTTGCTCAAGGCCGTACGGTCATATAAAATGAGGGACTGGGTTTTTTTTGGAGTTTATATTTTTAAAACTGTATAATATGTATGTATACGCTACGAAAATTAATATTTTTACTTATATTATCGTTCTGTAACGTATATTACGGTAATTGACAGTAGTGAACATAACCCGATTCGCTCGATCCCCCCACTCCTCGACCTTGACCTTGACCTTGCTTCACCCCTCTTTGGCCCCGCCCACATGTCCTTGTCATTGACCTTGAAAATGCACGTGTGCTTTGGCCTTGGCCTTGTGTTCAAGGTTGTGTGTGTGACCTTGACCTTGACCTTGGTCGAGACGACCTTGACTTTGTTGAAGGTCATCTTGGGTGTGTGACCTTGAAGTAGTTATTTGTGCATTGTAATAGTGTGGGATGATCTTGAAATGATTTTGACCTTGCAAATTGTTCTATAAATTGTGTGAGTCTACTTGCATTCATTCAGTGTGAAATGTCAGATACGGAACTATCTAAAGAAAAAATTATAGAGCAAGTCGGCAGAGTAATTTGTTTATATCAGAGTAATTTAAAAAGTTTGTGTGATTTTGAAGAGAAGGATCTAGCATTTTTTCCTCTCGAATATTTAAAAACTTGCGTTGATACGCTGAGTTTACGGCAAATTTGGGATAAGCTGCCAGCGTCATATCGGTGTAACAAGGAACTACAGTTAAGCTTACCCTGTTACATTCACTATGAACAAATATATCGTCATCATATAGATGGGCCACCACCAGCAATAAAAAAGTGTCGTGAATGTAAAAATGAGTGAATAATATGAATAGTGCTTTGCAAGAGACAGTAAAAAAATTGGGCGATGAGTTCACTGAAACGGCTAATAATTATTTCAATGATGCAATGAAAAGTCGAGCAGAATGGGCGTCGCGCTATTGTGATTTGGCTTATGAATATGAAAAGGCTGCGAATGCATGTCGTAAATATTGCAGCAAAACAATAAATTTACAAGACTTTGTTCGCGAGATAAAAAAGTTGGGGTTTAGTGACTGTTTGGAAAAACTGATTAGGTTCATTGCAGATCCGGTTGTGTTAGATGAAATTAGAGTGTAGGACTTAAGTTTAACGTAGTAGTAGTTAATATGGAAAGTTTAGTGCGAGAAATGTACGAGGAATTTCTAATTTCTGCAGCCTGTTCGGAATTTTACGCATATGAAATGCAAGATTCGGAGGCTCAGGACTTTAGTGTATTTTTTAAGTATATGGACCATGCCGAAGTGTGTCTTTTAGCTAGTATAGTTTGTAAGAATTTTCTAAGAGATAAAAACAAACAATTATTATTGAACAAATTAAGGAAATTAGGTTTAGGTGATAATGTTAAACGCATAGAAGAATGGCAGAAAAAAATCAATGAATAAAGTACATAAAATGTAGTTATTTGTTTCATTATATTTTGTCCTTGAAGTTATCCTTATACCAATTTAAATGTGTGACGTCATTTGACCTTGAATACTCCTCCCACTATTTCTATCGTTAAGCTACCCCCACCATTGTTACAATTCGACCTTGAAACCCCGCTATAAAGGTTCGTGGGAGAAGAAGTGACTTCAAACAGTCGCAGATATCAGTGGCATAAACATCAAATATTGTGTTCGTGTAGTGTTCTGAAAGTGCTTTTATATTCACGGTAATTTTTGGATTTATATACCATTTTTTTCAATAATGAGTATTGCAAAAGAAACTCTAGATGAAATTAATGAAATGTTTAGCAAAGATTTCGAGGTTTTAGAGAGAAAAAAGGTTACCGAAATGATTGTAGGCAAAGTGTATAAAATTGTAAAGATGGTTTTAATGACTACACGATTTGGTAAAACTCTTTTAGTGGCTTTACACGATGACGGTGATAATAGCACATTTGAGACTTTTTTACCCAAACGTGTGGCCGAAACACTATCTGACGATATTGTAGATATTATGAGTAAAACTAAAGATAAATACACTCTAACTTATTTGGGGCAGGGCACTAGAGTTTTTGGAAACAATACTCGAACATTATTACGTTTTGGCTCATTGGAGTAAATTGTATGTAAATTGTTTGAAAAAAAGGATGTAATTAAATTTAAAATATAGTTGCACATGTCAGAATACTTACGCGTGTTCATTATTTCTGTTAAAGATGTCTGCTGATGCGACGACGACCGCCAACGAATGTGTAGATAGATACATATTTTGGTTGGGGAGAGAATTAAGAAATAGGGCTCACGATATGTTAGATAGCGTAAATGATTGGTCGCATATTGATGTAACCAAAGATCAATATAAGAACGAGATCAGGGATACAATCAATTTTATGGCTGGGGCACACTTGTGCGACAAATTTTTATATGGTTCCATAGACATGGATACATTTTGTGCTGAAATGGTTGAATAAGAATTAAAAGAATACCTCGTCAATATTCCACATTTACCAGGTGAGCTTGCTGCAAAATATGAATTGGTTTCTGCAACAGCAACAGCCCAAGACGTTGACGATCGAAATAGTGTCGGATGGGATAGAATTTTGAGCAACGAAAACGAAGACATGGAAAATTAATTTTTTATAATTTTTGTATTTGTGCAATTAAATAACTGTAAATAAATATCTGTTACAATCACAGTTTTATTTTATTTCTATTATAAACATACCAACCCAATAGATCATAGTCAGTGTTTCTTTTTCTCAGCTGAAATATTTAATATAAGTAGGGCAAATAAAAATAAAATAGTTTAGTAAAGATTGAAAATGAGTCGAGGAAACAACACAATTGATAAATTTGGTCGTCAGAAATATAATGAAAAATATCATATATTATCTGGGCCACAAGGGATTGGTTTTAAACTTACAGCGGATGGGCAGTATGATATGGGTGGAAAAATCATAACCAACTTAGGCGAACCTAAAGATGATGACGATGCTGTGACAAAACACTTTGTTAATAGAAAGTTTTACAATTTTGCAGTTGTAATATGTGACATATTTAACAAGGATGTCCTCCCCATGATATTCAAAAATAATAGTGAGCTTAAAACAAAAATTGAAGTTATGCAGAAAATACTCTATCATCAGCCTTTAAATGACTCATTAAGCGCACTGTCGTACGACTCGACTTCAAAAAAAATCTAAAAAAAGCAGGTTAAAGAATAGGAGAACGCACTCCGAGTGGCATAGCCTTGAAGATAACGTCGTAGTCGTCGGTGAATTGGACCTTCCCTCCAAGAATATTGAAATGTTATTTATGTGTATGATGTTTTATTGTCATTGTTTTTAATAATGAAGATTGAAATAAAAAAACTTTATTTTACAATATATTGTTTATTTATTTTACATTTTAAATAAAAAATATAGTCATACAATATGTTATTTAAACAATATTAGCTTTATCTATCCAAGAGTTGAAGTGGTTGGGAAATCCTAGCCATTTGACAAATAATTGTTCGATGTGATTTTTCTTGCGTTGTCTAAGGACCTTTTCTACTAGATAAACGTCAGGACTGCTTGTTTTTTGTAGTTCTGATTCGTAAAAACACCCTCTTATAGGCTGACCTTCTAACGATTCCAACAAGTAAGTAGGTGGATTTGTAACGTTAACTTTTACAACTTTAAACAATTCGGTTGACCAAGAGGGCGTATATCCTTTCTCGAATAAGCTTTTGTACTTGCTAATACGCACAATGTCACCCATGGAAAACTTAAATTTTTTAGGTACAATTTTTAAATAATCATATGCTTTAATATGTGTTTTTTCTTGCACGTCTGCAGGTTTCATTCCAATGGTGCGATGTTTCGAATGGTTATAGGTTTTTGTTACTGCCGATAATATATGTATCCATTTGTAAGATCCTCTTGTCGAGAATTGTTTATATAAATTATTTTTTAAAGTCCTTATGACTCGCTCAACAATTGCAGCTTTCTTTGTGCTGTAAGTGGAATAATGATTTATATTATATTTTTTCATCAGGGCTTGAAAGTTTGTATTATAGAACTCCTTTCCTTGATCACTTTGCAGATTTGTTGGTGTATATGATGCCTCTTCAATGATGCTTTTCATCGCATTAGTAACTTCTATACCAGTCTTGTTTTTTATGGCTTTGGTATAGACAAATTTCGAGTAACAATTTATACAGACCAAAATATAACGATAACCATCGTTTTCATCAGCATACTGTTGCATTTCAGCCAAATCAATTTGCCACAAATCTCTGTATCCTTTTATTATCGTGCGCCGTCTTACAAAATTTTTTCTAGCCGTTCTATGTAGTTCATTAACAATCTTGATTTTTTCTAGACTGGGCTCCATATTATTAGTAATACTAAAGGTTTCAGATCGAAGGAAGAACTGAATAATATCATTAAATATTGAGCTTAATATATTATATCTTCTTCTCGTAATTCCTCTATGATTGACATAATTTCATTTTCGTGTCCAGTGTGACCGGCCATTTTGGAACTCCACAACAAACGTAAACGATCCACCAACTCTTTAGCTTGGTTCCAGTAGACATATTGAAATTTTTTCGAAGATAATTTCTTTTTTGTGGGTAACTGTAGTTTTTCCGAGAGATTTTTTCTTGTAATAGTACCACCTAATTTTGTGCCCATTATCAGAGGTTTAATAATTCGTAAATATTTGTTCCATCTGGTCTCCCGTAAACCATCACTTTTTTTAAAATTGTTGTAGACAGCACTCGTTGATTCCAAAATTTCCTTGTACGTTGAAAGTACATTATCACTTAATTGTTGTTGTTCCTTGCCTACACTTGGGGGTGTTTTAAGAAATAACAAATCATAAAGTGCCGGTGATCCACCATATTCTGCAATATTTTTCCCTTTCTTGTATAAGACAATATTTCCATTTCGAAAACGCACCTCTAAATTACCAATAAAATTTTTGTTATGATCTGTTTTTGAACCAAAACGTACACCATATACAGTATCGTATAGAGATGGTTTCGAACGTAATCCTTTCAGGTGTGCGTTTAAAGTATCGGAAGTTGTGGTGTCAGCGGATGCGAGAGATGTATTAGTTGATGTCGAGGGTGTATCAAACACCGATTGGCTAATATCTTCTTTTGAAATGCGATGCTGCTGCTGCTGCTGCTGAATAGGTGTGGAGGTTTGAAAGGAATGTGTAGGTTGGGGAAAACCTGATATTTGAGTGGACTGCACTGATGTACTGAGACTATGTGGCTTTGTAGCTGGATAATGTTGTTGTTGATGTTGTTGTTGCTGCTGCTGCTGACGTTGCTTAACCACATCAGATATAGTTGTCAACGGCTTAGAAATGGGTTCGTAAAACTTTTCCAATTCCACAACATTAAACTCTTTAGCCGCTTTAATTTGTTTAAATTTTTTTCTGACGGCATTGGTAGCTTCCACTAGTTTACGTTTTAAGTCGATCGCGTTATTCATGATGTTAACAAAGGACGTTTCAACAATCAAATGAGCGTTTTCTCTTATTATTACAGTAATATATAGCTATCAAATCCTTTACGGTATCTTCCCGATTTCACATCACTGTCTTTATCAATTACTAAAAATCCATACTTATTATCCCAACATTTTGAGCACATTTCTTGAAATTGAGTAAAAGTTAGATCCGGTGAAACGTGGTCGGAAAATATGTGTTTCATATTCAACTCATCTTGTTTAAACATAATAATAAAATTGGCGTTGTCTCGCACAAGCTGTTTAGGCACTCGCGAATATGTTTGCGCTAGGTAAAAGGAGTCGATATTTTTATGACGTCCCATGCTAAAGTACAATCTTATAACATCTTGTTTTTCACATATAACATCATCAAAGATAAATATAGAGTTTGGTTTTACATCGGACGGTTCCACAATATTACTGGAATCACTAAAGGCATAGTAGCCTAAACCTTTGATGGGCGCTAAAATTTTCCTTAAATACTCATATTTCGGTTGATACAGAGATTTCGAGTAAATATAGACATTTTCGAAACGTAGCCCAAGGGGGTGTGTAAGCAGCGAAATCATGACATTAGTTTTTCCACAATTGGATGGACCAATTAACAGGCCGCGAATAGAGGAAGGAAGTAGAGGACCGTGTCTCTTCATTATCTTCTTTTCAAATCCAAGTCCGACTTTTTCATCGAGATTGTCAATAGGAAGTTTTTGTTTAAGATCGATAACGCGCATCTTAGGAAAATTTGATATTTTATAGGCAATTTTTCACAAAAACTGTCATTCAGATGCCGAGCGTCAAACGAAGTGGACGGTCTCACGTTTCCAACAAAACTGGATACGGTATTGTGAATTCGTTAATAAATAAATTACCATTCGAGGTACACATTCCTGGTTATCAATATTGCGGACCCGGAACAAAAGTAATAAAACGTGTAACAAGAGGTGATCCAGGCATTAATCCTTTGGATGCCGCATGCAAAAAACACGATTTAGCCTATTTACATAATAAAGACAACATAAGTGCGAGACATCGAGCGGATTACGAGCTCGAACAAAGTGCTTGGAATAGAGTAAAATCGAAAGATTCCAGTTTAGGTGAAAAAACAGCAGCTTGGTTAGTTACAAACATTATGAAAGGAAAACAACGTTTTGGTATGGGTGTACCATCATCATTATCAACAAAAAAAACATCTAGTAAAGGCACGCGTCATACAAAAAGGAAAGGTGTTAATAAAAATCGACATGTTCGGAAAGCCAGTTTCGGAACAGCTATTCGACAAGCAGTTCGAAGGGAATTATTAAAAGCCGGAAGTAAAAATGTGTTGGAAAAAAATGTCATGAATGCATCTAAAATAGCTCTGTCGGCAGCACGTAGATCGGTAAAAGCGGCAGGTGGCAAAAGGAAGGTTCGTACACCGAGAATAATACCGATTCCTAAAACTGGTGGAATATTACCATTAATACCAATTTTTGCCGGGTTATCAGCTTTGGGTTCATTAGCCGGTGGGGCAGCGGGAATTGTGCGCGCCATAAAAGCAGTAAAAAAAAGCAGCGAAGATAAAACCGGTGCCGGCCTGTATTTAAAATCGAAAGGAAATGGTTTGTTTCTAAAGCCATATCGTAAAGGTATGGGATTATTTTTAAATCGTAGATCAAAAAACTAATTGAATCCCTACCTCGAAGACCACTATCTAACATCGATATAGAAAAATATGCCAAAAAGAAAAGAATAGGACACTTTCGAGGCGTTTATATGAGGGATTTATTACCTAGACAAGGTCCTCGACGTTACGAAGCAGCAATAGTGAATTTGGATAGTACGCGTGGTGCAGGGACTCATTGGATAGCTTATAGAAAAAATAATTCTAAAGTAACATATTATGACAGCTTCGGCGATTTACCCCCACCGATCGAATTGGTACGATATCTACAAACGGGATCGGAACCATCAAAAATTATTTACTATACATACGATCGTCAGCAGGATTTTGGAACAGTCTGGTGTGGACATTTGTGCTTAAAGTTTCTTGTCGAATCATCAGCGTAAAAGATGTCATCATCATCGTCGTCACCATTAACACCGCAAATGGATCGAAATAACTATACTAAAATGTTGCAATCACTGAAAGCATTTCATCTAGCCGGTGGATTAAGGAAAATGACCGTGAAACAGTTAGAAAACTTGCCCAAGGAAGTGATGATTGCATTAGCCCCAAATGAAATTCCATTCGTTTGGGAAAAGTTGCCCGAGCACCTTAAAAGCGATATCGATATATTAAAATATCAGTGCGGTTGCAAACATTATTTCAGCAGCAGCAGCAGCAGCAATTTAAACGAGGTTATGACTGATGAGGATCTTACGGCTAGAAAAATATTTTGTTGTTATTGCAAAATCAGCGATGTGCGCATAAAAGCAGAAAATAGCATAAAAACATCACTATCTAATGCAGTGAGAAAAGGTGTGAAGATGAATCTTTTTAAATGTTGCCGCTAAGAATAAAACCGAGATGTGTGATGTTTTAATGGTTAGTCATGTCTTATACGTTCACACTAACAGGACACTCGAGCGTCTTAAGCGCCGATTTTTATCCACCAGTCGAATTAAATAGAGAAAACAAATATGGTCTGGCATTGCTGGGATTTTACACATACAATTCAATTTTTAATGTGGACGAAAGCAACAATAAGTTTGCCTACATGAAGGAGGGTTACACCACCGAGCCGATACAGTTGCAGATTCCACCTGGGGCCTATGAAATAGATGAGATAGGTAAAGCTATGTTGGAGGCTTTGAGGATTTCAACTGAAGAAAAGAACGATGGAATCTTTTACTTGGTTGCTAATAATAATACGCTGAAATGTGAACTGAAATCCCAATATACTATAGATTTCCGGGGAGAGGCGAGTATCGGTAAAATGTTAGGATTTAATCATACAGTGTTAAAAAGAGACAAAAAGCACGAATCAACCGAGATGGTGGAAATAATGAAAGTACGCATCATACGCGTAGATTGTAATATAATTTCCGGAGCATATATGAATTCGGTGGAAGGTCATACCTTGTTCGAATTCGATATCGACGTGGAGCCCGGTTACAAAATCAGTAAAGAACCACAAAATAATATTTATATGCCGTTAATGCCGGCAGGACGTCAGTTTATCGACAACATTACTCTTCGCATCTTGGACGATAGCGGTGATCTAATCAATTTTCAAGGCGAGAAAATAATCGTGAAATTGGAACTGAAGAAACTTTCATAGAAATGGGTTTTTGCTTCAATCGTCAATTGTGTGTGCTGTCGACTAAGATGGGGGAACCGCCGAAACATAATAAAAGTAAAAGAAGAGTTAACGTCAAGGTTAGTCGTCGTCCAGACGTTAGATCACAAACATCTCAACAGTTATCTGCCGAAGACTATAAATTTTTAAAATCAATCGGTCTTAAAGTGCGAAAATGATTTCCACAACCAGCGATAAAATAGAGGTTTTCTTCGAACCCATCTTGGACAATTCCATTATTAGTCTAGAAGAGCATACGTATAAACCATACGGATCTCCATCATTCAACAATTCGGATGAAGTCCGTATCCCCATTAATTTTCAAGATATTATACTGGATATCGCCGAAAGTTACATATATATCGAAGGAAAATTTAAACCCATAGACGCAACGAAAAGATGTTTTTTATCAAATAATGCCCTCGCATTTTTGTTCGATGAAATTCGCTACGAGATGGGAGGTGAACAGGTCGCCGTGGTTCGTAAACCTGGAGTTACGACGACATTAAAAACCATGGTTTCATTCGGAAGTTTGCAACAAAGATCTCTCATGACGTGCGGATGGGGTCTCGACGAAGCAAACCAAGATATCGTAGACACGGCAAGTAACGTATTCTCCGGGAAATTACCCTTAAAATATCTTATGGGATTCGCCGAAGATTACGCAAAAGGTGTTTTCAACGTAAAACAAGAGCTTATTATGATTATAGCTCGCACTTTTACCAATTGTTACGTCGGCGAAGTAGAGGCAGAAATTAGTATCGACAAAATCGAATGGAAAATTCGTCACATCATTCCAGACGACAAGCAAAAATTGAAAATACTGTCTCGCATTAATAAAGGAGGAAACAATGCCAGTATTCAAATGGCATATCGTAAATGGGATCTGTACGAATTACCAGCTTTAAGGCAAACATCTTCCGACGTGTGGGCCTTGAGAACGAGTACAAGTCTGGAAAGACCGCGCTATATAATCGTCGGGTTTCAAGACAGCAATAATTGCGACAAGAAAGAAAAAAACGCAACCCAGTTTACCCACGCCGACGTATGCGACATTAGACTGTATCTGAATTCAACCGTTTATCCATACGAAAGATGGAATTTAGATTTCGCCAAGAAACTGTACGCAGCAGCCTATTACAATTACGAAAACTTCCAAAGCAGCTACTACGGGCGCGAAATAAACGATCCGATGATAACGTTCGCGGAATATATGAAAAACCCCGTTTTTATTATCAATTGCAGTCATCAACCAGAGGCGATTAACTCATCGACAGTGGATGTAAAATTGGAGTTCCAAACGAGAAAGAATAAATTCCCCAAAGACACTAAAGTGTACGCATTAGTTATTCACGACTCATTTTTTAGTTATAATGTATTAAACGGTTCGGTGACCAATAAATCTATATTTTAATGTATCTATTATATGTAACACAAAATAATGTTCTTGAATCAATAAATTTGTAATGAGTGAAGTAGTAGTTTTATATTTATTTGAAACCCAACCAAAAAAAAAGGTGGCGGAAAAGCCCGCTCTTTAAGAAAAGAGTACGGGAACTTAGAAAATGGTGGTTTATTAAGTGGAAAAAAGAGCTTAAATAACACAAGAAAAAATTTTTAAGGCAAAATATGAAAACAACGATTTAGAAAATTTGTAGGAAAGTAACGGTTAGGAATAGGGAAAAAAGTTATAAGAAAAAATTATAGAGGAAATCGAGTACTATAAGCAAGCATTTTTCTCGATAGTAAAAACGTAAAAAAAATTTTTTTCAAAAAAAAATTGAAAAATGGTGAATGCGCGCCAAAGTTGAAGTTTTGGAGCAAAATGATATTAGGAAATTAGAAAGAGAATTTTTTTCTACATATGGTAGTACTTTTCAAAATTCGGAAAGATGAAATTTTAAGAAAAGGGTTATAGTAAGTTAGTAATTTGGATTTTTTAAAGCGCTGTAGCTCGGGAACCGTTCAAGATAGAAAAAAAATAAAAGCACTTTGATAGCCCAAAATTTTGAGGAGAATGCGATGGTGTAAAAAAAATTAAATTTTTTTTTTTTTTGAAAATGCTGAATACGCGCTAAAGTTGAAGATTTAGAGAAAAACGGTATTGGGAAATTAAAGAGAGAATTTTTTCTACATATTGTAGTATTTTTGAAAATTCGAAGAAATGAAATTTGAAAAAAAGGGTTATAGAAAGTTAGTAATTTGAATTCTTTAAAGCGCTGTAGCTCGGGAACCGTTCAAGATAGAGAAAAAATAAAAGCACTTTAATTACCTAGAATTTTGAGTAGAATACAATGGTGAAAAAAAAATTTGGAAAATCTTAAAAATTACAAAAAATTTAGATGAAAAAATTGAAATTCTTGAGTTAGGAGGCTAGGGCCGCCGAACGGGAGTATGTGGAAGTTGTAGGGGAGGGTTTCTTTTTTTTTTTTTTTTTTTTTTTTTCTAAGTCCGGAAATTTTTTTTTTGGATTCTAGAGAAAATTTCCCACAATATATGTATTTTTCCAATTTTTTATCGTCAACCGTTACGACGCCAGAGCCCATCCAAAATGCGATGAAAAAATTTTTTTTATATTAGCGAATCGGGAAAAATAGTGTGATATACTTCAACTCTTCCTTATTACGATTCCGTCAAAACATTTTCAAAATTTTCCTTACCTTGCCTGAAAATAATTAAAATATATGCATAATTTGCATTTTTTGTAAATATGTAGCAAAGTAATGGTTAGAAATATCAAAAAAATTTATTTGAAAAAATGTAGAGAAAGTCTAGTACTATATGCTAGAAAAGTGGAGGGGGGTAGTTTGTGTCCATAACAGAGATACGGTGAGTTATAAAATCATATTAATCTCAAACTTATATAATGCATATATGCACTCCACCTTACCCCCTCCAACTTTTTGAATGTATATAGAGGCTGGTATTAGAATTATTTCATCATTACACATTCGATCGGCAAGATGGAAGATATACCAAAAAGGATCATTGGCATTGTCAGGCCATTCGTGCCCGGCAAAATATGCAAGTGTGAGGAGTGCGGGGGTACCGCACCAGGAGCGGCACCTTCGGCACCGCCTGCAACGCCGACACCACCAGCGACGACGACGGTGCCGCCAATGAGAAGACCAAGGGCTGCACCTAGGTCGGTGTTAATATCGTTGGGTATTACTCCACGGTAGGCACCCCACCCTCCCCCCAGGCCCTTTTAGGGCCACAAAAACGGTCCTTTTCAGGACCACATTATATTTTGATCGTAGTTTAGTAATCGTCACTTATGGGGCGAGATATTCGTTTAACGACGATTTGTCTCGTAGCTTAAGTGCCAAGTTATATGCTTGAGAACCTATGAAAATGTTAACAGTTCAAACAAGGTTTCTATTATTTTTTTTTTGTAATGTATTCTTCACAAAATATTAAGAATAAGTCTTATTGTCTAAACAAATCTAATTCCTTATTTAAAGTTTTTGAAAAAATCAATAATTCTATAAGCTCTCACCAATACATAACATTTAGAATCCGTTGGTGGGGTGGGGGTAGTTCTATATATATGAGACTGGGCCAGTTACACAGTCATATATTCATCAACCCTCATACGATGAACATGGAGGAAGAAAGACCCGCCAGCCGAGGCTCATCCATCTTTAGTGATGACACCGTAGCCGACAACGTTGGAGACCTGCAAGTCTTCGACGACGACGACGAGGTGGATTTTGAAATTGATGTCCTACGTTGGGACGACTTGGATTAGCCGATTCCGCTAGTATATGACCATGATCCGGGTCTAGTGGAATTAGACGATGCGGGCGATTGGGTCTTACAAAGACTCGAAACTCCGTCGCCGCAGCCAGAGCCGGACTCGACGGAAGATGCGGTGCTGGAAATTCCAGCATCACCAACACCCGACGACCCACAAGGCCCCTGCGATTCGTCAAGCTGGTGGTCGACCAGCGAGGATGGGGCACCATAAGCCCACACTCTCCCTGGCCCTTTTTAAGGGCACACAACAACGGTCCTTTTCAGGACCACAAAATACTTTGATCGTAGTTTTAGTACATATTAGTACTTTGTTACTAATATTGTATGTTTAGAATATACAATATTAGATACAAAGTATTAAAACTTTAAGTGCTGGTGGAACCCAGCTAAATCGTTCGTTCGTATTTGAGACCACAAACAACTTTTGGTCTCAATACGTAATACGACATTTGTTTTCACCCCCCACCATTAATTTGTCTCTATATATACGACCACCAATACTTATTACAATCATTTTAGTTCAACATGTCAGCGACTCAACAACAACAACAACAACAACCCATCCAATGCCCTGTGGTAGATTCTACCACAGAGAATTGTTTGGAGTGGGAGCCGAACGATCCTAGATGGGATGAACTTTGGCGGTTCATCATCGAATATACAGAGGATAGCACCACCACCCCCGCTGATGATGATGACGGGCCGTGCGACTCCACAACTCAATAAAAGAGTCGCATGTTTTACAACCAAACGGTCCTTTTCAGGACCACAAAATAATTTGATCGTAGTTTTAGTTGGTTATAATATTTTGTAACCAATATTTTATGTTTTTTTCATAAAAACATACAATATTGAGATACAAAGTATTAGAAGTTCTGGCGACAGAACCTTAACTTCATAAACCGAACCATGTTTTAGCATACTAGTAAATATTATCAGAAAATATTTACAACTATTGCTATTGCGTAATTTTAGTGGATTATTCACTCTTTTTTTTTATTACCTAATATTATGTGGGACAGGGCCTATATGAAATAACACACAAAAATAAATTTTCAAGTCATTTTTATTCTCATTATAAAATATAAAAATTTGATCAAACACTTTTTTTTATTAACTACAATATATATATATATATATATATATATATATATATATATATATATATATATATATATATATATATATATATATATTTACAAACTTAATACTATAAATTAAAAGCTAATATCTACAACTACCTAACACCTACTACATAATTTATTAAAGTCCTCTAATTGCCTTTTTAACCGCGCAGATTTCACCTTTTTTATCTCTAATTGTCTTTCAAGTTCTATAATGTCACTGTCACACTCGTCCACTTCTTTCACTAAGCGTTTTTTCATTTCGTAAATGTCTGTCAATTTGGTCTTCTGAGAGTTGGTGAAGTCTTCGACCCACTCCGGTTGTGATGGCTCGGAAGAAGACGCGGTTTTATTTGGTGAAGACGATGACGACGACGACGACGACGAAGCAGCGGAAACTTCATCGCCTTCAAAACAACGCTTAAACCGCTTCTTCATGGGTTTCCGGCACCCCAATATCGGCGACAGTGGCGCTGGCGCTGGGGAAGACTTCACCTCCGACACTATTTCATTCTCTACGCTGGCCGGTGTTGGTGGCGTTGGTGGTGTTGGTCCATCGGGGCCTTCTATGACTTCCACTTCCACTGACAATGGCTCTTTTGGTGCTGTTTTTAGAAAGTCGGGTAATGGAACAGGGGTGGAGGGACGCTTAAAGTTAAACTTTTTCTTCTTCCCTTGTCCCACACCTTTAATCGCCGAATAAAATGTTTTTTTATCGGCGATTTCCGACTTCCGCATAGTCAAGAGCTTTTTCAGTTTCGAAGCTTTCGGAGAAGATTCCCTAGGCCGCGATGCTTTTCGCACAACCACATCACTAATCACATTTATCTTTGGCTCCTTCTCCTCCGTCCAGCATTCCAGGAATTGCGCTGCCGACTGAACTAACTCTTCGTCGCGACCATCGTTGAGGGCTCGGTCTTCGGCATCTTCATGCTCCACGCCATTCCAGTTCTCGAACACCCCCGGACTTAACACTTCCAAACCACTCATGTTATCCAGCATGCCTTGCTGCGAACCGCAGCTCACGTCAAGAGCATCTAAAAGAGACCGTACACTCGACATTTTCGATATTCAAACTCACACAATTAACTTTTTCTTAGCACTGTACTGTTTGCTGTTCTGACGAACTGTGAAGAGCTCGAGCCAGCAAGTCTGCTTTTATGCCCATTTCCCCCACTACACCACCTTTATTCCTTTTGTTCGATGCATTAAGTATAATATTTAAACTTGTCAGATGCAAAGCCAAGGCCAAGGCCGACGTAACCGGCAATACCAGGGTCGTTTTCAAGGTTGTAATTTTCATGGATTTTTTTTTGTCCCTGTCAAGGTTATTTTAAAGAAGCATATAAATATAGTACTAAACTTGTTAGATGCGAGGCCGTTTTGCAATCCATATTTTTCTGCAGAGTCCGTTTATTAATGAAATAGAACCATATATTAGGGTGAAATCTAATGGTTTCAAATCAGTCTCACATAACAATGTCAGAAGTAAACACTATTGATAAGTTCGGTCGCAAAAGAAAATTTAAGGATTTTAACTTTATGCGAGGTCCTTCAGGAATAGGTTTTAAACTTACACCTAATGGAGATTACGACATGGGAAGCAAAAGATTGTGCTATTTAGCAGAACCTCTTGAAGGAGACGATGCGACCACACGAAATTATGTTGATAATAACCTTGCTCAGTGTGTGCAAGATACGCAGAAAGCTTTACATGACTCAACAATTGTTATTAAAGATATATTCAGAAACCAACTTGAAGGTTACGTACGCAAGAAATTAATTGAAACCGGTCAAGAACTTAGAGGATACATTGATGATACTGTTATTGCAATATATGAACTTAGGCAAGACGAACTGCGTGATGAACTTAACTCTAGAATGTTGAAAATTGAAAAGACTATGGAGGATCTTGTCAGCAAACCGGTTTCACATTAAACATTTACTCGTAGACCTGTGCGTTTAATTTACTATTAGACAAATTTTTCAACAATAACTTTTACAGTTTGTTATTTGTCGACACTTCATTATATTTATAATTTTAAAATAAAGGTTCAATAAAAAAGCAATCAAGTAATGAATACATGTTTTTTATTTAAAAAAAGAAAATTACAATACTATCGTTACATATTAATGTTGTATGTTCAATAGAAATAATAAAAACAATACAAATAATGAAATATGGATTTTCCAGATTACGTGCTGTCCTGACTTAGAAATGATTCCAACACGGTGACTAAATTTGCTAAGTTTTCTTCCGGGTCTGTTTTGTAAAAATCTATGTCTGCATGCCCCCAAGGTAGAGTTTTGGTTGAACTGGGAATTACATAACGTTTATCATCGCTATGTGACAATGCTACTTTATTTATTATGTTGGTATAAATGTTATGTAATTCACTTCTAAATGTCTTCATCTTTCTTAATATCAAACCACCCCGTTCAACAATTCTTTGGTAATCTTCCTGATGAAGGTCTTTCTCGATAACACATTTTTTGATACCTTTGGCTTTTTTTAATTCATTATTAATAGACTTTACATAATAAGCCTTCGCGCCGGTACCATAAAAACTTATTATCGGATCACCAGGAAACTCATCTTTCATTCTACCAACTACAGAATTACTTTTAATTATGTTGAAATTATTAATTTCGGGGTAATTTGATGTATCGAATTTTTCGGGGTTTTCTGATATAGTTTGATAAAAGTTTTCCGTATACACTTTTAATATAAGCGAGTCAGTATCGGTGTAAAGTAACGAAGCATCATCGCCAAACTTGGATTTAATAAAATTATAATAAAAATCGTATATTACAGTCTTTGATATATCTAATATGGAAAAACCGATATAAATTGGTTTATTGTACAATATTTTAACTTTATTCATATGTATAGCAACAAAGTTCTCGGTAAATATCGAGCTACTATTGAAATTGGGGCGGGATATTAGTGCTCTAGCTCCATTTCTGCCTACACTGTTCTCCCAATGTGTTACTAATTTTATATCCTTTCGATTTTCCACATTTTCCATAGTTTTACCAAATATCGCGTTATTTTTTAATTTAAAAGTGTCCTTCGCAAATTTTGTGGTGGCCTTGTTACGTAAATTGGTATTAAAATCAATATACGATTTTAGCCATTTTGATTGCTCAAACTGTAATACTCGATGGGTTTGCATTACCACTAAGCCGTTGGCGATGGCTTGTTTTAAAGTTCTATAGTGTACAATGTATTTTTTTTATCTTGTAAATTAGGAATTAATTTCGGTAATTTAGCGTTTTCTGTTGGCGGTATGATATTTTCTACTAGAAATGGAAGATCAGAATGTGCATCATGCAACTCAGTCGGATAATGCACATCCACTTCCAAAACGTAGCCATGTAAACTATCATCACCAACAGCCATAATATTTAAATCCAGAATTTCGCGCTCGCTTAACCATCGAAAACCACCATATGGTAATGCTTGTGACATACTATGACCATATAGATTTGTAGCATCAAGGTATGTTATAAATAAAGAAGGTTTTGTTGGGTAATAGTCTGGTAAAAAAATATTATTAGCGATGTGCTTCCTTTCTGTACACTGGCTTATGCCGCCGCGTATACCTTTCTTAAAAAAATGTATCATGTCTATATCAGTTAAGAGCTCTAACTCTACCTTAGTCATACGTAGCATACAATCAAATGATAAACTTGGAAGGGTATAGTAATGTGCTGGATCAAGTTTATCGAATTTTAAACAATTATTCCGAAATTGCTCAAAAACATCACACAATAGCAACACATCTGATTTTAAATACACGTCCGAATAGTCCCCCAAAGTTTTACACCCAAACAAGCGCCATACTTCTTTTGCTCTTCTATAGCTTTCATCGCTAATATGTTCTTCCCGTAAATTATCATAAAATTCATCTTTACTTGGAAGACATGTATTTTCCATTTTTTCTATAGAGTCAATAAAGCTATAGGGAAAAACACCCTTTTGACGCATCAAATTAAATTGGTTGATATTTGAAAAATGTTTCCGCGTTTCAATAAAATCGTCGTCGTTTAAACCGCTGCCTAAATTTTCCAAAGACGTTGACAGAAATTTAAAACTATCAATAAATCGCAACTTTAAATATTTCCTCTTGACTTTTCCACATTTACTATCAAAATAATCGTGCACATAAATGCTTTTGGTAAATGATATGTACTTTTCCTTACTTTGAGCCAAAACACCAATTTTATCCCCATATTTACATAACTCTTTTATAAATAAATGGCTGTCGTAGCCGCTTAAGTTATGAAATATGATAGGGATAAAAGAGGGTAATTTATAATTTAAATTACAAACGGAATGTGCAGCACCAAATCTTTTTGCACCAGTTATGTGACAGTGGTCTCGTACTTTAATCTCACCCTCTTCAAAAGGGCCTTCACATATACCACATATTTTAGCATCATTAAACTCCCTTTTTTCTTCAGGCGTTAACGGTTTCATAGGCTTAATGTCTTTTAAATATGTGTTGTATAGAGCCCTTAAATCACACTCGATACGATCCACAAAGACTTGAGCTGCATTATTCCCCCGAAATAGCTCAAATTTCGAAAGTGAGTCGTCAAAAGAGCATTTAATTAAATAAGCAAAAGAATATGGTTCATGTTTAAAACTTTTTACAGTGTAAGAATTTTGTGGGTTTGGTTGTACCGTTTCAACGGGTTTTAAAACAGATTCGGAATCTGCATAAACCACGAATGGAACGCGCATTTGCTTTTCTATACCCTCGAATTTTAAAATATTTTCCGGCACACTCTATCCAAATTTATCGATTTTTAAATCCACTGAGGGTGTTTGCGTGAAAATGTGGTTACAATCGTAGCTTTGATGTAAAGTTAAAGCTGACGGTGTACTAAAATAAATGAGGCAACCATCACAGAAATATATTTTATGTTGTTGACAACTAATTTGACTTGAAACTAAACGTGATAAATCCCGAATCCAACAATAATGACTCTTTGAACAAGTCGTATCACAAAAATGTTCACCGCCATCTTTACTACTACAGTCTTTTGTAATTAGCAATAAATTTACATGTCTATCCAACTTTTTTGACGCATACCTCAGTGGACCAATAACTTCATGTATTACTTCATTATTTTCATATTTAGATTCCAGACCGTATACGTTAATTGATATGTTGTTCATTTCCTCAAATTTTTTAATGTCACGTAATTTTACTGGAAAATCCATACCTGTTACATTTAGCACTCTAGAAAAATGGGGGTAGGATGTCTTCTGTGAAGGCTCTGCTGTTGGAGGAAACAATGCTGATGTTACAGCCCACGCAAAGCAAAATTCGTCCTGGTTAATCACATTGACGACAGCTCCTTTCTTTTCAATAGAACACGGCAACTTGATGTATGATGAGCCACCCATAGGCATATACTTGTTGATACCAACTTCCAAGTATAAAATTCGCACAAGAGCCCATCCTATAACAAGAAAAATAATATATAAAAATCAGTTTAATATATCGGGTTTTGATTTTTCCATACCTGAATCTTTCTCCTGGAACTCTGTCGCCTGCGTTTTTATTAATTCGGTGAAAGAATGGTAAACGGCATCCAAATCACTTTCTACACTAATTATTTGATTAGCAGTGTTGAAGGATTTTTCACTGAATATTTCTTGTGATGGAAGCATGTACTCGCCAACAGCTGTCATGTTAACTTTTAAAGCATGATGCACACGCAATAAATTATTAACAAGTTCCACCACCTTGGATTTAATGTCTGCAAAGAACATTACGTAATCGGAATGCTCCATATCACTGCTAACCCGATAGGTTGCAATTCTCCTTTTGAAGGCACATTCAACGAGTTGCACACCATGACATACCGGCAAACATGAATTATTTTTATGTTGTTGTGTTCGTTTATGCACCGACATATGATTTATTGGAACATCTACATTACATGTAGCGCAATTAATTAGCGGAATCGTCGATGTATACTCTTCAATTCGGAGCCATTTTCCTCCAGGCACTTCATTAAATCTCGCCGCACACGATTCTCTTTGATGACGTCTCATATTATAAATATTAGTAAACTTAGAACCGCAATTTTCACAAACATATGCCATGATTTGTCAAATATTAACACATGTACTACCTATACAAGTCAGAGCCAACTGATGAATGAAACTGCCCCATACCTTATATAAAACCATTCAAGGTCACCCCCAACCACGTAACATATCTTCAAGGTCACACACCCAAGGTGACCTTCAACAAAGTCAAGGTCGTCTCGACCAAGGTCAAGGTCAAGGTCACACACACAACCTTGAACACAAGGCCAAGGCCAAAGCACACGTGCATTTTCAAGGTCAATGACAAGGACATGTGGGCGGGGCCAAAGAGGGGTGAAGCAAGGTCAAGGTCAAGGTCGAGGAGTGGGGGGGTCGAGCGAATCGGGTTATGTCCACTACTATTGACATGCATATTATGAAGAATAAAACTTTTTCAACAATTTGCATCGCTGTATCTCCGAAATGGTGATTCTTAGGAAAAAAAGTGTATGAACAATTTTTATAGATAATTGCATGATGAATAATTTTTGTCTCACCTATTTTTATTATAAAACTTACCGTTTAGCTGGAAAACTCAAAAAACCGATTTTTGCAACATTTGACCTTGAATAAATTTTTTTCCACACTTCGGATTGATGTGGATAATTGACAAATTGTGTATAATAGGGTTCCCAACATTCATGCCAATTTTTAGCAAGGTGCGAATTAATGTAACCTTCAATGTCTATTTTGACCGGACTACTCCCAGTATTTTCGCCTATATTTTAAAGGCCGCAGCCTTTCGTTTTGCAAGACCATAATGGCTTATTGTTAACTTATATTTATCAACTGGATACTTGGAATGAATCTGATGTGTCGTCAATTTATAAAAAAGTGTTTTATAGAATGTAATGTCAAGGATTTAATTAAAACTTAGTGTATATCTCTGGTTCGAACACATCTTGAATGTTCAACAGTTGTCTGGACCCCTTGTTACGAAACATAAATTAACAAAATCTTACATTATTATGGAGCTCATTAATTATATTAACTGATATTTCTTTTATGTACATTAATTTTAACTGTTTTAGTTACTTTGTTTTGATTATTATAATTATTTATATTTTTCATTTGATATATATTTTTTATTTATTCACTTTATTTTTTACAGTTGATTTCTTTCTCTGTTTTTTTAAAACTTATTTATTTCGAGTTTTATTCTGCGCAATTTCAAATCTGATAAAAGTAGACGATTTTTTTTAGAAAATATTTAGAAGAACAGCTAGACATTAACAGTAAGATTCATTAATGAGATTTAACGTTTAAAGCCAATACACTTTTTATGGAAATAAGGCTTTCTAGTTAGTCAGTTTATATATATATATATATATATATATATATATATATATATATATATATATATATATATATATATATATATATGAAGTAAAATGCGAACAGTAAATGCAAACTTCGTTCCATCACATCCTTTCCGTGTTAGAGGTTGCACAGTTTGAATAGATTGCTACAGAACACAATCCATCCATTTCCACCACCATCGAGATGATGGCCTACCTGTACCACCATGTCGAGAAGGAAGTTAAAACTTACCCTCCCCGCCACAGTGATACGGCAGAGGCACATGTTTCGTCTCTACTAGACTCATCGGGGTATATATATATATATATATATATATATATATAACCAAATAGTCATCCAATAAAAAAGATAAGAAAAGAAATAATTATTCAATTAAGATTAACAAGTTTGTTCGGTACATTTCAACTTCTTTGAAACTATATATATATATATATATATATATATATATATATATATATATATATATATATATATATATATACGTATATATATATATATATATATATATATATATATATATATATACGTATATATATATATATATATATATATATATATATATATATATATATATATACTTATATATATATATAATATATATGTAATTTATAATCGAAAGTTTTCGGGCATTCCATGTATGTGCTGCGTCCCTCTCAGGACTGTAAGTTAGCTGACGTTTCGGTCAAATCTCATTGACCATTTTCAATGCTCACTGTATGGCGAGTTCGCTCATGAATATATTTTTCTATCTACAAAATTTACGGTTTTTGTTAAAAAAAAAGAAATTTTTTAACAAATTACCGATTTAAAATTAAACATTAATATAGGTATTATCATTCTAAAAATGTATGTTAAACCCGGAATCTGTGAATTTTTTATTTTCCGAGAAATTCGATGTCAAATTTGAAAATTCAACCTCAATTTTCCGCTTTCCTAATTAAGATATAATGCTCAATTTTTATGGAAATTGTTTGTAATGTTTTATGTTTTGAAGATCTATTAAAAATTTTTTTTTTCCTTCGTGGGCCTTAGAAATTTTGCAAAAACTAATTTTTGCACCAAAAAAATAGCGATAACTTTTCACCGGATGGAGATAGAAATAATTTAGATTAGATTAGAGATTTTCCGATCTCAAAAAAAACGAAAAAAAAAAAATTATTTTGGATGAAAAAACGTTTTTTTTTTTTCAAAAATTCATAATGATGTGGCAAATGAATATTAAGGGCTCAAATTTGCGAAGATGCTTTTTAATGTTTGTACTTTACCTTTGAATTTTTTGGATCCAAGAATTACACTTTCATATGATCTGTGAACCTTCGAAAATTGAGCCGAATCTAATAGAAATTAGCTGGTGCAGGCCGCTGTCGGCGGGTTGTCATAGTTCAGGCGCATTATTCATTGGCGCTTCAAGGAAACTTATGCATCACAAGTAATATTTATAATATTGATGTTGTTATATTAATTTATATGATAGTAACAATTTGTTTAGTCATATTAATTATTAATTTGTTTATTAACAAAATTTTTACAAAAGAATTTAGAGAAAATCATATAAATATTTAATTATGTATTACACATTCTACTGTTTTTTTCCTTTATATTATTATTACCTAACAGTATATTAAAAAAATTTTTACAAAAAATTATGGAGAAAATCATACAAATATTATAATATACTGTTTTTCTCTTTATATTATTATTACTTAGTCGTTTATAAACAAAATTTTTACGAAAGTTTCTATAAGAAAATCATATAAAAATATAATAATGATATATAATACGTCATATAAATATTTAATAAAACATTAAAATTACATACGAGAATCATACAAGTACAATATATTAATTATACATTGATCTTTCTTTTTTTTTTCTATTACTTCTATGCAATCGGCGCCCATTTCATCATCGCAATTATTACTCTCGCTTACATCTCACATACCATTTTCATCATTATTCTCAATTTCATTGTACATATCATTCTCATCATTATTAACATTTTCATGGTCAAAATCATTCTCACACATATTATTAATTTCCTCTGAATTGTCATAATCGTTTTCTAAATTGCAGGAAAAAAACAGTAGAATATGTAATATATAATTGAATATTTGTATGATTTTCTTTATAATTTTTTGTAAAAATTTTGTTAATAAACAAATTAATAATTAATATGACTAAACAAATTGTTACTATCATATAAATTAGTAAAACAACATCAATATGTAATACGTCATATAAATATTTAATAAAACATTAAAATTACATACGAAAATCATACAAGTACAATATATCAATTATACATTCATCTTTCTTTTTTTTCTATTACTTCTATGCAATCGGCGCCCATTTCATCATGGCAATTATTACTCTCGCTTACATCTCACATACCATTTTCATCATTATTCTCAATTTCATTGTACATATCATTCTCATCATTATTAACATTTTCATGGTCAAAATCATTCTCACACATATTATTAATTTCCTCTGAATTGTCATAATCGTTTTCTAAATTGCAGGAAAAAAACAGTAGAATATGTAATATATAATTGAATATTTGTATGATTTTCTTTATAATTTTTTGTTAAAATTTTGTTAATAAACAAATTAATAATTAATATGACTAAACAAATTGTTACTATCATATAAATTAGTAAAACAACATCAATATCGCAATTTTTTTTGGTGCAAAAATTGGTTTTTGCAAAATCTCTCGTCCCGTCAAAATATAAAACAATACAAACAATTTCCATTAAAATTGAGCATTGTATCTTAATTAGGAAAGTAAAAAGTTGATGTTGAATTTTCAAATTTGATATCGAATTTCTCGGAAAATAAAAAATTCACAGATTCCGGGTTTGACTTACTTTTTTAGAATGATAATAACTATATTTATGTTAAATTTAAAATCGGTAATTTGTTAATAAATGTCTTTAAAAAAAAAACAAAAACCGTAAATTTTGTCGAAAAAAAATATATCTCGAGAACTCAATAGTTATTCGCCAATGTGAAACCTATAACTTATATTATATGAATTGATAATCGTTTTTTAATTTTAATTCTCTACAACTTTTGTTTGAAACATTTTTCGATACAAGTTTTACTTTTCGAGATACACTCAAAAAACCGAAAATCGTAAACATTTTTAATCGCCATTTTTTTTGCACAGGTCTTTCAGAGGTACTATCGAGATATGTTTTATAGGATACCGGAATGAACACATTCCAGCAAAAAAACCAATGTTACATGTTTGTTAACAAAACAGCCATTTTTTGATCTAATTTCCATGGAGTAAGCAGCCATCAGTGCGCTTAGTTCTCAAATTATCAGTTCCAATATGATCTAGGAATACCTAGAGGAACTAAATGATTTGAATAAGAATAATAAAGTCACTTTCATGTGGGTACTGGGACATACCGGGATAGAGGGGAATCAAATAGTATACAGGTTCGCGAGGAAGGGGGCTGAGATACCATTTCTGAGGCCAGAGCCAGCGTAATGCTGGAAGAACTAAAGATAGAAGAAGAAAGCAGGAGATCCAATTATTGGACTGAGCTGCAAGGATTGAGACTAGCGAAAATTCTTCTGAGGAACTACGACCAGAAGAGATTCAAAGAATGCATGAGCTTAAGTAAAATCCAACTCAGAGTTCTAACAGGGGTCCTGACGGGGCATTGCCACCTGAAGGGACACCTCAAGAAACTCGGACTAGTTGAAAGAGAAGAATGCAGATTCTTTGAGGAGGTGGATGAAACATTTATTCATATCCTTTCAGAGTACAACGCTCTAAAAATCCTAGGATGCGGTTCTTGGGAACACACCAAATCGACGACGGGGAGCTACCCATCTTGAACCCGTCAAACATCTTAAGATTCCTGAGAGAAATGGGATCAGAAGACCTGCTCTAGTCGATAAGGAAATTCTTACGACTGAGCAGCAGTAAGGGGCACAACAGATCTACCAGATCACAGTGTACAGAACCCCAACTCTACACAACTGCATAAAAAGTAATTGTATATTTAAATAAAAGTGTTTTTTAATTACTTTCCGCCTGTATATCTTTTTTCCGAATTATACAGGGTGTTTTAGTGCGATGCAGGTAATGTATTTTAAATGGAAAACATATCTTGCTGAAATTCCATTAAACCTTTTTTTCCTAGATTCCTACATTAAATACTGAATAAACTCATCGAACTTATCTATATTTCTCAAAACCGTCACAGAACTTCTGTATATTTGTTAATGTCAAGATCAGGTACTAACCTTTTCCATGCTTGAGAAGACCGTACCATAAACGGAACCCTTTAGGGTCGGCGACGATAAGTGATGTCATAAAAGAATATTATTCTATCCATAAAAAGCTTTCCGTCTACTTACAACAACAATATAGAACCTTTACAACCTATCAATTAAAATAGCTATAAATAAACAATTACTTTGGATAACAAAAAGGGTGGTAACATTAATAACAATCTACCTGCCAAATTATAAAAGCAGAAAACTTCTGGTGTTGATTTTAGTCTTTATTTTGCTCTTAAAGTGTTAACATTCAATAAAAGTGAATTAAAAATTTAATATGGCATCCAATCCTAGAGTTTCTCTTGAGACTAATTATAATCAAGTTTCGATCCCTGGAGTTTCTTTGCACCACGCTCCGGTAACAAAGTGTTATTATACATATCCAGTCGTGGATTTGGAAAAACAATCGAGTGAAAACCAGAACGTGCACAATTTTGGAGAAAACAATATCCCACCACCCACTTCTGAAAATCACTTTGGTGAAAATTACTTTTGCCAATGCCCAAAATATACTCCGCTGATAGATCTGATTTACTCGGACATCCAACACCACGTAGATTGCCAAGATACTACTAGTGCTATCTAAAAAATATAAATTGACAAATTCCTACATTTCTGTGGAACTTATTAATTATAGTAATTAATATTTCTTTAATTTTGACGATTTTTGTTTTAAAAATTATAATTATTTATCCTTTGTATACTTATGTGTAATTTTTGGCTGTCGTTTTACAAATTGTTTCTTTCACTGTCTCTTTTATAACTTTTTTAGTTTTATCCTGTGATAATTTCAAGTTTGACGAAAATAAACAACTGTTATTTTTTATTATTTTTTTTTATTTCGAGAAACAGCCAGATTACTTAAAAGGTGTAAATTTCAAACCCCTATAGTTGTCATAAATGTAAGGCGTTTTGATGTGGGACATATATATATATATATATATATATATATATATATATATATATATATATATATATATATATATATATATATATTAGCCGATAAATTCAATATAAAGTAAATGGATACTTGTTTGGAAAAACGAGTTAGATACCGAAATATACAGGGTAACTCAAAAAGGAGCTCAGACGTCATTGATATTTTTTTACAATTATAAACCTTTTTTTTATTTCAGAGTTAGAAAGGGCACATTTTTTTACATACGATAAAGTAAATATAGATGTTGGTTACATCAGCAAATAGTGAAGAAAAATTTCTTTAATTCGCAAGATTATCCACCTGTCCACTTGTAATAACAAACTGACTTTTCCCTCAGTACTTTGGTTTTTGTGTTTTATCCAATATTTTGGAAATAAATCTTAAATCTGCCTTTTTGAAATTAGCATATAAGGAGACGCTTCTATGGAACTTTGCACTTTTTAATTTACTGCAAGGATTTAAGCTTGTTATTAACTAAATCCGAATTTATGTGAACTTCGAACTTGCGTGATCGAATGAATTCTTTCTTAAGGAATCGCATGTTTCACTACGTCCACTGCCTCAGTCAACCCCATCACTTCTGATCAGGCAGATACAAATACCAGAGATGTTGGTAGTTTTTTTTTGCGTAATCCTTAATCAGAAAGCAGTTAGCAGATAAACGTTACCACGAATACTGGATTAATCCAGTATTAAGCAAAGTAGTATTTTTAGCGAGTTTTCCCATTTATATTTTGATCTGTTAGATGGCGATAGAAAGTTTACAATTAAACTATACTATTTTTCTGCATATCCCACAGGGGATTCCTTTCGTTTAGGATATTTATTAAGTTTTCCACTTGCATGGCGTGAGTTTCTTCCGAATTGATGCAAAAAATCCTTTCTTGGCAAGACCAATCGTATTTCTGACTGTCTTCGGACGAAGACGCACGAACGTCATCGTTCCAAATGAACGACTTTGAATGCAGTTGTTGGAAATGGGATTGTTCTTAGGATTTCCTCAGACTATATATATATATATATATATATATATATATATATATATATATATATATATATATATATATATGCAACCTAAATCATATATTTTTATTATTTAATTTTAACTTCAATTTTCATCTTTGTGACTTTGAAGTTTGTTGATTGTTTGAGGAGGAGTTCTATCCATATTAATAAAGAATTTATTTATATTTAGTAGCACTCTTTTGTTTGATTTACAGTAAGAGTAATTCACTATGTAGCAAGTTGCAATAAAATTGGTTGTTATTGATGTACGGATTCCGCTGATCAGATTTTTCATCGATATCAGCAAAACAGAGCTGACTAATTAAAAAGCCTCATATCCGTGGTAACTCTATTGGTTTGAAAATTAAATCTATTACGTGAAAATGGCTATTAATGTTTAGCTCTTTTTCTAAATAAAAAAAATAATAAAACTAACAATCGTATATTTTCATCACACTTGAAATTACAAGTATTGTAATTATCACAAGAAATAAAATGAAAGCTAAATAAGCAAACAAAGTGTAAAAGAGACATTGTAAGAAACAAAGTAAGCAAACAAAGCCGTTCAGACGTATCACCCCCGCTATGATTCAGAAAGTTAGTGCCATAAACAAAACCCTTTAGGGTCGGCGATGATAAGAGATGTCATAAAAGTATATTTATGACTCTGGCGACAAAAAGAGTTCGGTACACCTACAATAACAATCATAAAACTTTACAACCTGTCAATTTAAAATATCTATAAATAAACAATTACTTTAGATAACAAAGGGTATGGTAACACAATAGCCCTCTTTAATGTTATACATTAATAAAAGTTTCATAGAATCTACCTGCCAAATTATTAAACCAGAACAATTTGGGTGTTGATTTTAGTCTTCTTTTTGCTTTTAAAGTGTTATTACTGAGTAAAAGTAAGTTATAAATTTAAAATGGCATCTAATTCTTGAGTTCCTCGTGAGAACAACTACACCCAAGTTGCGGTTCCTACAGTTTCCCCACACCACGTACCGGTAATAAAGCGTTATTATACTTAACCCGTCGTGGATTTGGAAAAATAGTTCAGTGACAACCAGATCTTGCACAATTTTGGAAAGAACAATCTATTTTCTTTTCCTGAAACAACTCAAAAAGTCAATATCTCACCATCCGCTTTTGGAAGTCCAAGCCATTTTAGTGAAAATTACTTTTGCCAATGTCCAAAATATAGGCCATCAATAGATCCCAATTGCTTAGATATCAGACAGAACATAAATTGAGACAGGAAATAGGCGCGAGTGTGATCTGCACTATGAAAGTTTTAAATTTCCATTGAGTGAAAATGTGAAATACTTAAAACTAGAAGGACCAATGGATTTTTTCTTTAAGTGGTACAAGAAAGAAAGCTATCGAAATATGAACAAAGTGAACAACGAGGGCGAGTAAAAAGATTAAGATTAGTTTAGATGCAGTTGAAGTTACAAATGGTGATAGATTGGGAAGGAACCACTAGTGCTATACATAAGGTCCCTCCCAGTATTTTCGCCTATATTTTAAAGGCCGCAGCCTTTCGTTTTGCAAGACCATAATGGCTTATTGTTAACTTATATTTATCAACTGGATACTTGGAATGAATCTGATGTGTCGTCAATTTATAAAAAAGTGTTTTATAGAATGTAATGTCAAGGATTTAATTAAAACTTAGTGTATATCTCTGGTTCGAACACATCTTGAATGTTCAACAGTTGTCTGGACCCCTTGTTACGAAACATAAATTAACAAAATCTTACATTATTATGGAGCTCATTAATTATATTAACTGATATTTCTTTTATGTACATTAATTTTAACTGTTTTAGTTACTTTGTTTTGAATATTATTCTTCTTCAAGTGCCATCTCCGCTGCGAAGGTTGGCTATCATCATGGCAATTCTAACCTTAGAAGCTGCCGCCCGGAACAGTTGAACAGAACTGCAAGAAAACCATTCTCTGAGGTTCCTCAGCCAAGACATCCTTCTCCTCCCGATGCTGCGCTTGCCCTGAATCTTCCCCTGCATAATCAATTGAGCAATTGGTATTTATTGCCTCTTGAATATTATAATTATTTATATTTTTTATTTATTCCCTTTATTTTTTACAGTTGATTTCTTTCTCTGTTTTTTTAAAACTTATTTATTTCGAGTTTTATTCTGCGCAATTTCAAGTCTGATAAAAGTAGACGATTTTTTTTAGAAAATATTTAGAAGAACAGCTAGACATTAACAGTAAGATTAATTAATGATATTTAACGTTTAGAGCCAATACACTTTTTATGGAAATAAGGCTTTCTAGTTAGTCAGTTATTATATATATATATATATATATATATATATATATATATATATATATATATATATATATATATATATATATATATATATATATATATATATATATATATATACAATGTGACCAGTAAAGTCGGCATCATATGGGATTTTTTTATTAATAGCTTTATTTGAAATTTGACTTTGTCAACAATTTCTGCTTCAATCGCGATGAAAATTAACCAAAAAAATAGCAGTCACGTGATCTGTCAAATTAAAATTTTTTTCCAAAAATTTCAAAAGTAAGGTTATACCTCAAAATCTGGAAAAAAGTAATTAGAAAAAATTTTTCTAAATGCAATTCTTAGCCCATATGCAATAGACACAAACTATGTTTTCAAAAATAGTTTTTTTTATGAAGTTACTTTATACAGAATCAAAAACAAATAAACTTTGCATCATATGTAACCAAATTTTAAAGAAATCAATCATTTTAACTTTTGTAAAAGAATTTTTCCTTAATTAAAAGCTGTAAATTACTAAAAATATAAACTGTAATTAAATTAAGGTCGACAGTGCTATTAGTGCGTGAATCCTATTTTGACAAATTCTCAGAATCTTGAATAAACTCAAAAACCGTAAATAGTGTATACCGGGTGATTTTAAAAATTCTCCAATTCTCAAAGATCAGACATTTCGTTAAAAACGAAACTTTCATATATTTGTAATACAGTTCATCACTATACAAAAAATAATCGTGTTAAAAAATAGTAATTAGAAAATTGTAAATATTTAGCATATAAGATTTTAGTATAAAAACCACTCTGTTAATTTTATATATCACTTTGTTAATAGTAAATATTATTTAGCGATTCATAAAAATACTTTGTAAAAGAACTAGCGGGACGCCACTAATTAGTTCTTTAATTAATAAAACTAGAACTGAGCTAATTAGGATCGAACTACAACGGAGCATCAAAAGGCGTAAAAACGTTAATATAAATCACGGACGCCGGTCATTTGTTTTTTAATAAATAACTCCGATTTATTTTAAATAAACCATTCTCTGATGTTCTTTAAATAAAAATACACTAAGTGCACATTTTAAAAAATTCTTTCGTAAAGTTATAAAAACAACAATCTGACACTACATTAACTGACTAACAGCAGACCATAGATATCTGCAGAAAACCTTTCAATAAATTTACTACGTTTCAAATTTCACCGGCCTACTTCAGGTTTTTACAACAGCCCAACTTTCGAATATAAAAACAGCCCAAATAAGCCCTCCGTGTAATTAAAAACTTTTTGCAATAAAATATTCCAAAGCTAATTAAAAATAAATTCTGTACAGCAAAGTTACTTCCATCTTTTCAAAATGTCCACTCCCCAAAGATTCAAGTCCATGTCAAATGAGGCGGGTGGTCATTCAGACTCCCCGAGAAAGTCCTCTGTGCCGGCTCTGACTGACGCGCCAAGAGGCACGGTATCCTGAAACCCAAGTTAACAACTACTAGACTTCTTCCATAGAATTCGAGTCGATTAAAAAACTCATAAGTTTCTTTGAATCAACAAACATATCCGAGGAAAGTAGTGACCACTTAAAAAATTCGCGTAACATGTTTAAACATAATTTAAACAAAGAACAAAACCTAACAAACAAGAGCCCTAAAATGTCGCCGGTTGCTTCCCGACAAAACAAATATTGTCGCACGTTACACGATTGTCGAAGGGCAAGATTATTTAAATTCGCAAACCTGATCGGAGCTAGCGAAATTCCAAGATCAGGAAAACGCGAAGAAGTTAGTAATCCTGCTATACTAATTTTACTGAAATTTTAAACAAGTATTATGATAATCTTGAGGATGGTCGCAGACCTACCGAAACATTTATCATCAACCGGGATGCGAGTTCTTCGTGGAAAAAGCCGCAATTAGATAATGGCGAATGCGCGCTGATCCGTCATAATACAAAAACTATGTTGTTTGCCCGACCCGAAAGCGTGATATTGCGTCGGTTTTCTGCTTTTATAGTCTGGTAGGTAGATTGTTATTAATTCATTATGTTAAAGAGGGCTATTGTCATTTTTGTATAAGTTACCACTCTTTTTGTTATCCAAAGCAATTCTTTATTTATAGATATTTTAAATTTAACAAAGTTGTAAAGCTTTTCAATTTTTTATTGTAAGTAAGCGGATATCTTTTGTCGATAGAATAATATTCTTTTATGACATCTACAAGCGGAAAGTAATTAAGAAACATTTTTATTTAATTAGTTCAAGGTAAGTACATATTATACATACACATTACAATTTTTTAAATACATAAATAAAACCATAGATAGTGTACAACATGTAATCTACTTATTTCAGAATTCTTTTTTTTTAATCGTGGAATTTAAAAACAATTTTCTCGATATCTCTAGGTTTGAGCTGGTGAACAAACTTTGGCTCATCCGAACAATATTAATTTCTTACTAGCAGATGCTCTTGACAGGTTATATAGAACTCTGTTCTTTATTTCTTCAAACATTTTTGGATTCTCCACAACCACTTACAACACTTCTAATTGATTTTCTTCATTAAGTGTTCGACCTGTATGGTTTTTCTTGAAATAATTTTCGATTGGCTCAGTATTTTGAAATTTAATGATTAAATCGTGACAGTAACATGACTAATATATATATATATATATATATATATATATATATATATATATATATATATATATATATATATATATATATATGTGTATATGAGTGTCTAACATTAAAATTTCGGTCGCCACCCGATGTTGTCTTTTTTTGAAGGGAAAATGCACTGAAATCTACTTTTTGGATGTAATGCTTTTATTTAAGTACACAATTTTCAACTTCTTCGACAACCTCTAACTAACAACAATCTTCTTATAGTTTCAAAGAAGTTGAAATGTACCGAACAAACTTGTTAATCTTAATTGAATAATTATTTCTTTTCTTATATTTTTTATGGATGACTATTTGGTTATATATATATATATATATATATATATATATATATATATATA